>OX451738.1:1453972153-1456372153 GCA_948472305.1 Vicia faba | reverse complement strand
GCATTCTTTACAAGCGTAACCATGATTCAACCTTGCTGCGTTGTGTGGATAAGAATGAAGCAGAAAGGATCATGGCAGATCTACATGAAGGCACTTTCGGAACTCATTCCAGTGGACATGTCACAAGTGCCAGGTCTATGCTGATAAGGTGCACATACCTCCAGTTCCTCTGAATGTTTTGACAGCTCCTTGGCCTTTTGCAATGTGGGGCATTGATATGATCGGCGAGATCAGACCTACGGCATCCAATGGGAATCATTTCATCCTGGTAGCGATTGATTACTTTACGAAATGGGTTGAAGCAGCTTCCTTTTCTACTGTAACCAAGAACGTCGTGGCACGGTTCATTCGACATAATCTGATCTGTCGATACGGTATACCAGAGAGGATCATTACGGACAACGGTACCAATCTTAATAACAAGATGATCACTGAGCTCTGCGAGCAATTCAAGATACAACATCATAACTCTTCTCCCTACCGGCCGAAGATGAATGGGGCTGTTGAAGCGGCTAATAAGAACATTAAGAAGATCGTGCAGAAGATGACAGTGACATACAAAGACTGGCACGAGATGTTACCATTTGCTCTTCACGGATACCGTACCTCAGCACGGACGTCAACAGGGGCAACACCCTATTCCTTGGTTTATGGCATGGAGGCAGTCTTGCCTATTGAAGTTCAGATACCCTCTCTTCGGATCAGGAAGGATGCAGGTTTGAGTGAAGATGACTAGATTCAGACTCGGCCTGATCAACTGAACCTAATCGACGAAAAGAGACTTATTGCTATTTGTCATGGTCAGACGTACCAAAAACAGATGATTAAGGCATTTAACAAGAAAGTTAGAGGATAAGAGTATCAAGTTAGGGATCTGGTAATTAAGCGCATTATCCTACCTCAAGGGGATCCCAGGGGAAAATGGACCCCTACTTATGAAGGGCCATTTGTGGTTAAGAACATTTTCTCAGGAGGAGCTATGATTCTAACCACCCTGGATGGTGACGACCTTCCTCACCCCGTCAATGCAGACATAGTAAAAAGATACTACGCATAATCAAAGACCCGCTAGGTTGACTGGCCTAGGCATAAATAAGGGCTTCCCGGCGAACCAAAAGGGTTCGGGCAAAAATAAGGGATGAAAATAAAAAATCTGTACACCCGGCAAGTCGAAAACCTGAAAAGGCGGCTTGGGCAAAAATGGGTATCCCGATGGACTGAAAACCCGAAAGGGCAGTCCAGGAAAAAGTTAGGGATCAAAGCGTAACACTATGTCTCATTGGATCACCTCGCATCCAGACTTCGGTATCGACTATCAAGCTCGGACGAAACTAATCAATCAGATTCATCTTCAACTAAGCAGCAAAGTGATGATATGCTTGAAGATATAAAGGCAATAGAAGAGTTGGAACCCGGTGGAATTATTCACATGGCTGTTTTGTTTCCTTTTCACAAATTGTATAAATTCTATTTGTTCAACGGCGTTCTCTTACTAGGACGTCAGCCTCTTGTACAAAAACGCCTATTTTCAGGCCAAACTTCAAAATCAATACAAATTCATTTTCAGAAATTTCAAGCTGTTTTTCCTTTATCTGTTTTGTTTTGCGAAGAACGTCCAATGTTCATTTTTGATATATGCATTTGACATTAATTGCTGATCATAAATATGCGAAACGAAAGATGAGTTACTGGTAATAATAGAAACAAGGGCAAATAAGAATTGTCCAAACTGTACAAGTTGCTCTGTCCACCAGGTACCAAGGTACATTCAGCTGAAGAATATGGCTAAAGATACCTTCACTCCCTGCAGAATAAGGCAGTAATGGTAGCTCTCCCAGCTGAGACTTGCAGCTATGAACAAATCAGCAATACTCTCCCCAAGCAGAGTTCATCCACCATCAGCGCTAAAAAGGTTTGGTATCCCCAGAACATCTTAATATTCCTCAGCGGAGTATAAATATATTCCCCAGCAAGCATAAAATCATCCCCAGCAAAGTTCTTTCCTTTCCCCAAGCAGGAGTTCAATCCTCAACATATTCAGTGTCACCAGCAACAGTAATCCACCCCCAGCGGAGTTCATCAGTGGAATCCCCAACGGAATTTATCATTAAAATCCCCAGCTAAAACATTACATGTCCATACATCATGATACATGCATATACGCATCATACCATACAATCTCATTTATGTTGAGAACATCATTGCTTGATCCATATCATGCATTGCATATGACTGGCCTTTACCTTTCAGGAAGGATGCAGTTAAACTCTCAACCAAGTTAATGGAGACAAAATCAGTTAAATCGATTCCTAAAGATTTTTCTGAGGCGAAACCTGTCAATGGAGACAACCTGTCAATGGAGACAACCCGTCAATAGAGACAACCTGTCAATGGAGACAACTCGTCAATGGAGACAACCCGTCAATGGAGACAACCCGTCAATAGAGACAACCCGTCAATGGAGACAACCCGTCAATGGAGACAACCTGTCAATGGAGACAACCCGTCAATAGAGACAACCTGTCAATGGAGACAACCCGTCAATGGAGACAATCCGTCAATGGAGACAACCCGTCAATAGAGACAACCCGTCAATGGAGACAACCCGTCAATAGAGACAACCTGTCAATGGAGACAACCCGTCAATAGAGACAACCCGTCAATGGAGACAACCCGTCAATAGAGACAACCTGTCAATGGAGACAACCTGTCAATGGAGACAACCCGTCAATGGAGACAACCCGTCAATAGAGACAACCCGTCAATGGAGACAACCTGTCAATAGAGACAACCTGTCAACGGAGACAACCTGTCAATGGAGACAACCCGTCAATAGAGACAACTCGTCAAAGGAGACACCCCGTCAAAAGAGACAACCCGTCAGCAAATACAAAACCACCTACCAACAATCTCCAAATGGAATCTGTAAGCCCATTCCCGACATCACAATGCTGATGCTACTTCATGCGAGTGCAAATTTCTGGGCACTCTAGTGTTCAATCATCTTTCACCTTCGGATCACGAAAGGCCCGAACGCCAATCTATATCCTCAGGTTTAAGAAGATTGAACAGGGGAAACTGTTGTACCCCAAAATTTTCCCTCCCATATTTCTCAAGACATGTCAAGAATCATCTCCAAGTTGTTCAAGATGGCTCAAGAGTTGGACAGTCAAATCACCTCCTAAGGCAGTCAATTCAAAATTAGGGTTTTGTGTTGCATCAAGGTCCGTACATCCAAATGACCTCAAGTGCTTCCCAATGTCCTAATATGTTCTTAAGTTCATCCATGTCAAATTTCAAGCCTTGCATAGAAATTTTGGTCAGTCAATTGCTCAAGAAGCCCAAAAATCGACTGTGCTAAGGCAAAAGTCAACTGTGACCTACAAATAGTCAAATCTCAAGATTTTTTGTAAACAATATCATTTTGAAGGATAATTAATCATTTGATCAAGGTTTGATCATGATTCATCAAGGATTGCTCAAGATTCATCAAGATTCAAAAGTTGCTAAATTAAGGTTTTGTAGGAAAAGTCAACTCAACTTTGACCAAGCATAACTTTATCATACTTTATGAGAAATGACCCATCCAAATCTAATTTTGAAGAGGATGCAATTTCCTACAATCCATCTTCACACCCCAAGATCAAGAAATGCACTCACAAAAAGTTACAAATTTGGACATTATAGGTCATTTTTGAAAGTCAACAAAAACACCTTTTTTGCCAAAGCTTATAACTTGAGCATGGAAGATCAAAATGAGGTGAGACCAAAAGGGATGGTTATAGGACATATCAAGGTTTCTAAAAAGTCAAATAACACTTCCAAAAGTTCAAAATTAAAGAAGTTATGCATTGTTGAAGTTGGGCATTTCTACAAAATTGCCAAAAGTCAACTATCCTCAAAACTCCAATTTTTGACAAAAGGGCCCACTTTTTCCCACTTGATATGATCTTGTCACACCACACACGTGTCCTATCTTCAATTTCATGACCAATTATTAATTTTTATATTTTATTTAATTTTTATTGATTTAATTCATTTTAAATCAATATTAATTCAAATAAAATCCAAAAATTGATGGAATAAGATTTTTTTATCATTACAGGTCTTCATTATCATGATGCACATAATCAAATTAGTATCAATCCTTATTGTGCACAAAATATCAGATTTGGACATTTTTGGAAGCTTTGTTAATGGAGAATAAAATCAAATCTCAAATCTTCAATGCACAAAGATTGGAAGCCCAAGATTTAACCTAATGGCTTGCTTGATACATATACAACATAGACACATCAAGAACACGACCTAAGAGCAACAGAAACGGCCAAACCAAATTGGAGAAAAAGCTTGGAAAATTGAAAACTGAAATCCACCCTAGAGGCAAATTGGAGGCCAAAGCTCAACGTGGTGTTCTTGCCTGACATCCAACGAAGCTAAAGCAATCATAATCAAGCCCTGAGACAGCCCCAAACTCACTGTAAGTCGTCCTAAACACGACCTTGTGCACGAATTCACAACCTTGGATTCTTGCATCTTTTTGTCAAAATATTGATATATTCTTGATCCTTGCATAATTTCCAACCTTTCTACAATATTTAATTTCATTCTTGTAGCCTGTATAGCCATGCCCGAAGCTAGGGTTTTGTTTCTTTATTTTTAGGCGTTTCGATTACAGGTAAAATCAAGACAAACCATGGACATGGTTGTTTTCAGGGAAGAGGGACGAACATGATGATGGTCCCCGTTTGCATTTTCATGGCCTGTAGTGCATTTTAGAAAGAACCTAGGGATGTTGCTACGGATTCAAATCCGCATGAAATAAACCAGGTTGTTCAAGGAAGAAGACGACCACGCGTCCTCTCCCAATTGGCTAATTCAAAATTACGCGCTTTTATTTTTTTTATTCAGGCATAATTGATTGTTGTACATATAATATTCATTGTTTATCTTATTAACAAAAAGAACAGATAGCTCAGCTGGCAGAGGCGTTAGTGCTTGATCCAATGGGACCTGGGTTCGAATCCCAGGTCCCCCAAAACGCTTATTATTATTTTGTTCCAGCTATTCCAGTACAACCTCAAGCATAGGGACTATCATGCTCCTCAAGGATCCAGGCGCCAGATGGCCTTCAGGCCAAATCTGATGGCCCAAATTACAAGTCCACTATACATCCAAGTCAACACACGCGTGGGTGATCTGAAAAGTCAAAGCAGGCTTGGACGTTTTGGGCTTGGAATTGCCAGATTCACCTCCAATTTGGGCCCATACCCCCCATTTGGTTTATTTCTTTTCTTTTCATATTTCTATTTTTTATTTTAATTGTTTTATTTAATATTATTATTTAAATTAACCAATTAACATTTTTTCATAATAAAATCAAAACCACAAAAATATTATTTTCATAAATTTCACCATTTTATTTTTGTAAATAAATATTAATTAATTAACTTAGTCTTAAATAGGTTTAACATTTAATATTTTTGCAATAAATTAAAGCTAATGTAGAATTAGGTTTTTAATTAACTTCTAATCATTTTTATTTTATTTCCTTAAATATTAAAAATCCAAAAATATATATTTTTATTAATTAATTAATAATTAGTTTAGGTTTAATTTCTTTAAATTCAAAATAATAAAAAACATGTTTTCTTTCAAAAAAGGGTCAAAACCCTAAAAAATGCGCCGTCTTAATTTTTCGCACGCGATCTATATTTCCAATATTGTAATTGCTTCCGGTATGTAATAACTTTTAATTAGGACATTATTTATCGCTTTCTTTTATTTTCTGCAATTTAAATTAAAGGGTTTGTTTTTGGCGATGTAAATACCCGACGCCTTGTAATAGTTTAGATTTAATTTCCCGTAATTTAATTTCCGCACAATATTAACCGTTAGATGTTTGATAACTAGGCAATGCATGACAAGATCAATCTTTAACCTAAAATCAATATAGCTCACCCATGACATGTACAAAGATAAATGACTGAAAAACAACACACTCTCACATGCGCACTCTTAGGGTACACCTCACTTGGTTGCCTTCGAACATGGTCATTGAGTATAGGACGTTTTAGAGGTCGCCCTCTTGTCCAAAGATCATTAAGTTGCCTCGAAACAATTGCCTTGGATAAAATGATCTAAGACATTAGGGTTACCGCTAAGGCGTCCTAACGTTGCTTTAGTGACCACACGTCCCTTAATCGAATTGACCCGAAAACTCCAACGACGATGCTACCTACTCCTCAATAGTGGGATAACATTGTCTAAAGGACATTTGTACAAATTAATTCCTTTTTCGAGTAGGTAGATGGTTCTTAAGTACTCGCTCTCTTAAAATAAAACAAAACTTTTCGCACTCACACTCTCTTCAAAATAAAAACTCTTTCAAACCCACAAACACAAAGAAAAGCAAATTTTGAAAACACAATGAGCAAGTACCTAAGAGCCCGTGGATAACCACAGATAGAAAGGGTGCTAACACCTTCCCTTTCTATAATCTACCTCCCGAACCCGAGAAATATCTCAAAAAGGATTTTTTTTGTGCTTTTGTCCTTTCCTTGTTGGATAAAATAAAAGACGGTGGCGACTCTTGCTTACCGCGACATTTTGCAAAAACAAACGCAAACGCGAACCAGCATTCCCGAACAGTCAGTTCTCATTCCCACCGATCACAGACACAGACCATCAATGGGCTGATGTATTTACAAAACCTCTTTCTTAAGATAGGTTCAAGTTCATTCTGAAACATCTCAGCATGAAGTTATGTCTAGAATAAAATGTTTTATTTATATCTTAACCCTCAGAACTTTATTATTTTCTATGAACAACTGATCAACCTCTCTTCAGAGTTTAGAAGTACAGATTGCCTCAGAATCTATCCATGAAGATCTGAACGTTTCATTTCAAGAATAGAGGCGTGCAGTTCACATCATCAAACACTTGTCATCCTCTTACCTGCTACCTTCTGAAGCTGAACACGCGTTCAATTTCTAAAGGGTACAAGGCGCTGATTGGATACATTGAGACACTTGTAAGCGGTAACCGTTCAGTATCTTTCTAAATCCCCTAAATTCAGGTGTCATTAATGCATATAATCATTACTAATTTTTTCTTTTACTTACTGTTTACGTTTTTAAGAAACCTATTTAAACTCAAAATTAATTTTTCATTCACTTTTACTCTCCTCAATATTTTCTCTTGTTCCAAGTTCTTGCTTTCAAAAACCCTTTTCATCTTCCTCAAACTCGTGTGAACAATGGCTTCTTCATCAAACCTCAAAAATCTCAGTGCTCCCAATTCTGCATCAACGGAACAATACGAAGAACCCATCAGGATGCTTCTCACTCCTGTTGATAACCTGAAATTTCTCTCAGAACTGATTATTGATTTTGGGAGTCTACAAGAAAATAGGTTCAATCTCTATGAAGACGTGACTGCTCAAGGTTGGAACAGGTATTTTGACCGTCTGTTAGGTCCAACGTTTCCCATTCTCGTCAAAGAATTATGGATACATGCTTCTTCATTAAATCACAAGGTTACTTCGTATGTCATGGGGAAGAAAATTGTGATTACAGAAGAACTTATTGCGAAGCTTCTTGGATACAACGACGGTGGTGTCAGATGCATTGACATGGCTGAGAGATGCTCTGATCTAAGATCAATTGCAAAGGCAATTTTTTCTTCTGGACAACCCTCTCGCAAAATCAGATATTTGAAGGATCATCATAGAATCTGGGCCAAAATCATTCTGGGATGTACCCACCACAGGAAGCCCATAAGCTCTCCTGATTATATCAATATTGATCAACAATTTCTGATCTATTTCATTGCTAAGAAGACAAAAGTAAATCTTCCACACTTGCTCTTCAACCATCTCAGAACAAGTGTGAGGGAAACCAGAGAAGACGAAAGGACCAAGAGGGATTGGATTCCCTTAGGAAGGCTGATATTAGATATTCTAACAAAGAACAGGCTGATAGAACATCTGACGGAGGCTCAAGAAATAAGCACATTGGAAGCAACTGCTGGGAAGCCCTTGAACGCAAAGAATCTAAAGAAGATGAAGATCATTGAGAATATCAATAAGGAACCAACTGTTACTGCTCATGAGACCATTACTTTAAGAAGGATACCTATGAAGGATTTCCCTTATTTTTTGAGATAGACTCCAAGCTAGAAATAATAGTCAGATACCTTAAAGCTTGCAAGGCTGATGGGACTGCTCCAGAAATCAACATTCAGGATCTGCACAAGGCTGCTCCATAAGTTGCGTTAAAGAAATCAAAGAAGAGGAAAGCAGCAGGAGAAGGACCCTCTCAGAGGACACCTAAAGCTGCCAAAAAGAAAGGTAATACATCTTCTATTTCTGTTATAGAATCAATAACTGTTTCAACATCTGAAGCCATGTGTTGTACCCCAAAATTTTCCCTCCCATATTCCTCAAAACATTTCAATAATGATACTCAAGTTGCTCAAGGTAGTCCAAGGGTTGGCCAGACAAGCTCTCTCCTAAGGCAGTCTACCTCAAATTAGGGTTTCATGTTGCATCAAGATACTTGAGTCAAAGTGATCCCAAATGCTCAACAATGTCCTAATATGTTCTCAAGATCATCCATGTCAAGTTTCAAGCCTTGCAGAGGAAATTTGCTCAGTCAATTGCTCAAAGGCCTGAAAATCGACTGTGCTAGGGCAAAAGTCAACTGTGGCCCACATACAATCAAACTTCAAGATTTTTGGTCAACATCCTCATTTTGAAGTATATTTCATAATTTTATCAAGGGTTGATCATGATTCATCAAGGATTGCTCATAATTCCTCAAGAACCAAAAGTTGCTAAATTAGGGTTTTGTAGGAAAAGTTAACTCAACTTTGACCAAGCATAACTTTCTCATACTTTATGAGAAATGACCCATCCAAATATAATTTTGAATAAGATGCAATTATCTACAATCCATATTCATCTCCCAAGTTCAAAATATGCACTCACAAGAAGTTATGAATTTGGACATTATAGGTCATTTTGAAAAGTCAACAAAAACACATTTTTTGTCAAAGCTTCATACTTGAGCATGGAATATCAAATTGAGATGAGACCAAAAGGGTTGATTAGAAGACATCTCAAGCTTTCTAAAAAGTCCAATAACACCTCGAAAGAGTCAAAATTGAGGAACTTATGCATTGGTGAAGTTGACCTTTTTTCCAAAATTGCCAAAAGTCAACTATCCCTAAAACTTCAATTTTTGCCAAATGGGCCCAATCTTTTTCACTTGTTTTGAGTTGGCAACATAGTCCACGAGCTCTAGCCTTTTCCACTTGTCCTTTTCATGTTTTTATTATTTATTTTGATTTTTATTTGAATTAATTCAATTTAAATCAAAACAAATCATATAAAATCCAAAATATTGAAAACCAAAGATTTTGTGCTTGTTTTAGGTCTTATTACACAGCTAGCATCAAATCAAACTCGTATCAAGGCATGTGTGCACAAAAAGATTTGATTTAGGCCATTTTTGGAAATTTTTCAAAGGGAATCAAATCAAGAATCCAATTCATTGATGGAGGAAGATTGATATCAGTTTTCAAACCTAATTCACTCCTCAATACATATAGAAGCAATGCAGACCTAAAAGAGAGGTTAGAAACAGGCGCAACAAGCAGAGCAACATTTGAAAAAATCAAGAACAAGTGCAAGATCGATTTCATTGTTCCAGGCCAATTCAAGACTTCTTGACCATTCCATTTGCTTCCTGGGACTCTCAGCAAGCCGAAGCAGTCAAAACCAAGCATTTTCGAGCTCTGTATTGCACTGTAAGTCAGTCACGGTACCCAATATTTATTGAATTCGAATAGCACTATTTAGACATTATTAGGATGAGTTAATCATATATTGTTGATCCATGAAACATTTGCAAGCTTCCCGTATTGATTAATTGCATTTATATGGCCTATACTAGAATTCACCATTGTTAGGGTTTATAGCTTCGAATTAGGGTTTTTGTTTACAGGTAAAATTAGCCTTGATTAAAGGTACCATCATGTTCAGAATGATGAGACGGATCCAACCATGGCATTAGATGTCATTTATATGGCACATAGAGGATTTTGGAACGAGCCCTGTCAATAGCTACAGACAAACGTCCGTAGGTAAAAGTCTGGGACTTTTACCCACAGAAAGGGGAAGAAGATGACCTATGTGTCACCTTTCCATTGGCCCATTCAAACTTTCTGCGTGCATTTTTATTTATTCATCCACTAATGCTTATTTTTGTATATTATTATTGTTATGTATTCTATGTACAACAAGCAGCAAATGGTGCAGTGGTAAGCGTGGCATTGGCAATTGCTTCAGGACCTGGGTTCGAATCCCAGGTACCCCAACTTCTCCATATTATTTTCCTTTTTAGGATCCAGCGTGCTTACCAACCAGGGGTCCACCATACGTCCTCATCATCAATCATGCCAAGTGTCCTGAGGCCAAATCTGATGGCCATCCAGGAGGGAACACCATGAGCCAAAGTCAACGCATATCATCAAAACTGGGGGTCAACGTGGACCTTCTCATTTGGGCCCAGAAATCTGACTATTGGCACCCCCACAATGCTTAGGCCCAATTCTTTTTCTCTATTCTTTTATATTTATTTTATTTAACTTATTTAATTTATTTACTAACACAAATAATTATTTCTTTTTATCAAAAAAATCACAAAAACATTTTTCTATCCAATTAAATTTAAGATATTTATTTTTATTAAAAATTTAATTAATTTAATTAGGCTTGATTAATTTAGACAACTTTAATTTCTTTTTGTAAATAACTTAAAAATAATTAGAATAAATAGGTTTTATTACTAACTTAATTATATTTTTTTCCTAAAATAACAAAAAAAACAAAAATAGGTCATGTAATTATTTTTATTAACCACTAATTAATTTTTATATTTAATTTAGAAAACTTATTCCTTTTATTAAAAACAACAAAAAAAACATTTTTCTTTTGATTAGGAGGGTCAAAACCCTAATTTCTCGTCGATCTAATTTTCATCGCGCGCTTTATTATTTTCTACCCAATTATTGTAACTGCCTACAGTTTGTAATAGTTAATTAGGACGTTTATTTCTATTTACCGCTTTATTTTTCAAAGGGGTTGTTTTTGGCTATGTAAATACCCGAAGCCTTGTAATAGCGTAGTTTAATTTCCGCATTTTAAATTCCGCAAATTATTAACTGTTAGATGTATGAATAATTAGGGTTTGCATGACCAGAATGTATGTTAAACTTTAAAACAGTTAGATCACCCTAATGTGCAAAGATAAATAAACTGAAATTGAATCACTCGCACATGCGCACTCCTAGGGTACACTCCCACTTCGGTTGACTTCGGTAAACGGTTATTAAGTATAGGATGCTTTAGTGGTCGTCCTTTTGTTCAAAGATCAAAGTTGCCTCGGAAAGATTGCCTCGGATAATTTATCTAAGACATTAGGGTTATTACTAAGACGTCCTAACATTGCTTTAGTGACCATACGTCCCTTTTCGAATTGACCCTCAAAACTCCAACGACGGTGCTACCTACTCACTAATAGTGGGATAACATTGTCTAAAGGAAACGAACATAAAACGATTCTTTTTTCGAGTAGGTAGATTATCTCCTAAGTACTTGCTCATTCAAAACAAATTTTGCACACTTACACTCTTTTACAAACAAGTTTTCAAAACACTTCATTACACTCTTGAAGACAGAAGCAAGAGTTAAATCAAAGTCAAAACAAAAACTTTTCAAAGCCCACAAACACAAAGAAAACAATTTTGAAAATGATGAGCAAGTACCTAAGAGCCCGTAGATAACTACGGATAGAAAGAGTGCTAATACCTTCCCTTTCTATAATCTACCCCCCGTACTCAGAAATATCTCGAAAAAGGAATTTTTTTGTGATTTTTTCCTTTACTTGTTGGATAAAATAAAAGTCGGTGGCGACTCTTGCTTACCGCGACATTTTGGGAACACAAACGCAAAACGCAAACCAGCAAATTCCTTAAAAAATAGGGAAACACGTCTCAGTTCTGGCCACCGTATCACAGAACTAGCGACTCTACTGGGGATTTAATAAGTGGGGTGTACCTTAGGATTAGTTCATCATAATGTTTTCAATTGTTTGATCTGTTTGCTTTATCTTTGTGGGCTTTGTATCGGAGTTACTATAGATCCTAACCCGAATATGAGGATACCTTTTAGGTAAGTAGCAATAGACTATGAGGGAACTGTACAGCGTATACCGATACATTTGAAGTAGTAGCTACGTTGGTGTGACATATTAGTTGGTACCTATACCCCTTGTGGAGGAACAAGGAGAGTATGGGGCTGCTAATGGGTCATTAAGCATCAACTGAATTTAGAACCTGTAATTGACCAACTTGGCCATAGAAAAGTAGCAGTATGCTACACTCACTGAGACTATACTCTCGCGATGATTCCAGCCGCAAGAAAAGGTTGCTAAACTAGAATTATGACCGATCGAGGATGGTCAGTGATATTGAGAACCTCTAGAACCTGATTACTATTACTAGGACAGGTTGAACCAACTAAACTGAAAGAGGGTAATACCTAAACTCCATGCCAGCCTGAAATTTAAGGGCTATTGTGTGACTTGTGTTCCCTTACCATGTTTGCTATCTGTGATACCCGTGGTGTGTTTTTATCATGACATCATGCATCATGACATTGCATGCATATTTCATTAGACTAACCATTTCAAAGACCGAGGGGATTCATCTTTGTTCTTTTCTGCAGATCATGGCATCTATGAGCAGAAATACCATTCGAATCAACTTCGTGCAGATACCTGCTCAGCTTAGAGAGTTGATTTCAAAAGTTCCTGATACTTCTTCCTTTGTTAGAAGACATGGTCATCTCCCCAGCCTGGTCACTTCCAAGTTGGATGAGAAAATGGTGAGTGTCTTGTTCCAATTCTTTGACCCGTTGCATCACTGTTTCACCTTCTCGGACTATCAGTTGGTCCCTACTTTGGAGGAGTTCTCTGATTTACTTGGCATATCTATTCTAGAGCAGACACCCTTTACAGGTTTGGAGATAGCTCCTAGGCCAGAGGATATTGCTTCAGCCTTCCATCTAACAAAGGCTGATGTAGTATCTAACTGGGACATTCGGAGTGGGATTAAAGGCTTCCTGGCTAAGTTCTTGATTGATCAAGCTCAACAGTTCTGGGATAGTTTGGACTTTCAAGCATTTGAAGACATCCTGGCACTCCTCATCTATGGTCTGGTTCTGTTCCCAAATTCAGATTCTTTTGTCGATGTAAACATAATCAAGATCTTTATGTCCCGTAATCTAGTGCCCACTCTCTTAGGTGATATTCTGCATGCTCTTTATACCCGTACTGCTCGGAAAAGGGGAACTCTCATGTGTTGTGCACCGCTGCTGGCGAGGTGGTTTATTTCTCACCTCCCCAAATATGTATTGAAGAATGAGGAAGGTATGGGATGGTGTGATCGGTGGATCTGGAACTGACTGTTTAACGCTGGTTCGCGAAATGTCGCGGAAGCAAGAGTCGCCACCGTCTTTTATTTTCTCCAAATGGAAAGGACAAAAGCACAGAAAAATTCCTTATAGAGATTGCTCTCGGTTCGGGAGGTAGATTATAGAAAGGGAAGGTGTTAGCACCCTTTCTATCCATGGTTATCCATGGGCTCTTAGATACTTGCTCATTGTGTTTTCAAAAATGGTTTGTTGGCTTTTCAACTGTGGGTTTTAAAAAGTTTCTTTGAAAATTTCAGTTCGACTCTTGTATCGGTCCTCAAGAGTGTTTGAAAAATTGCTTTCGAAAGCTTTTTGAAAAGGTGTCGGTGTGAAAAGTAATTTTGATTTGTTTTGAGATTTAGAGCAAGTATCTACGAGAACCTACCTACCCTAAGGAATTCGTCTGTGTAAATGTCCTTTAAAGTAGTGCCATCCCACCATTGAGAGGTAGGTAGCACCACCGTTGGAGGTGTTCGGGTCAATTCGAAGTTCGGGACATTGTGGTCATCGAGCAAAGGTAAGACACCTTAGAAGCTACCCTTATGCCATTGATCTTTTATTCCGAGGCAACTATTTCGAGGCAACTTATTTTGAGGCAACCAGATCAATGGGACATAAGGACTCACTAAGACGTCCTATAGTCGACGGCCACGTTTCGAGGGACAAGGCAACAGTGTGATCACCGGAGTAATGGGAAGACACCTTAGAAGCTACCCTCATGCCAGGTTCCTGGATCATGAGGACTTACTAAAACGTCCTCTACTCGACGATCACCTTTCGAGGGGCAAGGCAACAGTGAGGCGTACCCTAGGGGTGGTGTGTGCGATTTGTGTGTCGTTTTCATTTATTTATCTTGTCATGTCATGGTGTTCTACGCTTGTTTTTATTAAGGTCATTCATTCTTGCATGCTTTGTTTAACAGTTAAAAGTTGCGAGGAAAAGTAAATCTAAAGCTATTACAAATGGCGCGGGTCCACATCGCCAAAATTTAACCAGGACCCGATTTGACAGAAAATAAATAAACCAAAAGAAAGTAAAAGAAATAAAAGTGAGAGAAGTTTAGTTACATGGCTTCGGGAGAGGTACATAATTATTTAAATGACATAAAATAAATACGCAAAGAAATAAGAAATTACGAACGAAACGAGGGCGTTGGACCCTTTTGCAAAATTAAATTAATGAGGAATTAAAATTAAAAGAAGTTGTTTTTGGTATTTTTTAATATTTTAGGATTTAATGAAAAAAGGGAATTAATTAAAATTAAAATAAAATGCTAAACCTGATTCTAATTATTTTTAATTTATTGAGAAAAATTTGAAGTTTTTAACCTAACCTAATTTTATTTTCATGCAATTTAATTATAAAAAGTAAAATATTTAATTATTTAATATATTTATGAAGAAAAAAAATAAAAAAAATGAAAAGGATGAAAAATTCATTAAACCTAATTCTATGCCTATTTTGGATTTTTTTATTAAAAGAATTAAAATTAACCTAAATTAAAACTAAATAATTACATGCAAATTTATTTATCAAAAGTATTAAAATAAAGTATTTATTATATTTTTTATCTTTTCTGATTTTTATGCATTTTTTATATTTATGAAAAATAATTAATTAACTGAATAAATAATAATTAAGAGGAATAAAAAATAATTGAAAATAAAACACAAGGAAAAATATAAAGAATTGCAAACCAGGGGGGTGTCAGTCCCCAATATGGAGGTGTAAATTTTGAGAAACCTGGCCCAATAAACATGGTCCATTTGACCTTTCCAGTCAGCATGCACATGCGTTGACCAGGGTGTGTGGTACTCTTTTAATCAATGCCCTTGGATCTGAGCCTGACATGCACGTGGATGGTTGATTTGGCAGTGTATGGTAGTCTTTAATGTTATGCCTGCATGGGATTGTCAATCGAAAAATAATATGGAGAATAACGAAGACCTGGGGCTCGAACCCAGGTCATGCACTATACCAGCCTTATGCCTTGCCATTCGTTCCAGATGCGCACTTTGTATGTAATATAATAAACAAACATTATAATATACAACAAATCAGTAATGACTTCTACGCGCGAATTTTTTGAATGCTCCAACCATTATTCCACACGTCATCATCTTCTTTGCATCTTCATTTTTTTTCTGAAACAAAAGAAACATAGGCAACGGTTTTCACGCGTTGCCTGAGATAACATATCAAGAAATAGCGATTAGCCCTATAGGCTCTATAAATTGAGCGCGAATATGGATTCTTTTTCGTCCAAGCTTGCTGAATACATTCATGGCACTATGGTTCTCTAATTTTACGCTATTGGAAAACGCCTAATTCCCAACTCTGAAAACCCTAGAATTTGGCAATGGTGGAATCGTCTACAGCTTGCAAAAACTCAATTAAACGCATGGGTTAGCTTGCAAACACTTCACTGATCATGAATGTATAATTAAAATGCCATGAATGTGCATAAATATTGAAACACGATAATGGAAAAAAATGGCAAAAGTGAGACTTCTGGATACCGTTTCACAGCGTTTGGATTGATGTTTTTGATTGGAATGTGTTCAGTGATGCTTGAGGAAGCCAATGGAATAGGAATTAGGCTTTGAATCGCCCTGGAAGGATGTTTTCAGTTTTGACTTTTTAGAGAGAAATTTCAAGTTTGTTCTTCAAGCTTTTGAGCAGCTGCGTGGTTATGTGCATTAGGGTTGTGTTTGTGCTTTTGTACTGAGTAGATTAGGTTAACAAAAGTAGAACAAATCCAATGCCATGATGGTTTTTGAAAATTTGATTCTTAAGGATCTTTTTTCAATCTTTTTCAAGTGTTCTTTGTTCTCAATCATGCCAATCAATCCAATTCTTTCCTAATTTGCATATGCACGAAATCTTGATGGCAAAACATGTATAAAAAGATTTGTTAGGTCAAGTTAAATATTTTTCACATATTTAAATGATTTAAATGAATTAATATAAATAAAAATTCAAATAAATAAATAAAAAATGAGAAAATACTTCCCTTTGGGCCAAGTGGTCGTGCACATGTCATGGATGATGAATTATGGAAGCAAAATGGGCCCATTAGCACTTTTAGGTCATTTGAAGTAATGTTGACTTTTCAAAATATCCAAAAATTTCCCAACTTCCACAAGGAATAACTTGCTCAATTTTTAAGCTTTTCTCATGTTCTTGGATATTTTGGAAAGGTCTTTGAGTCCTCTAACCAATGCCTTTGGTCCCATGTCATTTTGATTTACCAATCTCAAGTTATGGCCTTTGACTTAAAGTCCCTTTTTGTTGACTTTTGAAAATGACCTATAATGTTGAAATTGATAACTTTTTGTGAGAGCATTTCTTGGACTTGAAGTATGAAGATGAGTTGTAGGAAATGTCTTTCTCTTCAAAATGAGCTTTGGATGGAATTTTTCTGATAATCCATGTGAAAGTTATGCCCTGGTCAATTTCAGTTGACTTTTTCAGCTGTCCAAATAAGGAAACTTTTGCATCTTGATGATTTCTAAGCCAAATTTTGAGAATCATGATCAAGCATTGATCAAATGATGTTTGTGGCTTCAAAATGATATGTTGACCAAAAATTTGAACTTTTGACTGTCAAATGACCATTTTGCCCCTACAGTTGACTGTAGTGCAATTTAGGGTTTTGACTGTGCAATTTTGAGCTGAATGCCTTGAAACTTGATATGAGGATACTTGACCATATTTGTAGGCATATGTGACTTGATTGGACCTCTGAAAACTTCATTTTCTTGATCAGAATACAAACCCTAATTTTGACTGCTTAGGAGACCTTTGCACTGTGCAACCCTTGGGGAGATTTGAATCATGGCTTGGCAATTTCTTGGAGAATATGGGAGGGCAAATTTTGGGGTACAACATATGGGCTTAAAGAATCATGTCTCTTGCTGATACGGACATCCTCTGGAGTACTAAAGACATGGAAAAAGTAGCTGTCATTGATCGGTGTGGGGGATACCCCAATGTTCCATTGCTTGGAATTAGAGGAGGAATAACCTATAATCCTTGTTTGGCCCTACGACAGTTTGGACGAGCTCGAAGGGACGGTCCTCATGAGCTGCTGCTTCCAGACACTGTCTTTAACTTCCAGGGGGATGTTGAGGGACATCACCGCATATTTATACGAGCTTGGGATAAGGTGAACAGGTCTGATCCACATGAGCTAGGAATGAAGACTTCTCTCCCGATGCAACCGTATCTCCAGTGGGTTCGAGCCCGTGCTCAAAAGGTGGGGATGCCATACGAAGCTGTTTTGCTGGTGATCGTGGAGCGTGCTGATGAAGAAGGGGTTCCTCATACGGTCATCCATCCATACATGCCTACTGATATTGGGGCATTAAAGAGGTCTTCGATCCAGTTAAGAGAAGAAAGGGATACTTACAGAGAGAAGTATCATGAGCAGGAGAGGAAGATCCTGAAGCTTACAAGGCAGCTAAAGACTGAGAGGACAATCAACGATTATGTCAGCACGAAAGGAAAACGACCATGGGAATTCTGATGTCTTTTACTATTTCTAGTTTAGATTTGCTTTTCAGTATTTCTGTTGTAATGCCTTAAGGGAATTTGTTAAACATTGTTTCAAGTTTTAATCTAATAAAGTGTGTTTCATTTTGGTTTACAAATTTGAATCTCCCTAAGTCTTTGAAATCATTTCATATGCATTCCATTCCCATGCACCTCATTACAGGTACCCTTACAGGTCTCTTATCTTCTTCGCTGTTTATTTCAGCACAACATGTCTTCTGAAACACCTACTGATCAAGCCATCAAGGCTCTGCAAGCTCAGAATGATCAGTTCTAGGAGATGTTCATGAACTTGGCCAAAGGTAAAAAATATTTGAAGACTCTTATCTTGAAGGACAAGAAGAAGAAGAAGAAGAAGAAGAAGACGGTCCTCCTGAATATGGGTCACATATTTGGGAACAGGTTGCGAGAAGAAGTTGATCTGTCCCACTCATTTGGAGGGGGAGAGAATCAAGAGGAAAGGAAGGGTCCTAGCCCTGTGGTTTCTGACAATGACACTGACTTTGACGAAGACCAGTATCCTCCTGCCGAGGATATGTATAAGCAACTCGAAGACCGGCTGAGTGAAATGGAGATCCAGAAGATACATGGGTTGGACTTCGAAGATTTGGGTTTGGCATCTGGGGTGGTGATCCCACACAAGTTTAAAGCTCCTATCTTTGCTAAGTACGACGGGGTCTCCTGCCCGAAGTTACACCTCCGCTCGTATGTCAGAAAGATTCAACCATATACCGCTGATAGGAACCTCTGGGTTCATTTATTTCAAGATAGTCTGTCAGGGACTCAACTTGAATGGTTCTATCAACTAGAAGGAGCTAATGTCCGCAACTGGGAGGACCTTGCTGCCGCTTTTTACAAGCAATACCAGTATAATGCCGACCTTGCTCCCACGCGTACCCAACTTCAGGGTATGTCTATGGGTGCGAGCGAAGGTTTTAAGGACTGCGCTCAGAAGTGGAGAGATCTCGCTGGAAGAGTACAACCCCCTCTGGCTGATAGGGAGTTGGTGGATATGTTTCTTGGGACTTTGTCTGGTCCATATTTCAATCATTTGATCGGTAGTTCATCGTCCGGGTTTACTGAATTTATTATGACTGGGGAGAGAGTTGAGGCTGGTATCAAAAGTGGAAAAATACAGAAAGGTGCTTCGTCAACCCAGAGATTCTACAACCCTTGATTAGAGTTTTGATGATAACAAATACAAAGAACAAATATGCACCCTAAAAATTATGTTATTTTATATGCAGAAGTTCTGACCAAAGCAGAATCAGAAGATAAGCCATAAAAGCTACACGCTGAAGCAATCCGAATTTTCTCTGAAGATTGATGACCAGAACCTACGCTTAAGTGAAGTAAACTCTGATTCTGAACAAAAGCATAATAATCTAAGTCATCAATATGCTGAAGCATCAGCAGCAGACAAGGATGAAAGATTCTGAAGCGTTACTATTCATTCAAGACAACATCAATTACAACGGCTTCATTCAGACATGATCTTCTCCAAATGGAAACTGAGTTAATGACATTTATCACGCTTAATGATCAACAAGAATCCATTTCCTATTTAAACAAGCTCAGTGTTCAAATCGTTTACGATTTTGTATACACTACTCACGAGAATTCAAAAACGCTGCAAGCTTACTCATCTATTCCACGCTCTAAATTTATGTAAAATATCACAGTTGTGATAATTATTTTTGTAACGAATAACATCTTGTCATACCCCAATTTTTGACCTAAGATCCCATTTTTATCTTTGCATTTTTATACAAAAGTCAAGGTCACTAAATACAGTTGGTTTTAACCTCTCACCTTCGAGCATTGATTATGCAGAAATTGTCAAGTGTTTTGAACATTCTTAACCTATGTATCACTAACTTCTAATCAAGCACGAAATGTGTGTTTTTTTGTTTTCTTTGATTTCATGTGCTGACAGGTCTCCTTCGATTCATCCTGCTTCGATTGGACAAGTTCACTGCCTGCAAGCCTGCTTCGACTGGACATGTTTGCTGCCTGCATGCCTCTTTCAAATCTGGACAAGTTTACTGCCTGCAAACATGCTTCGATTGGGCAACATTACTTCCTTCGAACACAGGCTTTCGATTGGGCTATATGTTTGTTTCGATCCACATGCTTCGATTGGGCAACATTGCTTCCTTCGAACACGGGCTTTCGATGGGCAATACAGTCTCCCTTCAGTCACAAGCTTTGATTTGGAAATACAGTCTCCTTCAGTCACAAGCTTCAATTAGGCAATACAATCTCCCTTCAGTCACAAGCTTCGATTTGGAAATACAGTCTCCTTCAGTCACAAGCTTCGATTAGGCAATACAATCTCCCTTCAGTCACAAGCTTCGATTTGGCCATGTAGTTTCCTTCGAAGTGACCCCCTTTGATCCACAAGCTGGACATGTGATTTCCTTCAAGGTGGCCTCCTTCGCTTCACAAGTTGGACCACTAAACCCTTTGAAGCAACGTACTTAGAGCACACATTGTTTGGAAACGAACATTTTTATGTAATCATGAAGCTGGTCGAAGTGATCAAAATGAAAGGAGGAAGTATTCAAGGAGTTTGTTGACTAAAGTCCCATATACTTCTAAACTCAAGCCAACTGTGTTGCTATGCAGCAGTCCTGCACCAACCTGCCACTAAGCTCCAAAATACTGATAAGCCTGCGTTGTCTCAGTCCTGTACTTGCATAAAAAAGGAGTGCACAAGAGATGCATTGAAGAAAACAAGGGGGCAATATACCCAAATAATTCAAATATTATTTGATTCCCCCCCAAAACCATATCAAAGCTCGCCTATAAATAAAGAGGCCCCAACACACATTTTTGAGAGGATTTTTTGGACTAGAGGAACGAAACCTCCAAAATCTTCTCAAACACAACAACAAAACTCTCAAGTTCATCAACACTTGAGAAATAAAAAAAAACAGAAATGCTCACCTATTTTGATTCTGAAGAATCCACACACTTCAGTCTCCTTCGATTCTGAAGAACACCCCACACATAGTTGTTTTGTTCAAACTTAGAAAGACAACCTTCTGTGACAACCCTTCAAACCAAAAGCAAACCCCCTGTACCTTGTTACCATTCGAATCCAGCAGGAAGAACCTCACGCTTGTTATCCTCTTTCGAATCCAGCATCAAAGGCTAAACCCCTGGTCCCTCCCTTCGAATCCAGAAGCGCTCCAGGAAACCACCTTACTGCCCAGTACACGTCCCAGCCTCAAGCAAGGTAAGTCATACTTACCCTTGAACCTTTCATTTCACGCCATAACATGTAAATAATATTTTTGTTCGTTTCAAGCATGTATATACTGTTGTTCCTTTCGTTTCCACCCTGTTAACATGTTTTTAAAAGTTAACCCTTTCGTTTTGCTTTCTGTTTATCTGAACTAACTTTAATTGTTAAACTGTTTACCAAACAAATACTAGTATGGCCTCAGGCCATGTTGCCATTTAATGTTTTAAATGAAAGAAACAGGAAACAGGAAATAGAAAACGAAGCTTCTGGCTTCTATCCTCTTTCTCCAGGTCAAACGAAAGAGACAAACATGAGGAAAACCATACACTGACTTCCAGGCTCAGTCGAAAGGCATTCCTTCACTGCTTTCAACTCCCAGTCGAAGGAGGCAAAAAGGCAGATTGCATCTTATACAGGTTCCAACCCCAGTCGAAGGATACAACTTGCTGTTGCCTTTGCCCAATCGAAGGACAGGACCTCGCCCCTGCCAAGGCCCAATCAAAAGACGTGACTTTGCTGTTTCCAGCCCCAATCGAAGGAGGCCAACATAATGCAAATCGAAGGCTGCTACTGCCTGGGTCGAAATACACTCTTTTTTTTTCTTACTTTTATCTTATTTTTTCTTCATATTTTTTATGCCTTTTGATATGTTTGTAATAGTGTAGGATTTTATCTTTCTGCATCTTATTTACTTTGTACAAATGCTAGTAATTAGGCGTATGGTAAGATAAAATCAACAAGTAAATAAACCAAAAAAATCCAAAAAAACACTCTTTAATCCTTACTTGAATATATCTTAAAACCCATAAGACACTCAACAAATTAAAACTCCCCCCAAGGGCATGTTATCTCCGTTCTACCGCGATACCGGCCATGCCTATTGCTAGAATGCGTGCGTTAAATGTCGCCCACTAAAAAACACAAACAAATCAACTTTTTTCTAGAGGAACTACGGTGTTTTGATTCCTTCATTGGATACGTAGGCAAAGGGTCGCGAAACCCTCACGAACGAAATAATAAAAACTCTTTTTTTTCCCTTAAGCAAACATAGTTGTAGATAAAAACACCCTTGTATATAACAAACAATTTTAACCAAAAAAACAGATATTTCAAAAGGTTCCTGCGGAGTACCGCATATACATTGGGTGCTAATACCTTCCCATTGTATAACCAACCCCCGAACTCTTGATCTCTTTTCAAAAACACATTGTATTTTCATTACTTTTAAGTATTATTTTACATTGCATGTTTTAGGGTTTTATTTCGCTCTTTTCCCTTTTCCCTTGGAAATAATAAAGCGCGGTGGCGACTCTTGCTTTTGTGAGTCAAGTTAATTTATAGCTTGATATCCGATTTTCACCGCTACAGAATTGGCGACTCTGCTGGGGAAAGATTGACCTCTTACTGGTCCATCCCTAAGTGGGTTAAGCCTAATTTGTCTTATCTGTTTTTATTATTATTTGTTTGTTTGTTTGATTATATATATATTGTGATTATTTGGGGTGTTGATTACAAAGGACAAGTCCTATACCCGGACTAAGTTACACCTAGGAATAGGACGGGCGGTATAGTCATGTTAACTTTGAGGGAGTAATCCCGAAGAAGGAGGCATGAGATCCCCCACTCAGTGGAAGGCCCTTTTGAACGTAATATTTGTTTACCGAGTAATCGGGAAGACATTGTTATTTTCAACCTGGGAGCCAGAGAAGCTGAGAACCGTAGAACCCTAACCCATCTTGGCCTTTTAGGTGTAGCGCGGAGATTATAACGGAGTAATCCGGAAGTAATTGTTAGGTGATGCTACACTCAGACGAGTTTCTCTTGAGAATATTGCTGATTACCGAGTAATTGGGACATTGGTAATATCCGAAGGAGGAATGTAGACTCTGGGAACTTTTAAAACCATGTTTTACAGGTGTGATTAAACCTTTAGTACATACCTTGGGGATGGTTTTTACCTTTGACTCCATGCTCGTGATGTTGAACCTTTTGACTTTGTTTGTGACCTTGCTTGTGGTCGTTGCATAGCCATGCATCCATAAAACCCTTTTCACTTGATTTTCAAGGAATTTGGAGGTCTTTCTTTGTAAACATCACAAGTTTCGTCAATCTCAATGGATCTTGGGTGTTGATAGGGTGAAAACCCTAATCCACCAAAATGGATGATTGATCTTGATGATAACTTGATCAATCCTTTGATCCAATGTAAAATTCGTCTTTTATCTTCATATTTTGATGTTTACAAATTAATATCTTGAGCTCCTTGAAAGTCAAATAAAAACTCTCTTTTGCATATCATGCATCATTCTACATTTTTTGTTTCACTTTCAAAGGTCCTTTTTCCAAGTCTTATTTTTCCTTTGGTCTCACCAGTACAACACTCACGCTAAGAGAACAATGGAGAATATCAAGCAAGAGATTTCTGAACTCCGCAGAGAGTTGACTAAGTTGAAAGCTAGTATGGAGCGCTTAACTGGTTCGGTCTGAATTTTGGTTGCCGCCCAAGTCAACCCCTTTGCTAAAGCATAAGTGAATCTCTGTTGATTTTGGCCTTGAAGTTTAGGACATATTTCCTTCAGCACAAATCCAAATGGAAAGCCTTCCCAGATTATTAACTTATTTCTGCTTTTTGTAATTTTTCTTGTTTATCAAAACATTGTTAGCATGTAAGAAATTGTTTGCATTTGAATGATTATCTTAATACAATGAGTATGTTTGTCTTGAAGAAATTCATTCGTTTCACTCGTATTTGTTTTCAAATTTTAAATTTCTTTTTACATTATGATACCAACTTGTTGCCCGTTCTCTTGCCTAGGCAGAGATTGGAGGGAGGATGATGATCTAAAGAACACAAAATCTCTGGTTGCATGCTTTTGGATAAAATTTTGCTGACGATGTACAGGCATTGTTTCAAATCCCTAAACACCGGAGATATAAGGAAGATAATCCCTTGCTAACCCCTTTTGAGCCTTTGAAGTAGAAGTTTCTTTTCTATACAAAAAACCCTCAATTTTAACCTGGGGCAGGGTAGTTTTCAGTTAATCTGATTGAGTGTTCAAAATTCATAAGGAAGATATTTCTGAAGAGAAACTACGAGGGCTATCCTTCATGTATAATGAAGCCATAAGATGTGGAATCACAATGTTATCCCTCATTCATCAAGAAACGAGGAAGTCACAATCCTCTCAACAAGCAAATACAAGTAATGTCACACTTTTGTTCAAAAAATAAAAAATCAAGAAGAAAAAAGAAAAAGCCTGCTAAGTCAAAAACATGAAAACGTGCGACTTAGGCAAAATTAAGGCATCCCGCTGGACTATCAATTCAAAAGAATTAGTTGAGGCAAAAGTTAGGGAAAATAAAATTGCAAAGAAATGACTACAAAGAAAAGTCCCCAGCAAAGAACAAATTGGTGACTACAAACACGAAGACATAAGGGTGGTGTGATCGGTGGATCTGGAACTGACTGTTTAACGCTGGTTCGCGAAATGTCGCGGAAGCAAGAGTCGCCACCGTCTTTTATTTTCTCCAAATGGAAAGGACAAAAGCACAGAAAAATTCCTTATAGAGATTGCTCTCGGTTCGGGAGGTAGATTTATAGAAAGGGAAGGTGTTAACACCCTTTCTATCCATGGTTATCCACGGGCTCTTAGATACTTGCTCATTTGTGTTTTCAAAAATGGTTTGTTTGCTTTTCAACTGTGGGTTTTAAAAAGTTTCTTTGAAAATTCCAGTTCGACTCTTGTATCGGTCCTCAAGAGTGTTTGAAAGATTGCTTTCGAAAGCTTTTTGAAAAGGTGTCGATGTGAAAAGTATTTTTTGATTTGTTTTGAAATTAGAGCAAGTATCTAGAGTCGTCTACCTACCCTAAAGAATTCGTCTGTGTAGATGTCCTTTAAAGTAGTGCCATCCCACCATTGAGAGGTAGGTAGCACCACCGTTGGAGGTGTTCGGGTCAATTCGAAGGTTCGGGACATGGTGATCACCAGAGCAATGGGAAGATACCTTAGAAGCTACCCTCATGCCAGGTTCCCGGATCATGAGGACTTACTAAGACATCCTCTACTCGACGATCACCTTTCGAGGCAAGGCAACAGTGAGGCGTACCCTGGGGGTGGTGTGTGAATTGTGTGTCGTTTTCATTTATTTTTGTCTTTTGTCATGTCATTGGTGATCTATCGTTTGTTTTTATTTTGGTCCATTCATTCTTGCATGCCTTGATTAACAGTTAAAAGTGCGAGAGAAATAAAAGATTCTAAGCTATTACAAAAGGCGCGGGTCCACATCGCCAAAATTTCTTGAACCCGTTTTGACAGAAAATAAATAAAGATAGTAAAGAAAATAAAAGGTGCGAGAAATTAATTACACGGCTTTGGGAGAGATACATAAAAGATTAAACGAGAAAAGAAATAAATACGCGAATTAAATAAGAATTAAACGAGGGCGTTGGACCCTTTTTGCAAAATTAAATAAAATGATGAAATTAATTAATTAAAAAGAAAAGAAATTGTTTTTGGTATTTTTTGATATTTTATGATTTTAATGGAAAAAGAATTAATTAAAATGAATGCTAACCCTAATTCTAATTGTTTTTAATTTATTAAAAGAGAAGATTAAATTTTGACCTAAAATTAACCCTAATTAATTTATATGCAATTTAATTACAAAAATAAATATTAAATATTTAATTATTATGGAAGAAAAATAAAAAGGGATAAAAATTATCATAAACCCTAATGCTATATTTTTTAGATTTTTATTAAAAGAGTTAAAATTAAAACCTAATTTAAAACTAGTTAATTTATGAATTTATTTACAAAATACTAAAATAAACTATTTATTATTTTTTTTCATTTTTTCTGATGTTTTTATTGTTTTGTGTTTTTTATTGAGGAATTAAATTAATTAAACAAACAATAATTAAAAGAAAATAAAAATTATAAAAAATAAAGAAAGTAAAGAAAATTTGCAAACCAAAGGGGGTCTCCCCCTAAAGTGGAGGTTAGTCTTTAGAAATCTGGCCCATTTGAATTGCTGGCCCCTTTGACTTTTCAGGACGCGTGTATACGCGCTGACTAGGGTGTATCATCTTCCCCAGATCTGTGCCTTTGATTTGATGCAACTGAACGCGTGGACGGTTAGATTTTGAGGGCGCACGGTGGTATCCAGCGTTGAAACTGCATAGAAGTATTAAATGGAAAATAATATGAAAGGGGGTGAGGACCTGGGGCTCGAACCCAGGTCCTGAACATTACCACTCAAACGCTTCACCAACTGTGCCATCTTGCTTATCTGTAAATAATATAATTAAGAAACATAATAAAACAAAACGCGTTAGTGCTTCTTTTTTTCGCGCGAGATTTTGAACCAGCCAACCATCGCCTGCCACCTAGTCGTCTTCTCCATTGTTTTATTTTTTTCTGAAACACAAACATAATAAGCAACGGTTTTGAACCGTTCTAAAACCTATCATTAGAGAAAATAGCGAATAGGCATTGGATGCTCATAAATTGAGCGCGAGGGGAGATTCATGATCGTCTCATCGTGTTTGTTTCAGTGGTCCAAGTCTTGTGCTCCAATTTTTCCTTATTTTAAAACCCCCAATTTGAGGTTCTGAAAACCCTAAAATACGACCATGGCAATTTCTTGTATAGCGCATAAAAATCCAATCAAATCATATGGTTAGCTTTAAAACACATCACTGATCATGAATCTATAAACAAAATGCCATGAATGTGCATAGAATGTAAAATACGATTATGAGAAAAAGTGGAAAAAGCTTGACTTCTGTATACCGTTTCAAGGTGTTAGGATTGATGTTTTTGATCCAGGAAGGTTGCTTGATGTCCTTGGAAGGCAATAGGATGAGTTTTGTGGCTTGAAACGACCTCCAACCCTGTTTTCAGTTTTGAGTTTTTAAGCAAAATTTTCAAGTTTGTGTCTTAGTCTCTAGCGCAGCTTCGTGGTTAATGGCATTAGGGTTGTGTTCTATCCTTATGTATGAGTGAATTAGGTCAAAGAAAACAATCAAAATCCTTGAATTAATGAATGCAATATTTGATTTTTTCACCATGATTTTCAAATCTTTTTTTCACATGCTTTTGCTACCAAATCATGACCAATCCAATTGATTATTTCCATATATGGCTAGGCACGAAATCTTGAGGATATAATATGCATAAAAAGATTGAAAAACTAGGTTAAGTATTTTTTCATGTATTTAATTGATTTAAATGAATTATTATTAATAAAAATTCAAATAAATAAATAAAAAATGAAGAAAAACTTCCCTTTGGGCCAAGTGGTCGTGCACATGCCTTGGATAATGAATTGTGGAAGAAAAATAGGCCCATTAGCAATTTTAGGTCATTTGAATCAATGTTGACTTTTCAAAATATCCAAAAATTTCCCAACTTCCACAAGGCATAACTTGCTCAATTTTTAAGCTTTGCTCATGTTCTTGGACATTTTGGAAAGGTCTTTGAGTCCTCTAACCAATGCCTTTGGTCCCATGTCATTTTGATTTACCAATCTCAAGTTATGGCCTTTGACTTAAAGTCCCTTTTTGTTGACTTTTGAAAATGACCTATAATGTTGAAGTTGATAACTTTTTGTGAGAGCATTTCTTGGACTTGAAGTGTGAAGAGGAGTTGTAGGAAATGTCTTTATCTTCAAAATGAGCTTTGGATGGAATTTTTCTGATAATCCATGTGAAAGTTATGCCCTGGTCAATTTACAGTTGACTTTTTCAGCTGTCCAAATAAGGAAACTTTTGCATCTTGATGATTTTTGAGCCAAACTTTGTAAATCATGATCAAGCTTTGATCAAATGATGTTTGTGGCTTCAAAATGATATGTTGACCAAAAATTTGAACTTTTGACTGTCAAATGACCATTTTGCCCCTACAGTTGACTGTAGTGCAATTAGGGTTTTTGAATGTGCAATTTTATGCTGAAAGTTTTGAAACTTGGTATGAGGATGCTTGACCATATTTGTAGGCATGTGGGACTTGATTGGACCCTTGGAACCTTCATTTTCTTGATCAGAACCAAAACCCTAATTTTGACTGTTTAGGAGGCCCTTGAACTGTGCAACCCTTGGGGAATTTTGCAGCTTGACTTGGCAATTCTTGAAGAATATGGGAGGGCAAATTTTGGGGTACAACAGTTGCCCCTGTTCAATCTTCTTAGACCTGAGGATGCAGATTGGCTGACGTGCCTTTCGTAATCCGAGGGTAGAAGATGATTGAACACTAGAGTGCCCAGAAATTTGCGCTCACATAGTAGCAGTGTGATGATGGGGATGGGCTTATAGATGCCATTTGGAGATTGATGGATAGGATGATGGGCTTATAGATGCCATCTGGAGGTTGATCGCGTAAGAGATTCCTTAGCGAGAACTTGCGTACCTGCAAAAGAAAAATGATTACCTGACATGTTGCAGGAGCTGGTCTTCAGATGCTTTGTATAGATATGTCCTGACTGGTTACAGGAGCTGGATCTGGAGCTTCAAATGGTGATGAATGGACCAGGGATGGTTACTACCTCAACAGGAACGGTGAGAGAACCTTGGATGACTTTAACCTCAACAGCCAATGTCGAGAAAATCTTGGTGGGAATTACCATCTCCGCAGGATCGGGGAGAGAACCATAGGCAATTATAATCTCAAAAGCGGACGGTTGAGAAAAATCTGGAATGGAATTATCGTCTCCGCAGCATTGGGGAGAGAACCATAGGAAATTATAATCTCAAAAGCGGACGTTTGAGAAAAACCTGGGATGGAATTATCATCTCCGCAACATTGGGGAGAGAACCATAGGAAATTATAATCTCAAAAGCGGACGTTTGAGAAAAACCTGGGATGGAATTATCATCTCCGCAACATTGGGGAGAGAACCATAGGAAATTATAATCTCAAAAGCGGACGTTTGAGAAAAACCTGAAATGGAATTATCATCTCCGCAACATTGGGGAGAGAACCATAGGAAATTATAATCTCAAAAGCGGACGTTTGAGAAAAACCTGGGATGGAATTATCATCTCCGCAACATTGGGGAGAGAACCATAGGAAATTATAATCTCAAAAGCGGACGTTTGAGAAAAACCTGGAGTGGAATTATCATCTCCGCAGGATTGGGGAGAGAACCATAGGAAATTATAATCTCAAAAGCGGACGTTTGAGAAAAACCTTTGATAACTTCTACTGAGTCTTCATCAGAAAAATCTGTTTGGGGTCGATTTAGCTGGACTAGAGAAGGCCTTTGACTGGATAAGAAATCTTTGGAGTCGATTAACTGAACCGGTCTAGGTCTTGAAATATGATTGAGAATTTAACTGAATCTTTCCTGAAAGATAGAGGTCAATCATATGCAATGCATGATATGGATCAAGCGATGATGTTCTCAACATAAATGAGATTTGTATGATGCATCTATGCATGCTATAATGATGTATGTGATGTTTATGAATGTATTTTTCGTCTAGGAAAGTAAATCCTTGACGGGTGCCGGGAAGTCACTCCTGGGCTGACGTTGAAGAATAGATTTTGCTTCCGCTGGGGATGCTAATTGCAAGAATACCGGTAAGAGAAGATAACTCCGTTGGGGATAAACTTGGCGGATGGAATAACTCTGCGGGGAGAAAAGTACTCTAGTAATCTTGCTGGGGAGCAATACTCTGTGGGGAGAGAGATACTTTGTTGAGTTGTTGATGGTAATTTGCTGGGGATAAGAAAGAACAGTGTTGACGACGACCTTTCCATGACTTCTGGCTGAGGATAACCCAGTTATATCCTAGTAAGGAAATAACTCTTTGAATAAAGCCGGGAGGTGCGTTCGTGCTCTGCGAGAATAAGCTTCCAGAATCTACTGGGGATAAGCTTACTGCTTGGGGAAATTATTCCAACTTTCCTGGGGAAGCAAATCGGATTCTCTTGGGGAAGTTTTGAATTGCGGGGAAAGTGATTCCTTTTGAATGTTGGTATACCGCCGGGGAACAATCTTCAGGCCAAGACTGCCGGGGATGCTTGTTATGAATATGTATGCTGCTGGGGAGATGTTGAGATCCACTGGAGGATACCCAACTTCCTTAAGATTTGATGATATAACTTGGAGAGAGTGTACTGACTTGCTGGCTCACTTTCTCGGGAATTAAGATGTACTGGTTATGTTCTTTAGCTGAACCTACCTTGGTACCTTGGAGGATAGAACAATTAGATTGCTTAGACAACTCTTTATTGCCCCTGTTTCTAATGTTACCTGTAATTAATCCTCTGTTTCATATGCAAATATTCATGAGTTAGCAAATTATTGTCAATGCATATATCACAAATTGAACCTTGGACGTTCTTCGCAAAACAAGACAGAAAAAGAAAAACAATTGGCACTTTTAACTGAAAAATATATTTGCATTGATTCTGAATGGCCTGAAAATAGGCGTTTTGTGTACAAGAGGCTGACGTCCTAGTAAGAGAACGCCGCTGAACAAAAGAGTTTATACAAGTTTTGTACAAAAGAAAATAAAACAGCTGTGTGAAATGAATGATCCCACTGGATTTCAACTCTGCTATTGCCGTTATATCTCCGAGCGTCTCATCACTTGATGACCTAAACGAAGATGAAGCTGACTGATCGATGCCGTCTGAACTTGATGTAGATGCCGGATTCTGGATACAAAGTGATCAATGAGACATAGTATTACGCTTTTATCCCTAATTTTTGCCTGGACCGCCCTTTCGGGTTTTCAGTCCACCGGGATACCCATTTTTGCCCAAGCCGCCTTTTCAGGTTTTCGACTTGCCGGGTGTACAGTTTTTTCATTTCATCCCTTCATTTTGCCCGAACCCTTTTGGTTCGCCGGGAAGCCCTAATTTTTGCCTAGGCATGTCAGCCTAGCGGGTCTTTTTCATGCGTAGTATCTTTTTACTATGTCTGCATTGGCGTGATGAGGAAGGTCGTCACCGTCCATGTTGGTTAGAATCATGGCTCCTCCTGAGAACACATGTTTAACCACAAATGGCCCTTCGTACGTAGGGGTCCATTTGCCCCTTGGATCACTCTGAGGAAGGATGATTCGCTTGATTACCAGATCCCCAACTTGATATTCCTGTGGTCTGACCTTTTTGTTAAATGCCCTGATCATCCGTTTCTGATACGTCTGACCATGACAGATAGCAGCAAGTCTCTTTTCATCAATAAGGTTGAGCTGATCAAGTCATGTCTGGATCCAATCATCCTCATTCAGATTTGCATCCTTCATTATCCGGAGAGAGGGTATTTGCACCTCGATCGGTAAGACTGCCTCCATACCATAAACCAAAGAGAAAGGAGTTGCCCCGGTTGACGTTCTGGCTGAGGTACGGTACCCATGTAGAGTGAACGGTAACATCTCGTGCCAATCTTTATAGGTCACTGTCATCTTCTGCACGATTTTCTTGATGTTCTTATTTGCGGCTTCTACAGCCCCATTCATCTTCGGTCTGTAAGGAGAAGAATTGTGGTGCTGTATTTTGAACTGCTCGCAGAGCTCAGCGATCATCTTATTATTCAGATTGGTACCGTTATCTGTAATAATTCTCTCTAGGACGCCGTACCGACAGATCAGGTTATGCCGAATGAACCGTGCCACAACAGTCTTGGTTACCGTAGCATAGGACGCTGCTTCGACCCACTTCATAAAGTAATCAATCGCCACTAGGATGAAGCAATGTCCGTTAGATGCCGTAGGTTTAATCTCACCGATCATGTCTATGCCCCACATTGCAAACGGCCAAGGCGCCGTCAGAACATTCAGGGGAACTGGAGGAACATGCACCTTGTCTGCATAAATCTGGCACTTATGGCATGTCCTAGAGTGTTGGTAACAGTCAGCTTCCATTGTGGACCAGTAATACCCTGCCCGAAGGATCTTTTTCGCCATAGTATGTCCACTGGAATGTGTACCAAAGGTCCCTTCATGTAGCTCCTCCATGATCCTTTCTGCTTCAGTTTTATCCACACAACGCAGTAAGGTTGAATCATGGTTTCGCTTATACAAGATGCCGTTGCTAAGGAAGAACTTTGCCGCGAACCTTCTCAGGAACTTCTTATCATTGATAGAGGCACCTTCAGGGTATTCCTGAGTTTCCAGATATCTCTTCACTTCATGGTACCAAGGCTTCTCAGTCACCAATTCAGTCTCAAGATCACAACAGTATGCCGGTTCGTCTAGTTTCCAGATGATGATCCGGGGAGCCTCATTATCCCATTTGACCTTGAACATAGAAGACATTGTAGCTAACGCGTCCGCCAGCTGATTCTCTTCCCTTGGAAAGTGTTCAAAGGTTATCTTCGTGAAGTGGGGGATCAAAGTCAACACACATTCTCTGTAAGGAATAAGATTCGGATGTTTCGTATCCCACTCTCCTTTGATCTGATTGATCACAAGAGTGGAATCTCCGAAGACACTCAGAAACTTGATCCTTAGATCGATCGCAGCTTGAAGACCCATGATGCACGCCTCATACTCTGCCATGTTGTTGGTACAGTTGAAACATAGCCGGGCAGTAAGTGGGGTATGAGTGCCTTGAGGTTATATGATTATGGCGCCGATACCGTTACCCAAAGCGTTGGAGGCTCCGTCAAAGTGCATAGACCATCGGGATCCTTCCTCAGGTCCTTCATCCGGTCCAGGTACTTCACAATCAGTCACTATCATGATGCTCTCGTCTGGAAACTCGAAGTTCATTGACTGATAATCATCTACGGCCTGATGTGCCAAGTGGTCTGCCAATATACTTCCCTTGATGGCTTTCTGGGTTGTGTACTGAATGTCGTATTCCGTCAAGATCATTTGCCATCTTGCTATTCTCCCAGACAGAGCAGGCTTTTCGAATATGTACTTTATAGGATCCATCTTTGAGATCAACAAGGTAGTGTGAGTCAGCATATACTGTCTCAGCCGGCGAGCAGCCCATACCAAAGCGCAGCAAGTTTTCTCAAGCAGTGAGTATTGGGTCTCACAGTCGGTAAACTTTTTGCTAAGGTAATAAATGGCGTGCTCTTTTCGGCCAGACTCGTCATGCTGCCCCAGCACACACCCCATTGAGTTGTCGAGTACTGTCAGGTATAATATCAGAGGTCTCCCTTCAACCGGTGGCATAAGGATAGGTGGTTCTTGGAGATACTCTTTGATTCTGTCGAAAGCAGCCTGACATTCATCATTCCAACGTACTACCTGATCTTTCTTCAGTAGCTTGAAGATTGGCTCACAAGTAGCAGTCAGGTGTGAGATGAACCGAGCAATATGATTCAAGCGTCCTAAAAAGCCTCTGACTTCCTTCTCTGTCCTAGGAACTGGCATCTCTTGAATAGCTTTAACCTTGGCAGGGTCCACTTGAATACCCTTGTCACTTACCACGAAGCCTAGCAGTTTTCCCGATCTTACCCCGAAGGTGCACTTGTTCGGGTTCAACCTCAGCTTGTACAGTTTCAACCGGTCAAACAACTTCTGCAGATGATCTAGGTGCCCTTCCTCAGTCTGGGACCTTGCGATCATGTCGTCAACATACACTTCTATCTCATGATGGATCATGTCATGAAATAAAGCAACCATGGCACGCTGGTAGGTTGCCCCAGCGTTCTTCAGTCCAAAAGGCATGACCTTGTAGCAGAAGGTGCCCCACTGAGTAACAAATGTAGTCTTTTCCATGTCTTCAGGTGCCATCTTGATCTGATTGTAACCTGAAAAACCGTCCATGAAAGAGAACACCTTGTGCTGAGCTGTATTGTCAACAAGGACATCAATGTGAGGTAAAGGGAAGTCATCCTTGGGGCTGGCCCTGTTCAGATCCCTGTAGTCGACACACATTCTGACCTTACCGTCCTTCTTAGGTACCGGCACCACGTTAGCAACCCACTGAGGGTAAGAAGTCACTGCAAGGAAACCAGCATCAAACTGTTTCATAACCTCGGCTTTGATCTTCTCAGACATCTCTGGACGCATACGGCGGACCTTTTGCTTAACCGGAGGGCAATCTTCCTTAGTTGGCAAGTGATGGACCACAATGTCGGTATCCAACCCGGGCATGTCTTTGTAGGACCAGGCAAAGATCTCCATATAATCATGCAGCATCTGAGTCAACCGTTGCTTCACGCTGAGCTCTAGGTTGGCACCAATCTTTACCTCTTTCCTGTCTGCCTCAGTACCCAAGTTTATTGTTTCCACTGGCTCTTCATGTGGTTGAATTGCCCTCTCTTCCTGAAGTAACAGTCTTGCAAGCTCGCCAGGCACTTCGCAATCATCTTCGCCTTCGTCTTCGGCTAAGTTGATCGGATTTTCGAAATCATAACTGGCAGTAGCAGAGTCGTTATCAGTGAGATCCAGAGTGGATTGAAACCTGTATGAGTGAGTGTGTGTAAATACAGCTGTTTTGAAATGGATAAAGAAAGGAAAGACAGAAAAGGAGCATAAGATTTGAAATGCGAGAAAATGTCCAAGATTTTCATTTATGATATATGAAATGACAATTTATATGCCCTCACAAATAAAACCACGGTGCCTCGGGTAAGACACCGGGCCATAGAGTTTATTGTTTATTACAAAATAACAAAACAAGGAAGTTTATTACTGCGTAACAAAAGTAACAGGAGTATGGTCCTTAGCAATCCAATTGGTCAATCCGCCTTCGGTCGTCGGGTAGATCCAGCTATTGAATTCTGCTTCATCCACTTCATTGTCTTCACCAACAGCATTCACTCCTGGATTTGTAATGAACACAGGAGGTCTTCTGGTCTTCGCCTTCCGCATAGCTTTCTGTCCCTCTGCAATGAAGCCTAGTCCAAATTTGTCAGTTTTCTGTGTAAAGTCTGGAAGCCTGCCCCAGTTAGCACATTCACCTTTTTGAACCACAGCCCGGGCATCCTTTAGGGAGGCCATCTTCAAAGGAACATTCTCCTCAACCGCTGTTTCTGCTGCTGTTGAAATAGGAAGAACCTCCTCGAAATGTTGAAAGGGGGTTTCAATAAACTCCCCGTCCATCTCAATGTATCTGAAGGAATTCAGGTGGCTTACCATATACTCCTCTTCTCCTTGCACAGTGACGATCTTCTCTCTGACGGGGTACTTCAGCTTCTGGTGCAAGGTAGAGGTCACAGCCCCAGCTTTATGGATCCAAGGTCGACCCAGTAGACAAGAGTACGATGGACGGATGTCCATCACATAAAAAGTAGAATCAAACACCTGAGAGCCCACACGAATAGGAAGATCAATCTCTCCATGAACCATCCTTTTTGAACCGTCAAAGGCCCTGACGATGATATTGCTGGGTTTTAATTCCAGGCCTTCACAATCTAAACGGTCTAAAGCCTTCTTTGGTAAAACATTCAAGGAAGAACCCGTATCCACCAATACATGCGCCAGAGTAGTGCCCCTGCATTCAATAGAGACATGCAGAGCATCATTGTGGTCTCTTCCCTTCGCAGTCAGGTCAGCATCTGAGAAACCCAAGCCATTGTCCGCTGTCAGATTTGCTACACAATCAGTGAACTGGACTGCAGATGTTTCCTGTGGCACATGGGCCGTCTTGAGAAATGAGATTAAGGCCTTAGCATGGGCCTCGGAGCACATCAATAAAGAGAGCATGGAGATTTTGGAGGGCGTGTGCCCCAGCTGTTCCACAACATTGAAGTCACTCTTCTTTATAATTTTCAAGATTTCCTCCATCTCTTGTTGGGAGGCTTCAGCAGTTATAGGTATGGGTGCCTCCATCTGGGCAGGCTCAACTTCAATTCCTTTGCCCCGAGCATTGGATGGCTCGACAGTAGGAGAAACAGCTTGATCAACAACAGGAACAGGTACACTTGTAGGAGTTATAAGGAGGGGTCTTCGAGTAACGGGCGGTGCAATGTCAGGCGAGAAGAGCCTGCCACTGCGGGTAACCTTGGCTGGGCCAGTGATATCGCAGATGCTGGCGCCAGTGTTGAATTCTTGTTTGATCCCATTCACATATACATCTGCCCCATAGTGCCAGGGGACAGCTTTATCAGATACATAGGGAAGAGGCCCCGGAACAGTGATAACAACAGGTGCAACGGTCATGATTGAGACAGGCTTCTTCGGGAGAGCCCTGATTGAATTATTGAAGATAGTGACCACAGAAACTTCTTCTTCCGGAGCCAATTGAACAGCAGACTTCTTAAACAGAATCTCCTTGCTATCCATTAGGCTTTGGACGCCCAACTTCAGCAAGGGACAACCAGACGGGGAAACAACACAGAACAGGCAATCCTCACTGCAACCCGGAAATAAACCGGCCCGCAGTAGGTTCCTCTTGACAGTCTTCAGAGGAGTAGCCAGATCATCTACAGAAACAGCATAAACATCTTTATCAACAGCATTTACTCCATGCTGAGGCATAGGAGCATTTATCACATTGGGCTTCTCAGGTGCCTCAAACTGTATCTCCTTTGCGTCAATAAGGTCTTGCACCTTATTCCTTAATGCCCAACAGTCATCAGTGGAATGCCCCGGGCTATCAGAGTGATAAGCACAGCGAGCATTTGGGTTGTATTTAGGGGATGTAGTATTTGGAAACTTCGGAGCCTCTTTGATGGTCACTAAGTTGGTTGAGAGCAACTGTGGTAATATCTGCGACAAGGTCATGCTCAAACGGGCAAACTCTCTCCGGGGTCTTTCAGCCCTTTGAGGATTGGTTGGCCGAGGAGTGGCGGTAGGCTTAGCAATCATCACCGCACTGACAGATTGGCGGCGCTCAAATTTCTCTGATCTCTTGGAACCATATACAGCACTAGCCTCCTTTTTGAAGGGTTTCTTCTCAGAACTAGACGATGCACCCTTCGGAATCTTTCCCGACTTCAACCCAGCCTCAATTCTCTCTCCAGTCAGAATCAGATCAGTGAACCCTGCAGACGAATTCCCGATAAGATGGTTGAAGAATGGCCCAGATAGGGTCCCCAAGAACATGTCTACTAACTCCCGATCAGTCAACGGAGGCTGCACCCTGCCAGCCAGATCCCTCCACTTCTGAGCGTACTCCTTAAAACCTTCACTTGAACCTAACGACATACCCTGGAGTTGGGTGCGCGTAGGGGCAAGGTCGGCATTATATTGATACTGCTTATAGAAAGCAGTAGCCAACTCCTCCCAGTTACGAACTTTGGTCCCATCCAGTTGATAGAACCATTCGAGATGAGTCCCTGAAAGACTCTCCTGGAAGAAGTGGATCCACAAATTCTTATCCGCTGAGTACGGTTGAATCTTCCGAACATAGGACCTGAGATGCAGCTTGGGACAAGACGCCCCGTCATATTTAGTGAAAGATGGTGCTTTGAACTTCCGAGGAATGATCACACCAGTAGACAAACCCAGATCTCCAAAATCCAGCCCCGGCACCTGTTGTATCTCCATAGCATTCAACCTATCCTCCAGTTGCTTGTAACGGTCTTCTGCAGGAGGATACTGCTCTTCATCAAAATCAGTCTCATTGTCGGAGACTACCGGACTAGGACCCTTTTCTGCTTGAGGAGTACTCTTGCCAATGGAAGAACCAGCCTCTTCATTCTGCAGAGTATTGCCAAACCTTCGGCCCGTGTTGAACAGAACAATTCTTCTCTTCTTCTTCTTTTCCTTCTTCAGGAGCAGAGCCTTTAGCTCTTCTTGGCCTTGAGCCAAACCCATGATCAGTTCCTGAAATTGCGCATTCTGCGCCTGAAGAGCTTTGATGGTCGTCTCAGTTGAGGATGAGTCAGGATTCATGATGCTGAAATAAACAGCGAAGAACGGTAAGCAACCTGAAAAGGAGAAACCTGCTATGCACATGATGAATGGAATGCGTATGATTTATGTTTTCAAAGACAATCAGGAATCAACTTTGTAAACAAAAAGGAACACACTTCATTAGATTCAACTTGAAACTGAAATTATTCAACAGGTTGCCCTTAGGCTTTACATGAAAGGAAATACTGAAAAGGAAAATGAAATTGTAAAAGAACATCCAGAGCTCCTTATTGATCCCATGGTCTCCTCTTCTCAGTACGGATGTAGGCATTCAGAGCTCGCTCATTCTCCAACTGCTTTGTCAGCTTCTGGATCTTTAATTCCTGCTCGTTGAACTTTTCCCGGTAAGAGTCCCGCTCTTCTTGCAGTTGCAACCAAGATCTCTTCAACGTCTCATAATCAGTAGGTATCTGAGGAGGAAGGACAGTTGGAGGAACACCATCCTTGTCAGGACACTCAAGAATGATAGGTCTGACGGCTTCATACGACATACCTAACTTCTGAGCACGGATGCGAACCCATTTGTAGTAGGCTTCCATAGGTAAAGAAGTCTTTGGCCCTAACTCTTGTGGGTCAGCTTTATGAACTTTGTCCCAAGCCTTGATGAACCTACGACGCAGCTCGTCACTATCCACCTGAAACTCAAAACTGATATGAGGCACCAACATCTCATGGGGGCCTGCTCTTCTTGCTCTTCCAAACTGACGGAGTGCTAGACATGGATTGTAAGAGATCCCTCCTTGGGTACCAATTAGAGGAACATTAGGGTATTCCCCGCATCGATCAATAATAGTTATCTCATCCAAACCTCTGCAAGTCCAAATGATGTCTTTGTCGGTGAGAGACATTAACCTGTGAGCCCAACCTCTTCCTTCTTGGTTCTTCAGTACGAACTTGGGGAGGTGCGAAATAAACCACCTCACCAACAAAGGGATACAACACCATAGGGTTCCTCGTCTTCGGACAGTACGAGCATGAAGTTGTTGCAAGATGTCACCCAAGAGAGTGGGCACCGGATTCTGAGACATAAAGATCCTTATGGCAGTGACACTGATGAAGTTGTCAGGATTAGGAAACAAGACTAACCCATAGATTAGGAGAGCCAAGATGTCTTCATATGCTCTAAAGTCCAGGTCATTCCAGAAACTGTTAGCTTTAACAATCAGAAACTTGGCCAAGAAACCCTTAACTCCGCTTCTAGTTACCCAGTTGTCCATTACCTCTTGATGTGTCAGGGGAAGAGCTGCAGCAACATCCTCAAGCCTGAGGGTCTTTTCCCAACCAGTAAAGGGAGTCTGATCCAAGATAGGGATACCAAGCAAATCAGAGAACTCTTCCAGGGTAGGGACCAGCTGGAAGTCTTGAAAGGTGAAGCACTGATACAAAGGGTCATAGAACTGGGTCAGAACACTCATCAACTGTTGATCCCGCTTTGCAGTGACTAAACTGAGAAGAGAACCATGCCTCTGAATAAAGGAAGTGGTATTTGGAATTCTGTTAACCAACTCATCAAGCAACTCAGGTGAACGAACAAAGTTGAACCGGATAGTATTCCTTCGCACAGGCATCATGATGTCCTACAAAACAGAGCAAAGGTGAAACCCTCTTGTATTTGAAATGGTCAGTCCTTATGCAGGATGCATGCAATGCTCATGATGTTATGATGTTATGATAAAGCACACCACAAACAGATATAAAGGCAAACATGGTAAGGCACACAAGTCACACAAGGCAAGCCCCTAAAGTTTAGGCCAGCATGAGGTCTAGGTACTACCCTCTTTCAGTTTGTTGGTTCATACCTGTCCTATCAAAGTAACCGGGTTCTTAGAGGATCCCAATATCATTGACTACCCTCAATCGGTCATAACTCCAGCATCGCAATCTTTTCTTGCGGCCAGAACCATCACGAGAGTTTAGCCTCAATGGGCGTAGCATACTGCTACAATTCTAAAGGCCAAGTTGTGTCAATTAAGGTTCTAAGGTTGTTGGTGCTTAATGACTCCTTAGAAGACCCATATTCTCCTCGTTGCGACACAAGGGATATCGGTACAGACCAAGGTGCCACACCAACGTAGCCACTGCTTCACCCGTGTCGGTCTACGCCGGACAGGTCCCTCACAGCTTATGCTACCTAAACAGGGTATCCCCAGATCCGGGTTAGGATCTATGTAACTCCCATGCAACCCACAAAGTTAAAGCAGACAAATCAATACAATTGAAAACACAGTTATGAACTAACCCTAAGGTACACCTCACTTTATAATATCCCCAGCAGAGTCGCCAGTTCTGTGATCGGTGGATCTGGAACTGACTGTTTAACGCTGGTTCGCAAAATGTCGCGGAAGCAAGAGTCGCCACCGTCTTTTATTTTCTCCAAATGGAAAGGACAAAAGCACAGAAAAATTCCTTATAGAGATTGCTCTCGGTTCGGGAGGTAGATTTATAGAAAGGGAAGGTGTTAACACCCTTTCTATCCATGGTTATCCATGGGCTCTTAGATACTTGCTCATTTGTGTTTTCAAAAATGGTTTGTTTGCTTTTCAACTGTGGGTTTTAAAAAGTTTCTTTGAAAATTCCAGTTCGACTCTTGTATCGGTCCTCAAGAGTGTTTGAAAGATTGCTTTCGAAAGCTTTTTGAAAAGGTGTCGATGTGAAAAGTATTTTTTGATTTGTTTTGAAATTAGAGCAAGTATCTAGAGTCGTCTACCTACCCTAAAGAATTCGTCTGTGTAGATGTCCTTTAAAGTAGTGCCATCCCACCATTGAGAGGTAGGTAGCACCACCGTTGGAGGTGTTCGGGTCAATTCGAAGGTTCGGGACATGGTGATCACCAGAGCAATGGGAAGATACCTTAGAAGCTACCCTCATGCCAGGTTCCCGGATCATGAGGACTTACTAAGACATCCTCTACTCGACGATCACCTTTCGAGGCAAGGCAACAGTGAGGCGTACCCTGGGGGTGGTGTGTGAATTGTGTGTCGTTTTCATTTATTTTTGTCTTTTGTCATGTCATTGGTGATCTATCGTTTGTTTTTATTTTGGTCCATTCATTCTTGCATGCCTTGATTAACAGTTAAAAGTGCGAGAGAAATAAAAGATTCTAAGCTATTACAAAAGGCGCGGGTCCACATCGCCAAAATTTCTTGAACCCGATTTGACAGAAAATAAATAAAGATAGTAAAGAAAATAAAAGGTGCGAGAAATTAATTACACGGCTTTGGGAGAGATACATAAAAGATTAAACGAGAAAAGAAATAAATACGCGAATTAAATAAGAATTAAACGAGGGCGTTGGACCCTTTTTGCAAAATTAAATAAAATGATGAAATTAATTAATTAAAAAGAAAAGAAATTGTTTTTGGTATTTTTTGATATTTTATGATTTTAATGAAAAAAGAATTAATTAAAATGAATGCTAACCCTAATTCTAATTGTTTTTAATTTATTAAAAGAGAAGATTAAATTTTGACCTAAAATTAACCCTAATTAATTTATATGCAATTTAATTACAAAAATAAATATTAAATATTTAATTATTATGGAAGAAAAATAAAAAGGGATAAAAATTATCATAAACCCTAATGCTATATTTTTTAGATTTTTATTAAAAGAGTTAAAATTAAAACCTAATTTAAAACTAGTTAATTTATGAATTTATTTACAAAATACTAAAATAAACTATTTATTATTTTTTTCATTTTTTCTGATGTTTTTATTGTTTTGTGTTTTTTATTGAGGAATTAAATTAATTAAACAAACAATAATTAAAAGAAAATAAAAATTATAAAAAATAAAGAAAGTAAAGAAAATTTGCAAACCAAAGGGGGTCTCCCCCTAAAGTGGAGGTTAGTCTTTAGAAATCTGGCCCATTTGAATTGCTGGCCCCTTTGACTTTTCAGGACGCGTGTATACGCGCTGACTAGGGTGTATCATCTTCCCCAGATTTGTGCCTTTGATTTGATGCAACTGAACGCGTGGACGGTTAGATTTTGAGGGCGCACGGTGGTATCCAGCGTTGAAACTGCATAGCAGTATTAAATGGAAAATAATATGAAAGGGGGTGAGGACCTGGGGCTCGAACCCAGGTCCTGAACATTACCACTCAAACGCTTCACCAACTGTGCCATCTTGCTTATCTGTAAATAATATAATTAAGAAACATAATAAAACAAAACGCGTTAGTGCTTCATTTTTTCGCGCGAGATTTTGAACCAGCCAACCATCGCCTGCCACCTAGTCGTCTTCTCCATTGTTTTATTTTTTTCTGAAACACAAACATAATAAGCAACGGTTTTGAACCGTTCTAAAACCTATCATTAGAGAAAATAGCGAATATGCATTGGATGCTCATAAATTGAGCGCGAGGGGAGATTCATGATCGTCTCATCGTGTTTGTTTCAGTGGTCCAAGTCTTGTGCTCCAATTTTTCCTTATTTTAAAACCCCCAATTTGAGGTTCTGAAAACCCTAAAATACGACCATGGCAATTTCTTGTATAGCGCATAAAAATCCAATCAAATCATATGGTTAGCTTTAAAACACATCACTGATCATGAATCTATAAACAAAATGCCATGAATGTGCATATAATGTAAAATACGATTATGAGAAAAAGTGGAAAAAGCTTGACTTCTGTATACCGTTTCAAGGTGTTAGGATTGATGTTTTTGATCCAAGAAGGTTGCTTGATGTCCTTGGAAGGCAATAGGATGAGTTTTGTGGCTTGAAACGACCTCCAACCCTGTTTTCAGTTTTGAGTTTTTAAGCAAAATTTTCAAGTTTGTGTCTTAGTCTCTAGCGCAGCTTCGTGGTTAATGGCATTAGGGTTGTGTTCTATCCTTATGTATGAGTGAATTAGGTCAAAGAAAACAATCAAAATCCTTGAATTAATGAATGCAATATTTGATTTTTTCACCATGATTTTCAAATCTTTTTTTCACATGCTTTTGCTACCAAATCATGACCAATCCAATTGATTCTTTCCATATATGGCTAGGCACGAAATCTTGAGGATATAATATGCATAAAAAGATTGAAAAACTAGGTTAAGTATTTTTTCATGTATTTAATTGATTTAAATGAATTATTATTAATAAAAATTCAAATAAATAAATAAAAAATGAAGAAAAACTTCCCTTTGGGCCAAGTGGTCGTGCACATGCCTTGGATAATGAATTGTGGAAGAAAAATAGGCCCATTAGCAATTTTAGGTCATTTGAATCAATGTTGACTTTTCAAAATATCCAAAAATTTCCCAACTTCCACAAGGCATAACTTGCTCAATTTTTAAGCTTTGCTCATGTTCTTGGACATTTTGGAAAGGTCTTTGAGTCCTCTAACCAATGCCTTTGGTCCCATGTCATTTTGATTTACCAATCTCAAGTTATGGCCTTTGACTTAAAGTCCCTTTTTGTTGACTTTTGAAAATGACCTATAATGTTGAAGTTGATAACTTTTTGTGAGAGCATTTCTTGGACTTGAAGTGTGAAGAGGAGTTGTAGGAAATGTCTTTCTCTTCAAAATGAGCTTTGGATGGAATTTTTCTGATAATCCATGTGAAAGTTATGCCCTGGTCAATTTACAGTTGACTTTTTCAGCTGTCCAAATAAGGAAACTTTTGCATCTTGATGATTTTTGAGCCAAACTTTGAGAATCATGATCAAGCTTTGATCAAATGATGTTTGTGGCTTCAAAATGATATGTTGACCAAAAATTTGAACTTTTGACTGTCAAATGACCATTTTGCCCCTACAGTTGACTGTAGTGCAATTAGGGTTTTTGACTGTGCAATTTTATGCTGAAAGTTTTGAAACTTGGTATGGGGATGCTTGACCATATTTGTAGGCATGTGGGACTTGATTGGACCCTTGGAACCTTCATTTTCTTGATCAGAACCAAAACCCTAATTTTGACTGTTTAGGAGGCCCTTGAACTGTGCAACCCTTGGGGAATTTTGCAGCTTGACTTGGCAATTCTTGAAGAATATGGGAGGGCAAATTTTGGGGTACAACAGGTGGTTTCTACTCCGAAAGCATCGTCATTTCCTTAACCGTCACAAAATCCTTTTGAGAGATGAACACTCATGCTGAATTAACTGAACATAGGGTTGGAGAAAATCACGGAGAATGGGTGGGCACCTATAAATTTTGAGCCTTAAAAATCTTTTTTCTAAAAACCATGAGCCAGGCCACATTACAACCTTCAAAAGTCCTAATTGAAGCAAGGTTATTTTGAAAGCATACTTCAATGAGATAGTGTTCCTGACTCCCATGAATGTTCTAAATAGTTATGTTGGTATCATATGCTTTTGCTATACAAAAATAAATGGTGCTCTAACTCGCAAAATTTGTGCGATATCTTTTCAAAACCTTCAAGACTTACATAACTGTTGCATTAGAATTTTCATTCTCATAATAAACTTTTCTAACTGCAAAACATTTGTTTGATATCAAGGAAGCTCACATATAAGCACCAGTGATGAGTTTATTCTTTTAAGGCCTGAAACTATGTTGAGTAATTGGCGAATCATGTCAAGAAAAATCATATCCAGGGGCATGTCACCTGAAGACCGTAAGCACGAACATGTTGCTTCTCCTAGTTAATGCTTTCCCAACTTGTTTACTCTTTTGGGGCAAAATTTGAAGACTTTGTTGTGCCAAATACAGTCAATCCGGGGCAATCACGTCGAGATTTGATGAATCTCTCTAAGAGTTTGAAGACACCAGAGCATGGTGAATGCCAGGTCTTTTGTAAAATCCTCTTGAGACGATTTCTCCTCATCAACCATATAGCTTGGGGAATTTTAGAAGTGAAGTTATTCGCAAGAATTGTCGTGCAACATGCAGCTTATCAGCAGTAAACTTGGGGCATCCAAAATTAGTCCCAGGGGCAATCCAGATTTGTTAAGATATGTGATATGTTTTGCACACATTATCAGAGGGTGGTGTTCCCAGTATATCCAGCTAAGCATAACTTTTTCCAGCTGAAACTTTGTTCGTGTTGTTATCCTTTTAATGGATTGTTGACGATAGAATATTGGACTTTGGGTTTTCTACCTGAAAATATCGTCCCCTCCATAGATATTTAAGCCTTGTAAAAGGAATTTGCTCCAATGATGGCATGTGTTCTATCTCCAGTAATGTTACCATCTTGTTGAGATTAGCTGAGTGTCGGGTTATGCTGTGATGTCTTATCATCTTCTGTCTATCTCCTCTATTTGTTTTGTAAGCATATACATGACATTCATTTATTCATTCACACTTGCATCATGCACACACATTAATATTTGTTGATGTTCTTGATCTGTATACTTTGGTTATCATACTTCCTCTCCTCAAATAGAGTGTCAACTTAAGCAGAAAGTGTATCCTTTCTAATTCCCCACTGAGTTAACTCTCGTGGAAGAATCTTGCTTTAGCTTTCCTTTTCCATCTCTGGATAGGATAAATCCCCATTTGAGTTGTTTCCTCATTGGGTGGAGTCTTGTTTGACTATTTTCTCTCCAGTTTATTCCTGGATTGAGCTTTGTCTCTTGTGAACGATACCCTGTGGATCTCTCTAGGCTATGAAACCTAGATGGAGAGTGCATTTATTTTTCAATTTAAATACCGGGTCTCCTCAGGAAGGATTTATTCATGGTTCCCCATTGAAGATGAACTATATTCCCTAGTAGTGTTATCATAACATTCTTCTAGAATATCGACGTGACAACAAGCGACTGACTCCTTATTTGAGCAGTTTGATTATTTCTGAATTTCTTTATGTTATGACAAATGGTGGTCTCTTCATGAGCAGTTTGTCCATCCCCGATGAAATTATTGATTCTCACCTCCAGCAATATCTTCACGATATTTTATGGGTACCTTTGAAAAAAACAGCAAGCAGTGGTCTCTTCATGAGCAACTTGTATGTTATTGATACCTTAGAGAAAACAGCAAGCGGCGGTCTCTTCATGAGCAACTTGTATGTTATTGTCACCTTTGAAAACAGCAAGCGGCGGTCTCTTCATGAGCAACTTGTATGTTATTGACACCTTAGAGAAAACAGCAAGCGGCGGTCTCTTCATGAGCAACTTGTGTGTTATTGCTCTCTTGAAAAATAGCAAGCGGCGATCTCTTCATGAGCAACTTGTATGTCATTGATACCTTTGAGAAAAACAACAAGCGGCGGTCTCTTCATGAGCAACTTGTATGTTATTGATACCTTAGAGAAAACAGCAAGCGGCGGTCTCTTCATGAGCAACACGTATGTTATTGATACCTTTGAAGAAAAACAGCAAGCGGCGGTCTCTTCATGAGCAACTTGTATGTTATTGTTACCTATGAAAAAACAGCAAGCGGCGGTCTCTTCATGAGCAGCTTGTGTGTTACTTTCACCTTTCAAAACAACAAGCGGCGGTCTCTTCATGAGCAACTTGTATGTTATTGTTCTCTTGAAAAAGAACAAGCGGCGGTCTCTTCATGAGCAACTTGTATGTTATTGATACCTTTGAAGAAAAACAGCAAGCGACGGTCTCTTCATGAGCAACTTGTATGTTATTGATACCTCTGAAAACAACAAGCGGCGGTCTCTTCATGAGCAACTTGTATGTTATTGATACCTTTGAGAAAATAGCAAGCGGCGGTCTCTTCATGAGCAACTTGTATGTTATTGTCACCTTTGAAAAACAGCAAGCGGCGGTCTCTTCATGAGCAACTTGTGTGTTATTGTTCTCTTGAAAAACAACAAGCGGCGGTCTCTTCATGAGCAACTTGTATGTTATTTACACCTTTGAAAGGAAGCAAGTGGCGGCCTCTTTATTTGAGCAGCTTGTGTATCCCCAACAATAATGCAAACGACACCTCTTCGGAAAAGTTCCATGGGGAAATTTGTATTTTATCCTTTTCAAGCGATATCTTGGTAAAATTCAGAAGTCAGAAATGTCTATTTCTAGTCTCAGTACTGATGTCAATAATTTTCCAGTCTCAGTACTGATGCCAATCATTTTCCAGTCTCAGTACTGATGCCAATCATTTTCCAGTCTCAGTGCTGATGCCAATCATCGTCTGCCAACCTTAGTGCTGATGTCAATAATTTATTTTCCAGTCTCAATACTGATGTAAATCATTCAAGAGTCTCTCATTTGAAGCCTATGACTCTTGTTTCCCCAGTTGAGTTATAATCTCTTCCCCTATGGGATTACTGTATAATGTGTTTGGTTTCTCCAGCAGTAGTTTGTCTCATACAACATCATTCCTTATTAAATTCAAAATATTACATTCATATCATATCATAAACATAATTGCAGTATCTTAAGGCCAAAAATTGTGTATTCTATTTAAGTCCCTTCAATCTCTTCGAAATGAAGATTCGAATCTTCATATCTCCAGATAGAAGAAACTTAAATAGGGGCAGCTGTCATACCCCAATTTTTGACCTAAGATCCCATTTTTATCTTTGCATTTTTATACAAAAGTCAAGGTCACTAAATACAGTTGGTTTTAACCTCTCACCTTCGAGCATTGATTATGCAGAAATTGTCAAGTGTTTTGAACATTCTTAACCTATGTATCACTAACTTCTAATCAAGCACGAAATGTGTTTTTTTTTGTTTTCTTTGATTTCATGTGCTGACAGGTCTCCTTCGATTCAGCCTGCTTCGATTGGACAAGTTCACTGCCTGCAAGCCTGCTTCGACTGGACAAGTTTGCTGCCTGCATGCCTCTTTCGAATCTGGACAAGTTTACTGCCTGCAAACATGCTTCGATTGGGCAACATTGCTTCCTTCGAACACAGGCTTTCGATTGGGAAATATGTTTGTTTCGATCCACATGCTTCGATTGGGCAACATTGCTTCCTTCGAACACGGGCTTTCGATGGGCAATACAGTCTCCCTTCAGTCACAAGCTTCGATTTGGAAATACAGTCTCCTTCAGTCACAAGCTTCGATTAGGCAATACAATCTCCCTTCAGTCACAAGCTTCGATTTGGAAATACAGTCTCCTTCAGTCACAAGCTTCGATTAGGCAATACAATCTCCCTTCAGTCACAAGCTTCGATTTGGCCATGTAGTTTCCTTCGAAGTGACCCCCTTTGATCCACAAGCTGGACATGTGATTTCCTTCAAGGTGGCCTCCTTCGATTCATAAGTTGGACCACTAAACCCTTTGAAGCAACATACTTAGAGCACACATTGTTTGGAAACGAACATTTTTGTGTAATCATGAAGCTGGTCGAAGTGATCAAAACGAAAGGAGGAAGTATTCAAGGAGTTTGTTGACTAAAGTCCCATATACTGCCAAACTCAAGCCAGCTGTGCTGCTATGCAGCAGTCCTGCACCAACCTGCCACTAAGCTCCAAAATACTGATAAGCCTGCGTTGTCTCAGTCCTGTACTTGCACAAAAAAGGAGTGCACAAGAGCTGCATTGAAGAAAACAAGGGGGAAGTATACCCAAATAATTCAAATATTATTTGATTTCCCCCCAAAACCATATCAAAGCTCGCCTATAAATAAAGAGGCCCCAACACACATTTTTGAGAGGATTTTTTGGACTAGAGGAACAAAACCTCCAAAATCTTCTCAAACACAACAACAAAACTCTCAAGTTCATCAACACTTGAGAAATAAAAAAAAACCCAGAAACGCTCACCTATTTTGATTCTGAAGAATCCACACACTTCAGTCTCCTTCGATTCTGAAGAACACCCCACACATAGTTGTTTTGTTCAAACTCATAAAGACAACCTTCTGTGACAACCCTTCAAACCAAAAGCAAACCCCCTGTACCTTGTTACCATTCGAATCCAGCAGGAAGAACCTCACGCTTGTTATCCTCTTTCGAATCCAGCATCAAAGGCCAAACCCCTGGTCCCTCCCTTCGAATCCAGAAGCGCTCCAGGAAACCACCTTACTGCCCAATACACGTCCCAGGATCAAGCAAGGTAAGTCATACTTACCCTTGAACCTTTCATTTCACGCCATAACATGTAAATAATACTTTTGTTCGTTTCAAGCATGTATATACTGTTGTTCCTTTCGTTTCCACCCTGTTAACATGTTTTTAAAAGTTAACCCTTTCGTTTTGCTTTCTGTTTATCTGAACTAGCTTTAATTGTTAAAATGTTTACCAAACAAATACTAGCATGGCCTCATGCCATGTTGCCATTTAATGTTTTAAATGAAAGAAACAGGAAACAGGAAATAGGAAACGAAGCTTCTGGCTTCTATCCTCTTTCTCCAGGTCAAACGAAAGAGACAAACAGGAGGAAAACCATACACTGACTTCCAAGCTCAGTCGAAAGGCATTCCTTCACTGCTTTCAACTCCCAGTCGAAGGAGGCAGAAAGGCAGATTGCATCTTATACAGGTTCCAACCCCAGTCAAAGGATACAACTTGCTGCTGCCTTTGCCCAATCGAAGGACAGGACCTCGCCCCTGCCAAGGCCCAATCGAAAGACGTGACTTTGCTGTTTCCAGCCCCAATCGAAGGAGGCCAACAGAATGCAAATCGAAGGCTGCTACTGCCTGGGTCGAAATACACTCTTTTTTTTTCTTACTTTTATCTTATTTTTTCTTCATATTTTTTATGCCTTTTGATATGTTTGTAATAGTGTAGGATTTTATCTTTCTGCATCTTATTTACTTTGTACAAATGCTAGTAATTAGGCGTATGGTAAGATAAAATCAACAAGTAAATAAACCAAAAAAATCCAAAAAAACACTCTTTAATCCTTACTTGAATATATCTTAAAACCCATAAAACACTCAACAAATTAAAACTCCCCCCAAGGGCATGTTATCTCCGTTCTACCGCGATACCGGCCGTGCCTATTGCTAGAATGCGTGCATTAAATGTCGCCCACTAAAAAACACAAACAAATCAACTTTTTTCTAGAGGAACTACGGTGTTTTGATTCCTTCATTGGATACGTAGGCAAAGGGTCGCAAAACCCTCACGAACGCAATAATAAAAACTCATTTTTCCCCTTAAGCAAACATAGTTGTAGATAAAAACACCCTTGTATATAACAAACAATTTTAACCAAAAAAACAGATATTTCAAAAGGTTCCTGCGGAGTACCGCAGATACATTGGATGCTAATACCTTCCTATTGTATAACCAACCCCCGAACTCTTGATCTCTTTTCAAAAACGCATTGTATTTTCATTACTTTTAAGTATTATTTTACATTGCATGTTTTAGGGTTTTATTTCGCTCTTTTCCCTTTTCCCTTGGAAATAATAAAGCGCGGTGGCGACTCTTGCTTTTGTGAGTCAAGTTAATTAATAGATTGATCTCCGATTTTCACCGCTACACATCTGTACACACATTCTTGTATCTTTGTTTAAGACAGTGTTCCTTGAGATTAACCGGATTGTGGTTGTACTCAAGAAGACTTTAACAGTTGTTAAAGTAGTAATTGTAATCCTTTTGAGATTAGTGGATTAAGACCTCGTTGGAGAGAGGCGAAATCACCTTGACGGGTGGACTGGAGTAGTTTGAGATCAAATGAACCAGGATAAAAATATTGTATCATTGCGCATTTGATTTCAAGTTTTCAATTCAACCCCCCCATTCTTGTGTTTTTCACTTCTTCATTTGGGTCGCTGACGTTCTGCACAACCACAGACAGATGAACCCGCGCGTTTTCCTTGTGATTTCACACAGTCTTCAACAAATGCTCTTGCATGTTCCCTTGCACTCTTTGAACCATGATCAACGGGAGATCCACCAAATTTTTCTTTACCTTTTCCACGACCATCAACAGCAATCCCATATATTGCTTTTTCGACATTCTTCCTAGCTTCCGCAGCAAGACGAACCTCTTCCATGTCCCAACGAGTGGCCTTCTCTAGCCTCATCCTTCTCCATGTTGTTTCAGCCTCCAAGTCCTCAATGGATCTGCAAAAAAAAAAAAAACACATAAAAACACTTACAAAAATAAAATATGGACATAACCACTTAGATAAACTTGCAACAACACTACATCGATACAACCTTTCAAAAGGGATAAAAGGAGTCTTGCTTGACATTTTTTGATGGAAATAGCGAGTTACTGACGTTGTTGTTGGAAACCATAATATTTTTTCGGAACAAACAATCTTTGAAAATTCTTAGGTCTGTTGTAAACCTTCTTTCTACAATGTATTATATTTATAAAAATGGAAAATCGATTTCAATTTTCTGCATCAACTCTTTTGTTAAGCCTGTAGCCTATTCAGTCCATACAAACCCTAATCTATCGTACAAATACTTAACAATACTAATTAAATTATTTTATCTTTATTATTTAGTTTGTTACATTTGTTTTATAGTTTCATGAATAAATAAAATGAATATGGTTTCTATTTATATTACATGTTGGTGTATATTTTAAATTTTATCTTCTCTTATTCAATAATCTTTATTTTAATCTAATCTTTTGATTTACTTTCTTTTCAATTTTTATTTACTACATTTTCTATATATTATTATATTCATTATGAACTTTTATGATTATTAATTTGTTATTATAAGCTTTTAATTTTTTAACTAAGAACTTACAAATGATTTTATAAATTGGTCATTAATTTTTTTTTATGGTGACTCTGGTTTGATCGGGTCGACCTTGTATACATTAAAAAATAAACAGCAGAAGTGTAGTGTTTTTTATTTCGAGTGTGTAAAAATTTTGTTTGAACATTGTCTTGTAAGTCTGTTTTCATTAATTTTAGTCAATGACTTTATGTCCCCTTAAAAAGAAAAGGCAGCGATGAGACAAACCAAGTTCTATTAAGCACTGCTGACTCATATTAGTTAAGCACACATGGCAATGTTGAGTCAAAATATCATTAGCTGTTTTCAAAAACCATGTTTCAGGAAAACTACTTTACCTTTTGAACTATCCCTCTAACCATAAATAAGTTGTACAACGAAGAACCACATGTTCCTAATAGTACAAAACAAAAGCATCAAATTTTTCTCCTTCAACAAACATGAACATCCACTATTCAAGTCAAAGTAACTATGCTCTTTGTAATGTATATTTATATTGAGTTCGAAAAGTTGAATATTCTTTCATAGGGGTCTGGGGGAACATAAAGCTAGCAGAGCCTCGTAAAGTTAAATCTCATATGGCAATGTCACATGAACACAATCCTATGAAAATTTAAGTTTGCATGGATCGTAAAAAATTGAAGAAAATCATAATAGATGCCAATAGTCTTCCATGCATGGTTGAAAAAGAAGCTCTGCTTTTGAAGTATTAATTTTATCACTCAAAAGCATTCATTTTTTTTAACAAAAGAAGATAAATCACGTGCTTCAACATGGAGATGCTCCTCCTCATATTAGTTTACAAGCTGTTACTACCTAGAACTACACAATCTTTTAATCCTTAAATATTAAGAGAAGAAATTTCATGCAAGAGGGTTGTACGTACAAATGTCATCATATCTAAGATTATTTTAGTTGTATAATGGCTTTTAAGAGATCAACCATAACTAGGTTTTAAAAACAGTTATAAACAACCTATTGGTAAATATTGTATTCACCACAAAAGCAGCATTTCACAATTTTCAATGAAATATTTATGGTAAATTCTTGCTTACTCCTTAAAAAGTTGAAGGTTAATAATAATAATAATAATAATAATAATAATAACAATAATAATAATAATAATAATAATAATAACAATAATAATAATAATAACAATAATAACAATAATAACAATAATAACAATAATAATAATAATAATAATAATAATAACAATAATAACAATAATAATAATAACAATAATAATAATAATAATAATAACAATAATAATAATAATAATAACAATAATAATAATAATAACAATAATAACAATAATAATAATAATAACAATAATAACAATAATAACAATAATAACAATAATAATAATAATAATAATAATAATAATAATAACAATAATAATAATAACAATAATAATAATAATAACAATAATAATAATAACAATAATAATAATAATAACAATAATAATAATAATAATAATAATAATAATAACAATAATAATAATAACAATAATAATAATAACAATAATAACAATAATAATAATAATAACAATAATAATAATAATAACAATAATAACAATAATAATAATAATAATAATAATAACAATAATAATAATAATAATAATAATAATAATAATAATAATAATAATAATAATAATAATAATAATAATAATAATAATAATAATAATAATAATAATAATAACAATAATAATAACAATAATAATAATAATAACAATAATAATAACAATAATAATAACAATAATAATAATAATAATAATAATAATAATAATAATAATAATAATAATAATAATAATAATAATAATAATAATAATAATAATAATAATAATAATAATAATAATAATAATAATAATAATAATAATAATAATAATAATAATAATAATAATAATAATAATAATAATAATAATAATAATAATAATAATAATAATAATAATAATAATAATAATAATAATAATAATAATAATAATAATAATAATAATAATAATAATAATAATAATAATAATAATAATAATAATAATAATAATAATAATAATAATAATAATAATAATAATAATAATAATAATAATAATAATAATAATAATAATAATAATAATAATAATAATAATAATAATAATAATAATAATAATAATAATAATAATAATAATAATAATAATAATAATAATAATAATAATAATAATAATAATAATAATAATAATAATAATAATAATAATAATAATAATAATAATAATAATAATAATAATAATAATAATAATAATAATAATAATAATAATAATAATAATAATAATAATAATAATAATAATAATAATAATAATAATAATAATAATAATAATAATAATAATAATAATAATAATAATAATAATAATAATAATAATAATAATAATAATAATAATAATAATAATAATAATAATAATAATAATAATAATAATAATAATAATAATAATAATAATAATAATAATAATAATAATAATAATAATAATAATAATAATAATAATAATAATAATAATAATAATAATAATAATAATAATAATAATAATAATAATAATAATAATAATAATAATAATAATGTATATCAATGAAATTTTGTTATATTTTAAAATTTTAAAATCACATATTATCTAAAAAATTTTAAAAATCAAAATCAAATCAAAGAAAAAATATATGACTTAATCTTTGATTAGTAAGATGTTCATATGTCAAGTGTGAATAATGTTTCTTATATTAGATGGAATTGAGGATGTTGAACACTTTATAATTGAGAAAAGACATAGACTCAATGCCTTAAGGTTTTGAAATATGTGATTTTAAAATTTTACTTGATTTGATAAATTTTCATTGATATACATCTTTTTGAGTTTTTATAAGGGGTGATCTAGGCCTCACCAATATTTATTGACTCTATATTTAATTCATTTATATACCCTTAATTTATTTTTCATTTATAAAATAGATAAACGTCAGTTATAGATTAAAAATGTTCACTATTATAAGTAAAAAAACTTTTTAGATTCATTGAATAAATAATATATTTAGTCATTATTATATATCAGATACATCAATTGTTCAATAAATTAAATTATTTTTATTACTTATAATAGTGATTGGTGGATGTATTTGCTTTATTATTTGTCATCCATTTATTTCTCATTTATAAGAGAATTAAATGTTCAGTGAAATCCATTTTAAAAATTAGATCTCCCTACTAAATCACATTCATATGCAAATTTACATGATCAAATTTTTCTGGAGTAACTAGAGAGTATTAGTTATACTTTGAAAGGAATTATGTGATTATGGTTGTTGTGTTTATGTTAAGAGTTTTGGTGACATCTCTTTTATTTTTTATTATTGTACAAATATGATATTATTTCGGTCTGATATATAAGTAAAAAAGATAAATTTCACGCTTATTAAAAAAGACAGTTAAATGCATTTAACTTTCTTGATTTTATGTAAGAGCGATAACATAATTACTAGTATACCCTCAATTAAATTGTCATCCACTAACAATATTCAGTAATTAATGAAGGGAAATTTTGGGAATAAAAGTATTAAATGCACATGATTTGTTGACATTCACTTATATTTAAGGCCGAAAAATTTAGAATGCTTTTGCTTATAAATAAGGGTGAAGGAAGTATGTTGATTGCTGTTAGAACATTCGCTAGAAAAGGAGTTTGATATGAAAAACTTAGGTGTTGCAAATAATATTTTTGGAATGAAAGTTTATAGGGATATGAGTGCTAGAAAGTTTGTGTCCTCGGAAAAGCTATGTTGGAAAAGTGTTAGACAACTTTGACATGAGTAATCTTAAGGCTATGAGTACTCCATTAACAAATCACTTTAAACTCTCATTGGATCAGTGTCTACAACTGAAGTAGAGTATGTGGCAGTAGTGAGGCTGTCAAAGAGGCCTGGTTAGTTACATGATTGCTTATGAAATTGGGTGTTACGAAAGGTGGAGCTCGATTGTATTGTGATAGTTAAAGTGTCATTTATTTGAAAAATAATCAGGTGTATCATGTAAGGACCAAACATATTGACGTGAAGTTTCACAGGATTAGAGAGTTAGTTGCATCTAGATATATTACTTGAAAAGTGTTCATATAAAAATGAAATTGATATATTGACCAAGTCAACCACCACTGACAAGTTCATGCATTGTTTGGATTTGTTAGATGTTTCTTAGTGTTAAACGTGTTTTATACCTCCTGATTGACAGAATATGAATGTCATAACTACTACAAAAAACATATTTAACCTCGGAAGCGAAATGTATTTAACCTCGGATAAAGAAGCGAGGTAACGAAGGGCGTCATAAAAAATTATTATAACACCTGAGAACGAAGAGGACAGGGAATGGTTGTTAGTGCACGAGGTATAACAATGAGATGCTCCTAGCATTTTCTATGCATAAAATTGAATTCACATTGGAATGAGAGGGATCATGAAGTTGTGCATGTATGGGTCTGTATGGTTGAAAGAAGACTTATAAAGATTGATTGGTAATACCTATACCAACAAGATGCATCTTCTTTTTAGTGGCCTAATAGATAAGAACTCCACATTAAGGAGGTCTGACTTGGAGAAGTATTTGGACGAGTGACCTCTTGGGAAGTTTTCTAGAATGCATGAGAGTGAGGATAAAACATTATTAAAAGACCTATGTTAGTTTATGGGGTCTGTTGATAATTCTGAAAGTAGTCTAGGGCGTTACAAATGGTATCAGAGCATACATCTCCTAGTACGATGTGGTTTGGGGATGAACCAAACAGAAGTTGGTGGGCATGTAACTCCCTAGGCCGAAGAGGGAGGAGAGTGGTTGTCGGTGCATGAGGCATGTCAATGAGACATTCCTAGTATCTTCTAGAAAAAAAACTGAAGATGAGAGGGATCTTGAGGTTGTGCAAGCATAGGACTACATGGTTGAAGGAAAGATTATAAGGACTAATTGGTACTACTTATACCAATAAGATGCATATTCTTTTCAGTAGCATAACAAATAAAAACTCCACAGTTAAGGAGACTTGGAGTAGCATTTGGATGGTGACCTTCTGGGAAGTTTTCCAGAATACATGTGAGTGAGGACAAAGCATGCTGAAAAGATCCGTGTTAGTTTATGGGGTCAGTTTGTAATATTGAAAGTAGTCTGAGGTGTCACAGTTGCCACTTAACACCTCAGTGTTTTAATAACTAAGGGATAATATTAAATGCACATGTGTTCGAATCCAAGCAGCTGCACTTTTATTATTTTTAAAACTATCGTATCTTACCTCTCAGTTTATCAATAAAACCGAGAGGTAAGATTAATATCTTTTCCTTTAAAACACTTGTTGCATTTTTTTACCAAGAATATTAATACATTAATTTATTTTAAAAAAATACATTGTTTACCTATAATATTACATTTTTTACACAGAAAATTAAAGTAAAAATCAAATTCTCCAAAGATCTAGGTTTTAGATCTTCAAATTATTGAATCTTGGAAAAGATCAAATGTTGGGTCAAGATTATTCTCTATGAATTTTTCCCGTATTTGTTTCTGATGTAAAACATAAAAGGGTGAGATAATTAAAATCAATATTCAAATTTATCATTTTCTTCTCAAATAAATGTTTAAGAAAACAAACCTTAAACTCAAATAATTTTCTTCTCTTGCAATCCATCAGAGAACTTTTCTAAGCGTCTTTAGGTTTCAAGCGCTTCATGTGTCATTTAGGTTAGAATATTAATATTCATCATGCTTTTATAGTAGATGTCTCTTAGGTTTCACGTGGACCACTAATGGAAGAGTCTTGAACGTTGATACTCATTAAATGGATAATAAGGATTTATTTAAGGCTGGTGAATATCCTAAAAAAATGCTTAACTATCCCCTCGGTTAAGATAAAAATCGAGGTAAAATGTATACATTTGTGCAACTTGTTTCCAATATAAAAACCAAGGTGAATAAGCTTTTATTTTTATTTTATAATATATTATTCACACAGAATATTAAAATAAATTTTTTACAACAAATCTTTGCTCTTATTATTAAATATCTTTACTGGTTTTCAAATTTAGTTCCATACCCTTTGTTCCTCCCAAAAACTCTATAACTTATCCAACTTCCAATAATTTATTTGTTCCAACAATGAGAGTTTTTTTTTCCTACACTTGCAATCTGTTCTAAACTGGGCTAACACTTACCTCACCATTGGGGAGGCCCAATCAAGCGCCTTTACCTAAGGCCCAAAGGCATGCAACCCAACCTAGGGACCATTGGGAAATTCTCCACGTGTCCATTAGGGAATGTAGCTCACTTGTCCATATCATCATCATCCTGCTCTTTGAGAATAATGGGTCCAGCTCCTACTTTCTCGGGGTGGTTTACCAGGGAAGAGTGTAACGTCCGTAATTTAATTAATTATTTAATTAAGTTATTTTTGGAATATTTGTGAAGTTGTATTATAATTAATTGGATTTAATTATTTTTTTTAAGTGGAGAAATAATATTAGAAGTTATTAATAATATTATTGGTGTGGGCTTATTTTGAAAGAATAGAAGTAATAATGGGGTGTATTGGTTTTAAGCCCAATAAGGAATAATAGAATAATATGGTTATTTTATTGTTGTTGGAATAGAATAGAAAGAAAGAAGCAGTAGAAGAATAAGGATTTAGAAAGAATGTGCAAGCTGCTAGAGAAAGTGGAAAACAACAAGAACGAGAATTCAAAATTGTAGAGCGACCTTTAATCCAAGGTAATGATGGAGTTCTGACTCTATAATTGGGTTTATGATGATTGGTATGTGGGGTTAGAGGTTATTGCTGTCTTTTTCTTGAACTGAAAATACATGATTGTTGTATGATGAGAATTGATGAATTTTAGATGAATATTGATGTCATGATGTTGTTTAAATGATGTAGAATTATAAGGTAATTATGGGTGATGAATTGTCATGATTAAATTAAGTTTTAGGGCTTTAATTATGGAACCATAGTGAGATGCAGTGATGAAAACGCAGAATATTGCAAAGAAGGAAAAACGCAGAATTATTGCAGTGATGAAAAACACAGAATTACGCTGGAACGATACCAGGTGTTGATGTATTAGAATGATGAATTTGGAGAATAGGATTTGTCAATACTGTTCTTAGTTAGGTCGATATCAGGCAAAGAATTAGAACAATATGATGAATAGAAAATAACAGTTCTGATGTTAGACATAGGTTGTTAGAAGTTGCGTGGCTTAGTGGAAGGTAGAAATTCTGATGTTAGAAGTTGTGTTGAATCATTAGGAGGTAACAGTTCTGATGTTAGAAGTTGCATGGGTTAGAAGTTATGCTGTCAGAAGCTGTGATGATCAGAAGTTGCATCTGATCAGAGGTTGGGTTAGTCAGAAGCTGTGATGATCAGAAGTTGTATATGGTCAGAAGATGGGGTTAGTCAGAAGCTGTGATGATCAGAAGTTGTATCTGGTCAGAGGTTGGGTTAGTCAGAAGCTGTGATGATCAGAAGTTACATCTGATTAGAGGTTGGGTTAGTCAGGAGTTGCATTAGTCAAAATTTATAGTAGTCAGAAGATTGTGTCGCCCAGAGGTTGTGTCATTAGAAGCTGTGTATTCAGAAATGGTGTTGGTTAGAGGTTGCGTGGTCAGAAACTGGGGTGGCCTTTACGTTGTTTTCGAACAGAGCGATGAATGTTAGATGCTTAGAAGCTGTTGTTTGAGCTATAACAGTAGGATAGTGTCGGTCTTGACGTTAGAGTTACAGAATGACAATGTTGATTTACTTTGGAAATTAAAATACAACTGATTTATTAGTGAGAAGTTATTAATAATATTGTGTTGATGATTTATAATAACTAAATGATGTTTGATGAATTATTTTGATGATCTGAGATGTTGATTAATGGAGATGTTTTTGAGATGTTAATCTGAGATGTTTTTGAGATGTTAATTTGAGATGTTTTTGAGATGTTAATTTGAGATGTTTTTGAGATGTTAATTGAGATGTTTTGAGATGATTTGAGATGTTGTTAACTTGGGTGTTGCTATTACATTCATGGTTGTGTCGCATACATTGCATTTTTAAGATGGAGCTTATGCTTGTTGAGATGATCTGTATTGGCGAATTTTGAGATGAAGGATATGCCTTGTTGATGCCTATATTAATTGGAAAATTTTTGAGATGGGAGTTCTGCTCCAATGGTACCACATGCATTTGCATAGTATTGAGTCGCATTATATGATGGCATAAAGAAGTGTATTTGATGTTGATGAATGTGTATATACGTTGTAATTATTGTTGATTATGAGATGAGAAGTGGTGATGTTATTGATCTAATTTAATATATTAATTATCATGCGCTTTATTATATTGTTAGATATCTCACCCCTTTTGTTTGAATGTTGCCCTTATGTTGGTAACGTGCATGTAATCGAGAGTGAAGGCTGTATACCTTCTGTAGTTCGAGTTGGTGTCATTGCTCTGATATGTAACACTCGGGGGGATGAACGCTTGCTGTTTTTGATTGATGATTTTCAGTTGTTGAACTTGAAATTAAATATTATTAAATATGTGATGTTTCGAAGTTGCTGTTTTGTTGTTAGAGATGTTATTAAGAATTTCGCTGCGTAGATGTTGAGTTATTTAATTAAAGATGTTATGATGGTTCATCCAATGTTTTGAAAGTGTTATATATCCACGATGAATGCAATGAATTTTGATAGAAGAATTTGTGACGTCCCAATTCGTTTGCATGATATGAATTTTATAACTCTGATTTATTTATATAATTTGCCGGGGTAGAATTGGGGTGTTACAAGGAGGCCACGTGCTGGACTCCATACGCACGTAAGCCTTGGCAGTCTTCATTGTTAGGCCTCATCGTGGCCCATCACTGAAGATCTTGGCCCAGTGCTGGGGGCTATAAATACCCTCTCACTTGAGAGGTTCAGGTATTGATTCAATCTCATTCTTACTCTAACACTTGCTTGCATAACTCTGAACCTCACTTTAGCATCAGAGTGTCTTGCAGGTATCCCCCCCCCACTTCCCATCCAACTGCTGCTTCTCGACTTGAAGCTTGCGCCTTTGACAATCCATTCTGGTCACGTAAGATCAGTGGCGCCATATGTGGGAAACTAGCTTCCTCGTCTGCATCTCAAGACTAAAGCAACTCTCCATCAAACTCTGTGATTGTCATGGCCGACCAAGCTGCCAACAATAACCAAAACGCCCATCTCTCCGACCTCAGCAATAACGTCGATGACAACATTGGTAACAACAACGTCGAGAACGACATCGACATGTCTGGTCTCAAGCATAACTATAGAGACGGGTTGACCGCCTCTTTGTCATCTCACTCTCGACCGCACGAGGATGTCCACCCCCCCCAGAACTATGAACCAAATACTTTCCAGGAGGTCCACGTCCCTGTGGGCACTGATGCCATGACCAGAGTTCTGTTCGCGGCCATCAACGAAACGAATTACTTGATCTTCTTACAGGGTGAGCGGCTAAGGGTTCTCAAACAGACTCATCGAACCCCCAGAAGACACAAGAGACCTGACACTCCTCCTCCCCATCAGAATGAAGACCGTCCTCAGTCTCGCCCGCAGAGACAAAGACGAGAAAGATCATGAAGCCTTTCTCCCTGACAAACTAGGAGAGGCCCGATGTTAGAGAGAACACTGCCCGAAGCCATCGGGAGACGGGGCCAAACTCCCCGCACAGGGAACGATAAACCCCTAAAAACAACAGAAACAGGGGAAACAGGGAAACACAACTCCAGCCAAAGGATCCTCCCTAAGGCCAAGGTCGTCACCACAATTTCCATTATAACCGGTCCCCCTCCCGCTCCCCATACAGAAGCGACGAAGATGACCCCTGCGGTCCCTTATCCCAAGCGATCATGGATGTGCCCATTCCTAGGGGAATGGAGAAACCTCCCCAATTGAAGGAATACGACGGCATTGCGAATCCTATTGACCATACCGACGGGTTCGAGGCAATGCTTCATTACCATAACGTTGGGGGGGGGGGGGGGGGGGCGATCAAATTCCTGTTGTTCCCCACGACCTTGCGGAAAAAAACCATGGACTGGTACAAGAACCTCGCCCCAAGTTCGATCACCTCTTAGAGAAACCTCAAAAACCAGTTCATCAGCTCCTTCATTGTGTCTCGTCGATATTCAAAGACCGAGGCCTCCCTTGAGGCTATTGTCCAGAGAAGCATCGAGACCCTCAGGGAATACATCGATTGGTTCAACCGCAAGGCCATTTAGGTCTCGTGTACCGATCACATGAAAAGGTATCTGCTCGATAGAGGACTCCTCCCAGGCACTGAATTCAGAAAGGCCGTCGACATTGAACCGCCCCGATCTTTCGACGCACTCCTCGAAAAATCTAGGGCATACATGGACTACGAGGAGAAGAAAGCAGCTAATAAAGCCCGCGACTCAAGGAATCACAGACCAGCTAACGTCCCGCGACACCAGGACGCATGCCCTTCTCGATGAACGGGAGAGAAGAGAAGGGATAATAAACTGCGCAATCCCCACGAACATAGAGGACTGGCAGGGCGGTTCACAAAGTACACTTTGTTGACCGCTTCCCACGAGCGTATCCTGGTGGAGTGCTCTAATACCGACTTCAAGGAAGGAAGCGTCAGACGTCCTCGATCTGCTTCTACGAAGCCCGGGGAAGACATGACAAAATATTGTCAGTACTATCGGAGTCACGAGCACCTAACAGAAGACTACGTGCACCTCAAGGATGCCATAGAGACCCTCATCACGGGTGGCAGACTCGGGCAGTACCAATGTAATGACGCCCCTCGCTGAGACACCCGCGAGGTGAAAGAAGTCGAGGAAGAAACCCTACCATCGGATGGATTGGGCCCCATCCAGATATCTTTCTTCGTGACAAGGTTGGAGGACTTCCACGTCCCCAACAACTACGAGGACGAACCTGTGTCCATGCACAAAAGATGGGAGAAATTCCCCTCCTCCATGGTTATAACCGGTGGGGGATTCAATGACCTATCTGTGAACTCCACGAAGAGGAAGCTCGATGAGTTGGTGGACGCAGCCCTAACCCAAGCGGCGACCCTCAAGAGGTTCAGAGGGAAATCTGAACCAATCATATTCTACCTGGAGGAGCTGCGCGGTGGAGCCTCTAACTCTAGAATCCCTATGCTAGTAAGGGCAAGGATGGCTAACTTCTACGTGTATTGTATTCTGGTTGACGAGGGCAGTTCCATCAATGTCATGTACAACCACTTGTTCTGTACCCTATAGCTCGATGATGCCCACCTGTCACCATACATGGGGTCCGATTTACAAGGGTTCAATGGCTCGACCTATAAGTCATGGGGCTACTTTGAGCTTTTTTTCACCTTCAGGGAAGAGACGACCTCCCAACAGATCAAGGTGCAGTTTCTAGTGATCGACTTCCCATCTCTCTACAACTGCATCCTAGGGAGACCGACATTGGCCGAGTTGACCGCCATGCCCTCCACTGTCCATTTGAGGATGAAGTTTTACACCCAGAGGGGACGCGTCACCATCATCCACGGGGACATCTTAGCTTCCAAAAGATGTTTTGACACGGATTCCAAAGGGAAGAGTATGGTCGACAACGGAGCACGTCCCACCAAAAGAGCTAACACTACTCGACCTGAATCACATCCTACTCTAATAGAAGAACAAAGGGCTCCACCAAAGGTCGACTCTATCTCACTCGACACCCACTTCGACAAAGATGAAGTCGAAGCCCCAACAGAAAATTGGAACTTCTTTGACCCATTCCAGACGAAGACTTTGAGTTCATCCCCCTCGATGACGGCCCTCACAAAGGCGTGAAGATCGACACTGGACTCCCTGACTTGGCGAGGAGGCAGCTCAAAGCTTGCTTGAGGGAGAACATGGACCTGTTTTCATGTAGCGCTGTAAAGATGCTCGGAATCGACCCCGAGGTCTCCTGTCACCGACTAGCCATTGATCCAGCTGCTAGGGCAATAATGCAACATAGACGTAGGCAGTCTCTGAAGAAAATGTAGACGTAGACGTAGGGCAGTAGTGTAAAAGACCTCCTAGAGGAAAATTTTATTTCTGAGGCCCGGTATTCAACCTGGCTCTCAAACGTTGTACTTCTCAAAAAGAATAATGGAAAATGGAGAATGTGTGTTGATTATACTGATCTTAATCAGGCATGTCCCAAAGATGCTTTTCCTTTACCTAACATTAAAATGTTGGTCCACAACTCGGTTAGTTATAAATTTTTATCGTTTATGGATGCCTACTCGGGCTACAACCAAATTCTAATGGAAGTGAGCAACAAGCATTGCACCACTTTCATGACCAGCTCGGGCAACTACTACTACACCGTAATGCCCTTCGTCCAAAAAAACATAGGGGCAACATACCATGGATGATGAACAAAGTTTTCCACGAAGAAATCCGAGACATGCTCGAGGTGTACATGGCCGACATGATTGTCAAATCTCGAACATAAATCGACCATACTATGTTAGAACAAAGTTTGAATCTACTACCCTAAGTTTAAGTTTTGATGATAACAAAATGCTAAGATACATTAATTGTATGATTCATGTAAGACACATATGCTATCTAAAAATTACATTCTGTTTTACAGAAACTCTGATGGGTATCAACATGAGAATATCCTCATCAGCATCAGAAAATTGGATATCAACATCAGCATCAGAAGATGTTATATCAGATACCAGAATCAGAAGATCAACTTGCGCTTATGCTGAAGCTTGATGAACAGATCTGCGCTTAACCATCTGAACTCTGATAAAGACAACAACAGTTCATCAGCACCTAAGCAGCGTCAGAATGAGCCAAAGCCAGAACACGCTCAAGTGGCAACGGTACTGTGCATTCAAGATGATTTATTACCAACGGAATCATTCCAGACAAGATATGCTTAATAAGGAAAGAATGTTATTGGCATTGAAACAGAATTATTACTCCAACGTACACTATTTCCAATGCTATATAAACAAGTCAATGAAGATTGAATTGGCTAATGCTCTACAACACTCTACACGCCTAAAGCTATTTCATCATCTTCCTTACTCTCAGTTTGCTAAAAGCCCTCAAATTCTTTACTCAATTATTTTAGCACTCTAGTTCTCATAAGCTTAAATTGTGTAGTATCACAGTTGTGATAAACAGTTTTTGTAGAAAACATTCACACACCTAGATTTCAATTCTTTGTAAGAAAGTATTTCCTTGAGAAACCGGTTTGTGGTTTGACTCAAGAAGGCTTTAGCAGTTGTTAAAGCAGTTGTAATATTCAGTTGAATATAGTGGATTAAGACCTCGTTGGAGAGAGGCGAAATCACCTTGACGGGTGGACTGGAGTAGTTTGAGATCAAACAAACCAGGATAAAAATACCGTGTTGACTGCAATTGATTTCAAGTTTTTTACAATTCAACCCCCCTTCTTGTGTTTTTCACTTCTTCAATTGGCATCAGAGCGCCTGGTTCTGAGCTAAAACACTTAACCGTGTCAGTACAAGATCCAGCGTTAGAAAAACACAATGGCAGGAACTTATCAACACACCAGCAATGACAACAATGAAGACAGAGACAGATTCAACGGCAAACCTCCAGTCTTTGATGGAGAAAATTTTGATTACTGGAAAGACAAAATTGAAAGCTTCTTTCTGGCACATGATGCTGATCTGTGGGACATGGTGACAGATGGATACACGCACCCAGTGAATGCAAGCGGTCAGAAGATTGACAGGAAAGCAATGTCTGACCAACAAAAGCGTGACTTCAAAAATCACCACAAGGCCAGAACCATCCTTCTCAGCGCCATCTCTTATGCTGAATATGAAAAGATCTCTAACAGAGACACAACAAAGGACATGTTTGACTCACTCAGAATGACGCATGAAGGCAACGTTCAGGTCAAAGAAACTAAAGCTCTTGCACTTATTCAGAAGTATGAGGCATTCAAAATGGAAGAAAGTGAATCCATTGAAACAATGTTCTCAAGATTCCAAATTCTGGTGGCTGGTCTCAAGGTTCTGGACAAAGGATACTCTACTGCTGATCATGTCAAGAAGATCATCAGAAGCTTGCCAAAGCAGTGGAGGCCAATGGTTACAGCGCTGAAGCTAGCAAAAGATCTCAACAAAATTTCTCTGGAGGAACTTATCAGCTCCCTCAGAAGTCATGAGATAGAGCTAGAAGCTGATGAACCTCAGAAGCAAGGTAAGCCTTTAGCATTAAAATCTAACAAAAAATATGAGTCTAAAGTTTTGCAGGCAGTTGAAGAAACATCTGATGGATCCTCATCAGAAGAAGACGAACTTTCTCTCCTCTCCAGAAGAGTGAACCAACTGTGGAAGCAGAGGCAAAGGAAGTTCAGAAATCCCAGAAAATTTGATCAGAATGAGTCCTCCTCCAGATACAGAAGGCCAGATTCTTCCTCTGGATACAGAAGATCTGAAGGCTCCTCAGGAAGCAGAAAGCCAAACACCAAGGACATCATCTGCTATGAATGCAATGAGCAAGGACACTACAAGAGTGACTGCCCAAAGCTTCAGAGGGAAAAGCCAAAAAAGAGGTTTGGAAGAGAAAAGAAGAAAAGTCTCATGGCTACATGGGATGACTCTGACTCGTCTGAAGCTGACTCAGAATCAGATGATGAGAGAGCAAACATAGCTCTCATGGCCAACATTTCAGAAGACAGTGAAGCTTCTGAATCAGACTCAGAATCAGACACTGAAGAGGTATTTCCTGACTTTGCAATTAATTTTACTAAGGCTGAACTTGCTGAAAGCCTCAACGAAATTCTGGAAAGGTACCAGCAGATTAGAGTTAAATTCAGAAATCTGAAAAGGAATCTTGAATCTGACTCTGATAAGACTGAGAGTCTTAAATTGGAAAATGCTGAGCTGAGAAATAAAATTTCAAAATTAGAAAATGTTTTACAAAACTCTCAGAAGGAACCAATTTCTGAAACTCCCAGCAGCGCTGATGAGATCATCAAGGAGTATGATCATAGTTTCCAGAAGTTCCTTGCTAAAAGCATAGATAGAAGCAAAATGGCTTCCATGATCTATGGAGTTAGCAGAAATGGCAGAAAGGGAATAGGATACCAAGGTAAGGTTCCTACACCAAAGAATGCCATGGATTTAATTATTAAACACATTCCTCTGAACTCACACTTTGTGTATGGTCACACACATGATATTAAATACACTAGTAGTAAGTATTCTGTGAAACCAAAATTCAACCAGAGTTTTGGTAAATCTAACAAATCAGGACCCAAGAAAATCTGGGTACCTAAGGATAAAATAATACATGTTGCAGATATATTTAGCAGCAAATCAGAAACACCAGTCATGGTACCTGGACTCTGGCTGCTCGCGACACATGACGGGAAGAAGGCATATGTTCCAAAGCCTGGAACTTAAGCCTGGAGGCCACGTTGGCTTTGGAGGCAATCAGAGGGGAAAGATCATTGGCTCTGGAACTGTAGGTAATGGAAATCTTCCCTCTATAAATAATATTCTGCTAGTAGATGGATTAATGCATAATCTGTTATCCATAAGTCAATTAAGTGATAACGGTTATGATATAATCTTTAATCAAAAATCATGTAAAGCTGTTAGTCAGAAAGATGGGACTATCCTATTTAATGGAAAGAGGAAAAACAACATCTATAAAATCAAACTTTCTGAACTGAAAAGTCAGAATGTAAAGTGTCTTCTGTCTGTTAACAACGAGCAGTGGATCTGGCACAGAAGATTGGGGCATGTTAGTATGAGAAGAATATCTCAGATTAACAAACTCAATCTGGTCAGAGGACTTCCTAATTTGAAGTTCAACTCAGATGCTCTGTGTGAAGCATGTCAGAAAGGCAAGTTTGCAAAACCTTCTTTCAAATCTAAAAATGTTGTTTCTACCTCTAAGCCATTAGAACTTCTGCACATTGACTTATTTGGACCAGTTAAAACTGCTTCAGTCAGTGGCAAGAAGTATGGGTTAGTAATCGTAGATGACTATAGCAGATGGACATGGGTAAAGTTCTTAAGACACAAGGACGAGTCACACTCTGTGTTTGTTACCTTCTGTAACAAAGTTCAGAATGAAAAGGATCTTAGAATCGTTAAAGTCAGAAGTGATCATGGTGGAGAGTTTGAAAACAAAGAATTTGAGTCATTCTTTAATGACAGAGGCATTCTGCATGATTTCTCTTGTCCTAGAACTCCTCAACAAAATGGAGTTGTAGAACGAAAGAACAGAACATTGCAAGAAATGGCCAGAACCATGATCAATGAGACAAACGTTGCTAAGATCTTCTGGGCAGAGGCAATAAACACAGCGTGCTACATTCAGAATAGAATCTCAATAAGACCTATTCTGGAAAAGACTCCATATGAATTGTGGAAGAACAGAAAGCCCAACATTTCATATTTTCATCCATTTGGATGTACTTGTTTTATGTTAAATACAAAAAATTATTTGAACAAGTTTGACTCTAAAGCACAGAAGTGTATTATGTTAGGATACTCTGAACGCTCAAGAGGGTACAAAGTATACAATACAGAAACACAGATTGTGGAAGAATCAATCAGTGTTCGTTTTGATGATAAGCTTGACTCTGAAAAGTCAAAGCAGAATGAAGTTTTTGCAGGTATGGAAATTGAATTTACAGGTTCTGAAGACAAGTCATCAGAAGCTCTCAACAAAGACACTCCTTCAACATCTGAAAGGAGAACTGCTAGCAATCCTACAACAGCTGCTGATCAACCTCAGAAGAGACTACCCAGAAGCAGCTTGGATCACCCAGAAGAAACTATCTTAGGAAGAAAAGAAGATCCAATCAGAACAAGAGCCAGCTTCAGAAACTCTGAAGAATCCCTCATGGGACTTGTGTCTCTGATTGAACCTTCTTCTATTGATGAAGCACTTCTGGACAACGACTGGATTCTAGAAATGCAAGAAGAGCTGAATCAATTCACCAGAAATGATGTATGGGATCTTGTTCCCAGACCAAAAGGATTCAACGTCATTGGAACAAGATGGGTGTTCAGAAACAAGCTAAATGAACAAGGTGAAGTCATCAGAAACAAAGCACGACTGGTAGCACAAGGTTATATTCAGCAAGAGGGAATAGACTATACAGAAACCTTTGCTCCAGTCGCCAGGTTAGAATCTATCAGACTTTTAATTTCATTTGCTGTTAATAAAGGCATCACTCTGTATCAGATGGATGTCAAGAGTGCATTCTTGAATGGTTATATAGAAGAAGAGGTTTATGTGCCCCAACCCCCTGGTTTTGAAAGTATAAAACATCCAGAACATGTTTTCAAACTAAAGAAGTCACTATATGGTCTGAAACAAGCTCCCAGAGCTTGGTATGAAAGACTAAGTAACTTTCTGTTAGAAAATGAATTCACCAGAGGGAAGGTGGACACTACCTTATTCTGTAAGTCAGTCAAGAATGACATCTTAGTCTGTCAAATTTATGTTGATGATATTATTTTTGGATCTACTAATCCTTCTCTTGGAAGAAAATTTGCTAAGTGTATGCAGGCAGAATTTGAGATGAGCCTCATGGGAGAACTGAAATTCTTTCTGGGAATTCAGATAAATCAAAACCCAGAGGGAACTTACATTCATCAGAGCAAATATGTCAGAGAACTTCTGAAGAAATTTTACCTCTCAGAATGTAAGCCATCAAAGATTCCAATGCATCCCACGTGCATTCTGGAAAGAGAAGAGGTAAGCAAAAAGGTAGAACAGAAGGTCTACAGAGGTATGATTGGTTCTCTCCTTTATCTGACAGCTTCAAGGCCTAATATCTTATTCAGCGTATGTATTTGTGCTAGATTCCAATCAGATCCTAGAGAATCTCACTTAACAGCTGTTAAGCGAATTTTCAAGTATCTGAATGGTACTACTAATCTGGGTTTATTTTATAGAAAATCTAGTGATTACAGCTTAGTAGGCTACTGCGATGCTGATTTTGCTGGAGACAGAGTAGAGCGTAAAAGTACTTCTGGAAGCTGCCAGTTTCTGGGAGAAAATCTGATCTCTTGGTCCAGCAAAAGGCAATCCACAATTGCGCTATCAACAGCAGAAACTGAGTACATAGCAGTAGCTGGATGTAACACACAAATGCTCTGGATGAAAAGTCAGCTTGAAGACTTCCAGATTTTTGAGAGTAACATCCCTATACTGTGACAATACTTCTGCTATTTGCTTAAGTAAAAATCCTATTTTGCATTCTAGGGCTAAGCATATAGAAATAAAACATCACTTCATTAGGGACTATATTCAGAAAGGAATTTTGAACTTAAAATTTATTGATACAGACCATCAATGGGCTGATATCTTCACTAAACCCCTTTCTGAAGATAGGTTCAATTTCATTCTGAAACATCTCAGCATGAAACTCTGCCCAGAGTGAAAATGTTTTAATTTTATATACTAACCTTCAGAATGTGGTTTCTGTTTACTGTGAACTTCTGATCAATCTCCTTTCAGAAAGATAGACATGCAGATTGTATCAGATTCTATTCTTAAAGATCTGAGCGTTTCAGCTCAAGGATAGACATGCTGCTCACTAAATCAAACAAGTGTCATCCAATCATCAGCAAATCTATGAAGCAGAACACGCGTGCACGCTTCTGAGAAGGCAAAACGCTGATTGGGTGCATTGAGACACATGTCTAGTAACCGTTTCAAGTATCTTTCTCAAATCCCCCAAAATCAGCAAGCATTAAATGCACGTAATCATGTTTTAAAACGTAATCATGAATTATTTCTCTTTCTTAAAACCGTTTACGTTTTCAAAAATCATTTTGAAATCTATTTAAGCACATTAACATCTTTCATTAAACTTTTACCGTTTCTTACAATCATCCAAAGCTTTTCTGCATTTTTACTTGTGCAATCATCTTTCTTAAAAGAAACCCTTTTTCTCAAAAAATTTTCTCAGAAAACCCTAAGTGTGAACATGGCAACCTCTAGCAATGTTTCTGCAGGTTCTCAGAAGGAGGCTTCATCTGAACAATACCAAGTTCCCTTCAGAACACTCCTTACACCAGTGAAGAACTTGGAAGTGCTGTCTGAACTAATTGTTGACTTCTCCAGTCTGAAAGATAATGGATTCGATTTGACAGAAGAAGTTAGGGCACAAGGATGGGAGAGATATTTTGATAGGTTGGTGGGACCAACGTTCCCAGTATTGGTCAAGGAGTTATGGATTCATGCGTACTCATCAACACATCAAGTTACCTCCTACATAATGGGAAAGAAGATTGTGATCACTAAGGATCACATTGCAAGATTGATTGGATACAGTGGTGGTGGTATCCGCTGTATCGACATGGCAGAAAGATGCTCAGATGTTGCTGTCATTGCAAGGCAGATTTTCACCCATGGGGTTCCCAGCAGCAAAATCAGAGACTTAAAGGATCGGCACAGAATATGGGCGAAGATTATTCTGGGGTGCTTTAATCACAGGAAGCCCACAAGCTCTCCTGATTATATAAATATAGATCAGTAGTTTCTGATCTATTTTATTAATCAGAAGGTAAAGATTAACTTGGCTCATCTTTTGTTTAATCACCTCAGGACCAACGTCAAGGAGACAAGGGAAGAAGAAAGGACAAAAAGGGACTGGATACCCTTTGGCAGGTTAATATCAGATATTCTGACTGAGAATAGGCTGATAGAACACCTTACAGAAGCACAAGAATTAAGTTCTATTGAACCTACTGTTGGCAAGCCTCTGAACGCCAAGAATCTGAAGAAAATGAAACTGATAGAGAATATCAGAAAGGAGCCCAGCGTTACTCCTCTTCCTGACATCACCAGCAGAAGAGTCCCTCTGGACGACTTTCCACTATTTTCTGAGATTGAATCCAAACCAGTCATTGTTCTCAGATACTTGGACGCTTGCAAGGCTGATGGTACAGATCTCAAACTGAATATTAAAGATCTGCACCAACAAAATCCAGAAGTTACTGTGAAGAAGACGAAGAAAAGAAAGGCCACTTCAGAAGGACCATCCCAGCAGACCTCTAAGAAGAGAGGTAATCTATCTGCTGTTAATGTTTTAAATTCTTCTGTTATTCCAACATCAATCCCAACCCCAGCTTCACATGAACTTCCAATCCCCATACCAACCATTGATGAAACCGAACCAGAGGATGACCCTTCTGAGTTACCGACTCTCAGGAGATCCCGCACCAAAAATCCAAAACCCACACCATCAACAAAATCAGAACTTGACAAAGTTCTTTCTGAAATTGATCAATGTGCTTCCGCTCCCCTCTCAAATAATCCAAACACTCAACCAGAAATTTCCCACTCTCCTCAACCACAACATACTCTTTCACCCATACCAGAACAACCAGAAATTCCACCTCCTTCTCAACAACCAGAAACTCCTCCTCCCTCTCCTCAACCAGAACTTCATCCACTCTCACCTCAACCATCACCTCCACAACCTGAGTTTCATCACTCTGAAACTCCATCCTCTGAGCCACAACCTGAACCTCATTCTCCTCAATCCTCTGAGCCACAACCCTTGGCAATTCAGCTGCCATGTGGTACAACCATAAACATACCCCAGCTGCCATCCTCACCAGAAACTACCCCTCCAAACACTCCAAACAGTCCAATTATCATTTCTGATTCTCCCACTCCATCTCCCAAACAAAATACAGAAGACCACAACAGGACCTTCATTGATTTAACAATCCTTGACCGTCTTGCTGATCTCAAAAATAAAATAGCCATTCCCAAACCAAAACAGCTAGATGTTGGCTCTGGCATTGTGAATTTTGAAACAGGCTTGCAGCATTGGATTGCTTCTCTAAAGCAGGTTTGTCCTGGAATGATTGATCCTGCTGCCTCAGACCAACTCTGGACACGTTTCAGAATGTGGGTACGTGCTGAAGCCCTCAAGTTGCAAGACATCAATTATGAGCAGGCACAACAGAACTTCAGCAAGCTGCTGAAGGAAGTTGAAAGTCAGCTGCCACAGGACGAAGTGCTCTTTCTGGATAGTGAGCCATGGTCTGAGAAGCGTCCAGCTTCAAAAGTTCAGCAAGCAGAAGATCAGACAATTCAAGCAGAAGATGTTAATCAAGCTGAAGATGTTGCAGAAAGCTCTCAGAAGCATCCTGCTTCTGATGTTTCTCAAGCTGCCTTGGACAGGCAGACTCTGGAAGAGCTGAAGCAGAATGATATTCGTCTACAACAAAGAATGGATGAGAATGATCATAAGATGAAAGAAAGGATGGATGTGCAAGATAGCAAGATAGATACAGTAGTCAGCATGGTGCACAAGCAGAATGAAACTGCTGATCAAATTAAGACAATGCTAGAGACTCTGTTCACACGCTTTCCACCCCAACCTTAGATTTTCATTCATGATATTTTCATTGTTTTCTTTGCATATCATCTGTACTGTTTGTCTGGCTCTGAATTTAATATAACAAGTTTCTCTGCTCTGATCGTTTTAGCTTATATTACTTACACTTTTTGATTGCTGACAAAAAGGGGGAGAACAAGAATGATATTTTTCAATAACGGATTACTGAGACAAAAAGTCTCAAACATTCTAACACTCTGATATACTTGAATGTTTTCTGTTTCTGCATAAGGCTACAGGTACAAGAAGTTAATCATCCCTGATACACTGAAGCTCTGATATTCTGATCTGAAGCTCTGATATTCTGATGTTCAAAGAAAGTCAATAAAGATCTGATCCTGAAGAACTCTTGGAATTAAAAAGGGAAGTAATAAATTCAGGGGGAGTATCTCCGATCTAAACTCTGATATCTCTTTATCCCTTATCTTTGATAACTTCCTAATTAATTCTGATACAACTTATTATTTAGTTATCTCTGATACTTTTCACGCTAATTTTCAATTAAAAAATATCTAGTTTTGTCATCATCAAAAAGGGGGAGATTGTTAGAACAAAGTTTGAATCTACTACCCTAAGTTTAAGTTTTGATGATAACAAAATGCTAAGATACATTAATTGTATGATTCATGTAAGACACATATGCTATCTAAAAATTACATTCTATTTTACAGAAACTCTGATGGGTATCAACATGAGAACATCCTCATCAGCATCAGAAAATTGGATATCAACATCAGCATCAGAAGATGTTATATCAGATACCAGAATCAGAAGATCAACTTGCGCTTATGCTGAAGCTTGATGAACAGATTTGCGCTTAACCATCTGAACTCTGATAAAGACAACAACAGTTCATCAGCACCTAAGCAGCGTCAGAATGAGCCAAAGCCAGAACACGCTCAAGTGGCAACGATACTGTGCATTCAAGATGATTTATTACCAACGGCATCATTCCAGACAAGATCTGCTTAATAAGGAAAGAATGTTATTGGCATTGAAACAGAATTATTACTCCAACGTACACTATTTCCAATGCTATATAAACAAGTCAATGAAGATTGAATTGGCTAATGCTCTACAACACTCTACACGCCTAAAGCTATTTCATCATCTTCCTTACTCTCAGTTTGCTAAAAGCTCTAAAATTCTTTACTCAATTATTTTAGCACTCTAGTTCTCATAAGCTTAAATTGTGTAGTATCACAGTTGTGATAAACAGTTTTTGTAGAAAACATTCACACACCTAGATTTCAATTCTTTGTAAGAAAGTATTTCCTTGAGAAACCGGTTTGTGGTTTGACTCAAGAAGGCTTTAGCAGTTGTTAAAGCAGTTGTAATATTCAGTTGAATATAGTGGATTAAGACCTCGTTGGAGAGAGGCGAAATCACCTTGACGGGTGGACTGGAGTAGTTTGAGATCAAACGAACCAGGATAAAAATACCGTGTTGACTGCAATTGATTTCAAGTTTTTTACAATTCAACCCCCCTTCTTGTGTTTTTCACTTCTTCATACTGCCCACCTCAAAAGAGTCTTCGCCCAAGCGAGACAATGTAAAATGAGATTCAACCCCGAGAAATTCACCTTCGAGGTTAAGGCGGGAAAATTCCTCAGTTTCTATCTGACTAAATGGGGAATTAAAGCCAACCACGACAAGTGCTGGGCATTCTCCAAGCTTCCAATCCTAGCTTGAAAAAATACATACAAGTCTTGAACGGTATGCTCACCTTGCTCTCATGTTTCATGGAGAAGTCTGTGCAATACGCTCTGCCATTTTTCAAACTTTTGCGCAAAGAAGCGGCTTTAGAGTGGACCGGGGAATGCGAGAAAGCCCTCCTACACCTCAAGAAAAGCCTTTCTTGACCACCCATGTTGTCGCGGCCTAAAAACGGGGAAACCTTATTCCTTTACCTGGTTGTCTCTGTCGAAGCCGTAAGCGCAACCCTCATTCGCGAGACTCCAGATGGGTAAAAACTAGTATATTTTATGAGCAAAGCGTTACAAGGGCCCGAGGTTAGGTATAAACAGATTGAGAAAGTAGCCTTGGCCCTCATCAATGCAGAGAGGAGACTTAAACACTACTTCCTGGTCCAAACGATCATCGTATAAACGGACCGACCCGTTAGGCAGCTCCTATGCGACCGGACATGGCCGGCCGAATGCTGAAATGGTCCTTTAATCTCTCGGAGTTTAACGTCCAGTATGAGAGTAGGAAAGCCCTCAAAGCCCAAGTGTTGGCTGACTTCATTGTAGAGATGATCGCTCATGATTACCCCATAGGAAAGAAGCATAAGTGGAGCATCTTTATAGACGGAGCATCTAGCTCGATAGGGAGTGGAGCGGAAATCCTCCTCGAGAATGAGAAAGGCATCGTAGTCGAGCACTCCCTCACCCTTTCATTTTTGACATCAAACAATCATGCCGAATACGAAGCCCTGCTCGCAGGATTAAGGCTGCCAAGGATTTGGATGCCCTTTTTACAGACTCTCAACTCGTCGTGTCTCAGGTACAAGGAGGATACCAGGATAAGAATAATAGCCTCGTCGAATACATGAACCTAGTCAGAGAATGGATGAAGAGGTTTAACCAGGAAGAAATCAAACACATACTCCACTATAATACGATGGGATAACAGACTTGGTTTGTGTTTTATCGCAAATGTTGCGAATAGGAAGAGTCTCCATCGAATTTTCTTTTATCCAATAAAGGAAAGGGTGAAAAGAACAGGAAAGACCTTTGAGAATTTTTTCAGAGTAAGGGGGGTAGGTTATGAAAAGGGAAGGTATTAACACCCTTTTCATCCGCAGTTATCTACGGGCTCTTAATTACTAGTTCACTTTTGAAAATGCTTTGTGAATGTGTGTTTGAAAATATTTTGAAAATGCCTAAGTGCGGCATTTTGTAATGATTCTCGCATTGTTGAGAATGCATACAAAATGTTTGTTTTTGAAAATATTTTTGAAAAGAAGTGTTTTGTGAGAAAAGTTTTTGCTTGTGAGCAAGCGAGTACAAGCTATCTACCTACTTAAAAGCCTTTCATGTTATTTTTCTCTTCCTTTAGATAGTGTTATCCTACCATTAGTTAGTAGGAAGCCCTATCATTGGATGTTTGAGGGACATGCGCGAGTCATCGTACAATCATAAAGGTAACTCGTAGGGCGCTTTAGTAATTTATCGTAAGGGACTAAGATCGTTTACCGAGGCAACATCAAAGTTTCATTGAGGGACTACGATCTTTTAGCCTAGGGTATTTGCTAAAGCGTCCCACGTTCGAGGGACATGACTATTTTATTCGAAGGCAACAAGTGGAGTCACCCTAGAGGTGTGTGTGTGAATAGTGCTTTTGATTTCAGTTAATTTTAATCTTTGATTTGGGATAGATATCGTTTGCTTTCAGTCTTTTCATACAAGCCTATTAGCATACATCTAGCAGTTTTAAGGAAAGCGATAAAATGCGAAAAAAGAAATCTAAATTAGTACAGGGCTTCGGGGCACACAACCATAAAACGGAAGAAAAAAAAGTAAAACCTAGTTTAAGATATTACAAACCATCAATAGTTACATAATTACAAAAAATTAATATGAAAGTAAAAGAGCGCGCAAAGATTGCAAGAAGAAACGGGGAGGTGATTTGATGGAAAATAATTGATGATTAATTGATTTTTTATTTGAGAAAAGGGGATTAATTAAAACCTAATAAAAACCTAAGTTATTTTTAATTGAAGAAAAGTTTAATAATGAAAACCTAAAGAAACTAGGTTAATTAATTCAATTAATTTACTTAAAAAAGTTAATTTGATTTAATTAAAAAAGTCAAGTTGATTTAATCAAAGAAAACCTAAATCTAAATTAGTTTTAATTAATTAATTAAAAAAAACTAATTATATTAAAAAATAATTTAAAATAAAAAATAAAAAATAAAAAAAATGATGAGCCTGAATAAGTGATTTGGGGGGGGGGGGGTATGAGGAAATCAATTTGTTTGGCCCAAGACTGCAAGCCCAACATGCTTGCGTGTGATCCCATGAGGCTGGATCCAAGAGGTGCATCGTGGAGGCTTTCTCGGGGTTCATTGGATCTGTATCTGTTGAGATTCCAAGGGAGTGATGAGAGGGTGTATGATGTGCGCGTTAGCCTGGCCTGCATTGGATCTGTAACAAAGAAAAGATGAAAAATATTCAAAATGCCAGGGGAAGGGATCAAACTTGTTCCCTAGTATAATAATGCCTTTGCAACGCTCACCTCTACCGCTGGGGAAGTCTTTACATACGTTCCTATAATTTCAATAATAAACATATAACATATAATCAAATATGATGACCGAAGAAGCGCCAGAGCCCTAACTCAGTTCGTCTTCTCTGGCGAGCTACAAAACCCGAAACCTACAAAAATCAAATATTAATGTTCTAAAACATCATGTCCCCCCTAATTTGACCCTCCTGGATCCAAATCTGGACTTAATTTTGGCTATGGGTCCTTGTATCATGGGTTTCGAATCAAGTGAAACCGATCGGAGAAAATTATGGCATCTTGCAAACTAGAGTGCATGGGACCATAATACTTATTCAGACCTATTCAAGCATGTCTCAGAAATGTGTTAGAAGCGTCAATTCAGTTTAAAACAAAACGAGATTAAAGATATGATTTTGCCAAAAAAGTATGAAACAGGTAATGATATGCTATGCGATTTCACGCGCTTGAGATCATGATAACGATCCAAACCTACCCTTTGATGTTCCAGGAAGTGAATGAGATTGAGGTTTTGGAGAGATGATAACGCAAATTTATATAGTATATTTGATTTAATTTTCATAGGTAATGTTAGTATTTTTATTTAATTATTTCATTTTATTTCCATATTACGCCGGTATTTTTATTGTTTCAGGTATTTTATTTTAATTAGACAAATTGAGCAAAGTGAAGAAATTGAGAGATTTATTGGACTAAGTGTGCAAGAAATGAAGAAAAGGGGTGTGCAAAGCAATAATGATGGATCAAAAAAAGGGTCTATTATCTCCAAACGGGCCCAAACGAATTCAGACCCACGCAAGCAAGAAAACCCTAAAAGCCCATGCAAGAGTGAGACGCACGTCTCAACTCTTCTCCTACAATTGAGGCGCCCACCTCGGACTTTCCCCTTAGTGGGAGGCGCCCGTCTCAACGTGGTCAATGGAGAACAAGTCAATTGAGGCGCCCGTCTCAACGTGGTCAATGGAGAACAAGTCAATTGAGGCGCCCGTCTCAACGTGGGCAAGTAAAACGAGAAATTAAAGGATAAGTGGGACAAAAATATCTCAAGAGGTGGTTATGTTCAACCAATATAAAAGGACATCAGGAAATCAAAATTAGGACCGTTTTTGCTTAGATTTTTTCCAGTTTTCAGAATTTTTACTTTCATCGCATTTACTAGTTTCCATTGTAATTCAATTCCTAGTAGTTATTTTTTTTTCAGCCAGCTTTTCTTTTCCTTTTCGAATACATAGAATTTATTTCCGTTGAAGAACGAGGATTCTGTACGGATTGATTCAAGCTTCAAGGATTGTTTCCAGCATTTATTTAATTCAGGTTCCTTATTTATATCGCTTTAATTAATTATTTGCATGAGAATATTTATTTAGCCATGAATTTATTTATGAATGTTAATTCCTTTAATGTATCCATGTCTGTTTTTATGAGTATGTCTGGCTAAATCATTTAAATATCGGTATGTAACGAGTTAATTCGAATGGATCCGGAATAAACAGGCTTGATTATATTTGATAAAATAAACACTTTTTCTGATTTAGTTATCTAGTTTATTTTGCTAAAAAGGTTTAGAAACCAACAGAGCGAAAGTTTGAGGTTAATAAACCGACTAAGATTAGAAACCAATAGAGCGACAGTTTGAGGTTTAGAATCAGATAGTAGATACTAGGTATTGTTTTTAAAGACTGCGACAGCGTTTTAAAACCAATTAAACTTTATTTATTTTCAAAAAGTAATTTTAAAATCAATGGGATAGCGAAAGCATACATCAGAGTTTAAAATTATAATTTACTTCAATAGAGCGAAAGTTTGAGAATAGATTTTTGAATAAATACTTTTTGCTTAAAAAGATATTATTACCATTTTTGAAAATAAGCCAGTGGAAAGCCGGATTCTTTAAATGTTAACGAAGTACATACCGATATTCGCATTATTATTATTTCAATTAGAATTAAGTTTACTACCCCAAAATTCCCCTAATCAATTATTCGATAGCTATAGCTTTACACAATAGTTTAAGTTACGTTAGTTCAATTTATAGTCCCTTAGGTTCGATATCTTTCAAAACTACGCGATAGGGCTGTATACTTGCAGTCTCCCAATTAATTTAGACGATAAAGTCGCGATCAAGTTTTTGGCCCCGTTGCCGGGGACTATTTAAGTTGATATCGTAATTTTATTACGAAGTATAGACTATAGAAACTATTTCTTTTCCCTCTGTGTATGCCAAATACTCGCTCTCAAGGCGCGCCTTTGCATATACCTATATACGATATCGAGCGTTACCTTAGATTAAGAAGACGAATTCAAGAGTATTTAGAACGCAACAACCTCCCTCCGACCAAACTTCCTGACGTTGAAGAACTCAAGAAGATGGCTGATCCTGATGCTCCTCGTCCTCTTAAGGACTACGCTGTTCCTTCTCAAGCAGAGCCTCATAATAGTATTGCTGCTCCTGCTATCGCTCGAAACGATTTTGAGCTAAAACCTTCGCTTCTTTCCGCCGTTCAGCAGAACCAGTTTTCTGGAGCTCCTACTGACGACCCGAATCTTCATCTGTCAGTGTTTGTGCAGTACGCAGACACTGTGAAAGCGAATGGTGTTAACCCCGAGGCAATACGATTGCGCCTATTTCCTTTTTCTCTCAGAGACAGAGCTCGCGCATGGCTCCAATCTCTTCCTTCCAACTCAATCACCACATGGGATGAGTTGAAGAAAGTCTTCTTGGCTAGATATTTTCCTCCAAGCAAAACTGCTATGCTCAGAGCCAATATCAATGGTTTCAGACAAAAAGACAATGAATCACTCTTTGAAGCTTGGGAACGTTATAAAGACATGCTTAGACTTTGTCCTCATCATGGTTTAGAAGAATGGCTGATCATTCACACGTTCTACAATGGTCTCTTGTATAATACGAGATTGACTATAGACGCCGCAGCTGGTGGCGCACTGATGAACAAACCATATACTGAAGCAAGACAACTTATCGAAAGCATGGCTCAAAACCATTACCAATGGGGTACGGAGAGAGTTAGCGTAGAGAAATCTCAAACGAAAGGTGCCATGGTTGAAGTGAATAGTCTGGATCAAGTCAACGCTAAAGTGGAGGCTCTCACTCAAAAGCTCGAGAACCTTACCACCGCTCCCGCAGCTACTGTTGCTGCAATTGCTCAAACTTGCGACTTATGTGGTATTCAATCACATCTTGCTCCAGAATCCCCACTTTTAACAGGAGTTCTAGTTGAACAAGCGAATTACGTACAGGGTAATCCTTACAGCAACACATATAACCCTGGCTGGAAAAATCATCCTAACTTTTCATACAAGAATAACAACGCATTATACGCACCTGGACAAGCTCCTGCTACACCACCTGGTTACCCTAAGGCTATCCCAAATCATCCTAATAATGGTCCTAACACGTCTAATGCTCCTAGGAAGTCTAATTTGGAAGTCATGATAGATAATTTCATTGCTACTCAATCCCAAACCAATAATACTCAATCCCAGACTAATAAGGATGTTCAAAATCAGAATATACACATTAATGAGCAGATTAAGAAATTATCTAACAAGCTTGATGCTTTAGCTACACATAATAAAATGTTAGACACACAAATCTCTCAGGTAGCTCAACAACAAGCGGCTTCTGCTGCTCCTGCTGGCTCATTTCCTGGACAGCCTCAACCTAATCCCAAAGGACATGCAAATGCTGTTATCTTAAGAAGCGGAACAGAGTATGATGGACCTGTAGATCCCAGAAACAATAGCCCAGCCATGCAACAAAATTATGATAAACAATCTGAAACTAATGATAAAGAAGAAAAGGAAAATCAGAGAGATAATAATGAAGATACCACGCAAAAAGATGAAACTTATGTACCCCCACCACCTTATAAGCCTCGTATCCCATACCCTCAAAGGTTAGCTAAAACTAAGAATGTGGGTCAATTCAAGAAATTCGTGGATCTTCTGAAACAACTTAATGTTACAATTCCTTTTACCGAAGCTATAACTCAAATGCCCTCCTACGCTAAATTCCTTAAAGAGATTCTATCCAATAAGAAAAAGCTAGAGGATAATGAAACTGTCATGCTTACTGCTGAATGTAGTGCAATTATTCAAGACACAATGCCTCCTAAACTCAAAGACCCTGGAAGTTTCTCTATTCCATGTGTAATTGGCAAATTTGTCATAGATAAAGCTTTATGTGATCTTGGAGCCAGTATAAGTGTGATGCCGTTATCTATATGCAAGAAACTTGAAATGGGAGAACTCAGACCAACCAAAATGTCCGTTCAATTAGCAGATAGGTCAATTAAATATCCTGCAGGAGTTCTAGAAAATGTTCCTGTACGCATTGGCCAATTCTATATACCAACCGATTTCATTATCATGGACATAAGGGAGGACGAAGTTACCCCAATCATTCTTGGAAGGCCTTTCTTAGCTACAGCCGGTGCAATTATAGATGTAAAAAGAGGAAAACTTACTTTTGAAGTAGGTGAAGAGAAAATCAAATTTATCCTCTCTCAATTCCTGAAAGCACCTGCAATTGAAGATACTTGTTACTTCATGGATATCATCGATGAATGTAGAAAAGAAGCTGAGCTTGAAAATGAAGACAATCTCGATGAAAATCTGAGTAGTAATCTAAGTGAATGCTTAGTTATAGCACCAGATCCTACACAATGTTTAAGGAAACCACCCCTAGAACTCAAAACACTCCCTAAAAATCTAAGATATGAATTCCTAGATCCCGAACTCGAACGACCAGTGATAGTCAACGCAGAACTTGGCGAAACCGAAACTGAAAAACTTTTACAAACTCTAAGAAAATATCCAACAGCCTTAGGATATAATATCACTGATCTTAAAGGAATAAGTCCCTCTATCTGTATGCATCACATTATGCTAGAAGAAGATTGTAAAACTTCGAGAGAACACCAGAGGAGACTAAACCCGATTATGAGCGAGGTTGTGAAAAAGGAAGTTATGAAATTATTAGAAGCAGGAATCATATATCCTATATCTGATAGCAAATGGGTTAGCCCTGTGCATGTTGTACCTAAAAAAGGAGGTGTCACAGTAGTCGAAAATGAGAAAGGAGAAATCATAACTAAAAGAGTCGAATCTGGATGGAGAATGTGCATCGATTATCGAAAACTTAACAAAGCCACCAGAAAAGATCATTTCCCTTTACCATTTATTGATCAAATGTTGGAACGTTTAGCTAGACACTCTCATTTCTGTTTCTTGGACGGTTATTCAGGTTTCTTTCAGATACCTATTCATCCTAATGACCAAGAGAAAACAACTTTCACATGCCCTTTTGGAACCTTTGCTTATAGAAGAATGCCATTTGGTTTATGCAATGCTCCTGCAACTTTTCAAAGATGTATGATGGCAATATTTGCTGATTTTCTGGACAATATTATGGAAGTCTTCATGGACGATTTTTCCGTCTGTGGACAAAGCTTTGAAGAATGTTTAGAAAATTTAGAAAGGGTATTAGAACGTTGTGTGAAGGTTAATCTAGTGCTTAATTGGGAGAAATGCCATTTTATGGTACAAGAAGGAATTGTTTTAGGACACATTATATCCAAAAGAGGAATTGAAGTCGATTCCGCTAAAATCGAAGTTATTGAGAACCTTCAACCTCCAAAAACTGTTAGAGAAATCCGAAGCTTTTTGGGACACGCCGGTTTTTATCGACGATTCATTAAAGATTTCTCTAAGATAACTAAACCCCTAACTGAGCTATTAATGAAAGACGCCGAATTTATCTTCGATGAAAAATGTTTAGAAGCCTTTCAAACACTTAAGAAAGCATTAATCTTTGCGCCTATCATGCAAACTCCAGATTGGAATGAACCTTTTGAAATAATGTGTGACGCAAGTGACTATGCCGTAGGAGCTGTTTTAGGACAGCGAAAGGATAAAAGACTCCACGTCATATATTATGCAAGCAGAACCCTGGACGAAGCGCAGATGAATTATGCTACAACCGAGAAAGAATTCTTAGCAGTGATCTTCGCATTAGACAAGTTTCGTTCCTACTTAGTAGGATCCAAAATAATCATATACACCGATCATGCTGCTATTAGATATCTCCTAACCAAAAAGGACGCTAAACCTAGACTCCTGAGATGGATATTGCTACTGCAAGAGTTCGATCTAGAAATCAAAGATAAAAAAGGAACCAAAAACATGGTAGCAGATCATCTCTCTAGACTGGAAAATCTTAAACATGAACAAGTGCCGATCGATGACGAATTCCAGTATGATAAACTGATTGCCCACTTGGAAGACACAGAACCAGATAAACTCATGGAAACCACCTTAGCCGTCTCCTCGGTGCCTTGGTATGCCGATTTCGTAAACTACCTCGCTGCAGGCATTTTACCACCTGAACTTACCTACCAACAGAAGAAGAAATTCTTCCATGATCTTAAACAGTATTATTGGGATGAACCTTTACTTTTCAAGAGAGGTCCCGATGGAATTTTCCGCCGATGTGTGCCAGAAGAAGAGATTGAAAACATTATAAAACACTGTCATTCTGCACCTTACGGAGGACATGCGAGTACATCCAAAACTTGTGCGAAGATTTTACAATCCGGTCTCTATTGGCCTAATTTATGGAAAGACGTACATGACACCATCTTAAAATGCGACAGGTGTCAACGCACCGGTAATATATCTAGACGTGACGAAATGCCACAAAAAGGCATTTTAGAAGTCGAAATCTTTGATGTGTGGGGGATAGACTTTATGGGACCCTTTCCATCTTCATCCGGTAATAAGTACATACTCGTGGCTGTGGATTATGTCTCAAAATGGATCGAAGCTATAGCTTCTCCAACAAATGACACCCGAGTGGTAATTAAGCTGTTCAAGAACATAATCTTTCCTAGGTTCGGTGCACCCAGACTCGTTATAAGTGATGGTGGATCTCATTTCATTTCCAAAATCTTTGAAAAATTATTAGGAAAATATGGAGTTCGACATCGCATAGCTACACCTTACCATCCTCAAACTAGCGGACAAGTTGAAGTTTCAAATCGCGAGATAAAACAAATCCTTGAAAAAACTGTCGCTACGTCCAGAAAGGACTGGTCCTTTAAACTTCACGAAGATTTATGGGCTTATAGAACTGCTTATAAAACTCCCATCGGTACTACTCCTTTCAAGCTTATTTATGGTAAGTCATGCCATCTCCCAGTTGAGTTAGAACACAAGGCCTATTGGGCCATTAAGAATCTGAACTTAAGTTACACTGCCGCTGGAGAGAAGCGTATCCTGGATATTAATGAATTGGAAGAACTTAGACAGGATGCGTACGAAAATGCTAGGATTTACAAAGAGCGCACAAAGAAATGGCACGATAAGCATATATCTAGGAAGAATTTTAACATAGGCGACTTGGTATTACTATTTAACTCACGATTAAAATTATTTCCTGGAAAATTACGATCTAGGTGGTCCGGACCTTTTGAAATTACTCGAGTTTATCCAAGTGGTGCAATAGAGATTAAGGGACCTTCGATTGAACCGTTTATAGTAAACGGGCAGCGTTTAAAACATTACCATCTAACTGAACTCGAGGGAAATCCTCAAACAATAAATCTAGACGAGCCACACGCTCGATTAGAAGCCTAGTTTTTAACTTTATTTGTCGAGCTTACGACATAAAACAAAGCGCTTTGTGGGAGACAACCCACCGTTTTATTTTATTTTATTTATTTATTTCTTTATTTCCTTCTTCTTATTTTTCATTTCTTCTTTAGTCTATTTTTTTTTAACGAAAACAAAAACAAAAATATATCTATTTCTTTTCTTTATCTATTCATTATATTTCTCCTCTTTGTCTTATTTCTTTCTATTCTATGTTTTTTCTTCTTATCGGCATTTTCGCCAATGCTGATCTTCTTTATTTTTTCTTCTCTTCAGGATACTTATTGCTACTTATTTCTCTTCCCGCTATGTCTCGAGTTGACAATATGCCAGTTAGTTTCAGAGGAAGAAATCAACGCACCAAATATGGAGTTTTATCCGAGCGTGAGATGTTACCTACTATCTACCCTCATCACGGTGCTATGACTGCTCTTGGTATTCGTGATATTGTGCTTTTTCTGCTGAATCAGATTGGGTGGGACAACTCACGCTTGATGACTTGCTATGCCACTTATCGGAACCTCACTTTGGAGTTCCTCAGCTCTTTGATATACTTTCCTACTCATGGGTTCGCTTTACGCCGTGGACTTATTATCTTCAGACTTTTTGGCATCACTTTCAAGTTTAACCATAAAGAATTGGGTGAGCTTCTTGGTTTTCCTAATGGCATAGGAGTTTATCATGAAACTCAGGAGGAGTGTCTTGGATTTAGAGAGCTTGACTATTTTTGGGGATCTATTTCTGGAATCCTTAACCCTGAGCCCGAGGACTTTGTATCAGAGAATATCCATAATCCGGCCTTCAGGTATTTCCATAAGATTCTGGCCCACACCATTTTTGGAAAACCCCAGAATGTCACCACTGTTTCTAAAGATGAGCTTTTTATCATGTATTGTGCTTCGCAAAACCGTCCGGTTAATGCGATCACTTATCTGATCCGTACCTTTGTGGATATCATTGATACTGATCATGCACCCATTCGGATGGGAGGTCTCGTCACTATGATTGCGAATGTTGTTGGACCTCGACAATCCTTTAAGCATCTGAATGCTTTTACTGGTATTACTTGCATGACCATCGAGTTCTGTTTCAACACTGGTATAATTGGTGATCTTGGCCCGACTCAGTTTACCTTGTTGATTAATGGTCAAGTTATGCAGCTGTTTACCTTGCCTAACCCTGCTACGAGTGTGCATAACAAAGCCAACTGGCTTTTTGGTCTTGATCAGCAGCCTTCTCCGCCCCACACTCCTGAGACTCCGCAAGATTATGAGGTTTTGGAAGATTCTGAGGAAGATCCCACTGCTCCTTCAGGTTATTATGATATGGGCCCTCCTCAGCACGATTCTACCGCTCACTCTGTTGCTCCTGACACCGTTATGCATGAGGCTCCTACCACTGATTATGCCCTGGTCATCCACGCTCTCCAGGTGGAACATCAGGCTTTGAGGGACGATTTGACTAGTTTGCGAGCCGATTTCTTTGGTTTTATGGATACTGTTTCTGCGCAATTTCAAGAAGTCTTCGCTTACTTTCATTCTTCCTCCGTTCCTAAGGAAGGACCATGTAGTGGCTAGAGCTTTTAAGTAGTTCATTCTATTTAGCTTAGTTTGATTTTGTTCGGAATTACAATATTTTCGTTATGTTTTTATGTTTTACTTTCCAAACACTTGATTCTGAAAATTGTAAGCAACTTTGGTCATCATTTTAAAAAAAGCCGTTCATGTTATTTTCCTATAATTATATTGCACCTTAATATATTATAGCATATAAAAATATTTTGTTATAGTAATACTAGTATTATTACATGCATACTGTCATTCACGCGCTTTCCTGTTCCCAACAAGCTGAGACGCACGCCTCAGCCTAACACGCTGACAGGAGACGCACACCTCCAACTTCCCATGCAGTTTTGAGACGCACGCCTCACGCGTGGTCTCCTATGTCAGGCGGTCGCCTCAGCTTGTGCTTCGCGCAGTAAAAGTTGGTCTCCCTGCATTTACTTGTCTTGTCCGTTTCGTTTTCCCATTCACCCCAATTAATTCAAATTCAACACTCTTTATTCTCATTCAAACTATATTCTTCCCATTTCCCACCATTAATCTCCATTCAAATTTTCCCCTCCATTTTCCAACACCCACTTATTATAATTTATCACTCTTAACTCTCCCTCCACTATAAAAACCATTCATCCTTCTTTCTATTTTCACAACATTTCTAACCATCTATACCATTTCATCTCCTACACCCATATTTTCTACTTCTTTTTTCTTCTTCTACCCATATCCATCCATGGCTCCACGAAACAACCAAAGACAAGTTAAGCCCGACCGACCACCACCCGACCTATCCAATATCATTTTCCGCGACAACGACGACGGCCAACAACTACAAAAGTATACCAAATTCTATACCCGTTCCGTCGTCCCTACAAAATACATAAGTTCGGAGTGTTTGGAAACCTTAGGAATGACGGATAACATTGTATTAATGCTCAATAACACCGGGTTAACCAATCTCTGCGCAAACCCATGTCCAACTTATGAACCACTCGTGCTTGAATTCCTTAGTTCCTTCTCTTACACAACACCTGTCGACGATCCCTACACAACCGGAACCGCCAACTTCCGCATGTTCAACCAAGAATACTCTCTTGATCAAGAAAGAGTCGCCGAACTCTTATCTTTCACTCGCGGCGAGCATGTTCATTACAAGCCTTTCGACGATGACCACGATCTTTCTTGGGATCAAGTCGGCTTCTCCTTATGGAATGATCTAACCGGTCAAACAACGGAAAGTTGGCGCGATCTCTATGCTTCTCAAATACATAACCCTGCATTAAAGTACTTTCACCGCGTTCTTGCTAACACCATCTTTGGTCGGATCAATAATCACAAGGTCAACCAAAATGAGCTGTTCATCATTTTCTGTGCCCTTAATGGTCAGGCTGTCAACGTCGCTCCTTTCATGCTCAGTCACATCCACACATGCGTGAACGCGGCAGGTACAAATCCCTTTGTTTTTGGAGGCATCATCACATCCTTAGAATTTGCTTTAGGCCTTTCCGCCGAGCTACTTTCTTTGTTACAATACATGATGCCGACCACTCTTCTTGATGTCATCTATTGCCGAGATTCCCATATAATCTCTCCAAGACATGATGGCCGGTTTACATTAGTGATAAATCGTCGTCCAATTCCCGATTTTGTGTTGCCTTGTCCGAATCGTATCGACGTCCGAGTCCGTGCAAATTGGCGTTATGCTCTTGATGCACCCGCCGCCCAACAACCAGATAATCCCGCTGCAAATTTCGCAGCCATGCAGGCTCATATGCTTCGTCAAGATCAGTTGTTTCATGCCATGCAACAAAACCAAGCTGAGACTTTACGTCTCGTACAAGAAGTACAACGTGACCAACAAGAGATGCGACGCGAACAACAACAATATGCCTTTCGCCATGATCGTAACCTCGAATCTTTGCAAGCTCGCATAACAGATGCACTTCATCTTAATGATTCTAATTCTGACGCACGACGAAGACCTCGTACTAGAGGACGACGAACAAGAAATCATGATTCTCAAAGCAACGAGTGATTGCCTATCTCTTTTCATCTGATTCTCCTTTGTTTTTTTTATCGCATTGAGGACATTGCTCCATTTAAGTATAGGGGAGTCAAATCATTTCCTTGTTCATTTCTATTTCCTTTGCTCTCTTTGTAGTATTCTTCCTTTTATTTCTTTTCTTGTATTGCAAAATTTCAATTCAATAAAATACTTATTTATGCAAATTCTAATCTCTTATGCAAAAATTTGTGCTTACTCGAATTCCCCCTATTTCTTGAGCCATAACGAATAAAATAAAACAATTTTAACACACATTTATAAACATTATTCAACTAGTATTAAGGTTGCCTATTATAAATAAGAATTCGAGCAACTTAGCAAAATTGCTATCGTCTTAACACTTCAAAACCCCCGATGTGTTGGATCGATTTAAGTACTTATTATACCAAAACCTTAAAAACTTAGTTTTAGATTAGCCCCGAGTAGTTTATTAAGCAGTCGGCACCGCCATAAACACAAACTACGTGGAGAGCTGATGAATATAAGTGATTGATCAAATATTCTTAAGAAATTGCTTTTATCTGAAGATGCACTTATTAAGTTAGATGGTCCTTACCAGATCATTTAATCCAACAGTTGCAGAAACTATAAATTTAAATGCAAAATAATCCATTATAAATTGGTTCAGTGGTCCCTGGTGCTGAACTTGGTAGGGCGAATTACGGTTCGATCCCCCGCAATTTTTAATTGGAAAAGGGAGTACCATATGATTAAATTACCAGAACTCCTAGCCGGCTTACTAAAGATCAAACTCACTAACCAGTTACTCCACTATGCGCGTGTATGGTAAAGGGCTTAATGTGATTGCACTAGAATGAAAACGGGTGAAATAAAACATAGTATTAGGTTAAGCTATAATGACATGACTTAAATTGGTCTGCTTAAATGGGGTTATCCAGTGTTCCTACGGTAACTTTGGTGTTTAAGTTCGACTTAAATTCTCTAACAAAAAATTTCAACTTGCAACCTGGTACGAAGTGATGTATGTTCTTATATCTGTGTTTAACTGCGCGTCAGTGATTTTCACCTTTTTACTTTTGCTTGAGGACAAGCAACGGTTTAAGTATAGGGGAGTTTGATAACGCAAATTTATATAGTATATTTGATTTAATTTTCATAGGTAATGTTAGTATTTTTATTTAATTATTTCATTTTATTTCCATATTACGCCGGTATTTTTATTGTTTCAGGTATTTTATTTTAATTAGACAAATTGAGCAAAGTGAAGAAATTGAGAGAGTTATTGGACTAAGTGTGCAAGAAATGAAGAAAAGGGGTGTGCAAAGCAATAATGATGGATCAAAAAAAGGGTCTATTATCTCCAAACGGGCCCAAACGAATTCAGACCCACGCAAGCAAGAAAACCCTAAAAGCCCATGCAAGAGTGAGACGCACATCTCAACTCTTCTCCTACAATTGAGGCGCCCGCCTCAGACTTTCCCCTTAGTGGGAGGCGCCCGTCTCAACGTGGTCAATGGAGAACAAGTCAATTGAGGCGCCCGTCTCAACATGGTCAATGGAGAACAAGTCAATTGAGGCGCCCGTCTCAATGTGGGCAAGTAAAACAAGAAATTAAAGGATAAGTGGGACAAAAATATCTCAAGAGGTGGTTACGTTCAACCAATATAAAAGGACATCAGGAAATCAAAATTGGGACCGTTTTTGCTTAGATTTTTTCCAGTTTTCAGAATTTTTACTTTCATCGCATTTACTAGTTTCCATTGTAATTCAATTCCTAGTAGTTATTTTTTTTCCAGCCAGCTTTTCTTTTCCTTTTCGAATACTTAGAATTTATTTCCGTTGAAGAACGAGGATTCTGTACGGATTGATTCAAGCTTCAAGGATTGTTTCCAGCATTTATTTAATTCAGGTTCCTTATTTATATCGCTTTAATTAATTATTTGCATGGGAATATTTATTTAGCCATGAATTTATTTATGAATGTTAATTCCTTTAATGTATCCATGTCTGTTTTTATGAGTATGTCTGGCTAAATCATTTAAATATCGGTATGTAACGAGTTAATTCGAATGGATCCGGAATAAACAGGCTTGATTATATTTGATAAAATAAACACTTTTTCTGATTTAGTTATCTAGTTTATTTTGCTAAAAAGGTTTAGAAACCAATAGAGCGAAAGTTTGAGGTTAATAAACCGACTAAGATTAGAAACCAATAGAGCGACAGTTTGAGGTTTAGAATCAGATAGTAGATACTAGGTATTGTTTTTAAAGACTGCGACAGCGTTTTAAAACCAATTAAACTTTATTTATTTTCAAAAAGTAATTTTAAAATCAATGGGATAGCGAAAGCATACATCAGAGTTTAAAATTATAATTTACTTCAATAGAGCGAAAGTTTGAGAATAGATTTTTGAATAAATACTTTTTGCTTAAAAAGATATTATTACCATTTTTGAAAATAAGCCAGTGGAAAGCCGGATTCTTTAAATGTTAACGAAGTACATACCGATATTCGCATTATTATTATTTCAATTAGAATTAAGTTTACTACCCCAAAATTCCCCTAATCAATTATTCGATAGCTATAGCTTTACACAGTAGTTTAAGTTACGTTAGTTCAATTTATAGTCCCTTAGGTTCGATATCTTTTAAAACTACGCGATAGGGCTGTATACTTGCAGTCTCCCGATTAATTTAGACGATAAAGTCGCGATCAAGAGAGGGGGCTTGTAACACAGGTTTTGAAAACTTAAGGTTCTTTGAAAAATATTGAGAATTTTGGCAAGCTCTTAGAGGCAGGGATGCGCTCCTTTTGCTTCTGATCTTGTATGTATATATAGAGGAAGGAGTAGGGTGAACAAATATGGCAAGAAGACAAAGCAATCATAGCCATGAGACAAGAAACCAACACATTTAAAAACCTCCATTTTTGAGAAATCCTTTCCATTTTGAAACTCACACGGTTTTGGCATGGTTGTAATGAGTTATCTTGGGCCTGAATTGATCAAGAAAGCAAGCCCACATGCCTTATAACATTGCCTCATAATTTATTTGTTTTAATTTGCATTTAAATGAATAAAAATTCAAATAAAAGAAATAAAAATCATAAAAAATATTTTCATGGATTTATAGGTCCTTTAACACGTTCGGGAGATGTTTGAACATCAAAAGTTATGCCCACTAGTTCAAAATTTCAAGTTTGCTCACTTTGCATTTCATGTATTTTACCAAAATTTCCCAACTTGAAATGGTTATAACTATCTCAATTTTCATCTTTTAAAGGTGATCTTAGACTTTTTGAAAAACTCAAGGTATCTTATTCAATTTCTCTTTTTATCATTTTTGCATTTGGAGAATTTATCTTGATGTAAGTTACCTTGACAGAAAGTGTCTTGTTGTTGACTTTTGAAATGACCTATAATGTATGGGCTCATATATTTCAAATGGAGCACTTTTTGGACTTGAGCATACAGTTACATAGTTATAGAGAATTGAATTTCCTTCAAAATAGGCTTTGTTTGGGGAAAATTTGACGAAGCATGTGAAAGTTATGCTTGGTCAAAGCTTAGTTGACTTCTTCTAAGGAAACCCTAATTTGGCAACTTTTGACTTTTGATGACTTAAGGGATTTCCTTGAGGAATCATGATCAACCCTTGATCAAATGATGAATATCACTTCAAAATTTTGATGTTGACCAAAAATCTTGAAGTTTGATTTTATGTTGACCATAATTGACTTTTTACCCAATACAATTGATTTTCAATCATCTGAGCCATTGACTGAGTAAACTTGTGATGCAAGACTTAAAACTTGACATGAACATTGTTGAAGACCTATGGAGAACCATGGAAACCACTTGAGACCTTTGAAACCCAATGTTACTTGATAAACTCAAAACCCTAGTTGTAGACCTATTGCCTAGGAGGAGGTTTGATTGGTCAACCCTTGAGTAACATTGAGTACTTGAGAGCCTTAGAAGAATGTTTTGAAGAAAACGGGAGGGAAAGTTTTGGGGTACAATATCTTCCCCCGTTCAATCTTCTTAAACCTAAAGAATTAGATTGGCATGTCCGCCATTCATGACTTGAAGGTAGAAGATGATTGAACACTTAAGTGCCCCGAAATTTGCACTCGCTCATGCACCAAGTAACACCGTTGGTTGATTATACCGAGAATGGGCTTATAGATGCCATTTGGAGAGGTGACAGAGAGTTGTCGGAGATGGGCTTATAGATGTCATCCAAGATAATTGTTGATAAGAAAATCAGACTAAGTCTTTGCCCGACTTTGTCTTAGAAGATGTATTTGGAACGAGTATGCGCCCGACATTGTCCAAGAGAAGAATTAGAATAAATCTATGCTCGATTTTATCTGAACTAGAAGATGTCTATGCTCGACTTCAACTAGAAGAGGTGTCGGAAGAGTTTACGCCCTACTTTTCTAAAAAGAGTATCTGAAAGAAATCTACCCTTGATTACGTCCGAACTAGAAGATGTCTACGCCCGACTTCAACTAGAAGAGGTACCAGAAAGAGTCTACGCCCGAATTTTTCAAAAAGAGCATCAGAAAAAAATCTACGCTTGATTTAATCCAAACTAGAAGATGTCTACGCCCGACTTTAACTAGAAAAGGTACCAGAAAGATTCTACGCCCGACTTTTCCAAAAAGAGCATCAGAAAAAAATCTACGCTTGATTTCATCTGAACTAGAAGATGTCTATGCCCGACTTCAACTAGAAAAGGTACCGGAAAGATTATACGCTTGACTTTTCCAAAAAGAGTATTAGAAAGAAATCTACGCCCGATTTCATCCAAACTAGAAGATGTCTACGCCCGACTTCAACTAGAAAAGGTATCGTGAAGAGTCTACGCCTGACTTTTCCAAAAAGAGTATCAGAAATAAATCTACGCCCGATTTCATCCGAACTAGAAGATGTCTATGCCCGACTTCAACTAGGAGAAGGTACCGGAAAGAGTCTACATATGACTTTTCCAAAAAGAGCATCAAAAAGAAATCTATGCCTGATTTCATATGAACTGGAAGATGTCTACGCCCGACTTCAACTAGAAAAGGTACTCTTTTAGCATGACCTTCTAGGGAGAGTTCTTAAGTAGCTATTTTGTCAGAATAGCCTCTGAGGAATCTGTTTGTAGTTTTTTACCTGAATAGGTAAAGAGTTAACTGTATACAATGTCATGATGTATGAAATGCATTGTATAATGATACTCTCCAAATAAATGAGAGTGTTCTATATGCATTTCGTACGTATATGCTATGATGTTCGTATATTATGTATGAATGTGAGATGTCATTGAAGTGCATTAGTAACTTCGCATAACATCTTTGACTGGGAAAATAAATCCCTGACTGTTGCTGGGGATGAAGAATATGTGTATCTTAAATCTTGATGGGGGATTCCTGCTTCCTGTTTGAGGAAACTTCGCTAGGGAATGTTGATTTCTGTTTGGGGATAAAGGTTCAAGAAAATTGGTTGTTCATTACTCTACTGGAGAATGTAATTCTTATATACCCTGACTAGGGATAAAAGAGATGGATAACCTCTCGAAGCGATGTCTTACCAAGTTTCTGATATGGATGTCACCTCGTCTGGAGAGAATAAGATTGAATGATGAACGGTCTGGTTCCAGATTTAGTAGCAACTCTTTGGGGATAATGGTCTGGAGTGCCTTTCACTGGAGAGAGAAATTTTTCCAGTGATCTGTAGTAGTCAGAGAAATAGACTCAAGCTGGGGAGACTGAACTCCTCTAGGGGAAATAAACCTTGCTTGGGGAAATAAACCCTAAACTTTGATTGAGGAGTACTCTGCTGAAGAAATACCCTTACTGAGGACATGAGCTCTGCTGGAGAAAGGGAATTCTGCAGGGGATTTTACCGTGTTGGAGAAATAAACTCAGTTGGGGAAGAGAATTTCCATAAACAATATTGATTCCCTGGTCTCAGATGGAGGTTAGGACTTTGTAGGTTGGTGACATTGTCGGGGAAAAGATCATATTCCCTTATCCACTAGAGGGATCTGCTGGCGAAATATATCTTTGTTGAAGATGAGCTTGATAAGACTACTCAGTGGGGATAATCCCATCAAAGTTGTTCTACGGGGATAATCTTGTGAGGGTTTTTTTATGGGCATACGTGGATGACTTGAACATTATCCCAATTCCTAGAGTCTTGAGCAAATGATTATTCTTGTTTTTATGCATATACTTGTTAATAGTAATCATATTCATATGCATATGTTCATTCAATTTATTTATTGGACGTTTTTGTAAACAAAACAAGAAAAGGTAAATCAAACGTTTGAATTTTGAAATTTGCATTTCTATTGATAGTTTGCCCATAAACAAGCAGTTTTGTACAAAGAGACAGAAATTATAGTAAGAGGAAATCGTCGTGAAATGAAAAGAGTACAAAGTGAAAACAAAAAATATAGCTATGTGGAAATCATCTCGTTTAGTTTTGACTATGCTATTGCCCCTTATGTCTTCAAGCATATCATCCCTTGTTGTGATACGGTGGGAAGAACTGACTGTTTTTTGGAATGCTGGTTTGCGTTTTGTGTTTGTTTTTGCAAAATGTCGCGGTAAGCAAGAGTCGCCACCGACTTTTATTTTATCCAACAAGGAAAGGAAAAAAGCACAGAAAAATTCCTTTTTTCGAGATTATTTCTAAGTACGGGGGGTAGATTATAGAAAGGGAAGGTATTAGCACCCTTTCTATCCGTAGTTATCTACGGGCTCTTAGGTACTTGCTCATTGTTTTCAAAAATTGTTTTCTTTGTGCTTGTGGGTTTGAATTTTGTTTTGTTTTAACTTCGATTTAACTCTTGCTTCTGTCCTCAAGAGTGTAATGAAGTGTTTTTGAAAACTTCGTTTGAAAAGGAGTGTAAGTGTGAAAAAGTTTTGTTTTTTGGATGAGCAAGTATCTAAGAGCTATCTACATACTCGAAAAAGGAATCGTTCTATGCTAATTTCCTTTAGACAATGCTATCCCACTATTAGTGAGTAGGTAGCACCGTCGTTGGAGTTCGAGGGTCAATTCGAAAGAGGGACATACGGTCACTAAAGCGATGTTAGGATGCCTTAGCGGTAACCCTAATGTCTTAGATCATTTATTCCAGGCAATGATATTCGAGGCAACCGTTTCGAGGCGACTATGATCTTTTAGACAAGAGGGCGACCTCTAAAACGACTTATACTCTATGACCGTGTACGAAGGAAACCAAGCGGGGTGTACCCTAAGAGTGCACATGTGCGAGTGTGTCGTTTTCAATTTATTTTTATCTTTGCACATGTTAAGGGTGATCTAATTTGATTTTAGAAATTAGGCATTCATTCTTGTCATGCAAGCCCTATTATCAAACATCTAGCAGTTATAATTAGCAGAAATTAAAGGTGCGGGTATTTACATCGCCAAAAGCAACCCTTGGAAAATAAAATAAAGCGGTAAATAAATAAAATGTCCTAATTATCTATTACAATCCATAAGCAGATACATAATTGGATAAAAATAAATAAAGCGCGCGGGAAATTACATCGAATGCGAATTAGGGTTTTGACCCTTTTGATTAGAGAGAATGTTTTTTTTGTTGTTTTTATTTTAATAAGAGAAATTAATCCTAAATTAAATAACTAAATTAATTTAATTAAATGAAAAAAAATAAATGACATGTTTTTGGAGTTTTTGATATTTTAAGAAAGAAATTAAAATAATTAAATTAGTAGTTAAAACCTAATTAATTCTAACTAATTTTAAATATTTACAAAGTTAATTAAAGTTTCATAATTAATATCCTAATAAATTAATAAGTTTATTAATAAAAATAAAAGTTTGAAAATTTGATTGGATAAAAAAAATATTTTTGTGATTTTTTTGATAAAAAGGAATTTTGTTATTGGTTAGAAATAAATTAAACAAAATTAAAGATTATTGAATTAAATAAATAAAAAGTGAGAGAAAGAGGGAGTGGGCCTGAAATCTGGAGGTGTTGAAAGCAATTTTTTGCTGGCCCATTTGACTTTTTCTGATCCAGTACACGCGTGTTGACCTGGCTCATGGTGGACCCTTGAAACTTGACCACCAGATCTGGCCATCTGGCCATCTGGCGCTTTGATGGTGAGGGAGTACGGTAGACATCAAGCCTGAGCGTGCACAAAATTTCCTGAAAAATAACAAGAAAACACAAATTGCTGGAGGCAGGGATCGAACCCCTGACCTCCAGCCTTTGGATCCTTAAGCGCCTATGTGGCCACCACTGGGCTATACTGTTTAATTTGTTAACAAAATACATAATAGCAATAATATAAGAAAACAAGCGTATTAATGGAATTTTGGCGCGGATTTCAAACAGACCAACAGGAGGGTGACAACACATCATCCTCTTCCTCAAAAACCTGTACAAATTACCTGCGGATTTTTATCCGCAGCTAAAAGCATGGCTTCCTCCTAAAATCGTCCTCAGGCCATGTAAACACATTCCAAGAACATGGTTGAACTCGTCATAACCTCCTGATCACAACCATGTCCTTCATGTGGACCAATTATACCTGAAACAAAAATGCCCAAAAAATTCCAAGAAACCCTAACTATGGTGATTCTTGTTACGGATCAGATAAATGAAATTCGTTAATACCAAAAGCTTACAAATGTTATTGTGATCACAAATATGCAATTATTATACTCAATGGATGCTAGAATAACACAAATCGAGTTCAAGAAAGGGGCGGATTCGTGGACCACTTACAGCGCTCTAGGAGGTCTGAAAATGCGTGGTTTGGATCGGATTAGCTTGTGGAGATGGCCAGCAATCGATTGAGACAAGTCTCAAGTCCTGAAAATGCCTCTAACTTTGATTTTGATCTCAAGCTTTTTTGTGATTTTTGCAAAGTTGGTTCTGCCTCCACACTTGATCTCCAACCCTGATTCTCGTCCCTTTTGCTTGCTTATGTATTGTACATTGGATTAGGGTAGCATTTGTGGTTCAAATCTTGCTCTATCAATGTCCTTGAATTTGATTTGATCCCTCCATTAAAACTTTCCAAATTTTCTTGATTTCAATCTTTTTTGCACATAATTAATTTGATACGAGTTTGATGAGGTACTAGCTGTCCATTGGAACCTGGCATCATTAAAAAATCTTTGGTTATCAATATCTTTGATTTTATGTGATTTAAAATGAATTAATTCAAATAAAAATCAAATTAAATAATACAAATAATATATGGACACATGGCCAAAGCTAGAGCACGTGGGCAATGAGGAAAACTCAAATCAAGTGAAAAAGAATGGGCCCATTTGGCAAAATTTGATGTTTTGGGGATAGTTGACTTTTGGCAATTTTGCAAAAAAGTCCAACTTCAACAATGCATAACTTCTTCAATTTTGAACTTTTGGAGGTGTTCTTGGACTTTTTAGAAAGCTTTAGATATCCTCTAATCAACCATTTTGGCATCATTTCATTTTGAAATTCCATGCTCAAGTTAGAAGCTTTTACAAAAAAGGTGTTTTTGTTGACTTTTCAAAATGACCTATAATGTCCAAATTCATAACTTCTTGTGACTGAATTTTTTGAACTTGGGGTATGAATATGGATTGTAGGGAATTTCATCCTCTTCAAAATTAGCTTTGGATGGATCATTTCTCATAAAGTATAAGAAAGTTATGCTTGGTCAAAGTTGAGTTGACTTTTCCTACAAAACCCTAATTTAGCAACTTTTGAATCTTGACGAATTTTGAGCAACCCTTGATGAATCATGATCAAACCTTGATCAAATGATGAAATATCCTTTAAAATGAGAATGTTGACAAAAATATTGAAGTTTGACTGTATTTAGGTCACAATTGACTTTTGTCCCATCACTATCGATTTTTGGACCTTTGAGCAATTGACTGAGCAAAAATCCTCTGCAAGGCTTGAAACTTAACATGGGTGTTCTTGAGAACATATTAGGACATGGGTGAGAACTTGGGATCACTTGGACTCAAGGATCTTGATGCAACACAAAACCCTAATTTTGAGTAGACTACCTTAGGAGAGAGCTTGTCTGACCAACTCTTGGACCATCTTGAGCAACTTGGAGATCTTTCTTGCAATGTTTTGAGAAATATGGGAGGGAAAATTTTGGGGTACAACAGCTGCCCCTGTTCAATCTTCTTAAACCTGAGGATGTAGATTGGCCTTTGTGCCTTTCGTAATCCGAAGGTGGAAGATGATTGAACACTAGAGTGCCCTGAAATTTGCACTCGCATGAAATGATGTCTGCCTTGTGATGTCGGGAATGGGCTTACAGATGCCATTTGGAGATTGCCGACGGGAGGATGGGCTTAAAGATGCCATCTGAAGGAGTGTCGATCGCATAAGAGATTCCTTAGCGAGAGCTTGTATACCTGTTGTTGTGGAAGATTCCACTGGGGAAGTCTGATCTTTGTTGAGATTTAGGAACTTGCATGTACTTCAACTGAGAGAACATCTCTGCTGAGTTTTAAGAACTTATCCGTAATTCAAATGAGGAGGAAACATCTTCATCGAGATTTAAGAACTTGCCCGTAATTCAACTGAGAAAACTTCTCTGCTGAGATTTAGGAATTTGTCTGTAATTCAACGGAGGAACTTTGTCGAGATTTAGGACCTTGTCTGTAATTCAACTGAGAAAAACTCTGTTGAGATTTAAGAACTTTCCAGTAATTCGACTGGAGGGAAACATCTTCATCGAGATTTAAGAACTCGCCCGTAATTCAACTGAGAAAACTCTGCTGAGATTTAGGAACTCGTCTGTAATTCGACGGAGGAACTTTGTCGAGATTTAGGACCTTGTCTGTAATTCAACTGAGGATAATTTTGTTGAGATTTAAGAACTTGTCAGTAATTCGACTGAGGGAAACATCTTCATCGATATTTAAGAACTCGCCCGTAATTCAACTGAGAAAACTCTGTTGAGATTTAGGAACTGTCTGTAATTCGACGGAGGAACTTTGCCGAGATTTAGGACCTTGTCTGTAATTCAACTGAGAAAAACTCTGTTGAGATTTAAGAACTTGTCAGTAATTCTACTTGGGAAACATCTTCATCGAGATTTAAGAACTCGCCCGTAATTCAACTGAGAAAACTCTCTGCTGAGATTTAGGAACCTGTCTGTAATTCGACAGAGGAATTTTGTCGAGATTTAGGACCTTGTCTGTACTTCAACTGAGGAAAACTCTGTTGAGATTTAAGAACTTGTCAGTAATTCGACTTGAGGGAAACATCTTCATCGAGATTTAAGAACTCGCCCGTAATTCAACTGAGAAAACTCTGCTGAGATTTAGGAACTCGTCTGTAATTCGACGGAGGAACTTTGTCGAGATTTAGGACTTTGTCTGTAATTCAACTGAGAAAAACTCTGTTGAGATTTAAGAACTTTTCAGTAATTCGACTGGAGGGAAACATCTTCATTGAGATTTAAGAACTCGCCCGTAATTCAGCTGAGAAAACTCTGCTGAGATTTAGGAACTCGTCTGTAATTCGACGGAGGAACTTTGTCGAGATTTAGGACTTTGTCTATAATTCAACTGAGGAAAACTCTGTTGAGATTTAAGAACTTGTCAGTAATTCGACCTGGGGAAACATCTTCGTCGAGATTTAAGAACTCGCCTGTAATTCAACTGAGAAAATTCTCTACTGAGATTTAAGAACTCGTCTGTAATTCGACGGAGGAACTTTGTCGAGATTTAGGACTTTGTCTGTAATTCAACTGAGAAAAACTCTGTTGAGATTTAAGAACTTGTCAGTAATTCGACTGGAGATAAAAGCTTCACAGCTTTGAATTTTATGAGAATTTAACCGCATCCTTCCTGAAAGGTAAAAATTAGTTTTATGTAATGCATGATATGTATCAGACAATGATGTTCTCAAAATAAATGAGATTGTGTTGTATGATGCGTATATGCATGTGTCATGATGTATGAAAATGTAATTTTTTTAGCTGGGGAAAATAAATCCCGGATAGCTGCTGGAGAAAAGAGCTGAATTCTTCGTTTCCGCTAGGGATAGCGAACGAAGATGATTGTGAGAATAAACCTACAAGAGAGGATAACTCCGCTGGGGAATATACTGATGAGGAGATTACTCTATGGGGAAGAGATGTTCTGCTAAGGATTCCACCGATAAATTCCGTTGGGGATGAATTACCGTTACTGGTGATACTGAATCCTGTTGGGGATTTGAATTCCTGTTTGTGAAAGGAAAGAACTCCGCTGGGGATGATCTTCAGTTGCGACTTCACTGGGGATAACCTTTTAGGCTCTATTGGGGATGATTCTCCACACTCCACTCGGGAAGCTTTTTCAGACTGTGCTGGGAAAATTTCCAAACTCCACTAGGGATATTTTATACTCCACCGGGGATGATAAGACCTTTCAGTATTGATGGTAGATAAACTCTGCTTGGGGAGAATATTACTAATTTGTTCGCGGTTGCAAGTCTCAGCTGGGGAGAGCTAACACCACTATCTTTGTCTTACTCTGTGGGAAGTGGATGTTACTGGGACGCATGCCGAAGATATGACGATGACTTTGCATTGGGACTTTTCTGCCCCTGTTTCTGCGGGAGAAGGTGCTTGCGGAGGCCTTGTGAATCGAGTATTATCCCAACCTATGAGGTGCTTCGTATCTTTCGATCGAAATGACAAGTCTTCTTCTGGTAGGCAAGTGACGAGATGACGGGACATTGTCGTACGCTTTGATCCCTAATTTTTTCCTGGACCGCCCTTTCGAGTTTTCAGTCCACCAGGATACCCTTTTTTGCCCAAGCCGCCCTTTCAGGTTTTCGACTTGTCGGGTGTACGGATTTTTCATTTTTTATCCCTACTTTTTTCCCGAACCCTTTTGGTTCGTCGGGATGCCCTTATTTTTGCCTAGGCTAGTCAACCTAGCGGGTCTTTGTTCATGCGCAATATTTTCTTACTATGCCCACGCTCTCAGAGTGTAGGGAGGTGTCCCTGTCGGTAGTGTTGTGTTGCCATACTACCAGAAGATGTTCGTTTGATCATGCAAGATTCATTGCGGGAATCCATGTCTAATGCCCCAAGTGACTCAGATGGAGATTTGCCCCTGGCTATTTGGCATCTTTGAGAGATTCTTTAAATCTTGACTTGACGGCCCCAGATGATGGACAATGATCATGCTGTGCCCCTTGGTTGGAAGTGTTTTTCCACTTGAGGTGATCTTTTTTATTGAGAAGGTTTTTTGTTCACTAGATATTCGTCGTGCGAATTTCTCTGCTGTTTGAACAAATAGTCATATGCAAACAATGTTATTTTAAGAATGCAAAGCTTATGTCTGTCTTGAAGTTTTTGAAAATGCATTTTTTCAGTAAGATAGGAAAATTTTGTAAAATGTGACGTCAACTTAGGATTTACAGCAAGTCTTACAGGAGTCGGGATACCTTTTTGTAACAGTACGCTTTCGAAATAACCCATGCTTCAGCTAGGACTTTTAAGGGTTATAACGTGGCCTGTTCACAGTTCAAGAAACAAAGGATAAAGGCTCAAATTTTATTTGTACCCACCCGTTCTTCGTGATGTTCTTCGATCCTAAACTCAGCTAATTGTGCATTTGATCCCGTTTGAATCTTTGCTCTGATATTCCAGTGATGGTTCGGATACTGAGTTTATTTTGAACAGGCAGTCATTTTTGTTGAGAGTTTGTAGGATCTCTTTCTTTTTGATTTTATTATCCATGTCTTTTGCCTGAACTGTTTCTTTTGTAATTACAGTCAGCGGGATGCCCCAGTTTTTCTTAAGTCTCCTTCATAGGTTTTGACTTAATGGGCTTTTATTTCGAGAGATAATGACTGCCTGTCTTGACGATTATACGGAACCATCACCGTCTTTTGTTTTGGAAGGACCTCTTTGATGCCATTCATTGTGCACCCGAATTAACTGAGAAAACTACCTTGCCCCAGGTTGTGATTAAGGGTTTTAATTTGTGTGAAAAGAAAAACTCCAACTTCTTTGGCTCAAAGGGGTTGACTAGGGATTATCTTCCTTATAAATCCACTGTTTAGGATTTGAAACAATGCATGTACATTGTCAGCGGGGTCTGTTCAAAAGCATACTGTAGAGATTTTGATATCATTTTCGTCATCCTCCTTCTAAAGGCTTAGAATTTTTTAATCGAGAGTTAAACATCATAAAAAATGAAAGCAATTTGAATATAGTGAATACGAATGGATTGATTCAAAACAGACATATGCAATACATTGATGAAGTAACAAAATTTGACATGAATAAATGTTTGAACAATCAAAAGAAAATTACAAATTGAAAATTCTAATGAACAAAAAGTCTTCTCGTCTGGTCTTGTCACTTCGAAGGACGCGCCTTAGAGGGATGGTAGAAGAACTCAGCCTGACCATCTTGTGTAAATTCTAGCACTCCTTCGTCAATCAGATTTTGAATTTTGTACTTCAACTTCCAACAGTCGTCAGTATCATGCCCCGGACTATTGGAATAGTATGCGCACCTTGCATAAGGATTGTAGTTAGGTGAAGAAGTCTTAGGATTCGGATGAGGTCCTACAAATGTCACCAGATTCAATCTCAATAGATGTTGCAAAGCTTGGGACAGCGGCATGTTGAGCTTGGTAAACTGTCTCTGATTAACCCGTTGTTTATGGAGAGGTTGTTGTTGGACCCTTGAGGTAGTAGCAACTTGGAGAGGTCCATTCTTTACCAAACCAAACCCTTGTCTTCTTGGAGGCTGATTAATGACTTGGTCCCCAGCCTCGACTGTTTGCTTCATACTGTTATATCTGTCTTAATGAAGCTGGTTGATAATGGTTCTCAACTCTTCTTGTTCCCGGGCTAAGCCTTGGATAAGGGCCATCTGCCCCAACATTTGGGTTCTTATTGCATCTACCTCAGCTTGCAGTTGTTCCAGCTGTTCGTCCTTATTGTCTTCAGGACTTTTCTTGACCAAGTTCCCAATGAGGAGTGTTTTCAACTCTTCCTTCCCCTTGGATAGGTTTAGGAAGATTTCCCCGAACTGAATTTCTTGAAGATCTCTGTTATCTTGTTTGAGAGCCATTACTAAAATAAACAGCGAGGATATGAGAGACCTGTACTGGGAGACCTGTTATGCGATGATATGTATGATATATGTATGCAATGTTTTCAAGGATCTCACGGGGTAAACAAGAAACTGTTAGATTTTGAATTTTGCAGCTTTGATTGAAGAAACTTTGTGTCGTCAAGAGTCCTTCTTCAAGAGTCAAGCTCACCTTATCGAGTGGGTCATAGCCCATGACTCAAGTTATCATGTTTTGATATCTAGACGACATTGGCTAGAGGAAAATAAATCCCATTTTCCCCTTGCTAGACGTTTGATTTACCATAACCTGCATCACAAACCCTTGCGATCCTTGAAATGGTTAAGGAAATGTTAAGGCATGATATTATGATGTGCATGCTATATGTTTAAGCAAAAGTACAAGGTGAAGTAAATCTGGCAAGAAATCCAAGTTATTGGATAAGGACTGTAAACAAAATCTGCAAGGAACTCATGTTGTCAGATAACAAAAATGTGCAAGTAGTTCAAGTTTGAAAGCACACAAGTCACACAAACAACCTTAAGTTTAGGCTTGCACGGGGTCTAGGTATTACCCTCTTTCAGTTTAGTTGGTTCAACCTGTCCTAGTAATAGTAACCGAGTTCTAGAGGTTCTCAATATCACTGACCATCCTCGATCGGTCATAATTCTAGTTTAGCAACCTTTTCTTGCGGCCGGAATCATCGTGAGAGTATGGTCTCAATGAGTGTAGCATACTGCTACTTTTCTATGGCCAAGTTGGTCAATTATAGGTTCTAAGGTCAGTTGATGCTTAATGACCCATTAGCAGCCCCATACCCTCCTTGTTCCTCTACAAGGGATATCGGTACCAACTAATGTGTCACACCAACGTAGCTACTGCTTCAACCGTATCGGTCTACACCGTACAGTTCCCTCACAGTCTATTGCTACTTACCTAAAAGGTGTCCCCAGATCCGGGTTAGGATCTATAGTAACTCTGATTCAAACCCACAAAGATAAATCATACAAATCAAGCAATTGAAAACATTATGATGAACTATTCCTAAGGTACACCCCACTTATAAAATATACCCAGCAGAGTCGCCAGTTCTGTGATACGGTGGGAAGAACTGACTGTTTTTTGGAATGCTGGTTTGCGTTTTGCGTTTGTTTTTGCAAAATGTCGCGGTAAGCAAGAGTCGCCACCGACTTTTATTTTATCCAACAAGGAAAGGAAAAAAGCACAGAAAAATTCCTTTTTTCGAGATTATTTCTGAGTACGGGGGGTAGATTATAGAAAGGGAAGGTATTAGCACCCTTTCTATCCGTAGTTATCTACGGGATCTTAGGTACTTGCTCATTGTTTTCAAAAATTGTTTTCTTTGTGCTTGTGGGTTTGAAAAAGTTTTTGTTTTAACTTCGATTTAACTCTTACTTCTGTCCTCAAGAGTGTAACGAACTGTTTTTGAAAACTTCTTTTGAAAAGGAGTGTAGGTGTGAAAAAGTTTTGTTTTTTGGATGAGCAAGTATCTAAGAGCTATCTACCTACTCGAAAAAGGAATCGTTCTATGCTAATTTCCTTTAGACAATGCTATCCCACTATTAGTGAGTAGGTAGCACCGTCGTTGGAGTTTGAGGGTCAATTCGAAAGAGGGACATACGATCACTAAAGCGATGTTAGGACGCCTTAGCGGTAACCCTAATATCTTAGATCATTTATTCGAGGCAATGATATCCGAGGCAACCGTTTCGAGGCGACTATGATCTTTTAGACAAGAGGGCGACCTCTAAAACGACCTATACTCAATGACCGTGTACGAAGGCAACCAAGTGGGGTGTACCCTAAGAGTGCGTATGTGCGAGTGTGTCGTTTTCAATTTATTTTTATCTTTGCACATGTTAAGGGTGATCTAATTTGATTTTAGAAATTAGGCATTCATTCTTGTCATGCAAGCCCTATTATCAAACATCTAGCAGTTATAATTAGCAGAAATTAAAGGTGCGGAAATTAAATTACAAGGCGTCGGGTATTTACATCGCCAAAAGAAACCCTTGGAAAATAAAATAAAGCGGTAAATAAATAAAATGTCCTAATTATCTATTACAATCCATAAGCAGATACATAATTGGATAAAAATAAATAAAGCGCGCGGGAAATTACATTGAATGCGAATTAGGGTTTTGACCCTTTTGATTAGAGAGAATGTTTTTTTTGTTGTTTTTATTTTTAGAAGAGAAATTAATCCTAAATTAAATAACTAAATTAATTTAATTAAATGAAAAAAAAATGACATGTTTTTTTGGAGTTTTTGATATTTTAAGAAAGAAATTAAAATAATTAAATTAGTAGTTAAAACCTAATTAATTCTAATTAATTTTAAATATTTACAAAGTAAATTAAAGTTTCCTAATTAATATCCTAATTAATTAATAAGTTTATTAATAAAAATAAAAGTTTTAAAATTTGATGGATAAAAAAAATATTTTTGTGATTTTTTTTGATAAAAAGGAATTTTGTTATTGGTTAGAAAAAAATTAAACAAAATTAAAGATTATTGAATTAAATAAATAAAAGTGAGAGAAAGAGGGAGTGGGCCTGAAATCTGGAGGTGTTGAAAGCAATTTTTTGCTGGCTTATTTGACTTTTTCTGATCCAGTAAACGCGTGTTGACCTGGCTCATGGTGGACCCTTGAAACTTGACCACCAGATCTGGCCATCTGGCCATCTGGCGCTTTGATGGTGAGGGAGTACGGTAGACATCAAGCCTGAGCGTGCACATAATTTCCTGAAAAATAACAAGAAAACACAAATTGCTGGAGGCAGGGATCGAACCCCTGACCTCCAGCCTTTGGATCCTTAAGCGCCTATGTGGCCACCACTGGGCTATGCTGTTTAATTTGTTAACAAAATACATAATAGCAATAATATAAGAAAACAAGCGTATTAATGGAATTTTGGCGCGGATTTCAAATAGACCAACAGGAGGGTGACAACGCATCATCCTCTTCCTCAAAAACCTGTAAAAATTACCTGCGGATTTTTATCCGCAGCTAAAAGCATGGCTTCCTCCTAAAATCGTCCTCAGGCCATCTAAACACATTCTAAGAACATGGTTGAACTCGTCATAACCTCCTGATCACAACCATGTCCTTCATGTGGACCAATTGTACCTGAAACGAAAATGCCCAAAAAATTCCAAGAAACCCTAACTATGGTGATTCTTGTTACGGATCAGATAAATGAAATTCGTTAATACCAAAAGCTTGCAAATGTTATTGTGATCACAAATATGCAATTATTCTACTCAATGGATGCCAAAATAACACAAATCGAATTCAAGAAAGGGGAAGATTCGTGGACCACTTACAGCGCTCTAGGAGGTCTGAAAATGCGTGGTTTGGATAGGATTAGCTTGTAGAGATGGCCAGCAATCGATTGAGACAAGTCTCAAGTCCTGAAAATGCCTCTAACTTTGATTTCGATCTCTGGCTTTTTTGTGATTTTTGCAAAGTTGGTTCTGCCTCCACATTTGATCTCCAACCCTGATTCTCGTCCCTTTTGCTTGCTTATGTATCGTACATTGGATTAGGGTAGCATCTGTGGTTCAAATCTTGCTCTATCAATGCCCTTGAATTTGATTTGATCCCTCCATTAAAACTTTCCAAATTTGCTTGATATCAATCTTTTTTGCACATAATTCATTTGGTACGAGTTTGATGAGGTACTAGCTGTCCATTGGAACCTGAAATCATTAAAAAATCTTTGGTTATCAATATCTTTGATTTTATGTGATTTATTTGATTTAAAATGAATTAATTCAAATAAAAATCAAAATTAAATAATAAAAATAAGATATGGACACATGGCCAAATCTATAGCACGTGGGCAATGAGGCAAACTCAAATCAAGTGAAAAAGAATGGACCCATTTGGAAAAATTTGAAGTTTTGGGGATAGTTGAATTTTGGCAATTTTGCAAAAAAGTCCAACTTCAACAATGCATAACTTCTTCAATTTTGAATTTTTGGAGGTGTTCTTTGACTTTTTAGAAAGCTTGAGATGTCCTCTAATCAAACATTTTGGTCTCATTTCATTTTGATATTCCATTCTCAAGTTAGAATCTTTGACAAAAAAGGTGTTTTTGTTGACTTTTCAAAATGACCTATAATGTCCAAATTCAAAACTTCTTGTGAGTGCATTTTTTGAACTTGGGGTATGAATATGGATTGTAGGGAATTTAATCCTCTTCAAAACGAGCTTTGGATGAGTCATTTCGCATAAAGTATGAGAAAGTTATGCTTGGTCAAAGTTGAGTTGACTTTTCCTACAAAACCCTAATTTAGCAACTTTTGAATCTTGACGGATTTTGAGCAACCCTTGATGAATCATGATCAAACCTTGATCAAATGACGAAATATCCTCTAAAATGAGAATTTTGACAAAAAATCTTGAAGTTTGACTGTATTTAGGTCATAGTTGACTTTTGTCCTAGCACAGTCGATTTTTGGACCTTTGAGCAATTGATTGAGCAAAAATCCTCTGCAAGGCTTGAAACTTGACATGGGTGTTCTTGAGAACATACTAGGACATGGGTGAGAAATTGGGATCACATGGACTCAAGGATCTTGATGCAACACAAAACCCTAATTTGGGGTAGATTGCCTTAGGAGAGAGCTTGTCTGACCAACTCTTGGACCATCTTGAGCAACTTGGAGATCTTTCTTGCAATGTTTTGAGAAATATGGGAGGGCAAATTTTGGGGTACAAAACTTGCTATCAGAAGAAGTTGACTGAACTGATCTATACTTTTTGAACTTGACGTTGGTAATAAAGCTCGCTATAAGTGATCCAACTGGACATAGTCGTACGCTTTAATCCCTAACTTTTGCCTGGACCGCCCTTTCGGGTTTTCAGTCCACCGGATACCCTTTTTTGCCCAAGACGCCTTTTCAGGTTTTTGACTTGCCGAGTGAGCACTTTATATATATATATATATATATATATATATATATATATATATATATATATATATATATATATATATATATATATATATATATATATATATATATATATATATATATATATATATATATATATATCCCTAATTTTTTCCCGAACCCTTTTGGTTCATCGTGATGCCCTTATTTTTTCCTAGGCCAGTCAATATAGCGAGTCATTTTTCATGCGTAGCATCTTTTAACTATGTTCGCGTTCACAGGTTACGGAAAATCTTCACCATCCATGGTGGTTAGTATCATGGCACCATCTGAAAATATCTTCTCGACTACAAATGGTCCTTCATAAGTGGGAGTCCATTTGCCCCTAGGATCACCCTGCGGTAGGATGATGCGCTTTATTACCAAGTCACCAGCTTGATATACTCGGTGCTTTATTTTCTTATTGAATGCCTTGATCATTCGCTTCTGATGCATATGACTGTGACAGACAGCCGCAAGCTTTTTTTCGTCAATAAAATTCAATTGATCCAACCTAGTCTGAACCCACTCGTCTTCGTCTAACTCTGCATCTTTCATAATCCTCAAAGAGGGAATCTGAAATTTGATAGGTAAGACATCTTCCATGCCATAGATCAGAGAGAATAAGGTTGCCCCAGTTGATGATCTAGCCGAAGTGCGGTAGCCAGAAAGAGCAAACGGTAACATTTCATGCCAGTCTTTTTAGGTTACAACCATCTTCTGTATAATCTTCTTAATGCTCTTATTGGTGACTTCCACTGCGCCATTCATCTTCGGTCAATACAGAGAATAGTTGTGATGCTTGATCTTGAACTGTGTGTAGAGTTATGTGATCATAGTGTTGTTTAGGTTAGTACCATTGTCTGTGATATTCCTCTCGGGGATGCCATATCGACAGATAATGTTATGTCATAATGAACCGAGCCACGACATTCTTGGTAACAGAGGCAAACGAGGCTGCTTCAACTCACTTGGTGAAGTAATCAATAGAGACAAGGATGAAATGATGTCCGTTAGAAGAAGTAGGTTTGATCTCTCCAATCATAAAAATTCCACACATTGCAAATGGCCAAGGATAACTCAAGACATTTAGAGGTACTGGAGGTACGTGTACTTTATTAGCGTAGATCTGGCACTTGTGGCAGGTTCTTGAATGGTGGTGACAGTCGGTTTTCATAGTCGACTAATAGTAACCTGCTCTCAGAATTTTCTTGGCCATAGGATGCCCACTGGAGTGAGTACCAAAGATGCCTTCATGCATATCTTCCATAATCTCTTCTGCTTCCCTCTTGTTCATACAACTAAGTAGAGTCGAATCGTGATCGCGCTTGTACAGAATTTCGTTACTAAGGAAGAACTTAATTGAGAACCTCCGTAGGAATTTCTTGTCATTAATCGATTCCCCTTTAGGGTACTCTTGAGCCTCAAGATACCTCTTCACCTTATAAATCTAATTTTTTTCTTCTACTCTGCCAGTGTCAACTTCATAGTAGTGTGCCGGTTCGTACAGTCTTTCAATGGTGATTATGGGTGCCTCGTTATCCCATCTGACCTTGAACATAGATGACATTGTAGCCAATGCGTCTGCCAACTGATTCTCTTCTCGTGGGATGTGCTGAAAAGTGATTTCCTCAAAATATAGGATCAGTGTTAACACATGCTCTCGGTAAGGGATAAGATTCAGATGCTTCGTATCTCATTCTCCCTTGATCTGACTGATCACGAGGGATAAGTCCCCATATACATCCAAAAACATGATTCTTAGGTTAATAGCAACTTTAATACCCACAATGCACACTTCGTATTCGACCATGTTGTTGGTATAATTAAAGCATAATATGGCGGTGAAGGGCGTATGTCAACCCTGAGAAGAGATAATTATAGCACCAATTCTATTGTCGAGTGCATCAGAAGCTCCATCGGAAACCATGGTCCATCGGAAGCCATGGTCCATCGGGATCCTAGCTCAGGTCCATCATACCTTCCAGGTTCTTCATAATCTGTAACTAGCATAATGTTCTCGTCCAAGAATTCGAAATTCATAGACTAATAGTCGTCTACGACTTGATGTTACAAACATTCTGCCATTACACTTCCCTTGATTGCCTTTTGAGTGGTGTACTGATGTCGTACTCTATCAAGACCATTTGCCATCGGGCTATTCTTCTGGAGAGAGTTGGCTTCTCGAATATGTACTTGATGGGATCCATTTTAGAAATCAATAGAGTAGTATGGGTTAACATATACTGTCTTATTCGGCGAGTAGCCCATGCCAAAGCGCAACAAGTTTTCTCAAGCAGTGAGTATCTTGTTTCACAGTCGATAAACTTTTTTCTAAGGTTGTATATTGTATGCTCTTTTCGACCAGACTCGTCATGTTACCCTAGTACACACCCCATTGAGTTCTCCAGCACTGTTAGGTACATGATTAGAGGCCTTCCTTCAAGTGGTGGCATCAGAATTAGAGGTTCTTGTAGGTACTCCTTAATTTTATCAAAATTTTTTTGGCAATCATCATTCCATTTTACCACTTGATCTTTCTTCAGCAACTTGAAGATTGGCTCACAAGTAGCATTCAAATGAGAAATGAATCGGGAAATGTAATTCAGTCGTCCTAACAAATATCTGACTTCCTTCTCATTACGAGGAGCCGACATTTCTTGAATGGCTTTGACCTTGGTGGAATCAACTTCAATACCTTTAAAACTAACGATGAAACCCATGAGCTTACCAGATCTTACCCCAAAGGTGCACTTGTTTGGATTTAACCTTAGCTTACTTCCTCAACCTTTCAAACAGTTTATGTAGATGATCAAGATGCTCTTATTCAGTCAGTGATCTGGTTACCATGTTGTCAACATAGACTTCGATGTCATGATGAATCATGTGATGGAATAAAGCTACCACGGCACGCTAATAAGTTGCACCGGCGTTCTTCAACCCAAAAGGCATAACCTTGTAGCAGAAAGTGCCCCACTATGTGACGAAGGTAGTTTTTTCCATATCTTTGGGTGCTATCTTGATCTGATTATACCCTGAGAAATTGTCCATGAAAGAGAACGCCTTGTGTTGAGCAGTGTTGTCGACCAAAACATCAATATGTGAAAGTGGGAAGTCATCTTTGGGGCTCGCCCTATTCAGATCCCTATAGTCTACACACATACGCACCTTGTCGTCTTTCTTTGGTATCGGAACAATATTAGCGACCCATTGAGGATATGATGTCACTGCTAAGAAGAACGCATTGAATTGCGTCATAACCTCGGCTTTAATCTTCCGTGACATCTCAGGACGCATGCGATGAACCTCCTGTTTAATCAGAAAACAACCCTCTTTCATTGGCAGATGATGGACCACAATATTAGTATCAAGTCATTGCATGTCTTTGTACGACCAAGAAAAGATCTCAACATAGTCATGCAACATCTGAATTAACCTATTCTTGACATTGCTTTCTAAATTGGCACCTATCTTGACTTCTTTCCGGTCTGTCTCAGTACCCAAGTTTACAACTTTGACTGGCTCTTCATGCGGTTGGATAGCCTTTTCTTCTTGTATTAAGAGTCTGGAAATTTCTCCAGGTATTTCACAATCTTCCTCACCTTCTCCCTCGACTTGGTAGATCGAATTTTCAAAGTCATGAGGGGTAGTAGTAGAATTAATATCAACGAGATCCATAGTGGATGTGGATCTACAATGTAGTGTGCGGGTGTGTGTAAGAAACACATAGCTATATTTGAAAGCAATAAAGTAATGAAAAGATAGAGCGCAAAATTTGAATGCAAAAACGTCCAATGTTTTATTAGATGAGCATATGCGGATGAAAGATAACAACCCTAACAAGTGGACCGTTGTACCCGGGTAAGGCACAAGGCTTAAAGTTATTGTTTAAAAATTACATATCCCAAAAACTTGAAAGCAATAAAACAGGAAATAAAAGTTACTCTTGGAAAAAGGAGATTGGTATAAATTCTTTAGCGTTCCAGTTGTTGAGTCCACCGCCAGTAGTAGGGAATATCCAGTGGTCCAAATCACAATCACTATCAGTGTCTTCTATAACATTAACTTCACTATTGATGATACGGAAAGGTGGTCTCCTAGCACGAGCACGACGAACCTCCTTCTGAGCCTATGAGGTGAAACCCAAACCAAATTTTTTGGACTTGTAAGGAATGTCAGGAAGTTGGCCCTAAATAGTGCAACCACTTCTTCTACCACATCCCTAGCATCCTTTAGAGAAGCCATTCTTGGGGGATCCTTGGTAATCTTAGGAGTAGCTTTAGCAACGATAATCGTCGGAGGGATTACTTCAAATGTATGGAGGGGATTTTCAATGAATTCACCATCCATCTCAACATGTTTGAAAGAATTTAAATGGCTGGCCATATATTCTTCTTCTCCACAAACTGTAACAATTTTCCCTTTCACCGGATACTTCAATTTTTGAAGCAAGGTAGAGGTAATAGCGCATGCCCCGTGAATCCAGGGGAATCCAAGCAGACATAAATAGGTCAGATGAATATCTATTACATAGAAGGTGGAAGAGGTCTCTTGAGGTACATGTGTCATCTTCAAAAATTTACCAAAGCCTGAGCATGGGCTTCAGAACACAATAACAAGGACAACATGGATATCTTGGAGGGTGTCTGGCCCAACTGTTCAATGATATTGTAGTCACTTTTGCGGATGATTTTAAATATTTCCTCCATCTTCAGTTTAGAGGACTCTTCAACGGTAACATCTTTTGATGGCGCCTCCGTCTGGGAAGGCTCAGTCACCTTTTCTTTGCCCCGGGTGTCAGCAGTTGACCCAGAAACAAGGATACGTACTGGTGTAGTGGTCGACTTTTTAGGAGAGATCTCTGGAGAGAAGACCCTTCCTGTTCTAGTAACCTTACTAGTTCCGACAATATTTTCAACATTGAGGTTGGTAACTTTGGTATCTTCATCTTCGACAATCCATGGTTCTTGCCTAACACCACGGTAATAAACTTCAGCTCTATAATTCCAGGGGACAACCTTGTCAGAGGAATAGGAGATTGGCCCCGGTGTAATAATGATTAGGGGAGCCACCTTAGGCTCAGCAGGAATCCTTATAGGACCTTTAAAGGTCATCCTAACAGGAATAATGGAAATTGTGATTATAGAAACATCTTCAAGTCTCAGCTCTTGATATATACTTTCATGCAAACTCTTCATGGATGGACTCTTCTCAAACAGAATTTCATGGCTATCAATCAAGTGTTGAATACCCTTCTTCAGCCACATACAACCATCAGCTTGGGGCACACAATGGTAACAACTTTCAAGGTAACCCGAAAATAAACCGGTTCGCAATAGGTTCTTCTTAACGATTATAAAGGGAGTGGTCAAGTCACTTATGGTGGAGACATAAGAAACATCGTCAATCATTAACACCTTTACCATGACTGGGCATAGGCGCAATAATCACATTAGGGGTCTAGGGAGGATTAAATTCAATTTCTTTTGCATAAATCATATCATGGATTTTGTTTTTCAAGGACCAGCAACTATTGGTGTCGTGTCTCGGGCTGTTAGAATGATAAGCACACTTCACATTCGGGTTGTACTTGGGAGAGGAGGTGTTGGGATTTTGAGGAGGATCCCGTAGTGTTATAAATTCTGCCTTTAATAGATGTTGTAATGCCTGAGACAAAGACATACTAATCTTGGTGAACTGCCTCCTCAGAGCGTCCGACCTATGTTGATTCCCCCGTTGTGGTTGTTGAACAGATGCATGATTAGAAATCATCACCGCTCCCACAGACTGATGGTGATCATTTTTACCATGTCCCCTCTGGCCATAGACAACATTGGTTTATTTCTTATTATTAAATGTCTTCTTTACTACACTAGAAGACGCAGCCACCCAAATCTTTCTGCTCCTGATATCGATTTCAACTTGTTTCCCCGTCAGGATGAGCTTAGTAAAATTAGATGACAAACTCCCAATTAGCAGGTTGAAGAATGGACCAGTCAAAGTTCCCATGAACATATCAATAAGCTCCCGATCAGAAAAGGGAGGTTTCACCCTTCCAGCTAAGTCTCTCCACTTTTGGGCATATTCCTTGAACCCTTCATTCGAGCCCATAGACATGTTTTGCAATTGCACTCAAGTTGGTGCAAGATTAGCATTATATTGATACTTCTTATATAATGCAGCAACCAAGTCTTTCCACGTACGGATGTTGGTTCCTTCTAGCTGATAGAACCATTCGAGTTGAGTGCCAGACAAACTTTCTTGAAATAAGTGGACCCATAACTTCCTGTCAGCAGTATGGGGTTGGATTTTTCGGACATACAATCTCAGATGAAGCTTAGGACAAGACACACTGTCCTATTTCAAAAAGACGGGGACCTTGAACTTGTGGGGGATAACAACCCCAGAGATAATACCCAGCTCCTCAAAATCCAACCAAGGAACTCTCTAGATCTCCATAGTATTGAGATAATCTTCCAAATGCTTGTACTTGTTATCGGCCGGAGGATATTGTTCATCTGAATAGTTCGCATCTTCTTCATCATAACCCTGGTTGTCAGCCTTCATACTTTTGTCATCTTCCTCTTGGTCATCATTTTCTTCTTCAGACTCCAAAGCTCATTTGACCAGACCTTTGAGCCTCCTACCCATGTTGAGGATGCCTGTTGGTTTCTTGATTTTCTCCTTCCTCTATTTAGTGATGGGGGCCTTTAGCTCTTCCTTCCCCTTGGCAAGACTCAGGAACTTTTGCTAGAACTGGGAGTTCTGAGCCTGGAGATCTTTAACTGTTTGTTCAAGAGCCATTCTTTCTGTTTAAATAAACAGCAAAAAGATAAGAGACTTGTCTTGAAACACCTACCATGTAATGATATGCATGATATGTATATGCAATGTTATCAAGGACCTTAGGATATTTAAATTTTCTAACCAAAAGGAAACAGCAACAAACTTTTTATTAATAAGTTTATGTGAATACAAAAGATTACAAAGGAAAAAATAAAAAAACTTTTAAAGTTTAAGTTTCCCATGGACGCCTCCTCTTCGTGTTGATATATGCGTTAAGACTCTACTCCTCGTGAAGTTGCTTCATGAGCTCTAACACTTTCTTCTCACTTGCATAAAATCGAGTCTCAAAGGTGTCCCATTCTTCCTTGAGTTGAATCCAGGACTTCTGCAATTCTTCAAGATTACTAGGCATGTCTGGATGAAGGATGGTGCGAGAAATGTACCCTTCGACAACAGGCTCCATGATTACTAGTAGGACAACAGGATATGACATCATAAGGTTTTGAGCACGAGTTCCTACCCATTTACGATAGGGCTCCAGAGGGATGGAGTTCTTCTGTCCTAAAGCCTTTCTATCAATCTTGCTCACCATGCCCCAAGCGTGTATAAACCTTTGATGGTAACCTTGAGGATCATTCTCGTAATCAAATACAATACCCTGGATAAGCATGTCATGTGGACCGTCTCTTCGAGCATAACCAAATTTATATAGAGCTAGAGAAGGGTTGTAAGTAATACCTCCCCTAATGCGAAGGAGTGGAACATTAGGGAATTCCCCACAGTGGTCAATGATAGTAATATCCTCGTGAGATCAGGAATACCAATAGATGTCTGTATGAGAGAGTGACATTATTCTTTGAGACCACCTCAAACCTTGTTCATTCTTTATTATCGAGCGCGGAAGGTGCGAAATAAACCACCTGGATAGTAGAGGTATACAACACATGAGAGTTCCTCGCCTTTTCATAGTACGAGTGTGAAGAGAATGCAAAATATATCCCAGCAAGGTAGGCACATGATTACGAGCAAGAAATATTTTGATGGCGTTCACATCTATGAGTTGGTCTAGATTAGGGAATAGTACTAAACCATATATTAACAGAGCCAAGATCTCCTCGAAAGCCTGAAAACTCATAGCATCCAGAAATAGTTAAGCCTTCTCTATCAGAAATTTAGCAAGAAAGCCCCTGGATCCACTTATTGTTTCCCAATTAGATACAATGTCGGACCGCTTCAGATGTAAGGCTGCTGCAATATCTTCTAGTTTCAGAGCTTCTTCTAAACCGTTGAAGGGTGTCTGATCAAGAACAGGTACCCCTAGTAGTTTAGAGAACTCTTCCATTGTGGATACCAACTGATAATTTGGAAAGGTGAAACAGTGTTGTGTAGGGTCGAAGAACTGGAATAGAACACTCACCATGTCTTTGACAAAACCTGGGGTAACTAGACTGAGTAGTCGACGATGCCTTTTAATGAATGGAGAACTTTCAGGAACCCTTGAGACTAACTCCTTTAGTTGAGAAGGTACCCTTACAAAGTTAATCTGGATAGTGTTTTTGCGAGCGGAGGCCATAACCTACAACGAAGAACAAAGATAAATCCCTTGGTCCTTGAAATGGTTAGTAAAAATGATATGGTATAATGTCATGATGTTATGATGTCATGTTTGAACAATTAATCATACACAAACAAAAAACATAAGGCCTTACATTCAAACTTTCATGGAGTTTGTAGGTAAGTACCCTCTTGAGTTTTAGTTGGCTCAACAAGTCCTAAGAAAAGTAACTGGGTTCTAGGAGCCTCAATATCACTGATCTTTCTTCCAGACATTATTTTAGCACAAGCATCTGATTTGCGACCGAAATATCCCAAGAGTGTGATCTCAATGAGTGTAGTATAGAGTATCAACCAACTTCAGTCTACACTAAAGTCGTCCATCTCACTACTTTCTAATGGCTATATTGTGTCAACTAAGGTTCTACGGTTAGGTGGTGCTTTATGACACCATGCAGTAGCCCAGCATTCTCCTTGACTTAACTCAAGGGACACTGGCACCAACCAATGTGTCACACTAACGTAGCCATCGCTTTAACCGTATCGGTATATGCTGTACAGTCTTCACGATCTATTACTACTTACCTAAAATGCCCCATATCCGGGTATATGATCTTTACAAAAATAAACACGAGCAAAACCCCGAAATATAAAGCATACAAATGAAGCAAGTAAAGCATTTTAAATGTGATCTAACTCTTAAGGTAAAACCACTTTTAGTTCTAGCCAGCAGAGTCACCAGTTCTGTAATACAGTGGGAGAACTGACTTGGTTTGTTTTTTATCACAAATGTTGCGTGTAACGTGGTGGGAGAACTGACTTGGTCGTTTTGCGTTTTATCGCAAATGTTACGGTTTAGCAAGAGTCGCCACCGACTTTTCTTTTATCCAAAAGGAAAGGCTGAAAAGAATAGGAAAGACCTTTGAGATGTTTTCTTGAGTTCGGGGGGTAGATTATGAAAAGGGAAGGTATTAGCACCCTTTTCATCCATAGTTATCTATGGGCTCTTAGTTTCTTGCTAGATCACTTGCTTTCGTTTGAAAATGTGCTTTGTGTGGTTTTTGAAAAGTATTTTGAAAAGGCGCCATCGTTTAGGCAAACATTGTAATGATTCTCGTTCGTAAGAATGTATACAAAGTGTTGATCTTTTGAAAAATGTTTTCAAGTTTGAAAGATGTTTTTGAAAGTGTTTTGTTTTGAAAATAGCAAGAATGTTTTTGGTTTTGAAATTGAGCAAGCAACTAGGAACAATCTACCTACTCAAAAGTATTTCATGTTTATTTCTTATTTCCTTTGACATTGTTATCTTACCATTGATTTGGTAAGTAACCTTATCTTTGGATGTAAAAGGGACGGGCAAGGGTCATCGTATAGCCATGATTAGCAATGTTATAAGATATCTTAGCATTTTCTTTAAGGGACTAAGATCATTTTTGAAAGGCAACTTTGATAGCGTCGTCGAGGGACTATGATCTTGTATTTTTGCTTGCTTTTGCTAAGATACCTCACATGCGTAATATGGCCATTTTTGTAAGGCAAAAAAGTGGGTTTACCCTAAGGGTGTATATGTGCAAGTGTATTGGTTTACATGCTTGATTTGTCTTGATTAGGGTTTGCTATTTGTTGGTTTTAATCTTTCCATACAAACCCTAATTACCAGCATTTGTATATAAAGCGTTAAATTAAGGAATTTAAATGTCCTACGCTATTACAACGCTTTAGGGGATGGGGGTACAAGTTTATGAATGGGGAAATTGCAAGAAAATTAAATCTAAATAATTATTACAACCATATTGAATATTGTACAAAAATGAATAAATAAAATGCAAGAATGTAAATGTAAAAAGAAATGTGATTTTTGTTTGGTTTTCATGAAAATGGTTTTTTGACCTAGTTAACTAAAATAAAATAATTAACTAAAAATAAGAAAATTAAGATTAAGTTAGTAAAATAAATTAATTTAAAGAGAACAAAATTTTTAGGGTTTTTTTGTGAATTGGATTAAATTAGTAAATAAACTTAATTAAATAAAAGTCCTAAGTTCTAAATTGATTTTAATTTACAAGAAAAATAATATAATATAATAATTAAACCTAAAATATTAATTATTAAGAAAGAAATTAATTTATTAAGAAATGTTTTTGTTCTTTTGATTTATGAAGAAAAATCAACTAAATAAATATAAATAATAAAATAAAAATATTTTTTGGATTTTTATTAATGACAATAAAAATAATATTAATAATAATAATAATAATAATAATAAAGAAAAGAGAATAAAATAAAAATATAAAATTAAAGTCAGGGGGTTAAAAAATGGAAATGGGGGTTAACATCAGTAAAAGGGGCGCTAGGCCCAAATGTGAGTTTTTGTAATCAGAGAAAAATAAACAAATAAAATGCATGAATGGGCCTGCATTAGAAAGTGAAATGGGGGTGAGAGTCAGTAATTCAGACTGGGCCTAAAGCAAAAACCCAGCGCCTGTTTGGATCAAGTGTGGTTGATTTCTGTGAGTGCACCATGAGCTTGCATCATGAAGCGTTGGATTTGGATTGCTGAACATCCAATGGTGTTGATGTGAGGCTCATGATATGCGCTTTGTACATGGTTGCATTGGATCTGAAACAAATAAATGTGAAACAAATAAAAGGGTACCACTGGGGCTCGAACCCAGGTCCCTATAGTAACATGCGCACACTTCTACCACTGGAGTGGCTATACATCCGTTTATTAATACAAAACCAAGAATATACATTTGATACACATTCCTAGGCCTGTATCATCTTCAACCTCGTGCCATACCAATCAACATGATTTTTGAAATTCCTATCTCTTTCATTTCTCAACCATTTGCAAAACTATAAACATGAAACTTGCTCCAAATTTCATCACGAGTTCAGTCATATAAATAACTAAAGCTATAAATAAAAAATGAGCATGAATTTTGAATGGTACCAAATATGACCTAATTTTTTCAAAAGATTCAACTCTAAAATTCTCACTACTCAGGCAACATAAATGAATTCTAAGGACATGGTTAGTTTCAAGGCTATGATGTCTACATTTTATCTTCAGAAATGAATCAATAATGATGCTTGTAGAGAGAGTTTAAAGTTAAGGAAACTTACCTCAAAACTGGAAATCGTATTCTGATTTTGAGCACTCCTCAAGGTGTTGTGATGATCAGAATAGCTTCAGTGATCCTCTAGGACGCTAATGCAATGTTTAGTTTGTATTGGAGATGGCTGAATCGTGCTGGAGAAGTCCAAGTGCAAAGCTCTGTTTTTGAAAATGGAAGATGGTGCAAATGGTGTTACAGTCGTGTAACAGGGTGTGGAATGAGTTCTAAATGGTGTATGGAAGCTTTGTGATTGAATTTGAGTGAGAACACATGAGTGAAATGTGAGTTTGGAATTCAAAGTCAGAAATGACACAAAAATGGAGTTTGTGTGAAAATTCTGATTTCAGGGAGTTTTAGTGAGTTTCTAGGCTTGTTAATTCACGTGTTAGCTTGCATATAGTGCCTTTATTTATAAGCAAGAGGTTTGGAGTGCTCAAGTTGGTCTGAATTCAAAATCCATGTTTAAACTCAACATGTGATTTTCTTGATAAAACAAGTTTCCATGCATTGTACCTTTGTTCATAGAGTTGTTAGCCACTTTAAACACCATGCCTCTGACTTTGTGGATGGAGCGTAATCAGAGAAAACAAGTTAGGAGCTCAAGAAGCTGACTTTGTGCATAAATCTTGCTTTACAAGAATGGATATGTTGCTTTCTCCTTAAAATGGAAAAAGGCTTTGGAACATGCTTGAATCAATTGGACAATTGATCAATCAGTTGTGTAAACATTAAATTAAGGAGTTACAAACAAGTTTGAGGCCTGTAAAGTGAGATTATGCAGCATGGCTATGGATTTGGTTCATGTTGCATCACAAATTTTGCCTTGCAAAACAACTTGAAGCCCTAACTTCTGGCCTTCGATTCTCTTTGCTCACAAATGATCTCAAGGAGTTCTTGGACATTTTGGAAAGCTTGTAATGTTCTATACAACCCCTCTTTGAATCGCTTTTGCAAAATCCAAAGGGAACTATGTGAATCTTGGGTCATAAGTTAGGTCAAAATCCTGACAAAAAATGCTCAAAATTTCACTAAGTGTTTTAGTTTCATGACCATGACCTCATGGATTAATAACTTGAGATAAAAGCATTTCTAGGAGAAGTTTTGTAAAGAAATGTTTTATATATCATGGATATCTACAACTTTCATGTTGAAAGTTTCTTTTGAATCATCTTGCATCATGGTGAAAAATTGGCTCAAAGTTGTGAAAAAATATGAATTTTTAACACTTAGAAAAATTTCTAAGTTTGAAAACTTTGACTTTTCAAAATGAAATATTGACTTTTTGATTTCTTGATGAACAAGTTTCTTATTTTTACATGTTTTGATGAATTGTGATCTTTGACACTTGATTTTGACCAAAAAATCAAAGTTTGACTTTTCAGTATACAATTGACTGAAAATCAATTATCAATCAAATGACCTTGAGCAATGCTTTGAGTCATGCCATTAGGTAAAAATGATGCATTTTAACTCTTGAGATCATGCCTCAAACCAATTAAGCATTTTCTAGGTCAAAAATCAGAAATTGCCCTTTCTCAATCAAAACCCTAATTTTGACCATTTTGCCCTTTTAATGATCTGATCAAATTTCTTGAGGAATATTGCTCCAAACTTGATCAAATGATACATATGAGTTTATAATGTTGATATGGATAAAAAATTATGAACTTTGACTGTAAATTGGCCACAGTTGACTTTTCCCCCAATACAGTTGATATTTAGGTCAACTACTCAAATGATTGAGCAAAAATGTGATCCAAGACTTGAAACTTGACATGAGAAATCTTGAGGGTCCATGATGATCCAAGAAATTCATATGAGGCATTAAAAGTTCAATTATACTTGTGCAATCTCAAACCCTAATTTTAGTCATCAATGCTTAAGGATGTGTCTTGAGCTGATCAACTCTTGTGCAGTCTTGAACCAAAGGAGACCTTATGAGAAAATATTTGATAAATGAGAGAGAAAATTTTGGGGTACAACAGCTGCCCCTGTTCAATCTTCTTAAACCTGAAGATTTAGATTGGTGGATCCGCCATTCGTGACTTGAAGGTGGAAGATGATTGGACGCTAAAGTGCCCAGAAATTTGCACTCGAAGATGAATTGTGAATGGGCTTATAGATGCCATTTGGAGGAATGATGGAGATTTTCTGGAGATGGGCTTGTAGATGCCATCCAAAGGTGACTGTTGACAAAAAATGGTCTAAGTTCGAACTTGATTTCAACTGGAAAAGAGTCAGAATAAATCTTTGGAGCGACTTATCTGAACCAGAAGAAGTCTTATATGCTGTTTGAGTAGGAAGAATAAGAATAAATCTTGTAGAAATTTATCTGAACCAGAAGTGTTCCTTTGGAAAGTATCAGGATAAACTGTTGAGGGGTTTAAACTGAACCAAAAGAGATCTTGAATATTCTTTAACCGGAAAGAATCAGAGTAAATCTTTGAGCGATTTATCTGAACCAGAGAAAGTGTCTGCGGAAAGAATCTGAATAAATCATTGAGAGATTTATCTGAAACAGAAGTGTTCCTTTGGAAAGTATCAGGATAAACCGTTGAGGGGTTTAAACTGAACCAAAATAGATCTTGAATATTCTTTAACTGGAATGAATCAGAGTGAATCTTTGAGAGATTTATCTAAACCAGAGAAAGTGTATGCAGAAAGAATAAGAATAAATCGTTGAGAGATTTATCTAAACCAGAATTGTTCCTTTGGAAAGTATCAGGATAAACCGTTGATGGGTTTAAACTGAACCAAAAGAGATCTTGAATATTTTTTAACTGGAAAGAATCAGAGTAAATCTTTGAGAGATTTATCTGAACTAGAGAAAGCATCTGCGGAAAGAATCAGAATAAACCGTTGAGAGATTTAAACTGAACCGACAGGGATTTGGAGAAGAATCAGAACAAATCATTGAGAGATTTATCTGAACCAAAGAAGACGTATGTGGGAAAGAATCAGAATAAACCATTGAGAGATTTAAACTGAACCGGCAGGGATCTGGAGAAGAATTGGAACAAATCATTGAGAGATTTATCTAAACCAGAGAAGACTTCTGCGGGAAAGAATCAGAATAAACTGTTGAGATATTTAAACTGAACCGACAGGGATCTGGAGAAGAATCAAAACAAATCATTGAGAGATTTATCTGAACCAGAGAAGACGTCTGCGGGAAAGAATCAGAATAAACCATTGAGAGATTTAAACTGAACCGGCAGGGATCTGGAGAAGAATTAGAACAAATCATTGAGAGATTTATCTGAACCAGAGAAGAAGTCTGCAAGAAAGAATCAGAATAAACCGTTGAGAGATTTAAACTGAACCAGCAGGGATCTGGAGAAGAATCAGAACAAATCATTGAGAGATTTATCTGAACCAAAGAAGACGTCTGCGGGAAAGAATCAGAATAAATTGTTGAGGGATTTAAACTGAACCGATAGGGGTCTGAAAGAAATATTCATTATGTAGATGGTTGACCAGTCCTTTCTTGGGAATTGATCTGTAATTGACTTGCTGAAAATTTGACGATAATTTTCTGTTGATTGATCCTTCCTGAAAAGATGAAAGGTTAGTTGTATGCAATGTCATGATGTATAAAATGCATGGTATAATTATGTTCTCAAAATAAATGAGATTGTGTCGTATGTATCTGTGTTGTCAATGCTATGACGTATGGATGCGATGTATGGACACGTTAATTGTTATGCCACAGTATTGATGGAGTCATGGAAAATAAATCCCTGAGCATTGCTGAGAATGAGGATTAAAAGTCTTCATGTTTTGAAGTGTTGATGAGTTTCCAATTGTTAGATAAGTAAGCTCTGTTGTGCAAGGGAAACACCGTGCATTGCTTGTGGACTTTGTGAAATCCTGTTGGGGAATTTTGAGAAAATGGGAGATTTTTACTGAGGAATCTTAGGAGCTGTAACCGGAAGTTTTGTTCTGTCTGGGATGTGAGAGAACTTGATATCATTAAGCTGCATACTGGAAATATGTTAGCGATCTTGTAGTGGGATTCTGTTCTTTTTGGAAAAGGTACCTGTGGGGGATTTTATGGAATAGTCTAAAGATATTATCCAATTTCTTAAAGCCATTAGTGATTGTATTTCTATTTTTTGTTCCCCCTTTTGCTCATTTGTAAACACTATTTACGTTCAAATGCATATGTTCAAAAATAAATCATTGGACGTTTTTGTAAACAAAACATAGAAATAAAATAAAAACAGATAGTTTTGCACTTTCAAAGGGATATCTTTATATTAACTTGAATAAGTATTTTTGTACAATGAGACGAATATTCTAGTAAGAGAATGTCGTCGTAGAAAGTGAGATTTTGATACAAAGAAAAGATAGCTATGTGAAATAATCCCATGGGGTTCCCATTCTGCTATAGCCTTCATGTCTCTGAGCGTCTTGTCCACTTGTTGTCTTGTCCGAAGTTGATTGGATTGATTAGAACCATTGAGCTTGTCATTCGATGCTAAAGGTTGTCTGTAAGGTGATCCAACGTGACATAGTCATACGCTTTAATTCCCTAAATTTTGCCTGGACCGCCCTTTCGGGTTTTCAGTCCACCGGGATACCCTTTTTTGCCTAAGCCGCCCTTTCAGGTTTTCAGCTTACCGGGTGTACAAATTTTTTTGTATTTTATTCCTAATTTTTTCCTGAACCTTTGTGGTTCGCCAGGATGCCCTGGTTTTTCCTAGGTGTGTCAACCTAGCGGGTCTCTTATGTGTAATATCTTTTGACTATGTTCGCGTTCACAGGGTGCGGAAGGTCATCGCCATCCATAGTGGTTAGGATCATTGCTCCACCAGAGAATATGCTTTTAATCATAAATGGTCCCTCGTATGTAGGAGTCCATTTGCCCCTGTGATCACCTTGTGGAAATATGATACGCTTGATTACCAAGTCACCAACCTACTATACCTGACGTCTGACCTTTTTGTTAAAAGCTTTGATTATACGTTTTTGGTACTTCTGGCCGTGAGAGACAGCCGTAAGCCTTTTCTCGTCGATTAGGTTCAACTAGTCAAGTCGAGTTTAGATCCAATCATCTTCATTCAACCCTGCATCCTTTATGATTCTCAGAGAAGGTATTTGGACTTCAATTGGTAGAACAACTTCCATGCCGTAAGTTGTACCCCAATTTTTGCCCATAAGATTCCTTCATCATACCATGTTGAATTAATCACAACAAGATCATATTAGGGCTTTCGGTTCTTCTCCCTATCTTTAGCCTTGCTCTTTTAAGGAATTACCAAGCACCTTGACTTGTTTTCAGTTGTGATCATGAATATTTTTGCTTGATTTTCTTTCTAATTAATAAAATACAATGTTGGTTTGCCTTGCTTGTTAATAATGTAGGTAAAGGCAATGAGGTTTAGCAAGTTGCTTCATGGGTTCACAAGTTTATTTCCATGCCCTAGTCAATAGCTTGAGAAATTCAAACCTCACCATTGAAGTTTTTTTGGAAGAATTGGTATGGAAGTGGTTTTGGTGGCCATGAGTCCTCATCATCATCCTTAACAATTTCTATTCACAAAGGAAGAATATTGGCACAAAAAGTTTGTTCAAACTAGGCAAAGTTCCTCAAAGCATTCTCTTGATCTAGAGGCTAGGGTTTTGAACTTCAAAGGAGCATATCTTGCTCATCTTTTGGTATTTTTTAGTGATTCCAAAAACATCATTCTCTTCTAAAAGTTACCAACAAATCACTTCAAAAGTTCCAAGGATTTTTCATGTGGAAGGAACTTGGCGAAGAAGAAAGATTACAAGTCACCCAGATGAATCCCCAATTTTCCATATGTGACTTCAAATGGTCATAACTTGGTCAATTTTTTTATCACCTTGAGCCCATTATTTTTTCATGATTATCCTAAGGATGTGTGCTTCATGCCTTCTTTTATGTGCAAAGCAAGAAAATGGATGGAAGTTTCCTTAAGAATGCAAAAGATTATAGGTCATTTCAGGATTTTTGGCCAACTTCAACAAGTCATAACTTGCTCAATTTTTGGATATTTTGAGTGGTTCGATTTTCAAAATGTCATCCAAGAGGTCTACTTTATTCCATCTTTTTTGTTCAAGATTAAATTCTAAGTGGAAGGCCATGTTTGGATGCAAAAGATTATAGGTCATTTTTAAAGGAGAATTTGAAATATTTCTAAGTATGAAAGTCAACTATTTTTCTTCAACTTTGACTCCATGTAACTTTCAGCTCAAGCATCCATTTGATTCCATTATTTTTCCATTGCAAATATTGCAACCTCATCTTTACAAAGCATCAAGAATTATGCCCTAAGACCCCTTGAGGAGGAAATTCCATAGATTTGAATTTGGTAGTTTGAAACTGAATTTTGCACAAAGTCAGAATTTTGAAATCTTTGTTTTGGCTTCTAATCACAGGATTTCCACGCGTTTTTGTTTCTAATCATGTTTAGCAACTTGCCAGAAGTGATTAGCATCATGAAACACACGATTTGGATGAGTTTTGATCAAGTTTGAGTCACACATTCTTCATGATGCAAATCCACACGAATTCCCTCCAAAACGCATCATTTGCTATTCCTTTTGATCCCATTTGCTTCCCTATAAATAGAGGGTCATCCCCTATTCAATTTCCCGAGCTTAGAGAGCCAAGAACACCCTGTCAAAACCTTACACGAACCCACTTTTTCTGAATTCAGTTTTTGAAATTTAAGCTTCCTTTTCTAAAATTCTTTGCGCATTCATCATCCTTGAACTCCATACAAACTCTCCAGCACTTAAACCAATCAAAATGACCCATAATCCAAGCTACAGAAGTCCAGTTTCAGAGCTTCTTACTTGAACTTCGAAAAGGTAGAATTCTTCACCAATTGGATCCAAATCAAGCACTAATCTGTTCTACTCCTTTGTCAGATTCTAATGTTGCTTACAATTTTTAAATCCATTGAGAGTTGAGAGAGAAAATCCCAAATTGAAGGTGGTCGCTATTTTTCTGTGTTTTGATTCAATCTCTCTCCATACTTTACATAAATTTGGCGCGATGGTTGTGTTAGAATCGTCTTGAAGAGACGAGTTCAATGATGCTAGCCAGGGATCCTAATTTTTCCATTTGAAGGATCTGACAAAATCCCCATTGCAGGGTGTCTGGAGGTTGAAGATGATGACATGTCTCGTCTAAGCCAATGATAGTGTGTCAAGCGTTTTAATTTTATTGGTTGCCCTTTTTCTGATTACGTGTGTGTTTCACTAAGGTCCATATCAAGCACAGCGCGTCTGATCCATTGGATTAGCTTACTAACGCAATTTGACTTTGATCTGATTGTCCACATCTATTTGGTTTTATTTTATTTTCTGATTTTATATTTTATTTGATTAAATTTTCAAAAATTCATAACTCTTTTATTTTTTATCCAAAAATTATGAAAAAATTCACAAAAATACTTTGAATTATTTTTGATCACATGAATATTTTTTTTACATTTTTATTTTAACATTTGGTATTTTTTATATTTTTTTATTATTTGCTTTCTTTTAATTACTTAAAAAAATACTTTCTGACATTTTTTAATTCTGAAAAAATTCATAAATATTATTTTGCTTATTTTTGACTTTCTGAAAATTTTATGGAATTTTATGATGAGGTTTACTATTTTTGATCTATTTTATTTTTGTTTTAGCAATTTTAAATAGTTTAAAAATAGTTTCTGACTTTTAAAAATTACTAAAATATTTATAAAAATATTTGGATCCATTTCTGATTTTTCTATGGCCTAATTTTTCATTTCTTGAATAATTTGAACATAATTGATTTTTTTCCTCATTATTTTCCATTTTTAACCCTTTAGTAAATATATTAAATGTGATATTTGTTTGTGATTTTTTTCTGGCTGTCTTGGGTTGATTGTTTGATCATGACTTTATTAACATCATTGGATCCATGGTGTTGAGTTCAACTCCACCAAAATGGATGAATGATTTTAATAATAGTTTGATTAAATATTAATTCAAATGTGGTTTCTCTTTTTCCCTAATCCCCCTTCATCTCATCCTCTTCTCATTGCACTAAATATTTTTGGAGCATGATCTCTATATCACGTCTTAAAACAAATGGTGCATAGATTGCTATTGACCGGCCTCAAAATAAGTGCGACTTCTATATAAGTCCAATTATGATTGCTTAACATAGCGCTAAATTTTGTCCCGATTCGAGTAAATGATCATCCATGGCCCAAACTTATGATTGCAAGCCCAAGTATGTTAATTTGATCTGATTGATCCAATAACCTTGAGATTCATTGTATGGAGGATTTGGTTCTACCAATCCTCTAATGGATCTACAACACCTTTGGTCAATGTGGATCACTTAAACATCGTTGATCATTAAATGGTACTTATGAGAATTCTAAATGGATGGTATACTTGACAAAAAGCAAATGCAACTTGTTGTGTGGAGCCTTTAGTTCTACCAATCCTCTAATGAGTTCCAAATGCAAGTTTCAAGATGGTCATCCAACTAACCACTAATTATTGACTTGTTTATCTTATGATTTTATTATTTTTATGCTTTATGTACTATCTATTTTTTTAGCATTTTTCATTTCATGCCATTTTCATCTTTGCTCATTTGAGCATTTATTTTTCTTGTCATTTTTACTTTGTTCACTTGAGCTTTTCTTTTCTTAAGATACTTAATAATCAAACATAAACCTTAAAAAACTCTTAATGGTACTTGAACTATTTGGTTACTATCCTCGACATCATGGAGCATGGGACTATTTCTTGGATATGGGATTAGAAACCTTGGCCTATCTTGGAGACCTTGTGATCTTATTATTTTGTCTGGAGCTTTTGAGGTTTACCTCAAGACATTGGGTTGCTTGTTTGTTTTTATGTGCAGGTTTTTGTGATTACATCCTTTATTTGTAATATGGAATTCACCCGTATACAGCCGTTACTCTGCCTAATTTTTGTGAAGACTTAATACATTTGAAGAGGTCTAGTATCTTTGCTTGCTTGGTTTCAATCCAAAGAATGGGAATTTTATCTTGGCTCATAATGTCAAGTTTTGGCTCCTTGTTGGTTAGATTATTCTAATCCTTAGCTTTTACCTTATGCTTTAGGATAGTCTCTTCTTCTCCTCCCATCTTCTTTAATTTCAAAAATCTTCTCCCTCCTTTGAAAACCTTTCTTGTTTTGAAACTTAAACACTTTCATAATAAACTTGGACTTATGTCCATGCATTTTCAAAATCTTTTCATAAATAAACTGCAATCAATTTAATAATACCTTGACCTTTTTTTGTGAGAAGACTAAAAGTCAACCAATCTCATTTCAAACCATTTTTCCACTTTGGCTTTTATCTTTAAAACTTTTCCCAAAAAGATTAGACTCTTTTCAATCCTTGTAGTGATGAAAACAACTATACTTCTACAATATGTAGTGAAGAGAGATATTTTCCACTTGGGTGTTGAGTGAGGCATTGTTGATTTTAAAATCCAAGCCATATCCTCCACTTTGAGATGATGCAAATTCTCCTTTCTCATGATTGTGGGTAGTATGTTTTCCACACGGACAATGACGATGGTGTCTTATCTCTTAAAATCAACCAACACACTCGTGTTTCAAACTTTTAAAAGAGGAACTACGTGTACCCCGATCCCCTATTGCACGAAAGGTGGTACGTAGGCACTAAAGGTTCACAACCGCGGCGGGTACAAAAATCATAAAAAATATATTTATTTTCTCACCTCCACCATCCATTTTATATATAACATATTTTATGGCCAAATTATACAGATTTTACAAAGAGGTTCCTGCAGAGTACCATAGATGTTTAGGGTGTTAATACCTTCCCTTTGCATAACCAACCCCCTTACCTTGAATCTTTCCCCCTCTTTTTGGGTTATTCGCTCTTTTCCCATTCCTTTGGAAACAATAAAGCGCGGTGGCGATTTTTATTTTGATTTGTATAAAGTCTAGTCAATACAATGGCTTAGTCTTGAACATTTCTACCGCTACACCGTATACCAAGGAAAAGGGAGTTTCCCCTGTTGATGTGCGCGCCGTGGTACGGTAACCGTGGAGAGAGAATGGTAGCATCTCATGCCAGTCCTTGTATGTTACTGTCATTTTTTATATGATCTTATTGATGTTTTTATTTGCGGCTTCGACAACACCATTCATCTTTGGCTGGTAAGGAGAAGAATTATGGTGCTGGATCTTGAATTGCATGCATACTGCAATGATCATATTATTGTTGAGATTCGTGCCATTGTCTATGATGATTCTCTCTGGGATACCGTACCGACAAATGAGATTCTGTTTGATGAATTGGGCCACAACATTCTTGGTAACAGAAGCGAAAGAAGCTGCCTCAACCCATTTCTTGAAGTAGTCAATGGCCACTAAGATGAAGCAATGTCCATTAGAAGTTGTAGGTTTGATTTCTCCAATCATATCGATGCCCCACATCGCGAATGGCCAGGGAGCAGTCAGGACGCTTAGAGGAACTAGAGGTATATGCACTTTGTCAGCGTAGATCTGACACTTGTGACAGGCCCGTGAATACTGGTAGCAATCTGCTTCCATGGTAGACCAGTAGTACCCTGCCCGTAGGATCTTTTTAGCCATCGTATGCCCACTAGAATGGGTTCCAAAAGTGCCTTCATGCAGATCAGCAAAGATCTTTTCTGCCTCAACCTTGTCTATGCAACGAAGCAAAACAGAGTCATGGTTGCTCTTGTAGAGAATACCGTTACTAAGGAAGAACTTAGCAGAGAATCTTCTTAAGAACTTCCTATCATTGACTGAAGCTCCTTCTGGATACTCTTGAGCCTCGAGATACCTCTTAACTTCATGGAACCAAGGCTGGTCCACTACTTCTTCAATATCGATCTCGTGACAGTAAGCTGGTTCGTCCATCCATTCAATGGTGATTTGGGGAGCCTCGTTACTCCACTTGAGTTTAAACATGGATGACATAGTGGCTAGCGCGTCTCTTAGTTGACTTTCCTCTCGTGGGAAATGCTCAAAGGTAATTTCCTCAAAATATGGGATTAATGTCAACACATGTTCTTTGTAGGGGATGGGGTTAGGGTGTTTCGTGTCCCATTCTCCTTTGATCTGACTGATGATTAAGGCTGAATCTCCAAATACACTTAAGGATTTGATTCCCAAATCTATGGCAGCTTTGAGACCAAAAATACACGCTTCATATTCTGCCATGTTATTGGTACAGTTGAAGAAAAGTCTTGCAGTGAAGGGAGTATGACATCATTCAGGGGATATGATTACAACACCTATGCCATTGTCGAGTGCATTGGAGGCTCCGTCAAAAACCAAGGTCCATCGGGATCCTTGCTTAGGTCCTTCATATGGTCTGAGTTCTTCACAGTTGTTTACCATCATGATGTCTTCATCTGGGAACTCAAATTTCATGCACTGATAGTCATCCACAGCTTGATGAGTAAGGTGACCGACTAGCACATTGCCCTTTATTACTTTTTGGGTGGTGTACTGAATGTCGTATTCAGTCAGGATCATCTGCCATCTTGCTATTCTCCCAGAGAGGGCAGGCTTCTCGAATATGTATTTAATTGGATCCATCTTGGATATCAATAAGGTAGTATGGGTTAACATATACTGTCTTAGCCGGCGAGCAGCCCATGATAGAGCGCAACAAGTTTTCTCGAGCAGTGAATATCCTGTTTCACAGTCGGTAAACTTTTTGCTCAGGTAATAAATAGCATGCTCTTTTCGGCCAGACTCATCATGCTGCCCCAGCACACACCCTATTGAATTTTCTAAGACAGTTAGATACACGATCAAAGGTCTTCCCTCGACTGGAGGCATCAAAACAGGAGGCTCTTGTAGGTACTCTTTGATCTTGTCGAAGGCAGCTTGGCATTCATCATTCCATCTGACTACTTGATCTTTCTTCAGTAATTTGAAGATTGGTTCACAAGTAGCTGTTAAGTGAGAAATGAATCTGGCAATGTAGTCTAGCCGTCCTAAGAATCCTTTGACTTCCTTCTCGGTGCGAGGAGCAGGCATTTCTTGTATTTCTTTTACCTTGGCAGGGTCCACTTCAATACATTTACCGGTGACGATGAAGCCTAGGAGTTTACAGGATCTCACCCCAAATGTACATTTATTCGGGTTCAACCTTAGCTTGAATTTCTTTAGCCTTTCGAACAGTTTCTGTAAATGGTCAAGATGTTCCTCTTCAGTTTAAGATCTGGCTATCATGTCATCCACATAGACCTCTATTTCGTGATGGATCATGTCGTGAAATAGAGCTACAATGGCATGCTGATAAGTTGCCCCAACGTTCTTCAACCCGAATGGCATAACCTTGTAACAGAACGTGCCCCACTGTGTGACGAAGGTTGTTTTCTCCATTCCCTTAGGTGCCATTTTGATCTGGTTGTAGCCTGAGAAACCACCCATAAATGAGAACACTTTATGCTGTGCGGTATTGTCAACCAGAATATCGATGTGGGGAAGCAGGAAGTCATCCTTAGGGCTTTCCCTATTCAAATCTCTGTAGTCTACACACATGCGTACTTTGCCGTCCTTTTTAGGCACTGGAACAACATTGGAGACCCATTTTTGGATAGGAGGTGACGACTAAGAATCCGGCGTTGAATTGTTTCATGACTTCAGTCTTGATCTTCTCTGACATGTCTGGCCGCATGCGATGGACTTTCTATTTTATCGGAGGGAAGTCTTCTTTTGTTGATAGACGATGGACCACGATATCAGCGTCGAGTCCTGGCATATCTTCATATAACCAGGCAAAGACTTCAACATAGTCATGTAGTAACTGATTTAAATGCTTCTTGACACTGGGTTCCAGATTGGCTCCTACCTTGACTTCTTTCTTGTCCTCTTCGATACCTAAGTTAACTGTGTCCCCTGGTTCTTCATGGGGCTGTATGGTCCTTTCTTCCTGTTGTGGTAACCTAGCTAGTTCCCCTGGAACTTCACAATCTTCCTCACCTTCATCTTAGGCTTGGTAGATTAGATTTTCAAAGTCACAATAGGCCATAGCAGAATCGTTACCCATGGGATCCTGAGTTGGTGTAGATATGCATTTTGATATGTGAGTGTGTGTAAGAGCATAACTATCTTTGAAAGAAATAAAAATGTAGAAAAATAAAGACAAAGAGCACAAAGTTTTCATGCGAAAACATCCATGATTCATTGATGACATATGAAAATGAAGTAACAATCCTTACAAATGGACCGTTGTGCCTCGGGTAAAACACAATGTTTTAAACGTCTGAATTGTTTAATTATTACAAGTCCGACAAAAATTTAAAGACAATTATTGTTGGATAAAAGTAATTAGGACAAAATATTTGGCTTCTCAATTGGTGATTCCTCCGTTGATGGTTGGGAAAATCCAATCTTCTAGGTCACAACTGTCATCACTATCCTCCACTATATTAACTCCGTGGTTGCTGATCCGCAAAGGTGGTCCCCCGGCACGAGCACGACGAACAGCTTTCTGGGCTCCTGAAGTGAAACCCAAACCAAATTTGTCAGATTTGTAAGGGATATCCGGGAGTTGGCCCCAAATAGTACAACCACCTTCTTCGACCACTGCCTTGGCATCTTTCAGAGAAGACATGTTTAGAGGAGGTCTTGTAATCTTCGGCACTTGAGAAACTATCCTAATTGTTGCCACTGTTTGTGGGACTTACTCGAAATGCTGACACGGAGTTTCGATGAATTCACCATCCATTTCTACGTATCTGAAGGAGTTCAAGTGACTGACCATATATTCCTCCTTTCCATGGACAATAATCATTTTCCCTTTGATTAGGTATTTCAGCATCTGATGTAATGTAGAGGTGACAACACCATCGTCATGAATCCATGGCCGGCCCAATAAACAGGAATAGGAAGGGTGAATTTCCATCACGTAGAAAGTTGAATCAAGGGTTTGAGTTCCAACTATAACGGGGATGTCCAGGGGATGTCCACCTCCCCATGCACCATTCTTTTTGAGCTGTCGAAGGCCCTTACCACTATGTCGCTTGGTTTTAAGGTCAAACCTTCACAATCGAGTCTATCAAAAGATTTCTTAGGTAGCACATTAAAAGATGAACTAGTATAAACTAGGACATGGGGCAAAGTTGTGCCCCTGCATTCGACAGAGACATGCAATGCCTCGTTGTGTTTCCTCCCTCTAGGTGTCAGGTCAGCATCAGAAAAGCCTAAACCATTGTCAACAGAAAAACTGGCCACACAGTCTTGAAATTGGTAAGCAGAGGTTTCCTGTGACACATGGGCAGTTTTAAGAAATTTCACCAAGGCCTTCGCATGAGCCTCGGAGCACAACAGTAAAGCTAGGATAGAAATCTTTGACGGAGTCTGCCCTAGCTGTTCGACTACGTTGTAGTCACTTCTCTTTATAATTTTCAAAATTTCTCCCATCTCCTTTTTGGAGGCCTCTGGGATAGATACTGATTGCACCTTCATCCGGACAGGCTCAACCAAAATTCCTTTGCCCCGAGTCTCGGTCGATTCGGCGGTAGGGGTGTCAGTAGGGATAACCATAGAGGCTGTAGTAGTAGTGTCAACAGGAACAAAAGCAGGGATGATCACAGGACCGATGACAGTTTTCGGAGGAGCAATCTCAGGGGAGAATACTCTTCCACTTCGAGTTATTTTGCTGGTTCCTGCAATATTTCCGATGTCGGGGTCAGCCTTCTCAAAAACCGAGTCTTCATCAGCCAACCAATCCTGTTTGATGTCGTGATAATAGACGTTACCCCCATAGTTCCAGGGGACAGTTTTATCTGATGAGTACGGGATCGGCCCTGACATAGTAATTATCAGTGGAGTCACTTTAGGAACAAATGTAATCTTAATGGGTCTTTTGGTGGAGACCTTGGAAGGATTGGCGGAAATGGTTACTTATGAAACATCCTTGTAATAAATGGTTGGAACAGGAGTCTTTTCAAACAAAATCTCTTTGTCACCCATTAGGCGTTGGACACCTGCTTTCAATAAATGACAACCAGTTGGTAGGGATAAACAGAGGTGACAGGCTTCGCCACAACCCGGAAATATGCCGGCCTTCAACAGGTTCCTCTTGACGGTAAGGAGAGGAGTAACAAGTTCATCAACAACAGTAACAAACATATCATCTTCAACAGCATTAACATCACGACCAAGCTTGGGAATAGGAGCGGTGATAAGATTTGGGATCTCAGGAGCATCAAATTCAATTTCTTTTGCCTCGAGAAGGTCTTGCACCTTATTTTTAAAGCCCGACAGTTGTTGGTATCATGGCCTGGACTTTCTGAATGGTAAGCATAGCGAGCATTAGGGTGGTAATGAGGAGAGGCGGTGTTGGGATTCTTCGGGGCTTCCTTCAAAGTTACCAAATTAGATCTCAACAAATGTGGCAGGACTTGAGACAGCGTCATATTTATCCGGGTAAATTGTCTTATCGATCTTTCCGTTCTAGGATGGTTATTCCTTTGTTGAGTAGGTGCAGGCTTTGGGATCATGATGGACCCTACCGTTGGACGGTGTCCAGTTCTGTCCTGATTCCTTTAAGGATACACAACACCAACCTCTTTCTTCCGAATAAATGGTTTTCTCACGGCACTAGAGGATGCGTCTTTTTGGATCTTCCCACTCTTAATCCCAGCTTCCACTCTTTCCCCGATCAAGATTAATTCAATGAAGCTGGCTGAGGAGCTTCCAATTTGGTGATTAAAGAAAAGACCGGACAGGGTACCTAAAAACATGTTTACTAGCTCCCTGTCAGACAAGGGAGGCTGGACTCTTCCTCCGATGTCCCTCCATTTTTGCGCGTAGTCTTTGAAACCTTCACTTGAACCCATAGCCATACTTTAGAGTTGAGTACGGGTGGGAGCAAGGTCTGTGTTATACTGATATTGTTTATAAAAAGCAGCAGCCAGGTCTTCCTAATTATGGATATTGGTCCTCTCTAGTTGATAGAACCAATCTAGCTGAGTCCCGGATAGACTGTCCTGAAAGAAGTGGACCCACAAATCTCTCTCGGCAGTGTGAGGATGTATCTTCCTCACATAATATCGGAGGTGCATCTTGGGACACGAAACACCGTCGCACTTAGAAAACACGAGTGCCTTGAACTTTGGTGGAATAACAATCCCAGACACCAAACCCAGCTCTTCAAAGTCCAGCCTGGGCACTTTCTGAATCTCCATTGCACTTAGACGCTCTTCCAGATGTTTGTACTTGTCGTCAGCCGGAGGATACTGCTCTTCAGAGTAATCTTCTTCTTCCTCTTCAAATTCTGGATGGGCAATCACTTCCTTGTTTTTCCCTTCTTGATTATCCTTTTCACCAGATGATGTTGCGAAGTCTAGGGTCCGTCTAGCTGGCGCTAGGAACCTTCTTCCTAGATTCAGAACACTAATTAATTTCTTTGATTTCTTCTTCTTTTCTTCGATCAACAAAGTTTTCAAATCCTCTTGTCCTTTGGCCAGAGTTAAAAGCATTTATTGAAACTGAGCATTCTGTGCCTGGAGATCTTATACTGTCTGTTCCATGTCCATCTCACTGAAATAAACAGTAGAAAGATGAGGAGACCTGTTGTAAGAAGCCTGCTTATGTTATGATGAATGAAGATGCATATGGAATGATTTCAAGGAAATTAGAGACTTAAATTTGCTTTAGACCAAAAAGGAACACACGTTATATTAATAAATCAAAGTTTGAGTACATCATGCCTCTTTGGGCTTACAAATAAATACAAAAACTCTAAGATAAAAAAGTTGAACGCATCCTCTTTGGTGCGATGTTGGCATTCAGACTACGCTCCTCATGAAGCTGCTTGGTGAGTTCTAGAACCTTCTTCTCGTTGGCGTAGAATTGGGCCTCGAAAGTGTCTCGCTCCCCCTTAAGTTGTATCCAATCCCTTCGCAAGTCTTCGAGAGAGGTGGGCATGTCAGGATGCAGGATAGTGTATGGGACATCTCCTTCCATAACATGCTCTTTAGTAACTGGGAGAATGGAGGGGTAAGGCATCATAAGACTTTGAGCACTGGCTCATACCCATTTGAGATAAGGCTCAAGAGGGATGGAATTATTATGCCCCAATGTCTTGCTATCTACCTTGTTCAACATCCTCCAAGCTCGGATAAACCTCTAGCAGTGATCTTGATCGCCATTCTCGTAGTCAAATACCAACCCTTGAACAAGCATCTCATGTGGACCATCCCTTCAGGCGTAACCAAACTATCGTAAGGCCAAACAGGGGTTGTAGGTGATACCTCCTCTAATGCCAAGTAAGGGGACATTAGGTAATTCTCCATAACGGTCGACGATAGTAACATTCTCTACAGATTGGGAACACCAATGAATGTCTAAATGTTTGAGCATCATCAACCTATGTGACTACCTTGAACCTTGCTCGTTCTTTAATACAGATTGGGGAAGATGCAAAATAAACCATCTTTCCAAAAGAGGAGTACAACACATAAGGATACCTCATTTCCATATAGTGCGAGTGTGAAAATAATGTAGGATGTCTCCTAACAAAGTAGGAACCGGGTTACGAGACATGAAGATTTTGACGGTGTTTACATCTATGAGTTGGTCAGGATTTGGAAACAAAACCATCCCATAGATGAGGAGAGCCACAATTTCCTCAAAAGCTTGCAAGTCCAAGGAGTTCCAACAATTTTGGGCTTTCTCAAACAAGAACTTGGCTAAGAAACCTTTGACACCACTCCTTGTTTCCCAATTAGTTGTTACATCAGATGGTTGCAAGTGTAAGGCTTGAGCAATCTCTTCTGGTTTTGGATCTCTTTTCGTGCTGTTGAAGGGTAGTTGATTGAGAATGGGAATCCTCAAGAGTTGGGAGAATTCTTCCAAAGTTGGAACAATTTGATAATCAGGAAATGTGAAGCAATGGTGTAGAGGATCGAAGAACTGGAAGAGCACCTTCAACATATCCTCATCAGTGTTAGAGGCAACCAAGTTTAGGAGGCGACCATGTCTTTAAGTAAATGGAGAATTTTTGGGAACCCTTGATGCTAACTCTTTAAGTTGAGGAGGGATCCTTACAAGATTGACTTGAATGGTTTTCCTACGAATAGAATCCACGTCCTACAAAACAGAACAAAGATAAATCCCAAAAATCCTTGAAATGGTTAGTGAGTATGAGTATGATGTTATGATGTTTATGATGTTATGTACAAGTAAATATATACAAACAAAACAAAACAAGTCCTTAGGTTTAGGCTTGCATGGAGTCTCATAGGTAAGTACCCTCTTGAAGTTTAGTTGACAGAAACCTATCCTAGTAATAGTAACCGGGTTCTAAGGGAGCTCATTATCACTGGTTTGTTTCCTCGGGAATTGTTTCAGCGCAAGCCTCTTTAATGGCAACCGAAATATCCCAAAAAACCAAACATCGATGAGTGTAGTATCGAGTATCTACCAACTTCGGACTGCACCAAAGCCGGTCATCTCACTACGTCCTAATGGCCAAGTTGGTCAAGTAAAGGTTCTAGAAGTTAGTTACTGCTTCATGACATCACTCAGCGGCCCCGTATTCTCCTTAACTACTCAAGGGCTACCGGTACCCACGAATATGTCACACTAACATAACTATTTCTTAGACCATGTCGGTATACCCCACACAGTTTCCACAACGTATTGCTACTTACCTATAAGGTATCCCAAATCTGGGTAGAGGATTCAAACCCAAACAAAGAACCAAAATGTAAAGCATACAAGTCAAACAATGAAATCAAATAAATGTGATCTAGCCCTAAGGTAACCCCAATTTTAAAATTTCCCCCAGCAGAGTCTCCAGTTCTGTAACGCGGTGGGAGAACTGACTTGGTCGTTTTGCGTTTTATTGCAAATGTTGCGATTTATCAAGAGTCGCCACCGAATTTTCTTTTATCCAAAAGGAAAGCCTGAAAAGAACAGGAAAGACCTTTGAGATGTTTTCTTGAGTTCAGGGGGTAGATCATGAAAAGGGAAGGTATTAACACCCTTTTCATCCATAGTTATCTATGGGCTCTTAGTTGCTTGCTAGATCACTTGCTTTCGTTTGAAAATGTGCTTTGTGTGGTTTTTGAAAAGTATTTTGAAAAGGTGCCATCATTTAGGCAAACTTTGTAATTATTCTCGTTCGTAAGAATGTATACAAAGTGTTGATCTTTTGAAAAAGTTTTCAAGTTTGAAAGATGTTTTTGAAAGTGTTTTGTTTTGAAAATAGCAAGGATGTTTTTGGTTTTGAAATTGAGCAAACAACTAGGAACAATCTACCTACTCAAAAGTATTTCATGTTTATTTCTTCTTTCCTTTGACATAGTTATCTTACCATTGATTTGGTAAATAACCCTATCTTTGGATGTAAAAGGGACGGGAAATGGTTATCGTATAGCCATGATTAGCAATGTTGTAAGATATCTTAGCATTTTCTTTAAGGGACTAAGATCATTTTTGAAAGGCAAATTTGATAGCGTCATCGAGTGACTATGATCTTGTATTTTTGCTTGCTTTTGCTAAGATACCTCACATGCGTAATATGGCCATTTTTGTAAGGAAACAAAGTGGGTTTACTCTAAGGGTGTATATGTGCAAGTGTATTGGTTTACATGTGTGATGCGGTGAGAGAACTGACTTGAGGTTTTGCGTTTGTGTTCGCAAATGTCGCGGTTAACAAAAGTCGCCACCGACTTTTCTTTTATCCAAAAGGAAAGGTAAAAAAGCACAGGAAAGACCTTTGAGATGTTTTCTTGAGTTCGGGGGGTAGATTTTGAAAAGGGAAGGTGCTAGTACCCTTTTCATCCATGGTTTTCCATGGGCTCTTAGTTACTTGTTTAGATCACTTGCTTTGCTTTTGCAATTGTTTGAAATGGTGCTTTGTGTGGTTTTGAAAGTATTTTCAAAAGAGGCCATCGTTTAGGAAATCTTTGTAACGATTCTCGTTCGTAAGAATGTATACAAAGATGTTTGTCTTTTGAAAAATGTTTCAATGTTTTGAAAGTTGTTTGGAAATGTTTTGAAAATTGTTTGGAAATGTTTTGAAATGTGCGTGTGTTTGTTTGAAAATAGCAAAGATTGTTTGCAAATTAATTAAGTAACTAGAAGCATTCTACCTACTCATAAGTCTTTCTTGTACATTTTTATTCCTTTGACATTGTTGATTTACCATTGTTTTGGTAAACAACACTATCTTTGGATGTTAAACGGGACGGGCATGGGTCATCGTATGGCCATGATAGCAATGTTGCCAAGTATCTTTAGCATTTTGAGGGACCAAGATCATTTTTTTAGGCAACCTTTTGATAGCGTCATCGAGGGACTATGATCTTTTTGTTTTGTTTGATTTTGCCAAGATACTTTGCATGCATACCATGGCCATTTTGTAAGGCAACCAAGTGGGTGAAACCCTAGAGGTGCTTGTGTGCAATGTGTTGTCATTTTACATGCATTTTTGTCTTGGATTAGGTCATGCTATTTGTTTGATTTTTGTCTTATCATACAAACCCTAATTTTACTAAACATGTATATAATGCGATAAATTGCGTAAAATAAATCTAAGCTATTACAACAATTATTATGGGAGGGGGGATACAAGTTTTTGAATGGGGATATTTGCACAAAATAAAACCCTAATTTACTATTACAACCCAATTGAATATTTGCAAATTAAATAAATAAACAAATATTAAAAATGCAATAAAAATGTAAATATGCAAAAAATGTTTTGTATTTATTTTATGTATGAGAGAATAATATTATTTAAGTCCTAAAAATAAGAAAAAATAATATGGTTATTTTTGAAAAGGGGAAACCCTAGTTTTTTATTTAAAGGAAAATATTATTTTCTATATTATTTATTTGTCCATTTTTTACAAGAAATAATAAATAAAATTATTTACAATTATTAAAAATTAAAATATATGTGGAAATAATATTTTATGTGTATGAATGATAAAAATAAAAATGTATGATATTTTTAAATATGTTTACTATTTATTTTAAGAAAATAGATTCTATTTATTCTAATAAATCAATATTTTATGCAAAAAATAAGATAAAAAAATGCAAAAAATAAAGAAAATATTTTTCATGATTTTTGGATGTTCAGAAAAAATATTAATAACAAATAAACATGAAAATAGAAGAAAATATAAAGAAAATACAAAAATAAGTCAGGGGGTGTGGATATCAAGACAGGGTGTGTGTGAAAAGTAGAAACAGGAGGCCCAAGGCGCGCCAGGCCCAGGACTTCATCCCTGTCCTCCAGTTTCTCCAAACGTGCGTGTTCTTGCCTTCAACCTGTAACTCTCTATTCTTTGCACAAAAACAAAAACTTATAACACAAAAAATGTAGCTTATGATCTCACGATTCATGTGATATAAAGTTTGTGACCTAACTCTAAAAGACCAGGGAGAATTTCAGTGGCCCTAATTCCTGATCTAATTTTTTCATGAACTTCCAGCTTCAAATTCTCACTACTCAGTTAATATAAATGACAACTATGCATATGTACAGCTTCAGCAAGTTAAGGACTACATTTTTGCTTCACAAATCGTGACTTAAGGATGCCTAAATAAGGAGATAGAGATTTGCAAAATACCTTATTCAGCTGAGTTTGGATATATCAATATGGGGACTTTGAGTGAGGCCTGAAGATCGTGCGAGCTTCCTTGAAGTTCCCTCAACCTTTTCCAATGCTTAGCTGGTCTTGAGGATGCTTGAAACTCCCTATAGAAGTCAACCTGCAACCTTCAAAAATGAAAATGGTGATGTCTGAAACAGGGCTCACAGTAACAGGACAAGGGCTTGGATAGTTTAGGTAGGATGTATGGAAGATGTTTGATGTGTTACAAAGCAAAACACACGAGCAAATATTGAGATGGCTAGTATTTTGCAGAAGCTGCCCTGTTTTGGGTAGAAATGTGGTTTTTCTGTTTGGGAGAGTTTCAGATGCTATGAATTCGTGTTTAGGCTTGCAACAAGTTTGTGAAGTTGTTTAGAATGAAGCCAAGCCTTCCCTTTATCAGATGTACAAGCTCCCTTGACTTTTGCCACTTTTCTTGCTTTTGAAGAAAAGTGAAATGACTTGTGCCAAAGGCCTGTACAGGCTTGCTTGCTAGCTGCAGAGAGTTGGTACAAGTTGCTTGTTATCTGTGGAAAATGCCTGCATCCAAGGAACAAGTCCAATGCTCAAGGCTGATAAAGTTGAAAAGGCTTGCTTTATCAAAATGGTATTGTGAACTTTATGCCATTTATGGATTAATCTTTTGTACAATGCTCCAAAGATCAAAATAAAGCCATTATCCATTGAGTTAGAATTCAATTATGGAGTGTAGAAGGGATTAGGACCTGTAATGCAAGGTACAAGCATGCTAGGAACTGATTTGCAACTTGAAGTATTGTAAACATGGCTTGAACAAAAGTGACAAATTGCCATTTTCTCTTCTTCGATTCTCCCTAACCACAAATGATCTTGGAGAGTTCTTGGACATTTTGGAAAGCTTGTAACATTATCTACAATCCATCTTTGAAATGAATTTTGAGATAACTCTTGGAACTAGGTGAAAAATTTCCATGAAGTTAGGTCAAAATCCTGCCTAAATTAGGGCAAATTTTCACTAAGTTAAAAAGTTTATGGACCCCTATTCACAAATTCATATCTTGAGATCCAAGAATATTTTGGGAAAACTTTGTGAATCAAAGTTGTATATTTCATGGAGGACTAAAACGTTCATGTTGCAAGTTTTCTTTGAATCCAATTGAATCATGGTGAAAAAGTTGTGGAAAGTTGGGAAAAAATAAGAAAATTTCCATACTTAGAAATTTTCTAAGTTATGAAAAATTTTCAAATTAAAACCCTAATTTGCAAAATTGATTTTCTTGATCAACAAGTTTGATATTTTGACATATCTTGATGAATTATGACCCTTGGCACTTTGTTTTGACCAAAAAGTCAAAGTTTGACTTTTCAGTGTACAGTTGACTTTTGATCAGTTGACTGCAAAATTCATTTGTCAATCCTATGCATTTGAGATCTTTTGAACCATGTGATTATTTCAAGATGATTCTATTGAGTCCTTGAAATCATGCTTGAACCTAATTGGTCATTGGTTAGGTTAAAAATCAGAAATTACCCTTTCTCAGTCAAAACCCTAATTTTGACCATTTTGCCCTTTTGATGATTTGATCAAATTTCTTGAGGAGTTGTGATCCAAACTTGATCATTTGGTACATATGAGTCTAGAATGTTGATGTGGATAAAAAATTATGAATTTTGACTGTAAATTGGCAATAGTTGACTTTTTCCCCAATACAGCTGATTTTTAGGTCAACTGTCCAATTGACTGGGCAAAAATGTGGTTCAAGGCTTGAAACTTGGTATGAGAAATATTAGGGGTCCAAGATGGTGTATGAAAGTAACATGAAGCATTTATGGTCCAAAAATCCTTGTGCAAACTCAAACCCTAATTTCAGGCTATCAGTGTAAGGTGAGGTCTTGAGCTGATCAATGAGAGAGTAAATTTTGGGGTACAACAAAATGCTTGATTTGTCTTGATTAGGGTTTGATATTTGTTGGTTTTAATCTTTCCATACAAACCCTAATTACTAGCATTTGTATATAAAGCATTAAATTGCAGAATTTAAATGTCCTACGCTATTACAACGCTTTAGGGGATGGGGGTACAAGTTTATGAATGGGGAAATTGCAAAAAAATTAAATCTAAATAATTATTACAACCATATTGAATATTGTACAAAAATGAATATATAAAAATGCAAGAATGTAAATGTAAAAAGAAATGTGATTTTATTTTGTTTTTCATGAAAAGGGTTTTTTTGATCTAGTTAACTAAAATAAAATAATTAACTAAAAATAAGAAAATTAAGATTAATTTAGTAAAATAAATTAATTTAAAGAGAACAAAATGTTTAGGGTTTTTTTTTTGTGAATTGGATTAAATTAGTAAATAAACTTAATTAAATAAAAGTCCTAAGTTCTAAATTGATTTTAATTTACAAGAAAAATAATATAATATAATAATTAAACCTAAAATATTAATTATTAAGAAAGAAATTAATTTATTAAGAAATGTTTTTGTTCTTTTGATTTATGAAGAAAAATAAACTAAATAAATATAAATAATAAAATAAAAATATTATTTGGATTTTTATTAATGACAATAAAAAATATATTAATAATAATAATAATAAAGAAAAGAGAATAAAATAAAAATATAAAATTAAAGTCAGGGGGTTAAAAAATGGAAATGGGGGTTAACAATAGTAAAAGGGGCGCTAGGCCCAAATGTGTGTTTTTGTAATCAGAGAAAAATAAATTAAAAAAATGCATGAATGGGCCTGCATTAGAAAGTAAAATGGGGGCGAGAGTCAGTAATTCAGACTGGGCCCAAAGCAAAAACCCAGCGCCTGTTTGGATCAAGTGTGGTTGATTTCTGTGAGTGCACCATGAGCTTGCATCATGAAGCGTTGGATTTGGATTGTTGAACATCCAATGGTGTTGATGTGAGGCTCATGATAGGTGCTTTGTACATGATTGCATTGGATCTGAAACAAATAAATATGAAACAAATAAAAGGGTACCACTAGGGCTCGAACCCAGGTCCCTATAGTCACAGGCGCGCGCTTCTACCACTGGGGTGGCTATACATCCGTTTATTAATACAAAACCAAGAATATATATTTGAAACACATTCTTAGGCCTGTATCACCTTCAACCTCGCGCCAGACCAGTCAACATGATTTTTGAAATTTCTATCTCTTTTATTTCTCAACCATTTGCAAAAGTATAAACATGAAACTTGCTCCAAATTTCATCATGAGTTCAGTCATATAAATAATTAAAGCTACAAATAAAAATTGAGCATGAATTTTGAATGGTACTAAATCTGACCTAATTTTTTCAGAAGATTCAACTCTAAAATTCTCACTACTCAGGCAACATAAATGAATTCTAAGGACATGGTTAGTTTCAAGACTATGATGTCTACATTTTATCTTCACAAAGGAATCAATAATGATGCTTGTAGAGAGAGTTCAAAGTTAAGGAAACTTACCTCAAAACTGGAAATCGTATTCTGAGTTTGAGCACTCCTCAAGGTGTTGTGATGATCAGAATAGCTTCAGTGACCCTCCAGGACGCTAATGCAATGTTTAGTTTGTACTGGAGATGGCTGAATCGTGCTGGAGAAGTCCAAGTGAAAAGCTCTATTTTTGAAAATGGAAGATGGTTCAAATGGTGTTACAGTCGTGTAACAGGGTGTGGGATGAGTTCTAAATGGTGTATGAAAGCTTTGTGATTGAATTTGAGTGAGAACGCACAAGTGAAATGTGAGTTTGGAATTCAAATTCAGAAACGACACAAAAATGGAGTTTGTGTGCAAATTCTGATTTCAGGGAGTTTTAGGGAGTTTCTAGGCTTGTGAATTCATATGTTAGCTTGCATATAGTGCCTTTATTTATAAGCAAGAGTTTTGGAGTGCTCAAGTTGGTCTAAATTCAAAATCCATGTTTAAACTCAACATGTGATTTTCTTGACAAAACAAGTTTCCATGCATTGTACTTTTGTTCATAGAGTTTTTATCCACTTTAAACACCATGCCTATGACTTTGTGGATGGAGTGTAATCAGAGAAAACAAGTTAGGAGCTCAAGAAGCTGACTTTGTGCATAAAGCTTGCTTTACAAGAATTGATATCTTGCTTTCTCCTTAAAATGGAAAAAGGCTTTGGAGAATGCTTAAATCAATTGGACAATTGATCAATCAGTTGTGTAAACATTAAATTAAGAAGTGAACAAGTTTTAGGCCTGTAAAGTGAGATTATGCAACATGGCTATGGATTTGGTTCATGTTGCATCACAAATTTTGCCTTGCAAAACAACTTGAAACCCCAACTTCTGGTCTTCGATTCTCCTTGATCACAAATGATCTCAAGGAGTTCTTGGACATTTTGGAAATCTTGTAATGTGTTATACAACTCCTCTTTGAATCACTTTTTCAAAATCCAAATGGAACTATGTGAAACTTGGGTCAGAAGTTAGGTCAAAATCCTGACCAAAAATGCTCAAAATTTCACTAAGTGTTTTAGTTTCATGACCATGACTTCATGGATTAAATTGAGATACAAGCATTTATAGGAGAAGTTGTGTAAATTAATGTTTTAGATCTCATGGAGATCAACAACTTTCATGTTGAAAGTTTCTTTTGAATCATCTTGCATCATTGTGAAAAATTGGCTCAAAGTTGTGAGAAAATATGAAGTTTTCAACACTTAGAAAAATTTCTAAGTTTGGAAACTTTGACTTTTCAAAATGAAATCTTGACTCTTTGATTTCTTGATGAAAAAGTTTCATATTTTGACATTTTTTGATGAATTGTGATCTTTGACACTTGATTTTGACCAAAAAGTCAAAGTTTGACTTTTCAGTGTATAGTTGACTTTTGATCAGTTGACTGAAAATCAACTATCAATCAAATGACCTTGAGCAATGTTTTGAGTCATGATAATAGGTCAAAATGATTCAATTTAACTCTTGAGATCATTCCTCAAACCAATTAACAATTTGCTAGGTCAAAAATCAGAAATTGCCCTTTCTCAGTTAAAACCCTAATTTTGACCATTTTGTCCTTTTGATGATCTGATTAAATTTCTTGAGGAATTGTGGTCCAAACTTTATCAAATGATACATATGAGTTTATAATGTTGACATGGTTCAAAAATTATGAAGTTTGACTGTAAATTGGCCACAATTGACTTTTCCCCCAATACAATTGATTTTTAGGTCAACTGCTCAAATGACTGAGCAAAAATGTGATCCAAGACTTGAAACTTGACATGAGAAATCTTGATGGTCCATGATGATCCATGAAAGTCATATGAGACATTAAAAGTTCAATTATCCTTGTGCAATCTCAAACCCTAATTTCAGTCATCAATGCTTAAGTATGTGTCTTGAGCTGATCAACTCTTGTGCAGTCTTGAACCAAAGAAGATCTTATGAGAAAATATTTGATAAATGAGAGGGAAAATTTTGGGGTACAACATTGCGGATAGCAAGATTAGTCACCAACTTTTCTTTTATCCAATAAAGGAAAGGGTGAAAAGAATAGGAAAGACCTTTGAGAATTTTTTTTGAGTAAGGGGGTAGGTTATGAAAAGGGAAGATATTAGCACCCTTATCATCCGTAGTTATCTACGGGGTCTTAATTGCTAGATCACTTTTGAAAATTCTTTGTGAATGTGTGTTTGAAAATATTTTGAAAATTCCTAAGTGCGACAGTTTTGTAATGATTCTCGCATCGTTGAGAATGCATACAAAATGTTTGTTTTTGAAAATATTTTAGAAAATAATTGTTTTGTGAGAAAACGTTTTGTTTGTGAGAAAGCGTCTACGAGCTATCTACCTACTCAAAAGCCTTTGGCGTCATTTTCCTCTTCCTTTGGATAGTGTTATCCTACCATTAGTTAGTAGGAAGCTCTATCATTGGATGCTTGAGGGATAGGCGTGGGTCATCGTACAGTCATAAAGGCAACTCGTAGGGCATTTTAGCAATTTATCGTAAGGGACTAAGATCGTTTACCAAGGCAGCATCAAAGGGTCATCAAGGGACTACAATCTTTTAACCAAGGGTCTTTGCTAAAGCGTCCCACGTTCGAGGGACATGACATTTTTATTCGAAGGCAACAAAGTGGAGTCACCCTAGAGGTGCATGTGTGAAAAGTGCTTTGATTTCAATTAAGTTTAATCTTTGATTAGGTTTAGCTATCGTTTGCTTTTAGTCTTTTCATACAAGCCTATTAGCATACATCTAGCAGTTATAAGGAAAGCGATAAAATGCAGAAAAATAAATCTTAATTATTACAGGGCTTCGGGAAGGGGGTATACAACCATAAAACAGGGGAAAAAAATAGTAAAACCTAGTTTAAGCTATTACAAACCATCAACGGTTACATACTTACGAAAAACTAATACGAAAGTAAAAGAGCGCGCGGAGATTGCAAGAAGCAACGGGGAGATGATTTGATGGAAAATAATTGATAATTAATTGAATTTTTTATTTGAGAAAAGGGAATTAATTAAAACCTAATAAAAACCTAAGTTATTTTTAATTGAAGAAAAATTTAATAATAAAAACCTAAAGAAACTAAGTTAATTAATTCAATTAATTTACTTTAAAAAAGTTAATTTGATTTAATTAAAAAAAGTAAAGTTGATTTAATCAAAGAAAACTTAAATCTAAATTAATTTTAATTAATTAATTAAAAAAAGTTATTTATATTAAAAAAAGAATTTAAAATAAAAAATAAAAAAAATGATGGGCCTGAATAAGTGATTTGGGGAGTATGAGGAAAGCAATTTTTTAGGCTTAAGACTGCAAGCCCAACATGCCTGCGTGTGATCCCATGTGGCTGGTTCCAGGAGGTGTATCGTGGAGGCTTTCTTTGGGGTCATTAGATCTAGATCTATTGAGATCACAAGGGAGTGATTAGTGGGTGTATGATGTGCGCGTTAGCCTGCCCTGTATTGGATCCTTTACAAAGAAAAGATGAAAAATATTCAAAATACCAGGGGTAGGGATCGAACCTGTGCCCTGGTATAATAATGCCTTTGCAACGCTCGCCTCTACCGCTGGGACGTCTTTACATATGTTCCTATAATTGAAATAATAAACATATAACATATAATCAAATATGATGATCGGAGAAGCGTCGGAGCCCTAGCTCTGGTCGTCTTCTCCGGTGAGCTTCAAAACCCGAAACCTACAAAAATCAAATATTAATGTTCTAAAACATCATGTCCCCCCTAATTTGACCCTTCTGGATCCAAATCTGGACTTAGTTTTGGCTATAGGTCCTTGTATCATGGGTTTCGAATCAAGTGAAACCGATCAGAGCAAATTATGGCATCTTGCAAACTAGCGTGCATAGGACCATAATTCTTATTCAGACTTGTTCAAACATGTCTCAGAAATGTGTTAGAAGCATCAATTAAGTTTAAAACAAAACAAGATTAAAGATATGATTTTGAAAAAAAGTATGAAACCGATAATGATATGCTATGCGATTTCACGCGTTTGGGATCATGATAACCGATCCAAACCTACCCTTTGATGTTCCAGGAAGTGAATGAGATTGAGGTTTTGGAGAGAGAGGGTTTGTAACACAAATTTTGAAAACTTAAGGTTCTTTGAAAAATATTGAGAATTTTGGAAAGCTCTTAGAGGCAGGGATGCGTGACTTTTGCTTCTGATCTCGTGTGTATATATAGAGGAAGGAGTATGGTGAACAAATATGGCAAGAAGAAAAAGCAATCATGGCCATGAGACAAGAAACAAACACATTTAAAAACTTCCATTTTTGAGAAATCCTTTCCATTTTGAAACTCACACAGTTTTGGCATGGTTTTAATTAGTTGTCTTGGGCCTAAATTGATCCAATAAAGCAAGCCCACATGCCTTATAACATTGCCTCATATTTTATTTGTTTTAATTTGTATTTAAATGAATAAAAATTCAAATAAAAGAAATAAAAATCATAAAAAATATGTGCATGGATTTAGAGGTATTTTAACACATTGGGAACATGTTTGAACATCAAAAGTTAGGCCCACTATCCAAAATTTTGAGTCTGCTCACTTTGCATTTCATGTATTTTACCAAAAATGCCCAACTTGCAATAGTCATAACTCTCTCAATTTTTATCATTTGAAGGTGATCTTTGACTTTTTGAAAATTTAAAGGTGTATTCTTCAATTTCTTTATTGATCATTTTTGCATTTGGAGAATTTATATTGATGTAAGTTTCCTTGAAAAAAGTGTCTTTTTGTTGACTTTTTAAATGACCTATAATGTATGGGCTCATATCTTTCAAATGAAGCACTTTTTGGACTTGAGCATACAAATACAAAGTGGTAGAGAATTGAATTTCCTTAAAAATGGACTTTGGTTGGAGGAAATTTGATGAAGCATGTAAAAGGTATGCTTGGTCAAAGCTTAGTTGACTTCTCCTAAGGAAACCATAATTTGGCAACTTTTGACTTTTGATGACTTGAGGGCTTTCCTTAAGGAATCATGATCAACACTTGATCAAATGATGAGTATCACTTTAAAATGTTGATGTTGACCAAAAATCTTGAAGTTTGACTATATGTTGACCATAGTTGACTTTTTACCCAATATAGTTGATTTTCAATCATTTGAGCCATTGACTGATTAAACTTGTGATGCAAGACTTGAAACTTGACATGAACATTGTTGAACACCTATGGAAAACCATGGAAACCACTTGAGACCTTTGCAACCCCAATCTTCCTTGATAAACTCAAAACCCCAATTGTAGACCCATTGCATAGGAGGAGGTTTGATTGGTCAACCCTTGAGTACTTGAGAGCCTTAGAAAAATGTTTTGAAGAAAATGGGAGGGAAAATTTTGGGGTACAACACCTGCGAACATAATAAATGGGCGGACGTACTTTCAAAGCTCACGAGCACAAAGAAGAAAGGGGGAACAAATCCGTCATCCAAGAATCCCTTTCTCGCCCGAGTATTGAAAAATCCACTATAGCACCTGAGGTGAATGCCATCGGAGAGAGCTCATGTTAGATGGCCCCAGTGTTTAATTTTTTAATAAAGGGGGAATTTCCCATTGACCAAAGTGAGGTAGTTGCGACCAAACGACGATCCTGCTCGTACGTAGTGCTCGAGAACCTACTTTATCAACGAGGATTTGCCATCCCGCTCTTGAAATATGTCGAGGAATCCAAAATCCCCGAGATATTATGGGAAATCCACGAGGGAATCAACGCCCAACACTTGGGTGGAAGATCCCTAGAACAAAAGTTGCTACTAGTCGACTATTACTAGCCCACCAGGCAGCAAGATGCAAATGAACACGTCAAAAACTGTGATATGTGTCTGAGACACGCGGACATGCACCTCGCGCCCCCACACAAGCTCAAAACACTGTCCTTCCTGTGGCCATTCTCCTAATGGAGAATGGATATCCTCGGACCATTTGTGCAAGGTTCGTATCAAAATAAATTTATGATCGTGGTCGTTGACTATTTTACGAAGTGGATAGAAGCCAAAGCCCTGGCTAGAATCACCTTATATAATATCCTCTCTTACTACAAGTGAAACGTACTTTCCCGATTCAGGATACCACAAGCGCTCGTCACCGACAATGGGACGCAGTTCACTGATCAAGGTTTCCGAGACTTCTTCGCTAAGCTCGGCAGCAAGCAGCACTTCAACTCGGTCGAACATCCTCAAACCAATAAGCAAGCTGAAGCCACAAATACAATCGTCTTACGAGGACTTAAGCACAGGCTAGGAGAGGCCAAAAGGGGGTGGGTCGAAGAACTGCACAGTGTCCTATGGGCATACTTAACAACACCACACTCGACAACTAGTGAGACCCCATTTCGGCTAACCTGTGGCACCAAAGCAGTCATCCTCGTGGAGATCATGGAGCCATCCAGGCAAACTGAAGTCCCTCTAGACGAGGAATTAAATGACGAGGCCCTAAGAGAAGAGCTTGACCTAGTCGAGGAAATCCGATCAAGAGCAGCTCTTTACGAAGCCACACTGAAACATCAGGTAGGCCTTCGCCATGACAACAAAGTCATAAAACGCGAGTTCCAGGAGGAAACCTAGTTTTGCGGAGGAATCAATAAGATTCCCATGAGGGGAAGCTGGTCACGAATTGGGAAGGACCGTACCGCATTCATAGAGCTACGGGATCTGATGCATACTACCTCAAACACTTAAATGGAGAACTGCTGCCTCGACCATGGAATTCTACAAAATTGAAACATTATTACAGTTAAGTTCTTATTAAAACGACGGGCATTAGTTTGGAAATCATCCGCTCGTTCTCTTTAGTCGTAGTGTCCAGTTAAGGCCGCAGCTCGTTAAGATACTTGAGGAGTTGAACCTGAGCCTCATACTTTATTTCATGGTTGAGGATGTCACCTTTCAGATTTTCATTTATGCCCAGTAGCTTCTGAATCCGGGCGTGCGCTTTGTCGAGGGCGACCTGAAAGCCCATAGCCTCATCATTCAGCGTCAAAGTCATTTTGAGCATCCTCATCACAGAGGCCACGTCCTTCGACAAGTTTTTCCTTCGAGTTTTCTTGTCTTAGAACAAGATCGCTTCCCTTTCTTCCTCATGAAGACCTAGAGATCTCTCCCCATTAAAAATATCACCATTGAGATAACATGGAGGCAACACGAAAACTCCCCCGGCACCCCTATCACTTTCAGGCGCAACCCTCTCAATATCCTCCACACGCTTCCTTTTTACCGATGGCTTGGAAGGAGGAACCTGGGTCTTCGAAGAAGAAGGGGAGCCAATCGCTCGGGTGGAAGATTTGGCCTGCTCCTGAATTTGAGCGACCCTATTATTAGACCCCGAGGTGGAAGCATTCTTGGGCCTCAACTTTAGTAGACGCTCCGAAAGCGAAGCCATCCGACCAGCAATCAAAAGGAAACTGTCAGTCACGGGCTAAGCAAAGATGATATCGCGGGCATGTCCCATGCATAAAATACAAACATATAAAGATAAGATCACGCCCGTATCCCCTAGCTAAAAGCCTCAAAGCCTCCTCGTCTGAAGAATATTCGAGCAAGGCTTTCGTATTGATCAACCTATGAATGAGAAGATACTCCCCTTTATCATAAAAGAGGAGGTTGTTGTTCACGTCCATGCACCTCGCTGATGAGAAACTCTTAACATAAGACACCAGCTTCTCATAGGAGAGTTGATCCTGGGCATCTAAGTCCTCAGGTTTCACTGTGTATACTCGGGCTTTTTCTCAATATGCTTCCATTGTCATTCAAGCAGAAATCTGGCCATCAACCGGACTACTGGTCGAACCTCCTCCATCTCTTCCAAGAGATCGTATAAGGAAGCTACGGCTGCATCTGTAAGAGGCTTCACGAAAAAATACCTCTCTTTGAAGTGGCGAACACATTCCAGATATGGCCAAAAGAGTTTCCTGAACTATTTAAAAGACACTCAGGCTTGACCCCCTCCGATGGACTACCTTTGCAAATGGAAGATGCAGAAAAAGAGGGGCAATATGGCGCCTATTTAAAGATATTGACAGACGAGCTCAAATGGCCGCATGAACACGAGCGTATTTGGGTGAAGCTGAAATGGTGTCAATTGTAGCCATTGGAAACCCCCACTTGGAAGTCATTAAATGGAAAATGCATCCCTTCCTCCTTGAAAGAAAATTCATACATGGAGAAGCGCTTTCCCGGATATGACGAGCATATCCTCCTATTTTGATGAGGGATTTATAAAGCCCAATTAGCGGGGGCACCCTCTGCTCGAACCTCCGGACAGTTGAACGCATCAGACGCGTCATGTGAGAAATACGACCTTTTATTTCTAGGCTCAGGTGCAACCCAAGCCAATGGGTCCTCCACGAAATTAGTTTCGTCCTCATGATTGGCTGGCATGGCGTTCTCCTCGATTGGATGTGCCATTATACTTGAAAAGAAGAGGAAAACAGTGAATTCAACATCATCAAATTCACCCTTCCATTGTAAATCAAGTGAAAGGGCGATGAATTCATAGAGGAACTGACCTCTACCCAAGCCCTTGACTGCCACATCGGAACAAACCACACCTTACTCGGGGACACTTGGTCAAACGGACAAAGTTTCCTGAACCCACCCTGCTATCTGGGGAGGATGACCTCGACGCTAATATCTGAAATAGGGCCAATGGGCCTTTCTCCACCACCATGAACTTCGATGAACATCCATGAAGATTCATTGTAGAACCCATGAATGTTCATCCAGGATTCATCCATTCAAGATAAAAACTGGCTGTCTAATCTAAAAATTCTGAGAAAACATGTTATCAAGAAGATATGACTTACTTGGATAAAGAACGCCTTTGAAGAATTATATGGTGAAGATAGAAGGAGGGGATCCACATGCGAATGAAGAAGAGTGGAGAAGAGAGCTTGAAAATAACAAATGAACCTCTAGGGTCCCATTTTTATTGATGGTTCACACTCCACGAGGCTGCACACGAAAGTTCATTATTATTTGGGCTTTTTGAACTCCCCTATGAAAATATGGAACCTCAAAACAACTACCACATGGCGTTAACAAGCAGCCACGTGCCCACTCTTGAAGTAGAAAATATCCTCAACTTCAATATGAAACACTAAACACGAGCACATTGAAGATGTTTCACGATCAATAACGGGAAAATGTGCGACCCCGTGGCTAAACCTTATGTACGGGCACATCTATCACGTTTCACTCACGGGGGAGAGGTAAAAAATCGACATCATAGCGACACCTTGTGGACATGCACGTCAAAAAAGAAAACTTGGGGAAACTCCCAACATCTTATATATTTATGACGGACACCAAATGAACAAATGATCTGGTTGACCGCACAACTCGCGTGTTTTCGAGATCCCTGACATGGGTCGACAAAGTATCCCTGAAACAGGTCAATAAAGTATCCCCGACACGGATCAACAGATTATCCCCGACAAGGGTCAACAAAGTATCCACGATAATGGTCAATAAATTATCCTCAATTGAGGGTTACGATTTCCCTTCTTGGGCGAGTGTTCCCCAACAGTGAAGCTAAACTTAAGTCATCACCCTTTCACCTAAGGGAAATAACTTTGGGGGATTCTGTTATGGACTGGGCCAGTACTTGTCCCACTGTTTGAGAGGCCCAATCCAGCGTATTTTCCTAAGGCCCAAAGGCATCCAGCCCAACCTAAGAACCATTGGGAAATTCCCCACGTATCTATTAGGGAGCGTAACTCACTTGTCCATATTATCATCATTCTGTCCTTTGAGAATAACGGGTCTAGCTCCTGCTTTCTCGGGGCGGTTGACCAGGAAGGAGGCTACGTGTTGGACTCCATACGTACGTAAGCCCTGGAAGTCTATGTTGTTGGGCCTTATCATGGCCCATCACTGAATACCTTGGCCCAGCGTTGGGGGCTATAAATATCCTCTCACTTGAGAGGGTCAAGTATTGATTATATCTCATTCTTACTCTCACACTTGCTTGCATAACTCTAAACCTCACTTTAGCATTGGAGTATCTTGCAGGTACCCTCCACTTCCCATCCAACTGCTGTTGCTCGACTCAAAGCTTACGCCATTGACAATCCCTTCTGGCCATGTAAGATCACAATCTATCCCAAATTTTTTTTGTAGTAGAAACTCATGAAATAGACTGTGATAAATATTTCTTCTCTTTGGAGCGGCTACATATAAGTTAGTATTAGAGTAAGATATGTTTAACGAGTGTTTTTATAGTAAAATCTGATTATATTATACCTCAGTTTTAGTAAAAAAACTAAAAAAAAGCGCTTTTAACTTCGGACACAAAATGTGTTTTACCTCGGCTAAAGAAGCGAGGTAACGAAGGTCGCCACGAAAAGTTGCTACTTATTACATCGGTGTTTTAAAAATCGAGAGATGAATTTATTTGCACATGGATTCGAACCCCAACGTTTTCACTTTTATTATTTACAAAAGTCGCGTCTCAACCATCTCGGTTAAACAACAAAACTGAAAGGTAGTTATATTGTTTTTTTAATTTAAACATGTTATATTGTTTACACATAAAATTAATAAAATAATTTAATTACGAACTAAAACATTTACCCAAAATATTACATTGTTTATACAAAATAATAAAATAAAATTAATTTGTTCATGAAGATCATATGTTGGATCTTCAAATCCTTAATATTCTGGGAAAGATCAAATGTTAGATGCCAAAATATTTTCAATTGATTTTCGTTGCATTTTTTCTGATATGAACAAATAAAACGGTTAGATAAGTAAATGATTTTTTTCTGAAATAAATAATTAAGAATAGAAACCTTATATCCAAATAATTTCCTGCTCTTACAATCCACCATATAAAACTCTTCATGGCAAAAAATCTTGCAAACCTTAAAGTGGAGGATAACTTCATGATGTTTCATTACAATTTTTGATGTTCAGAATGATTTTATAAGAGAAGTTATTTATGTTTCACGCAGACCACTAATGAAAGTATCTTGAGCGATGATAACCATGAAATTTACGGCAAGGATCTGAGTATAGAACGGTGATAAATATCCTTAGTTTTTAATGCTAAGTTATCCTCTCGGTTATTATGAAACATATGTGATAGAACATTTAATTTACAAATAAAAAATATAGTAAAAAGGGAGGTTCCAGTATTGTTTTTCCCCTCGATTATGTTAAACTCCAAGGTAAGTTGTTGTTTTAAAAACTAAAATATGTAGCATATCTTTTGGATTTTCAATGAGGTTTTTGAGCTATTTAAACGTTTCAATTCCAACTCTCTATGTATTGTTTCCTTGTTTATATGTATTTTCCTATTTTCAATGTCTCATTTCCAACTCTCTGTATTGTTTTCTTATTTCAAAGTCTTCTTTATATAATAAAAAATAGATGCAAACATTTTGTTCATTATCAACGAAAAAACATGAATTTCAATGATTCATATAATTTTTATATAAGGAAACTTGTTAACAAATAAAGGTTGAATGGTTACTTTCACATTCTAAATGGCCCCATTTACGTTGATCTCGTTAAAGAGTTCTGGATGAATGCCTCCGTAGTTCCAGCTTGTGATGATGAAATCATCCAATTGTGTCAATGACTCTCATTTCTTAATTTCTCCATTACTAATTGATATGACAATAGACTGTGAAGAGTTTGGTAGTTGAGTTAAACACTATAAATTCAACAACGTCTATTCAACCGAACTTCATCGAATCTATGCCAACGGAGATAAGCCCACTAGTCATACTTATCTACTCCCAATTCCAAATTTTTTATTTTAGTTTCTAGTGGCTAATCTCCGCCCAAGAGAGAAAGAAATTGAAACACTTACTTGTATGACAAGCATATCTTGTTATTCCTTACATACAATATAAGAATTAATCTTCCACTTACTATTTTTAACTTCTTAAAGGAATTGATAAACAACTCTCGGGAGGAAATAACTTTCCTCATACCATTTGGAAAAGTTCTTTCTAAACTTTTATCTAAGTTAGGGATAGTTAGAAATAATGTTGAAGTTGAGTGGATAAAGAAGTTTGAATATGTGGAATAGTTAGAAATGACATTTCTCATATCTGTTGTCTTATTTTTTTTATTTAGGTTTAATAGTCATTTACCTCCTATAATATAGGCGAGTTTTGATTTACCCCCTTTAAAAAATTGTTACATCCCTTGAAATGTTAAAATTCTAAGTCTTTTGCCCCCTAGGTGCAAATATTACCCGTTATAAAATATTTTTTTTATTTACCGCCCTCATTTTTACACGCTTAGGGGTACCCAAAAAATTACAAGGCAGTAATCAATTTTTTTTAAATGGGGGTAAATCAAAACTTGCATATATTGCAGGAAGTAAATAACTATTAACCCTTTTTTTATTATTAATGAAATATTTTATTTTTCAATTATTATTTATTCTTGTTTACTGATAACATAGATTTTTTGAATCACTAATTAACAAATAAAATTATGGAATCTGAAAAGACATCAAGTGAGAAATCATTGAAAAAAACTTTACATGCGGATACAGGGATTCGAAGCGAGATCCCTCGTAGCTATATTGCCTTGGTTGTTCAATAAAACCAAGAGAGCAGATTTACTTATTTTTATATAAAATATGGAGATCACTTATAGCCATCATCCTTCGGTTTTAACGAAAAATGAGAGAAAAGGTTGTTTATTTTAAATAAAAAATAAAACATGGAGTTCCGAGGACCTATACACTCATTTTTTTATTGTTCAAAGATGTAAGTTTCGTCATAAAAATATATTTTGTTGTAGTGGAAACCGAGGTAAAATATGTTAGGTCCTTGGTTTTATTAATAATCTTTTTTTAAAACATTATATTGTTTACACAGAATATTAAACAAATCTTGATTCATCATCGTCGTTGTAATTCTAGATTTTGTTACATACCTTGTATGCGTCCAACTTCTATGTTTTAAAAGGTTGAACTCCATTATTTGTGTAACTTGAAGCAATAATGATTTTTTGCACTTGCAATCTATCATTTGAGTACTTTTCAAAGGTTGGTCTCCCTTCTTTAACTGAGGGTTGTTCCAAAAATATAACAATAACAACTTCAACACCATCATTTGAGATAAATTGCAAGGGAAGAAATAATATTTTGTTCATGGATAGAAGAACATTGAAGATTTTTTTTTGTTTTGTAATCTGTTGTACCCCAAAGTATTCCATCTCATTTCACTCAAATACATGCCTCTATAGGTCCTCAATTGCTCAAGGTGGACTAAGGGTTGACTAGACAAATCCTCCTCTTAAGGCAACAAGGCTCAAACTAGGGTTTCAATTTCAAGCAAGATGGTTGAGTTCCAAGGGTCCAAAATGGTCTCCATTTCCATAATATGTCCCTAACATCATCCATGCCAAGTTTCATGCCTTGCACTACAAGTTTGCTCAGTCAACTGCTCAGATGCCTAAAAATCAATCGTACTAAGTCAAAAGTCAATTGTGGCTCAAATACAGTCAAACTTCAAGATTTCTGGTCAACATCAATATTTTGAAGTATTATCCAACATTTGATCAAGGGTTGGTCATGATTCCTCATGAAATTCTCCTAACTCATCAAAAGTCAAAAATGGCAATTTAGGGTTTCTATAGGAAAATTCAACCAAACTTTGACCAGGCATAACTTTCTCATACTTTATCAGAAATTTTTCCAACCAAGGCTCATTTTGAAGAGAATACAATTCCTTACAACTTATCTTCAACCCTCAAGGTTAAGAAATGCCTCAATCAAAAGATACAAGTTCCTACATTATAGGTCATTTCAAAAAGTCAACAAAAACACCTTTTGGGTCAAAGATCCTTACATGAACATGGAAGATCCAATTGAGATGAAACCAAAAGGGTTGTTCAGAGGACATCCTAAGCTTTCTAAAAAGTCAAATAACACCTTCTTAGGGTTAAAAAATGAGAGATATGTGCATTACTAAAGTTGACCAATTTTTGGAAATGTGCATGAAGTCAAGATTGATCAAAATGGATTTTTTTTCCAAATGGGCCCATGTTTTCTTGTTTGAAACTTGTTCCTAAGATGGCCCATGACCCCTGAGCTTATCCACCTATTATTTCATTATTTTTATTTTTTATTTTTATTTTTTATTCATTTAAATCAAAATAAATCAATTTAAATAGTGGAATAATCAAATAAAATCAAAGATTTGATTTTATGAGCACATTATGAGTCCATGAACAGCTAGCAAATCAGGAAAATTCATGCAAGGGCTAATTGATTGGAAAAGATCATGATTTGGTTTGTTTTAGAAACAATTCATACAAGGCAAAAAAATCAAATCTTTTTCAACAATTTGCAAAGATTGGATACAATTTTGTTAACCTAATTGCTTCTATTATATATAAACAACATTTCCAAAGTATAGAAACAAGGTTTTGGCCGTCAGAATTAGCAACACAAAAATCAAATTTTGAACAACAAAGAGGCAATCGGATTTCCTTCTACAAGGAGATTCAAGGTGTTTCAAGGCCAGAAATTCATTCCTGAATGTATTTGGGAGTTGTTTGGATCATCACCAAGCCTCAACACGCCCAGAAACGCTCTACACGAGTACCACGATCTTCCTTCCTTCTTGAAATTGATTTTTTCAATTTACGCATGATAAACGATTTCTAACTATACATTCATGTTTGTATCATTATTTAGAATATGTTTGCATATTTAATTGTGAGTTTTGATGCGTATTGGACAACCTGCCATTGTTAGGGTTTAGAGTTTCTTTTTAGGGCTTTTCGTTTCAGGCAAAATCAGGGCCAAAGATGGATACCACTGCATTCAAGAGATCAAACCCAATTGATCTATGTAATTAGATTTGATTTATATTTCCTTGATATCATTTTTGAGATGCACAGGTTACAGCTATGGCAAACGTCCGTAGGTAAAAGTCTTTACCTAAGACAACAGTCCCAGCGAAGAAGATGAAGGCGTTGCAGATCCTGAATGACCCATTTGAATTTTTGCGTGTTTTTATAAAAAACCGACTTTTGCATATTATATAATATATGTTATGCGTGGGTATTAACGATTGAGTAGCTTGGTTCAGTGGCAAAGGAGAAGGGTTTGCAAGGCGCGCGTGTAGGAGGTCAGGGGTTCGATCCCTGCCTCCTACATAATATTTTTCTCAATATCTATTTGTAGATTCAGTGGTTTCATCACATGTGCATACACCATACGCCTTCATATCATCATCATCATTGGATCAATCTGTATCCAGATCCAACGCCTCAAGCATGCAGGCGCATGGTGGAATCTCTTGGCAAACTTCTCACTGAATCCAACACTGGTGATGGGCCAACCTGACTGGGCTTGGAGCATAATTCAGCAACATCGCCTCCAATTGGGCCTACATCCCCTTAGGCCTAATTTCTAACCTTTTTTTTAGTTTTTTTATTTATCATCGTTATTTTGTTTAATTATTTTTATTAATCAATTTTTTTTTACAAAATCATAAAATCAAAAATCACAAAAATAATACATAATTTTTTTTATAATAAATTAACTTTTGTAAATAAATTAATTTCATCAACTTTAATTTATTTTTCATTAATTAAAATCAATTAGAAATTAGGTTAAATTCAAATCTTTTTCACAAAAAAATCCAAAAATATTTTAATGATCAAATTAGGGTTTTTAGGGTTTTAAAATTTTTCCAAGCTTTATTCTCGCGCTGAATTATTTTTGTCGTACGATACTTTTTCAATATTGATGTAACTGCGCCCGGTTTATAATAGATTAATTAGGTTTTAGTTTCGGCAAATTTACTTTCAGTGAATTCTTTATGTATCTGTCCAAAAGCCTTGTAATAGCGTATGACTCTTTTACTTTTTCGCTTTTATATCTTATGCTTGTATATAATTATTAGCAACCTAGAATTGTATGCAAAAGATAAATAATTTAAAACAGTAGAAAACCCTAAATGTGCAAAGATTAAATTGACTGAAAAACAAACACTTGCACATGCTCACTCCTAGGGTTTTCTCCACTTCGGTTGCCTTCGGAAAACGGTCACTATTCTCGAAACGTGAGAATTTTTAGTGGCTGTCCTCTAATTCAAAAGATCACTAGTCCCTCGATGACCCTTTCGATGTTGCCTCGGTAAAAAAAAGTGATCTTAGAGTTTTAGGACAATTACTAAGAGATCTTGCCATGTTGCCTTAAGTGACCGTAATCGTCCCTTTCGATTGTCCTTCAAACTCCAACGATGGAGCTACCTACTCCTTAATAGTAGGATAGCATTGTCTAAATGATATAAGAAAAACGAACAGTCTTTTTCGAGTAGGTAGAAACTCTTAAGTACTTGTTCAAAACAACAACTCTTACACCCTACACTTTCAAGCACTTTTCAATTAAAGTTTTCAAAAACACTTTATCACACCCTTGGGGACTGATACAAGGGTTACCATAAAGTGAAACGCCGCACTAAGGCAATTTTAAAACTTTTTAAAGCACACAAACACACAAAAGCAATTTAAGAATGAGCAGGTACCTAAGAGCCCGTGGAAAACCACAGATAGAAAAGGTGCTAACACCTTCCCTTTCTATAATCTACCCCCCGTACTCAGAAACATCTCGAAAAAGGTTTTTTCGGTTCTTTTCCCCTTTTCCTTTGTTGGATAAAATAAAAGACGATGGTGACTCTTGCTTACTGTAAATTTGCGAACAAAAATCGCAAAACCAGTAGTAACTAAAAAATAGTCGGTTCTGCCACCGTATCACAGAACTGGCGACTCTGCTAGGGAAAATAAAAAGTGGGGTTTACCTTAGGATCTAGGTCAATCTTAATTGCTTCTTTGGCTTGTCTTGTTTGATTTACTTTTAAGGGTATCTGTTTGGGTTATTTGGATCCTAAACCCGGATCAGGGAATTCCTTTTAGGTAAGTAGCAATAAATTGTGAGGGAGCTGTGCGGGGTATACCGACATGGTTGAAACAGTAGCTACGTTGATGCGATACTTTGGTGTGTACAGGTAGCCCTTGAGTAATCAAGGAGAATACGGGGCTGCTGCGTGGTATCATAAAGCGTCAACTGACCTTAGCACCTTAATTAACCAAATTGGCTTTTTAGGACGTAGTGAGATAGTCGTCTTTAGTGTAAACCCAAAGTAGGTTGATACTCGATGCTACACTCATTGAGGTTTGACACTTGAGTTTTATTTGGTGGCAAGTCAAATGTCTATCGGAACGAAATTTTGGGGAAAGATCGATGATATTGAGATCCCTTAGAACACGGTTACTATATTTAGGACAGGTTGAACCAACCCAACTTCAAGAGGGTATTACCTTAAAATCCATGCAAGCCTTAAACCTAAGGTCTCTGTGTGATTTTCTTGTGTTTGCTATATCTTCTATATCTGAGCATAATCATGACATCATAACATAACATATCATACTAACCATTTCAAGGATTCTTAAGGCTTATTTTTGTCTTGTTTTGTAGGACATGGCCCTCGCCCGCAGATTCACTATCCAAGTCAATCTGGTAAAGGTACCTCCTCAGCTTAAGGAGTTAGTATCAAGGGTTCCTGAAAGCTCTCCCTTCATTGAAAGTCATGGTCGACTTCTCAGCTTGGTCACCTCAAACCCTGATGAAGAAATGTTAAAAGTCCTCTTTCAGTTCTTTGACCCTCTACATCACTGCTTCACTTTTCCGGATTACCAGTTAGTGCCTACTATAGAGAAGTTTTCTCTATTAATGGGGGTGCCTATCCTTAAAAAGGTACCTTTCAATGGTATGGAAAGAGACCCTAAACCTGAAGATATTGCTAAAGCTATGTCCTTACAACGGTCTGACGTAATAGAAAATTGGGAAACCAGGAGAGGTGTCAAGGGTTTTTTGGCTAAGTTCTTATTTAACAGAGCTCATCATTTTTGGGATACCCTAGACTTACAAGCCTTTGAAGAGGTGTTAGCCCTTCTAATCTATGGGTTGCTACTGTTTCCTAATCCGCACCATCTCATTGACGTGAATGCTGTTAAGATTTTCCTGTCACGAAATCCGGTACCTACTTTTGTACCCCAAAATTTGCCCTCCTATATTCTTCAAGATTTGCCAAGATCAATCTCCAGATGATTCAAAATCTCTCAAGGGTTGCACAGTCCAATGGCCTCCTAACACAGTCAAAGTTAGGGTTTTGGTTCTTGCAAAGAAATTGAGGTTTCCAAGGGTCCAATCAAGTCCCACATACCTACATACATTGTCAAGCATCCATAGGTTAAAGTTTCAAGACTCACAGCATCAAGTTGCACAGTCAAAAACCCTAATTGCTTCACAGTCAACTGTAGGGGCAAAATGGTCATTTGACAATCAAAAGTCAAAATTTTTGGTCAACATCTTATTTTGAAGCCACAAACATCATTTGATCAATTCTTGATCATGATTCTCAAAGCATGGCTCAAAAAGTCTCAAGATGCAAAAGCTTCTATTTTTGGACAGTTGAAAAGTCAACTGCAAATTGACCAAGGCATAACTTCTTCATGGTTTATCAGAAAAATCCCATCCTAAGCTCATTTTGAATAGGATGACATTTCCTACAACTCATCTTCACACTTCAAGTCCAAGAAATGCCCTCACAAAAAGTTATCAATTTCAACATTATAGGTCATTTTCAAAAGTAAACAAAAAGGCACTTTAAGTCAAAGACCATAACTTGAGATTGGTAAATCAAAATGACATGGGACCAAAGGCATTGGTTAGAGGACTTCAAGACCTTTCCAAAATGTCAAAGAACATGATCATAGCTTAAAAATTGAGCAAGATATGCATTGGAGAAGTTGGGAAATTTTTGGGAACTTTGAAAAGTCAACTTTGCTTCAAAAGCTTCAAAAATGCTAATGGGCCTCAATTTCTTTCTTGAATCATTACCCAAAGCATATGCACGACCCATTGAGATAAAAATGATTTATTTTCTTATTTTTAATTAATTAATTGAATTTTTATTATTATTAATTCATTTAATTAGATTTAATTATGAGAAAAATATCAAATAATGGTTTTCAAATCTTTTTGTGCAGCAAATATTCTCATTATAGGCTAAAGATTTCGTGCACCAATCAACAAGACAAGATCATCCATATTTGGCAATATTTGCATGGAAAAAAGATTGAAAAAGATGTAATAAAAATCAAATATTCAAAACATAAATTCATGGATCTTTGGGCTTGTTTTTGACCTAGAATGCTTCATATACATATGCACAAGGAAACCTAATTCAATATATACACGAAAAGCTGCTCACAAATCCATACTCACTTTGCAAAATTCTCATAAGAAGCTTGAAACTGATTTCATAGGGAGAGGACAATTCAAGGCCTAAAAACGATTCTAACGCATTGTTGGACCTTCCAGTAGTCCATTGGCATCAAGAATCAACCCTAACACGTGAAGAATCCAAGAACACAGGCCATACGGTTTGTCTTGTTTTTCAAATTCGCATAGCATGATTCATGTGCTTTTAATTGGTTTTCTTGTGTGATTTACACTAATAGGTACCTCCTGAAGCGATTGGCATAGGTTAATTGACCTAACTCTTCCTAAACTGAAATCTACCATTGAAGGATATCTAGGGTTCCAGGACTTGAAAATTAGGGCTTTCCCTATACGGTAAAATTGGACCTTAAAACCTGTATGGATGAATTCGTGACATTAAGACGAGACAAACCAATACCTCGCGCTCAATTTATATAAGCTGTGGGCCTATTCGCTATTATGCACTGTTCTATTTAGTGGGGGTTTAAAACCCCCGCTACTTGTTTTACAATTTGCAGGAAAGACGAAGACGAAGCATGCGTGGCAAGGCGTGACTGGAGCATTTGAATTTCAGCGCGTTTTTTTTGTTTTATATCATTAACTTTTGTTTTTCATTATAATATATGTTTTCCATTATATAGACAAACGCGCTAAGTGGCTCAGTTGGTGGAGGAGAGGCATTGCAAGCATTGGGACCTGGGTTCGATTCCCAGGTCCCCCATACAATTGCTATTATATTTTCTAACTCAATTCCATGCAGCGCTTCATCCAGAACTCCACCATGAGCCTCACGCTTGAGCCTGCCAAGTGGCCAGGAGATCCAATCCAGTGGTCAGGAGACAACGCCTAGGGTGCACCTCAGTCAACCATCCCACACGTGATACCAAAAGTCAAGCAAGGCCTATGCTGATGGGCCAAATTTGCTTCAAACAAACCTCCCTTTGGGGCCTGATACCCCTGGTTTGCATTTTTTTAATTTTATTTTCTTTTCAATTTTAATTCTTTTAATTGTTTTTTAATTGTTTTCTTTAATTCCATAAAATAATTTTTTCCATAATAAAAACAGAAAAATCAAAATATGTCTAATTATTTATTAATTTACTCATTAATTTATTTTTGTAAATAAATTTTAATAATTAATTTAGTTAATTTAGGTTTTAAACTTTAATCCTTTTCTTAATAAATAAAAAATATCTAGACTTAGGGTTTTTTTGACATTTTTCATCCTTTTCTTAATTAGTTATTTTTCTCATTTATTTATTATTATAATTACTATTTATTTTTTGTAAATAAACATGTATATTAATTAATTAGTAAATTAGAGTAACTTTAATATTTCTTTTTATTAATAATTAAAATATTTAGAACTAGGGTTTCACTAACTTCTAATTTTAATTCTTTTCTTATTTTCATTAAATACCAAAACATAAAAACATTTTCTTTTCCTTCTTTTCTTTAATTAAATAATAATTAGACTTTTAATTCAATTTAATTTCAAAAGGGTCAAAACCCTCGGACGTTCAATTTTAATTTCTATTTCGCGCATTATTTTCTTTCAAATATTATGTAACTGCTCAAGGCTTGTAATAGTAATTAGGTCTTTTTACTTTCCGCATCTTTTATCAAAACGGATCTTTGTACTTTGGAGATGTATAGACCCGCGCCTTGTAATAGCGTAGCTTTTATCTTTCCGCATTTAAATTTCCGCACTCTTAAGTTCTAAATTGCATGAAAGAATGTATGATTAATTAAAAACAAGCGTAGCTCACAATAATGCCATGATCAAAGATAAACTTAACATGAAAACAACACACAAATTCACACACCACTTCTAGGGTACGCCTCACCTGTTGCCTTCGAAACGTGGTCGTCAAGTATAGGACGTCTTAGTAAGTCCTTATGTCCATGATCCGGTTGCCTCGGAAAAGTTGCCTCAAAACGGTTGCCTCAAAATAAGTTGCCTCAAAATGGTTGCCTCGGATTTAAAAAGGATCAAGGACATAAGGGTAGCTTCTAAGGTGTCCTAACTGTTGCTTCGGTGACCACACTGTCCCTACACTCGAATTGACCGGAACACCTCCAATGGTGGTGCTACCTACCTCTCAATGGTGGGATGGCACTACCTTAAGGACATTTACACAGCTTAATTCCTTAGGGTAGGTAGATGACTCATAGATACTTGCTCTATTCAAAAACAAATCAAAACTCTTTTCACACCGACACTTCCAAAAAGCTTTCAAAACAATTTTTCAAACACTCTTGAGGACTGATACAAGAGTCATTCTGAAATCTTTAAACGAAACTTTTTCAAACCCACTCACACTTTGAAAAGCAAACATTTTGAAAACATAGTGAGCAAGTATCTAAGAGCCCATGGATAACCATGGATAGAAAGGGTGCTAACACCTTCCCTTTCTATAAATCTACCTCCCGAACCGAGAAACTATCTCATAAGGAATTTTGTTGTGCTTTTGTCCTGTCCATGTTGGAGAAAATAAAAGACGATGGCGACTCTTGCTTCCGCGACATTTCGCGAACCAGCGTTAAACAGTCAGTTCTAAATCCACCGATCACAGAACTGGCGACTCTGCTGGGGATATAATTATATAAGTGAGGTGTACCTTAGGATTAGACCACTCTTGTTTTCAATTGCTTGCTTTGATTGCTTTAATATTGTGGGTTTGTTTTGGGAGTTCTATAGATCCTAAACCGGATCTGGGGATACCTTTTAGGTTGCAACAAACTGTGAGGGAACTGTGCGGGGTATACCGACACGGTTGAAGCAGTTGCTACGTTGATATGGCACTTTGGTGAGTATCGGTAACCCTTGAGTCCAGTCAAGGAGAGTACGGGGCCGCCGCGTGGTGTCGTGAAGCATCAACTGACCTTAGGAACCTTAATTGAACCATCTTGGCCTCTTTAGGGTAGTGAGATAATTGACTTTGGTGCAGTCTGAGGTTGGTTGATACTCGATACTACACTCAGTTGAGGGTTGTTTTCTTGGAATATTTCGGTCGCCAGTTCAGTGGCTAAATCGAAACGATGAACACAGAAAACAATTCAATGATATTGGGACCCTTAGAACCCGGTTACTTTTGATAGGACAGGTTTTGAGCCCACCAACTTCAAGAGGGTAGTACCCCAAACTTCATGTTGGCCTAAACCCTAAGGGCTGTCTTGTATGACTTGTGTGCTTTCAAACTTGACTACTTGCATGCTTGTTATCTGACACTTGGTTTTCTTGCAGGTTTTGTTTACAGTCCTTAATCTGGACTCATAATAGGGTTACATATATCACTCCATGCATAGCATGACATCATACCATTGCATACATCCTACATAAAGACTAATCTGTTTCAAGGATCTCGAGGGTCTATGATGCAGGTCATGATGAACCAACGGTCTAGCAAGGGGCAAAGGGGATTTATTTTCCTCTAGCCAAGGGTGCCAGGGGCTATGACCCACTCGATATGGTGAGCCTTGACTCTTGAAGAAGGACTCTCAACAATACGCAGTTCCTTCAATCAAGCTACCGGATCCCAACTCTAACAATTTTCTTGTTTACCCCGCGAGATCCTTGAAAACATCGCATGCATATCATACATATCATTGCATTACGGGTACTCTTTTTTGACAGGTCACTTACCTTCTTTGCTGTTTATTTCAGCAGTCTCATTATGAATCCTGAATCATCTACTGAGCAATCCATCAAGGCCCTCTAGGCTCAGAACGCCCAGTTCCAGGAGTTGATTAAGAGTCTAGCCCAGGGTCAACAGGATTTGAAGACTCTGCTCTCGAAGAAGAAGAAGAAGAGAACGGTGTTATTCAACCCGAGACGTAAATCTGGGAATGGATCACTAAATGAAGTTGAGCAGACTACCCCATCTGTTGGAAAGGACAGCCCCCATGAGAGGGAGGTTCCTAGTCCAGTGGTCTCCGACAACGAGACGGAGTTCAATGATGAACAATACCCTCCAGCTGAGGACAGGTACAAACAGCTCGAAGACCGGTTGAGTGCTATGGAGATACAAAAAGTGCCCGGCCTGGACTTCGAAGATCTAGGTCTGTCTTCTGGGGTAGTGATCCCGCACAAATTCAAGGCACCTGCCTTTGCAAAGTACGACGGGGCATCCTGTCCTAAGCTGCATCTTAGGTCATACATAAGGAGGATCCAGCCCTACACGGCTGACAAGAACTTATGGATTCACTTCTTTCAGGATAGTCTGTCAGGAACTCAACTCAACTGGTTTTATCAACTGAATGGAGCCAACATCCGTAGCTGGGAGGACTTGGCCACTGCATTCTACAAGCAATACCAGTACAATGCCGACCTTGCCCCCACGCGCACTCAACTTCAGGGAATGTCTATGGGTGCAGGCGAAGGCTTCAAAGAATATGCGCAAAAGTGGAGAGACCTTGCCGGAAGGGTGCAGCCACCTCTAACTGACCGTGAGCTTGTGGACATGTTCTTGGGGACCTTGTCTGGACCTTTCTTCAACCATTTGATTGGGAATTCTTCTGCTGGGTTTACAGATTTGATCTTGACTGGGGAAAGAATTGAAGTTGGTATCAAGGCTGGGAAGATTCAAGAGGCCGCACCTTCTGATACTCACAAAAATCCTTACACGGGGAAGAAAGAGTCTAATGCTGCATACAGTCAAAAGGGTCGTCGGGACCAACATGCAGGGGCAGTTATGATCTCTGGTTCTGCGTCACGCTGACAACCACAAAAGGGAAATCAGCGAAGGCCAGACGAGCCTAAGAGACAGTTCACCAACATCAATATGCCGTTGTCACAAGCACTGCAACACATGTTGAAAATGAATCTGATTGCGGTGATCAACCCTCCTGCAAATCCCAAGACCTCGTCTCCAAATTACAACCCAGAAGCGAGGTGTGCTTATCATTCTGATAGCCCGAGGCATGATACTGAGGATTGTTGGGCGCTGAAGTACAAGATCCAGAATATGATCGATGCTAAAGAGATCGAATTCGAGCCTGCTGAGACTCCCAAGGTGATCACTGCTCCCTTGCCAAAGCATGGCTAGGATTGAAAAAAACTTTTGTTCATTCGAATGCTTAAGTTGTAATTTTCTTTTGATTGTTCAAACATTTTATTTCATGTCAAACTTGGTTATTTCATTAATGCATTCTATGTGTCTGTCTTGAAGTAATTGTGTTCATTATATTCAAAATTGCTTTTATTTTTGATGCTCAACTCTCGATTAATAATTCTAAGCCTCTTGAGGGAGGATGACGAAAACGATACCATAATTTACAGTATGCTTTTGAACAGACCCCGCTGATGAGGTACAGGCATTTGTTTCAATTCCTAAACACTGGAGTTATAAGGAAGATAATCCCTCGTCAACCCCTCTGAGCCAAATAAGTAGGAGTTTTTATTTTCGAAAATTGAAACCCTTAATCATAACCTGGGGCAGGGTAGTTCTCTCAGTTGATCCAAGTGCACAACAAATGGCATCAAAGGAGTCCTTCCAAGACAAAAGACGATGATGGTTCTGAATAATCGTAAAGACAGGCAGTCATCATTTCTCAAAATAAAAGCCCATTAAGTCAAAACCTATGAAGGAGACTTACAAAACTGGGGCATCCCGCTGACTGTAACCATAAAGAAACAGTTCAGGTAAAAAAAAACTGGGATAACAAAATCAAAAGAAAGAGGTCCTACAAACCCTCAACAAAAAAGAGAAATGACTGCCTATTCCAAAATAAATTGTCAATATCCGAACCATCACTGGTATATCAAAGCAAATACTCAAACAGGATCTAACACACGATCAGCTGAGTTTAGGTTTGAAGAACATCACGAAGAGCGGGTGGGTACAAATAATTTGAGCCTTTATCCTTTGTTTCTTAAACCGTGAACCAGGCCACGTTACAACCCTCAAAAGTCCTAGCTGAAGCATGGGTTAATTCGAAAGCATACTGTTACAAAGGTATCCTGACTCCTTAAGGCTCGCTGTAAAATCTTGAGTTGACATCACATTTTACAAAATTTGCTGGTTTTATAAAAAATGCATTTTCGCAAAAACATCAAGACAGACATAAGCTTTGCATTTTTAACATAACTTTGTTTGCATATGACTTTTTGTTCGAACAGCAGAGAAATTCGCACAAAGAATATCTAATGAACAAAAGCACCTCCAAGCAAGGGGCATGGAAAGATCATTGTCCATCATCTGGGGCAGTTAAGTCAAGATTCGGAGAATCTCTCAAAAGGCCAACCAGCTTGGGGCAAATCTCCATCCGGATCATTTGGGGCATTGGACGATCAAACGAAGATCTTCTGGTGGTATGGTAACACTGCACTACTAACAGTGACAACTTCCTGTATCCTAAGAGCACGGACATAGTCGAAAAAATACTACGCATAATCAAAGACCCGCTAGGTTGACACACCTAGGCAAAAATAAGGGCTTCCCGGCGAACCAAAAGGGTTCGGGCAAAAATAAGGGATGAATATGAAAAATCTGTACACCCGGCAAGTCGAAAACCTGAAAAGGCGGCTTGGGAAAAAAGGGGTATCCTGATGGACTGAAAACCGGAAAGGGTGGTCCAGGCAAAAGTTAGGGATCAAAAGCGTACGACTATGTCCCGTCATCTCGTCACTTGCCTACCAGAAGAAGATTTGTCAATTGACAGTTATCAACACCTCCACAGGTACCTTCTCCCACAGAAAGAGGGGCAATAAGAATTGTCTGAACGATCTAGTTGCTCTATCCACCAAGGTACCAAGGTAAGTTCGGCTGAAGAATGTAACCAAGATACCTTCACTCTGCAGAGTAAGACAAATCAACAATACTCTCCCCCGAGTAGAGTTGATCTCCCAGCAGCCCTAAAAAGGCACAGTATCTCCAGAAAGTCAGTGATACTCTCTCCAAGCAGAGTTAGTCTACTGTCAGTCTTAAGGAAGTTGGGCATCCCCAGAAGATCTCAATGTTCCCCAACGGAGTCTACAGATATTCCTAACAAGCATCCCCGGCAATCTTGATCTAAGATTGTTCCCCGGCAGAATACCGGACACCCAGCGGAGCCACTTCCCCAGTGCAATCTCAAAGGTCTCCCCAGGAGAGTGGAATCCGCATCCCCAACAGGTCTTGAAGCTTATCCCCAGTAGATTCGGGAAGCTTGTCACCCGCATAGCACGAACGCGTCTCCCGGACTTTTTATTCAAAGGTTATCTCCCCACCAGGATATAACTGGGTTATCCTCAGCTGAAAACCACGGAAAGACCGTCCCCGGCGAAGTTCTTCCCACCCCCAGCGGGGTTCATCAAATCTTCCAACAGAGCTCAACATTGGTATCCCCAACGGAGTCATCACCAATTTCAGGAAAGTACCTCTCTTTCCCCACAGAGTTCACTCCCCGCAGAGTAATCTATTCGCCAAGTTTATTCACCAACGGAGTCATTTTCTCCAACCAGTTTAGTCTTGCAATCATCATCCCCAGCGGATATGAAGAACTCTACTCTTCAAACATCAGCCCAGGATTCAACAAGCTCCCGGCATTCGTCAAGGATTTAGTTTCCCAGACGAGAATACATCCATAAACATCACATCTTCATACATTATAGCATGCATACGCATCATACAACACAAATCTCATTTATTTTTGAGAACATCTTAAAATTATGTAGTTCATGCATTACGAAATTGCATACAACTAATACTTTGCCTTTTTAGGAAAAAGTCAATCAAAAGATGATTACCATCTACCTTTACAGTTCCAGATCAACACCGGTAACAAGCTGGGAAAATTCTGTAGACGACTGATCGTGGGTTAATATCCGAAACCAAACAGGACAATTATCTACTTGATCATCCTCGGGCAACCCTACACCGGTTCCTTCTCAATTTTCAGAAGAAGTCTTACACGGACTTATCACCAAAGTAACCCTACACCGGTTCCTTTTATTTCAGAAGAAGTCTTACACGGACTTATCTCAAGATGACCTTACCCCGGTTCATCAAGAAGTCTTACACGGACTTATTTCAAGATGACCTTACCCCGGTTCATCCAGAAGTTTTACACGAACTTATCCTGAAGTAACCTTACCCCGGTTCCTCCAGAAGTCTTACACGGACTTATCTCAAGATAACCTTACCCCGGTTCCTCCAGAAGTTTTACACGAACTTATCCCGAAGAAACACTACACAGGTTCTCTCTCTCCAGACGTAGTTTTACATGGGCTCGTCGTCAAAGAAACCCTACACAGGTTCTCTCTTTCCAAAGATGAAGTTTCACACGGGCTCATCATCAAAGTAACCCCACACAGGTTCCCTTCTCAAACTCCAGACATAGTTTTACACGGACTTTTCATAAGTAGACCCTACACAGGTTCCCTTCTCAAACTCCAGACGGAGTTTTACACGGACTTTTCATAAGTAAACCCTACACAGGTTCCCTTCTCAAACTCCAGACGTAGTTTTACACGGACTTTTCATAAGTAAACCCTACACAGGTTTCCTTCTCAGCTCTAGATGCGGTTTTACACGGACTCGTCATTAAAGTAACCCTACACAGGTTCCTTCTCCCTTTCAAATGAGGTTTTACATGGATTCGTCATCAGTAAGCCATACAAAGGTTTCCTCCCTTCAAAGATGCAGTTTCACACGGGCTCATCGTCAGTCAACCTTGCACAGGTTTACTTCTTCCCAAGATGCAGTTTTACACAAGCTCATCACCAGGCAACCCTACACAGGTTCCCTCTTTCAACTTACAAAAAATACAATTCAACAGACAATCTCCAGATGGCATCTATAAGCCTATCCACCTACCAACAGTTCCCAAATGGCATCTATAAGCCCATTCCCGACAAGGTTCTGTCACACTTCCAGATGGCATCTATAAGCCCATCCTCCTATCCATCATCTTTCCAAATGGCATCTATAAGCCCATTCCCTACATCACGCTGTTGATACTCTACTATGTGAGTGCAAATTTCTGGACACTTTAGTGTTCAATCATCTTCCACCTTCGGATTACGAAAGGCACGCCAGCCAATCTACATCCTCAGGTCTAAGAAGATTGAACAGGGGCAACTTTTGTACCCCAAAATTTGCCCTCCCATATTCTTCAAGATTTGCCAAGATCAATCTCCAGATGATTCAAAATCTCTCAAGGGTTGCACAGTCCAATGGCCTCCTGACACAGTCAAAGTTAGGGTTTTGGTTCTTGCAAAGAAATTGAGGTTTACAAGGGTCCAATCAAGTCCCACATATCTACATACATTGTCAAGCATCCATAGGTTAAAGTTTCAAGACTCACAGCATCAAGTTGCACAGTCAAAAACCCTAATTGCTTCACAGTCAACTGCAGGGGCAAAATGGTCATTTGACAGTCAAAAGTAAAAAATTTTGGTCAACATCTTATTTTGAAGCCACAAACATCATTTGATCAATTCTTGATCATGATTCTCAAAGCATGGCTCAAAAAGTCTCAAGATGCAAAAGTTTCTATTTTTGGACAGCTGAAAAGTCAACTGCAAATTGACTAAGGCATAACTTCTTCATGGTTTATCAGAAAAATCCCATCCAAAGCTCATTTTGAAGAGGATGACATTTCCTACAACTCATCTTCACACTTCAAGTCCAAGAAATTCTCTCACAAAAAGTTATCAATTTCAACATTATAGGTCATTTTCAAAAGTCAACAAAAAGGCACTTTAAGTCAAAGACCATAACATGAGATTGGTAAATCAAAATGACATGGGACCAAAGGCATTGGTTTGAGGACTTCAAGACCTTTCCAAAATGTCCAAGAACATGATCATAGCTTAAAAATGGAGCAAGATATGCATTGGAGAAGTTGGGAAAGTTTTGGGAACTTTGAAAAGTCAATTTTGCTTCAAAAGCTTCAAAAAAGCTAATGGGCCTCAATTTCTTTCTTGAATCATTACCCAAAGCATATGCACGACCCATTGAGCTAAAACTGATTTATTTTCTTATTTTTAATTAATTAATTGAATTTTTATTATTATTAATTCATTTAATTAGATTTAATTATGAGAAAAATATCAAATAATGGTTTTCAAATCTTTTTTTGCAGCAAATATTCTCATTATAGGCTAAAGATTTCGTGCACCAATCAACAAGACAAGATCATCCATATTTGGCAAGATTTGCATTGAAAAAAAGATTGAAAAAGATGTGATAAAAATCAAATATTCAAAACATAAATTCATGGATCTTTGAGCTTGTTTTTGACCTAGAATGCTTCATATACATATGCACAAGGAAACCTAATTCAAGATATACACGAAAAGCTGCTCACAAATCCATACTCACTTTGCAAAATTCTCATAAGAAGCTTGAAACTGATTTCATAGGGAGAGGACAATTCAAGGCCTAAAAATGATTCTAACGCATTGCTGGACCTTCCAGTAGTCCATTGGCATCAAGAATCAACCCTAACACGTGAAGAATCCAAGAACACAGGCCATACGGTTTGTCTTGTTTTTCAAATTCGCATAGCATGATTCATGTGCTTTTAATTGGTTTTCTTGTGTGATTTACACTAATAGGTACCTCCTGAAGCGATTGGCATAGGTTAATTGACCTAACTCTTCCTAAACTGAAATCTACCATTGAAGGATATCTAGGGTTCCAGGACTTGAAAATTAGGGCTTTCCCTATACGGTAAAATTGGACCTTAAAACCTGTATGGATGAATTCGTGACATTAAGACGAAACAAACCAATACCTCGCGCTCAATTTATATAAGCTGTGGGCCTATTCGCTATTATGCACTGTTCTATTTAGTGGGGGTTTAAAACCCCCGCTACTTGTTTTACAATTTGCAGGAAAGACGAAGACGAAGCATGCGTGGCAAGGCGTGACTGGAGCATTTGAATTTCAGCGCATTTTTTTTTGTTTTATATCATTAACTTTTGTTTTTCATTATAATATATGTTTTCCATTATATAGACAAATGCGCTAAGTGGCTCAGTTGGTGGAGGAGAGGCATTGCAAGCATTGGGACCTGGGTTCGATTCCCAGGTCCCCCATACAATTGCTATTATTTTTTCTAACTCAATTCCATGCAGCACTTCATCCAGAACTCCACCATGAGCCTCACGCTTGAGCCTGCCAAGTGGCCAGGAGATCCAATCCAGTGGTCAAGAGACAACGCCTAAGATGCACCTCAGTCAACCATCCCACACGTGATACCAAAAGTCAAGCAAGGCCTATGCTGATGGGCCAAATTTGCTTCAAACAAACCTCCCTTTGGGGCCTGATACCCCTGGTTTGCATTTTTTTAATTTTATTTTCTTTTCAATTTTAATTCTTTTAATTGTTTTTTAATTGTTTTCTTTAATTCCATAAAATAATTGTTTCCATAATAAAAACAGAAAAATCAAAATATGTCTAATTATTTATTAATTTACTCATTAATTTATTTTTGTAAATAAATTTTAATAATTAATTTAGATAATTTAGGTTTTAAACTTTAATCCTTTTCTTAATAAATAAAAAATATCTAGACTTAGGGTTTTTTGACATTTTTCATCCTTTTCTTAATTAATTATTTTTCTCATTTATTTATTATTATAATTACTGTTTATTTTTTGTAAATAAACATGTATATTAATTAATTAGTAAATTAGAGTAACTTTAATATTTCTTTTTATTAATAATTAAAATATTTAGAACTAGGGTTTCACTAACTTCTAATTTTAATTCTTTTCTTATTTTCATTAAATACCAAAACATAAAAACATTTTCTTTTCCTTCTTTTCTTTAATTAAATAATAATTAGACTTTTAATTCAATTTAATTTCAAAAGGGTCAAAACCCTCGGACGTTCAATTTTAATTTCTATTTCGCGCATTATTTTCTTTCAAATATTATGTAACTGCTCAAGGCTTGTAATAGTAATTAGGTCTTTTTACTTTCCGCATCTTTTATCAAAACGGGTCTTTGTACTTTGGCGATGTATAGACCCGCGCCTTGTAATAGCGTAGCTTTTATCTTTCCGCATTTAAATTTTCGCACTCTTAAGTTCTAAATTGCATGAAAGAATGTATGATTAATTAAGAACAAGCGTAGCTCACAATAATGCCATGATCAAAGATAAACTTAACATGAAAACAACACACAAATTCACACACCACTTCTAGGGTACGCCTCACCTGTTGCCTTCGAAACGTGGTCGTCAAGTATAGGACGTCTTAGTAAGTCCTTATGTCCATGATCCGGTTGCCTCGGAAAAGTTGCCTCAAAACGGTTGCCTCAAAATAAGTTGCCTCGAAACGGTTGCCTCGGATTTAAAAAGGATCAAGGACATAAGGGTAGCTTCTAAGGTGTCCTAACTGTTTCTTCGGTGACCACACTGTCCCTACACTCGAATTGACCCGAACACCTCCAACGGTGGTGCTACCTACCTCTCAATGGTGGGATGGCACTACCTTAAGGACATTTACACAGCTTAATTCCTTAGGGTAGGTAGATGACTCATAGATACTTGCTCTATTCAAAAACAAATCAAAACTCTTTTCACACCGACACTTCCAAAAAGCTTTCAAAACAATTTTTCAAACACTCTTGAGGACTGATACAAGAGTCATTCTGAAATCTTTAAACGAAACTTTTTCAAACCCACTCACACTTTGAAAAGCAAACATTTTGAAAACATAGTGAGCAAGTATCTAAGAGCCCATGGATAACCATGGATAGAAAGGGTGCTAACACCTTCCCTTTCTATAAATCTACCTCCCGAACCGAGAAACTATCTCATAAGGAATTTTGCTGTGCTTTTGTCCTGTCTATGTTGGAGAAAATAAAAGACGATGGCGACTCTTGCTTCCGCGACATTTCGCGAACCAGCGTTAAACAGTCAGTTCTAAATCCACTGATCACACCTACTCTACTTGGAGATATCCTATATTCTCTGCATACCCGTACTATAAAGAAAAGAGGGACCCTTCTATGTTGCACTCCTCTTTCATCTAGGTGGTTTATTTCGCACCTACCCTGATCCGTCTTGAAGAATGAACAGGGTTTGAGATGGTCTCATAGGCTAATGGCTCTTACACATTCAGGTATTCATTGGTGTCCTCAATCCTCGGAGAATGTTACCATCATTGATCGATGCGGAGAATTCCCTAATGTCCCTCTCTTAGGCATTACGGGAGAAATCACTTAAAATCCTTGTTTGGCACTGCGACAGTTTGGATATGCGAGAAGGGATGGTCCTCATGATACACTTATCCAAGGAATCGCCTTCGACTATGAGAATGATGCTTAGGGTTACCGTAAAAGGTTCATGCGAGCTTAGGGAATGGTACATAAAGGTGATAGCAAGACACTAGGGAACAAGTATTCAATCCCTCTTGAGCCTTATCTCAAATGGGTACGAGCCCGTACTCAAAGTCTTATGATGCCTTACCCCTCAATCCTACCTATGATTATGGAATCGGTTGCTGAAGGAGACAGTCTTTATCTTGTTATTCATCCTGACATGCCAACTGATTATGAGGAGTTACAAAAATCCTGGGTTCAACTTAAGGAGGAGTGGGATACGTTTGAAGCTCAATTTTACGCCAGCGAGAAGAAACTCCTGGAACTAACTAGGCTACTTCATGAAGAGAGGAATATAAATGCCTACATTGCACCAAAGAGGATGCGCTTATGTGAAACTTAATTTTCTTTTTGCTTTAAGTTTTATTTTGTTTGATTGTAAGCCTAAAGGACACTCTTTGTAACGATTCGAACTTATTAATACAATTAATGTGTGTTTATTTTGTTTAAGAAAATTTGAGTCTTTAAGAATCCTTGAAAACATTGCATACATATATCATACATATCATTGCATAAGCAGGATTCAAAGCAGGTCTCTCATGTTCTCGCTGTTTATTTCAGCAATGGATCTCAAACAAGACAACAGAGATCCCTAAACTCAAGAGGCTCAGTTCAGGTAAATGTTCCTAAACCTATCCAAGGGGCAGGAAGAGTTGAAAACACTCCTCGTTGGGAACTTGGTCAAGAAAAGTCCTAAAGACAATAAGGACGAACGGTTGGAACAACTGCAAGCTGAGGTAGAGGCAATGAGAACCCAGATGCTGAGGCAGATGGCTCTTATCCAAGGCCTAGCCCGGGGACAAGAAGAGCTGAAAGCCATCATCAACCAACTTCATCAAGATGGGTACAACCGTATGAAGCAAACAGTCGAGGCCGAGGATCAGGTTGTTAGTCAGCCTCTGATGAGACAAGGAGTTGGTTTGGTGAAGAGTGGACCTTTCCAAATTGCTGCTACGTCGCAAGCCCAACAACAATCTCAACAACCATAACGGGGTAATCAGCAAAAGCAAGACAAGCCCAAGAGATAATTCACCAGAATCAATATGTCACTAGCCCAAGTGTTACAACACATGTTGAAGGCAGAGTTGATTACGTTAAGGGCTCCTTTGCAAAATCCTAATACTTATGCTCCTAGTTACCACCCCGATGAAAGGTGTGCATACCATTCTGATAGTCCTGGACATGATACGAATGACTGTAGGGCATTGAAAATAAGATTCAGGACCTGATCAATGAAGAAGTGTTGGAGTTCACACAAGGTAATCAGACTAAAGTCTTATGCCATCCCTCCAAGGCCCACCATCTAAAGTGACAAGATCAGACAAGGAGGCTTTTGTTCATCAAAATTTTCAATTTGTAATTTCCTTTCGATTTTTTAAACATTTATTCATATCAAAATTTGTTATTTCATCATTGTATTGCACATGTTTGTCTTGAATCAATTCATTTGTATTCACTATTTCAAAACTGCTTTCTTACTTCCTTTCGTGATATTCAACTCTTGATTAAAAGCTCTGAGCCTTTAGAGGGAGGATGACGAAAATGATACCACAATCCCTACAGTATGCTTTTGAATAGACCCTGCTGATGATGTACAAGCATTGTTTCAAATCCAAAACAGTAGAGTTATAAGGAAGATAATCCCTAGTCAACCCCTTTGAGCCAAAGAAGTAGGAGTTTTTCTTTTCACACTAATTAAAACCCTTAATATTAACCTGGGGCAGGGTAGTTTTCTCAGTCAATTCAGATGCACATTCAGTCACAATCTTCTACTTCGTACACAATGAATGGCATCGAAGGCATCCTTCCAAATAAAAAGGCGGTGATGGTTCCGCATAATCATTAAAACCGACAGTCATTATCTCTCAAAATAAGAGCCCACTAAGTCAAAACCTATGAAGGAGACTTAAGAAAAAACTGGGGCATCCTGCTGACTGTAATCACAAAAGAAACAGTTCAGGAAAAAGAAGGGATAACGAAAACCAAAAAAGAGGTTACTACAAATCCACAAAAAAAGGATTATAAAAATGAGTGCCTCTTCCAAATAAATTTTTAGTATCCGAACCATCACCGGAACATCAAGAACAAGATGCTAGACTCAATTGGGATTCTAAACGCGCAATTAATTGAGCATAAGACTGAAGGACATCACGAAGAACTGGTGGATACAAATAAAATTTAAGCCTTTATCCTTTGTTTCTTGAACCGTGAACCAGGACACGTTATAACCCTTAAAAGTCCTAGCTGAAGCATGGGTTAGTTTGAAAGCATATTGTTCAAAAGGTGTCCTGACTCCTGTAAGGTTTGTTATAAATCCTGAGTTGACATCACACTCTTACAAAATTTGTTTGTTTTACTAAAAAATGATTTTTCAAACTTCAAGACAGACATAAGCTTTGCATTCTTAAAATACCATTGTTTGCATATGACTATTTGTTCAACAACGGAGAAATTCACACGACGGATATTCGATGAACAAAAATATTCTCAGCAGACAGAATCACTTAAGATGGAAAGACATTCCAATGATAGGCCATTCATAATCAAGGGGCACAACATGGTCATTGTCCATCGTCTGGGGCAGTCAAGTCAAGATTCAAGGAATCTCTCAAAATGCCAAATGGCCAGGGGAAGATCTCCATTTGAATTACTTGGGACATTGGACATGAATTCCAACAACAAATCTTGTACGATCAAACAAACATCTTCTAGCAGTGTGGTAACACTTACTGTTATGGACAGTGACAATTCTCCGTACCCAGTAAACATGGACATAGTTAGAAAAGACTACGCATGAAAAGACCCGCTAGGTTGACTGGCCTAGGCAAAAATAAGGGCATCCCGGCGAAACAAAAGGGTTCGGGCAAAATTTAGGGATATACATATGAAAAAAAAATGTACACCCGGCAAGTCGAAAACCTGAAAAGGCGGCTTGGGCAAAGAAGGGTATCCTGGTCGACTGAAAATCTGAAAAGATAGTCCAGGAAAAAGTTAGGGATTAAAGCGTACGACTATGTCCCGTCATCTCGTCACTTGTCTAATCATTATAAAGTTTATTACCCTGATCTGCATTCACCAAGGACTCCAAGAGTTGGGATAACAGTCAAACCATCTATAAAATCCCCGGTTGATATTTTCTACAACAGGTATCGAGACAGGGGAATTCTACTGCAAGGTCACCATTACATGCGACCCCGTGACGTCTACACTCCCCACAGAGTAGAGGCAACCAAAGCTTTGACATCGGCTTCCCCAAACAGGAGTTGTTTTCCCTAGCAAAGTTCCCTCAGAGAGCTGACATCTATATTCCCTAGATGAATTTTATAATCACAAGCGGTTCATAAAGTTGTCTCCCAAGCAGAGTTTATTTCTCTGAATACAGAAGCTCAATCCCTAACAGAGTTTATTCCTCCAGCTACGGAAGTTCATCCCCTAGCGGAGTTTATTTCTCCAAATCGGAAAAATCTTCCAGCAAAGTATCTCCTCTCTCAAAAAGAGTTATTCCCCCGCAGAGTTATTCTCAAGCAGAGTCTCTCCCCGGCAGAATATCCATAAATAGAAAGGAGTAAATCCACGACATAGTTATCTCCGTTAACCATCCCCAGTAGAAGTAGAAAAACCACTTTTTCTACAACGGTCAGGAATTCAATTTCCAGTACTCTTCAGTAGTAGTTAAGGATTTATTTTCCCAGACTCAGATATGTCACAATAGCATATCATGTTCATACATCATGACGTGCGCATACATATTGCATACAGCATAATCTCATTTATTTTGAGAACATCATCACACAATGCATTTCATGCATCGCATATAATTAATCATGTACCTTTTTAGGAAAGATGGTTATCATCAACAATTCCAACAGTTCAAGGTTAAATACATGAAGCTATACATGTCATATCTGCAGACAACTAATGGAAAATCACTTCCCAAAACCAAACGGGTCAACTAATCTACGTGATCAAATGAGGCAGCCCAACTACCCAGGCTTCATTTCGAAGTAACCCTACTATCTAGGTTCCTTATTGCAGCCCTACCACCCAGGCTTTTATTTCGAAGTAACCCTACTACCCATGTTCCTTCTCATAGCCCTGCTATCCAGGCTTTCATTTCGAAGTAACCCTACTACCCATGTTCCTTCTCATAGCCCTACTACCTAGGCTTCATTCCGAAGTAACCCTACTACCCAGGTTCCTTCTCACAACCCTACTATCCAGGCTTTTATTTCGAAGTAACCCTACTACTCAGGTTCCTTCTCATATGCCTACTATCCAGGCTTTTATTTCAAAGTAACCCTACTACCCAGGTTCCTTCTCATAGCCCTACTACCCATGCTTCATTTCAAAGTAACCCTACTACCCAGGTTCCTTCTCGCAGCCCTACCACCCAGGCTTTTATTTCGAAGTAACCCTACTACCCAGGTTCCTTCTCATAGCCCTACTATCCAGGCTTTCATTTCGATGTAACCCTACTACCCATGTTCCTTCCCATAGCCCTACTACCCAGGCTTCATTCCGAAGTAACCCTACTACCCAGGTTCCTTACCACATCCCTATTATCCTGGCTTTTATTTCGAAGTAACCCTACTACCCAGGTTCCTTCTCATAGCTCTACTATCCAGGCTTTCATTTCGAAGTAACCCTACTACCCAGGTTCCTTCTCATAGCCATATTATCTAGGCTTTCATTTCAAAGTAACCCTACCACCCAAGTTCCTTCTCATAGCCATACTATCTAGGCTTAATTTCAAAGTAACCCTACTACCCAGGTTTCTTCTCACATTCCTACTATCCAGGCTTTTATTTCGTAGTAACCCTACTACCCAGGTTCCTTCTCATAGCCCTACTATCCTGGATTTCATTTCGAAGTAACCCTACTACCCAGGTTTCTTCTCATATCCATACTGTCTAGGCTTCATTTCAAAGTAACCCTACTACTCAGGTTCCTTCTCACAGCCCTACTATCCAGGCTCCTTTTCATGAATTACCTAACACAGTTTTGCAGGGACTTGTCCCAAAAAAGCCCTATACAGCTTCCTTCTCTTTTATCTCTGGACAACAGTTTACAACACTGTAAAACCTGGACCTGACCAGATACGGCCGATTTCATATTCCCCAGTAAGTCGTCGTGAAACCCAGACTCGACCAGATAATAGTGCACTTTTGTCTCATCAATTAAGAGTTAATTCCCCAGTAGAGTAATGGACAATCTAAGCTCCTAGACTCTATTTCCCAGGATATAAATCAACATTCCCCGGCGAAGTCCTCCCTAACAACAGGAACAGGAATTCCCACGAAGGAATATCTCACGAAATCATCATTATTCTGGATGGCGTCTTTAAACCCATCTCGGACGACTTTCAGTCATCTATTCTAAATGGCATCTGTAAGCCCATTCCCGATACTACCTATACAAACCAAGCATCATTTTAGACGAGTGCAAATTTTTGGGCACTCAAGTGTTCAATCATCTTCCACCTTCAAATCACGAAAGGCAGACCAGCCAATCTACATCATCAGGTTTAAGAAGATTGAACAGGGGAAGCTGTTGTACCCCAAAATTTTCCCTCTTATTTCACTCAAAGACATGCCTTTAGAGGTCCTCAATTGCTCAAGGTGGACTAAGGGTTGACTAGACAAATCCTCCTCCTAAGGCAACAAGGCTCAAACTAAGGTTTCAATTTCAAGAAATATGGTTGAGTTCCAAGGGTCCCAAATGGTCTCCATTGCCCTAATATGTCCCCAAGATCATCCATGCCAAGTTTCATTCCTTGCACTACAAGTTTGCTCAGTCAACTGCTCAGATGCCTAAAAATCAACTATACTAAGTCAAAAGTCAATTGTGGCTCAAATATAGTCAAACTTTAAGATTTCTGGTCAACATCAATATTTTGAAGTATTATCCATCATTTGATCAAGGGTTGATCATGATTCCTCAAGAAATGCTCCTAACTCATCAAAAGTCAAAAATGGCAATTTAGGGTTTCTATAGGAAAAGTCAACCAAACTTTGACCAGGCATAACTTTCTCATACTTTATCAGAAATTTTTCCAACCAAGGCTCATTTTGAAGAGAATAAAATTCCTTACAACTTCTCTTTAGCCCTCAAGGTCAAGAAATGCCTCAATCAAAAGATACAAGTTCCTACATTATAGGTCATTCCAAAAAGTCAACAAGAACACCTTTTGGGTCAAAGCTCCTTACATGAACATGGAAGATCCAATTGAGATGAACCCAAAAGGGTTATTCAGTGGACACCCTAAGCTTTCTAAAAAGTCCAATAACACCTTCTTAGGGTTAAAAATGAGAGAGATGTGCATTACTAAAGTTGACCAATTTTTAGAAATGTGCATGAAGTCAACATTGATCAAAATGACTTTTTTTTTTCCAAATGGGCCCATGTTTTCTTGTTTGAAACTTGTTCCTAAGATGGCCCATGACCCCTGAGCTTATCCACCTATTATTTCATTATTTTTATTATTTATTTTGATTTTTTATTCATTTAAATCAAAATAAATTAATTTAAATAGTGGAATAATCAAATAAAATCAAAGATTTGATTTTGTGAGCACATTATGAGTCCATGAATAGCTAGCAAATCAGAAAAATTCGTGCAAGGGCTAATTGATTGGAAAAGATCATGATTTGGTTTGTTTTAGAAATAAATCATACAAGGAAAAAAATCAAATCTTTTTCAACAATTTGCAAAGATTGGATACAATTTTGTTAACCTAATTGCTTCTATTATATATAAACAACATTTCCAAAGCATAGAAACAAGGTTTTGGTTGTGGAAATTAGCAACACAAAACTCAAATTTTGAACAAGAATGAGGCAATCAGATTTCCTTCTACAATGAGATTCAAGGTGTTTCAAGGCCAGTAATTCATTCCTGGAAGTATTTGGGAGCTGTTTGGATCCTCACCAAGCCTTAACACGCCCAAAAACACCCTACACGAGTACCACGGTCTTCCTTCCTTCTTGAAATTGATTTTTGCAATTTACGCCTGATAAACGATTTCTAACTATACATTCATGTTTGTATCATTATTTAGAATATGTTTGCATATTTAATTGTGAGTTTTGATGCGTATTGGACAACCTTCCATTGTTAGGGTTTAGAGTTTCTTTTTAGGGATTTTCGTTTCAGGCAAAATCAGGGCCAAAGATGGATACCACTGCATTCAAGAGATCAAACCCAATTGATCTGTGTAATTAGATGAGATGGTAAAACATCGGCTAAATAATAACAAAGTAACATGTCAAAAATGGAGAAACGTCAAATGATAAAACATCACACCTAACAATGACATTGAGAGTCAAAGTAGGATAACCAACATGTGCGATGGTGAAACATCTGCTTCAAACAAATGTGCGATGGCGAAACATCGGCTAAAAGATAACAAGGTATCATGGCAAAGATGGCGAAACAACAATAAAATGGATGACAAAACATCACACCTAACAATGATATTGAGAATCAAAGTAGGATAACAAGCATGTGTGATGGAGAAACATCGGCTTCAAACAAATGTGCGATGGCGAAACATCGGCTAAAAGGTAGCAAGGTATCATGGAAAAGATGGCGAAACATCAATAAAACGGATGACAAAACATCACACCTAACAATGATATTGAGAATCAAAGTAGGATAACAAACATGTGCGATGGCGAAACATCGGCTTCAAACAAATGTGTGATGGCAAAACATCGGCTAAAAGGTAGCAAGGTACCATGGCAAAGATGGTGAAACATCAATAAAACGGATGACAAAACATCACACCTAACAATGATATTGAGAATCAAGGTAGGATAACAAACATGTGCAATGGCGAAACATCGGCTTCAGACAAATGTGCGATGGTGAAACATTGGCTAAAAGATAACAATATATCATGGCATGGTAAGGATGGCAAAACATCAGTAAACCAGGTTTAAAAAAAACAAAGCCAAGAGGCGCAAAAACAAAAAAGATTGATTTGTATCTTTTACCTTGAAGAAGGGTTTGAGTTTATTAGAAGTGTTTTATGATTTGTCAAGAAAATAAATTTTTGTTTTAAGATGCAAAATGCAAAGGAAGGAAAGACAACTAAGGGAAACTAGCTTAGCACTATCCCTAGTGTTATCATACAATGATTGACCCTAAGGTTGAGGATAAAGGAAAATCCTACCCTATGCTAGCATACATGGATTCCTACCTTAATCAACATATCAAAGGAAGTTTAACAAAACTATCCTATAGGGAACAGGAAATGAGAGTGAAGTCGTGATCTCAATTTCTAAATTGAGTGACTCATCGATCAACAATTAAAATAAATAAATAAATATCCTATAGGGAACATGCACTGAGAGCAAAGTCATGATCTCAATTTCTAAATTGAGTGACTCATCGATCAACAATTAAAGAAAAAACAATAAACATCCTATAGGGAACATGCACTGAGAGCGAAGTCGTGATCTCAATTTCTAAATTGAGTGACTCATCGATCAACAATTAAAGAAAAAACAGTAAACATCCTATAGGGAACATGCACTAAGAGCGAAGTCGTGATCTCAATTTCTAAATTGAGTGACTCATCGATCAACAATTAAAGGAACAATCACAAACTCATCACATGTATCAAACAAAACAGAGGGCCTCCTGACATATATCAGTAACAGAGGTCCCACCATGCAACATAGAATTATACAAAATGAAAGTAGAAGAAAGGAAATAGTACAATACCAAACGGATAACTATCCGTAGCAAATGAGCAAGAATAAAAGAAACCCAGAGAACTTCAAGCAAGCTGACATCAATAGACAAATCAAGTTAGAAATTACACCATCAGGATGTAAGTATTGAGATTTTCAGATATGAATAGATCCCATGGGCAATGTATAGTATTCATAATCTCATATGTATATCCTGCATAGACTATCAAATATGCCAAGCACAAGAGTAGCACCAATATAATAAATTGTGTTCCACAAATAAAGTGAAACACAGTAGCCTCAAGTCAAAAATGGAAAACTTTTCTCAGAGTACCTCGCACATTCAATAGCCAAGTTAGTATTCCCATAAATTAAATGATGACTCACATAAGGGATGGATAATGACACCATAATGAAGTGAGAAAACATGATATCAACTATCAAAACATTAGATATGATAAACAAAAAGAAATAGGCATATGCACAATTTGGTCAAAAGTTAGAGGAATGTTGCTCCTTTCTACCACCATATTGAATTGACAATTGAATATCAATCAAGGATCATGGGAGCTTGAGAAAAAAAATACAATTAAAGACCATGAAGGTCAGTAGAAACCACAATTCAATCATACTCAATTACTTCATCACAGCTCACAAGCATAATAAAAGAGGAATCCCACACAATGCATCAAAGACTTAGATCTCAAGCTAACCATGGAAGAAAGTCAAACAAGGACAAAATTAGAGAGTTTGTAACAATCAAAGATTTGAAGTAAAGCTTACAAAACATGATTAGGACATGATCAAAAGGTTAAAGTGTTGATTCTATAACATGCTACACAAGTGCATTCAAAATGCCTCAAAAATTCAACAAGGATAAAAGAAAGAAGCCAAACTCTATTCATGATTAGAACTAACTTAAGTAAAAGGGATCAATTACTCTCAAGTCTTCATGAGACTATCATTGAAGTATCATTTCCCTTCATGTTATCATTGGCCATCTAATGACCTCAAACTCAAATTGAAAACTCAAGTTTCAAAGTGAAGATCAACAAGAAAGCAAAAAGTCATAAATCCTGCATCAAAAGGTTCAATCATTCAAACATGGGACATTAAGTGAATGAATTGAGTTTATATGGATAATCAGAACCAACATGATCATTAGGTGCCCAATTATAGGCCTCACTCAAGTTCATTGGCCATCAAGCAAATTGCAACAAGATATGCAACATTAATTGGGTACCTTCACTTCAAAAATACATCAAAGATAGAAAAGGATTTCAATAATTCAAACCAAAATTTCCATAACATACTTGAGATGTGTATAGGTCAGAAAACAAGTTTGAAGTTCATGGATAGCAGAGGAGAGGATCTAATGAGGCCCAAAGATCAAAACTAGTTGGCAAAACTACCAAACTAGACAAGATTTTAAAATAATTTGTGAAAAATATCCAATCATGTCAAATAATTCAAGAAAAATGGTTTTAAGATCCCCAATACATCGATGAACCTTAAACAAGATCCAAATTCCAATGGAAACTCAAGGCAAATTGGTTTTGAAATTGAAACTTGCAATGTAAGCTACAAAACCCTAATTGTTTGAATTTTAATCTTAAATATTAATTAGGTAAGATCAAAATTCAAACAATTCAAACCAAGATCATGTAAATCACAAGGAAACCCTAAATATCAGAATACATATTTTTTCACATTTTTAGGATTAAAGAAAGGTCAAAAATAAAATCAAAATTCAAACCATAAATCAATTAAATAAATAATCACGTCTCAAAATAAAATTCTAATAAAAAATTAGAAAAATATCCAACCAAAATTATATTTAAATATTAGAATTAAAAACACACATCCATGATTTTTTGTGGAATTTTTGAATAAAATAAAATCAAACAAACAATTAAACAATTTAAACTATTATTTAGTGACAAAAATGCAAAACCTAGCCAAAAATCATAAAAAGGTCAAAGCAAAATTATATTCAGATACTATGATTAAAAACAAACTTAAATGATTTTTTTTAGGATTTTTGAATTAAAGGAAATTTAAAACAAAAATTATGAAGCAAACATTTCAAATAAACTTCTCAAATTAAATTCCTAATCAAAAATAGAAAAAATGCTAAACCAAAATCAGAATTAATTTCTAAATTATTTTATGAGTCAAAGATAATTTTTGTGGAATTTTTAGATTAAAAGAACTATTAAAATAAAAATAATCATTGAACAAACAATTAATTAAACTTATTAAATTTTGACCCAATCAAAACATTTTTAAAAATTCCAAAAAAAATAGGACAAATACTAGAAATTAAAATCAACCTATGGTAATATTTTTAGAATTTTTGAAATTGTTTTGACCAATGAATAAAATTAGAGAAAACAATTAAAAATAAAAATATGAAAAAATGCATTAAAAATCCAATGGACCAATCAGATCCAGTCATGCCATCATCTTCTTCCTCAAGACAAGCCCTAACGCGCGTTTTCTCAGTTTCAGACACCTATGTTCTACTTGCAATTTCTGCCTCGTTCCTCCACCAAAATTAATGATTCAAATCACAAATCAAAGTTCAAACTATCAACTACATCATGCTTTTCACAAAATTCAAAATGATCGATCATAGAAGTAGAAATCAGAGCAAGGAAATTGAGAAAATCATTAAATCGTGAAAAACCAGAAGTTTACCAAATCGTATATGCTTCAAAATCAAACAAGTTTATACATCAGATGTAAGATCTGGCCAGCTATGAACATGATCACATGCTTTAAATCACATGAAACAAGCAAAATTATGAAGAAACAAGATCTGAAAATACCTTTCGAATTGAGAAAAAAACTCAACTATGTCCTCTGAAACAAAGTGAAAACCCTTGTCACTTGCTTCTAATGCTCCAATGAAGTGAAAATGGTCATGAATCGAGCTCTGGAATGGAGAATAAAGAAGCTTCGAAGCAGAAACTTTTTTTTTTTGAGAGAGAGATAGAAACTTCTGGTCTTTTGAGAGAATGAATGCATGGAGAGAGAAAGAGTGAAGCTCTGGATTTATATAGAACACCTGGAGTGAGGGTAGCCAGATGTATTGGGCCCTCATAAATCCGTTAGCATGAATATTAAAAAAACAGAAAAAATTAGAAAATATGCAGCATGCGTTTTCTTCTTTTGTTTTGCCTTTGCATTGTCTTTTAGTGAGAAAATAAAGGGTGGGATAAGATCATCCAAAATCCAAATGATGAGATGGCCAGAGGTGTAAATAGTGTGTGTAAATTTGAAAATGAGCAAAGTTGCAAAAAGTTGCAAATGAGAGCAAAATGAATGTGCACATGGAATGGTATATGTTTGGCTTATTTTGGTAAAAAAAAGAGTGAGGTAATTCGTGCATGGTATATGCAAGGTGCCCTGTAACGGATCAAAACCAAATATGAACCAAAAACTAGATTTTGCAAACCTACTGACCAACTTCCTTGTGAATCAAGCTTCTCAAAATTGGCTCGTGCGAAATTAATGCTTGAGGGGCCTTTCAAAAGTTCTCATAATATAGAACATCATAGGGCCTTGAATTTTTCAAATTGAGGCTGAATTGATGGAGAATTGATGTTGAAAACTTGAGGCAAAAGTGTGATTTGGCTTGCCTGGTCCGCGCACACGTCTGGCTTGCATGGTGTGCATGAAGTCAGCCTTGAGGTACCAACTTTAAGATGTTGCAACTCACTCAAACTTTGGCCAAATTGAATGATTCAAGGCTCAATGGGAAGCTCTCATGGAAGGCAACAAAATCCTCTTTTTAATTTTTCAAATTGAGGCTTAAGTCACAAGAAATTGATTCCACAAAATGGCATGCCAAGTGTTTGATGAAGTCATCTTGACACTTAGATTTTTTTTTTAATTTTTAAGTTACTTCTTGAACAAGTTACACTCAAATTCACCATTTCTCATGATTCAAAGATGAATTTGGGTATGGAATATGAAAAGATGATGCTTAAATTGATGTTTGACCAAAAATCCACTTGGTCAACTCCTAATTTTATTAACTTTGGTCAAAATGACCAATTTGCCCCTTTTGATCAATTGAACCATTTCCCTTCAAAATTGATGATCAAAACTTCAAACATATGATCTTCCAAATATATAGAGGCCATGTATAAATTTCCACTTCAAAATTCTCAAGAAATCTTGATAAAATCCCAAATCCTAATTTTGGTTAACACCTTAGGAGACTGATGAATCATCTCCAAAATTTCAAATCCTCTGGGCATCTTGACCAATTTATTTTACAAAGACTCTTAAAATACCAATGAGATGTTGTAGCTTCCAAATCAAGATTTATACATTGATTAATAGCCTTGATCAAACAAAACCCTAATTCCACTGGTGAATCCAAAGAGTGATTCCTCTTATAATTAAACACAAACTTCAATCCTCTGATGATCCAAAGAGATGGATAAAATATCTTGAGATATGCAATAACTTTTGAGCTTGAAAGATCCAGAGGTTTAGATGATAAGGTTCTACTTGAGCCACTTGTCAATGCAATCAACCTTCAAAGCTTGAGGAAGACTTGATAACCAAAGTATTTTGATCCCATCACAATGTATGAATGCAATGCAATATGATATTCATGATGAAATATAAGCCTAAATCAAGAGGGTAAATTTTGGAGTGCAACAGCTTCCCCTATTCAAATATCTTCAACATGATAAGTGAGAAAAGTGGAAACCTTCGAGCGTTCAAAGTTGAAGATGATTGAATACAAAAGAACTCGAAAATTTACACTCTTGAAGGTGATAGAAAAAGAAGCAGAGAAAAACCCCAAGACATGCGTCAGAATAAAGCTATAACGCAGGTTGAAATAGAACAAACAAAGAAGAGTAGACGCAACTAAACTTCCGGATAAACTTGCCAGGGCAAAACTGGGCTTCAAAAAGGTGAGATAACACTCAAACCACAGATTATAGGCGAAACTAAGCTCTGGAAAAGAAAACGTACGCGGGTGAGGAGACGAAACTCTGAGCTCGACCCAAAGCAAAAATGGCTAGAGTGCGTGATTCTAGGAGCACTTGCTAATCTCAAACTAAGAAAGACAGTATGAAGGAACTGAAAGAATCCTAGAAATGAGGAACAAAAGCGAGATGAAACTCGACTCAATAACTAGTTAGATGAAACTAAACTAGATGAGTACCAGGACGAAACTGGATTTCACGCACGGGTAACAAGGCGAAAATCGACCCGTAGCAAAGTGATGAGAGTGCATGTTTCTCAGAGCACCTGCTGGTCTCAGATCAATGGATAAACAGTGACGAAAACTGATAGAATAATCCAAGGAACAAAAAGAGACTGATTTCAATCCAGGGACGCAGTAAGAACACTGCACTCGGTAAACGAACACCATCAAAGGGTCCAAGGTATGAAAGCAAAAACGAGACGAAACTCGACTCATAAACTAGTTAGGCGAAACTAAACTAGATGAGTACTGGGAAGAAACTGTATTTCATGCGCGAGGTGAGGAGACGAAACTCTGAGCTCAACCCAAAGCAAGGAGATTAGGGTGTACACCTAAAACCTGTTGAAAGCGAATATAAGGATGAAACTGTTATTCGAAAGGTGCATCAATAGACATTGAAATGAACCGGAGGGGGTAGTGAAGACTAAACCCGAGAAAACCGCGCCAGGGCGAAACTGGACTACAGTCAAGAGTAGACACTCAAACAAACAAATGATTGATGTCAAAAGGATATTGGTATGGGGAGAAAACTGAGATAATGAGGACGAAGACCTCGCTAGGGGATTTAATCCGAAGTATTAGCAAATTCACAGGGGACAACAGAAACAATAATGGCTTATGTTCCGATGCATGTTTGAATTCTTTCTATATAGCGCAATGCTCCATACAATGGAAATGCTACGCGTTTTGGTAGATCCAATGTAATGATGCATGTTTAAAAGTTTCACTGGGGAATGGCCAATTGAGAAACCAAAAACCAAGAAGTCAGAATCTAACATGACTTGCAAAAATAAATTGTAAAATCCAAAGGAGAGGAGAAAATATGGGGAACCACTAGAGAGAGAACCTCGAAGAGATGAAGCTTCGCGGGGAATAATAACTGAGCAACCAGTAGAAACGGGCCACAAAGATTGAGAGGAGCTGCAAAAATAAATTGCAAACTCCTAGAGAAGATCGGATCGACACTGTAGCTTCTGGAGAGGGACGCTATCTGAAGATAAAACACTGAGGGAGAAAATCAGGGCAAGACTGTAATCTCTGGAAAAGATAGCGCACGGCCGCATTGAGGTTGACACCAAGACAACAAACTCGACGTGAGGGGTAAAAACCTTTGCTGGGGGAACAAAGCTCTGCTGAGGAAACGGGACTTCACCGGGATACAAAACTCTGTTGAAGATTTTTGTTGGAGAGAGATTTTTCTTGGAATGCAACCATTGGATGGATTATACAGATAGTCACACAGTATCGACCTTACTGGGGATAAGGAAAGATATTAACATAAGGATGCCTCAATCAACAGACCGGCTGGGAAATGAGAGGTCACAGCGAGGGATCTCTGTTGGCAACTCCGTTGGGAATATGTGATATCCTCAAATCTGGAGTCTCAGAATGAAGCCTTTAAAAGAAGATTCCAGAGGCAACAAAACTTCACTGCGGAAACGAAACTTCACTGGGGATAGGTAAAGTCCTATTCATACACGGGCTCTGTCTAACAGAAGAAAAACCAAATATTTCCTTCCTGGCAATCATTAAGCTCTTTACAGGTGTTCAACGTGTAAACTCTTTTTTTTATGTCAAACAAATGTTTTGCATGCATAAAGATTTTTATTTGGAATGACAGATCTGATGCGACGATTATTTAAGCCTTGAAGTTGAAAACCTTAACAAAGTGTCGCATCTCTGTTGTGAATGAATCACTGGCTAGAGTGCAAAAATTTCAAAACTTTTCTTCCCCTCTGTTTTTCAAAAAAAAAATGAGTCAAGATGCGGGTGACAAGATACCAACATGAATATGCAACACATATTTGGGAGTTTAGGAAATGTTGTCTTGTTGTAGTATGCTTTCGAGTTAAACCCTTATTTCAGTTAGGACTTTTAGAGGTTGTAACGTGGCCTGGTTCGAGGTTTTTTAGAAAAAGGTTTTTCAAGGCTCAAGTTATTTGGTGCCCACCCCCTTCGTGATATTCTCCTGTCCTAGGTTCAGTTGACTTATCACAAGCATTCATCTTTCAAAAGGATTTATAATGGTTGAGTGATCACGACAAATTCTTCAACATGGTTGTCACTTAACTTTTGCCGCTTTTGTTTTTGATATTATTGTTCCTCTTCTTTTGATGAAAATTTTATTGGATAATCTCTTTCGGCCTTTTAGGCTCTCTTTTCCATAACTTTTTCCTGGACAAAATCTTTTGAATTTCAATTTTGGGGAGTCCAGCGGGACGCCCTAACTTTTGCTTACGCGACTTGTTTTCAAGTTTCGACTTAGCGGGGCTTTTTGTTTCTTTCTTATTCATACTTTCCACTTCGAACAAGTCAATGTGACTTTAGGTCTTTGAACTTTTTCCTCTTTTTTTTTCTCTCTTTTTTTGAAGAAAACAAATGCCTCATTCCTTGGTCGGCGAGGGATAGCCATTATTGTATCGATTCGATCTCGACCTCAGGACTTTGTGAGGGATTGAACATCGCGGTTTAGACATTTTTCCTGATCTCATGATGCGAAAGATAAAATGTGGTGATCCTCAGATGGGACATTCCTTCTGAAATTTGAACGTTTGGTCAAATTAACTGAACATCTACCCTGCCCCTGATTAAAAAAGGTTTTTTTGAATGGGAAAGAAACTCCTACTTCGAAGGCTCAGAGGGTTTAACGAGGGTCTAACTCCCTTATATCTCCGGTGTTTGGGGATTGAAACAATGCATGTACATCGTCAACGGGGTTCTACTCAAAAGCATACCACTACAGTCATCGTTTTTAGCTAAACTCCTTCCTCCAAACTCTTGGCTAAGCAAAAGAATTGGCACAGTTGGTATCAAAATGCACGAAAAATTGATTAAAGAGTGATACTGGATGGATTAAGTAAAATGAAACAATTTCTTCAAGGCAAAAATATTCAACGCATCAAGGCTGACATTCGGCCATAAACAAAATCATATATGCAGACAATGCTAAAACAATCAATCAAGATAACACATGAAAGTGCGGAAAAGAAACGTAATAAAAGCCATTATGGGTAAGAAATATCTCTAACTAGGTTTGTCGATCTCGCTGACCTGCCGTAATCTTGATATTACCCTGACCCATGACCTTTACCAACAGCACAGAGTTGTGAAAGAAAAAGGCAAGGCATCCGCCAGTAAAGTGAATGAGAATCCTATCAAATCATAGCACTAAGCACGCCCCTTGCACAGTAGTAGTTGTGTTTGTTATCCGCATTTCAAGTGATCAACTAACCATGACTTAGATTACCATTTCCGTGTAAGGCCCACGAAGTTTATATGCATATGTTTATCAAAATATTGGACGTTTTTGCAAACAAAATAGTAAAAAGGGAGAAAAGAAACGTATACGTATACTTGAAAGAAGATATTCTATTGATTTTGAGAAATCAGCCTGTGAAAAAGGAATATACATTTGGAAGCAAGTAATTACAAAATCAAAGCAAACAAGTGTTCACAAATGGCAATGTGAATGTGAATATCCATCAAGTCCCGACTCTGCTATGACTCTTATGACTCTCACGCTTTCATCTTCCTGCTTTCAAACAGATCATTCTTGGATTAGCTTTGAGCTTATTCCAGGTGACGGAACGAAGGAAAGAAATAAAGGATCACATGCCGAGCGTAGTCATTTGCTTTAAGTCCCTAACTTTTTCCTGAATCGCCCTTTCGGGTTTTCGAATCACCAGGACACCCTCTTTTTGCCTAAACCACCCTTTCGGATTTTCAGTTTAGCGGGTTTTTTTTAGTTTTTAGTTTTTGTTTTTTTTATGCAAAGTATTTTTAACTACGTCAACATTCACAGGGAGAGGGAAGTACTCTCCATCCATAGTCGTGAGCATCATCGCTCCTCTAGAGAAAATTTTTCTGACCACGAAAGGACCTTCATAAGTCGGAGCCCACTTGCCCCTGGGATCTCCCTGGGGGAGAATTATCCTTTTTAGCACAAGGTCACCTGGCTTGTAACACTGAGGCCGTACCCTCTTATCAAAAGCTTTCCTCATCCTTTGCTGATATACCTGACCATGACATACAACCGTTAACCTCTTCTCATCAATAAGTTCCAACTGGTCCAGCCGATTCTGTACCCATTCACTTTCATCCAGCTCAACATCCCTCATGATCCTATGAGAAGGAATCTCGACTTCTACCGGCAATACTGCTTCCATGCCGTAAACCAATGAAAATGGGGTTTCCCTAGTCGAAGTATGTACAATGGTGTGATAACCATGCAAAGCGAAAGGCAGCATCTCATGCCAATCTTTATAGATTACCACCATCTTCTGTACGATCTCCTTAATATTCTTATTGGCTGCTTCGATAGCATTGTTCATCTTTGGTCGGTATGGGGAAGAGTTATGATGCTTGATTTTGAAGGACTCACAAAGCTTCTTCATCATTTTGTTGTTCAAATTAGACCCATTATCGGTAATGATCTTTCCGGGCACTCTGTAGCGACAGATAATATTGTGCTTAATGAACCGAGTTACCACCTACTTGGTGACATTGGCATAGGATGCAACTTCGACCCATTTTGTAAAATAATCGACGGCAACCAAAATGAAACGGTGCCCGTTGGATGTAGTCGGTTCAATTTTGCCGATCATATCAATTCCCCACATCGCAAACGGCCAAGGGGAAGTCAAGACATTCAAAGGTACTGGCGGAATATGCACCTTATCAGCATAGACTTGACATTTGTGGCAAACCCGTGCATGATTGTAACAGTCAGTCTCCATGGTGGACCAATAATAACCTGCTCGCAAAATCTTTTTAGCCATGGTATGCCCACTGGAATGGGCTCCGAAATCACCTTCATGTATCTCTTCAATGATTCTAGCTGCTTCTTTCTTGTCAACACATCTGAGCATTAAGCCGTCATGATGCCTTCTATACAACACACCACCACTGAGAAAGAACTTGGCTGAAAATCTTAAGAACTTCTTATCTGTGACGAATGCCTCTTCAGGGTACTCTTATGTTTCAAGATATCGTTTAACATCATAAAACTAAGGATTACCATTTGATTCCAAACTTGCCTCAAAGCAGAAAGCTGGCTCACTCAAACTTCTGATGGTAATGGAAGGTGCCTCATTAGCCCACTTAACCTTGAACATGGAGGACAAAGTTGCCAGTGCATCAGCTAGATTGTTTTCTTCTCTGGGAATATGCTCAAACGTGATCTCTTTGAAGTACGGAATCAGCTTCATAACATGCTCACGATAGGGAATTAGGTTCTAATGGCGAGTCTCCCAATCTCCATTAATCTGGATGATAACAAGATTGGAATCCCCGTAAACTTTCAAAAATTTGATGCGCAGGTCGATCGCCGCTTCAATACCATAAATACAAGCCTCATATTCGGCCATGTTGTTAGTGCAATCGAAACAAATACGAGCCGTGAAAGGAATGTGGTATCCCTCAGGGGAAGTGATAATGGCTCCAACACCGTTGCCCATGACATTGGAGGCACCATCAAAAACAAGCGTCCAACATGATCCCGACTCGGGCCCTTCGTCTGGGTCTTGCATGTTACAATCCCGAATATACACAATTTCTTCGTCTGGAAAATCAAACTTCATCGATTCATAATCATTCATGGGTTGATGAGCAAGATGGTCGGCCAGTACACTACCCTTAATTTCCTTTTGAGTAGTGTATTGGATATCATATTCGGTGAGTATCATCTGCCAACGGGCTACCCTGCCTGTAAGAGCTGGCTTCTCAAAAATGTACTTGATTGGATCCATTTTGGATATCAAGTAGGTGGTGTGAGTTAACATGTACTGCCTCAAACATTTGGCGGCCCAGGCAAGCGCACAACAAGTCTTTTCCATCAATGAGTACCCCGACTCGCATTCTGTAAACTTATTACTCAAGTAGTAAATAGCCTGCTCTTTCTTCCCTGTCTCATCGTGCTGACCGAGGACACAACCCATTGAGCTCTCCAACACATGTAGATACATGATTAGTGGCCTTCCTTCCACTGGAGGCATGAGTATCGGAGGTTCCTGCAAATACTCCTTTATTTTGTCAAAGGCCTTCTGACAATCCTCATTCCATTTCACTGTCTGATTCATCCTCAATAACTTGAACAAAGGTTCACAGGTGGCTGTGAGATGAGAAATAAATCTAGAAATGTAGTTTAACCTTCCCAAGAAACCACGTACTTCCTTCTCTATCCTTGGTTTAGGAATTTCCTGTATCGCTTTTACCTTGGCCGGGTCCACCTCGATACCTTTTTCACTTACAATAAAACCCAACAGCTTACCGGATCTCACCCCGAAGGTGTACTTATTCAGATTCAACCTCAGCAAGAACTGCCTCAGTCTCTTGAACAATTTTTCCAGATGAACAAGATGTTCCTTTTCCTAGTCAAACTTAGAAATCATATCGTCCACATAAACTTCAATCTCTTTGTGAATCAAATGATGAAAGAGAGTGACCATGGCGCGCTGATATGTTGCCCCGACATTTTTCAAACCAAACGATATCACTTTATAGCAAAAAGTTCCCCAAGGCGTGATAAATGTTGTCTTCTCCATATCCTCTGGAGCCATCTTAATTTGATTGTAACCCAAAAAACCATCCATGAACGAAAACACTTTGGAATTAGCAGTATTATCGACCAACACATCAATATGCGGAAGAGGGAAGTCATCTTTAGGGCTGGCCCTATTCAAATCCCTATAATCCACGCACATCCTAACCTTACCATCCTTCTTGGGCATAGGCACAATATTTTCAATCCGTGGCGGATAATTGATGACCTTTAAGAAATTCGCGTCCAACTGCTTCTGGACCTCCTCCTTGATCTTCTTGGACATCTCAAGATGAATTCTTCAGAGCTTTTGCTTGACAGGGGAACAACCTTCTTTGAGCGGTAGTCGATGCACCACTATGTATCTATCCAACCCAGGCATATCCTCATAAGACCAAGCGAAGATATCAGAATACTCACGGAGTAGCTCAATCAATCTGACCTTTATACTATCTTCGAGATCTGCCCCTATCTTGAATTCTCTTCTTACCTCTTCTATGCCAATATTCACCACCTCAATCGAATCCTGATTCGGCTGGATAACCTTCTCCTCTTGTTTTAACAATCTTGCTAATTCCTCAGGAAGATCACAATCCTCACATGCTTCTTCTTCAGCTTGATAAATTGGAGTATCAAAGTCATAATGAGCCATAGCAGAGTCGTTATCAATATAATCGGTGGCGGAAGTGCATCTGCATGAACGACATTTTGGCGTTTTTTAGTGACAGTGTGTGAAAAGAGAAACATTTCCATTCAAATAAAAAAAAGAAATAGAGCAAAATTTTGAATGCAAAAACGTTCTTTATTTCATGATAAACTTTTTGAAAATAAACATGGTGGCCCTACACAAATGATTCACCACACCTTGGGCAGAGCGTAGGAATTATGATATGATAATAAAAGAAAACAAGAAAATTACTCCTCAGCTCTTGAAACTCGGATAACATCCATAGAAGTCCAATTGTTGAGTGTGTGGCCTGGAATACTCGGACGAATCCAATCTTCGATATTGTATCCATCAACCCTATCATCGCCAACTGCATTGACGTGTCCTTCTTGAGTAGCACAAGGACGGGAAAACTTCACAGGAGTAGATAAACTAGATGCTCTGGGAATTGTACTCTGCTGACCTGGGCTAAAACCAAGACCAAATTTATTAAATTTTGGGGTAACGTCCAGCACCTGTCCCCAACCTTCGGGGTTACCATTTTCCACCACAACTCTTGCATCCTTGAGAGAAGACATAACAGTTTCAGGCTTCCTTTTCTGCTCTGGAGGAGAAAAATTGACAGCATGAACTGTCTCAAACGCATGAAACGGAGTCTCATGTATCTCGCCTTCAACTTCAACATAGCGGAATGATGTCAAATGACTCACGATGTACTCTTCCTCGCCGCACACAGTTATCACCTTTCCCTCTGCAGGATACTTGAGTTTCTGATGAAGAGTAGAAGTGATTGCCCCTGCTTTATGAATCCATGGCCGCCCCAACAAATAACAAAACGCTGGTTGTATATCCATCACAAAAAATGTAGCTATGAAGGTGCGAGGACCAACCTTGATTGGTAACTCCACCTCCCCAAACACTGACTTTCGAGACCCATCAAACGCCTTCACCATCAAATCACTAGGGCGTAGCTCCAGTCCAAAATAATCAATTTTCATCAATGTTGACTTAGGCAATACATTCAAAGACGACCCTGTGTCCACCAAAACCCGGGATAAAGTAGTGCCCCTGCACTCCATTGAAATATGCAACACTTTGTTATGGTCTGGCCCCTCCAGAGGAAGATCAAAATCTATGAAGCCCAGACCGTTCCCGACAAATATGTTAACACAAACATTCTCAAAATGATTGACTGTTATCTCATGTGGCACGAAAGCATTCTTTAACAACTTCATCAAAGCATTTATGTGAGGTTCTGAATAAATCAACAGAGACAAGATAGACATCTTAGAAGGAGTATGGCTCAGATGATCAATTATGCTATAATCACTCTTTCTGATAATTCACATTAACTTTTCAACCTCATCAGGAACTGAGGAAGCTTCTGGTATCGGAATTGGTTGAGTCACATTGGCTGGCGTAACCCTTGGATTACCAATCATTGCCTGCTGTTTTCCTTTTTCTCTTGCAGAAGCATCTGCCGCATCTTGCACATTTGAAGGACCAAATACTCTCCCGCTTCTAGTCATTCGACCCACACCAGAAAAATTATGAACTTCCTCTTCATTATCTTCAGCACGTTCTTCCTTAGTCAAATGAGTACTTACTTCCTGCTTCACCCCATGGTAATAAACATCAGCACCGTAATGCCATGGGATGGCCCTCTAACTGGTATACGGCATGGGACCAGCTACCATAATCATCAAAGGAGGTGCCCTAGATGGGGTAGGAATGCGCACAGGAGTGTAAGGAATAGATACCACAATAACATCTTCTTCGGTAACCTTACGGTAGCTCGGTTTTCTATCGAACTGCAGGGAGCCCTCCTTTATCAACAACTGGATACCGGCTTTTAAATCAACATAGCCCTTTGGTTGCTCTCTACACTTGGCACACTCTGAAGTACAACCCGGGAAAATAGAATTGTCAAACAAATACCTCTTAACATACCACAACAGAGTAGTTACTTGTTCCACATTCATGATTAAATTCAACACTTCACCATTATCATCAATCATATTAACAACACCCCCTCCATGCCTAGGCATTTGGTTCTGAGTAACATTCGGACCAGTCACTAGAGTAAACTCAATTGCCTTAGCATCCAACAAGTCTTGTATTTTGCACTTCAACGCAAAGCAATTGTTAGTAGAATGACCAACTCCGCCTGAATGGAATTCACATCTTGCGTTAGCATCGTAGTTAGGAGGAAGTCTTGCAGGTGGTGGTGGCATATTTCTTAAATCGATCAACTTCAAATCGAGCAAATGGTGGAGTGCTTCAGTAAGAGATACCGGCAAGGGGTCTAATTTTCTTAACTGTCTCTGCTGTTGATTATTAAACTGACGGGGAGTGTCTTTCTATCTTTGTTGTTGAGGCACTGTATTCGGTCTCTGCTGTGGAGGGGCATTAACAGGAATAGAAGCAGCATTGATTTGTTGGTGCTGACGATCCTCTCCTCTTCCTCTATGAGAGTAAACCGCACTTGTGTCGCCTTCCTTTTTCTTAGGGTAAGTGTTGAATGGTTTCTTACTGCCCCCTAATGAGCCACTAGAACCTCCAATCTGAATTTTCCCCAATTTCAAACCTACTTCAATTCTTTCACCAGCCATAACCAAGTATGCAAATCATGCCGAAGTACTTCCTATCATGTGCTCATAGAATGGCCCTTGCAGGGTACTCATAAACATATTAATGAGTTCTCTCTCCATGAGTGGAGGTTGAACCCTCGCAGCCAACTCACGCCACCTCTGAGCGTATTCCTTGAAAGATTCTCTTGGTCCTTGTGACAAATTCTGTAAATGAGTGCGATTAGGTGCCATATCAACATTGTACTGATAATGTTTGACAAAAGCCCGAGCAAGATCATTCCAGCAATGAATATGGGTTTTCTCCAACTTCATGTACCACTCCAGGGATGCCCCAGATAGGCTATCCTGGAAAAAGTGAATCAAAAGCCCCTGATCCTCAGTATGCACCGACATCTTTCGGAAATAAGCAGTTGCATGAGTAACATCACATGATGTTCCATTGTACTTTTCAAACACAGGAGGCTTGAATTTTGGGGGAACTTTCACCCCAGACACCAACCCGAGATCATTAGCATCCATACCAAGGGCTCCTTGCCCTTCCACAGCCTTCAAACGTTCTTCCAACAACCGATACTTCATATCCTCAACCTGAACTTCCGGCTCTGAACACTGAACAGAAAACTGATCTTCATCCTAGTCAAAGTCATAATCCTGCTCCTGATAGTTCCTTACACCGCCCTGATTATCTCTTTTGTTCCACACAAGACGAGGTCCCGGACACGGGGGAAACTGCCCTACGTTGCGCACAAAAGGGTTTATGGGCATCCCTTGAAAAGTTCCAACAGGATGATCTTGCACATCCCCCAATCCTACAGAAATGTCCTGATATAGCCCTTGATTTCCACCATCCCCTGGATAGCGGCGCTGGTTATTGACAATGGAAGCCAGTTCCTCCTGTCGGCGATTCACATTGGTGATGACCTCCATGAACTGGGTCATTTGAGTAGCCATCTGGGCCCTTAGTTCAGCGAGTTCAGCTTGAACTTGTTCCATCTGTCTTGGTAAATTATTTCTGGTGGAATACCGATGAGTAGTCGTCTTGAATTCTGAATAAGAAAAGCAGAAGAATAAGAATACCGTCTTGAGATAACATGTAATGTTATGAAATGCATGATGTGCATGATATGTTTGTCATTTCCCGGTATCCGAGAGTCCTTTTATTCATCAATCACGGCGTGCAACCAAAGATCAAACATACAATCAAGGGGGGGAAAAGGACAATAAGACAAATACTCCAATTACTTACAAACAAAAGAAACGATGTTCGAGCAACTTCAGACATTTAAGAGTGTAACGATAAAATACGTGTTTCAAAGTAAACTTAACAAAAACTGAATAATAAAAAAAAACAATGGTCCCTTCCAATAATCCTGGGGGTGACCAAATACACCAAAGGTAAGTAACAAAACTAAATCTCTGAAACAAGACACGCTTCAAGGTGTCGACAATACTCTTCAAGCCTTGCTTTCTCCTTCAAAAGTTGTGATGCGACTACTTTACTTTCTTGAAACCGATCCTCTACGACATGCCTCTGGGCTACCTCCTTCTTAAGCTGAGCATCTTTTCATTTGAGCTGTTTCTCCAAGTTTTGAATCTTCTTCCTGTAGCAACTCTCAGATGCCTTAAGCTTCTGGCACTCTTGCTGTGTCTTACTCAACTCTTCTTCCATTTCAGCATGAGATCTCTTCCTAAAACTGGTTGCATTAGAAGTTTCCCCTTGAGCTTCTTTGAGTTTGTGAGCTAAGTCGGCCCTTTCTTGATCTACCCAATAAAGTTTCATCCCTGCCTCACGGTCTTTTTCACAAAGTTGAATGTTCTCAACATGAACCTGGGTGAACACCTCGGTAGGCACCGTGTTACTCAGAATAGTAGGAGGTTACTCACATATAAGAGACGACCTTGCAAATGGTAACCGTAAAATCTTAACCCTGTCTCTAATCCATTCCAAGTAAGGAACACTAGCAATAGGAACCTTCTTGCCCAAAGTAGTTCTATCCTTCCTGTGAATTCCCTTCCAAGCACTTGTCACCCTTTTCAACATCACAGGATCACTTCCTCTAACAAAATACACTGATTCAGATACCTCCTCAACCTTTGGCGGTCCATCCATTGCATATCCCAATTGACGATAAGCAAGCACAAGATTATAGTTGATACACCCCTTAGTTCCTATGAGGGGAACATTAGGGAAATCTCTGCAGCTAGTGATAATACTTCGTACTTCCCCCATGTCATAATTCCACTGGATATCAAATGAAGTAAGGTTGACAAGTCTTGATGACCATTGGAGAGAATGTCTGGTATCCACGAAAGGGCCACTTACCGGTAGGTACAACTTAAACCATTGATACAACATCGAATGACATAAACTTACATTACCTCCTTTTCCATGCCTGAAATGAATGGTGTAAAGAGTATCTGCCAAGAGTGTCGATACTGGGTTCTTATTTCTAAAAACATAAATAGCCGTCAAATCCACAAAATTTCTCTTGCGAGGGAAGAGGATGATCCCGTATATCATGAGAGCAAACAGAGAGCTGAAGTCACTCCAATTCCCTTTCTTTGCCCAGTCTTCAGCTTTCTTCACTAAGAAATCCAAATAAAACCATGTAGTATCCCCACTTGATTTCCAATTGTCTTTCACCTCTTTCTAACTCAAATGAAGAATTTCAGCAATAACTTCGAACTTCGGCTTCTCTGGCATTTGGACAAAAGGAACTTCATCGGACAACTTGATATTAAGTAGGTACACGACTATTCTAGTGTGGGAACCAGTTGATAATATTGAAAAGTAAAACACCGTAATTCCTTGTCATAGAACTGGAAGAGGGTGATCAAAGCCATTGGGTCAACTGGAGTGTTAAGGATTAGTAACAAATTGCCATAATGTTTGTTGAAATTATTCAGAACATTACTCTTCAGATAAGAACTCAAGCTCTTCAATTCGGACACATCAATAGTAGGAATCTGATAAGCGAATGTATGCCTGTTGGGCTCTTTAACACGAACTGAATCAAACTCATCTGACGGGAGGCCAACCATTTCTGATGGAAAGAAGACTCTCGAATGTCCCTGGAAGATGACATGCGCATGCTAGTTATTTTTTATACATCATTTTTTTAAGAAATAAATATGCTATGATGCAACATGACAGGATCAAAGAAAATCCCAAAGCTTCAAAACTATCATGGGAACCTGAGTCACCTTCGCAACCTAAAGTCACCAACATTACATGTACCTGTAAGAAAAGTTTTCCCGCCCCTCTCACGGGTGTAGTCTAGGTCAAGGTAAGGTTAAAAGCCAAATCAGAGTACAAGAGCTCGACTGTTGGTATCATCATACGATAACACCTATCCGAACTACCTCTAAAGTCATGGGTCTCATGGTCAGGTCTACAAAGCATCCGCCTCATAGCTGCCATGGCAACTCTATTCCTAGTTCCTATGGAATTCACTCATAGCCTGTGTATGAGGCCTTTTACCTCGTGGAACAACCCACCCACCAAGAAATCCAGAATCCAAACAGTCCAGCCAAATCCAGTATGCAGAAAGTAAAGCGCAAATAGGATGCAATGCAAACAGATAAATATGCAAAGCGGTAAAATAAACACCCAAAAAGAAAACAAAGAAGAGCTAGGATCGACTCCGGGATGGACCAGCAAGAGGTCAATCTATCCCCAGTGAAGTCACCAGCTGAAACTACCTGGCGGAACCGTCATCTGATAATGAACCATCAATGAAGTCGCCACCGAACGTCTTTTATCCCGCCAAGAGGGAAAGGTAAACATCGAGAAAACCTGAAGAGGGAGAAATCACGGTCTTTCGATCGAGAGATCGGGTAAGGGAGTCTGTTACGCGAGGGGAAGGTATTAGCACCCCACACACCCGTAGTACTCTATGGTATCCACTCTTGTTGTCTAATCTAATGGGTGTGGTCAAAACCTATGTCAATGGCTTAAAGCTGAAAAGGGAATGCATGCGAAAAAGAAAACAATGTAGGGAAAATAAAAGTTATGCTCGGTTGAGCCCTACCCCTTTGCCTTCGTATCCCTTTTAAGGAATCAGAGAAGCCGTAGTTCGGCTTATATATTTTGGTTGGTTTGTGTTTTTTAGTTAAGACAACAAAAGCAGTCAATATGGAAAAACATCAAATAAAACAACAAACAGATGAGATGGTAAAACATCGGCTAAATAATAACAAAGTAACATGTCAAAAATAGCGAAACGTCAAATGATAAAACATCACACCTAACAATGACATTGAGAGTCAAAGTAGGATAACCAACATGTGCGATGGCGAAACATCTGCTTCAAACAAATGTGCGATGGCGAAACATCGGCTAAAAGATAACAAGGTATCATGGCAAAGATGGCGAAACAACAATAAAATGGATGAATAAACATCACACCTAACAATGATATTTAGAATCAAAGTAGGATAACAAACATGTGCGATGGCGAAACATCGGCTTCAAACAAATGTGCAATGGCGAAACATCGGCTAAAAGGTAGCAAGGTATCATGGCAAAGATGGCGAAACATCAATAAAATGGATGAAAAAACATCACACCTAACAATGATATTGAAAATCAAAGTAGGATAACAAACATGTGAGATGGTGAAACATCAGCTTCAAACAAATGTGTGATGGCGAAACATCGGCTAAAAGGTAGTAAGGTACCAAGGCAAATATGGCGAAACATCAATAAAACGGATGACAAAACATCACACCTAACAATGATATTGAGAATGAAGGTAGGATAACAAACATGTGTGATGGCGAAACATCGGATTCAGACAAATGTGTGATGGCGAAACATCGGCTAAAAGATAACAATATATCATGGCATGGTAAGGATGGCAAAACATCAGTAAACCAGGTTTTAAAAAAACAAAGCCAAGAGGCGCACAAACAAAAATGATTGATTTATATCTTTTACCATGAAGAAGGGTTTGAGTTTATTAGAAGTGTTTTATGATTTCTCAAGAAAACAAATTTTTGTTTTAAGATGCAAAATGCAAAGGAAGGAAAGACAACTAAGGGAAACTAGCTTAGCACTATCCTTAGTGTTATCATACAATGATTGACCCTAAGGTTGAGGATAAAGAAAAATCCTACCCTATGCTAGCATAAATGGATTCCTACCTTAATCAACATGTCAAAGGAAGCTTAACAAAACTATTCTATAGGGAACATGCAATGAGAGCGAATTCGTGATCTCAATTTCTAAATTGAGTGACTCATCGATCAACAATTAAAAAAAACAATAAATATCCTATAGGGAACATGCACTGAGAGCAAAGTCGTGATCTCAATTTCTAAATTGAGTGACTCATCGATCAACAATTAAAGAAAAAACAATAAACATCCTATAGGGAACATGCCCTGAGAGCGAAGTCGTGATCTCAATTTCTAAATTGAGTGACTCATCGATCAACAATTAAAGAAAAAAACAATAAAAATCCTATAGGGAACATGCACTGAGAGCGAAGTCATGATCTCAATTTCTAAATTGAGTGACTCATCGATCAACAATTAAAGGAACAATCACAAACTCATCACATGTATCAAATAAAACAGAGGGCCTCCTGACATATATCAGCAACAGAGGTCCCATCATGCAACATAGAATTATACAAAATGAAAATAGAAGAAATGAAATAGTGCAATACCAAACGGATAACTATCTGTAGCAAATGAGCAAGAATAAAAGAAATCCAGAGAACTTCAAGCAAGCTGGGATCAGCAGACAAATCAAGTCAAAATTACACCATCAGGATGTAAGTGTTGAGATTTTCATATATGAACAGATCCCATGGGCAATGTATAGTATTCACAATCCCATACGTATATCCTGCATAGACTATCAAATATGCCAAGCACAAGAGTAGCACCAATATAATAAATTGTGTTCCACAAATAAAGTGAAACACAGTAGCCTCAAGTCAAAAATGGAAAACTTTTCTCAGAGTACCTCGCACATTCAACAGCCAAGTTAGTATTCCCATAAATTGAATGATGACTCACATAAGGGATGGATAATGACACCATAATGAAGTGAGAAAATATGATAGAAACTATCAAAACATTAGATATGATAAACAAAAAGAAACAGGCATATGCACAATTTGGTCTAAAGTTAGAGGAATGTTGCTCCTTTCTATCACCATATTGAATTAACAATTGAATATCAATCAAGGATCATGGGAGCTTGAGAAAAAAATACAATCAAAGACCATGAAGGTCAGTAGCAACCACAATTCAATCATACTCAATTACTTCATCGCAGCTCACAAGCATAATAAAAGAGGAATCCCATACAATGCATCAAAGACTTAGATCTCAAGCTAACCATGGAAGAAAGTCAAACAAGGACAAAATTAGAGAGTTTGTAACAATCAAAGATTTGAATTAAAGCTTCCAAAACATGATTAGGACATGATCAAAAGGTTAAAGTGTTAATTCTATAACATTCTACACAAGTGCATTCAAAATGCCTCAAAAATTCAACAAGGATAAAAGAAAGAAGCCAAACTCTATTCATGATCAGAACTAACTTAAGTAAAAGGGATCAATTACTCTCAAGTCTTCATGAGACTATCATTTAAGTATCATTTCCATTCATGTTATCATTGGTCATCTAATGACCTCAAACTCAAATTGAAAACTCAAGTTTCAAAGTAAAGATCAACAAGAAAGCAAAAAGTCATAAATCATGCATCAAAAGGTTCAATCATTCAAACATGGGGCATTAAGTGAATGAATTGAGTTTATGTGGATAATCAGAACCAACATGATCATTAGGTGCCCAATTATAGGCCTCACTCAAGTTCATTGGCCATCAAGCAAATTGCAACAAGATATGCACATTTATTGGGTACCTTCAATTCAAAAATACATCAAAGATAGAAAAGGATTTCAATAATTCAAACCAAAATTTCCATAACATATTTCAGATGTGTATAGGTTAGAAAACAAGTTTGAAGTTCATGAATAGCAGAGGAGAGGATCTAATGAGGCCCAAAGATCAAAACTAGTTGGTAAAACTACAAAACTAGACAAGCTTTCAAAATAATTTGTGAAAAATATCCAATCAAGTCAAATAATTCAAGAAAAATGGTTTTCAGATCCTCAATACATCGATGAACCTTAAACAAGATCCAAATTCCAATGGAAACCCAAGGCAAATTGGTTTTGAAATTGAAACTTGCAATGTAAGCTACAAAACCCTAATTGTTTGAATTTTAATCTTAAATATTAATTAGGTAAGATCAAAATTCAAACAATTCAAACCAAGATCATGCAAATCACAAGGAAACCCTAAATATCAGAATACATATTTTTTCACATTTTTAGGATTAAAGATAGGTCAAAAATAAAATCAAAATTCAAACCATAAATCAATTAAACAAATAATCACGTCTCAAAATAAAATTCTAATAAAAAATCAGAAAAATATCCAACCAAAATTATATTTAAATATTAGAATTAAAAACACACATCCATGATTTTTTGTGGAATTTTTGAATTAAATAAAATCAAACAAACAATTAAACAATTTAAACTATTATTTAGTGACAAAAATGCAAAACCTAGCCAAAAGTCATAAAAAGGTTAAATCAAAATTATATTCAGATACTATGATTAAAAACAAACTTATATGATTTTTTTGAGGATTTTTAAATTAAAGGAAATATTAAAACAAAAATTATGAAGCAAACATTTCAAATAAACTTCTCAAATTAAATTCCTAATCAAAAATAGAAAAAATGGTAAACCAAAATCAGAATCAATTTCTAAATTATTTTATGAGTCAAAGATAATTTTTGTGGAATTTTTAGATCAAAAGAACTATTGAAATAAAAATAATCATTGAACAAACAATTAATTAAACTTATTAAATTTTGAACCAATCAAAACATTTTTAAAAAATCCAAAAAAAATATGACAAATACTAGAAATTAAAATCAACCTATGGTAATATTTTTAGAATTTTTGAAATTGTTTTGACCAATGAATAAAATTAGAGAAAACAATTAAAAATAAAAATATGAAAAAATGCATTAAAAATCCAATGGACCAATCAGATCCAACCACGCCATCATCTTCTTCCTCAAGACAAGCCCTAACGCGCGTTTTCTCAGTTTCAGACACCTATGTTCTACTTGCAATTTCTGCCTCGTTCCTCCACCAAAATTAATGATTCAAATCACAAATCAAAGTTCAAACTATCAACTACATCATGCTTTTCACAAAATTCAAAATGATCGATCATAGAAGTAGAAATCAGAGCAAGAAAATTGAGAAAATCATTAAATCGTGAAAAACCAGAAGTTCACCAAATCATATATGCTTCAAAATCAAACAAGTTTATACATCAGATGTAAGATCTGGCCAACTATGAACATGATCAACTATGTCCTCTGAAACAAAGTGAAAACCCTTGTCACTTGCTTCTAACGCTCCAATGAAGTGAAAATGGTCATGAATCGAGCTCTGGAATGGAGAATAAAGAAGCTTCGAAGCAGAAAACTTTTTTGAGAGAGAGATAGCAACTTCTGATCTTTTAAGAAAATGAATGCGTGGAGAGAGAAAGAGTGAAGCTCTGGGTTTATATAGAACACCTGGAGTGAGTGTATCCAGGTCTATTGGGCCCTCACAAATCCGTTAGCATGAATATTAAAAAAACAGGAAAAAAAATAGAAAATATGCAGCATGCGTTTTCTTCTTTTGTTTTGCCTTTGCATTGTCTTTTAGTGAAAAAATAAAGGGTGGGATAAGATCATCCAAAATCCAAATGATGAGATGGCCAGAGGTGTAAATGGTGTGTGTAAATTTGAAAATGAGCAAAGTTGCTAAAAGTTGCAAATGAGAGCAAAATGAATGTGCACATGGAATGGTATTTGTTTGGCTTATTTTGGTAAAAAAAAGAGTGAGGTAATTCGTGCATGATATATGCAAGGTGACCTATAACGGATCAAAACCAAATATGCACCAAAAACTGGATTTTGCAAACCTACTGACCAACTTCCTTGTGAATCAAGCTTCTCAAAATTGGCTCGTGCGAAATTAATGCTTGAGGGGCCTTTCAAAAGTTCTCATAATATAGAACATCATAGGGCCTTGAATTTTTTAAATTGAGGTTGAATTGATGGAGAAATGATGTTGAAAACTTGAGGCAAAAGTGTGATTTGGCTTGCCTAGTCCACGCACGCGGCTGGCTTGCATGGTGTGCAAGAAGTCAGCCTTGAGGTACCAACTTTGAGGTGTTGCAACTCACTCAAACTTTGGCCAAATTGAATGATTCAAGGCTCAATGGGAAGCTCTCATGGAAAGAAACAAAATCCTCTTTTTAATTTTTCAAATTAAGGCTTGAGTCACAAGAAATTGATTCCACAAAATGGCATGCCAAGTGTTTGATGAAATTATGCGCGTGACTTGCCCAAGAGAAGTCATCTTGACACTTAGAATTTTTTTTCAATTTTTAAGTTACTTCTTGAACAAGTTACACTCAAATTCACCATTTCTCACGATTCAAAGATGAATTTGGGTATGGAATATGAAAAGAGGATGCTTAAATTGATGGTTGACATAAAATCCACTTGGTCAACTCCTGATTTTATTAACTTGTGTCAAAATGACCAATTTGCCCCTTTTGATCAATTGAACCATTTCCCATCAAAATTGATGATCAAAACTTCAAACATATGATCTTCCAAATATATAGAGGCCATGTATAAATTTCCACTTCAAAATTCTCAAGAAATCTTGATAAAATCTGAAACCCTAATTTTGGTTAACACCTTAGGAGACTGATGAATCATCTCCAAAATTTCAAATCCTCTGGGCATCTTGACCAATTTCTTGTACAAAGACTCTTCAAATACCAATGAGATGTTGTAGCTTCCAAATCAAGATTTTTACATTGATCAATAGCCTTGATCAAACAAAACCCTAATTCCACTGGTGAATCCAAAGAGTGATTCCTCTTATAATCAAACACAAACTTCAATCCTCTGATGATCCAAAGATATGGATAAAATATCTTGAGATATGCAATAACTTTTGAGCTTGAAAGATCTAGAGGTTTAGATGATAAGGTTCTACTTGAGCAACTTGTCAATGCAATCAACCTTGAAATCTTGAGGAAGACTTGATAACCAAAGTATTTTGATCCCATCACAATGTATGAATGCAATGCAATATGATATTCATGATGAAACATAAGCCTAAATCAAGAGGGTAAATTTTGGGGTGCAACACCAGCGAAGAAGATGAAGGCGTGCCAGATCCTAAATGGCCCATTTGAATTTTTGCGCGTTTTTATAAAAAAACTAACTTTTGCATATTATATAATATATGTTATGCGTGGGTATTAAGGATTGAGTAGCTTGGTTCAGTGGAAAAGGAGAAGGGTTTGCAAGGCACGCGTGTAGGAGACCAGGGGTTCGATCCCTGCCTCCTACATAATATTTTTCTCAATATCTGTTTGCAGATTCAGTGGTTTCATCACATGTGCATACACCATACGCCTCCATATCATCATCGTTGGATCAATCTGTATCCAGATCCAACGGCTCAAGCATGCAGGCGCATGGTGGAATCTCTTTGCAAGCTTCTCACTGAATCCAACGCTGATGATGGACCAACCTGACTGGGCTTGGAGCAAAATTCAGCAACATCACCTCTAATTTGGGCCTACACCGCCTCAGGCCTAATTTCTAACCTTTTTTTTAGTTTTTTTATTTATCATCATTATTTTGTTTAATTATTTTTATTAATCAATTTTTTTTACAAAATCATAAAATCAAAAATCAGAAAAATAATACTTAGTTTTTTTTATAATAAATTAACTTTTGTAAATAAATTAATTTCATCAACTTTAATTTATTTTTCATTAATTAAAATAAATTAGAAATTAGGTTAAATTCAAATCTTTTTCACAAAAAAAATCCAAAAATATTTTAATGATCAAATTAGGGTTTTTAGGGTTTTAAACTTTTTCCAAGCTTTATTCTCGCGCTGAATTATTTTTGTCGTACAATACTTTTTCAATATTGATGTAACTGCACCCGGTTTGTAATAGATTAATTAGGTTTTAGTTTCCACAAATTTACTTTCAGTCAATTCTTTATGTATCTGTCCAAAAGCCTTGTAATAGCGTATGACTCTTTTACTTTTTCGCTTTTATATCTTATGCTTGTATATAATTATTAGCAACCTAGGATTGTATGCAAAAGATAAATAATTTAAAACAGTAGAAAATCCTAAATGTGCAAAGATTAGATTGACTGAAAAATAAACACTTGCACATGCTCACTCCTAGGGTTTTTCCCCAATTCGGTTGCCTTCAGAAAACGGTCACTATTCTCGAAATGTGAGAATTTTTAGTGGTTGTCCTCTAATTTGAAAGATCACTAGTCCCTCGATGACCCTTTCGATGTTGCCTCGGTAAAAAAAGTGATTTCAGAGTTTTAGGACAATTACTAAGAGATATTGCCCTGTTGCCTTAAGTGACTGTAATCGTCCCTTTCGATTGTCCCTCAAACTCCAACGATGGAGCTACCTACTCCTTAATAGTAGGATAGCGCTATCTAAAGAAAATAAGAAAAACGAACAGTCTTTTTCGAGTAGGTAGAAACTCTTAAGTACTTGCTCAAAACAACAACTCTATACACCCTACACTTTCAAGCACTTTTCAACTACAGTTTTCAAAAACACTTTATCACACCCTTGGGGACTGATACAAGGGTTACCATAAAGTGAAACGCCGCACTATGGAAATTTCAAAACTTTTTAAAGCACACAAACACACAAAAGTAATTTAAGAATGAGAAAGTACCTAATAGCCCGTGGAAAACCACGGATAGAAATGGTGCTAACACCTTCCCTTTCTATAATCTACCCCTCGTACTCAGAAACATCTCAAAAAAGGTTTTTTCTGTTCTTTTTCCCTTTTCCTTTGTTGGATAAAATAAAATACGGTGGCAACTCTTACTTACCATACATTTGCAAAGAAAAAACGCAAAACCTGTAGTAATTAAAAAATAGTCAGTTCTTCCACCGTATCATATAATCCATCTCAAAGAATGATGCGTACGAGTTTGGGGCGGCAATATATAAGTAGGATTAGGGTAAAATCTGTTTAATAATTGTTATTATAGTAAAATCTGATTATTTTATCCCTCGATTATTACAGAAATCGAAGGGATGGATCATTTAGTTTACACTTATAAATATATAAAAACATAAATTGCAATAGTTGGGATTCAAATCATGTCCTGAATTCTTTTTCCCTTTGGTTATATTAAAAACCGATGAAATATGTTATTTTTATTTTTAAAAATAATAAAACACAACACGTCTCGATATTGTATCTCGATTTTTTATGTTGGGGTGAAAATTTATTCATAAAATATATTATTTATAATAATATTGTTCTGACTGGGCCTTCCCTTGGCCCAACTCCCAATGAGACCCAATCCAAGTGTGCCAACTTACACCACTGACCGATATTACCCTCGAACACGGCAGGCAGCTACTAACATTTTCCCGTGAGGAGACAACCTCACCACGCAGGGACAACGCCCGAATAGATTGAGGATGCTCACACCCCGACCATGAAGGCCTCGAGGACACCTCAACTAGCTCTTCGACCAAGACTGGTCCCCTATCACGCTCGCGTCTAGAGGGGATCACCCCTGACGAGCAGGCGCTCCTCCCGGGCATCTTCCTCGTAGGGCTGACTACCAATGTCTTCGGATATTATGGAGTCTTAGTGGTCTCGGAAATATCGCATCCATATCCTCTTGACCTTGCGGAGGACGTCATCCATGTAGAAGGCCACGTGCGGGTCCCCACTACTCACGTAGAACCTGGCAGTCTCTATGTTGGGCCTGCTTGATCAGCCCAATAAAGACACCTTGGCCCAGCGCTGAGGGTTATAAATACCCTCCCTTTCGAGAGGGTCAGGTATTCAACCCTTTCTAACTCTTACGCCTTCTTGCTCATTTCGTAACTGACTTTGCTATCGGAGTGTCTTGCAGGTACCCCCCCCCCCCCCCCCCCATCCCCCATCACATTCAACTTTTGTCCAAACTAGTTGTGACGGTCCATTTTGATCCGATAAGATCAGTGGTGTCATTTGTGGGAATCTTGCTTCCCCGTCTTCTGTTTACTCGAGACCAAAGATAAATCACCCCCGACTGTCATGGCTGGTCAAACTGCAGAAAACATGAACGTTTGTATCGTCAACGTCAACAACAACATCACTGACAATAATGTAGGCCTCGATAACACTGGTACCGCTGGCCACAACACGGCCCCCACCATTAATATGCCCAGGCCTTCTGACTATAGAGATGGAGCAACTGCCTTTTCATCATCGGTACCTCCACGACTCGAAGAAGACCGACCATCTCCCCAGAACTACCAACCTATTCAGTTCCATGAGGTCCCCGTTCCCGCCGGAGCAAACGCCACGACCAGGGCACTGTTCGCAGCGGTAAATCAGACCAACTACCTAAACTTTTCTCAAGGAGAGAGATTGAGGGCTCTCGAAGATGCTCGGAGAGCCCCCAGAAGACACAGGAGGCCCCAGTCTCCCCCTTATCGCCAAGTAGAGGAACTTCCCCGATATCCTCTACAGAGACGTAGTCGGGACATCTCTCGAAGTCCTTCTCCCCAACCAATCGGGTGACGCCCTGCATTGGAAAGGGCCCAGCCCGTTGACACAGGGAGACTCGATCATGTTCCCTCGCGTCAAGATCAAAGACCCCTGGAGACAGGAACGGTGGAAACAACGAACGACCATACCACCCGAGGAACGCTCTATACGATCGGGGCCACCATAACCGTCAATTCATCAGTTCGTTCACTGCTTCACGATGACACCCAAAGATCGAAGCAGCCCTCGAGGCTATCGTATAGAGACACGACAAGAACCTAAGCGAATTTATTGATCGGTTCAACCGGGAGGCCATCCAAGTCCTCTGTACCGATCACATGAAGAGATACTTGCTCGAGAGGGGACTCCTCCCGGGAACAGAATTCAGAAAGGCTGTAGGCATCATACCGCCCCGGACATTCGATGCCCTCCTCGAAAAAGCCAGAGCCTACATGGAATACAAGGAGAGGGAAGAGGCTAATAGAGCACGGGACCCCAAGAACCGCGGATCAACCATCAATCCGCGACAAGACACCATCCCTCCTCGACGAACTAGCGAAAAGAGAAGGGACGACAAACCCCGAGACCCTCGCGAGCAGAGGGGACCCTCGGGGAGGTTTACTAAGTACACTCCGCTAGCGGCTTCCCGCTAGCGCATTTTGGCGGAATGTGCAAACACAGATTTCAAGGACGACAGCGTCAAGCATCCTCGCCCCGCTCCTGCTAAACCCAGGGCAAATCGGAGAAAATACTGCCAGTATCACCGGAGCCATGGGCACTTGACTGAAGATTGTATCCATCTTAAGGATGCTATCGAGACCCTCATAAAAGGAGGGATACTCAGGCAATATCAGCTCAGTGACGCCCCCCGTCGAGATGCCCCGTGAAACAAGGGAGATAGAGGAGGATGCCCGACCATCTGACGAGTCGGTCCCCATCTAGACCGCATTCTCCGTTACGAGATCGGAGGACTTCTACATTCCTGAACATATGCAAGAGTCTCTGTCCATGCACAGCATGTGGGAAAACTTCCCCTCCGCCATGGTCATAAATGGTGGAGGGTTTAATGACTTAACTATAAATTCAGCCAAGAGGAAGTTGGACGAGCTGGTCGACACGGCCCCCCTGCAAACAGTAACTTTCGAGATGATTAAAGGAAGATCGGAACCAATCACCTTTTACCTCGAGGAATTGCCCGGGAGCCCCCAATTCAGCCATCCCTCTCCTAATTAGGGCAAGAATGGCCAACTTTGATGTTCATCGCGTCCTGGTCGACGAAGGAAGTTCCATCGACGTGATGTACATCCAGCTTTTCAGAACCCTACAACTCGACGACTCTCACCTTTCACCATATGTGGGATCCGACCTACGGGGCTTTAATGGCTCGACCTCCAAGCCATGGGGGTACGTGGAGCTAATGGTCACCTTCGGCGAGGTTACTTCTACCAAGCAAGTCAAGGTGCGTTTCCTGGTCATCGACTGCCCCTCCCTCTACAACTACATTCTTGGGAGGCCAACATTGGCAGAGCTAACGGCGGTGCCTTCCACTGTCTATCAGAAGATGAATTTTTACACAAAGAGGGCACACGTCGCCACCATCCAGGGAGACCTAGCAGCTTCCTGAAGATGCTTCAATGCGGCGGCCAAGGGACATAGCACAGTCGACACCGGGACACGGCTCGCCAAGAAATTTGCGACAACACGACCAGAGCCACAGCAGTCAGAGCCACAGCCCATCAAGGAAGAAATGCAGAGGGCTCCTTCAAAGGTCGACTCGATCTTGTTGGACACTCGCTTCGACCAATACTAATCTTCCAATAGTGAGAATGAGCTTCTCCGACCAATTTTGGATGGGGACTTCGAGCTCGTACCTCTCGACGAAGACCCGAACAATGGGTTGAAGATCGGCACCGGACTCCCCGTCCCGGCGAGGAAGCATATCAAGGCTTGCCTGAGGCAGAATGCAGATCTGTTCGCGTGGAGCGATGCGGAGATGCTTGGTATTGACCCCAAGGTCTCCTGTTATCAACTCGCCATTGATCCAACCGTTAGGGCAGTAGTACAATGTAGGCGTAGGAAGTCTCTCAAGAAAACGGAGGCTGCTGAAAAAGCTGTAAAAGACCTCCTAAAGGAAAATTTTATTTCTGAAGCCCGGTATTCAACCTGGCTGTCAAATGTTGTAATTTTTAAGAAAAATAATGGAAAATGGCGTATGTGTGTTGACTATACCGATCTTAACCGGGCATGCCCTAAAGATGCATTTCCTTTGCCTAATATTGACATGCTGGTCGACAACTTGGACGGCTATAAAATTTTATCTTTCATGGATGCCTATTCGGGCTATAACCAAATCCCAATGGCAATAAGCGACAAACACGGCACTGCTTTCATGACCAGCTCGAGCAACTATTACTATAATGTAATGCCCTTCGGTCTGAAAAATGAAGGAGTAACATATCAGTGGATGATGAATAAAGTCTTCCGTAAAGAGATCAGAGATCTGCTCGAGGTATACATGCACGACATGATCATCAAATCCCGAGTAGACACCGACCATGTCGCTCATCTCAGGAAAGTGTTTGCCCAAGCAAGGTAGTGTAGAATGAGGTTTAACCCCGAGAAATGCACATTCGGGGTTAAGGCAGGCAAGTTTCTCGGCTTTTACCTAACGGAACGAGGAATCAAAGCCAACCCCGACAAGTTCCAAGCATTCTCTGGCCTCCCTACACCCACTTATAAAAAGTCCATACAAGACCTGAATGGTATGCTCGCCTCAATCTCCCGTTGCATCTTAAAATCCGCTCAACACGCCCTGCCTTTTTTCAAACTCCTACACAAGGAGGCAGCTTTCGAGTGGACCGAGGAATGCGAACAAGCCCTTCTCCATCTAAAATAGATCCTCTCGCAGCCGCCCGTGCTATCATGACCAGTCGACGGGGAGACATTATTCCTATATCTGGCCGTCTCCTTCGAATTCGTCGGTACGACCCTCATTCGCGAGACTCATGACGGACAAAAACCCATTTATTTCACGAGAAAAGCACTTCAGAGACCCGAGGTCAGATACCAACAGATTTAGAAGGTAGCTCTGGCCCTCGTCAATGCAGCGAGAAGGCTCAGACACTACTTTCTCTCACACACGATCGTCATACAAACAGACCAGCTCGTGAGACAGCTCTTAGGCCAACCAGATATGGCAAGTCGAATGCTAAAGTGGTCCTTGGAGCTTTCAGAATTCCATGTTCAGTATGAAAGCATAAAGGCTCTGGAGGCCCAAGCTCTGGCCGTCTTTGTCACTGAGATGACCGCTCATAACCCCCCAGCAGGGAAGGAGCACAGATGGACCATCTTTGTCGATGGAGCCTCCAGATCAACCGGGAGTGGAGCAGGAATCCTCCTTGAAAACTAGGAAGGCATAGTGATCTAACACTCGCTCACCCTTTCCTTTCCAACCTCAAACAATCAGGCAGAATATGAGGCTTTACTCGCAGGTCTAAGACTGGCCGAGGATTTAAACGCTCGTGAGATACAAATTTTCACTGATTCCCAACTTGTCGCGTCTCAAGTTCACGGGGGATACCAGGCTAAGAACAACAGCCTCATCGAATATTTAAACTTGGTCAGAGAACATATGAAAAAGTTTGACCGAGCAGAAATTACACATGTACCACGCGAACAAAACACATGAGCCGACATACTTTCAAAGCTCGCAAGTACGAAGAAGAAGGGCATAAACAAATATGTCATACAAGAATACCTATCTCGCATGAGAATTGAAAAGTCTACACCTTTACTCGAAGTGAATGTCGTCGGGGACGATTCATGCTGGATGACCCCGATATTCAATTTTCTAACGAAAGGAGAACTTCCCCTCGACCAAAGGGAGGCAACCGCGACCAAATGACGAGCATGCTCGTATGTGGTGCTCGAACATAAATTGTATCATCGTGGATTTTCCATTCCACTCTTGAAGTGGGTCGAAGAATCCGGGGTCCCTGAGATACTGCGGGAAATCCACGAAGGAATCAACGCCCAACACATGGGCGGAAAGTGCCTAGCGCGAAAGGCGCTGCGGGCAGGATATTACTGGCCGACCATGCAACGAGATGCCAAAGAGTATGTCAAGAGGTGCAATAAGTGCCAGAGACATGTTGACATGCACCCCGCTCCTCTGCACGAGCTAAATACGCTATCGTCCCCGTGGCCGTTTTCCTGGTGGGGAATGGACATCCTCGGACCGTTCGTACAAGGAACATACCAAAATAAATTCCTCATCATGGCCGTAGACTATTTCACCAAATTGATAGAGGCCGAAGCCCTAGCGAAAATCACCTCGCACAATTTCCTCTGTTTTTACAAACGTAACGGGCTCTCTCGGTTTGGGATACCACAAGTGCTCGTCACGGACAGCGACACATAATTTACCGACCAAGGTGTGATCCGGTGGAAGAACCGACTGTTAATACTGGTTTTGCGTTTGTATTTTCAAATGTTGCGGTAAGCAAGAGTCGCCATCGAATTTTCTTTTATCCAACAAGGAAAGGGTGAAAAGAACAGAAAAATACCTTTTTTTCTAGATTTCTGAGTACGAGGGGTAGATTATGGAAAGGGAAGGTGTTAGCACCCTTTTCATCCACGGTTTTCCATTGGCTCTTAGGTACTTGCTCATTTTCTAAAATTGCTTGTGTTTGTGTGTTTAAAAAGCTTTGAAAATACCTTAGTGCAGTGATTCACTTTATGGTAACTCTTGTATCAGTCCTCAAGAGTGTGATAAAGTGTTTTTGAAAACATTGTTCTGAAAAGCATTTGAAAGTGTGTAAAAAGGATTATTTGAGCAAGTACCTAACAGTTATCTACCTACTCGAAAAAAGGCATTATTTTCCTCCTATCCTTTAGACTGTGTTATCCTACTATTAGTGAGTAGGTAACCCTAGTCATTGGATGTTGAGGGACTATCAAAAGGGACGTACGGTCACTAAGGCAATAGAGCAAGATCTCTTAGTAACTATCCTAAAGCCCTAATATCACTTTTATACCGAGGCAACAGTCAAGAGGGTCACCGAGGGACTAGTGATCTCTAGACTTAAGGAAAGCCACTAAGAATTCTGACGTTTCGAGAATTGTGAGTGTAATTCGAAGGAAACCGAGTGAGGTATACCCTAAGGGTGAAAGTTTGCAAGTGTGCTTGATTCTATTCATTTATCTGGTGCAATTAGGGTTATCTAGGTTCAATTAATCATTATCTTTCATGCAACCCTATTAAACATTCATCTAGGCAGTTTATTGTGCGAGAAAATAAACGGCGGAAAGATAAAGTTCCTAACTATTACAAGGCTTTGGTGCAATTACATAATTAATGACTGAAAAGTAAAAATGCGGAATTGAAAAACCCTAATTAAGCTATTACAAACCGGATGCATTTACATCAATAGTAAAAATTAATCGTATGGCAAAAGTAATTACGCGCGAGAATTAACTGGATAAAAGTTCAAAAGCCCTAGAAATCTAATTTGATTGTTAAAGATATTTTTTGGGATTTTATGAAAAAAAGATTTGAAGTTTAAACCTAATTAATTTTAATTAATGAAACAAAAATTAAAGTTAATTAAAATAATTAATTTGTAAAGAATTAATTTATTAAAAATAGAGACTAAATCCTATTTTTTGTGATTTTTTTATTTTGTGATTTAATAAAAAAAATTGATTAATAAAAAATAGTTAAACTAAATAATGATAATAAATAAATAAATAAAACTAGAAAAGATTAGAAATTAGGATTGAGGGGGTGTAGGCCTAGATTAGAGGGTTGCATGCTGGAATTATGCCTAAGCCCAATTCTGTTGTGGCCCATAGCAACGTGAGATCCAGTGTGATTGTGTCAGGAGTGTCTACCATAGGGAGCTTCATTAGAAGCGTTAGATATGGGCACTGATTGATCCAAGGGTGATGATCTAGAGGTATACAGTGAGCACTCTTATGATGATAGCATAGAATCTGCAAGGAAATATTGAGAAAGTAGAAAATGTTGGAGGCAGGGGTCGAACCCCTGACCTCCCACACACAATGCTTTAACGCCCTTCCTGCTTGCCACTGGGACACTTGGTCTTTTGTTAATGTAAATAAACAAAATATAATATATTGAATAATGGTTAGTGGCTGTAACAAAACGCGCGCCAAGTTCAAACTACCCAACCAGGCTTTGACACGTAGTCGACTTCCCTAAGGGACTGTCATTTTAGGTTCAAGACTTATACCTATGGACATATGTTGTAGCTATAAACCTGCATATCTCAAATATCACAATCGCACAATAAAAATGAAATCCAAGAACATAGACCAATTGGGCTTGATCTCGTGAGTACAATGGTACTCATCTTTAGCCCTGATTTTTCCTGAAACAAAAAGCCCTAAAATGAAGCTTCAAACCCTAGCAATGGCAGTCAGCTAAATATACATCAAAATATACAATTAATTATGCAAACATGTTCTAAACGATTATACAAACATGAATATGTAGTTAGAATTCATTTATCATGCGTGTATATTCAAAATCAAATTCAAGAACAAGTGTGCAAACCGTGAGGTCGTGGAGGATGATTTTGGACGTCTTGATGTGTGGGAATGATTCAGGTAGCTTCCAAATGCTGCCAGGAATGGATTGCAGCCTTCAAAATGCTTTGAACCTCCTTGTGGACAAAAATCTGACCACCACTTTCTTGTCAAAAATTTGAGTTTTTCTCTCTCAGTTCTACACGGCTAATCCTTCCTCTTATCATCAGGGTTTGTTATGCATATATAATAGAAGCAATTAGGTCAATAAAATTGAGTTAAATCTTTACAAATTGATGAGAAAATATTTGATTTGTTCCTTGTATACTTTGTTTCTAAAATAGGCCAAATCATGATCTTTTCCAATCCAATTAGCCCTTGTACGAATTATATGATTTTCCAGTTGATCATGGATCCACAATGTGCTCATAAAATTCAATCTTTGATTTTATTTCATTATTCCATTATTTTAAATGATTTATTTTTATTTTAATGAATAAAAAATCAAAACGAATAATAAAAATAATAAAATAATAAGTGGATAAGTTCAGGGGTCTTGGGCCATCTTAGGAACAAGTTTCAAAGAAGAAAACATGGGCCCATTTGGAAAAAAAATCAATTTTGATCAATGTTGACTTCATGCCCATTTTCAAAAATTAGTCAACATTAGCAATGCATATCTCTCTCATTTTTTACCCTAAGAGGGTGTTCTTGGACTTTTTAGAAAGCTTAGGATGTCCTTTAAACAACACTTTTGATTTCATCTCAATTGGATCTTCCATGTTCATGTAAGGAGCTTTGACCCAAAAGGTGTTTTTGTTGACTTTTTGAAATGACTTATAATGTATGAACTTGTAACTTTTGATTGAGGCATTTCTTGACCTTGAGGGATGAAGATAAGTTATGGGTAATTGGATTCTCTTTAAAATGATCCTTGGTTGTAAACTTTATGATAAAGTATGAGAAAGTTATGCCTGTTCAAAGTTTGGTTGACTTTTCCTATAGAAACCCTAATTTGCCATTTTTGACTTTAGATGAGTTAAGAGCATTTCTTGAGGAATCATGGTCAACCCTTGATCAAATGATGGATATTACTTCAAAATGTTGATGTTGACCAAAAATCTTAAAGTTTGACTGTATTTGGGCCACAATTGACTTTTGACTTAGTATAGTTAATTTTAAGACATTTGAGCAGTTGACTGAGCAAACTTGTTGTGCAAGGCATTAAACTTGGCATGGATGATCTTGAGAACATATTAGAACAATGGATACCATTTTGGACCCTTGGAACTCAACCATCTTAATGAGGAATGAAACCCTAGTTTGAGGCTTATTGTCTTAGGAGGAGGATTTGTCTGGTCAATTCTTGGTCATCCTAGGGCAATTGAAGATCTTTGGAGGAATGTCTTGAGTGAAATGAGAGGAAACATTTTGAGGTACAACAGCTTCCCATGTTCAATATTCTTAAACCTGAGGATGTAGATTGGCTGGTCTGGCTTTGGTGATCTGAAGGTGGAAGATGATTAAACACTAGAGTGCTCAGAAATTTGCACTCATCTGAAATGATACTTGATTGTATATGTAATATCGGGAATGGGCTTATAGATGCCATTTGGAAGGTATGACAGAAGATCGTCGAAGATGGGCTTAGAGATGCCATCCAGGGAATGTGACAGAGATTCGTCGAAGATGGGCTTAAATATGCCATCTGAAGTAGATGCTGACTTCATAAGAAGTCTCTTTGTGGGGATTCCGGTTCCTGTTGTTTGAGGAGGACTCCACTGGAGAATGTTGATTTTTGTTGTTCTCTAGCTTGAGGAGAACTCTGTTGGGAATAAAGTCTAGGAACTTCAGTTGTCCATGGATCTACTGAGGGGTTATCTCTGGATTGGAGAGATGAAAGTTTGTTGTTTTCTGGTTGAAATCCAGGCTTGGTAGTAATTTGTTGGGGAGAATGAAATTAACTGCTACCTGGAAACGTATCAGAAGAAACCTGTGTAGGGCTGTTTTAGGATGAGTCTGGGTAAGACGTCATCTGGAAGTGTAATAGAAGGAACATGGGTAGGGTTACTTCAAGAGATATATGAGAGGGAGCCTACATAGGGCAACTTCAGGATGAGTCTGGGTAAAACTACATCGGGAAATTATAAGAAGGAGCCTGGGTAGGGTTGCTTCAGGATGAGTCCGGGTAAAACTACATCTGAACTGAGAAGGAACCTGGGTAGGGTTGCTTTACGATGAGTCTGTAAAACTTCAGAAGGAACCTGGGTAGGGTTACTTCGGGATAAGTTCGTGTAAAACTTCAGAAGGAACCTGGGTAGGGTTACTTTGGGATAAGTCCATGTAAAACTTCAGAAGGAACCTGGGTAGGGTTACTTCGCGATAAGTCCGTGTAAAACTTCAGAAGGAACTTGGGTAGGGTTGCTTCGGGATAAGTCCGTGTAAAACTTCAGAAGGAACCTGGGTAGGGTTACTTCAGGATAAGTCTGTGTAAAACTTCAGAAGGAACCTGGGTAGGGTTACTTCGGGATAAGTCTGGGTAAAACTTCAGAAGGAACCTGGATATGGTTACTTCGGGATAAGTCTGTGTAAAACTTCTGAAGGAACCTGGGTAGGGTTACTTCAGGATAAGTTCGTGTAAAACTTCAGAAGGAACCTGGGTAGGGTTACTTCCGGATAAGCCCGTGTAAAACTTCAGAAGGAACCTCTGTAAGATTGCTTCATGTTGAGCCCGTGTAAAGCTGTATTTAGAAGTTAGGAGAAACCCCTGTAAGATTGCTTCATGATGAGCCCGTGTAAAGTTATATTTCAGAAGGAGAAAGAACCCGCGTAAGATTGCTTCGTGAAGAGCCCGTGTAAAGCTGTATTTGGTCACGCAGATAATTACTCTGTTTAGTTTTAGGAGCTAATCTTGGACCTGTTGGAAATTGTTGATGATAAATATTTGTTGATTGATCTTTCCTGAAAAACTAAAGCATTAGCTGTATGCAATGTCATGATGTATGAAATGCATTGTGTAATGATGTTCTCAAAATAAATGAGATTGTGTCGTATGCATGTGTACTGCATATGCTATGACGTTTGTAGAATAATGTATGAATGCAATATGTGAATGTATCAGTTGTTCTATTGCAGCATTGTTGAATTAGGGAAAATAAATCCCTGATTGCAGATGGCGATGAAGAATGTAGGCCTTCGGATTTTATTAAAGCTGAATTGCTGGGAGATGAACTTCCACTGCTAGAGGAATAAACTCTGTTGGGGAAGGAAAGCTTTGTGCACTTCCTGAGGATTTTGTGAAATCCTATTGGGGAATCTTGAGAAGTTTGACGACTTCACTAGGGAAAACCTGATGTCAGAGCAGTAGTTGGAAATTCCTGTTTTGCCGGGGATACAAGAATACCTGACATCACTAGGCTGTAAACTGAGGATATAGCGGCGACTTTGTGTAAGATACCCCTGCCTCTGTACCTGCTGGGGAAAGTACCTGCAGAGGCTTTGTGGATGGTCGAGTGGCATCCCAACTCCTGGGGTGCTTGGTAAATTTTGATCAGGATGATAAACCTTTTACTGAATACACAAGTGACGAGATGACGGGACGCAGTCGTACGCTTTAATCCCTAACTTTTTCCTGGACTATCCTTTCAGATTTTTCAGTCCACCGGGATACCCTTTTTTGCCCAAGCCGCCTTTTCAGGTTTTCGACTTTCCGGGTGTACATATTTTTTTGTTTTTATCCCTAATTTTTTCCCGAACCCTTTTGGTTCGCTGGGATGCCCTTATTTTTGCCTAGGCCAGTCAACCTAGCGGCTCCTTGTTCATGCGTAGTGTTTCCCGACTATGTCCGCATTCACCGGGTACGGAGAATTGTCACTGTCCATAGTGGTAAGTGTTGCCACACTTCCAGAAGATGTTTGTTTGATCATACAAGATTCGTTGCTGGGATTCATACCCAATGCCCCAAGTGATCCAGATGGAGATCTACCCCTGGCTATTTGGCCTCTTTGAGAGATTCCTTGAATTTTGACTTGACTGCCTCAGATGATGGATAATGATTATGTCGTGCCCCTTTAGTTGGAAGTGTTTTTCTAATTGAGGTGATCCTTTTCATTGAGAAGGTTTTTGTTCACTGAATATTCATTGTGTGAATTTCTCTGCCATTTGAACAATTAACCATGTGCAAACAATATTATTTAAAGAATGCAAAACTCATGTCTGTCTTGAATTTTTTTTTTGAAAATGTGTTTTGTGTAGTAAAACAAAATTTACAAGAATGTGATATCAACTCAGGATTCGTAGCAAGTCCTACAGGAGTCAGGATACCTTTGTAACAGTATGCTCTCAAACTAACCCATGCTTCAGCTAGGACTTTTAAGGGTTGTAACGTGTCCTGGTTCATGATTTAAGAAACAAAGGATAAAGGCTCAAAATTTATTTTTACCCACCTGTTGTTCGTAATGTTCTTCAGTCCTATGCTCAGTTAATTGTGCATTTTGAATCCCAATTAAGTTTGGCATATTGTCCTTGATATTCTAGTGATAGTTCAGCAATTGAACATTTGTTTGAAGAAGGCAGTCATTATTGTAACCTTTTCTTTTTTGTCGAGGATTTGTAGTAACCTCTTTTTTTGATTTTACTATCCCTATCTTTTTCCTGAACTGTTTCTTTTGTGATTACAGTCAGTGGGATGCCCCTGTTTTTTTTCTTAATTCTCCTTCATAGGTCTTGACTTAATGGGCTTTTATTGTGATAAATTATGATTTCCTTCCTTGATGATTATGCGGAACCATCACCATCTTTTGGAGAGAATCTTCTACACTATTTGTCGTGTATGAAGGGAAAGTTAGCGATTAAATGCACATCTGAATTAACTGAGGAAACTATCCTGCCCCAAGTTATGATTAAGGGTTTTAATTTATGTGAAAAGAAAACTCCTACTTCTTGGGCTCAAAGGGGTTGACTAGGGGTTATCTTCCTTATAACTCCACTGTTTAGGATTTGAAACAACGCATGTACATCGTCAGCAAGGTCTATTCAAAAGCATACTGCATGGATTGTGGTATCGTCTTCATCATCCTCCCTCTAAAAGCTTAGAGCTTTTGATCGAGAGTTGAATATCACGAAAAATAAGTATAAAGCAGTTTAAGCATGATGAGAACAAATTAATTCAAGACAAACATGTGTAATGCATTAATGAAATAACAAAGTTTTGACATGACAATAATTGTTTGAATAAACAAAGAAAATACAACTTGAGAATTAAAATGAACAAAAATGCTTTCAATCCTAGCCATGATTTGGCATGGGAGCAGTGATCACGTTGGGAGTCTCAGGAGGGTCGAACTCAATTTCCTTGGCGTCAATCATATTCTGAATCTTGTATTTCAGCGCCCAACAATCGTTAGTATCGTGCCCCGGACTTCCAGAATGATAAGCACACCTTACATCAGGATTGTAGTTAGGAGAGGAAGTCTTAGAGTTTGGATGAGGGCCTATCACCGTAATCAGATTCATCTTCAATATGTGTTACAATGCTTGTGACAATGGCATGTTGATTTGGGTAAACTGTCTCTTAGGATCGTCTTGCCTTCACTGGTTACCCCATTGTTATGGTCGTTGCACGTGTGCCGAATTAGAGACCAGCACTGCCCCCACAGATTGGTGGTAGTCTGCCTTATTACGACCCTTATGGCCGTGCACAGCATTGGCTTCCCTCTTACCACCAAATGTCTTCTTCTCAGCATTAGAAGATGTAGCCATCGGTATCTCCCCGCTCCTGATACCACTTTCGATCCTGTCTCCAGTTAGAACCATCTCTGTAAACCCGAATGAGGAACTCCCATTAAATAAATTGAATAATGGGTCTGTCAGAGTGCCCATGAACATGTCCACCATTTCTCGATCAGTCAGAGGAGGTTGAACCCTACCAGCTAGATCCCTCTATTTTTGCGCATATTCCTTGAACCCTTCTCTCGAGCTCATGGACATATTTTGCAGTTGCACTCGAGTTGGTGCCAGGTCAGCATTGTATTGGTACTGCTTGTAGAAAGCAGTATCCAAGTCTTCCCAGGTATGGATGTCATTTCCTTCTAGCTGATAGAACCAATCCAGTTAGGTTCTAGCCAACTTTCTTAGAAGTAATGGACCTATAACTTTTGGTCGGCAGTGTGAGGCTGGATCTTTCTGACATATGACCTTAAGTGAAGCTTGGGACAGGAAACACCGTCATATTTTGCTAAGATGGGGACCTTAAACTTAGGTGGGATGACCACCCCCGAAACCAAACCTAAATCTTTGAAATCCAGGACGAGCACCCTTTGGATCTCCATGGCATTGAACCGATCCTCCAGTTGTTTGTATTTTTCATCAGCAGGAGGATACTGCTCCTCATCATAGTCAGATTCATCTTCTTCCGACTTTGGATTTTTGTCTCCTTCATCTGATTCCTCATCTTCTTCCTCTTTATTACCTCCTCTCTTTGATGGGGTTGCAAAATCTAAAGCTCGGTTAGCTGGCCTTCTTCTTCCCACACTCGAAACACGAACTGGTTTCTTTTCCCTCTTAGCCTTCTTTTTGACGATCAGAGCTTTCAGGTCTTCTTGCCCCTGGGTCAGAGTCAGGAACATTTGTTAAAACTGGGCATTTTGAGCTTGAAGTCTTTGATTGTTTGTTCAAGAGCCATTTCTTTTGCTGAAATAAACAGCGAAAAGATGAGAAACCTGTATTGGAAGACCTGTTATGCAATGATATGTATGATATATGTATGCAATGTTTTCAAGGATCTCGCGGGGTAAACAAGAAAATGTCAGAAGTTGAAATTTGAAGCTTTGATTGAAGAACTTCGTATCGTTGAAAGTCCTTCAACGAGAGTCAAGCTCACCATATCAAGTGGGTCATAGCCCCTGACTCAAGTTGTCGTATTTTGGTCTTTTAACAGAATTGGCTAGAGGAAAATAAATCCCCTTGCCCCTTGCTAGACGTCTGATTTATCATAACCTGCATCACAAACCCTTGAGATCCTTGAAATGGTTAAGGAAATGTTGTGGCATGATGTTATGATGTGTATGCTATGCGTTAAGCAAAAATGCAGGGTAAGAAACCAATTCATTAGATTTATACAAACAAGGTCCTGCAAAGAATACAAACAAAGCCCTGCAATGAGTTCAAATTTTTAAGCAAAGAAAGAAAACAAGTCACACAAGTAGCCTTAGGTTTAGCTTACATGGATTCCATAGGTAAGTAACCTCTTGAAGTTTAGTTGGCTTAACCTGTCTTAGAAATAGTAATCAGGTTCTAAGGAATCTAAATATTACCGATCTTTCTTTATCGAGTTATTTCAGCTTAGCAATCTTTGAAGAAGTGAAAAACACAAGAAGGGGGGGGTTGATTTGTAAAACTGAAAATCAATTGCAATGAACACGATATTTTTATCCTGGTTCGTTTGATCTCAAACTACTCCAGTCCACCCGTCAAGGTGATTTCGCCTCTCTCCAACGAGGTCTTAATCCACTATATTCAACTGAATATTACAAACTACTTTAACAACTGCTAAAGCCTTCTTGATGCAAACCACAGCCCGGTTTGTCAAGGAAACACTTTCTTACAAAGAAGATAAATCTAGGTGTGTGAATGTTTTCTACAAAACTGTATCACAACTGTGATGTTACACAACTTAAGCTTATGAAACTAGATTGCTAAACAATGATTGAGTAAGGAGATATGTAGCGTTTAGCAAACTGAGAGAAGGAAGATTATGATTAGCTTTTAGGCGTGTAATATGTTGGAGAGCATTAGCCAATTCAATCTTCATAGTCTTGTTTATATAGCACTGAGATTGTTGAATGTTGGAGCAATAATCTTGATTCAATGCTAATAACAAACTTTCCTTATTAAGCAGATCTTGTCTGGAATGAAGCCGTTGGTAATAATACGCTTTCAATGCACAGTACCGTTGCTACTTAAAGCATGTTCTGGCTTGGCTCATTCTGACTCTGCTTAAGTGCTGATGAACTGTTGTTGTCTTTATCAGAGTGTTGAGCGCAGTTCTATTCATCAAGCTTCAGCATTCGCGTGAGTTATTCTTCTGATTCTGGTATTCTGATATAGCATCTTCTGATGCTGACGTTAAGAACCAATATTCTGATGCTGATTAGGTGTGCTCTTGCTGATACCTATCAGAGTTTCTGCAAAACAGAAAGTAATATTTTAGGTAGCAAGTAGTTCTTACATGAATCACATAAATAGTATATCTTTTCAATTTGTTATCATCAAAACTTAAACGTAGGGTAGTAGATTCAAACTTTGTTCTAACAATCTCCCCCTTTTTGATGATGACAAAAACTAGATATTTTAATTGGAAATAACATGAAAAGTATCAGAGATAACTGAATGATAAGATGTATCAGAGTAAGAGGTTATCAAAGATAAGGGATAAAGAGATATCAGAGTTGAGAGATACTCCCCCTGAATTTATTGCTTCCCTTTTTAATTCCAAGAGTTCTTCAGGATCCGATTTTTATTGCCTTTCTTTGAGCATCAGAATATCAGAGTCTTTGACTATCAGAAGCTTTAGATCAGCATATCAGAGCAGAGCTTCAGATTAGCGTATCAGAGCTTTTCTATCAGAGCTTTGCTTTGGGTCAGGATATCAGAGCTTTAGTCTTCAGAATATCAGAGAGCATTCTTGTACCTGTAGACTTAAGCAAAAACAGAAAACATATTCAAGTATATCAGAGTTAGAATGTTTGAGATTTTCTGTCTTAGTAATCCGTTATTATTGAAAATATCATTCTTGTTCTCCCCCTTTTTGTCAGCAATCAAAAAGTGTAAGTGAAGTGCTAAAATAATTAGAGCAGAAAAACTTGTCATATTAAAGTATTCAGAATCAAACAAAACAGTACAGCAGATAAGCAAAGAAAACATGAAAATGTCATGAATGAAAAACTAAGGTTGGGGAGGAAGGCGTGTGAACAGGTTCTCCAGCATGGCTTTGATCTGATCAGCAGTCTCATTCTGCTTGTGCACCATGCTGACAACTGTGTCTATCTTGTTATCCTGCACATCCATCCTTTCTGCTATGACGCCCACGTCAGCACATCTCTCAGCCATATCAATACAGCGGACGCCACCGCCACTGTAACCAATTAACCTTGCTATGTGATCCTTAGTGATCACAATCTTCTTCCCCATTATGTAGGAGGTGACTTGATGCGTTGAAGCAATTGCATGAATCCAGAACTCCTTGACTAACATTGGGAATGTTGGTCCAACCAACCTGTCAAAATACCTTTCCCATTTCTGTGCCCTAACTTCTTCTGTTAAGTCAAAGCCATTCTCCTTCAGACTACCAAAATCAATAATCAATTCAGATAACACTTCAAGATTCTTCACTGGAGTGAGGAGTGTTCTGAATGGAACTTGATACTGTTCAGATGATGCTTTCTTTTGAGAACCTGCAGAAGCACTGCCGGAGGTTGCCTTGTTCACACTTAGAGATTTTGAGAAAAAGCTGAGAAAATGGGTTTGAAAGAGATGAACACAGAAAAATTGCAGAGAATATATGAGAGATAATGAGAAACTGTAAAAGATTAGAGTGAGAAGTTAGCGTGCTTAAATAGGCTTCAGAATATTTTGAAAGTATAAACATTTTCAAGAAAGAGAAATAAAATCATGATTACGTTTTAAAAACATGATTACTTTCATTTAATGCTTGCTGATTTTGGGGGATTTGAGAAAGATACTTAAAACGGTTACCAGACATGTGTCTCAATGCACCCAATCAGCGTTTTGCCTTCTCAGAAGCGTGCACGCGTTCTGCTTCAGAGATTTGCTGATGATTGGATGACACTTGTTTGATTTGGGAATCAGCACGTCTATCCTTGAGCTTAAACTCTCAGATCTTTAAGACTAACATCTGATACAATCTGCATGTTCTATCTTTCTGAAAGGAGATTGATCAGAAGTTCACAGTAAAACAAGTACATTCTGAAGATAAATATATGGAATTAAAACATTTTCACTCTGGGCAGATTTTCATGCTGAGATGCTTCAGAATGAAATTGAACCTATCTTCAGAAAGGGGTTTAGTGAAGATATCAGCCCATTGATGGTCTGTATCTATAAATTTTAAGTTCAAAATTCCTTTCTGAATATAGTCCCTAATGAAATGATGTTTTATTTCTATATGCTTAGCTCTAGAATGTAAAATGGGATTCTTACTTAAGCAAATAGCAGAAGTATTATCACAGAGTATAGGAATGTTACTCTCAAAAATCTGGAAGTCTTCAAGCTGACTTTTCATCCAGAGCATTTGTGTGCTACATCCTGCTGCTGCTATGTACTCAGCTTCTGCTGTTGATAGCGCAATTGTTGATTGCCTTTTGCTGGACCAAGAGATCAGATTTTCTCTCAGAAACTGGCAGCTTCCAGAAGTACTTTTACGCTCCACTCTGTCTCCAGCAAAGTCAGCATCGCGGTAGCCTACTAAACTGTAATCACTAGATTTTCTATAAAACAAACCCAGATTAGTAGTACCTTTCAGATACTTGAAAATTCTCTTAACAGCTGTTACGTGAGATTCTCTAGGATCTGATTGGAATCTAGCACAAATACATACGCTGAATAATATATCAGGTCTTGAAGCTGTCAGATAAAGGAGAGAACCAATCATACCTCTGTAGACTTTCTGTTCTACATTTTTGCTTACCTCTTCTCTTTCCAGAATGCACGTGGGATGCATTGGAATCTTTGATGGCTTACATTCTGAGAGGTCAAATTTCTTCAGAAGATCTCTGATGTATTTGCTCTGATGAATGTAAGTTCCCTCTGGAGTTTGATTGATCTGAATTCCTAGAAAGAATTTCAGTTCCCCCATGAGGCTCATCTCAAATTCTGCCTGCATACACTTAGCAAATTTTCTTCCAAGAGAAGGATTAGTAGAACCAAAGATAATATCATCAACATAAATTTGACAGACTAAGATGTCATTCTTAACTGATTTACAGAATAAGGTAGTGTCCACCTTCCCTCTGGTGAATTCATTTTCTAACAGAAAGTTACTTAGCCTTTCATACCAAGCTCTGGGAGCTTGTTTCAGACCATATAGTGACTTCTTTAGTTTGAAAACATGTTCTGGATGTTTTGTATTTTCAAAACCAGGGGGTTGGTGCACATAAACCTCTTCTTCTATATAACCATTTAAGAATGCACTCTTGACATCCATCTGATACAGAGTGATGCCTCTATTAACAGCAAATGAAATTAAAAGTCTGATAGATTCTAACCTGGCGACTGGAGCAAAGGTTTCTGTATAGTCTATCCCCTCTTGCTGGCTATAACCTTGTGCTACCAGTCGTGCCTTGTTTCTGATGACTTCACCTTGTTCATTTAGCTTGTTTCTGAACACCCATCTTGTTCCAATGACGTTGAATCCTTTTGGTCTGGGAACAAGATCCCATACGTCATTTCTGGTGAATTGATTCAGCTCTTCTTGCATTGCCAGAATCCAGTCATTATCCAGAAGTGCTTCATCAATAGAAGAAGGTTCAATCAGAGACACAAGTCCCATGAGGGTTTCTTCAGAGTTTCTGAAGCTTGCTCTTGTTCTGATTGGATCTTCCTTTCTTCCTAAGATAGTCTCTTCTGGGTGATCCAAACTGCTTCTGGGTAATCTCTTCTGAGGTTGATCAGCAGCTGTTGTAGGATTGCTAGCAGTGCTCCTTTCAGACGTTGAAGGAGTGTCTGTGTTGAGAGCTTCTGATGACTTGTCTTCAGAACCTGTAAATTCAATTTCCATACCTGCAAAAACTTCATTCTGCTTTGACTTTTCAGAGTCAAGCTTGTCATCAAAACGAACACTGATTGATTCTTCCACAATCTGTGTTTCTGTATTGTATACTCTGTACCCTCTTGAGCGTTCAGAGTATCCTAACATAATACACTTCTGTGCTTTAGAGTTAAACTTGTTCAAATAATTCTTTGTATTTAACATAAAACAGGTACATCCAAATGGATGAAAATATGAAATGTTGGGCTTTTTGTTCTTCCACAATTCATATGGAGTCTTTTCCAGAATAGGTCTTATTGAGATTCTATTCTGAATGTAGCACACTGTGTTTATTGCCTCTGCCCAGAAGATCTTAGCAATGTTTGTCTCATTGATCATGGTTCTGGCCATTTCTTGCAATGTTCTGTTCTTTCGTTCTACAACTCCATTTTGTTGGGGAGTTCTAGGACAAGAGAAATCATGCAGAATGCCTCTGTCATTAAAGAATGACTCAAAATCTTTGTTTTCAAATTCTCCACCATGATCACTTCTGACTTTAACGATTCTAAGATCCTTTTCATTCTGAACTTGGTTACAGAAGGTAACAAACATAGAGTTTGACTCGTCCTTGTGTCTTAAGAACTTTACCCATGTCCATCTGCTATAGTCATCTACGATTACTAACCCATACTTCTTGCCACTAACTGAAGCAGTTTTAACTGGTCCAAATAAGTCAATGTGCAGAAGTTCTAATGGCTTAGAGGTAGAAACAACATTTTTAGATTTAAAAGAAGGTTTTGCAAACTTGCCTTTCTGACATGCTTCACACAGAGCATCTGAATTGAACTTCAAATTAGGAAGTCCTCTGACCAGATTGAGTTTGTTAATCTGAGATATTCTTCTCATACTAACATGCCCCAATCTTCTGTGCCAGATCCACTGCTCGTTGTTAACAGACAGAAGGCACTTTACATTCTGACTTTTTAGTTCAGAAAGTTTGATTTTGTAAATGTTGTTTTTCCTCTTTCCATTAAACAGGATAGTCTTATCTTTCTGACTAACAGCTTTACATGATTTTTGATTAAAGATTATATCATAACCGTTATCACTTAATTGACTTATGGATAACAGATTATGCATTAATCCATCTACTAGCAGAACATTATTAATAGAGGGAAGATTTCCATTACCTGCAGTTCCAGAGCCAATGATCTTTCCCCTCTGATTTCCTCCAAAGCCAACATGTATTATTTTATCCTTAGGTACCCATATTTTCTTGGGTCCTGATTTGTTAGATTTACCAAAACTCTGGTTGAATTTTGGTTACACAGAGTACTTACTGCTAGTGTATTTAATATCATGTGTGTGACCATACACAAAATATGAATTCAGAGGAGTGTGTTTAATGGTTAAATTCATGACATTCTTTGGTGTAGGAACCTTACCTTGGTATCCTATTCCCTTCCTGCCGTTTCTGCTAACTCCATAGATCATTGAAGCCATTTTGCTTCTATATATGCTTTTAGCGAGGAACTTCTGGAAACTGTGATCATACTCCTTGATGATCTCATCAGCGTTGCTGGGAGTTTCAGAAATTGGTTCCTTCTGAGAGTTTTGTAAAGTATTTTCTAATTTTGAAATCTTATTTCTCAGCTCAGAATTCTCCAATTTAAGACTCTCAGTCTTATTAGAGTCAGATTCAAGATTCCTTTTCAGGTCTCTGAATTTAACTCTAATCTGCTGATACCTTTCCAGGATTTCATTAAGGCTTTCAGCAAGTTCAGCCTTGGTAAAATTAACAGCAAAGTTAGGAAATACCTCTTCAGTATCTGATTCTGAGTCTGATTCAGAAGCTTCACTATCTTCTGAAATGTTAGCCATGAGAGCTATGTTTGCCCTCTCATCATCTGATTCTGAGTCAGCTTCAGACGAGTCAGAGTCATCCCATGTAGCCATGAGACTTTTCTTCTTTTCTCTTCCAAACTTCTTTTTGGGCTTTTCCCTCTGAAGCTTCGGGCAGTCACTCTTGTAGTGTCCCTGCTCATTGCACTCATAGCAGATGATGTCCTTGGTGTTTGGCTTTCTGCTTCCTGAGGAGCCTTCAGATCTTCTGTATCCAGAGGAAGAATCTGTCCTTCTGTATCTGGAAGAAGACTCGTTCTGATCAGATCTTCTGGGATTCCTGAACTTCTTTTGCCTCTGCTTCCACAGTTGATTCACTCTTCTGGAGAGGAGGGAGAGTTCGTCTTTTTCTGATGAGGATCCATCAGATGTTTCTTCAACTGCCTGCAAAACTTTAGACTCAGATTTTTTGTTAGATTTTAATGCTAAAGGCTTACCTTGCTTCTGGGGTTCATCAGCTTCTAGCTCTATCTCATGACTTCTGAGGGAGCTGATAAGTTCCTCCAGAGAAATTTTGTTGAGATCTTTTGCTAGCTTCAGAGCTGTAACCATTGGCCTCCACTACTTGGGTAAGCTTCTGATGATTTTCTTGACATGGTCAGCAGTAGAGTATCCTTTGTCCAGAACCTTGAGACCAGCTACCAGAATCTGGAATCTTGAGAACATTGTTTCAATGGATTCAGATTCTTCCATTTTGAACGCCTCAGACTTCTGAATGAGCGCCAGAGCTTTAGTTTCTTTGACCTGAACGTTGCCCTCATGCGTCATTCTGAGTGAGTCAAAAATGTTCTTTGTTGTGTCTCTGTTGGAGATCTTTTCATATTCAGTATAGGAGATGGCGCCGAGAAGGATGGTTCTGGCCTTGTGGTGATTCTTGAAGTCACGCTTTTGTTGGTCAGACATTGTTTTCCTATCAATCTTCTGACCGTTTGCATTTACAGGATGCGTGTATCCATCTGTCACCATATCCCACAGATCAGCATCATGTGCCAGAAAGAAGCTTTCAATTCTGTCTTTCCAGTAATCAAAGTTTTCTCCATCAAAGACTGGAGGTTTCCTGCTGAATCTGTCTCTGTCCTCATGGTTGTCATTGCTGGTGTGAGAGTAATTTCCTGCCATTGTGTTTTTCTGACGCTGGATCTTGTACTGACACGGTTAAGTGTTTTAGCTCAGAACCAGGCGCTCTGATGCCAATTGAAGAAGTGAAAAACACAAGAAGGGGGGGTTGAATTGTAAAACTGAAAATCAATTGCAATGAACACGATATTTTTATCCTGGTTCGTTTGATCTCAAACTACTCCAGTCCACCCGTCAAGGTGATTTCGCCTCTCTCCAACGAGGTCTTAATCCACTATATTCAACTGAATATTACAAACTGCTTTAACAACTGCTAAAGCCTTCTTGATGCAAACCACAGCCCGGTTTGTCAAGGAAACACTTTCTTACAAAGAAGATAAATCTAGGTGTGTGAATGTTTTCTACAAAACTGTATCACAATTGTGATGTTACACAACTTAAGCTTATGAAACTAGATTGCTAAACAATGATTGAGTAAGGAGATATGTAGCGTTTAACAAACTGAGAGAAGGAAGATTATGATTAGCTTTTTGGCGTGTAATATGTTGGAGAGCATTAGCCAATTCAATCTTCATAGTCTTGTTTATATAGCACTGAGATTGTTGAACGTTGGAGCAATAATCTTGATTCAATGCTAATAACAAACTTTCCTTATTAAGAAGATCTTGTCTGGAATGAAGCCGTTGGTAATAATATGCTTTCAATGCACAGTACCGTTGCTACTTAAAGCATGTTCTGGCTTGGCTCATTCTGACTCTACTTAAGTGCTGATGAACTGTTGTTGTCTTTATCAGAGTGTTGAGCGCAGTTCTGTTCATCAAGCTTCAGCATTCGCGTGAGTTATTCTTCTGATTCTGGTATTCTGATATAGCATCTTCTGATGCTGACGTTAAGAACCAATATTCTGATGCTGATTAGGTGTGCTCTTGCTGATACCTATCAGAGTTTCTGCAAAACAGAAAGTAATATTTTAGGTAGCAAGTAGTTCTTACATGAATCACATAAATAGTATATCTTTTCAATTTGTTATCATCAAAACTTAAACGTAGGGTAGTAGATTCAAACTTTGTTCTAATAATATTCTCTTGTGGCCGAAACATCTCGAAATTTCGATCTCAATGAGTATAGCATCGAGTATCAACCAATTCCCAGCTTTACACTGAGACCGGTTATCTCACTACTTTCTAATGTCCAAGTTTGTTCAACTAAGGTTCTAAGGTTCGTTAGTGCTTTACGACACCATGCGGCGGCCCCGTATTCTCCTCGATTCGACACAAGGGATACCGGTACCAATCAAAGTGTCACACCAACACTGCCATCGCTTCAACCATATCGGTCTACACCGTACGGTCTCCATGATCTATTGTTGTTTACCTAAAAAGTGTCCCCAGATCTGGGTATAGAATCCATACAAGAATACCCTAACAAAACCATTAAAAGTAAAGCAATCAAAGCAAGTAGTTTAAAATGATCCAGACCCTAAGGTAAACCCCACGTTATAAGTCCCCAGCAGAGTCACCAGTTCTGTGATACGGTGGCAGAACCGACTGTTAATATTGGTTTTGCGTTTGTATTTGCAAATATTGCGGTAAGCAAGAGTCGCCACCGACTTTTCTTTTATCCAACAAGGAAAGGGTGAAAAGAATAGAAAAAGACTTTTTTCGAGATTTCTGAGTACGGGGGGTATATTATGAAAAGGGAAGGTGTTAACACTCTTTCCATCCATGGTTTTCCATGGGCTCTTAGGTACTTGCTCGCTTTCTAAAATTGCTTGTGTTTGTGTGTTTAAAAAGCTTTGAAAATTCCTTAGTGCGGCGATTCACTTAATGGTAACTCTTGTATCAGTCCTCAAGAGTGTGATAAAGTGTTTTTGAAAACTTTGATTTGAAAAGCGTTTGAAAGTGTGTAAAAAGGATTGTTTGATCAAGTACCTATCAGTTATCTACCTACTCAAAAAAAGGCATTCTTTTCCTCCTATCCTTTAGACCGTGTTATCCTACTATTAGTGAGTAGATAACCCTAGTCATTGGATGTCGAGGGACTATCGAAAGGGATGTGTGGTCACTAAGGAAACAGGGCAAGATCTCTTAGTAACTATCCTAAAGCCCTAAGATCACTTTTATACCGAGGCAACAGTCAAGAGGGTCATCGAGGGACTAGTGATCTCTAGACTTAAGGACATCCACTAAGAATTCTCACGTTTCGAGAATTGTGACCGTAATTCTAAGGCAACCGAGTGAGGTATACCCTAAGGGTGCAAGTATACAAGTGTGTTTGATTATGTTCATTTATCTGGCGCAATTAGGGTTTTCTAGGTTCAATTAATCATTATCTTTCATGCAACCCTATTAAACATTCATCTAGGCAGTTTATCGTGCGGGAAAATAAATGGCAGAAAGATAAAGTTCCTAATTATTACAAGGCTTTGGTGCAATTACATAATTAATGATTGAAAAGTAAAAATACGGAATTGAAAAACCCTAATTAAGCTATTACAAACCGGATGCAGTTACATCAATAGTAAAAATTAATCGTATGGAAAAAGTAATTACGCGCGAGAATTAACTGGATAAAAGTTCAAAAGCCCTAGAAATCTAATTTGATTGTTAAAGATATTTTTTTGGGATTTTTTTAAAAAAAGATTTAAAGTTTAAACCTAATTAATTTTAATTAATGAAACAAAAATTAAAGTTAATTAAAATAATTAATTTGCAAAGAATTAATTTATTAAAAATAAAGGCTAAATCCTATTTTTTGTTATTTTTTGATTTTGTGATTTAATTAAAAAAAATTGATTAATAAAAAATAGTTAAACTAAATAATGATAATAAATAAATAAATAAACTAGAAAAGATTAGGAATTAGGCCTGAGGGGGGTGTAGGCCCAGATTGGAGGGTTGCATGCTGGAATTCTGCCTAAGCCTAATCCTGTTGTGGCCCATAGCAACGTGAAATCCAGTGTGATTGTGCCAGGAGTGTCTACCATGGGGAGCTTCATTAGAAGCGTTAGATCTGAGCACTGATTGATCCAAGGGTGATGATCTGGAGGTATACAGTGAGCACGCTTGTGATGATTGCATAGAATCTGCAAGGAAATATTGAGAAAATAGAAAATGTTTGAGGCAGGGGTCGAACCCCTGACCTCCCACACACAACGCTTTAACGCCCTTCCTGCTTGCCACTGGGCCACTTGGTCTTTTGTTAATATAAATAAACAAAATATAATATATTGAATAATGGTTAGTGTTTGTAACAAAACGCGCGCCAAGTTCAAACTACCCAACCAGGCTTTGACACACAGTCGTCTTCCCCAATGGACTGTCGTTTTAGGTTCAATACTTTTACCTATGGACATATGTTGTAGCTATAAACCTGCATATCTCAAAAATAACAATCACGCAATAAAAATGAAATCCAAGAACACGGACCAACTGGGCTTGATCTCGTAAGTACAATGGTACTCATCTTTAGCCCTGATTTTGCTTAAAACAAAAAGCCCTAAAATGAAGCTTCAAACCCTAGCAATGGCAGTCAGCTAAATATACATCAAAACATATGATTAATTATGCAAACATGTTCTAAACGATTATACAAACATGAATATGTAGTTAGAATTCATTTATCATGCGTGTATATTCAAAATCAGATTCAAGAACAAGTGTGCAAACCGCAAGGTCGTGGAGGATGATTCTGGATGTCTTGATGCGTGGGAATGATTCAGGTAGCTTCCAAATGCTTCCAGGAATGGATTGAAACCTTCAAAATGCTTTGAACCTCCTTGTGGACAAAAATCCAACCACCACTTTCTTGTCAAAAATTTGAGTTTTTCTCTCTCAATTCTACACGGCCAATCCTTCCTCTTATCATCAGGGTTTGTTATGCATATATAGTATAAGCAATTAGGTCAATAAAATTGAGTTGAATCTTTGCAAATTGATGAGAAAATATTTGATTTGTGCCTTGTATACTTTGTTTCTAAAATAGGCCAAATCATGATCTTTTCCAGTCCAATTATCCCTTGTACGAATTATATGATTTTCCAGTTGATCATGGATCCATAATATGCTCATAAAATCCAATCTTTGATTTTATTTCATTATTCCATTATTTTAAATGATTTATTTTGATTTTAATGAATAAAAAATCAAAACAAATAATAAAAATAATAAAATGATAAGTGGATAAGCTCTGGGGTCATGAGCCATCTTAGGAACAAGTTTCAAACAAGAAAACATGGGCCCATTTGGAAAAAATATCAATTTTGATCAAAGTTGACTTCATGCCCATTTCCAAAATATGGTCAACTTTAGCAATGCATATCTGTCTCATTGTTTACCCTAAGAGGGTGTTCTTTAACTTTTTAGAAAGCTTAGGATGTCCTCTAAACAACCCTTTTGGTTTCTTCTCAATTGGATATTCCATGTTCATGTAAGGAACTTTGACCCAAAAGGTGTTTTTGTTGACTTTTTGAAATGACCTATAATGTATGAACTTGTAACTTTTGATTGAGGCATTTCTTGACCTTGAGGGATGATGAGAAGTTGTGGGGAATTGGATTATCTTCAAAATGAGCCTTGGTTGGAAAATGTATGAGAAAGTTATGCCTGGTCAAAGTTTGGTTGACTTTTCCTATAGAAACACTAATTTGTCATTTTTGACTTTTGATGAGTTAGGAGCATTTCTTGAGGAATCATGATCAACCCTTGATAAAATGATGGATATTACTTCAAAATTTTGATGTTGACCAAAAATCTTGAAGTTTGATTGTATTTAGGCCACAATTGACTTTTGAACTAGTATAGTTGATTTTTAGGCATTTGAGCAGTTGACTGAGCAAACTTGTTGTGCAAGGCATGAAACTTGGCATGGATGATCTTGAGGACATATTAGGACAATGGATACCATTTTGGACCCTTGGAACTCAACCATCCTGATGAGGAGTGAAACCCTAATTTGAGGCTTATTGTCTTAGGAGGAGGATTTGCCTGGTCAATTCTTGGTCATCCTAGGGCAATTGAAGATCTTTGGAGGCATGTCTTGAGTGAAAATGAGAGGACAAATTTTGGGGTACAACACAAGGTTTCCAAATCTTCGTTGACAAACTCGGCATCAAGCAATCATTTTACCTCGGTCGAGCACCCCCAGACCAACAGGCAAGCCGAAGCCGCGAATAGGGTCATCTTGCGAGGACTCAAGCGCAGGTTAGGCAAAGCCAAAAGGGGATGGGTCGAAGAGTTACACAATGTTAGATGGGTTTACCGAACAAAGCCCCATTCGAAGACTGGAGAGACGATATTCCGACTGACCTACGACACTGAGGTTGTCATCCCGATAGAAATCGTGGAGCCATCTAAGCAAACTGAAATACCACTCGACAAGGAGATGAACATAGAGGCCCTCAGAGATGAGCTTGACCATGTCGAAGAAATCTGATCAGGAGCAGCCCTTCGCGAGGCAATGTTGAAATAGCAGGTAGCCCTACGCCACGATAACAAAGTCATAAAGCGCGAGTTTCAGGTTGGCAACCTAGTCTTGCAAAGAAACCTGAAGGATTCCCGCGAAGGGAAGTTGGCCTCAAACTGGGAGGGACCTTACCTACTGCGTCCAAAGAGCTACGGGCACCAAAGCATATTACCTCGAGCAATTGAATGGAGAACCACTACCTTGACCCTGGAATACTGCGAAGCTAAAACAATATTATAGCTAAGTCCCTCACCTACTGAGGACTTTTGTCATCGAATATTCATCTTCAGCCGACGAAGGGAAAATCTCGACCATGTAGGCGCGTCGAGGTACAAACGTGTCCTACTAACCAACAAAAATCAGGATGCCGTTTATTTGACATGGCAGAACAAGGACACCTCAATCGAGCTCTGTTGTTGAAGTACCCTAACATGGCAGAACACCCAACTCACGATGGGCAGTTCACGCCACGAGCGTAGGATCTCGACCGCGATCATACACCCGTCCTGCGGATTCCCACTCTGTGCCCTCGATACAATTCGACATGTGTCAAACTAATATTAGGGTCGAGCGCATATCTCCACACGAAAAACACCAACTTCGTGGAAAATTCATAACGACCACAACAATGGTCCGACACATATATCCAAAGGATATACCAAGTATTCATAAAATAACCAGTCAAAAACAACGACAAACAGGAATAATGATAAGCATCGAATAAAGAGAAATAATTGCCAAAGGCGACCACTTGGGTCGAAGATGTCTGAATATTACAAAAATTACGGGCATACATGCCCAAATATGAACAAAGAAACAAAAATATCAATCACTCCCCAGAGTGCTAACTTCGACATCAGGAGAGTCAGGAGGAGGGACCACCCGACCATGAACAACTTGGAATAGAACCCATGTTCCTTCAGTATTCAACCCCGGGTTCAGCATAGACAGTTGATTCACAGCAGACTCAAAGTCGTCGTCCAAGGTGTTAATGCAGTCCGACTCCAAGAGTTGAATCCGAGAAATGAAATCAACACGCACGCACAAGTCGACCACCCCTTCAGGCTCGCCCTTCGCGGGCAGCATAGCTTCTCTTAGATATTCAATCTCCCTTATCATTCATTGGTTGTCACTCTTCAATTGCTCCTTATCAAGATGGAGGCATTCTTTGTCTTCGAGGGCTTTGTCGACTCTCTCCTTCTCCCCCTCCAGCATGTCAGACTACTCACGAAACATCTCCTCACTTCGTTCAAGAGCAGTTTTCAGTTTGCGGATTTTTGTCACAAGAGTCGCCTTCTCCGACTCCAGCTATTTGACCCGATCCGAGGAGTCTGACCCTTTGCCCGTGAGGACAGCCGCCATCTTTGCCATCTTCACCACCCCGATCATGCTGGCAGCAAGGTGTTTCCTTCGACCTTCCTTGTCAAGCCGCCTGATGATGTCAGCCTTGTTGTCGGATACAGTCAAGGGAAACCTGTAGCGGTAGAAATGTTTAAGACTAAGCCATTGGATTAACTAGACTTATACAGATCAAAAATAAAAATCTCCACCGCGCTTTATTATTTCCAAAGAATGGGAAAAGAGCGAGTAACCCAAAAAAGAGGGGGAAAGATTCAAGGTAAGGGGGTTGGTTATGTAAAGGGAAGGTATAGCACCCTAAACATCTACGGTACTCCGCAGGAACCTCTTTGTAAAATCTGTATAATTTGGCTATAAAATGTTGTATAAAATGGATGGTGAAGGTGAGAAAAGAAATATATTTTTATGGTTTTTGCACCCGCCGCGGTTGTGAACCTTTAGTTCCTACGTACCACCTTTCGTGCAATAGGGGATCAGGGTACACGTGGTTCATCTTTGAAAAATTTTAAAACACAAGTGCATTGGTTAATTTTATGAGATAAGACATCATCGTCATTGTCCGTGTGTAAAACATATTTACCACCCCACAATCATGAGAAAGGAGAATTTGCATCATCTCAAAGTGGAGGATATGGCTTGGATTTTAAAATCAACAATGCCTCACTCAACACCCATGTGGAAAATATCTCACTTCACTGCATATTGTATAAGTATAGTTGTTTGCATCACTACAAGGATTGACAAGAGTCCAATCTTTTGAGAAAAGTTTTAAAGTAAAAAGTCAAAATGGTATGAAATGAGATTGATTGACTTTTAGTCTTCTCACAAAAAAAGTCAAGGTATTATTAAGTTGATTGAAGTTTATTTGTGAAAATGTTTTGAAAATGCATGGACCTAAGTCCAAGTCTATTATGAAAGTGGTTCAAGTTTTAAAAAAAAGAACAAGAAGAGTTTTTCAAAAGGAGGGAGAAGATTTTTGAAATTAAAGAAGATGGGAGGAGAAGAAGGGACTATCCTAAAGTATAAGGTAAAAGCTAGGGATAAGAACCATCTAACCAACAAGAAGCCAATACTTGACATTATGAGTCAAGATAAAATTCCCATTATTTAGATTGAAACCAAGCAAGCAAAAATACTAGACCTCTTGAGAGAACTAAACTTCAAGTGTATTAAGTCTTCACAAAAATTGAGCAGAGTAACGACTGTATACTGGTGAATTCTAGATTACAAACAAAGAATGTAATCACAATAACCTGCACACAAAACAAACAAACAAACAAACAACCCAATATCTTGAGGTAAACCTCAAGAACTCCAGACAAAATATCAATTAAGGTCACAAGGTCTCCAATATAGGCCAAGGTTTCTAATCCTAAGTCCAAGAAGTCCAATACTCCATAATGACAAGGATAGTAACCAAATAGTCCAAGTATTTTAAAGGTTTTTATGGTTCATGTTGATTATTACGTGTCTTAGGAGAGAAAAGAAAATGCTCAAGTGAGCAAAATAAAAATGACATGAAATGCAATGCTTAAAGTAAATGGTACATAAAGCATAGAAATAAAAGGGCATAAAGTGAAAACAATTTAATAATTAGTGGTTAGTTGGATGACCATCTTGAAACTTGCATTTAGAACTCATTAAAGGATTGGTAGAACCAAAGCCTCTACACAACAAGTTGCATTTGCTTTTTGTCAAGTATATCATCCTTTTGGAGTCCTCAAAAGTACCTTTTAATGATCAACGATGTTTAAGTGATCTGCGTTGACCAAAAGTGTTGTAGATCCATTAGAGGATTGGTAGAACCAAAGCCTCCACACAATGAATCTCAAGGTTATTGGATCAAAGGGATCAAATTAACATACTTGGGCTTGCAAACATAGGTTTGGGCCACGAATGATCATTTATTTGAATCAGGACAAAATTTAGCGCTATGTTAAGCAATCGTAAGTGGACTTATATAGAAGTCGCACCTATTTTGAGGACGGTCAATAGCAATCTATACACCATTTGTTTTGAGACATGATATAGAGATCATGCTCCAATAACACATAGTGCAATAAGAAAGGGACAAGATGAAGAAGGGTGGGAAAGAATATACAAATCATATTTGAATTAAATTTAAATCAAACTATTATTAAAATCATTCATTCATTTTTATGGAGTTAGACTCAACACCATGGATATAATGATGTTAATAAAGTTTATAATCAAAATTCAACCCAAGCTCAGCCAAAAAATAATCACAAAATAATATTGCATTTAATATATACATTAAAAAAGGTTTTAAAAATGTTTTAAAATGGAAAAAAGAAAGAAAAATATCAACTATATTCAAATTAATCAAGAAAAATTAAGTAAGACCATAGAAAAATCAGAAAAGGACTCAAATATTTTTATAAAAATTTTGGCAATTTTTAAAAGTCAGAAATTATTTTAAAAATAATTAAAATTGTTCAAACAAATAGAAAATAGATCAAAAATGGTAAACATCAATATAAAATTCCATAAAATTTTCAAAAAGTCAGAAATATGCAAAATGATATTTATGAAAAATTTTATAATTAAGAAATGTCAGAAAGTATTTTTAAGGTAATTAAAACAAAGCAAACAATGCAAAAAATATAAAAATATCAATTATCAAAATAGAAATATGAAAAAATATTCATGAGATCAGAAATAATTCAAAGTATTTTTATGAGTTTTTTCATAATTTTTGGATAAAAAATAAAAGAGTTATGAATTTTTGAAAATTAAATTAATTAAAATATAAAAATCAGAAAATAAAATAAAACCAAAAAGATATGAGTCATCAGATCATAGTCAAAACACGTTAGTAAGTTAATCCAATGGACCAGACGCACTGTGCTTAATATGGACCTTAGTAAGATGCGCAGGGAATCAGAAAAAAGGCAACCAATGAAATTAAAACGTTTGACACGCTATCATTGGCTGAGATGAGACATGTCATCATCTTCAACCTCCAGCCACCCTGCAATGGAGATATTGTGAGATATTTCAAACGGAAAAATTAGGATCCCAAACCAGTATCATTGGATTCGTCTCTTCAAGACGATCCTAAGACCACCATCGCGCCAAATTTATATAAAGTATACAAAGATATATGAATCAAAAACCCAGAAAATAGAGAGCACCTTCAATTTGAGATTTCTCTCTCAATTCTCAATGGATTTAAAAATTGTAAGAAGATCTAGAATCAGGAGAAGGAGTAGAATAGGTTAGTGTTTTATTTTTATCCAAATGGTGGAGAATTCTACCTTTTCTAAGTTCAAGAAAGGAGCTCTGAAACTGGACTTCTGTAGTTTGGATTATAGCTCGTTTTGCTTGGTTTAAGTGCTGGAGAGTTTGTATGATGCTTAAGGAAGATGAATGTGCAAAGAATTTTGGAAGAAAAGGCTGGAATCTCAGAAACTGATTTAAAAAATTTGAAGTTCGCATGAGGTTTTAACAGAGTGTTTTTGCTCTCAAAGCATGAGGAAATGAATGGGGGGTGACCCTCTATTTATAGGGAATCAAATGGAATGTTCAAGCGTGTGAAATGATGAAGTTTGGAGGGAAATCGTGTGAACCTGATGCACGAGCAAAGTGTGATCTGATTTCCATCAAAACTCATCCAATCCTTGCATTTTAAGGCTCTAATCCACTTTGGCACCTTGGTTAAACATGTTTAGATCACAAACGCGTGCTAATTTGATGTTTAGAGGCCAAAACATGAATTTCAAATTCTGACTCATGAAGAAACTTCAGTTCCAAGTTACCAAGTTCAGTCCAATGTCATTCTCAGCTCAAGGGGTCTTATGGCATGATTCTTGATGCTTTAGAATGATGAGGTTACAAGATTTGCAATGGAAAAGCATGGAATCAAATGGATGCTTGAGCTGAAAGTTGCATTGAGTCAAAGTTGGGGGAAAAAAGTTGACTTTCCATACTTAGAAATATTTCAAATTTTTCTTCAAAAATGACCTATAATGTTTTGCATCCAAACATGGCCTTTCACTTGTAATTTTCTCTTGAACAAAAAAGATGGCATGAAATAGACCTCTTGAATGACATTTTGAAACTTGAACCATTCAAAATATCCAAAAATTGAGAGAGTTATGAATTGTTGAAGTTGGCAAAAAATCATGAAATAACCTATAATATTTTGTATCCTTAGGGCATCTTCGATCCATTTTCTAACTTTTCACATAAAAAAGGCATAAAGTTCACATCCTCAAGAAAATTTTGGAAAAAGAGTGGGCTCAAGGTGATAAAAATTGACCAAGTTATGATCATTTGAAGTCACACATGAGAAATTGGGGGTTCATCTCGAGGACTTATGATCTTTCTTCATCATCAAGTTTCTTCCACATGAAAACTCTTTGAAACTTTTGAAGTGATTTGTTTGTAACACTTTGAAGATAAGGATGTATTTTGAATCAATCAAAAAGACAAAAAGATGATCAAGATATGCTTCTTTGAAGTTCAAAACCCTAGTTCCTAGATCAAGAAAATGCTTTGAGGAACTTTGACAATTTTGAACAAACTTCTTGTACCAACACAATTGCTTTGTAAATAGAAGTTGTTGAGGATGAAAATGAGAACACATAGCCACCAAAATCACTTCCATATTATTTATAATTGATAGAAATATGCACTTGTGATCATTGGGAACAAGACCTTGTCCAACCATGAAAACTTCTTTAATCAATTCTTTGCACTTTTGAATCAATCTTGATAACTTTGAAATGTGGTGAACCAAAGTAAACCTTGCCAAGCCATCCCTTCCAAAACAACTTCAATGGTGAGGTTTGTACCTCTCAAGCATTATTGCGTAGGGCATGGAAATAAACTCATGAACCCATGGAGAAACTTGCTAAATCTCATTGCCTTTACCTACATTAGTAACAAGCAAGATAAACCAACATTTAATTTTGTTAATTAAAAGGATAAATCAAGATAAAATATTCATGATCACAAAAGAAAACAAGTCAAGGTGCTTGGTGATTCCTCAAAGAGCAAAGCTAAAGGTAGGGAGGAGATCCAATAACCCTAATGTGGTCTTGTTGTGATTGAATCAATATGGTATGATGAAGGGATCTTAGGGGCAAAAATTGGGGTACAACAGCTGCCCTTATTTAATTTTTTTCTATCTAGAGATACAAAGGTTAAAAATATTCGTGTCGACTCGATCGAAGATACTTAAATATAAAACAAACCCTATTTTTGGTCCTAAGATGCCATGCAATGCTTATGAGAATGAATGCATATGAACAAAACCAAATAGACGCAAAACACCACTGGGGATGTAGCAAAGGAAATAAAGAAACAAAAGAGAAACCCGACAAGGAAAATAAACCGCTGGTGGATCAAAAGACCCGACTCAGAGAGGATGGTAAAATGGTCAAAGGATACACCAACTATTACTGAAGGCAAAACTACAAACGTTCACTAAAGGTAGAAATAGGAAAGAAATAACAACACCGACGTTCACTATTGGTGAGCTACCAACGTTTACTGAGGGTAGCAAAAAGATAACAATCACCAACTTTCACTGATGGTGATCTACCAACTTTCACTGAAGGTAGAGAGAAAATATATCATAACACCGTCGTTCACTGACGATGAACTACCAACGTTCATTGAATGTAGCAAAAAGATAACAATTACCAACTTTTACTGATGGTGACCTACCAAATTTTACTGAAGGTAGAGAGAAAATATATCATGGCACCGCTGTTCACTGACGATGAACTACCAATGTTCACTGAAGGTAGCAAAAAGATAATAATCGCCAACTTTCACTGATGGTAACCTACCAACTTTCACTGAAGGTAGAAAGAAAATATATCATGGCACCACCATTCATTGATGATGAACTACGAACGTTCATTGAAGGTAGCAAAAAGATAACAATCACCAACTTTCACTGATGGTGACCTACCAACTTTCACTGAAGGTAGAGAGAAAATATATCATGGCACCGCCATTCACTGACGATGAACTACCAATGTTCACTGAAGGTAGCAAAAAGATAACAATCACCAAATTTCACTGATGGTGACCTACCAACTTTCATTGAAGGTAGAGAGAAAATATATCATGGCACCGCCGTTCACTGACGATGAACTACCAACATTCACTGAAGGTAGCAAAAAGATAAAAATCACCAACTTTCACTGATGGTGACCTACCAACTTTGACTGAAGGTAGAGAGAAATATATCATGGCACCGCCGTTCACTGATGATGAACTACCAACATTCACTGAAGGTAGAAAAAAGATAACAATCACCAACTTTTACTGATGGTAACCTACCAACTTTCACTGAAGGTGGAGAGAAAATATATCATGGCACCGCCGTTCACTAACGATGAACTACCAACATTCACTGAAGGTAGCAAAAGGATAACAATCACCAATATTCACTGATGGTGGCCTACCAACTTTTACTGAAGGTAGAGAGAAAATATATCATGGAACTGCCGTTCACTGACGATGAACTGCCAACGTTCACTGAAGGTAGAAAAAATATAACAATCACCATCTTTCACTGATGGTGACCTACCAACTTTCCCTGAAGGTAGAGAGAAAATATATCATGGCACCACCATTCACTAACAATAAACTACCAACATTCACTGAAGTTAGAGAGAAAATATATCATGGCACCGCCGTTCACTGACGATGAACTACCAACGTTCACTGAAGGTAGAAAAAATATAACAATCGCCAACTTTCAATGATGGTGACCTACCAACTTTCACTAAAGGTAGAAAGAGAATATAAGTTTCCCCAAAATTCAGGCATTTCACCTTAAGCGGGTCTCAACTTCTTCTTTAACAAAGGCACTCTAAATGGAAAGGATAATATATAAGCTGTCTCAAATAAAGATGCTATCACTTGCAAAGATTTCACAATGAACTGTCTCTGCGATATTGAAAGTCTTGCCATCCACTAAAGAGACCTGCTACTTGTTGTTATAGGAAGGATTGTAAAAAAAATGATTTTTGGGGAAAGCAATATGACTTCTTGGGGAATGAATCATGACTTCATGGGGAAATGCCAATATATTCCTGCTAAGGAGATAAAGGTCTTCTCGTGCAAAATAAATGCACATTCTCAAATCAAAACTCGAAGCTTGCGGGAATTCAAAGTAATAATGTTGATGGGCAACAAAGATTCAATCTAGAAAAAACTGGAGTAAAATAGTCTACCAAAATACATTCTTTGAGAAATAAACTCAAGAGGGAAACCCAATCTATCCAGACAAAGAGTTGTACAGGAAGGCTAAAGCAAAGATCTTCCACGAGGGATAACTCAATGGGGAAATTGAAAGAATATACACTTTCTGCTTAAGGCCGACACTCTATTAGAGAGAGGACAACACAACTCTGAAAAACAGGGTAATATGTCAACAAAATATTAATGAATGTGAATGAGCAATGATTTGCCAATTTTAGCTATGCATGATATATGTATGAATGTACGAGTGTTATCGTGCATATGCTGGCAAAACAGATATATAACACTAGGAGTAACCAGGAAAAACCAACTCGGGCATAATCAACACTCGGTTAAATCACATCCAAGAAGAACATTTCATAAGAAGAAAAAAAGTAGGCACCAACTGAGGAAACAAAACCTACTGCTTGGCTTAACTTTACTGGGGAGAAACGTAATTTGAAAGTAAACAAAACATAGCGACCAAACAGTATAGATACAGAGATACAACATCCTCTCCCAAGATTTACCAGGGGATAGAACTCAGACTTCAATGGGGAATCAAATGTTTTCAAAAGTAACGCTTCTACTAGGGATTTGAAAATTCAATTTCAAGTAGAGCAGATGGACATCAAATCATCAAAACATTCACTGGGGAATTTGTGTCGACTTCATTGGGGAGGTCAACACCACATTCACAAAGGGAAAACCAGTATACGTTATTCACTAGAGAAACCAGAGGCCCGTGTTCTTTGAGAGTAATTATTGTACCAACTTCTCTGGGAAAAAAAGAACTTCTATTAAACAAACGAAACCTTCACTGGAGAAATCTTGGATTGAATCTTCATATCTTGCAAACTCAGAAAAGAGGAGAAATGAACCAAAACTTGACTGGGGACACTGGAGTCACAAACCCAATACAGCGAAAACATCTTAAGAAAAACTTCCTCGGGAAACAAAACTTCTTAAAACAACTGGAGTTCGTCCATTCCAGGGACACCACTTTTGTTTTTTTTCTCTTGCGTCACAAATTTTTAAGTAAAAGTAAATTGTAAATTCTTTTTGAAAATCAATTTTGTTATTTAATCTTTTCGCTTTGAAAGTTATTATCAATAATAAATGGATTCTTTGAAAGCTAAATAAAATAAGAAATACAAAGAATTGGGTAAAAGCTCAAATTTCATTAATAGAATGGTAGTCTGCGAATGGCGAGACTCCATGGATGATTACAAAGTTCGGAAAATGGTAATATATAATGGAAAAGATACATTGAGATACAATGACCATTATCCCCTCTAACAACTCTTGAAATCCTTAGCAGCAGCTTCTGTTGAAGTATGATGAGGATCCAAGAAGATTGTTTCTCCAACGATCAAGTCTTGTCTGATGTAGTTACTTACCAAGAAAGTCCCTAACTTTTTCCTAAGCTGCCCTTGCGGGTTTTCAACTTAGCGGGAAATTTTATTCTGTTTATGTCTCTAATTTTTCCTAGACCGCCCTTTTAGGTTTTCGGCCTACCGAGACGCTCTTTTTTTCCTAATCCGCCCTTTCGAGTTTTCAACTTAGCGAGTTTTTCTTTTATTTCTTTAGGCGAAGTATTTCTTGACTATATCAGCATTCACGGGACGTTGGAACTCCTCGCCATCCATAGTTTCAAGAATTAATGCACCTCCAGAGAAGGCTTTCTTGAAAACATATGGGCCTTCAAAATTGGGAGTCCACTTGCCCCTAGAATCAGCGTTAAAAGACATGATCTTCCTGAGCACGAGGTCGCCTTCTCTGAATTCACGAGGTTTGACCTTCTTATCAAAATCTTTCTTCATCCTCTTCTGATATAACTGTCCATGACACAAAGATGTCATTCTCTTCTCTTCGATCAAATTCAATTGGTCAAACCATTTTTGGACCCATTCAGCCTCTGACAACTTGGTTTCCATTATCACACGCAAAGAGGGAATCTCAACCTCAATTGGGAGCACCACTTCCATTCCATACACAAGGGAGAACGGAGTTGATCCTGCTGAAGTGAGGACAGATGTTCGACATCCATGCAAAGAAAAATGGAGCATTTCATGCCAATCCTTATAAGTAACAACCACTTTCTGGATAATCTTCTTGATATTCTTATTATGAGATTCAACAACCCCATTAATCTTTGGCCTGTACGGAGATGAATTCTGATGGACAATCTTGAATTCTTCACACAGTTTTGTCATCATCTTGTTGTTCAGATTCGATCCATTGTCAGTGATAATTCTGCTTGGCACACCAGACTGACATATGGGATTATTCTTAATGAAGCGCACAACCACCTGCTTGGTGACGTTAGCATATGAAGCAGCTTTCACCCACTGGGTGAAGTAATCAATTGCTACCAAGATAAAACGGTGTCCATTCGAAGCTTTGGATTCTATCATTCCAATCATGTCAATACCCCACATAGAGAAAGGCCATGGGGAAGAGATCACATTAAGAAGTGTTGAAGTCACATGAACCTTGTCTGCATAAATTTGGCATTTATGACACTTCTTTGAATTTTGTAACAGTCAGATTCCATTGTCAGCCAATAGTAACCTGCCCTTAGCATCTTTTTAGCCATCGAATGTCCATTGGCGTGAGTGCCAAATGAGCCTTCATGAACCTCATAGATTAACATGTTTGCTTCGTGTCTATCCATGCATTTGAGCAGGGCCATGTCATAATTTCTCTTGTACAACACATTTTCACTGAGAAAGAAACTGCCAGCCAATCTTCTCAATGTTTTTTTATCTTTATTCGATGCACCAATCGGGTATTTCTGAGTTCCGAGAAAATGCTTGATATCACAATACCAAGGTTTCTCGTCTGCTACCTCTTCTGTTGTAAACACATGAGCGGGCCTATCCAGTCGCCGAACCATAATTCGAGGTATATCATTCCAAGCATTCACCTGATACATAGAAGCCAGAGTTTCCAGAGCGTCCGCCGTTTGATTTTCATCTCTAGGAATGTGATGGAATTCAACTTTATTAAAGAAGGGTAACAACCTTCTAGCATAATCTTTATAAGGGATTAAGCCGAGGTGACGAGTATCCCATTCTCCTTTAATTTGATTTATTACAAAAGCTGAATCACCATACATATCTAGAATTTTAATTGAAATCAATAACTTCCTCGAGACCCATGATGCAATCCTCATATTCTGCCATATTATTAGTAAAATCAAATGTCAACCTTACAGTAAAAGGAATGTGCGATCCATGTGGAGTGACAATCACAGCACCAATTCCTTTACCATAAGCATTCACAACTCCATCAAATATATACTCCAATGAGATTCACGATCAGGACCTTCCTCAGGCAACGGTTCATCACAATCTTTAACTTTCAGAAACATCACATCCTCATCGGGAAAGTCATACTTCACAGACTGATGATCATCAATTGGCTGGTGATCCAGATAATCTGCCAACATGCTGATTTTAATAGCTTTTTGAGTGCGGTATTCGATGTAATATTCAGATAACAGCATCTGCCAGTGAGCAATTCTCCCAGTAAGAGCAGGCTTTTCAAAAATGTACTTGATCGAATCCATTTTGGAGATCAACCAAGTAGTGTGATTCAACATATAATGCCGCAAACGTTTTTCCGCCCAGGCCAGCGCACAACATGTCTTTTCCAGCATGGAATACCATGACTCACAATCAATAAACATTTTACTGAGATAATAAATGGCGTACTCTTTCTTCCCCGTTTAATCTTGTTGTCCCAGAATACAACCCATGGAATTATCTATCACTGTCAGATACATAATCAACGGTATTCCTTCAACAGGAGGGAGCAAGATAGGAGGTTCAAGCAGATATTCTTTAATACTTTCAAATGCCCTTTGGCAGTCATCTATCCACATACAACCTTGATATTTCTTTAACAACTTAAAGATCGATTCACATGTTGCAGTCATGTGAGAAATGAATCTGGAAATATAATTCAAACGCCTGAGAAACCCTCTGACTCGTTTTTTGGTTCTCGGTGCTGGCATTTCTTGCTAACAATGAAACCCAATAATATCCCTGATCAAACACCGAAGGTACATTTATTCGGATTCAAGCGAAGACGATACTTCCTCAAACGCTGAAACAACTTCAACAAATCTTGTACATGCCCTTCTTCAGTCTGGGATTTAGCAATCATATCATCAACATATACCTCGATTTCCTTGTGCATCAGATCATGGAATATGGTTGTCATAGCCCTCTGGTACGTTGCACTAGCGTTCTTCAACCCGAAGGGCATCACTCTGTAACAGAATGTTCCCCAGGGTGTGATAAACGTTGTTTCTTCCATGTCATCTGGAGCCATTCTTATTTGATTATACCCGGAAAATCCGTCCATGAACGATAATACTTTGAATTTTGTTGTGCTATCCACTAACATATCAATGTGTGTCAATGGAAAATCATCTTTTGGACTAGCTTTATTTAGATCTCTGTAATCTACGCACATGCGAACTTCTCCGTCTTTTTTCGGTACTGGGAAAATATTGGAAATCCATTGAGGGTACACTGACGTCACAAGAAAACCGACATTAATCTATTTTAGAACCTCCTCTTTGATCTTTACTGCCATATCTGGGTGAGTTCTTCTCAACTTCTATTTGATTGGCGGACACTTTGGCTTCAACGATAAACGGTGCTCTACAATATATGTATCTAGACTAGGCATATCTTGATAAGACCAAGAAAAAATATTTATATACTCTTTCAAAAACTTAATCAACATGCTCTTCACATCAGGACGCAGCAACGCTCCGATCTTGACTTATTTCAGATCTTATTCTGAACCCAAATTGATTGCTTCCAATGGCTCTTTATATGGCTGAATGGCATTTTCCTCGCGCTCAAGCAACCATATGACCTCTTCTGGGATCTCATCATAGTCTTCTTCTTCGGCCCCATACACAGGACATTCAAAGTTGGGAGAGGGTGCAAGGTCATTGTATTCAACGGGTTTTTCAATTAATCCGCACATATGATTTATGATTGCTTTTAGAAACTGACACATATAACAAGTGATCATGCAGATTGAATTTCAGTTATTATTTATTTTGAAAGGTTTTTTCTGATTACCATTTTCCAAGAAAAAGCAGAAAATAAAGACACAATTTGGGAAACAAAGACAACTTTTATTATTGATTTTAAAAGTCACAGCAAACAGATAAGCCCATACAATATTAATACTTCCACCTTGGGCAGAGTGAAAGCTTTTCAAAAATATTAACAAAACAAATTACTTTGAAACATGTATGCAAGAGGGAACATAAATGGTGATCCAGTTCTTAACCCTAACTCCATGCGTCACGTAATTTGGCATTTCCGGCTCTGCTTCATCTTCCATAATGGCATTAATCCCGAAGACATTTGGATGAAGATAACCCCCGCTATGGAAAATGTCTTAATACAGACTTTGGCTTCGTGCTCTTACTTTTGTCATTCTTCAGAGAGAACCCCAAGCCGGCTCTATTCTTGTTTACAGGTGGATCCACAATCTGTCCCCATACCTCACTATGATCTTTACGCACAACTTGTTGCGCATCCTTAAGCGAAACCATGGAATTCTCATTTCCTCTTATATTATACATGGATAAGGCTTAGAACTGGGTTCCAACAGCAACTTCATCCGCCTCCACAATGCTGAAAGAGGAAAAATGAGATATCAATAATGCATATTCTCCATTTATTATTACCACTTTTCCTTCATGTACAAACTTCAGTTTATGGTGTAAAGTTGAAGTGACAGCCCCTGCCTCATGTATCCACGGCCGTCCTAGCAAACAGCTATAAGCGGGTATAATATCCATGACCTGGAAAGTAATCTGAAACAAATGTGGGCCTATATGAATAGGCAATCCCACTTCACCAATAACAGATTTCCTTGATCCATCAAATGCTTTCACAATAATGCCACTTGGGCGCATGGGCGTTCCTTGATATTTAAATTTCATAAGCGTGCTCCTCGGTATAATGTTCAAAGCGGATCCATTATCAATCATCACATTGGATAGTGAATCATTCTTGCAATTCATAGAGATGTGGAGGGCCAGGTTGTGATTCCTTCCTTCATATGGCAATTCGTCATCACAGAAACTCAGTTTATTACATGACGTAATGTTCCCTACTACACTGCTGAATTGGTCTATAGGCATATCACTTTCCACAAAAGCTTGGTCCAATACCCTCATCAGAGATTCTCTGTGAGCAGAGGATTTCATCAATAAAGCCAAGATAGATATTTTTGAAGGTGTCTGCAGTAGCTGATCTACAATTATGTAGTCGCTCATCTTGATTATCTCCAAAATATAATCCACTTCTTTCTCTAACGTAGCTTCACTAGATTCACCCGTAATCTTCTTGGGTTCAACATTCTTAGAAATTTTCTTTCCAATGCTAACATCTTCACGAACAACTGGTGCAAATACACGACCGTTGCAGGTCACTCTGCTAGTTTCAGCAATATTTCCAACATCAGGCTTTGGCTGGATAGGAACTTCCACACCATCCTCTAAGATTGTAGCGTTATATTTGTAGGGTACAACCTTATCTGACTTGTAGGGGACAGGACCCGGCAAAATAATCACCAATGGAGTAATAGCCGGCTTGCTATGATACTCGACTTCAAAATAGGCAGGTGCACCAAAACAAGGCACACTAACGTTTACTCCCTCTTCAACATAATCAGTCATTATTGAGTCATCTCTAGAAAACAAATCCTCATCTGAGGAGATATACTCATCTGTAGAGACATACTCATCATCCGACTCTTCTTCAGCCAAACAAACCTCAATCATATCAACTTCATGGTAATCATCCCTTTGACCTGTAACCTTGATAGTTCCATTATCCAATAACAACTGAACACCTTTCCTCACAATAGAACATCCTCGGGAGTCTCGACATCAAATTCGGCAAGATCTATACTGATATTCCACCTGACCATCCAAGTGGCAGAAAGTAGCATGCAATTGCACAAGGTCTTCATTCATATACTCCACATCAAAAAATTTGAACTCTCCAGGACATCTAGAAACTATATTCACCTCCTCTTCATACTCTGCCCTAGGCCTGATTATGTGGATGAGGCCCTCATCCATCATCTCCTGCAAATCAGCCTTTATCTTGTCGCGACCCTATACGTCTGTACTACAAATAGCACAACCGGAATGGTCATGTGTATAGTAGCTAAATTCACAGAGGTCTGCATGAATTTTCACCAAATCTCCTCTAACCAGATGAATATTAAAAATCCGGAAGTCGCCTGGACAACCGGCCACCATATTCATAACGTTTGCTCCTCCATGCTTGGGTAGAGGATTATATTTCACATTAGGGCCCATATCCTCGAAAGGTAGAATACCATAGTTCACCAATTTCTGCACCTCAGTCTTCAAAGGATATCAATTCTCAACATTATGCCCTGGTGCTCCCTGATGAAAAGCACATGTTTGGTCTGCTTTGTAATACCAAGGCAATAGTGATGGTACAGCGGGAGGTGGTCGGGTCTGAACCAACTTCTTATGAATAAATGCCGGTAGTAACTCCATATAACTCATAGGAATAGGGTCATAACTCTCCCTTCTCTGATTATTCCCTTAATTCCCATGCTGGGATGGTCTCTGATGAGCAACGGTGGTTAGAGCTACACCAACAACTAGAGTAACTGAGGCGACTTGCTGATGACGCTGATAATTTCTTCTAGGAGGATTAACCCTCCTCTCTTGCATAACAACATTTGTATCCTGCTGTACCCCAAAATTTTCCCTCCCATATTTCTCAAAACATTGCAAGAAAAATCTCCAAGTGGCTCAAGATTGCTCAAGAGTTGGACAGTCAAACTATCTCCTAAGGCAGTCAATCCCAAATTAGGGTTTTATGTTGCATCAAGGTCCTTGCATCCAAATGACCTCAAGTGCTCCCCAATGTCCTAATATTTTCTCAAGTTCATCCATGTCAAATTTCAAGACTTGCAGAGGAAGTGTGCTCAGTCAAGTGCTCAAAGGGTCCAAAAATCGACTATGTTAGGGCAAAATTCAACTGTGACCCAAATACAGTCAAACTTCAAGATTTTTTGCCAACATTATCATTTTGAAGGATATTTAATCATTTGATCAAGGGTTGATCATGATTCATCAAGGATTGCTCAAAATTCATCAAGACTCAAAAGTTGCTAAATTAGGGTTTTGTAGGAAAAGTCAACTCAACTTTGACCAAGCATAACTTTCTCATACTTTATGCGAAATGGCCCACCCAAAGCTTATTTTGAAAAGGATAAAATTTCCTACAATCCATCTTCATACCCCAAGATTAGAAAATGCACTTACAAGAAGTTACAAATTTGGACATTATAGGTCATTTTTGAAAGTCAACAAAAACACCTTTTATTCCAAAAGGGTTGGTTATAGGACATCTCAAGATTTCTAAAAAGTCCAAGAACACTTCCAAAAGTTCAAAATTGAAAAAGTTATGCATTGTTGAAGTTGGGCATTTTTCCAAAATTGCCAAAAGTCAACTATCCCCAAAACTTCAAATTTTGTCAAAGGGGCCCATTCTTTTCCACTTGATTTGATCTTGTCACACCACACACGTGTCCTAGCTTCAGCCTTGTGTCCATTTATCAATTTTTCTATTTTATTTGATTTTTTATTGAATTATTCCATTTTAAATCAATTTAAATCAAATAAAATCACAAAACTTGATTACATGAGATCTTTTTCTATTTTCAGGACCTAATCATCATCATCAAGTGAATCAAATTCGTATCATACCTTCCATGTGCAAAAAGATTGGATTTTTGGCAAAATTGGAAAGTTATCAATGGAGGATCAAATCAAATCTCCAAGCATTGATGCACAAGGATTCAACCCACATTTGTTGACCTAATGCATTGCTCATTACTTATACAAGCTAAAGCACACGAATTCAAGGGGCTGGAGGCTGCAAAATCATCAAAAGCAAACTTGAAAAAATTGCCAAAAAGTGTGAAACTGAAATCGTGCATAGAGGCAAATTCAGGGGCAAATCTCAACCCTAATCCATTGCTGGACATCCACTGAAGTGAAGCCAACTCAAAACCAATCTCCATACACGCACAAAAGCCCTGTAAGTGTCTCGAAAAAATGCTTTTCGTTTGAAATCGTAGATCCTTATTCTTGCATTTTTCTTGCAAAATCTTTGCATATTCATAATCCTTGTTCAATTTACAAGCTTTATGCATTATTTGATTGCATTAATCTGGCATGTAATCCCCTAGCCGAATCTAGGGTTCGTGGTTTGTGTTTTTGGGTGTTTCTTTTTCAGGTAAAATAAGTGCCATTGATGGACATGGGTGTAATCAGGGGAGGTAGACGAGCATGACCATGTGTTTGGAATCAATTTCCATGGCCTAGAATAGATTTTAGGATGGACATGCGAATTTAGCTGCGGATATAAATCCGCAGGTAAATTTACAGGGTTGAACGAGGAAGACGATGACGCGTCTCCCCCTGGTTGGATGGTTCAAACTTCGCGCGTTTTTATTTTTTATTCTGGCATATTATTTGATTTCCAATATTATTATTGTTATCCAGTATATTGACAACTAAAGGGCGTTGGTTGAGTGGTAGTGGCATTTGTTAAAAGTCCAACAGGACCTGGGTTCGAATCCCAGGTCCCCCCATGCATTTGTTCTTATTTTTCTTCAGGTGATCCAGTGTTGACGCTAGCGTGAGATCCATCATACGCCTCCATATCTCCAATGGACAGATGGCCTTAGGCCAGATCTGAAGGCCAAGAGATGGACGTCCACCATGCTACCAGGTCAACCAATGCAAATGGGAGTCCAGAAGTCAACCAGGCCTGCGCCTGTTGGGCCACAAAATTGCCATTCCAACCTCCAAATTGGGCTTAAACCCCCCACTGAGTTTTTCTATCTCATTCTTTTTTATTTTATTTAATTATTTTGTTTTATTATTTATTTACTAACTAACCAATCACCTTTTCTTTTTCTTAATAAAATTAAAAAAAAATTATTTTATTTAATTTCAGCATTTTTTTATTTTTGTTAATAAAATCAATTAATTAATTTAGTTTAATTAGGAATAACTTTAATATTTTTTGCAATAATTAAAATTAATTTAGACAATTAGGTTTTTATTAACTTTGATTAAATTTATTTTTATTTCTTTAAATACCAAAAACCCAAAAAGATTTTCATTAATTAATTAATTTATTAATTTAATGCTTAATTTAATTTAATTTCTTCCATAAATTCAAAATAACAAAAAAATTCTTTCTTTAATAATCAAAGGGTCAAAACCCTAGAACTTGCACCCGATTTAATTTCCCGCGCGCGACCCATTTTATTTCAATATTGTATCTGTTTCCTGGAATGTAATAGCTTAATAGGACTTTAAATATTTTTATCGCTTTATTTATTTTCCGCATTTTAATTTCAAGGGTTGCTTTTAGCGATTTAAATACCCGACGCCTTGTAATAGTTAGTTTAATTTCCGTAACTTATACACTGTTAGATGTTTGATAATAGGGAATGCATGACAATATCGAATGTTTAACCTAAAATCAACATAGATAACCATTGACATCTACAAAGACAAATTAACTGAAAACAACACACTCGCACATGCGCACTCTTAGGGTACACCTCACTTGGTTGCCTTCGGACGTGGTCATTGAGTATAGGAAGTTTTAGAGGTCGCCCTCTTGTCCAAAGATCATAGTTTCCTCGTAACGGTTGCCTCGGAAAAATGATCTAAGACATTAGGGTTACCGCTAAGGCGTCCTAACATTGCTTTAGTGACCGCACGTCCCTTAATCGAATTGACCCTTAAAACTACAACGACGGTGCTATCCACTCATTCATAGTGGGATAGCATTGTCTAAAGGACATTAGCATAAATTGATTCCTTTTTTGAGTAGGTAGATGGTTCTTAGATACTTGCTCTTTCAAAACAAAACAAAACTTTTCTCACTTACACTCCTTTTCAAACAAAAACTTCTCCAAACCCACAAACACAAAGAAAAAGCAAATTTTGAAAACACTTTGAGAAAGTACCTAAGAGCCCGTGGATAACCACGGATAGAAAGGGTGCTAACACCTTACCTTTCTATAATCTACCCCCCGGACCCGAGAAACATCTCGAAAAAGGAATTTTTCTGTGCTTTTTTCCTTTCCTTGTTGGATAAAATAAAAGACGGTGGCGACTCTTGCTTACCGCGGCATTTTGCAAAAACAAACGCAAAACACAAACCAGCATTCCAAAATTGTACGAGCAGATGATGAGTGTTTTGGTCCAATTCTATGATCCGTTGTACCATTGCTTTACTTTCCAGGACTACCAGTTGGTTCCCACCTTAGAAGAGTTCTCTGATCTGCTCGGTATCTCTATTCTGGAGCAGACCCCGTTTACTGCTTGGGAGAAGATCCTTAGGCCAGAAGATATTTCTCCATCCCTTCATATGACCAAGGATGAGGTAATGGCTAATTGGGAGACTAGAAGTGGAGCAAAAGGCTTTCTGACTAAGTTCTTGGTCGGTAAGGCTAACTATTTCTGGGATAGTCTAGAATTCAAGGCATTCGAAGATATTCTGGCTCTTCTGATATATGGCTTGGTATTGTTTCCGAATCCTGACTCCTTTGTTGATGTGAATGCGGTGAAAATCTTCATCTCTCTTAATCATGTACCCAGTCTTTTGGGTGACATTCTTCATCAGATTTATGCCCGTACTGCTCGTAAGTGGGGAACCTTGATGTGTTGTGCTCCATTATTGGCGAGGTGGTTTATTTCGCACCTCCCCAAATCAGTGCTGAAGAACAAAGAAGGCATGGGCTGGGCTTATAGGGTTATGTCTCTCTCTCATAATGACATCATCTGGACTATCAAGGGTATGGACGAGGTGGCCATTATTGATCGCTATGGGGAATACCCCAATGTTCCACTGATAGGAACCCATGGGGGAATTTCTTACAATCCATGCTTGGCCTTACGTCAGTTCGGGAGAGCCAGAAGAGAAGGACCTCATGAGCTGCTAATGCCTAGTATCATCTTTGATTTTCAAGGGGATAGAGACGAACAACGCCGCAAATTCATAAGGGCTTGGGATAGAGTTCACAGATCTGATCCATATGAGCTGGGTCCAAAGACTTCTCTTCCAATGGAGCCATATCTGAGATGGGTCTGTATCCGTGCCCAAAAGCTGGGTATGTTGTATGAAGACGTCCTGCCTATCCTTGTTGAAGTTGCTAATGAAGAGGGGGTTCTTCCGACCATTCTCCATCCTTACATGCCCACTGACATTGGGGCACTGAAAAGGTCTTGGATGCAGTTGAGAGAAGAACGGGATGCTTACCGAGAAAAGTTTAACGAGCAAGAGCAGAAGATCCAGAAGTTAACTAGACAGCTGGAGAACGAGCGGATTCTCAATGACTATGTCTACACCGACAAGAAGAGACCATGGGAGCACTGATTGTCTTTTGATTATTTCCTTTCCAGTTTTTATTTCCTTTTCAGTATTTCCTTTCTTGTAACGCCTTAAGGGAAATTTGTTGAACAATTTGAATTACAAAGTTTATCTAATAAAAGTGTGTTTCATTTCTTGTTTACAAATTTGAATCTCTCGATTGTCTTTAAAATCACGTCATACACATTTCATCCCATGCACTTCATAAAAGGTACCCATTACAGGTCTCTTATCTTCTTCGCTGTTTATTTCAGCACTCATCATGTCTGCTGAACCATCAACTGAGCAAGCAATCAAGGCCCTACAGGCCCAGAATGCCCAATTCCAAGAGCTGTTCATGAATCTAGCTAAGGGTCAGCAAGTTCTGAAGACCCTGATTCTGAAAGAGAAGAAGAAGAGGACAATCTTGTTTAACACAGGTCACAGGTTTGGAAACAGGCTACGGGATGAAGTTGATTTGACCACCTCATTTGGAGGGAAAGACAGTCAGGAAGAAAGAAGGGCCCCTAGCCCTGTGGTCTCAGACAATGAGACGTACTTCAACGAAGACCAGTATCCTCCTGCCGAGGATAGATACAAACAACTGGAAGACCGGTTGAGTGCGATGGAAGTTCAGAAAGTGCCTGGTCTGGACTTTGGTGATCTAGGTCTATCATCTGGGGTGGTAATTCCCCACAAGTTCAAGGCACCAGCCTTTGCTAAGTATGACGGAGTTTCTTGTTCGAAGCTGCACCTCCGGTCATATGTAAGGAAGATTCAGCCGTACACCGCTGATAAGAACCTATGGATCCATTTCTTTCAAGACAGTCTCTCAGGGACTCAGCTTGAATGGTTTTACCAGTTGGACGGAGCCAGTATCCGCAGTTGGGAGGATTTGGCTACTGCTTTCTACAGGTAGTACCAATATAATTCCGACCTCGCTCCCACGCGTACCCAACTCCAGGGTATGTCAATGGGAACGGGTGAAGGTTTCAAAGATTATGCTCAAAAGTGGAGGGACCTAGCCAGAAGAGTGCAACCACTCTTGGCTGATCGGGAGCTTGTGGGCATGTTTCTGGGGACCTTGTCTGGTCCATTTTTCAACCATCTGATTGGAAGCTCTTCGTCTGGGTTTACAGAGCTAATTATGACCGGTGAGAGGATTGAGGCTGGTATTAAGGCTGGAAAGATATAGAAGGGTGCTTAATTAAACACCGAGAAGAAGCCTTTTAAGAAAGAGTCCAGTGCTGTCTACAGTTCGAAAAGCCAGAATAGACCCGAACACCGCCAAACTGTTAATGTGGTTGTTATTTCAAGACCTGTTGGTGCTCCTCAGCACAACAATCAACAAAAGGCCGAGAGACCTCGAAGGCAATTCACCCATCTCAACATGACTTTGTCTCAGATTCTGCCGCAGTTATTAAAGACCAATCTAGTGCTGCCAAGGGAGGCCCCGAAGAATCCCAACACTACATCACCAAAGTACAAACCTAATGCCCGCTGTGCTTTCCACTCTGATAGCCCGGGGCATAATACAGATGATTGTTGGGCTTTGAAGAACAAAATACAGGACTTAATTGATGCTAAGGAGATCGAGTTCGGAGCTCCAGAAAAGCCTAAACAAGATGCAGGGGTGAATGCTATCGGGGATGACAATGATGAAGAGTTTGACATTGACAGCTGGATCTACCCAACTATCGATGGTGGATTAAGCAACTGGACAACGAAGGATTCTATGCCTATTTCAGTTATCACCCAGTAATGAAATTTTTTGTTTTGAATTTGTAACAGACAATGTTTTAACCTTTATGGCCCGGTGTCTTACCCGGGGCATTGTGGCTTCATTTGTGAGGGCTTTATGTGTGTCATTTTCATATATCATTAATAAAAGCATTGGACGTTTCTTGCATTTCAAATATTGCATATTGCAAAACAGCTATTTTACACACACTCACATATACAGGTCTACATCCACTCTGGATCTCACTGGTAACGACTCTGCTACTGCCAGTTATGACTTCGAAAATCCGATAAACTTAGCCGAAGACGAAGGTGAAGATGATTGCGAAGTTCCTGGTGAACTTGCAAGACTGTTACTTCAGGAAGAGAGGGTTATTCAGCCACACGAAGAGCCAGTGGAGTCAGTAAATCTGGGTACTGAGATAGACAAGAAGGAAGTCAAGATCGGGGCAAACCTGGAGCTTAGTGTGAAGCAACGGTTGATTTAGATGCTGCGTGACTACGTTGAGGTATTTGCCTGGTCTTACGAAGATATGCCTGGGTTGGATAACGATATTGTGGTTCACCGCCTGCCTACCAAGGAAGATTGTCCTCCAGTAAAATAGAAGGTCCGCCGAATGCGCCCAGAGATGTCTAAGAAAATCAAGGCTGAAGTTATGAAACAGTTCGACGCCGGTTTTCTAGCAGTTACTTCTTACCCACAGTGGGTGGCCAATGTGGTTCCTGTGCCGAAGAAGGATGGTAAGGTTCGAATGTGTGTTGACTATAGGGATCTGAACAGGGCAAGTCCCGAGGATGATTTCCCTCTGCCTCATATCGATGTTTTAGTTGACAACACTGCTCAGCACAAGGTATTCTCCTTTATGGATGGTTTCTCCGGTTATAATCAGATTAAGATGGCTCCCGAAGACATGAAGAAGACAACTTTTGTTACTCAATGGGGTGACTTTTGCTACAAGGTCATGCCTTTTGGATTGAAGAATGTTGGGGCAACGTATCAGCTTGCCATGGTTGCTTTGTTTCATGACATGATCCATCATGAGATTGAGGTATACGTTGACGACATGATTGCAAGGTCTCAAACTGAAGAAGAACATCTTGACCACCTTCAGAAGCTATTTGACAGGTTGAAGTTATACAAGCTGAGGTTAAACCCGAACAAGTGCACCTTCGGGGTGAGATCTGGCAAGCTGCTGGGTTTCGTCGTAAGCGATAAAGGTATTCAAGTGGATCCTGCCAAGGTGAAAGCTATACAGGAAATGCCAGCTCCCAGAACAGAGAAAGAAGTCAGAGGCTTTCTGGGACGTCTGAACTACATTGCCCGATTTATCTTGCACCTGACTACTACTTGTGAACCAATCTTCAAGTTACTGAAGAAAGATCAAGTAGTACATTGGAACAATGAATTCCAGGACGCTTTCGAAAGGATCAAAGAGTATCTCTAAGAGCCACCTATTCTGATGCCTCCAGTTAAAGGGAGACCTTTGATCTTATACTTGACAGTACTCGACAACTCAATGGGGTGTGTGCTGGGTCAGCATGACGAGTCTGGCCGAAAAGAGCATGCTATTTATTACCTTAGCAAAAAGTTTACCGACTACGAGACTCGATACTCGTTTCTCGAGAAAACTTGATGCGCTTTGGCATGGGCTGCTCGCTGGCTGAGACAGTATATGTTGACCCACACTACTCTGTTGATATCAAAGATGGATCCAATCAAGTATGTCTTCGAAAAGCCTGCATTGTCCGAAAGAATAGCAATATGGCAGATTATCTTGACTGAGTATGACATCCAGTACACGACCCAAAAGGCAATCAAGGGAAGTGTGTTGGCAGACCATTTGGCACATCAGGCAGTGGATGATTACCAGTCTATGAACTTTGAATTTCCGGATGAGAATATCATGTTGGTAACTGATTGTGTGACACCTAGACCGGATGAAGGACCTGAGGAAGGATCCCAATGGTCTATGTACTTTGATGAAGCTTCGAATGCTTTGGGTAATGGAATTGGCGCTGTGATCATATCTCTTAAAGGATCTCATACTCCATTCACCGCCCGACTATGTTTCAACTGCACCAACAACATGGCAGAGTATGAAGCGTGCATCATGGGTCTTCGAGCAACAATTGACCTAAGGATTAAGTTTCTAAGTGTCTTCGGAGATTCCGCTCTCGTGATCAGTCAGATCAAAGGTGAGTGGGATACGAAACACCCTAATCTTATTCCTTACAAGGAGTATGTATTGACGTTGCTCCCACATTTCGAGGAAATAACCTTTGAACACTTCCCTAGAGAGGAGAATCAGTTGGCGGACGCACTGGCTACAATGTCTTCTATGTTCAAAGTCAATTGGGACAACGAGGCTCCCTGGATTATCATTGAAAGATTAGACGAACATGCACATTGCTGTGATATTGAGACTGAAGAGGTAACAGAAAAGCCCTGGTTTCACGAAGTAAAAAGGTATCTTGAGGCTCAGGAATACCCCGAGGGTGTATCTGTTAATGACAAGAAGTTTCTGAGGAGGTTCGCGGTGAAGTTCTTCATCGGCAATGGCATTCTTTACAAGCGTAACCATGATTCGACCTTACTGCGTTGTGTGGATAAGAATGAAGCAAAAAGGATCATGGCGGAGTTACATGAAGGTACTTTCGGGACTCATTCCAGTGGACACACCATGGCAAAGAAGATCCTTCGGGTAGGATATTTTTGGTCCACTATGGAAGTCGACTGTTATCAGCATTCTCGGACATGTCACAAGTGCCAAGTCTATGCTGATAAGGTGCATATACCTCCAGTCCCTCTAAACGTCTTGACGGCACCTTGGCCTTTTGCAATGTGGGGCATTGATATGATCGGCGAGATCAGACCTACGGCATCCAACGGGCATCGTTTCATCCTGGTAGCTATTGATTACTTTACAAAGTGGGTTGAAACAGCTTCCTTTGCTACTGTAACCAAGAACGTCGTGGCACGATTCATTCAGCACAATCTGATTTGTCGATACGGTGTACCAAAGAGGATCATTACGGACAATGGTACCAATCTTAACAACAAGATGATCACTGAGCTCTGTAGGAAATTCAAGATACAGCATCATAACTCTTCTCCCTACCGACCGAAGATGAATGGGGTTGTAGAAGTGGCTAATAAGAACATTAAGAAGATTGTGCAGAAGATGACAGTGACATACAAAGACTGGCACGAGATGTTACCATTTGCTCTTCATGGGTACCGTACCTCAGCACGGACGTCAACAGGGGCAACACCCTACTCCTTGGTTTATGGCATGGAGGTAGTCTTGCCCATTGAAGTTCAGATACCCTCTCTTCGGATCATGAAGGATGCAGGTTGGAGTGAAGATGACTGGATTCAGACTCGACTTGATCAACTGAACCTAATCGACAAAAATAGACTTACTGCTATTTGTCATGGTCAAACGTATCAAAAACGGATGATCAATGCATTTAACAAGAAAGTTAGACGACAAGAGTATCAAGTTGGGGACCTGAATATCAAGCGCATCATATTACCTCAAGGTGATCCCAGGGGCAAATGGACCCCTACTTACGAAGGGCCATTTATGGTTAAGAACATTTTCTCAGGAGGAGCTATGATTCTAACCACCATGGATGGTGACGACCTTCCTCACCCCGTCAATGCAGACATAATAAAAAGATACTATGCATGAACAAAGACCCGCTAGGTTGACTGGCCTAGAAAAAAATAAGGGCTTCCCAGCGAACCAAAAGGGTTCGGGAAAAAATAAGGGATGAAAATGAAAAAATATGTACACCCGGCAAGTCGAAAACCTGAAAAGGCGACTTGGGAAAAAAAGGGTATCCCGGTGGGCTGAAAACCCGAAAGGGCGGTCCAGGAAAAAATCAGGGATCAAAGCGTAACACTATGTCTCATTGGATCATCTTGCATCCAGACTTCGGTATCGACTATCAAGCTCGGACGACACTGATCAATCTGATTCACCTTCAACCAGTAGCAAAGTGATGAGATGCTCGAGGATATAAGGGCAATAGCAGAATTGGAACCCAGTGGGATCATTCACATAGCTGTTTTGTTTTCTTTTCACAAATGTGTAAATTCTATTATTCGGCGGCGTTCTCTTACTAGGACGTCTGCCTCTTGTACAAAAACGCCTATTTACAGGCTAAACTTCAAAATCAATACAATTCATTTTCAAAGAAATTTCAAACTGTTTTTCCTTTATCTGTTTTGTTTTGCAAAGAACGTCTAATGTTCATTTTTGATATATGCATTTGACATTAATTGCTGCTCATAAATATCTACATGCGAAACAAAAGATGAATTACTGGTAATAGCAGAAACAGGGGCAAATAAGAATTGTCTGAACTGTACAGTTGCTCTGTCCACCAGGTACCAAGGTATATTCAGCTGAAGAATATGGCTAAGATACTTTCACTCCCCGCAGAGTAAGACAATAATGGTAACTCTCCCAGCTGAGCCTTGCAACTACGAACAAAATCAGCAATACTCTCCCCAAGCAGAGTTAGTCTACCATCAGCGCTAAAAGGGTCTTGATATTCCCCAGCGGAGTGTAAGAATATTCCCCAGCAAGTATAAGAGTATCCCCGACAGTCTTAATATTCTCCAACAGAGTATAAGAATGTTCCCTGGCGGAATACAAGATGCCCCCAGTGGAGTCAATTTTTTCCCAGCATGGTCCGAAAAAGCTTCCCCAACGGAGTTGAAGCATCATCCCCAGTAGACTCTGGAAGTTTACCCCCAGCAGAGTACAAAATAAATCTCCCCAGCCAAATTCAGAGGGTTATCCCCACAAGAGTCTAACAGGGTTATCCCTAGCAAGTCGCGACTGAAAGATCATCCCTAGTGAAGTTCTTTCCTTTCACAAACAGGAATTCAATCCTCAACAGACTCAGTATCACCAGCAACGGTAATCCATCCCCGGCGGAGTTTATCAGTGGAATCTTCAACAGAACTTCTATTCCCCACAGAGTAATTCCCCTCGGAGTAATCTCCTCGTCAGTTTATTCCCCAACGGAGTTATCCTCTCTTTCAAGTTTATCATCTTCGTTCGTCATCCCCAGCGGAAGCGAAGAATTCAACTCTATTCTCCAGCAGCTCCGGGATTTATTTTCCCCAGCTAGAACATCACATTTCCATACATCATGATACATGCATATACGCATCATACCATACAATCTCATTTATATTGAGAACATCATTGCTTGATCCATATCATGCATTGCATATGGCTGACCTTTGCCTTTCAGGAAAGATACAGTTAAGGTTTTCACCAGTCAAAGGAGACAAGACCAGTTAAATCGATTCCTAAAGATTTTTCTGAGGCCAACCCAGTCAAAAGAGACAAAACCAGTTAAATCGATTCCTAAAGATTTTTCTGAGGCCAATCCAGTCAAAAGAGACAAAACTAGTTAAATCGATTCCTAAAGATTTTTCTGAGGCCAACCCAGTCAAAAGAGACAAAACCAGTTAAATCAATTCCTAAAGATTTTTCTGAGGCCAACCCAGTCAAAAGAGACAAAACCAGTTAAATCGATTCCTAAAGATTTTTCTAAGGCCAACCCAGTCAAAGGAGACAAAACCGGTTAAATAGATTCCTAAAGATTTTTCTGATGCAAATGCAGTCAAAGGAGACAAAACCAGTTAAATCGATTCCTAAAGATTTTTCTGATGTGAATGCAGTCAAAGGAGACAAAACCAGTTAAATCGATTCCTAAAGATTTTTCTGAGGCCAACCCAGTCAAAGGAGACAAAACCAGTTAAATTGATTCCTAAAGATTTTTCTGAGGCCAACCCAGTCAAAGGAGACAAAACCAGTTAAATCGATTCCTAAAGATTTTTCTGAAGCCAACCCAGTCAAAGGAGACGAAACCAGTTAAATCGATTCCTAAAGATTTTTCTGAGGCCAACCCAGTCAAAAGAGACAAGACCAGTTAAATCGATTCCTAAAGATTTTTCTGAGGCCAACCCAGTCAAAGGAGACAAGACCAGTTAAATCGATTCCTAAAGATTTTGCTGATACCAATCTAGTCAAAAGAGACAAAACCTCCTCTGGTCCAGTTAAATCGATTCCTAAAGATTTTTCTGATACCAATCCAGTCAAAAGAGACAAAACCTCCTCTGGTTCAGTCAGATCGCCGATAAGATCTCCTTGATTCATATTCCAGTCGAAGTTCAGACCATCTACCAACAGTCTCCAAATGGCATTTGTAAGCCCATTCCCGACATCACAATGCCGATACCATGTCATGCGAGTGCAAACTTTTGGGCACTTTAGTGTTCAATCATCTTCCACCTTCGGATCACGAAAGGCCTGAAAGCCAATCTATATCCTCAGGTTTAAGAAAATTGAACAGGGGCAGCTGTTGTACCCCAAATTTTTCCCTCCCATATTTCTCAAAACATTGCAAGAGGAATCTCCAAGTGACTCAAGGTTGCTCAAGAGTTGGACAGTCAAATCATCTCCTAAGGCAGTCAACCTCAAATTAGGGTTTTGTGTTGCATCAAGGTACTTACATCCAAATGACCTCAAGTTCTCCCCAATGCCTTAATATGTTCTCAAGTTCATCCATGTCAAATTTCAATCCTTGCAGAGGAAGTTTGCTCAGTCAATTGCTCAAGAGGCCCAAAAATCGACTGTGCTAAGGCAAAAGTCAACTGTGACCTACAAATAGTCAAACTTCAAGATTTTTTGTCAACATTCTCATTTTGAAGGATATTTCATCATTTTATCAAGTGTTGATCATGATTCATCAAGGATTGCTCAAGATTCATCAAGTTTCAAAAGTTGCTAAATTAGGGTTTTGTAGGAAAAGTCAACTCAACTTTGACCAAGCATAACTTTCTCATACTTTATGATAAATGACCCATCCAAATCTCATCTTGAAGAGGATGAAATTTCCTACAATCCATATTCACACCCCAAGATCAAGAAATGCACTCACAAGAAGTTAAAAATTTGGACATTATAGGTCATTTTTGAAAGTCAACAAAAACACCTTTTTTCCAAAGCTTATAACTTGAGAATGGAATATCAAAATGAGATGATAACAAAAGGGTTGGTTAGAGGACATCTCATGGTTTCTAAAAAGTCCAAGAACACCTCCAAAAGTTCAAAATTGAAGAAGTTATGCATTGTTGAAGTTGGGCATTTTTCCAAAATTGCCAAAAGTCAACTATCCCCAAAACTTCAAATTTTGTCAAATGGGCCCACTTTTTTCCACTTGATTTGATCTTGTCACACTAAAAACGTGTCCTGTCTTCATTCTTATGTCCATTCATTAATATTTCTATTTTATTTGATTTTTATTGAATTAATTCATTTTAAATCAATTTAAATCTAAATAAAATCTAAAAATTGATAACTTGGTATCTTTTTGATTGATACAGGTCTTAAATATCATCATGTACACAATCAAACTCGTATCAAGCTATATCATGCACAAAATATTGGATTTGGAATGAAATTGGAAGCTTTTTAATGGAGGATCATATCACATCTTCAATCATCAATGCACAAGGATTCAAAGTCCAAAACCTGACCTAATTCATCCCATGTTACATATACAACACAAAGCATACGAGTTCAAGACCTAGAGGCTGCACAATCTGGAAAACCAAACTTGGAAATTTGTCAAAAAAAGCTTGGAATCAAAATCAATCTTGGAGGCCAATTCAACACAAAATCTCAACGTAGACCCCATGCTGGATATCCATTGAGTGAAAGGCAATCAAAATCAAGCTCTCTCCTCTCCTAAATCGCGCTGTAAGTCTTCTTGAACACCGCCCTGCATTTGAAATCGCAACCTCTCATTCTTGCATTTTTTTGACAAAACGTTGGTATATTCATGATTCTTGGATGATTTCTAAGCTTTCTACATTATTCAATTGTATTTTTATAGCCTATAATGCCATGCCCGAATCTAGGGTTCTTGTTTCTTGTTTTTGGGGGTTTTAGTTTCAGGAAAAATCAAAGCAAATAATGGACATAGCCATGTTCAGGAGGGAGAGACGAAGCGAAACATGGTCTTAGAATCAATTTATATGACCTATAGTTGATTTTAGGAGACACCTATGGATTTAGCTGCGGATAAAAATCCGCAGGTAAATAACCATGCTTTTCAATGAGGAAGACGATGACACGTCGCCCTCCCATTGGATGATTCAAATCTCGCGCGTTTTCTTTTTTAATTCCAGCATATTATTTGTTTTGTCCTCATAATAATTGTTGTCTATTACATTAACAAGTGGAACAAAGTGATGCAGTGGCACGCGTGTAGTACCAAGATCCAATGGGACCTGGGTTCGAATCCCAGGTCCCTCAATTGCTTGTTAATATTTTTCTTCAGGTCATCCCATGCAACATCCAAGGCGTAGTGCATCATACTCCCTCAGATATCAAGACGCCAGATGGCCCCCAGGCCAGATCTGGTGGCCAGGAATGAAAGTCCATCCTACACTCAAGTCAACACGCCACAGGGAATTATGGAAAGTCAGCCCAGGCCAGCGCCTGTTGGGCCACTAAGCTGCTATTTTCACCATCCTTTTAGGCCCAACACCCCCTTTTTGGTTATTTCTTTTTCTTTTCATTTTATTTATTTATTTGTTTTATATTTATTATTTTTATTATTTAAACTAACTAATTAATCTTTTTTCTTAATAAAATAAAAAAACCAAAAAAATATATTTTATTAAAATTAAATTCAACTTTATTTTTGTAAAATAAATTAGTTCAATTAACTTAGTTTTAATTAGGTATAATTTTTAATATCTTTTGCAAATAATTAAAATTAATGTAGAAAATTAGGTTTTATTTAACTATGACCAAATTAATTTTATTCATTAAATATCCAAAAATCCAAAAATATCTTTTTCTTAATTAATTAATTAGTTTATTTATTTTAATTAACTTAATTTGATTTCTTTTTAATCCAAAATAAACCAAAAAATGCTTTCTTTCCAAAAAGGGTCAAAACCCTAAAAAATGCGCCCGATTTAATTTTCTCGCACGCGATCCTTATTTTCATATTAATGTAATTGTTTCCCGGAATGTAATAGCTTTAATTAGGACTTTATTTTATCGGTTTCTTTTATTTTCCGCAATTTAATTTCAAGGGTTGTTTTTGGCGATGTAAATACCCAACGCCTTGTAATAGTTTAGATTTAATTTCCACAATTTAAATTCTGCAACTATACACTGTTAGATGTTTGATAATAGGGAATGCATGACAAGATCGAATGTATGAACTTAAAATCAACATAGCTCACTCATGACATGTACAAAGATAAAATTAACCGAAATAACACATTCGCACATGCGCACTCTTAGGGTACACCTCACTTGGTTGCCTTCGAACATGGTCATTGAGTATAGGAAGTTTTAGAGGTCGCCCTCTTGTCCAAAGATCATAGTTGCCTCGAAACGGTTGCCTCGGAAAAATGATCTAAGACATTAGGGTTACCGCTAAGGCGTCCTAACATTGCTTTAGTGACCACACGTCCCTTAATCGAATTGACCCTAAAACTCCAACGACGGTGCTACCTACTCATCAATAGTGGGATAGCATTGTCTAAAGGATGTTAGCAAAGTTTGATTCCTTTTTTGAGTAGGTAGATGGTTCTTAAGTACTTGCTCCTTTTAAAACAAAACGAAACTTTTCGCACTTACACCTTTCAAACAAGAACTCCTTTCAAACCCACAAACACAAAGAAAATCAAATTTTGAAAAAACTTTGAGCAAGTACCTAAGAGCCCGTGGATAACCACAGATAGAAAGGGTGCTAACACCTTCCCTTTCTATAATATACCCCCCGGACCCGAGAAACATCTCGAAAAAGGAATTTTTCTGTGCTTTTTTCCTTTCCTTGTTGGATAAAATAAAAGTCGGTGGCAACTCTTGCTTACCACAACATTTTGCAAAAACAAACGCAAAACACGAACCAGCATTCCAAAAACAGTCAGTTCTCTTCCCACCGTATCACACATACATCATGATACATGCATATACGCATCATATAACACAATCTCATTTATTTTGAGAACATCATTGTTTGATCCATATCATGTATTGCATATGACTGACCTTTACCTTTCAGGAAAGATGCAGTTAAGTTCTCAATTATGTCAAGACCTTCTCTGGTTCAGTCAGATCGACCCTAAGATCTCCCCGATTCGTATTCCAGTTGAAGATATTCCAAGACTTTTGTCTGGTCCAGTTAAATCGACCCTAAGATTTTTTTGATGCCGATCTAGTCAAAGCCTTCTCTGGTTCAGTTAGATCGCCGATAAGATCTCCCTGATTCGTATTCTAGTTGAAGTTATTCCAAGACTTTTTGTCTGGTCCAGTTAAATCGATTCGAAGATTTTTCTGATGCCGATCCAGTCAAAGTTAATCCAAGACCTCCTCTGGTTCAGTTAGATCGCCGATAAGATCTCCCTGATTCGTATTCCAGTTGAAGTTATTCCAAGACTTTTTTTCTGGTCCAGTTAAATCGATTCGAAGATTTTTCTGATGCCGATCCAATCAAAGTTAATCCAAGATCTCCTCTGGTTCAGTTAGATCGCCGATAAGATCTCCCTGATTCACATTCCAGTTGAAGTTATTCCAAGAATTTTTGTCTGGTCCAGTTAAATCGATTCGAATATTTTTCTGATGTCGATCCAGTCAAAGTTAATCTAAGACCTCCTCTGGTTCAGTTAGATCGCCGATAAGATCTCCCTGATTCGTATTCCAGTTGAAGTTATTCCAAGACTTTTTGTCTGGTCCAGTTAAATCGATTCGAAGATTTTTCTGATACTGATCCAGTCAAAGTTAATCCAAGACATCCTTTAGTTCAGTTAGATCGCCGATAAGATCTCCTTGATTCGTATTCCAGTTGAAGTTATTCCAAGACTTTTTGTCTGGTCCAGTTAAATCGATTCGAAGATTTTTCTGATGTCGATCCAGTCAAAGTTAATCCAAGACCTCCTCTGGTTCAGTTAGATCGCCAATAATATCTCCCCGATTCGTATTCCAGTTGAAGTTATTCCAAGACTTTTTGTCTGGTCCAGTTAAATCGATTCGAAGATTTTTCTGATGTCAATCCAGTCAAAGTTAATCCAAGACCTCCTCTGGTTCAGTCAGATCGACGCGAAGATCTCCCTAATTCGTATTCCAGTTGAAGTTCAGACCACCCATCAATAATCTCCAAATGGAATCTGTAAGCCCATTCCCGACATCACCAGTCTGATACCACTTCACGCGAGTGCAAATTTCTGGGCACTCTAGTGTTCAATCATCTTCCACCTTCGGATCACGAAAGGCCCGAAAGCCAATCTATATCCTCGAGTTTAAGAAAATTGAACAGGGGCAGCTGTTGTACCCCAAAATTTTCCCTCCCATATTTCTCAAAACATTGCAAGAAAAATCTCCAAGTGGCTCAAGATTGCTCAAGAGTTGGACAGTCAAACTATCTCCTAAGGCAGTCAATCCCAAATTAGGGTTTTATGTTGCATCAAGTTCCTTGCATCCAAATGACCTCAAGTGCTCCCCAATGTCCTAATATGTTCTCAAGTTCTTCCATGTCAAATTTCAAGACTTGCAGAGGAAGTGTGCTCAGTCAAGTGCTCAAAGGGTCCAAAAATCGACTGTGTTAGGGCAAAAGTCAACTGTGATCCAAATACAGTAAAACTTCAATATTTTTTGCCAACATTCTCATTTTGAAGGATATTTCATCATTCGATCAAGGGTTGATCATGATTCATCAAGGATTGCTCAAAATTCATCAAGACTAAAAAGTTGCTAAATTAGGGTTTTGTAGGAAAAGTCAACTCAACTTTGACCAATCATAACTTTATCATACTTTATGAGAAATGACCCACCCAAAGCTCATTTTAAAAAGGATGAAATTTCCTACAATTCATCTTCATACCCCAAGATCAGAAAATGCACTCAAGAGAAGTTACAAATTTGGACATTATAGGTCATTTTTGAAAGTTAACAAAAACACCTTTTTTTCCAAAGCTTATAACTTGAGAATGGAATATCAAAATATGATGAGACAAAAAGGGTTGGTTAAATAACATCTCAAGATTTCTAAAAAGTCCAAGAACACTTCCAAAAGTTCAAAATTGAAGAAGTTATGCATTATTGAAGTTGGGCATTTTTGCAAAATTGCCAAAAGTCAACTATCCCCAAAACTTCAAATTTTGTCAAAGGGGCCCATTCGTTTCCACTTGATTTGATCTTGTCACACCACACACGTGTCCTAGCTTCAGTCTTGTGTCCATTTATCAATTTTTCTATTTTATTTGATTTTTTATTGAATTATTCCATTTTAAATCAATTTAAATCAAATAAAATCACAAAACTTGATTACAAGAGATCTTTTTCTATTTTCAGGACCTAATCATTATCATAAAGTGAATCAAATTCGTATCATACCTTCCATGTGCAAAAAGATTGGATTTTTGGCAAAATTGGAAAGTTATCAATGGAGGATCAAATCAAATCTCCAAGCATTGATGCACAAGGATTCAGCCCACATTTGTTGACCTAATGCATTGCTCATTACTTATACAAGCTAAAGCACACGAATTCAAGGGGCTGGAGGCTGCAAAATCACCAAAAGCAAACTTGAAAAAATTGCCAAAAAGTGTGAAACTGAAATCGTGCATATAGGCAAATTCAGGGGCAAATCTCAACCCTAATCCATTGTTGAACATCCACTGAAGCGAAGCCAACTCAAAACCAATCTCCATACACGCACAAAAGCCTTGTAAGTGTCTCAGAAAAATTCTTTTCGTTTGAAATCGTAGATCCTTATTCTTGCATTTTTCTTGCAAAATCTTTGCATATTCATAATCCTTGTTCAATTTACAAGCTTTATGCATTATTTGATTGCATTAATCTGGCCTGTAATCCCCTAGCCGAATCTAGGGTTTGTGGTTTGTGTTTTTGGGTGTTTCTTTTTCAGGTAAAATAAGTGCCATTGATGGACATGGATGTAATCAGGGGAGGTAGACGAGCATGACCATGTGTTTGGAATCAATTTCCATGGCCTAGAATAGATTTTAGGATGGACATGCGAATTTAGTTGCGGATATAAATCCGCAGGTAAATTTACAGGGTTGAACGAGGAAGACGATGACGCGTCTCCCCCTGGTTGGATGGTTCAAACTTCGCGCGTTTTTATTTTTTATTCTGGCATATTATTTGATTTCCAATATTATTATTGTTATCCAGTATATTGACAACTAAAGCGCGTTGGTTGAGTGGTAGTGGCATTTGTTAAAAGTCCAACAGGACCTGGGTTCGAATCCCAGGTCCCCCCATGCATTTGTTCTTATTTTTCTTCAGGTGATCCAGTGTTGACGCTAGCGTGAGATCCATCATACGCCTCCATATCTCCAATGGACAGATGGCCTTAGGCCAGATCTGAAGGCCAAGAGATGGACGTCCACCATGCTACCAGGTCAACCAATGCACATGGGAGTCCAGAAGTCAACCAGGCATGCGCCTGTTGGGCCACAAAATTGCCATTCCAACCTCCAAATTGGGCCTAAACCCCTCACTGAGTTTTTCTATCTCATTCTTTTTTATTTTATTTAATTATTTTGTTTTATTATTTATTTACTAACTAACCAATCACCTTTTCTTTTTCTTAATAAAATTATAAAAAAAAACAAAATATTTTATTTAATTTCATCATTTTTTTATTTTTGTTAATAAAATTAATTAATTAATTTAGTTTAATTAGGAATAACTTTAATATTTTTTGCAATAATTAAAATTAATTTAGACAATTAGGTTTTTATTAACTTTGATTAAATTTATTTTTATTTCTTTAAATACCAAAAACCCAAAAAGATTTTCATTAATTAATTAATTTATTAATTTAATGCTTAATTTAATTTAATTTCTTCCATAAATTCAAAATAACAAAAAAATTCTTTCTTTAATAATCAAAGGGTCAAAACCCTAGAACTTGCACCCGATTTAATTTCCCGCGCGCGACCCATTTTATTTCAATATTGTATCTGTTTCTTGGAATGTAATAGCTTAATAGGACTTTAAATATTTTTATCGCTTTATTTATTTTCCGCATTTTAATTTCAAGGGTTGCTTTTGGCGATGTAAATACCCGACGCCTTGTAATAGTTAGTTTAATTTCCGCAATTTAATTTCTGCAACTTATACACTGTTAGATGTTTGATAATAGGGAATGCATGACAAGATCGAATGTTTAACCTAAAATCAACATAGATAACTATTGACATGTACAAAGACAAATTAACTGAAAACAACACACTCGCACATGCGCACTCTTAGGGTACACCTCACTTGGTTGCCTTCGGACGTGGTCATTGAGTATAGGAAGTTTTAGAGGTCGCCCTCTTGTCCAAAGATCATAGTTGCCTCGAAACGGTTTCCTCGGAAAAATGATCTAAGACATTAGGGCTACTGTTAAGGCGTCCTAACATTGCTTTAGTGGCCGCACGTCCCTTAATCGAATTGACCCTTAAAACTCTAATGACGGTGCTACCCACTCATTCATAGTGGGATAGCATTGTCTAAAGGACATTAGCACAGATTGATTCCTTTTTCGAGTAGGTAGATGGTTCTTAGATACTTGCTCTTTCAAAACAAAACAAAACTTTTCTCACTTACACTCCTTTTCAAACAAAAACTTCTTCAAACCCACAAACACAAAGAAAAAGAAAATTTTGAAAACACTTTGAGCAAGTTCCTAAGAGCCCGTGGATAACCACGGATAGAAAGGGTGATAACACCTTCCCTTTCTATAACTACCCCCCGGACCCGAGAAACATCTCGAAAAAGGAATTTTTCTGTGCTTTTTTCCTTTCCTTGTTTGATAAAATAAAAGACGGTGGCGACTCTTGCTTACCGCGACATTTTGCAAAAACAAACGCAAAACGCAAACCAGCATTCCAAAAATAGTCAGTTCTTTCCCACCGTATCACATATCCCCTTCTTTCTTCTTGGTAAACCCATAAGATGGCTTCTTCGCACCTCCAGATCCTTCACTCTTCGCTAAATGGCCCTCTCTTACAGCCTCTTCTAAACGGATACTCATGCCTACCATTTTAGTAAAGTCACTTGGCGCACTTGCTAGCATCTTTTCATAGTAGAAAGCACCCAGAGTCTTCAATAAAATCTTAGTCATCTCTTTCTCTTCCATGGGAGGAATCACTTAGGAGGCTACCTCACACCATCTCTGTGCATATTCTTTGAATGATTCCCTGTCTTTCTGAACCATGGCCCTAAGTTGATCACAGTCAGGCGCCATGTCCACATTGTATTTGTATTGTCTGATAAATGCTTCTCCCAAGTCATTGAAAGTATGGATATTGACACTGTTGTACCCCAAAATTTGCCCTCCCATATTCTTCAAGATTTGCTAAGAGCATACTTCAAAATCTCTCAAGGGTTGCACAGTCCAATTGCCTCCAAACAGTCAAAAATTAGGGTTTTGGTTCTGGCAAAGAAATTGAAGTTTCCAAGGGTCCAATCAAGTCCCACATGCCTATAAACATTGTCAAGTATCCTCATGCCAAGTTTCAAGACTCACAGCACCAAATTGCACAGTCAAAAACCCTAATTGCTCAACAGTCAACTGCAGGGGCAAAATGGTCATTTGACAGTCAAAAGTCAAAAATTTTGGTCAACATCTTATTTTGAAGCCACAAACATCATTTGATCAATTCTTGATCATGATTCTCAAAGCATGGCTCAAAAAGTCTCAAGATGCAAAAGTTTCTATTTTTGGACAGCTGAAAAAGTCAACTGCAAATTGACTAGGGCATAACTTCCACATGGTTTATCAGAAAAATTCCATCCAAAGCTCATTTTTAAGAGAATGACATTCCCTACAACTCATCTTCACACTTCAAGTCCAAGAAATGCTCTCACAAAAAGTTATCAATCTCAACATTATAGGTCATTTTCAAAAGTCAACAAAAAGGCACTTTAAGTCAAAGACCATAACTTGAGATTGGTAAATCAAAATGACATGGGACCAAAGGCATTGGTTATAGGACTTCAGGACCTTTCCAAAATGTCCAAGAACATGATCAAAGCTTAAAAATTGAGCAAGATATGCCTTGTGGAAGTTGGGAAATGTTTGGGAATTTTGAAAAGTCAACTTTGCTTCAAATGCCTCAAAATTGCTAATGGGCCTCAATTTCTTCCATGAATCATTACCCAAAGGCTATGCACGACCCATTGACATCCAAGGGAGTTACTTTATCATTTTTGATTAATTATTTGAATTATTATTATTATTAATTCACTTAATTAAAATTAAATATGACAAAAATAGCAAATCATGTTTTCCAAATCTTTTTGTGCAGCATATTCACTCATCATGACCTAGATATTTCGTGTACCACATCAAGAGGCAAGATCTTCCAAAATAGGAAAGTTTCCATGGCAAAAAAAGATTGAAAAAGATCATGAAAATCAAATATTCAAAATCATTGAATACAAGGCTTTGGGCTTATTTTTCTGACCTAATTCCTTCCACATATATGTACAAACATAAACCTAATGCTAAGAACACAGAAGCTGCGCTGCAAACACAAGAACACATTGCAACTTTTTGACAAAAAATTTGAAAACTGAGAACCTAATTGCAAGGTGCTTCAAGGTCCAAAAAGCATTCCAATCCACTCCTGGCATTACCAGGAAGCTATTCCAATTGAAATCAAGTCTCCACGCCCAAGGAATTGGTAGAACAGATTCACTTTTCTTTCAAAATTATTCATAATCGTATTTTGAATTCCATGCATGATTAATGTCTTTTAATTGTTGAGTTATACTAACGTGATCTCTCTGAAGCTATTGGTACCATCCAATTGAGTTATTAAGCCCTGTACACGAATCCACCATGAAAGCTGCTTAGGGTTTCAGAGCTCCAATTTTGGGGTTTCATTCATCTGGAAAAATTGGACAATAAGACCAGTACCATTGGAATCAGGAGATCCAAACGAATTAATCTCACTATTCGTGCCCAATTTATATTGCCATATATGCTAATCGCTATTTTCAGGTTCTGCACTTATTGGGGGTTAAAAACCCCCGCTATCCATTTGTTAATTTCAGGCAAACGAAGAAGAAGGTGGACGTGTCCATACGTGACTGGGAAATTCAAATCATTCGCGCGTGTTTTTGTGTTCTACCACTAGCGTCTATTCTCTCTCATAATATTCACGTCCCACTATAATATCAAGATAACGCGTTGGCTCAGCTGGTTGGTGTGTTGTCCTTCAGGTATTGGGACCTGGGTTCGATTCCCAGGTCCCCCACTTCTTCAATATTATTTTTCTCAATGCGTTTCCATGCAGCGTGCTCTCCAAGAGTACACCATACGCCCAACGCCTTGGCTTGCCACGCGTCCAGAAGTCCCAATCCAAAGGCCAGAATCTGGAGTCCACCATGCATGCTGGTCAAACGCTCCATAACACAATTCCAAAAAAGTCAACAAAGGCCTGGATAACAGTGGGCCTGATTGCTTCAAAGACCTCCCTTTGGGTCCAGACACCCCCAGGGTTTGATCAATCTTTTATTCTTTTTTCTTTTATTATTTTTTCCCTTTTATTCTTTTTAATTTGTTTTATTGTTTTAATTAATTCACCAAAAATAATTTTCATAAAACCAAAAAAATCAGAAATCATAAAATAAAAAATTTGTATTTAATATTTAAATTCATTAATATTTTTGTAAATAAATCTTAATAATCAAACTAGTTTAATTTTAGGTTTTCAACTTTAATGTTTTTTTTCTTAAATAAATGAAAATAGATAGAAATTAGGTTTTTTAACATTTTTATCCTCTTTTCTTAATAAATAACTATTTCTCCTTATTATTATTATTAATTATTAATTTATTTTGTAAAAAACTCATGTAATTAAATAATTAGGGTAAATTAGGTCAAACTTAAATATTTTCCTTTAACAATTAAAAATAATTTAGAATTAGGGTTTTATTTAATTTCTAATTTCAATTAATTTTCCTTTTTCATAAATACCAAAAAAACATAAAAATAATTTCTTTTCTTTATTTAATCATTAATTAATTTGTAATTTCAATTTAATTTCCTTAAAGGGTCCAACGCCCTCGCGCTCTCGATTCTTATTTCTTTTCGCGCGTTTGTCTTTATTTTCATTTCAAATATTATGTAATTGCCCCAAAGCCTTGTAATAGTAATTAGGACATTTACTTTCCACACTTTTATTCAAAATCGGGTCCTTGTTAATTTGGCGATGTATAGACCCGCGCCTTGTAATAGCGTAGGACCTTTATTTTCCGCATTTTAATTTCCGCACCTTTAAACTGTTAATCACATGAAAGAATGCATGGCCCAAATAAAATCAAAGCGTAGATCACCAAATGCATGACAAGACAAAAATTAACTGAAAACAACACGCAATTCACACACCACTCTTAAGGTACGCCTCACTGTTGCCTTGCCCCTCGAAACGTGGTCGTCGAGTATAGGACGTTTTAGTAAGTCCTTATGTCCATGAACATGGCATAAGGGTAGCTTCTAAGGTGTCCTACTATTGCTCCGGTGACCACGCTGTTGCCTTGCCCCTCGAAACGTGGTCGTCAAGTATGGGACGTCTTAGTGAGTCCTTATGTCCATTGATCAGGTTGCCTCGGAAAAGTTACCTCGGAACGGTTGCCTCGGAATAAAAAGATCAATGGCATAAGGGTAGCTTCTAAGGTGTCTTACTGTTGCTCGGTGACCACACTGTCCCTAACCCTCGAATTGACCCGAACACCTCCAACGGTGGTGCTACCTACCTCTCAATGGTGGGATGGCACTACCTTAAGGACATTTACACAGACTAATTCCTTAGGGTAGGTAGACGACTCGTAGATACTTGCTCTAATTCAAAACAAATCAAAACTTCTTTTCACACCAACACTTTTCAAAAAGCTTTCAAAACGATTTTTCAAACACTCTTGAGGACTGATACAAGAGTCGATCTGAAACTTTCAAAAAAACTTTTTTCAAACCCACTCACGATTGAAAAGCAAACAAACATTTTGAAAACACAATGAGCAAGTATCTAAGAGCCCATGGATAACCATGGATAGAAAGGGTGCTAACACCTTCCCTTTCTATAAATCTACCTCCCGAACCGAGAAACAATCTCATAAGGAATTTTACTGTGCTTTTGTCCTGTCCATGTTTGGAGAAAATAAAAGACAGTGGCGACTCTTGCTTCCGCGACATTTCGCGAACCAGCGTTAAACAGTCAGTTCCAGATCCACCGATCACAGAACTGGCGACTCTGCTGGGGAAACACTTTTAAAGTGAGGTGAACCTTAGGACTAAGATCACTTGTGTTTTCAATTGCCTTACCTTCTTAGAAAGTAGCAACAAGGTTATGAGGGAACTGTGCGGGGTATACCGACATGGTTGAAGCAGTCTGCTACGTTGATGTGGCACTTTGGTGTGTACCGGTAACCCTTGAGTTCAGTCAAGGAGAGTACGGGGCCTCCGCGTGGTGTCGTGAAGCATCAACTGACCTTAGGAACCTTAATTGAACTATCTTGGCCTCTTTAGGGTAGTGAGATAACTGACTTTGGTGCAGTCCGAGGTTGGTTGATACTCGATACTACACTCAATTGAGGGTTGCTTTCCTGGAATATTTCGGTCGCCAGTTCAGTGGCTAAATCGAAACGATCAACAATGAAAGCAATCCAGTGATATTGGGATCCTTAGAACCCGGTTACTTCTGATAGGACAGGTTGAACCCACCAACTTCAAGAGGGTAATACCCAGACCCCATGCAAGCCTAAACTCTAAGGGTTGTGGTGTGACTTGTGTGCTTTACCATGTTTGCTTCTTGTGAATATTTGTGGTGTGTTTAATCATAGCATCATGACATCATACAGCATCATATGCATTGGCTAACCATTTCAGGGGTTCGAATCTTCATCTTTGTTCTTGTTTTGTAGGACATGGAAACTGTTCGCAGAAAGACAATTCAGATCAGCCTTGTAAGGATCCCTCCTCAGCTTAAGGAGCTTATATCCAGGATTCCCGAGAGTTCTTCTTTCAGTGAAAGGCATGGAAGACTCATCAGCTTGGTCAACACCAACATTGAGGAAGATATGATAAAGGTCCTGTTCCAGTTCTTTGACCCTCTGCATCACTGTTTCACTTTCCTGGATTATCAACTGGTACCTACATTGGAGGAGTTCTCCTGACTTCTGAAGATCCCTATCCTTGATCAACTACCCTACAACGGTATGGAAAAGGAACCCAAGCTTGAAGAGATTGCTAAAGCCTTACACCTACAACCATCTGACCTCAAGGGACATTGGGAAGTTAGAAGTGGTATCAAAGGGTTCTTAGCCAGGTTTCTGTTTGAGAAGGCCCAAGAATGTTGGAACTCCCTTGACCTACAAGCTTTTGAAGAAGTTGTGGCCCTCCTTGTCTATGGTTTGGTGTTGTTCCCTAATCCAGATCAGCTTATAGATATCAGTGCTGTCCAGATCTTCATGTCCAGGAATCCTATACCTACGTTGCTTGGGGACATCCTTCACTCATGTTACACTCGAACCATGAGAAAAAGAGGTGTCCTTATGTGTTGTACTCCTCTCCTGGGAAGGTGGTTTATTTCGCACCTTCCACAATCAGTTTTGAAGAACGAGCGGGGTTTGAGATGGTCACAATGATTGATGACTCTTACACATGCAGATATACATTGGTGCTCTCGGTCCAGAGAGGATGTCACTATCATTGATCGTTGCGGGGAGTACCCTAATGTCCCTTTACTTGGAATCAGAGGAGGTATTACTTACAACCCATGCTTGGCTTGGAGACAGTTTGGTTATGCTCGGAGGGACGGCCCTCATGACATGTTAATTCCTGACATAGTTTTTGACTTCGACAACGATGCGCAAGGACTTAGCCAGAGATTTATCAGAGCTTGGAGGATGCCCAGTAGAATAAACAGCAAGACACTGGGGCACAGGAATTCCATCCCGTTGGAACCTTATCTCAAGTGGGTACGAGCCCGCTCCCAGAAGTTAGTGATGCCATATCCTCATGTTCTCCCTGTGATCAAAGAGCCAGTATTGGAAGGAGAGGTGTCCTACACCATTCAACATCCTGACATGCCCACATCCTGGGAAGAAATGCAGAAGAGCTGGATCCAGCTTAAGGAAGAACGAAATTCTCTTGAGACCAGCCTTCATGCCAGTGAGAAGAAGGTCTTGGATCTCACCCGCCTACTACACGAGGAGAGGAATCTCAACACTTACATTGCTCCAAAGAGGATGCGTAGTGTCTTCTGGGATTGATTCACTCTTGTAATGTTTGCCCGTGAGGCTTTGATGTACTGAACAATTATTTCCTTAATGATAACGTGTGTTCCTTTTTTGTCTACAACAAATTTGAACTTTCGAACCCTTGAATGCATTGCATAAACACATATCATTCATCATGTGCATAGCAGGTACTCTTCTTTTCAAGTTGCTTACTGTTCTTCGCTGTTTATTTCAGCATCATGAACCCTGAATCATCTACCGAGCAGTCTATCAAGGCCCTTCAGGCGCAGAACGCACAATTTCAAGAGCTGATCATGGGTTTGGCCCAAGGACAGGAGGAACTGAAGGCCCTGCTAGTTCAGAAGAAGAAGAAGAAGAAGAAGAGAACTGTCCTATTCAACACAGGCCGGAGGTTTGGTAACACACTGCAGAATGAGGAAGCTGGTTCTTCTGTAGGCAAAGACAGTCCCCAGGGGGGAAGGGCTCCAAGTCCGGTGGTCTCTGACAACGAGACTGATTTTAATGAGGAGCAGTATCCTCCGGCTGAAGACAAATACAAGCAGTTGGAAGACCGTCTTAATGCCATGGAAATTCAACAGGTGCCTGGGTTGGATTTTGGAGACTTGGGTTTATCTTCTGGTGTGATCATCCCTCACAAGTTTAAAGCACCATCTTTCACCAAGTATGACGGGGCGTCTTGCCCTAAGCTACACCTCAGATCTTATGTGCGGAAGATTCAGCCGTATACACTGGACAAGAACTTGTGGATCCACTTCTTCCAGGAGAGTCTTTCAGGGACTCATCTCGAATGGTTCTATCAGCTAGATGGAACCAAGGTTCGTAACTGGGAGGAGTTGGCTACTGCTTTTTACAAGCAGTATCAATATAATGCCGACCTTGCTCCTACACGTACCCAACTCCAGGGTATGTCGCTAGGATCAGGAGAAGGTTTTAAAGAGTATGCACAGAAGTGGAGGGATTTGGCTGGCAGGGTGCAGCCTCCGTTAACAGACCGTGAGCTAGTGGATATGTTCTTGGGGACCCTCTCCGGGCCATTCTTCAATCATCTTATCGGTAATTCTTCTGCAGGGTTCACAGACCTCATTCTGACTGGGGAAAGGATAGAGGCTGGTATGAAATCAGGAAAGATTCAGAAAGGTGCGTCTTCTAGTGCTGAGAAGAAACCCTTTAAAAAGGAGGCCAGTGCAGTGTATGGGCCTAGAAGACAAGATAAACCAGAGCGCCGCCAATCTGTCAACGCGGTGGTGATTGCCAAACCTGCTGCCGCTCCTCGGCAAACCAATCAACCAAGGGATGAAAGACCCAGAAGAGAATTTACCCGGCTGAGTATGACCTTGTCACAAATCTTGCCACAGTTGCTATCCACCAACTTGGTGACTGTCAGAGAGGCTCCAAAGGTTGTGAATACTGCATCCCCCAAGTATAATCCAAATGCTCGTTGTGCTTATCACTCCGATAGCCCGGGGCGTTCTACTGATGACTGTTGGGCCCTGAGGAATAAGGTGCAGGACCTTATTGATGCAAAGGAGATACAATTTGAGGCGCCGGAGAGGCCAAATGTTGTGACTGCTCCTATGCCCCAGCATGGAGTAAATGCCGTTGATGAAGACTCGTATGCCGTTTCTGTGAATGATGTAGCTACTCCTCTATTGACTGTTAAGAGGAACTTGCTGCTGGCCGGTTTATTTCCGGGTTATAGCGAGGGTTGCCTTTTGTGTGCTGTTTCCCTTACTGGTTGTCCGTTGCTGAAGTTAGGCATCCAAAGCCTGATGGATAGCAAGGAGATTATGTTCAAGAAGACCGTTGTTCCTTGTGTTCCCGTGGAAGAAGTATCCGTCGTTACAATTTTCAACAATCCAATCAAGGCTCCCCCGAGGAAGCCAGTTAAAATCATGATTGTTGCACCCATTGTTATTACTGTTCCGGGGCCCCTCCCCTATGAATCTGACAAGGCTGTCCCATGGCACTATGGGGCAGATGTATATGTACTTGGAATCAAGCAAGAGTTCAACACCGGTACCAGCATCAGCAATATCACCGGTCCAGCCAAAGTAACCCGCAGTGGCAGGCTCTTCTCGCCTGACATTGCACCACCAGTTATTCGAAGACCTCTCATAATTACACCTGCAAGTGCGCCTGTTTCCACTTCTGATCAAGTTGCTTCCCCTGCTGCCGAGTCGTCTAATACTCGGGGCAAAGGGATTGATGATGAGCCTGCCCGGATGAAGGCACCAAAATCTGTGAATGTTGAAGCCTCCCAGCAAGAGATGGAGGAAATTCTCAAGATAATCAAGAAGAGCGACTTCAATGTCGTCGAACAGTTGGGGCATACACCCTCCAAGATCTCTATGCTCTCATTGCTGCTGTGCTCAGAGGCCCATGCTAAGGCCCTGATTTCATTTCTGAAGACGGCCCATGTGCCACAAGAGACCTCTGCAGATCAGTTTACTGATTGCGTAGCCAATTTGACAGCCGACAATGGTTTGGGTTTCTCAGATGCTGATCTTACCGCCAAGGGAAAGAACCACAATGATGCCTTGCATGTCTCTATAGAATGCAGGGGCACTACTCTCGCGCACGTGTTGGTGGACACCGGTTCTTCCCTGAATGTATTGCCCAAAAACGCCTTAGACCGATTGGATTGTGAGGGCCTGGAGTTGAAACCTAGCAACATCATTGTCCGAGCCTTTGACGGATCGAAGAGGATGGTTCATGGAGAAGTAGACATTCCTATTCGCGTGGGTTCTCAAGTATTCGACTCAACGTTCTATGTGATGGATATTCGTCCATCTTACTCCTGTTTACTGGGTCGACCTTGGATTCACAAAGCTGGGGCAGTGACTTCCACCCTACACCAGAAGCTCAAGTACCCCGTCAGAGGGAAGATTGTCACTGTGCAGGGAGAGGAGGAATATATGGTGAGTCATCTGAATTCCTTCCGGTATATCGAGATGGACGGGGAGTTTATTGAAACCCCCTTTCAGCATTTTGAAGAGGTACCTCCAACATTGGCAGCAGCGGAAACAGTGGTTGAAGAGGACTTTCTTTTGAAGATGGCTTCCTTGAAGGATGCCCGGGCTGTAGTCGAGAAAGGTGAATGTGCTAACTGGGGCAGGCTCCTTGATTTCACTCCTAAAACTGACAAGTTTGGACTGGGTTTTACTGCAGAGGCTCAGAGGGCTGTGCGCAAGGCTAGGATCGGAAGACCTCCTGTGCTCATCACCAATCCAGGAGTGAATGTTATTGGGGATGAAGACGAAGTGGAAGAATCGGAGTTCGATAGCTGGATCTACCCGACGACTGACGGTGGATTGAACAATTGGACCGCGAAAGATCATACACCTGTTACTTTTGTTACGCAGTAATGAATTCCTTTGTTTTTGTTATTTGTAATAAACAATGAATTGAAACTTTATGGCCCGGTGTCTTACCCTGGGCACCGTTGGCTTCATTTGTGAGGGCATTAACTGTCATTTCCATATATCATGAATAAAGACTTTGGACGTTTTTCGCATTTCAAATCTTGTGCTCCCTTTCTTTCTTTCTTTCTTTCCTTTCTTTATATATTGCAAAACAGCTGTATTTACACACACTCACTCATACAGGTTTCAATCCACTCTGGATCTCACTGGTAACAACTCTGCTACTGCCAGTTATGACTTCGAAAATCCGATCAACTTAGCCGAAGACGAAGGTGAAGATGATTGCGAAGTGCCCGGTGAGCTTGCAAGACTGTTACTCCAGGAAGAGAGGGCAATTCAACCACACGAAGAGCCGGTGGAAACAATAAATCTGGGTACTGATACAGATGGGAAGGAAGTCAAGATTGGTGCTAACCTGGAGCTCAGCGTAAAACAACGGTTGACTCAGATGTTACATGATTATGTGGAAATCTTTGCCTGGTCCTACGAAGACATGCCTGGGTTAGATACTGATATTGTGGTCCATCATTTGCCTACCAAGGAAGACTGCCCTCCGGTTAAGCAAAAGGTCCGCCGTATGCGTCCAGAGATGTCTGAGAAGATCAAAGCTGAGGTTATGAAGCAATTCGATGTCGGGTTTCTTGCAGTGACTTCTTACCCTCAGTGGGTTGCCAATGTGGTGCCGGTACCAAAGAAAGATGGTAAGGTTAGAATGTGTGTTGACTACAGGGATCTGAACAGGGCAAGCCCCAAGGATGACTTCCCCCTACCTCACATTGACGTTCTGGTCGACAATACTGCTCAGCACAAGGTGTTCTCCTTCATGGATGGTTTTTCAGGGTATAATCAGATCAAGATGGCTCCAGAAGATATGGAAAAGACTACCTTTGTTACTCAGTGGGGCACCTTCTGCTATAAGGTCATGCTATTCGGGTTGAAAAATGCTGGGGCAACCTACCAACGTGCCATGGTTGCTTTATTTCATGACATGATCCATCATGAGATAGAAGTATATGTCGACGATATGATTGCAAGGTCCCAAACCGAGGAGGAACACCTTGATCATCTGCAGAAGTTGTTTGACCGTCTGAAACTGTACAAGCTGAGGTTGAACCCAAACAAGTGCACCTTCGGGGTTAGATCTGGAAAGTTGCTAGGCTTTGTTGTAAGTGATAAGGGTATTCAAGTGGACCCTGCCAAGGTTAAAGCCATTCAAGAGATGCCAGTTCCTAAGATAGAGAAAGAGGTCAAAGGCTTTTTAGGACGCCTGAATTACATTGCTCGATTCATCTCGCACCTAACTGCTACTTGTGAACCAATCTTCAAGCTGCTGAAGAAAGATCAGGTAGTACGTTGGAATGATGAATGTCAGGCCGCTTTTGACAGAATCAAAGAGTATCTCCAAGAACCACCCATCCTTATGCCACCGGTTGAAGGGAGACCTCTAATACTATACCTGACAGTACTCGACAACTCAATGGGGTGTGTGCTGGGGCAGCATGACGAGTCTAGCCGAAAAGAGCATGCCATTTATTACCTTAGCAAAAAGTTTACCGACTGTGAGACCCGATACTCACTGCTCGAGAAAACTTGCTGCGCTTTGGTATGGGCTGCTCGCCGACTGAGACAGTATATGCTGACTCACACTACCTTATTGATCTCAAAGATGGATCCAATAAAGTACATATTTGAAAATCCTGCTCTGTCTGGGAGAATAGCAAGATGGCAAATGATCTTGACAGAATACGACATCCAATACACGACTCAGAAAGCCATCAAAGGAAGTGTATTGGCAGATCACTTGGCACACCAGGCAGTAGACGACTATCAGTCAATGAACTTCGAGTTTCCAGACGAGAGTATCATGATCGTGACTGATTGTGAAGTACCTGGACCGGATGAAGGACCTGAGGAAGGATCCCGATGGTCTATGCACTTTGACGGAGCCTCCAATGCTTTGGGTAACAGTATCGGCGCTGTGATCATATCCCCTCAAGGCACTCATACTCCACTCACTGCCCGGCTATGTTTCAACTACACCAACAACATGGCGGAGTATGAGGCATGCATCATGGGTCTTCAAGCTGCAATTGACTTAAGGATCAAGTTTCTGAGTGTCTTCGGAGATTCCGCTCTCGTGATCAATCAGATCAAAGGCGAGTGGGATACGAAACATCCAAATCTTATTCCTTACAGAGAATGTGTGTTGACATTGATCCCCCATTTCACAGAGATAACTTTTAAACATTTCCCAAGAGATGAGAATCAGTTGGCGGACGCGTTAGCTACGATGTCTTCCATGTTCAAAGTCAAGTGGGACAATGAGGCTCCCCGGGTCATCATCTGGAAACTGGACGAACCGGCATACTGTTGTGATCTTGAGGCTGAGGTAGTGACTGAAAAACCCTGGTACCATGAGGTGAAGAGATATTTGGAAGCTCAGGAATACCCTGAAGGTGCATCTGTCAACGATAAGAAATTTCTGAGAAGGTTCGCAGCAAAGTTCTTCCTTAGCAACGGCATCCTGTACAAGCAAAACCATGATTCGACCTTACTGCGTTGTGTGGATAAGACTGAAGCAGAAAGGATCATGGCGGAGCTGCATGAAGGTACCTTTGGAACACACTCCAGTGGACATACTATGGCAAAGAAGATCCTTCGGGCAGGATATTTCTGGTCCACAATGGAAGCTGATTGTTACCAACATTCTCGGACATGTCATAAATGCCAGATTTATGCAGATAAGGTGCATGTTCCTCCAGTTCCCCTGAATGTCTTGACAGCACCTTGGCCTTTTGCAATGTGGGGCATAGATATGATCGGCGAGATTAAACCTACGGCATCCAATGGGCATCGCTTCATCCTGGTGGCGATCGATTACTTTACAAAGTGGGTTGAAGCAGCTTCTTACGCCATTGTAACCAAGAACGTTGTGGCACGGTTCATTCGGCACAACCTGATATGTCGATACGGCGTCCCAGAAAGGATCATTACGGACAATGGTACCAATCTTAACAACAAGATGATCACTGAGCTCTGCGAGCAATTCAAGATACAGCACCACAACTCTTCTCCTTATCGGCCGAAGATGAATGGGGCTGTAGAAGCAGCGAATAAAAATATCAAGAAAATTGTGCAGAAGATGACAGTGACCTATAAAGATTGGCACGAGATGTTACCGTTTGCTCTACATGGGTACCGTACCTCAGCAAGGACGTCAACCGGGGCAACTCCTTTTTCCTTGGTCTACGGCATGGAAGCAGTCTTACCGATTGAAGTGCAAATACCCTCTCTCCGGATAATGAAGGATGCAGATCTGAGCGAAGATGATTGGATCCAGACACGACTTGATCAATTAAACCTGATTGACGAAAAGAGACTTGCTGCTATTTGTCATGGTCAGACGTACCAAAAACGGATGATCAGGGCATTTAACAAGAAGGTCAGACCACAAGAGTATCAAGTTGGGGATCTGGTAATCAAACGTATCATTCTTCCTCAGAGTGATCCAAGGGGCAAATGGACCCCTACGTACAAAGGGCCATTTGTGGTTAAACATGTGTTCTCAGGAGGAGCCATGATTCTAACCACCATGGACGGCGACGACCTTCCTCACCCCGCCAATGCAGACATAGTAAAAAGATACTACGCATGATAAGAGACCCGCTAGGTTGACATACCTAGGCAAAAATTAGGGCTTCCCGGTGAACCAAAAGGGTTCGGGCAAAATGAGGGATGAAATGAAAAAAAATTTGTACACCCGGCAAGTCGAAAACCTGAAAAGGCGGCTTGGGCAAAAATGGGTATCCCGGTGGACTGAAAACCCGAAAGGGCGGTCCAGGCAAAAGTTAGGGATAAAGCGTAATACTATGTCTCATTGGATCACCTTGCATCCAGAATCCGGTATCAACATCAAGTTCGAACGGCATCGATCAATCAGCTTCATCTTCAGCTAGGTCGTCAAGTGATGAGACGCTCGAAGATATAAGGGCGATAGCAGAGTTGGAACCAGTGGGATTATTCTTTTCACATAGCTGTTTTGTTTTCTCTTTGTACAAATTGTATAAACTCTTTTATTCGGCGGCGTTCTCCTACCAGGACGTCAGCCTCTTGTACATAAACGCCTATTTACAGGCAAATTCAAAAATCAATATGAATTCACTTTTCAGACAAATTGCCAATTGTTTTTTCCTTTTTCTGTTTTCTTTTGCGAAGAACATCCAAGGTTCAAATTGTGATATATGCATTTGACAATGATTGCTAACTCATAAATATTTGCATACGAAACAAAGGATTGATTACAGGTAACATTAGAAACAGGGGCAATAATGAGTTGTCTAAGCGATCTAATTGCTCTGTCTACCAAGGTACCAAGGTAAGTTCGGCCGAAGAATGCAACCAAGGTATCTTAATTCCCCAGAGAGTGAGCTAGCAAGTCAATACACTCTTCCCAAGCAAAGTTATCCTGTCAGCCTTAAGGAAGTTGGGTACCCTCCAGCATATCTCAACATTCCCCAGTACAATATACGAGCATCCATAACAAGCATCCCCGACAGTCTTAATCTAAGATTGTTCCCCAGCGGTATATCGGACATTCAGTGGAGTCACTTCCCCAATACAGTTCAAGATTTCCCCAGGAGAGTCCAGTCTGAAGATTTCCCCAAGAAAGCTGAATCATCTCCCCAGCAGTAAGCTCATCCCCAGTAGATTCTGGAAGTTTATCCCCTGCAGAGCACGAACGCGTCCCCCGGATTTATTCAAAGGTTATTTCCCCACCAGGATATAACTGGGTTATCCTCAGCCAAAAGCCATGGAAAGATCGTCCCCGACGAAGTCTTCTTATCCCCAGCGGATTCTATTAACACTTCCAACATAACAACGCTGTCCCCAGCGAAGTTATCATCAACATCCCAGCAAAGTACCTCTCTTCCCACAGAGTATTATTCTCCAGCAAGATCGCTATAGTAATTTTCTCCCCGCAGAGTAATCCATTCGCCAAGTTTATTCCCCAACGGAGTCATCTTCTCCTACCGGTATTCTTGCAACCATCATCCCCAGTGGAAACAAAAGCTCTACATCAGCCCAGGATTTAACTTCCCGGCACTCGTCAAAGATTCATTTTTCTAGACAAAACATACATTCATAAACATCGCATTTCCATACATTATAGCATGCATATACGCATCATGAACATATACTCTCATCACGCATGTCATGCATCATGACATCGCATACAACTAACGTTTCGTCTTTTCAGGACAAAGGTTAATACCAAGATGATTACCATCAACGGTCGCAACTAAAGATCCGATTCCTGCATCTTGCCAGGGTGTATCTGGTGACGATCGATTCCAGACCCGATTCCTGTATCTTTCCAGGGTGTGTCTGAAGAGTTCGAGGATTCGATGCATGTATCTTGCCAGGGTGTATCCGTTGAAGACTAACATTACCAGATCTGATTCCTGTATCTTGCCAGGGTGCATCTGAAGAGTTCGAGGATCCGATGCCTGTATCTTTCCAGGGTGTATCCGTTGAAGACTAACAATACCAGATCTGATTCTTGTATCTTGCCAGGGTGCGTCTGAAGAGTTTGAGGATCCGATTCCTGTATCTTGCCAGGGTGTATCTGTTGAAGACTAGCATTACCAGACCCGATTCCTGTATCTTGCCAGGGTGCATCTGAAGAGTTTGAGGATCCGATTCCTGTATCTTGCCAGGGTGTATCTGTTGACGACTAGCATTACCAGACCCGATTCCTGTATCTTGCCAGGGTGCGTCTGAAGAGTTTGAGGATCCGATTCCTATATCCTGCCAGGGTGTGTCTGTTGACGACTATATTCTCCAGACTCGATTCCTGTATCTCGCCAGGGCACGTCTGAAGAGTTTAAAGATTCGATTCCTGTAACCAGCCAGGGCTCATCTACACAAAAAGTTTGAAGAATAAACTCCTGTAACAGGCCAGGTATTTATTTTCTTTTTCAGGTACGCAGGTTCTCGCTAAGGAAACTCTTACGCGATCGACATCTAGATGGCATCTATAAGCCCATCCACCTATCCATCACCTCTCAACATGGCATCTGTAAGCCCATCCTCCTATCCATCATCTCTCAACATGGCATCTGTAAGCCCATTCCCTACATCATACTGCTAACACACTCTATGTGAGCGCAAATTTCTGGGCACTCTAGTGTTCAATCATCTTCCACCTTCGGATTACGAAAGGCACGCCAGCCAATCTACACCCTCAGGTTTAAGAAGATTGAACAGGGGAAACTGTTGTACCCCAAAATTTGCCCTCCCATATTCTTCAAGATTTGCTAAGAGCATACTTCAAAATCTCTCAAGGGTTGCACAGTCCAATTGCCTCCAAACAGTCAAAAATTAGGGTTTTGGTTCTGGCAAAGAAATTGAAGTTTCCAAGGGTCAAATCAAGTCCCACATGCCTATAAACATTGTCAAGTATCCTCATGCCAAGTTTCAAGACTCACAGCACCAAATTGCACAGTCAAAAACCCTAATTGCTCAACAGTCAACTGCAGGGGCAAAATGGTCATTTGACAGTCAAAAGTCAAAAATTTTGGTCAACATCTTATTTTGAAGCCACAAACATCATTTGATCAATTCTTGATCATGATTCTCAAAGCATGGCTCAAAAAGTCTCAAGATGCAAAAGTTTCTATTTTTGGACAGCTGAAAAAGTCAACTGCAAATTGACTAGGGCATAACTTCCACATGGTTTATCAGAAAAATTCCATCCAAAGCTCATTTTTAATAGAATGACATTCCCTACAACTCATCTTCACACTTCAAGTCCAAGAAATGCTCTCACAAAAAGTTATCAATCTCAACATTATAGGTCATTTTCAAAAGTCAACAAAAAGGCACTTTAAGTCAAAGATCATAACTTGAGTTTGGTAATTCAAAATGACATGGGACCAAAGGCATTGGTTATAGGACTTCAATACCTTTCCAAAATGTCCAAGAACATGATCAAAGCTTAAAAATTGAGCAAGATATGCCTTGTGGAAGTTGGGAAATTTTTGGGAATTTTGAAAAGTCAACTTTGCTTCAAATGCCTCAAAATTGCTAATGGGCCTCAATTTCTTCCATGAATCATTACCCAAAGGCTATGCACGACCCATTGACATCCAAGGGAGTTATTTTATCATTTTTGATTAATTATTTGAATTATTATTATTATTAATTCACTTAATTAAAATTAAATATGACAAAAATAGCAAATCATGTTTTCCAAATCTTTTTGTGCAGCATATTCACTCATCATGACCTAGATATTTCGTGTACCACATCAAGAGGCAAGATCTTCCAAAATAGGCAAGTTTCCATGGCAAAAAAAGATTGAAAAAGATCATGAAAATCAAATATTCAAAATCATTGAATACAAGGCTTTGGGCTTATTTTTCTGACCTAATTCCTTCCACATATATGTACAAACATAAACCTAATGCTAAGAACACAGAAGCTGCGCTGCAAACACAAGAACACATTGCAACTTTTTGACAAAAAATTTGAAAACTGAAAACCTAATTGCAAGGTGCTTCAAGGTCCAAAAAGCATTCCAATCCACTCCTGGAATTACCAGGAAGCTATTCCAATTGAAATCAAGTCTCCACGCCCAAGGAATTGGTAGAACAGATTCACTTTTCTTTCAAAATTATTCATAATCGTATTTTGAATTCCATGCATGATTAATGTCTTTTAATTGTTGAGTTATACTAACGTGATCTCTCTGAAGCTAATGGTACCATCCAATTGAGTTATTAAGCCCTGTACACGAATCCACCATGAAAGCTGCTTAGGGTTTCAGAGCTCCAATTTTGGGGTTTCATTCATCTGGAAAAATTGGACAATAAGACCAGTACCATTGGAATCAGGAGATCCAAACGAATTAATCTCACTATTCGCGCCCAATTTATATTGCCATATATGCTAATCGCTATTTTCAGGTTCTGCACTTAGTGGGGGTTTAAAACCCCCGCTATCCATTTGTTGATTTCAGGCAAACGAAGAAGAAGGTGGACGTGTCCATACGTGACTGGGAAATTCAAATCATTCGCGCGTGTTTTTGTGTTCTACCACTAGCGTCTATTCTCTCTCATAATATTCACGTCCCACTATAATATCAAGATAACGCGTTGGCTCAGCTGGTTGGTGTGTTGTCCTTCAGGTATTGGGACCTGGGTTCGATTCCCAGGTCCCCCACTTCTTCAATATTATTTTTCTCAATGCGTTTCCATGCAGCGTGCTCTCCAAGAGTACACCATACACCCAACGCCTTGGCTTGCCACGCGTCCAGAAGTCCCAATCCAAAGGCCAGAATCTGGAGTCCACCATGCATGCTGGTCAAACGCTCCATAACACAATTCCAAAAAAGTCAACAAAGGCCTGGATAGCAGTGGGCCTGATTGCTTCAAAGACCTCCCTTTGGGTCCAGACACCCCCAGGGTTTGATCAATCTTTTATTCTTTTTTCTTTTATTATTTTTTCCCTTTTATTCTTTTTAATTTGTTTTATTGTTTTAATTAATTCACCAAAAATAATTTTCATAAAACCAAAAAAATCAGAAATCATAAAATAAAAAATGTTTATTTATTATTTAAATTCATTAATATTTTTGTAAATAAATCTTAATAATCAAACTAGTTTAATTTTAGGTTTTCAACTTTAATGTTTTTTTTCTTAAATAAATTAAAATAGATAGAAATTAGGTTTTTTAACATTTTTATCCTCTTTTCTTAATAAATAACTATTTCTCCTTATTATTATTATTAATTATTAATTTATTTTGTAAAAAACTCATGTAATTAAATAATTAGGGTAAATTAGGTCAAACTTAAATATTTTCCTTTAACAATTAAAAATAATTTAGAATTAGGGTTTTATTTAATTTCTAATTTCAATTAATTTTCCTTTTTCATAAATACCAAAAAAACATAAAAATAATTTCTTTTCTTTATTTAATCATTAATTAATTTGTAATTTCAATTCAATTTCCTTAAAGGGTCCAACGCCCTCGCGCTCTCGATTCTTATTTCTTTTCGCGCGTTTGTCTTTATTTTCATTTCAAATATTATGTAATTTCCCCAAAGCCTTGTAATAGTAATTAGGACATTTACTTTCCGCACTTTTATTCAAAATCGGGTCCTTGTTAATTTGGCGATGTATAGACCCGCGCCTTGTAATAGCGTAGGACCTTTATTTTCCGCATTTTAATTTCCGCACCTTTAAACTGTTAATCACATGAAAGAATGCATGGCCCAAATAAAATCAAAGCGTAGATCACCAAATGCATGACAAGACAAAAATTAACTGAAAACAACACGCAATTCACACACCACTCTTAGGGTACGCCTCACTGTTGCCTTGCCCCTCGAAACGTGGTCGTCGAGTATAGGACGTTTTAGTAAGTCCTTATGTCCATGAACATGGCATAAGGGTAGCTTCTAAGGTGTCCTACTATTGCTCCGGTGACCACGCTGTTGCCTTGCCCCTCGAAACGTGGTCGTCAAGTATGGGACGTCTTAGTGAGTCCTTATGTCCATTGATCAGGTTGCCTCGGAAAAGTTACCTCGGAACGGTTGCCTCGGAATAAAAAGATCAATGGCATAAGGGTAGCTTCTAAGGTGTCTTATGTTGCTCGGTGACCACACTGTCCCTAACCCTCGAATTGACCCGAACACATCCAACGGTGGTGCTACCTACCTCTCAATGGTGGGATGGCACTACCTTAAGGACATTTACACAGACTAATTCCTTAGGGTAGGTAGACGACTCGTAGATACTTGCTCTAATTCAAAACAAATCAAAACTTCTTTTCACACCAACACTTTTCAAAAAGCTTTCAAAACGATTTTTCAAACACTCTTGAGGACTAATACAAGAGTCGATCTGAAACTTTCAAAAAAACTTTTTTCAAACCCACTCACGATTGAAAAGCAAACAAACATTTTGAAAACACAATGAGCAAGTATCTAAGAGCCCATGGATAACCATGGATAGAAAGGGTGCTAACACCTCCCCTTTCTATAAATCTACCTCCCGAACCGAGAAACAATCTCATAAGGAATTTTGCTGTGCTTTTGTCCTGTCCATGTTTGGAGAAAATAAAAGACGGTGGCGACTCTTGCTTCCGCGACATTTCGCGAACCAGCGTTAAACAGTCAGTTCCAGATCCACCGATCATAGACACTATCCAAACTCATATACCACTTCAGCGCAGCACAGGTCAAATTATCTTGAACAAAGTGAATCAGAAGACGCTGATCATTATTATGGGTAGACATTCTCCTTACATACATCACCAGATGAGCACGAGGGAAAGTGTTTCCCTTGTACTTCTCAAACTCCGGGACCTAAACTTTGCAGGTATCTTAACATTCAGGACCAAGCATAACTCATTCACATTTTACCCGAATAACTCTTTTCCCCTGAGGGCCTTCATCTCCCTCTGCATTTTATCAAACTTCTCTTGAAGATCATCCATTCTTTCATAGGGACCCAAGTCTTCACTTGGTGGAGGAAAAGGACGACACATATCATCATTAACAATTAGAACCATATTCACCGAAGGAGGTACAATAGGAGCAACAGGCACCACAGGAGGTGCAGGAGTAACAATAGTCTGAACAACTAGAGTATCTCGAGGACCAAGATTGAAACCTTCAGGCATAAAGTTCTCTGGCATTCCCCATGGATAACCTTGAGGCACACAATTTTGAACAACAGCTGGAGTAGCAGATACAGGAACAACCGAAGCTTCAGTAGTAGCCCTTGTTGGTTGAGGTTGAACACTCAGTGGCTGATTCTGAGCAGCCACCAGAGATTCCATCAGAGCAGTAAGATTGGCCATGCCGGCACTCAAAGCAGAAACCTCCTCACGCAGCTCGCGATTCTCTTGTTCTAAGTTTTCCATCTTCCTTCTGAAGTTAGCCCGAGTGTTGTAGTGGTGAGTCAGCTTGCTAAACGAAGTAAAGAAGCTTGGTAAGACACTTGGATATGCATAACAAATGCAATAAATATGTGCAATATTATGCATGATATGAAATGCACATGATTTATTTTATTATTTAATATTTCAAGGGATTTAAAGATTTATATACACCTTGCAAATATCAAAGTAATAACGCATTTGGAATACTGAAATTTTTTATTATAATAACTTCAAAATAGGTTACAAGTCCCAACAATCCCAAGTACAAGATGAAAATAAAGTCTAAAACCCTGATAAGTAAAGTTTTCGGAGATTACTCTATACGTTGGTGTTTCCCTGTAAGCCTGCCAATCTAAGCCTTCAACCTCTGGTTTTCTTCAGTATACCTGGTGGGAACCTCCTTCTAATCACCTGAATCGGGAAGTGAGTAATCAGCATCTGACTGAGGCTTAGGATAAAATGAATTCCCTTGCCTCTCCATAGTCTATATCTCTCGACTCTCAAGGATCTCAATCAAGTCGTCTTTCTCTTTCAAGTCTTCTCTATAGGAAATCTCTAAAGTCTTGCACTTATTCTTTCAAGCATCCTTTTCCTGATGCATCCTGACCAAAGCAAGCTTCAGCTCTTCTATATCATCCAATAAGGGAGGAGGAGTTTTCACAAACAAATCAGGCATAGGTGTTTCCCGGGAATACGGCATCTTCAACTGAATAGCTCTCGCTTGAACCCACTGAAGATATGGCTCCAAAGAAACAGCCCCCTAGGTCCCAAATCTTTCCTACTCTTCTTATGAATGTAACGCAAGGCCTTCGCAATATGTTACCTAGCTTCCTTATGGTCTTCTCCCTCCTTCATAAAGAAACTACTCAAATGGATACTATTTGGTTTATCCCTCATTGGATAACCGAGATGTCGTCGTGTAATAACAGGGTTATAGTTAATTCCTCCCTTTGTACCAAGAAGAGGTACATTGGGGAAACTACCACAACTGTCAACAATCTCTATATCCTGGTAAGCTCGATGATACCAATCAATATCCGAGTGAGTAAGTTCCATGATCTTAGGATCCCAATGGGGTTCCTTCCTGACATCCCAGAAAGCATCAAACTGAGGCATATGAGAGATAAACCACTGGTACAACAAAGGCGTGCAACAGATAATCATCCCTCCATGATAATAATTCCAAAGATGAATAGAGTAATAAGCATCACCCAACAATGTAGGAACTGGGTTTTTGATCATGAAGATCCTGATAGCATTAATGTCAACAAACTTATCCACATTAGGAAATAAAAACAACTCGTAGGCAAGTAGAGCAAAGATGGCCTCAAAAGCGACTATACTCTTCATCCTGGGAAAGTAACGAGCTTTCTCCAATAAGAATTGGGCCGGTAATCCTCTAATCCCCCTTTAGTAGTCATATGGGCTTCCACCTCAGACTTCCCCAGATGGATCAAAGCAGCAATCTCATGTGGTTTTGGCTCACCCTCCAAACCAGTAAAGGGAACACGATCGGTAACGGGTAAATCCAGCAAATAAGAATACTCCTCTAGTGTAGGCATCAACTAATAGTCTGGAAAATTAAAGCAATGATACATAGGATCATATAACTGGACCAAGGTCGAGAGAATACCCTTATTCATCCTAAGCGTCATAAGAGGAATGATGGATCCATACTTCTTCCAAAAATCTGCAGAACACTCGATCTCGGGAATTAGACTGATCAACTCATCTATATTGGGATCCTTGAAATTGTACTTCCCGATCTTTCTTTTTCCAAAGTCCATGGTTAAAAAGTACCTGAGATATTCACAAATGGTCAACTTTTAAGTCCCTTGAAATAAAATTTATTCAAAAGATGCTTATGAGTGCATGGATGCATGATGCAACAATCACACACAAGATCACACATATAGGGTTCATAGGTTCAACGTCACGAGCATGAGGTCGAAGGTACTACCCATAAGGTGTTGGTCTAAAAGTTATCACCTGCCGAACAAGGTTCTAGAGGTTCCCAGAGTCTACATCCTTCCTTCAGATATTACCAACTTCTCGATTAACTCGGTAATTAGTAATATTCTCAAGAAAAACTCGTCCGAGCGTAGTATCACGTGACAACTATTTCCGTATTACTCCATCATAGCTTCCGCACTACACCTAAAAGGCTAAGATGGGTTTGGTATTCTACGGTCCTCATCTTCAGCAGGCTCCCAGGTCGAAAGCAGTACGTCTTCCCGATTACTCGGTAAACGACACTACAGTCAAAGGGACCTCCACTGAGTGGGGGATCTCATGCCTCATTTTTTGGGATTACTCCCTCAAAGTTAACATGACTATACCGCCCGTCCTATCTTAAAGTTTTCCCGAGTCCGGGTATAGGACTTATAAGTAATCACAAAGCACCCTGAAAACCAGGAAAATCCAGACAAACATATATACAACATATACCACATAAACAACGATAGCACATATACAAATAAAAAGAAAGATAGGCTCAACCAACTTAAGTATGGACCAGCAAGAGGTCAATCTTTCCCCAGTGAAGTCGCCATTTTTTTGTAGCGGTAGAAATGTTTAAGACTAAGCCATTGGATTGACTAGACTTATACAGATCAAAAATAAAAATCGCCACCGCGCTTTATTGTTTCCAAAGGAATGGGAAAAGAGCGAGTAACCCAAAAAAGAGGGGGAAAGATTCAAGGTAAGGGGGTTGGTTATGCAAAGGGAAGGTATTAGCACGCTAAACATCTACGGTACTCCACAGAAACCTCTTTGTAAAATCTGTATATTTTGGCTATAAAATGTTATATAAAAAATGGATGGTGGAGGTGAGAAAAGAAATATATTTTTATAGTTTTTGCACCCACCGCGGTTGCGAACCTTTAGTGCCTATGTACCACCTTTCGTGCAATAGGGGATCCGGGTACACGTAGTTCATCTTTGAAAAAATTTAAAACACAAGTGTGTTGGTTAATTTTATGAGATAAGACATCATCGTCATTGTCCGTGTGGAAACCATACTTACCACCCCACAATCATGAGAAAGGAGAATTTGCATCATCTCAAAGTGGAGGATATGGCTTGGATTTTAAAATCAACAATGCCTCACTCAACACCCAATTGGAAAATATCTCACTTCACTGCATATTGTAGAAGTATAGTTGTTTGCATCACTACAAGGATTGGCAAGAGTCTAATCTTTTGAGAAAAGTTTTAAAGTCAAAAGTCAAAATGGTTTGAAATGAGATTGATTGACTTTTAGTCTTCTCACAAAAAAAAGTCAAGGTATTATTAAGTTGATTGAAGTTTATTTGTGAAAATGTTTTGAAAATGCATGGACCTAAGTCCAAGTTTATTATGAAAGTGGTTAAAGTTTAAAAAAAAATAACAAGAAGAGTTTTTCAAAAGGAGGGAGAAGATTTTTGAAATTAAAGAAGATGGGAGGAGAAGAAGGGACTACCCTAAAGCATAAGGTAAAAGCTAGGGATAAGAATCATCTAACCAACAAGAAGCCAATACTTGACATTATGAGTCAAGATAAAATTCTCATTCTTTGGATTGAAACCAAGGAAGCAAAAATACTAGACCTCTTGAGAGAACTAAACTTCAAGTGTATTAAGTCTTCACAAAAATTGAGCAGAGTAACGACTGTATACGGGTGAGTTCCAGATTACAAACAAAGAATGTAATCACAATAACCTGCACACAAAACAAACAAATAACCCAATGTCTTGAGGTAAACCTCAAAAACTCCAGACAGAATATTAATTAAGGTCACAAGGTCTCTAATATAGGCCAAGGTTTCTAATCCTAAGTCCAAGAAGTCCAATACTCCATAATGCCAAGGATAGTAACCAAATAGTCCAAGTATTTTAAAGTTCATGTTGATTATTAGGTGTCTTAGGAGAGAAAAGAAAAGTCTCAAGTGAGTAAAATAAAAATGACATGAAATGTAATTCTTAAAGTAAGTGGTACATAAAGCATAAAAAATAAAAGGGCACAAAGTAAAAACAATTTAATAATTAGTGGTTAGTTGGATGATCATCTTGAAACTTGCATTTGGAACTCATTAGAGAATTGGTAGAACCAAAGCCTCCACATAACAAGTTACATTTCCTTTTTGTTAAGTATATCATCCATTTAGGGTCCTCAAAAGTACCATTTAATGATCAACGATGTTTAAGTGATCCACGTTGACCAAAAGTTTTATAGATCCATTAGAGGATTGGTAGAACCAAAGCCTCCACACAATGAATCTCAAGGTTATTGGATCAAAGGGATCAAATTAACATACTTGGGCTTGCAAACATAGGTTTGGGCCACGAATGATCATTTATTCGAATCAGTACAAAATTTAGCGCTATGTTAAGCAATGGTAAGTAGACTTATATAGAAGTCGCACCTATTTTGAGAAAGGTCAATAGCAATCTATGCACCATTTGTTTTGAGACATTATATAGAGATCATGCTCTAATAACACTTAGTGCAATAAGAAAGGGACAAGATGAAGAAGGGTGGGAAAGAATATACAAACCATATTTGAAGTAAATTTAAATTAAACTATTATTTAAATCATTCATCCATTTTTATGGAGTTAGACTCAACACCATGGATCTAATGATGTTAATAAAGTTAAGAATCAAAATTCAACCCAAGCTCAGCCAAAAAATAATCACAAAATAATATTACATTTAATATATACATTAAAAAAAGGTTTTAAAAATGTTTTAAAATGGAAATAAGAAAGAAAAATATAAACTATATTCAAATTAATCAAGAAAAATTAAGTAAGACCATAGAAAAATCAGAAAAAGGCTCAAATGTTTTTATTAAAAAATTTTGGCAATTTTTAAAAGTCAGAAACTATTTTAAAACTAATTAAAATTGTTCAAAGAAAAAAAATTGATCAAAAATAGTAAACATCAATATAAAATTCCATAAAATTTTCAAAAAGTCAGAAATATGCAAAATGATAATTTTTTAGAATTAAGAAATGTCATAAAGTATTTTTAAGGTAATTAAAACAAAGAAAACAATGCAAAAAATATAAAAAATATCAATTGTCAAAATAAAAATATGAAAAATATTCATGAGATCAAAAATAATTCAAAGTATTTTTGTGAATTTTTTTCATTATTTTTGGATAAAAAATAAAAGAGTTATGAATTTTTGAAAATTAAATCAATTAAAATATAAAAATTAGAAAATAAAATTAAACCAAAAAGATATGGGCCATCAGATCATAGTCAAAACGCGTTAGTAAGCTAATCCAATGGACCAGACGCATTGTGCTTGATATGGACCTTAGTAAGATGCGCAGGGAATCAGAAAAAAGGAAACTAATGAAATTAAAACGTTTGGCACGCTATCATTGGCTGAGACGAGACATGTCATTGTGATGCGGTGGGAGAACTGACTTGAGGTTTTTGCGTTTGTGTTCACAAATGTTTCGGTTTAGCAAGAGTCGCCACCGACTTTTTATTTTATCCAAAGGAAAGGTCAAAAAGCACAAGAAAGACCTTTGAGATGTTTTCTTGGGTTCGGGGGGTAGATTATGAAAAGGGAAGGTGCAAGCACCCTTTTCATCCATGGTTATCCATGGGCTCTTAGTTACTTGTTTAGATCACTTGCTTTTGCTTTTCAATTGTTTGAAATGGTGCTTTGTGTGTTGTTTTGAAAATGTTTTGAAAAGAGGCCATCGTTGTGGCAACCTTTGTAATGATTCTTGTTTGAATGTATACAAAGGTGTTTGTCTTTTGAAAAGATATTTCAATGTTTGAAAGTTTGTTTTGGGAAATGTTTTGAAATTATGTTGTGATGTGTGTTTGAAAATAGCAAGGATGTTTTTTGCAAGTTTTGATCAAGTAACTAAGAGTTGTCTACCCTATTTTACTCAAAGATCTTTCCTACACATTTTTAACCCTTTTGACAGTGTTGTTTTACCATTGCATTTGGTAAACAACCTTGTATTTGGTTGTTAAACGGGACAGGCGTGGGTCATCGTATGGACCATGATAGCAATTGTACTAAGTATCTTTAGCAAATTTTTGAGGGACTAGATCATTTTATATAGGCAACCAAGATAGCGTCATCGAGGGACTATGATCTTTTGTTTTGCCAAAGTACTCAACATGCATAACATGGCCATTTTAAAGGCAGCAAGTGGATGAAACCCTAGGGATTCATGTGTGCATTGTGTTGTCAATTTACATGCTTTTTGTCTTGGTTAGGTCAAGCTATTTGTTGATTTTGGATTTTTTTGCATACAAACCCTAATCTCTATCATGGTATATTTGAAAGCATAAATGCGTAAAAATAATCTAGGCTATTACAACATGGATATGGGGAGGGGGATACAATTTTGAATAGGAGATTATTTTGCAAGAAATTTAAAACCCTAATATTTACTATTACATCCAAATTGAATAAATGATATCAAATAAATAAATTGGCAATAATTAAATAAGCAATTTAAATATGAATGTGCAAAATATTATAAATATGCAAAAAAATGTTTTTGTGTTCATTTTTATGTATGATGTAAAAATATAATATTTAATGTAAAAAAAGAAATAAAAAATAATAAAAAGATTATTTTTATTAAGGGTAAAAACCCTAATTTTCTTTTAAGAAAGTATATTAATTATATTGTTTATATACAATAAAATAAAATAATGTAATATGTACAAATGTCAAAAAATGAAAATATATTAGAAAAATATTATTTTTAATAAGGGTGGAAACCCTAGTTTTTGTTTTAAGATAATATATACTATACTATTTATTTTATATACAAGAAAATAAACATAAATATATACAAAGATATTTAAGAAATAAAAACATGTGGAAAAATATTATTTATGTATAAATAATAAAATAAAAATATATAATATCTCTAAAATGTTTATTTGTTTTTTATTAAAGAAAATAAAAATATATACTAATTAATAATTATTTTCATGTTAGAAAAATAAAATAAAAATATAAAAATAAATGTGAAAATTTATAAAAAAATATTTTTGGTATTTTTTATGTTTAGAAAATATAAAATAAAATCAGAAATGAAAAATAGAATGAAAAATACAAAAATATAAAGAAATGGGCCAAGGGGTGCAGTCAGCAATGCAGGGGGTGTCAAAAACAAGTCCAGGCTAAGCCCAGCCCACTGAACTTCATCTTCAACCTTTGTTCAAAAATAAGCGCGCCTGTACAAAATGTCCAGATCCTGCATACGTGCTCTAATGCAAAAACTCATAACATCAAAGTTGTAGCATTTTTCAAGACGATTTCAACCATATAAGAAACTTAATCTAACTCTCAAAGACCAGAGAGAATTTCTCTGGCCCTAATTTTTAACCTAACTTTTTCAGGAAGTTCATGAATCAAATTCTCTCAACACACTTAACTTAAATGAAAACTGAGCATATGTACAGCTCCGTAGCTATGAGTACTACATTTTTTATTCACAAACCTAAGCCTAATGATTCCTAAATAGAGAGATAGGAAGTTGCAAAATACCTGTTTCAGTTGAACACGAATATGGCAATGTGGAGCTTTTCAGTGAGGCCTGAGGTGCTTGGGAGCTTGCTTGAACTTCCTCTGACCTTCCCCAATGCCTAGTTTGCCTTGGATGTGCTTGAACAAACTTGTAGAACTCAACCTGCACAAGCTGAAAACAGAAATGGTGAAGCTTGCAAATGGAGTTACAGTCATTGCCTAATGGTTGGGATAGCTTGGATAGGTTATATGGAAGGTGTTTGAACAGGTTTGGGGCAAAACGCACAAGTGGTTTGTGAGATAGAACTCCAAGTGTAGAAGCTGCCCTGTTTTGCAAGAGGAAGGTGATTTTGTGTTTTGGAAGGTTTTAGGGCTCAATGGCTCGTGTTTCTGGCTCAAGGGAATGTGTAAAACTTGTCTCTAATGCTTGTAAGAGTTGGTTCTAACAGATATGCCCGTTGTGTGAATTTGACAAGTTTCTTGGTTATGAAGCAAGAATGAGAAGTGACAAAGAGCAGACTTGTACAGGCTAGCTCTATCCCTGCATACTTTCTATGAACTTGGCCCCAAGATTGTGGATTTGGTTTGCTGTACAAGATATGGTTAAAGGCTCAAGAATGCAATTTGACATAAAGCAATTTTGACAAAAATGGCAATGTTGCCCTTTTGTTATTTTTGGATTAATCTCTTGGGCAATCCTCTAATGATCAGAACAAAGCTTCAAACCAATGGATTTACATTTAATTATTGAGTATGAAAGGGTTTAGGGACCTGTAATCAAGTACAAACAATGCTGGATGGAAGTTGCAACTTGTCTCAAAATGAAAATGCCATGGATCAAAAGTGAGTTTTTTGCCAAATTCAAACCTTCGATTCTCCCTAACCATAAATGATTTTGGAGAGTTCTTGTACATTTTGGAAAGCTTATAACATACTCTACAATACATATTTGAAATGCATTTTGAGATTCCAAGTGGAACTAGGTGAAAATTTTCCATGAAGATAGGTCAAAATCCTGCCTAAACTAGGGCAAAATTTCACTAAGTTAAAAGTTTCATGGACCCTTGTTCCAAAAATCATAACTTGAGATCCAAGCTTCTTTTGAGAAAACTTTGTGAATCAAATTTGTATAATTTGTGGAGGGCTACAACTTTAATGTTTTAAGTTTTGTTTGAATCCAATTGCATCATGGTGAAAATGTTGGGCAAAGTTGGGGAAAATTAAGAAAATTTCATAACTTAGAAAAATTCTAAGTTATGAAATTTTTTCAATCTTAAACCCTAATTTGCAAATTTGGGTTTCTTGATGAACAAGTTTCATGTTTTGACACATCTTGAATAAAAATGACCCTTGGCACTTGATTTTGACTAAAAAGTCAAAGTTTGACTTTTCAGTGTACAGTCAAATTTTGATCAGTTGACTGAAAAATTTATCTGTCAATCCAATGCATTTGAGATATTTTGAACCTTGTGAATAGGTCAAGATGATACCATTGAGCCCTTGAATCCATGCTTGAACCCAATTTTCCATTGTCTAGGTGAAAAATCAGAAATTGCCCTTCTGTAGTCAAAACCCTAAAAATGACCATTTTGCCCTTTTAATGATCTGATCAAATTTCTTGAGGAGTTGTGGTCCAAACTTGATCAAATGGTTCATATGAGTCTATAATGTTGATGTGGATCAAAAATTATGAGGTTTGACTGTAAATTGGCCACAGTTGACTTTTTCCCCAATACAGTTGATTTTTAGGTCAACTGTCCAATTGACTGGGCAAAAATTTGATTCAAAGCTTGAAACTTGGTAGAGGCAATATTATAAGTCCAACATGAAGTATGAAAGTTACTTTGAGCATTGGAAGTCCAAAAATCCCTGTGCAAATTCAAACCCTAATTTAGGTCATCAGTGCAAGGAGATGTCTTGAGCAGAGCAAACCCCAATCTGGTCTTGAGTCCAAAGAGTCTTGTGAGGGGAAATCTTGATAAAATGAGAGGGCAAATTTTGGGGTACAACAACTTCCCCTGTTCAATCTTCTTGAACTTGAAGAGTTAGATTGGCGAGTTTGCCTTTCGTGACTCGAAGGTAAAAGATGATTGGACACTTGAGTGCCCGTAAATTTGCACTTGTCAAAATGCAGCTGAGGGAATGGTCTTAAAGATGCCATTTGGAGATGGTAGAATCTTGCTGGAGATGGGCATAAAGATTCCATCCAAGACTGTTAGTTGAAAATCAGGAGAATGAACATCAGATTGGTATCCGTATCTGGAACGTATCTGAGTTGTATCTGGAGATTGGATTCGTATGAGAAAAAGAATGGCGTCCGTGTCTCGAGCATATCCGAGTTGTAACTGTATTTGATTCTTGAATGAATATCAGAATGACTGCCATGTCTGGAGTGTATCTGTATTGTATCTGAATTCTGAATGGGCGACAAAAAAAACATCCGTGTATGGAGCATCTCTGGGCTGGGGATAAATTCTGAATGAGTGACAGAATGGCAACCGTGTCTGGTGCGTATCTGGACTTTATCTGAAATTGAGACCTGTATGAGTAGCAGAATGACTTCCGTGTCTGGAGTGTATCCGTACTGTAACTGGGATCTGGACAAGTGACAGAATAACGTCCGTGTCTGGAGTGTATCTGAACTTGATAGTTGATAGTTGAATCTGAATGAGAAATAGAATGGCTTTCGTGTCTGGAGCGTATATAGTCGATATCTGATTGCTGAAGTCTGAATGAGTAGTAGAATGACTGCCGTACCTGGGGTGTATCGATACTATATCTTGACTTGAAATTCTGAATGAGTAATAGAATGACCGTCGTGTCTGGGGTGTATCCATACTGTATCTTGACTTGAAATTCTGAATGAGTAATAGAATGACCGCCGTGTATAGGGTGTATCCATACTGTATCTGAAATCTTTGAACATTTGTTAAAGGTAACTTTTAATCTTATCCTGAAAAGGGTAAAATGTTAGCTAAAACACAAGGTTATGTTGCATGACATGTATGATGCAATAAAATGTGTTCTATCAATGTTTATGATATATGAATGTAATGGATGCGCATGTAAGCCGATTAGCTATCTTGCTGAGGGAAATAAGTCCCTGATAGCTGGAGATAATGAAATCTTTGACTGCTGTCGGGGAAAATAAATCCTTGACTGCTGTTGGGGATAGAAAATCCTTGACTGCTGTTGGGGATAGAAAATCCTTGGCAACTTGTGGAGATGTGAGAATCCTTCACGACTTTCCTGCGGAATAAAGAAAACTCTGACGATCCCTACTAGGGAATTAAGACCTTGGAGGCTTCACTGAAGAAATGAGAATGAGAATCTTCGATCTGCTGGGAAATAACTCTGTGGAGATAATGTTTATTTTGTTGGAAAGTCTTCAAGAGTTTGGGTTGTGTGCCCATCTTCTGAGGAATTATCCGAAGCTGTTGTCTGGTTTCTAAGATAACTTGTAGGGGAATCTTCTGATTTTAAGACAAATCTCTGGGGAATTGGAGGAAACTGGATGGTCTTCCACCGGGGTTTATGGGTTGAAGTTTTGGACTCTGTTGGGGAAGAAAGTTTTATCTTCACTGAGGGTTTATAGTTCAAAGTTTTCTGGCTCCGCTGGGGATTGGGAGTTTGGAAACTTAGTTCGGATGGGGATTTTGAAACTTAACTCCGCTGGGGATATGCATTTCAAGGCTCTAGCTCCGTTGAGGATTTCTCCTGGAATAGCCCAAAGACGTTTTCCCATACTTTCAATCTGTCAGTAATTATTATTTCTCATCTCGTTTTATTTGTAAGCAGTGATTATATTGAAATGCATATGCTCATTTAATAAATCAACGGATGTTTTCAAATAAAACATAAGCGTAAAAAAAATAAGGAAAAGGCAAACAAATTTTGGCACTTTGAAGTATCTTTGTATTAACTTTGTGTAAGTATTTTGTACAAAGGAGACAGGCATCCTAGTAAGAGAATGTTGTCATAAAATTGAGCAAAAAATTATACAAAGAAAGGTGGCTATGTGTAACAATTCCATGGGGTTCCCATTCTGCTATAGCCTTCGTAACTCTGAGTATCTTGTCCATTTGTTGCTTCATCCGTAGATGATTGGATTGATCAGAAGCTTGGAGCTTGTTCGTGAAGAGATTATTCTTAAAGTGATCCGACGAGACATAGTCATACGCTTTAATTCCCTAACTTTTTCCTGGACTGCCCTTTCAGGTTTTCAGTCCACCGGGAAACCCTTTTTTGCCTAAGTCGCCCTTTCGGGTTTTCAATTTGCCGGGTGTACAGATTTTTTTTATTTATCCCTAATTTTTGCCTGAACTGCCCTTTTGGGTTTTCGATTCACCGGGATGCCCATTTTTGCCCAAGTCGCCCTTTCGGGTTTTCAACTTGTCGAGTCGTTTATGCGTAGTATCTTTTGACTATGTTTGCGTTTGCAGGGTGCGGCAGGTCGTCGCCGTCCATGGTGGTCAGGATCATAGCCCCACCAGAAAAGATGTTTTTGATCACAAATGGTCCTTCGTAAGTAGGAGTCCATTTGCCCCTGGGATCACTTTGCGGCAAGATGATCCGCTTGATTACAAGGTCCCCGACTTGATATACTTGTCTCTTGACTTTCTTGTTGAAGGCCTTGATCATATGTTTTTTATACACCTGACCATGGCAAACAGCAGTAAGTCGCTTTTCGTCAATCAAGTTAAGTTGATCAAGCCGGGTCTGAATCCAATCTTCTTCACTCAAACCAGCATCTTTCATGATTATCAAGGAGGGAATCTGAACCTCGATAGGTAAAATAGCCTACATGTCGTATACCAAAGAAAAGGGTGTTGCCCCAGTTGAAGTGTGTGTCGTGGTATGGTACCCGTGCAGAGCAAATGGTAACATCTCATGCTAGTCTTTGTAGGTGACTGTCATATTTTGAATGATCTTCTTGATATTTTTGTTCGCAGCTTCGACAGCACCGTTCATATTAGGCCGATAGGGAGATGAATTGTAATGTTGAATCTTGAACTGCTCGCACAGAGCGGTGATCATAGTATTGTTCAAATTTGTACCGTTGTCAGTGATGATCCTGTCGGGGATACCATACTGGCATATGAGGTTCTGCTTGATGAAGCGGGCAACCACATTCTTTGTAACGGAGGCTAAAGAAGCTGCTTCGACCCACTTGGTAAAGTAATCAATGGCCACCAGGATGAAACGGTGTCCATTGGATGTTGTAGGCTTGATCTCTCCAATCATGTCGATTCCCCACATCGCGAATGGCCAAGGAGCTGTTAAGACATTGAGAGGAACTGGAGGTATATGTACCTTGTTAGCGTAGATTTGGCATTTATGACAAGTACGTGAATATTGATGACAGTCGGCTTCCATGGTGGACCAGTAGTAGCCTGCCCGTAGAATCTTCTTAGCCATCGTATGACCACTTGAGTGGGTGCCAAAGGTGCCATTATGTAGTTCAACCATGATCTTCTCAGCTTCAACTTTGTCCACACAACGGAGTAGAACACAATCAAGATTGCGCTTGTATAGGATACCATTGCTCAGAAAGAACTTGGCCGCGAACCTCCTTAAGAACTTTTTGTCGTTGAATGAAGCTCCTTCAGGGTATTCTTGTGCTTCGAGATACTTTTTGATGTCATGAAACCAAGGTCGGTCCACTACTTCTTCGGTATTAATCTCGTGACAATGTGCAGGTTCGTCCATCCGTTCAATGGTGATTTGAGGTGCCTCATTATCCCAGTTAAGTTTAAACATGGATGACATTGTAGCTAGTGCATCTGCCAACTGATTCTCTTCTCGCGGGAAGTGCTCGAAGGTAATCTGCTCGAAATGTGATAACAACGTCAAGACATGTTCTTTGTAAGGGATGAGGTTAGTGTGTTTAGTATCCCACTCTCCTTTGATTTGACTGATAACCAAAGCCGAGTCCCCAAATACAATCAAAGATTTGATTCCCAAGTCAATAGCAGCCTTGAGACCAAAGATACAAGCTTCATATTCGGCCATGTTGTTGGTGCAGCTGAAGCAGAGTCTAGCAGTGAAAGGTGTATGGCAACCTTCTGGAGAGATAAGTACCGCGCCGATACCATTTCCAAGTGCATTTGAAGCACCATCAAAGTACAGGGTCCACCGGGATCCTTGTTCAGGTCCGTCATACGGTCTGTTACCTTCGATGTTGTCCAATGTCATAATGTCTTCATCGGGGAAGTCGAACTTCATGGATTGGTAATCTTCGACAGCTTGATGAGCTAGATGATTGGCTAGCACACTCCCTTTTATAGCTTTTTGGGTCGTGTACTGTATATCATATTCGGTGAGGATCATCTGCCATCTAGCGATTCTTCCGGATAAAACAGGCTTCTCGAAGATATACTTGATCGAATCCATCTTAGAGATCAGCAGAGTGGTATGTGTCAACATATACTGCCTTAGCCGACGAGAAGCCCATACCAAAGCGCAACAAGTTTTCTCGAGCAGTGAGTAGCGAGTCTCACAGTCGGTAAACTTTTTGCTAAGGTAATAAATGGCATGCTCTTTTTGGCCAGACTCGTCATGTTGGCCCAGTACGCACCCCATTGAATTCTCCAGGACAGTCAGATACATAATTAATGGTCTTCCTTCAACGGGTGGCATCAATATAGGAGGTTCCAGCAAATACTCCTTGATCTTATCGAAAGAAACTTGACAGTCATCATTCCATTTAACCACCTGATCCTTCTTCAACAGCTTGAAGATTGGTTCACAGGTAGATGTTAGGTGAGAGATGAACCTTGCAATGTAGTTTAGGCGTTCCAAGAAACCTCTGACCTCCTTCTCAGTGCGAGGGTCAGGAATTTCTTGTATAGCTTTGACTTTGGCAGGATCAACCTCGATGCCTTTGTTACTGACGATGAATCCCAAAAGTTTATCGGACCTGACTCCAAAAGTGCACTTGTTAGGGTTCAGTCTGAGCTTGTACACTTTCAATCTGACAAACAGCTTTTGTAGATGGTCGAGGTGTTCTTCTTCTGTCTGTGAACGGGCTATCATGTCGTCTACGTAGACTTCACACTCATGATGTATCATGTCATGAAACAAAGCTACCATGGCGCGCTGATAGGTTGCCCCGACATTATTCAGTTCGAATGGCATCACTTTATAGCAGAAGGTACCCCATTGCGTAACAAAAGTAGTCTTTTCCATGTCTTCAGGAGCCATTTTGATCTGGTTGTACCCTGAAAATCCATCCATGAAAGAAAATACCTTATGCTGAGCTGTATTGTCGGCCAAGATGTCAATATGCGATAGTGGAAAGTCATCTTTAGGGCTAGCCCTGTTTAAGTCTCGGTAATCCACGTACATTCTGACTTTGTTGTCCTTCTTAGGCACGGGAACAATGTTAGAAACCCATTGTGGATAGGAAGTAACAGCAAGAAAGCCAGCATTGAACTGCTTCATCACCTCAGCTTTGATCTTTTCGGACATGTCGGGCCTCATTCGGCGGACTTTCTGTTTAATTGGTGGACAGTCTTCTCTTGTAGGGAGACGGTGAACCACAATATCTTTATCCAGTCCCGACATGTCTTTGTAGGACCAGGCGAAGATCTCAACATATTCATTCAACAACTGAACTAAACGCTCTTTGACACTTGGCTCTAGGTTGGTACCCACTTTAACCTCTTTTCTGTCTTCCTCTGTTCCCAAGTTGATAGTCTCTAACAACTTCTCGTGAGGTAGAATATCCCTTTCTTCCTGTTGCAAAAGTCTAGCCAATTCTCCAGGCACTTCACAGTCTTCATCACCTTCGTATTCGGCATGATTGACCAGATCTTCAGAGTCACTGAAGGCCATAGCAGAATTGTTACCCATGGAATCTTGAGTGGATGGGTACCTGCATTTTGTGAGTGTGGGTGTGTGTAAGGGATAGCCACCTTTAAACAAATAAAATGTAAAAAGAAAAATAAGAACACAAAAGTTTATATATGAAAACGTCCATGATTCATTAAAAATGGCATATGAAAATGAAGAATCAAAACCCTTGCAAATGGACCTATATGCCCCGAGTAAGGCATAAGGCGAAAAGTGTACGAATTGTTTTAAAATTATTACAGACCAACGGAAAATGTTCAAAAGATAAATTACTGATTGATGAAAGTAATGGGAACGAAGTCTTTCGCCTCCCAGTTGCTCAGTCCTCCTTCAATAGTTGGGAAGATCCAGTCTTCAAAATTGCTTTCTTCTTCATCATCCTCTAAAGCATGAACTCCATAATGAGTGATTTTCAATGGCGGTCCTCCAGCCCGGGAGCGACGCACAACCTTCTGACTAGCAGCAGTGAAACCCATGCCGAACTTATCTGACTTGTAAGGAAAATCTGGCAGCTGACCCCATACTGTGTTTCCTCCTTCCTTGATCACAGCCTTCGCATCTTTAAGGGATGACATTCGGGACACAGGTTTGGTAATAATGGGCACATAAGTCATTGTCTTGGCTACCGCAACTTCAGGAGAAACCTCTTCAAAGTGCTGAAAGGGGGGCTCGATGAATTCACCATCTAATTCAACATAGCAGAATGAATTTAGATGGCTTATCATATACTCCTCCTCGCCACGAACTATCACAATTTTCCCCTGGACCGGGTACTTAAGCTTCTGATGCAGAGTGGACGTAACGGCCCCAACATGATGAATCCATGGTCTTCCTAACAAGCAAGAGTAGGAGGGACGAATATCCATGACATAAAATATAGAGTGGAAAGTTTCGGTACCCACTTTGATTGGGATGTCCACCTCCCCGTGGACCATCCGCTTAGAACCGTCAAAGGCTCTTACGATGATGTTGCTGGGCTTCAAAATCAGATCCTCACAATCTAGTCTGTCCAATGCTTTCTTTGGTAGGACATTTAAAGACGACCCGGTATCAACCAGAACGTGGGCAAGAGTGGTCCCTCTGCACTCTAACGAGACATGCAGCGCATCATTATGCTTTCTTCCCTTAGATGTTAGATCGGCATCAGGGAAGCCAAGACCATTGTCGGTTGTAAGGGTGGCTACACACTCTTGAAAATGATCCGCAGAAGTTTCTTGAGGCACGTGCGTCGTCTTCAGGAATTTGATCAAGGCTTTGGCATGAGCCTCGGAGCAGAGCAATAGAGCCAGCATAGAGATTTTTGAAGGGGTTTTCCCCAGTTGTTCTACGACATCATAGTCGCTTTTCTTAATTATTTTTAAAATTTCCTCCATTTCCTTTTGGGTGGTCTCGGGGATGACCAAAGGCTGAGCCCTCGTCCTGACGAGCGCTTCTTGGATCCCCTTACCTTTATCAGCAGTAACAGCAGAGGGTACCACTTCGGGAGTAACAATTTCTTCAATCACTGGACTTCGCACAGATATCTTGACTGGCACAGGAGCACTTGAGGGTCCAAAGATTGCCCTTGGAGGAGCAATCTCCGGAGAGAAGATTCTTCCGCTACGAGTGATCTTACTTGTCCCCGCAATATTTCCTACGTCAGGAGTCTCTTTATCGGAGTTCTTTTCCACTTATTCAATCTGCTTAACACCGTGGTAGAAGATCTCTCCTCCATAATTCCACGGTATTGTCTTGTTGGACTTATATGAGATAGGCCCCGGCATAGTAATCTTCAGCGGTATAAACTTTGGATCGGGTGTAATCTTAACAGGTCTTTTGGAGACCTTAGAAAGATTGTCGAAAATGGTGATTATAGCAACATCATTGACTGGAGAAACAGGAGTAACAGGAGTAACAGGAGTTTTCTTAAAGAGGATTTCTTGATTATCCATCAGGCATTGGATGCCTGACTTCAAAAGCGGACAGTCGGATTGCAAGGTCGAACAAAGGTAACAATCTTTTTCACAGCCCGGGAAAATCCTCGCTTTCAACAGATTCATCTTGATCATTGGCAATGGAGTCATTAAGTCATCAACGGCGGCAACATAAAGATCTTCTACAACAGCATGGACATTATGACCATGTTTTGGCATTGGAGCGGATATCACATTAGGTTTTTCAGGGGCATCAAACTCCACCTCCTTGGCATCTATTAAATCCTGGATCTTATTTTTAAGGGCCCAATAGTTGTTGGTGTCGTGCCCCACACTTTCCGAATGATAGGCACACTTTGCATTTGAATGATAGTAGGGAGAAGAGGTATTTGGGCTCTTCGGCGCCTCTTTCAAGTTTGTAAGGTTTAGCTTCAAAATATGAGGGAGAACCTGAGCAGGTGTCATATTGATCTGGGTCAATTGTCGTGCAGGCCTTTCCACCCTAGTTTGGTTAGCTCTGGGTTAACTGCTTTGAGGTTGATCGGCTGCGGAATTCTGAATCATCACAGCCCCTACCGCTGGTCGGCGCTCCATTCTTCCTTGATTTCTGTGGGTGTAAACAGCAAAAACTTCTTTCTTGGCTGGAAAGGTCTTCTTGATAGCAGCGGAAGCAGATGCATCCTTTTGAATTTTACCGCTCTTAATGCCAGCTTCGACTCTTTCACCGGTCAGAATTAATTTGGTGAACCCTGCAGATGAGCTCCCGATCAAGTGATTAAAGAATGGACCTGACAGGGTCCCCAAAAACATATCCACCAGCTCTCTCTCGAACAAAGGTGGCTTCACCTTTCCAGCCAAGTCCCGCCACTTTTGGGCATACTCCTTAAAGCCTTCATTAGTGACCATACTCATACTCTATAATTGAGTACGAGTAGGTGCTAAATCTGCATTATATTGGTATTGTCTGTAGAAGGCAGCAGCCAAATCCTCCCAGTTATGTACATCAAATCTTTCAAGCTGATAGAACCAATCTAATTGCGTACCCGACAAACTATCTTGAAAAAAGTGGACCCACAGATCCTTATTAGAAGAGTGAGGTTGGATCTTTCTGACGTAAGACCGCAGATGCATCTTCGGACAAGACAAACCATCGTATTTAGCAAATGTAGGCACCTTGAATTTAGGGGGAATCACAATCCCAGCAACCAACCCTAGCTCCTCGAAATCCAGCCCAGGCACTCTTTGTACCTCCATGGCTGCCAAACGCTCTTCCAGATTCTTATACTTATCATCTGCCGGAGGATACTGCTGCTCAGAGTAATCTTCATCCTCCTCTTCTTCTTCTTCAGCCTCAGACTCAGAGGGCACCGCAACTCCCTTTCCTTTGCCAACCCCTTCATCAGACGTCGAGGGGAAATCCAGGACTCTTCTAGCTTGGTTCTCAAATCTTCTTCCCATAGTGGCCACACCAACTCTTTTCTTCTTTTTCTCCTTTTCTTTTTCTTTCTCTAATGGTGCTTTAAGGTCCTCTTGACCCCTTGCCAAGGTCATGAGGAGTTGTTGGAACTGCGAATTCTGCACCTGTAGATCTTTGACCGTCTGCTCTATATCCATCTTGCTGAAATAAACAGCAGAGAGATAAGGAAACCTAGTGTGAAGACCTGTTTATGCATATGATGCATGATATGTATTCATGTAATGCATTCAGGGATTCAGAAATTCAAATTTGTTGTAAACAAAAAAGAACGCACGTCATATTAATAAGAAGAATTTGTTAGTACATAAATGCCCCATGGGCAAAATATTACAAAATTCTAATGTAAAAAGACATTGCGTATCCTCTTCGGTGCGATGTAGGTGTTGAGAGTCTGCTCTTCATGGAGTCGACGAGTAAGTTCCAAAACCTTCTTCTCACTAGCGTAGAAGCTGGCTACAAAAGTATTCCATTCTTCCTTGAGTTGTATCCAACTCTTTTGCAAATCTTCCAATGATGTTGGCGTGTCAGGATGTAGGAGGGTGTATGGAACCTCTCCTTCCATAACAGGCTCTTTGATCATAGGCAGAATGTAGGGGTAAGGCATCATAAGACTCTGGGCGCGGGTTCGCACCCACTTGAGGTAAGGCTCAAGGGGGATGGAATTCTTGTGTCCCAGTGTCTTACTGTCCACTTTGTTGGGCATCCTCCAAGCTCGGATAAACCTTTGTCGAAGTCCTTGAGCGTCATTGTAGAAGTTAAAAACCAAGTCTGGAATCAACATATCATGAGGGCCATCCCTTCGGGCATACCCAAATTGTCTCAGAGCCAAACAGGGGTTGTAGGTAATGCCTCCCCTAATGCCAAGTAGTGGAACATTAGGGAATTCCCCACAACGATCAATGATGATGACATTTTCTCTGGACCGAGAACACCAATGAACATCCAAATGTGTAAGGGTCATAAATCGTTGTGACCACCTCAAGCCTTACTCATTCTTCAAGACTGACTGGGGAAGGTGAGAAATAAACCACCTTGCTAGAAGAGGAGTACAGCACATGAGAACACCTCTCTTCCTCATTGTTCATGTGTGAAATGAGTGGAGGATATCCCCAAGTAATGTAGGCACAGGATTCCAAGATATGAAAATTTTGACAGCATTCACATCTATAAGTTGATCAGGGTTTGGGAACAAGACCAACCCATAGATGAGAAGAGCTACAATCTCTTCAAAAGCTTGCAGATCTAGAGAATTCCAGCAGTCTTGTGCCTTCTCAAACAGAAACTTTGCCAAGAAACCCTTGACACCACTTCTGGTTTCCCAATGTCCTTTGATATCAGATGGTTGCAAGTGTAGGGCTTGAGCAACATCTTCAGGCTTTGGTTCTCTTTCCGTACCGTTGTAGGTTAGTTGATGGAGAATAGGAATCCTCAGGAGTTGAGAAAATTCCTCCAAAGTAGGCACTAGTTGGTAATCAGGAAATGTAAAGCAATGGTGTAGGGGGTCAAAGAACTGGAAGAGAACTTTCACCATGTCTTCTTCAATGTTGGAGTTGACCAAGTTGAGAAGTCTACCATGTCTTTAACTGAAGGGGGAATTCTCTGGAATCTTGGAAGTAAGCTCCTTGAGTTGAGGAGGAATTCTCACAAGGTTGACCTGAATAGTTTTCCTGCTTCCATAACCTACAAAACAAGAACAAAGATGAAGATCCAAACCCTTGAAATGGTTAGTGGATGCATATGATGTTTTATGATGTTCATGATGTATGCACAAGTATATGTACAAACAAATCACACAAGATCCTAGTTTCAGGCTTGCATGGGGTTTCATAGGTAAGTACCCTCTTGAAGTTAGTTGGCTCAACCTGTCTTATAAATAGTAACCGGGTTCTAAGGAGCTCAATATCACTGGATTATTTTCTGTGTTCATTGTTTCAGTTTAGCCACTTAACTGGCGACCGAAATATTCCAAGAAAATAACCCTCAATGAGTGTAGTATCGAGTATCTACCAACTTCGGACTGCACCAAAGTCGGTCATCTCACTACCCCTAAAAAGGCCAAGATGGTCAAGTAAAGGTTCTAAAAGTTCATTAGTGCTTCATGACATCACTCAGCGGCCCATATTCTCTTTGATTGACTCAAAGGCTACCGGTACCCACAAATATGTCGCACTAATATAGCTATTGCTTCAACCATGTCGGTATACCCCGCACAGTTTCCACAACGTATTGCTATTTACCTATGAATGTTTCCCAAATCCGGGTAGAGGATTTCAAGCCCAAACAATAGAACCAATTGTAAAGCAATCAAAGCAAACAAATTAAGCATGCAAAGGTGATCTAAACCCTAAGGTAACCCCACTTTTATATTATTCCCCAGCAGAGTCTCCAGTTCTGTGATGCGGTGGGAGAACTGACTTGAGGTTTTTGCGTTTGTGTTCGCAAATGTTTCGGTTTAGCAAGAGTCGCCACCGACTTTTTATTTTATCCAAAGGAAAGGTAAAAAAGCACATGAAAGACCTTTGAGATGTTTTCTTGGGTTCAGGGGGTAGATTATGAAAAGGGAAGGTGCAAGCACCCTTTTCATCCATGGTTATCCATGGGCTCTTAGTTACTTGTTTAGATCACTTGCTTTTGCTTTTCAATTGTTTGAAATGGTGCTTTGTGTGTGGTTTTGAAAATGTTTTGAAAAGAGGCCATCATTGTGGCAACCTTTGTAATGATTCTTGTTTGAATGTATACAAAGGTGTTTGTCTTTTGAAAAGATATTTCAATGTTTGAAAGTTTGTTTTGGGAAATGTTTTGAAATTGTGTTGTGATGTGTGTTTGAAAATAGCAAGGATGTTTTTTGCAAGTTTTGATCAAGTAACTAAGAGTTGTCTACCCTATTTTACTCAAAGATCTTTCCTACACATTTTTAACCCTTTTGACAGTGTTGTTTTACCATTGCATTTGGTAAACAACCTTGTATTTGGATGTTGAACGGGACAGGCGCGGGTCATCGTATGGACCATGATAGCAATTGTGCTAAGTATCTTTAGCAAATTTTTGAGGGACTAGATCATTTTATATAGGCAACCAAGATAGCGTCATCGAGGGACTATGATCTTTTGTTTTGCTTTTATTTTGCCAAAGTACTCAACATGCATAACATGGCCATTTTAAAGGCAGCAAGTGGATGAAACCCTAGGGGTGCATGTGTGCATTGTGTTGTCAATTTACATGCTTTTTGTCTTGGTATTAGGTCAAGCTATTTGTTGATTTTGGATTTTTTTGCATACAAACCCTAATCTCTATCATGGTATATTTGAAAGCATAAATGCGTAAAAATAATCTAGGCTATTACAACATGGATATGGGGAGGGGATACAATTTTGAATAGGGGATCATTTTGCAAGAAATTTAAAACCCTAATATTTACTATTACATCCAAATTGAGTAAATGGTATCAAATAAATAAATTGGCAATAATTAAATAAGCAATTTAAATATGAATGTGCAAAATATTATAAATATGCAAAAAATGTTTTTTGTGTTTATTTTTATGTATGATGTAAAAATGTAATATTTAATGTAAAAAAAGAAATAAAAAAAATAAAAAGATTATTGTTATTAAGGGTAAAAACCCTAATTTTCTTTTAAGAAAGTATATTAATTATATTGTTTATATACAATAAAATAAAATAATGGAATATGTACAAATGTCAAAAAATGAAAATATATTAGAAAAATATTATTTTTAATAAGGGTGGAAACCCTAGTTTTTGTTTTAAGATAATATATACTATACTATTTATTTTATGTACAAGAAAATAAACATAAATATATACAAAGATATTTAAGAAATAAAAACATGTGGAAAAATATTATTTTATATGTATAAATAATAAGATAAAAATATATAATATCTCTAAATTGTTTATTTGTTTTTTATTAAAGAAAATAAAAATATATACTAATTAATAATTATTTTCATGTTAGAAAAATAAAATAAAAATATAAAAATAAATGTGAAAATTTATAAAAATATTTTTGGTATTTTTTTATGTTTAGAAAATATAAAATAAAATCAGAAATGAAAAATAGAATAAAAAATACAAAAATATAAAGAAATGGGCCAGGGGGTGCAGTTAGCAATGCAGGGGGTGTCAAAAACAAGTCCAGGCCAAGCCCATCCCACTGAACTTCATCTTCAACCTTTGTTCAAAAATACCCGCGCCTGTACAAAATGTCCAGATCCTGCATACGTGCTCTAATACAAAAACTCATAACATCAAAGTTGTAGCATTTTTCAAGACGATTTCAACCATATAAGAAACTTAATCTAACTCTCAAAGACCAAAGAGAATTTCTTTGGCCCTAATTTCTAACCTAAATTTTTAAGGAAGTTCATGAATCAAATTCTCTCAACACACTTAACTTAAATGAAAATTGAGCATATGTACGATTTTTTTTAATTAATAACCATGTATTAAAATAATATTTCGCAAATAACCGGGTTTCGGAAAAAATTACGCAAATAACCATGTTTTAGATGACTCCCCAAAGGAGGAGCCATCTCACTTGGCGCCTCCACCTAGGGTTTTGCCCTAGGCGCCATCTCACTTGGCGCCTCCCTTGGCTTTTAGCCAAGTGAGATGGCGCATGCTCCTTAAAAGTGAGAGGAGGCGCCATCTCACTTGGCTCCTAGGGCAAAACTAGGGCAAAATGTTGTTTTATAAATAATTCGTCCGTTTCTCCGAAATTTCTCACACTTTCTCGCACTGTATTTTTATTTTGTACTCTGTTATTTGCGTCATGACGTCGCCTATGATTTTTAGCAGAGATGGTTACGTTATCTTCTCCGCCACAAAACCTGCGATGAAAATGAAATTCTGGCACATTCACTCCATGGAGCGTCTGAAGCGGGAGTTGATGCGGTGGCTAGATGGAGACATTGCGGAGGGGGGGAAAATTCGAAGGATCCAGCGAAAATGAACAACAACCTCACATGCGACAGGAAGACCTAATGTGTGGTTGGAGGAAGTCAAAACAGACAGTGATGTAATGTTGATGATGCATGGGTCAGATGAAATTGTGTTAACAGTTGTAATTTCCTAGATGGAATATCGTTAATTATTGTTGTATGCGTTTTATTAATTGTAGCAAAATCTGTTAACGGAAAACCCAAATGTTTACAACACAATTATGAAAAGATTTTATGTATTACAATATTTATGTGGTCGAGCCAGACGCCCGATTCGGACAGTTTTTGCGATTGTGTCCGACCTGACGGCATAAACCACACTTTCTTTCCAACTTGTCAAGATCGTCCATTTCTGTTGTGATGCGCCTACTTTTGGGATGACCCTTCTTGTTCCTTCGCATTTGGTCATTGTGCCACACTATTTCGCCGTCGTATTCAGGCTAATAATCTGGTTTTGCTACCAAAGGAAAGTTGTTATTGTAAACATTGAGCAACGTTTCAGATTTGTAAACGTTTGACAGAAGTTGAAGCGCGTCTTGATGGGTATGAGCACAAGCGGCAATGACATGAGAGCAAGGCATACGAAATGCTTGAAACCTGCCACAATCGCACCATTGAGAAGGTAAAATGACCCTGTATTCTTGTCTTGGCAGGCCTTCATTGTGGTCGATTGTCTCTTTCACAATGAAGTTGTGGCTGTGTCGGTCAAACCGTATAACCATGTGAGTGTTGGCTTTAGCACTTTCATCCTTAATGTATTTCATGCAGCTTTCACTCCATAGTTATCCAGATTGCAACACCGCATTCCACATTTCACCTCTTTTTGCAAATAACGCAGCCATCCTAAAATACGTAGATTTTACCAAGGCAGTGATTGGGAGGTTTCGTATGCCCTTGAATACCCTATTCATTGATTCAATAAGATTCGTTGTCATATGCCCCCATCTTTGGCCATTGTCGTATGACCTAGTCCATTTTTCCATCGGAATATTGTCGATCCACCTACCGGCTTCCGGATTAGACAAACGGATCTCGTTGCGGTAATATTTGAATGTGGTTTGTGTCAATGCATATCCCGCATTCATAACCGCTTTCCTCAATGTTTTGTCCTTGACCTCCCTCGAGAAATTCTGGACGATATGCCTAACACAATAGACATGCGTAGAAGGAGGGTCATGCCAACCATTTGTTGGATTATTGTAGGCACTTTCAATGGAGGCATGTCTGTCCGAGATCAAACAGAGAACTGGTTGAGGAGCCACGTGTGTCCGAAGATTTTTCAGGAAAAAGCTCCAAGCACCACCGGTCTCCCCCTCGACAAGGGCAAAGGCAATGGGGAAAATGTTGTTGTTGCCATCTTGTGCAACTGCCATCAATAGCGTGCCTTTGTACTTCCCATACAACCAAGTCCCATCAATTTGTAAAATTGGTTTGCATGATGCAAACCCTGTGATGCATGGTTGAAATGCCCAAAACACGCGACTGAATATTCCGTTGCCATGCAGTAGACTACCATCTTGGGCGTACGCCGGCAATGTTTCCAGAACGTAAACACTACCTGGAGAATACGTCTTGAGTGCATTCAGGTAGCGGGGAAGTTCTCGGTATGACTCCTCCCAGTTTCCGTACACCCTTTCAATCGCCTTAGTCTTTGCTAACCACGCCTTACGGTAAGACGGAGTGTAGTTAAAAACCGTGGTGATGTGGGAGATGATTGTTTTCACCTTCAAAGATGGGTCGTTGCTGACCAGGGGTAGGATTTCTTGACAGATTAGATCATAGTTGAGTTTTCGGTGGTCCTGTGATTGAGTGGAACTTACACAAGTGTGGGTAGTCATGGAACCTATGACCCAGCAGTCACCCCTTAATATGTATGATGCGGTCAGCTTGAACATACAGTCAGGGTGGACACACTTGATCTTGTACCTTTCCGGGTTGACACGATCCACCTTAAAATCAACCGAGTTGAGCATGTGAAATTTTTTAATGGCCCTGATGCATTCCTCTCTGTTACGAAACTTGTCCTTCTCTTTTAAATTTTCATCCGACTGCATATACGGATTGAAAAATAAGTCAGTAGAAGGTTCATCTCCGCCCATGTTGAAGTTTGTCATGTGCGGAGGTGGTGTGTAGATTTTGTCTGTAGGAATACTAGGGATGCCATCATCGTCGGAATCATCGTTCACCATTTCATCAAACTCTAACTCGTTATCTTCTTCTTCATCATCAACTGCATCTACCTCATCTTGTTCATTCTCCAAAGGATCAACCTCCTGTGTCACCTGAGGCTCTTGAAGCAAAACGTACAACGCAATAGAGTCGTATCCAGAATAGACATGGCTGGAAATCATATTCTGGAGATCCTCGTCATCTTGAACTTCAACCTTATAAAAAATTACTTGGTTGTTTCCAAAGAAAACTGGATGCTGATAAAATATCTGGGACACCGGGCCTCGTTCAAGTTTGGCCTCCAATCTTTTTTTGAAGTACGAGAAATTGGCTTTCCCGTTTAAGAGAAATCGGATGTTGTCTGTGTCTCTAAACAAAAACCCAGTTGTGGGACAAATGTATGTCTCACCGTTGAAATGTGCTTTGACGACAAATTATGGTGAAGAGGCCATTGCGTAGAATTGTTTTAAGGTTTGAAGGTTGGAATGTTTGAGGTTTATTGATTGTATGAAGGTTTGAATGCTGTAATGTTTGAAGGTTGGAATGTTTGAATTTTATGAGTGATTCGAAGGTTGGAATGTTTGATTGTTTGCAGGTTTGAAGGTTTGGTTGTAAGAACGTTTGAAGGTTGGAAGATTTGACAGATTATGTGAATCAATGTTATGATAAACGTAAGGCTAAAAATTTCAATTAAGTAAGGATGCAACCCCCCAAGGCTGCCAATAATATTACATGCAATAATGAAAGGAATCCCAAAGGCTGTCACGTAGCCTGAGCCTAGGATGCAACAAAGGACACCTCTTATTCGCCAATTGGGGTGGCGACACCATTCATTTTTGTACTCTTTCGCCAAGTCCAATGGCGCCTCCCTTACTGTCCAATCGTGATACATGCATGGGTTTATGTAACCCCCTAGGCTGCCACCTAGCCTGCCCCTAGTCTGCACCTATACATGTATTTTGTAAGACTCCTCCCATCAACTCCAATGGGCTTACATGCAATAATGAAAGGAATCCCAAAGGCTGTCACGTAGCCTGAGCCTAGGCTGCAACAAAGGACACCTCTTATTCACCAATTGGGGTGGCGACACCATTCATTTTTGTACTCTTTCGCCAAGTCCAATGGCGCCTCCCTTACTGTCCAATCGTGATACATGCATGGGCTTATGTAACCCCCTAGGCTGCCACCTAGCCTGCCCCTAGTCTGCACCTATACATGTATTATGTAAGACTCCTCCCATCAACTCCAATGGGCTTACATGCAATAATGAAAGGAATCCCAAAGGCTGTCACGTAGTCTGAGCCTAGGCTGCAACAAAGGACACCTCTTATTCGCCAATTGGGGTGGCGACACCATTCATTTTTGTACTCTTTCGCCAAGTCCAATGGCGCCTCCCTTACTGTCCAATCGTGATACATGCATGGGCTTATGTAACCCCCTAGGCTGCCACCTAGGCTGCCCCTAGTCTGCACCTATACATGTATTTTGTAAGACTCCTCCCATCAACTCCAATGGGCTTACATGCAATAATGAAAGGAATCCAAAAGGCTGTCACGTAACCTGAGCCTAGGCTGCAACAAAGGACACCTCTTATTCGCCAATTGGGGTGGCGACACCATTCATTTTTGTACTCTTTCGCCAAGTCCAATGGCGCCTCCCTTACTGTCTAATCGTGATACATGCATGGGCTTATGTAACCCCCTAGGCTGCCACCTAGCCTGCCCCTAAACTGCACCTATACATGTATTTTGTAAGACTCCTCCCATCAACTCCAATGGGCTTACATGCAATAATGAAAGGAATCCCAAAGGCTGTCACGTAGTCTGAGCCTAGGCTGCAACAAAGGATACCTCTTATTCGCCAATTGGGGTGGCGACACCATTCATTTTTGTACTCTTTCGCCAAGTCCAATGGCGCCTCCCTTACTGTCCAATCGTGATACATGCATGGGCTTATGTAACCCCCTAGGCTGCCACCTAGTCTGCCCCTAGTCTGCACCTATACATGTATTTTGTAAGACTCCTCCCATCAACTCCAATGGGCTTACATGCAATAATGAAAGGAATCCCAAAGGCTGTCACGTAGCCTGAGCCTAGGCTGCAACAAAGGACACCTCTTATTCGCCAATTGGGGTGGCGACACCATTCATTTTTGTACTCTTTCGCCAAGTCCAATGGCGCCTCCCTTATTGTCCAATCATGATACATGCATGGGCTTATGTAACCCCCTAGGCTGCCACCTAGCCTGCCCCTAGTCTGCACCTATACATGTATTTTGTAAGACTCCTCCCATCAACACCAATGGGCTTACATGCAATAATGAAAGGAATCCCAAAGGCTGTCACGTAGCCTGAGCCTAGGCTGTAACAAAGGACACCTCTTATTCGCCAATTGGGGTGGCGACACCATTCATTTTTGTACTCTTTCGCCAAGTCCAATGGCGCCTCCCTTACTGTCCAATCGTGATACATGCATGGGCTGCCACCTAGCCTGCAAGAGTGACACCTTTCATTTTTTTTACATGCATGCATGCATATGTGTAACCCCCTAAGCATGCAAATGTGACACTTCGCAGGCATGCAAGCACAAGCAACCACTATATCAAACTTATTTGCCTATAAATACATACCATATCATACATCTCTCACACCCACACAAGTCTCACTCTCTGCTACGAAATATTTCATAAGTCTATCATACTCTCTATCTCTTCCTAAGTCTTTCATACTCTCAAGCATTTTAAACAATGGCTCTTCTAACAATGGGCGATACTCACAGAGGCACAAGGGAAAACATTGCCGCATTTGTAAGTTTCTTTTTTGGTTATACATTTTTCATACTTCAAATAACTCGTTGTTCATCTTAATTAATATTACACATGTTACATTATGAACTCAGGACACAAAAAGATTCAGAATCCGTTCACACAACTACCTGGATCCCGACCCATTTATCGTCCCTTATCTGGAATACGCAGGTTTTGGACATGTCATAAAGATCTCCAACTGCACCATTGACTCGAAGTTCATTCTTGCAATGTTGGAAAGGTGGAGACCGGAGACCCATACATTTCACCTACCAATAGGTGAATGTACCATCACGCTAGAGGATGTGTACATGCTATTAGGTCTCCCTGTCGATGGTAAGGCCGTGAACGGGTTGGTTCAACAACCCAACTCTCAGTGTGAAGAATTGTTGGGCAGGGATATGGTAGAAGGTGGTGGTGCAAGAGGGCAGGGAATACTACTCACTGAGCTGAAAAGTCATTATGCAAGTTTGGAATTAAATGAAAATTCCTCAGAGAATGACAGGGTAGTAAAAGCCAGAACTTATCTTATGATACTTTTTGGTACATTTTTATTTCCCGAAAGTACGGGAAATAGTGTAAATTTTATGTACTTACATTTACTAAGAAATTTTGAAAAAACAAGAAAATATAGTTGGGGTTCTGCAGTTTTAGCCCACCTATACAGTTCCTTGTGCAAAAACGCAGTCAAGGAAAAATGTACATTTTATGGGTGCGCTTTTTTACTACAAGCCTGGGGTTGGTGGAGGATGGAGTCCTTAAACCCCGTCAACAACAACACTTTCGGTTTCCCGTACGCAAAAAAGTAAGTCATCAAGTTATAGCATTTATAACTATTCTGCTCTTCCCAAAATATATGCTAAGAATAAAATGTTTCTCATTTCCTTTAGGTACTGCGTGAGGGGTATGGATTACGGCAAGAATCCAAGATTCAATGTCGCACTCTACTGCAACATATTGGATCACTTAGGCCCGGATGACGTACGTCGTAGCTTTTAACTTTTGTTCAACTAAATTATTTATACATTACTTTTGCATTAACCTGATTTACATTTTATCGCAGTTCGTCTGGAGACCATATTTGGGTTTGGGCCATGTTCCAAACCCGGAGGATGCAGCAACTTGGACCGCGAAGACTGCAATCATTGGGTTCAACATTGTGGAGATGAACCACAGCGACCGTGTGAAGATGCAGTTCGGAATGCATCAAGAGATACCAAGTGATCCAACTTGTTTGTCCCCATGGCATCTTAAAAGGGTCAATGCCCAGTGGGGTCTTACCAACTGGAAAGACTTCGCTCCGGAATGGTGTAAGATGTGGCAGAGGCGTCACCGCTACGTCTTGCAATTCCCGGTTTTCCTTACTCAAGGTAATATGCGACACACAGATTAATATTTGTCTTGGTACAGGTCGGTTAGTAACCCTGAAATACATGTGTCTCATCCAAGGTACCTGGTTAACCCACGCACACAATGGGCACAACCCTCGATTCCCCATCAACAAACCCAAAACCCATCAACCTCCCACCAACCCCCAAGAAGAAACAGACCCATAAACACCCAACCACAGTCCCCACCACAACACAACTACAATCAAATGCCGCACAACCAACCACAATCACCACCAAACTACCAATACCCCGATATGCCTCAAACCCAACCACAATACCAATCCTAATACCAGCACACTCGCATACCCCACACACAATTTCAGTCTTCCACATATCCCAATATAGCCCCCTCAACATCCAGCCTTAGCCCTGATATGGGAATGTCGGAAGATTACGAATAAACCGACCCAACCTACCATCACCCACAATATCACCAAACCACCCAACATCCTCAATACCAAACACCCCAAGATCCATTTCCTTTCTACCCACCGTACTCAGACGATCAATGCTACAGACCCACTATGGAACCGCACCCACCGCCAACACGACCAAACTTTGAGGGTATGGGTAACCGACTGTACCAGAGCGGATCTTCTAGATATGGAGATCTGGCTGATTTTATGGATTCGGACCGCATTGACTCCGCTGGGCCATCGACCTTGCCGCAGCAGGAAACGCGACGACACCCAGCACGAGAAAGGCGAGGACGGGGTGCGGAACCGGGGGTCATTACCGGGTTCTGGGGGATCACTGATGTATCCGTTTTTTTTTCCAGTATTTTTGTATCCATTTTTTTTAATCTGTTTTTTTTACTGTTATTTTAATGTAATACAGTTGAATGTAATTATTTTTTTTTAATAAAAAGTCCATTTTGTTGATCTCTGTCCAACACGCAACGCACCGGAAAAAAAATATCATTTTTTGACCTAAAAATACACCTAGGCGCCATCTCACTTGGCTTAGGGCATGCCCTAAGCACATAGGCGCCAAGTGAGATGGCGCCTCCCCTTAAAATATAGGTGCATGCGCCATTTCAGATGGATCCTCCTTTGGGGAGTCATCTGAAACATGGTTATTTGTGTAATTTTTTCCGAAACCCGGTTATTTGCGAAATATTATTTTAATACATGGTTATTAATAAAAAAATTCGCATATGTACAGCTTCGTGGCTATGAGTACTACATTTTTTATTCACAAACCTAAGCTTAATGATTCCTAAATAGAGAGATAGGAAGTTGTAAAATACCTGTTTCAGTTGAACACGAATATGGCAATGTGGAGCTTTTCAGTGAGGCCTGAGGTGCTTGGGAGCTTGCTTGAACTTCCTCTGACCTTCCCCAATGCCTAGTTTGCCTTGGATGTGCTTGAACAAACTTGTAGAACTCAACCTGCACAAGATGAAAACAGAAATGGTGAAGCTTGCAAATGGAGTTACAGTCACTACCTAATGGTTGGGATAGCTTGGATAGGTTATATGGAAGGTGTTTGAATAGGTTTGGGGCAAAACGCACGAGTGGTTTGTGAGATAGAACTCCAAGTGCAGAAGCTGCCCTGTTTTGCAAGAGGAAGGTGATTTTGTGTTTTGGAAGGTTTTAGGGCTCAATGGCTCGTGTTTCTGGCTCAAGGGAATGTGTAAAACTTGTCTCTAATGCTTGTAAGAGTTGGTTCCAACAGATATGCCCGTTGTGTGAATTTGACAAGTTTCTTGGTTATGAAGCAAAAATGAGAAGTGACAAAGAGCAGGCATGTACAGGCTAGCTCTATCCCTGCATACTTTATGTGAACTTGGACCCAAGATTGTGGATTTGGTTTGATGTACAAGATATGGTTCAAGGCTCAAGAATGCAATTTGACATAAAGCAATTTTGACAAAAATGGCAATGTTGCCTTTTTGCTATTTTTGGATTAATCTCTTGGGCAATCCTCTAATGATCAGAACAAAGCTTCAAACCAATGGATTTGCATTTAATTATTGAGTATGAAAGGATTTAGGAACCTGTAATCAAGTACAAACAATGCTGGATGGAAGTTGCAACTTGTATCAACATGAAAATGCCATGGATCAAAAGTGAGTTTTTTGCCAAATTCAAACCTTTGATTCTCCCTAACCATAAATGATTTTGGAGAGTTCTTGGACATTTTGGAAAGCTTGTAACATGCTATACAATACATATTTGAAATGCATTTTGACATTACAAGTGGAACTAGGTGAAAAATTGCCATGAAGATAGGTCAAAATCCTGCCTAAACTAGGGCAAAATTTCACTAAGTTAAAAGTTTCATGGACCCTTGTTCCAAAAATCATAACTTGAGATCCAAGCTTCTTTTGAGAAAACTTTGTTAATAAAAGTTGTAGACTTTGTGGAAGACTACAACTTTCTTGTTGGAAGTTTTATTTGAATCCAATTGCATCATGGTGAAAATGTTGGGCAAAGTTGGGAAAAATTAAGAAAATTTCATAACTTGGAAAAATTCTAAGTTATGAAATTTTTTCAATCTTAAACCCTAATTTGCAAATTTGGGTTTCTTAATGAACAAGTTTCATGTTTTGACACATCTTGATGAAAAATGACCCTTGGCACTTGATTTTGGCTAAAAAGTTAAATTTGACTTTTCAGTGTACAATCAAATTTTGATCAGTTGACTGAAAAATTCATCTGTCAATCCAATGCGTTTGAGATCTTTTGAACCTTGTGAATAGGTCAAGATGATGCCATTGAGTCCTTGAATCCATGCTTGAACCCAATTTGCCATTAGCTAGGTGAAAAATCAGAAATTGCCCTTCTGCAGTCAAAACCCTAAAAATGACCATTTTGCCCTTTTAATGATCTGATCAAATTTCTTGAGGAGTTGTGGTCCAAACTTGATCCAATGGTTCATATGAGTCTATAATGTTGATGTGGATAAAAAATTATGAGGTTTGACTGTAAATTGGCCACAGTTGACTTTTTCCCCAATATAGCTGATTTTTAGGTCAATTATCCAATTGACTGGGCAAAAATTTGATTCAAAGCTTGAAACTTGGTAGAGGCAATATTATAAGTCCAACATGAAGTATAAAAGTCACTTTGAGCATTGGAAGTCCAAAAATCCCTGTGCAAATTCAGACCCTAATTTAGGTCATCAGTGCAAGGATATGTCTTGAGTAGAGCAAACCCCAATCTGGTCTTGAGTCCAAAGAGTCTTGTGAGGGGAAATATTGATAAAATGAGAAGGCAAATTTTGGGGTACAACAGTCATCGTCTTCAACCTCCAGCCACCCTGCAATGGAGATTTTGTGAGATATTTCAAATGAAAAAATTAGAATCCCAAACAAGTATCATTGGATTCGTCTCTTCAATACGATCCTAACACCACCATCGCGCCAAATTTATATAAAGTACACAAACAAATATGAATCAAAAACCCAGAAAATAGTGAGCACCTTCAATTTGAGATTTCTCTCTCAATTCTCAATGGATTTAAAAATTGTAAGAAGTACTAGAATCAGGAGAAGGAGTAGAACAGGTTAGTGTTTTATTTGGATCCAAATGGTGGATAATTCTACCTTTTCGAAGTTCAAGAAAGGAGCTCTGAAACTGGACTTCTGTAGCTTGGATTATAGCTCGTTTTGCTTGGTTTAAGTGGTGGAGAGTTTGTATGATGCTTAAGGAAGATGAATGTGCAAAGAATTTTGGAAGAAAAGGTTGGAAACTCAGAAACTGATTTCAAAAATTTGAAGTTCGCGTGAGGTTTTGACAAAGTGTTTTTGGCTCTCAAAGCTTGAGGAAATGAATGGGGGATGATCCTCTATTTATAGGGAATCAAATGGAATGTTCAAGCGTGTGAAATGATGAAGTTTGGAGGGAAATCGTGTGAACGTGATGCACGAGCAAAGTGTGATCTGATTTCCATCAAAACTCATCCAATCCTTGCGTTTTAAGGCTCTAATCCACTTTGGAAACTTGGTTAAACATGTTTAGATCATAAACACGTGCTAATTTGATGTTTAGAGGCCAAAACATGAATTTAAAATTCTGACTTATGAAGAAACTTCAGTTTCAAGTTACCAAGTTCAGTCCAATGGCATTCTCAGCTCAAGGGGTCTTAAGGCATAATTCTTGATGCTTTAGAAAGATGAGGTTACAAGATTTGCAATGGAAAAAGAATGGAATCAAATGGATGCTTAATCTGAAAGTTGCATTGAGTCAAAGTTGGGGAAAAAAGGTTGACTTTCCATACTTAGAAATATTTCAAATTTTTCTTCAAAAATGACCTATAATGTTTTGCATCCAAACAAGGCCTTCCACTTGGAATTAGATCTTGACCAAAAAAGATGGCAAGAAATAGACCTCTTAAATGACATTTTGAAACTTGAACCATTCAAAATATCCAAAAATTGAGAGAGTTATGAATTGTTGAAGTTAGCAAGAAATCATGAAATGACCTATATAATCTTTTGTATCCTTAGGGTATCTTCCATCCATTTTATCACTTTGCACATGGAAAAAGGAATAAAGTTCACATCCTCAAGATCATTGTGGAAAAAGAGTGGGCTCAAGGTGATAAAAATTGACCAAGTTATGATCATTTGAAGTCACACATGAGAAATTGGGGGTTCATCTAGAGGACTTGTAATCTTTCTTCATCATCAAGTTTCTTCCACATGAAAAATCTTTAAAACTTTTGAAGTGATTTGTTGATAATCATTTGAAGATATGGATGTATTTGGAATAACTCAAAAATACCAAAAGATGAGCAAGATATGCTTCTTTGAAGTTTAAAACCCTAGTTCCTAGATCAAGAAAATGCTTTGAGGAACTTTGACAATTTTGAACAAACTTCTTGTACCAACACAATTGCTTTGTAAATAGAAGTTGCTGAGGAAGAAAATGAGAACTCATAGCCACCAAAATCAATTCCATATTCTTTAGAATTGAGAGAAATATGCACTCGTGATCATTGGAAACAAGACCTTGTCCAACCATGACAACTTCTTCAATCAATCCCTTGCACTTTTGAATCAATCTTGATAACTTTGAAATGTGGTGAACCAAAGTAAACCTTGCCATGCCATCCCTTCCAAAACAACTTCAATGGTGAGGTTTGGACCTCTCAAGCTTTATTTCCTAGGGCATGGAAATAAACTCATGAACCCATGGAGCAACTTGCTAAATCTCATTGCCTTTACCTACATTAGTAACAAGAAAGACAAACCAACATTGCATTTTGTTAATTAAAAGGAAAAATTAAGACAAAATATTCATGATCACAAAAGAAAATAAGTCAAGGTGCTTGGTGATTCCTCAAAGAGCAAAGCTAAAGGTTGGGAGGAGAGCCAAGAACCCTAATGTGATCTTGTTGTGATTGAATCAATATGGTATGATGAAGGGATCTTAGGGGGAAAATTAGGGTACAACAAAACCCCTCAAAGTAATCTTTTTCCACGAAACAGGGTGGTAGGCTGAAGGCCCGGGCACCCGCCCCTCCGTCAGTCACATCAGCGAGTCCGCCTTCTGGTCGACTCCGCTTTTTGCTCAACAATGCAGCTTGGCGCTCGACGTCACGAGAGCCCGAGGACCCACTGGATCCTTCCCTGGCTGGCTCAGGGGCTGGAACCATACGTGTAGCTTACTGCAGTTTCACCAGCCTTTTATTGCTCTTCTTCTCTTGGGTCAACTTCATCAATCTCTCTCGTCGTTTCGCCATGTGACCTACAAAAACAAAGAAAATGTGTCCGAGTCAGCTACGTCGAAGAAACAAAAGAAGGCTACCAATATAGTAAAGGTAAGCAAGAAACCTAAGAGATCTACGACCTACCCGTAAGATTGACACTCGACGAGCGCTTTGGTATTGATCGGACGTGCCTCGAACGTTGGCTCGCCGTCCTCGTCAAGGACATCGTATCCTTCTCTCGTAACCCACCTAGCGGGGAAGAAACCGTCGACAAATCTATTTAGGACGCCATATGCCTCTTCGTCCTCGATGCTCATTCCGCTGGCAGAAGTGTGGTAATATTCTGGACCATGGTCGTAGTGGGCCGAGCACCAGTGGATGAGAAACTTTGAGATTCTCCCCATCTCAAGATTACCCTCGGCGTCCAAACACGGCTCCCCATCCTCGTCCACCACGGTAGCCGGGTCGAACAGTGAATCCACGGATGTTCGGGTAGATGGTTGCAAGATATACCACTTGTCCTTAAAATCCCTGACAGAATCCATGTACATCCTAAACAGCCTTTTCGATTGTTTAAAGGATACCCAACTATGTTTCCCTCCTCGGGACTTTCGTTACAAGTGAAAACCCCTGAAGAACAGGGGAATCGTCGCCCCGATCCTCAGGAACCGACACGTAAGTTCGAATGCCCGGATAAAGGAAATCACATTGGGATGAAGCTGGGAGGGCTCCAAGTTCAAATGATTGAACACCCCCATATGAAAGTCGTTGAAAGGAATTCAAAGCCCAAAGTCTTTGAACACGACATCATACATGGGGAAGGTATCCTGAGTGAACTCCGAGCATATGCGAGCGTCTTGTGTCGGCCTCATGATTTTGAAATTTCTTCGAAAACCCTCTTGGTCGCCGCCATACTCGACGATCGTATAGGCTTGCCTCCCGGTGTAACTGTAGATCAAGGTTATCCCTCGGGGTTCCGCACCAACCCAATCCAGAGTGGGATCGTCGACGGTGTCGGCCAGGTTAACGCTCTCCTTGGATGCGCTGGTTCCCTCGGTGTCCAGGTGCTTCAATGACTTGGGAGTGTCGGCCATTTACCTGCAAAGTACATGAAGTCGGTGAATTCGATAGCAAATCGACCTTTCCACGACACAGATGAGGAGGTTAAGCAACGCCCAGACCAAGTCGACGACCATTCACACAAAAAAAGGGAAATATGTGGACCTCGACCAAGCACCGATCCTAACAACGAACGCCTATGTCTATCATAAATGTACCGGGCACAGGAAGAATATGGCAAGCAGACTATGAATCCCACGACCAAGTTCATAAATTTTTTAGCCAGACACAAGGAGATCACGGGGAAAACTAGCCTAAATGCTGATGATAGAATGAATCTCATGGCCAAGTTCATAAATTTGTTGGTTAAACGCATGAATGTCACGGGGATAATCATAAATCACATGCCTAAATGCATGAACGCCACATGCATGATCATAAATCAGACGCTTAAACGCCTGAATTTCCCGGGCATAACCCCCAGACACGAAACCCTACTACTAAACATCATCAAAATCTATCTACAACACAAGATATCAAGGAAAAAGAACACTTACTTGAAGAAAAGATGGAGAGGGACTGTTGTTAAGGTAGGATACGCGACGGACTATGCGGTGGTCTCAAGGATTCTAGAAAAAATGCACGTTTTTAACGGAAGAGAAAGTGTAGAAGCGCAAAAATGTGAAAGTAAGTTATGAGCCCTAGAGCCCTATTTATAGAGCTGACTTGGAATGTGAGACGTCGTGTCGAGCAGTCACAGGCCGCCTTTCTCCTCGACACCTACGTGTGCAGGCAATGATGGCCCCTACTCCCTAGGTCATCATTACTGTTCCCAAGAGTCACGCCACATGTCTGACAAGTGTATCACCTTCTCCCCGCGAGTCCTCCTCAAACACGCTTCGACCGTTGCTCAGAGCAAAATCATGAACCAACGATGTTCTCCGTCCACGGTATAAAAACTACGTGTCGAGCAGCGAACCTCGCAAAAGGACGAACTTGAATCAAGTCATGACTCCTTCACCAGAAGCAACGACTTGGGGGGCTCCTATTCTGGAATGGGCCTACCCTTAGCCCAACTCCCAGTGAGGTCCAATCCAAATGTGTCAACCTGCACCACTGACCGGTACTACCCTCGAACACGGCGGGCAGCTACTAACCTTTTCCCGCGAGGAGACAACCTCACCACGTGGGGACAATGCCCGAATAGACTGAGGATGCTCACACCCTGACCATGAAGGCCTCGAGGACACCTCAACTAGCTCGTCGACCAAGACTAGTCCCCTATCGCGCTCGCGTCTGGCGGGGATCACCCCTGACGAGCAGGCGCTCCTCCCGAGCATCTTCCTCGTAGGGTTGACTATCAACGTCTCCGGATATTGCGAAGTCTTCGTGGTCCCGGAAATATCGCATCCATATCCTCTTGACCTTGCGGAGGACGTCATCCAGGTAGGGAGTCATGTGCGGGTCCCCACTACTCATGTAGAACCTGACAGTCTCTACGTTGGGCCTGCTTGATCAGTCCAATAAAGAGACTTTGGCCCAACGATATGGGCTATAAATACCCTCCCTTTCGAGAGGGTCGGGTATTTAACACTTTCTAACTCTTACGCTTGCTTTTTCATTCCACAACTGACTTTTTCATCAGAGTGTTTTACAAGTACCTCTCTCATCTCATTCAACTTCTATCTGAAGCAGCTGTGACAGTCCATTCTAATCCGATAAAATCAAATACATACATTAAATCTTACATAGTTAGTAAAAATTGACAAATCACATGAAAGAGTACTTATAAAATTCGACTGTAATATTATATATGATTTGTAACGCTGGATTCATATTCATTGAAAATAATAATTTAAAACTATATATGTCATGTAATCATAGATGTGAATATATTTGACCAAACTGCATAATCAAATATTATTTATATTTTAATTTTTTTTATTACTAATCGTTGTTCTAACATAATTATATATTAAAGATGTTCTTTCTTACTACAAATTAACTTGAGCATTACTCATCCTTAAAAAATACTTATAAGATGAGGACAAACTTTACTTATAAATAATTGTTATGGTCTTATCTAATTTATGTGTATATTTTTTTTATGAGACAACTAGTTTTTAAGATGTGTAACTCAATTTGACATGTTTGAATATTTTAAGTTGAATCAATTTTGCTTGATTGGTTCTAAAACTTTTGTTTTTTGTCCTTTAGCCTTCCTAAAAGGGAGTACTTATCTAATTAAACAAGGTAGAAATGGAAGGTCCAACTTGTAAGTTGTAATTAAGATTACACTTACACGCGCATGGCTTACGCGTCCGTACTGCATGTTACATTAAAAATAAAAAAAGCAGATTATAAAATAATCACGTTGGTGCATGACACGTTTACCATAGAACGTAGATGCTACTTTTGCATGAGTCTAATATCGTAACGCTTTGTGATTGGTTGGTGCATCTTACAAGAAATCATGATCTTATTATTGCCTTCTAAAGTTAAGTAGGGGACCCCAAAATATTATTAATTTTTTTCTACTTTAATTTTCTCTACTTTTAATAAGACGAGTAAAAAGTAAATTACAGAAGTGAGAAAAAGAACAAGAGGAAAAGAAACAAAAGTTACCAAAAAAGAAACAATATGAAAGTGGGGAATCATGAAACCAAGTAGATTTTGTTTGATTTTTATGTGTCAAACTAGCAGAGCTCGAAGATTTGTGTGGAAACCAGATCAAAGGGGAAAAAAAGTGATAGCTTTCATTTGAGATTTTAGCTTGTTTTTATTTTATGTTGATTTGATCTTTCTATATGAAAAAGCTATAAAAGTAGACATAAAGAATCCTATCTACCTAACTCCAAACCCAAAACCAAGTGGCTTTTTTACTTTCAAATTTGTGTATTTCATATTTCAAGATTTTATTTGAATTGAGTCTAGCAATCAAAATTGATTCAATTGATAGATATGCAACTCTTATTTTATATAGAATTTATAAATAAAAATAACAAGTTTTACGTTTATTAAAAAAGATAATTAAATGTATCTATTTTTTTTTATTTCATGTAAAAGAAATAAAACAATTATGCGTGTACTTTTAATTAAATTGTCTATCTATAACAACATTAAATAATTAATGTGATTAGAATTTTAGAATAAAAGCATTAAATGTGTCTAAATTTGTGGACATTTGTTTATTTTAAGGTCAAAATATTTAGAAGACTTTTGCTTATAAATAAGACTCAAGGAAGTACGTTTTTAGTTTTTTATGAACACCCTCTTTATTTTGAAATATCGGAATATAAATTTAATGTGTTAGGTTTTTCACATTTAGACGATTAACTAATGTTGAGAAATCAATGTCAAGAACGAAGTAAAATTGTGAGAAAGAGAGATTTCTTGATCAAATAAGAAACCGTTCAATTCAAGAAGAGAGAGAAGAAAAAGAAAAATAGAATTGACTATGACGATTATTCACTTTTTCAATGAGCGTTAAATGATTACAAGTAAAAATCAACAACCAATCTCTCTCCTAACAAGTGAGAGAACCTATTTATAAACTACTGACATATGTATGATGATAACATGATTACATGACATACATGTTTACAACATCATTAAACTGCATGTTGTATGGGCAGACTTTGACTACAACATGCATGAGTTGACTTCGACTACATCATGCTTGATTTGACTTTATCGAATATTAAAGCTACCCTTGTCGAGTTTTGGGTTCGATTCAATACTAGTTTATGACTCCAAAGCTACAAATCTCCACCTTAGAACAAACTTCAAAATATCATGGAAACAAACGAGCTATCACCATGCAATTTTATCAACTGCATACAATGTAATAATTTGTTGTTTGACAATGACTTGGTGATCATATTAGCAGTAATGTTGTGTCAGTCAAAACCTTCATCACTTTGACTTCTCTCCTTTCGACTTTCTCCATAATGAAATACAGTCTAACATCAATATGCTTGAGTCTCTCATGATAGGTTGAATTCTTTGACAAATATATTACACTTTGACTATCACATTTAACAATGATTGTTTGACCTTGAGGTTTGAGTTCCTTAGCGGACCCTTCAAGCCACAATGCTTATTTTACAACTTTAGTGAGGGCAATATATTCAACTTCAGTGGTTGAGAATGTTACGACCTTCTGAAGTGTTGCTTTCTAACTGATTGTTGTATTAAACATTGTTAAAACATATCCAGAAAGAGATTTCCTGGTATTCGTACATCCTTCATAGTCAGAGTCAACAAATAAATTGACTTCAACTTTGTTATCATCGCCTTTGGCTCCACCATAAACCAGGACCTTGCTCAGAGATCCTTTTATGTATCTTAGGATCCATTTCAAGGTTTGAAAATGCGCCTTTCCAGAGTTGGCCATATACTTGCTTACATGACTCACTGCATACATTATGTATGGCCCGGTACAAACCATAATATACATAAAAGACTTTACTAGGTTAGCATATGATATGTTATTCATATAGGCTCTTTTGACTTCAATACTAGGAGACTTTAAGTTATACTCAACTTGAATTACTAAGTTGTTGGCATTATAACAAGTTTTGAGTTCGACATACTAAAGTTGTTGAGAATCTTGCTCATATATGGAACTTGAGTTAAGCATAATTTTGATTGCTTTATATCTCTCTTGATGTTGATATCTAAAATCCTGATTACAACCCTAAGGTCCTTCATTATGAATTTCTGGTTAAGTTTAGTCTTCTCCTTCATTACTTATTCGACGTTGTTGCTTGTTATGAGAATGACATCCACATAGAGCAATAAGATGACAAGTGAGTTTTCAGATGAGAACCTGAAATAAACATAATGATTAAAAGTTCTCCTTGTGAAATTTATGTGTGCCATGAACTTGTCGAATCTTTTGTTTCATTTCCTATGAGATTGTTTCATGCCATATAGTGACATATTCAGTTTGCACACATATAGAAAATAAGTCTTAACATCCATTTGCTCCAGATCTAGGTCGAACCTAGCCACTATAACAAGGAGAATTCTAATGGATTTATGTTTCACAACAAGAGAGAATTAATCATTGAAACCCACTCTTTCTCTTTGAGTGAATCCCCTTGCAACTAGTATTGCCTTGAATCTCTTAGACATAATGCATTCGAATTTTTCATTTACTTTGAAAATCCATTTACAACTGACTAATTTGGCCCCTACGGGTTTCTTGATCAACTTCCATGTGTTATTGTCATGAAGAGATTTTATCTCATCATCCATGACTTTCAGTCATTCCTTCTTATATTGACTCCTCACAACTTCCATATAATCTCTAGGTTCTTCATCAATTACCTCACTAGCAGAGATTAAATAAAAAGCTATCCAAGTCTCTTAGGTGGTCTGATGACTCTTCTCGACTTGTCTCTAGATAACACGTAGTCGTCATCAGTTTCCTCAGTTTCTTCAACATCATGTGCTTCGACTACAACTTCATCTTGGTTTTCGACTTCAGCATCTCTATGATCCACATCAACAGGAAACTCTTCTTGTTCTTTCTCCACTTCAGATATCTTTTCATTTCGAACAACATCATCTATTTTTTTGAAAGTCATCTCAGATTCAATGAAAACCATATCACGACTTGTGATACACCTTCTATAACATGGTTTTAGGAACCATAGCCTATAAGCTTTGACTTCCTCTGGATGCCCAAGAAACATGTATCTCAGAGTTCTAAATTTGACTTTGTCTTGCCTAATGTAAGCATAGGCTACACAACTAGATACTATAAGTCTGTCGAGATTTGGTGGATTTCTTGACCATACTTCTTCTGGTGTCTTCATACCCAAAGCATTCGAAGGGCACTTATTTATCAGATATGCTACAGTTGCAACAACCTCAACCTAAAACATCTTCTTCAATCTAGCACTAACCAACATGCATCCAACCCTTTCTAGAATTATAGGATTTAACCTCTCAACCAAGCCATTTTGCTGAGGAGTACCTCCTGCAGTCTCGTGCCTTACAATACCAAACATAACATAATAAATTTCGAAAGCTTCATTGTAGAACTCAAGGCCATTGTCGGTCCTCAATCTCTTGATTTTCCACCAAAGTCTTCTAACTTTTGAAATTTTCAAAAATGTCATCCTTAGTTTTCTGAGTGAATACCCATAACTTTTGTGAATAATAATCAACTATGGATAGGATATATCTTGCACCTTAGTGTGAAAGACTTCTTGTAAGCCCTCAAAGGTAAGCATGAATATAATCAAGGGAGCCATGTGTTCGTTTCTTACCTTTATTGAACTTTACTCTGCAAGCTTCTTCAAATACACAAGGTTCACATAACTCCAGCTTTTCGACCTTGTCACCATCAAGCAAATTTTGTTTCCCCAGTTCAACCAGGCTCATTTCACTAACATGGCTAAGTCTTATGTGCCTTAGCTCTATTTTTGACATAGACTTTGTGGATGTAATGTTGAACCACTTACAACCTCAACCTCAAGGGTATACAAGTTTTGCCTCTTGATGCTTCTTAAGACTTCCTTCGACCCCTTTATAACTCTCTAGATACATTGCTTTCCTTTGAAAACATATCCTTTATTGTTGAATTCACCAAGAGAAATAAAATTTATCTTAAGATCGGGTACATACCTGAAGTTAGTCAATAACTTCATTGACTCGTCATGGAGCTTGAATCTCATGATCAAATTCCTGCAATTTTACAGGCTTTGTTGTTTCTCAACAGAACTGATCCACCTCCTTGATCACATAATTCCTCAAATACGTTTTTGTTTGGATTCATGTGTCAAGTGCAACTTGAATCCATAATTCATTCCTTTCTAGAACTGTTGCTCAAAACTACCAGAACATCAGATGATTTGTAATCATCTTAAACAATGGCTGCATTGCATTATCCTTGCTATCGCCATAACTCTTCTACCTATCAGGACACACTTTTCTTGTATGACCTTCCTTCTTACAGTTGTAACACCTAATAGCAAGAGCATTACCACTGTAAGATTTGTGTTGATCTTTACCTTTCTTCTTCTCAAACTTACCATCCTTCTTCAAGAATTTTCCTTTTATAGACAATCTTTCACCAACAGATGGTGGTTTGTACTCCTTCCTTTCGTTTAAGTCCTTAGAGTACAAGACCAATTGGACTTCTTTAAAGGTAAATGACTTTTTTTCCATACAAGAGATTTTCTTTGAAATGAGCATGAGATCTTGGTAAACACACAACAACAACACTTGATCTTCATCATCAATACTAAAATTAATATTCTCCCGATCAAGAACAAACTTATTAAACATATCTAACTGCTCAGTCAAGATGTTGTATTCACCCATCTTGAATGAATACAACGTTTACTTCAGGTAGAGATGATTGACCAACGACATGGTCATGTACGACCCTTTGAGTTTGTTCTACTCACCTACTGTGATTTTCTCCTTCGAGACTTGCCGGAGAACCTTATCACCAAGGTTCAATATGATGGCAATGTGGGATTTCTCGATCATCATCGACTTCTCCTTCTCCGTTGAGACAACATGCATTTTCTTCGATCATTTCATCGCTTCTAATAAACCCTATTGAACAAGAAGATCTTGCATCTTTAAGTGTCATAATCTAAAATCGTTTACTCCAATGAATTTCTCAATCTCATATTTCGTTGATGGCATCTTGATATGCGCTCACCGTACCCGTTTGTGGAGAAATCAATGTCCAAAACGAAGTAAAACTGTGAAAAAGAGAGATTATCTTGATCAAACAAGAAATCTTTCAATTCAAGAAGAAAGAAAAGAAAGAGAAAAAGATTTGATTATGAGGGTTATTCATTTTCTCATTGAGTGTTAAATGATTACAAGTAAAAAATAACAACCAACCTCTCTCCTAACAAGTGAGAGAGTGACATATTTATAGACTACTAGCATATATATGATGAATACATATCTACAAGATCATCAAACTACATGCTGGATGAACAAAATTCGACTACAACATGCATGAACTCACTTCGACTACAACATACTCCCTCTGTAATAATTTATAAGCAAATTTGACTTTTTTGGTACATTTGACTATTAATGTATATAGTATATATATCACTACAAGAAAATTAGTGTTTAACGACACAAAAATTGCGACAGTTATGTGATAACTGTCGTAATTGACATATAGAGACAATGTTTACGACAGTTGACACCAACCGTCCCTAATATTTATTTTGCGATGGTATAATTAACCATCATAATATTATTATTACGACGGTAAAACAACCGTCGGCCCCCATTTAACACTTTTAACATTGATTTTTCACCAACAACTAGTCACGACGGTAAAATTAACCGTCCTAAAAGGCATATCACGGCGGTAAAGCACCCGTCGCACCCTTAAACCTTTCACGACGGTAAAATTATACGTCCTAAAATTCATTTCACGACGGTAAAACAACCGTCGCACCCAAAACCTTTAAAAATTCTCATGGGCACGACGGTAAAACACCCGTCGCCGTAAAAAAGTTAAAAAGCTCTTAAAATACATAAAACATCAATTCACTTTCTACTCCTGCGTTCACTTTTTCTACTCACAAAGAAAATACAAGAATTCTCGACCTAAGGTTCGTGTGGGTCTTCCAAAGAAGAACCCTAAAGTTTTGAAACCCGCTTTCACCATTCCTCCCAAACTGTTACAATCCCTTGTAGAAGACCCTAAATGGGATAAAAAGGCAGCGTCACACAAAACTACAATTCCTTCGGCGTCGTCAATGACCCTAACTCCCTCACTGATTCTCTTCGAGCTCCTCCTTCTGTCTCCGATGACCCCAACGATTCTGGCAGTGACCTCGAAGAAGACGGTATTTTCGTGTATTTTAGTATCAGAAATTGTTTATATTTTTTTGAAATACATGTAAATTTTATGAATTTTGTGGTGTAGATTTGAAATCGGCACTGGGAAAGAGAAGAAGAGATGGTAAAAGTGCACTTCCTCAACCTTTGACTTCGATTCAGCGTCTTTATATTAGTCGGCTAGTTGAGAAATATGGAGCTGATTTTCAGGTTTGATCTGTTGTCATGTTAATTTCAATTGAAGATATATTAACATTGTAAAGTGAAAATGTTGCTGTTAGGAGGCTGTTTAATGTTTTGTTGTTATTATGGCAGAGAATGATGATGGATATAAAGCTAAATCCTATGCAGCATTCTGTTGCAACTTTAGAGAAATTGTGTATGAGCTATTACATTTACAAGAACAAGAATCCTCTTATTGTTGGAAGATGAAGTACTTTGCATATGAACAAGTGTAGTGCTGTCGAAGATTACAAACTTCCGGTTGTGAGTTGTGATGGTTGATCCATGAATGGGCAAAATGTTGTTACAATGAAGATTTTGGTTGTTTTGACACTTTGGATGTTGTTCGGGTAATATTGTTATAAAATTTTGTTGATGCTTTTTAATTTTGTATGGATTTTTGTTCGGGAAGATTAAGCATTATGGTCTTCTTGCCTGTTGCCAAAACAACGCTTTAGTATATGAAAGTAATTTTGGATGGAATGGGTTTAAAACTGTGTAGGTAGTTTGTTTTTGGGCTATGTATCACTTTTGTTGGGGAACATGAATCAATTCTGGTTAAAGTAGCCAGCTTTTGCCAAAAACAGTTAAATAAGATGGCAGTAATTTTGAATGGAATGTGTTTGGAACTGTTAAGGTAATTTATGATCATATACATGTTTGGCTAAACGCATTTTGATGTCCTTTAACTTAGATGCTTTTCATGTTTGGCTAAATACATTTTTCTGTCCTTTAACTTAGATGCTTGTTATAAGTTAATTTCTAAGTTTGTTTTGGTAACAAATCAGTCTTATGTGCACATCGTTAGCCTTTTAACCACAATATATGTCTCTTAAAGATTTGATGTGGCACGTATGTTCCGTTTTTAACGTATTCTTCGTGGATAATTTTATATTATGAAGTTAGTGTTCACTTATGGAATGAAAGAGTAATGAGAAATTTGATCATTTATGAAAGAGAAATGAGAAATTTGAGAAAAATTGAAAATTAGAGAAATTTTTCTGTGTATGCCGGTAAGCAAAAGGCTTTTGGAGAGGAGATTGTATGGAAAAATAGATTTAAAAAAATATATTTTTTAGTGTTTTTAATTTAAATGTGTTTATTATTATTATATTTTAATTTTCAAAATATCTGTAAAGTTGATCATGAACAAAATTAGAGACTTCTCAATTTCTACGGGCATGAAGATTAGCATCTCTAAAAGTTTCTTAAAGTAAAATTTATTTTGGGGATGTAGATGTCATTAGTAAGTAATTTAAGGTTAAAGTATCTATAAATAATTTAAATTTTTTACATAGTTGAGTTATGAAATTAATTTGTTTACTTTTTCTGCTATGTTGCAGGATCAAAGGCAATGTTTGCAGGGTTAGGCCATTTTTCTAAGAAATCAATCAAGGTATTGTAATGCATATAACTTGATATGCAATTCTTGTATATTTGATTGTAATTGAAAATTATTAGTAACAAACAACTTGTGCATCATGCTTGGGTCTGTTGTTTGTAGATTACATTTATTTGCTTGATATATCTGCTTCTTGTGATATGTTATGCGGGCCAGGCTACATTTATCTCAAAATTTGGAGACTGGTAATTTTAATCATCTTAGTCGATCTGTGCCAAGTAAGTTCATCAAGACCAATATACTTTGAGTACTCCTATGGTATACACAAGATATACCATGTATTATATTCATTTAACAGGCTAATAGTAAAAACTTCCTCTTATAATTATTGCATTTGCCCATGCGGTTTCATTCAATCGTGGAGTGTTTGTGAAGATTACTATTGAATGCTTCCAACTTTGAGATTATTGCTGAAATTATTGTGGTTTGTGGGGTTGGAAAGCATAGAAGTGAAAAAGGGGAATCATCAATTAAAGCATTGGGTCAGAAGATGTTGATGGAGATGAAAAGTCCACTCAGGATTGATAAAAGGAAGATGGATGCTTTGTTGGTAAAGGTAAAGCTGTTAAAATCTGGTTATGTGAATTGAGGAAGCCATGATTTTGCTTCTATATATGATGATAGTGATAAACTTGATTGTATATGTTTGTGTTGCCAATAAATATCTATATTCCTCAAGCCCAATTCATATATCATCTGTTCATGAAGGTTTTTGCAATCATTTTCTAATTATGTATGTCAACAGCTTACCCTACTTTAGTTCCTTGCTATAGATAAGAGTTGTATATTTGCTTGATTTTTTTATTTTACTATCAACATAGTAATTTCTATGCCATTTCTGAGTACCAATAAATCCAATGTCATATGTGAACTCATTACACTTCCAATTTTTAATAATAGGCGACAATCAAATAATCAGTTGTCAAGAACATGATGAAAGCCCTATACTTTCAGTTCACCGTCAGAGTTCTACCATTATATTTGGTTACATTCACAGGTACTGCCAGTTCATCAGTCATCGTATACATTTGTTCTGAGCTTCATCAACATGATTTCGATGTTACAAACCTGTTACAAACATGTTATGTTACAAACCAATTCCTTTGTATTTACTTTTACACATAATACGTAGATCTATAACTGGTTTGCTCTATGTTTGAAGTCATTTTGTTTGTAGATGTTGTTTGAAGTAATTTTGTTTGCAAAAAAGCTAACTTTTCTATGTTCGAAGTCATTCATGTCTTGTATCCTAAAATATTTTTGTTTTATTCATAAGGTATATTGTTTGTTTTAGCGGAAGTTGTCAAACAACATCTATGTCGATCGTTTCCAGATCGACATCTTCTTCTGCAGAAAGTGAACAAATACAGGAAATGCAAGAAGAAATTAATGCACTTAAAGAAAAGAATTCAAAAATTGATGAATTAACACAGGCAATCATATTCTTAACGCAAAGGGACAAGGCGAGGACAAAGGAAATTGAACTCTTAATGCAAATGCAGAATTTTAGTGGAAGACAGGTATATTATTTTGACGCATTTAAAGTTAAATTTTATGAGTATTATTTTAAAGATTATTATTTTAATACCTTTTTTTAGGGATTGGAATCACCCGTTGATGGTAGACGTTCATCTGGTCTAGCTACCGTATTGGAGATAATGGAACTTCAGGGGGGACAAATTAGACTTTGCTATGATCGAGATAATTAGATTGTGAACTTTCTCATGTATTTTTGGCATAATGATACTTATTATTATAAGATTAGGAATTGATATATTTTGGGTTTTTTGTACTACTTGACATGATTATGGAACTCGCATTTTACATGATTATGAAACACACACTTTTTTGGATATTATAATGCTTATTTGATGTTAAATATTTTTTATTGAAATTATTTTTACTATATTACAAAGTGATAGAAAATAAAACAAAAAATAATACTATAAATAAATATATTAAAGAAAAAAATAACACAAAAAAAAACTAAATTTAAATTTTTTTTACATAGATAATAATTTAAATAAAAAATATATATAATAGAAAAATAGAAAAAAATCAAGACATAAACAAAAGTCATGGCGACAGTACCGAACCGTCGTAATCAACAATTAAAAATAATCAACAAAAGTCATGACGGTATCGAACCGTCGCAATAAACAATTTAATCAATTTCAAAAGATATTCACGACAGTATCGAATCGTCGCCATCAATAATTAGAAGAAACTCAAAAGATAGTCACGACGGTATCAAACAGTCACCAATACTTGATTATGTTAGCTCCAAACCCGTCGTAAACTTGAACGACAGTTTTTGTAACCGTCGCGAAATAGGTTGGTGACACACACTTCTGCGACGGTAAAGCAACCGTCGTGGAAAGCAAATTGCGACGGTTTTAACCGTCGTAATCTACAAAAATACCTGTCGCAATCTGCCAATTTTCTTGTAGTGTATGGACTAAATACATTAATTGTCAAATATACAAAAAAAAAATCAAATTTATTTATAAATTATTACGGAAGAAGTATTTGATTTGATTCGATTCTATCGAATCATGAAGCTACCCTTGTCAAGTTTTGGGTTTGATCCAATACTACTTATGACTCCAAAACTACAATTACATTTGTGCCTATTGGAATCAATTAGATAGTCTAAAATTCAAAAATAAAATAAAATAAATTTTAAAATTAAAAACTTGATTTTGTAATTTATATATTTGATTTCAATGTAAGATCATTATTCATCTACATGAAATTAAAATTCATAATTTTGTTGGATATTATTTTAAATTGGTCAAAATAATCCTATATATTGTTTGACAATCGTGATTAAAGTTAGTTTATATACAACATACTCCTCAATTTGACGGAGCGTCTTTTCTAAACAACGAAATCATAAGGAGTCTCTGATACCTAAAATAGATGATTTTTATAGTCGCGGTAACGTAGACTTGAAATTGACCAAAATAGATATAGTTCTAAGTTATGACATCTAACTAGTTTTTATTAAAAAAAATAATTTAGGTGAGTTGAGTTATGAATTCATCATAATCAGACAGATATTAAGAGTCAGAGAATATTCAAAAAAATATTTAAGTATTACTCAAAAAAATCATTAGGGAGTTTAACTTACAATATTTTCAGATGAGCCTAACTAGTTGCCCCAAGTAAGTTGGCATTTTTTTGGCAAACATCCAACTAATTGAGCCACAACTTCTTATAAAATAATAATTTTGTAAGTTAATTTAAATTTTAGATTGATTTTATGATAAAGAAAAGTCTCCTTAATTTGTATTGAATTGAAAAATAAAGGAGTACACTACTGTTAAGCACTAGCTATAGGGAGGAAACAAATTTGAATAGAAACATAATAGCCAGTTAACATTGTCTCAGATAAGACACATCTAAATTTAGTGCGCGGTCCAAATAGCTATTTGGCACATAGCTAGGTTCTAATTAAAGACTATAAATCCAAATAGACCATAGGAAAAAGACTTGTTGACAAGCAGTATTTAGTTTGCTTGATGGGATGACACTGACTTTAACCAATTAAGCACTGGTTCATATATTCATATATTCCTGTCATGCATCACCAAGATTAGTTCGAACCTTTCTACATAAAAATCTTAGCCCTTTAATTTGATGCATGAACCTTTATAGAATAAAGATTCACATTGATTTCACCCCAAAAATATTCATTTACAATATGGATGCACCATAGTAGTAATTGGTTGGGGAAAGAAATATATCAAAAACAAAATTACATAGAAAAACAATCTACTATCAATCTATCTAGCTAATAGTAATAACTAATATAATCTATAATTTAGTATTATTATTATTATTGAAGTTGGTTTCTGGAAAATATTTTCTGACCAGGTGCAAGAATAGCCAAAGGATCAAAATTATGTTTTCTCTGAACAAATCTATTCCATTTATCGCCAAAGTGACGCTTCCAATTCTCCTGTGTCAAGTAGTGAGGAAGATATAGCTTGAAATTGAAACCCTTATTGTAGCAAAGTTGAATAATTGCATTGTTTTGTGCCACCAATTTATCAGTAGGTGGTCCCTTTGGTGGTGGTGGAATAAATCGAAGCAATGCTATAATGTAGAAAATGTTGCTGTCTGGTACCACTACTGAGTGTCTATCATCCCACCTGATTAGTAATCATAAAAACAAAAACACTTTGTTATTAATTAAATAATTAATCTAACCAATTTCGAATACAAATGACAAGAATAGTAGTAGTAGTATTTGACTTCACAAATTTCTAGAACGAGATTAAAATATGAACTATGAAGCTAGCTATAGTTAGCTTTATCATTGATATCATTAAATGTATACGAGATTATGAGTCTTTTTTTAGTACACACCTAGAGAATTCCCTCAAATCTTGATCTTTTGAATCAGTTATTTATGGTGGTTTGGTTTGGTTTGGTTTGGCCTAACAAAACATATGCAATGTAATGTCCTAATAATAGTGAATTAATGCATGAAGTCGATTCATCAATGCATTAAGACGATTCATGGGTTAGGCGTGTTTTGAAACAGTTGCAGATAGGGCAATGGTGGGGGAGGGGACCCTTGAGGAAGAGGGAACCAAATTCTAATCCTTAGAAAAAGCAGAGCATCAATATATCCCTGTGTATGTGGAACCACAAGGGAGATTTTGTTTTTGTGTGTCAGAAATCAAATCCTATTATAAGAGAATACAAAACTTGGTGTCACTGTAATCCGGTTGGCGAATAAATATCATTGTCCATTCTTATTGGCAAAACTGATCATGAAAGATATGTTTTTTTTTTTGGAATGCCAAAATAGTTTCTCCTCAATTCTAAATCAATAATTAAATGTTTTAAGTTTATTAAACAGCTTTGAAAACTATGCAGATGATGGCTCCAGAATTTTCAAGTTGACGTTAAAGAATCAGAATTTAAGATAGATAAAGTTGAAAAAAAGCCAATATCTAATAGTAATTTTAATTTAAAATATTTAAAAAAGTAACAATTCAACTACTCATTCATTCCCAATTGATATTAAAAAAATATTATAATTAGTTTTATGTGCATTGTGCTATTATCTCTGTTTATATGGCTGTCCCACCAAAGAAGAATGTAGGTTCCCAGTTACCTTATTGGCCAACCACAGGCAAGGAGTGATAGTGAATAATAATAATAATAAGAATAGGACAAAAATTGCCTTATAAAAATACATATATTTTTTACAATAAAATAGAATAATTTGATAATAAAAAACTTACTTTTTAGGGTAAAATGACTTTACATGAACAAAGAAATAGTTGAAATTATACAATTAAAATACAAACAACTAATTTTTAAAAAAGTACTACTAACTAAGCCATTTAAGAAGAAACATTAAAAAGAATTTCCAAGTGAAAAAGAGAAAGTATATATAGGTTAAGTATAAAGTACAAACAAGGTGAGATAAAGATGGTACAAACCGCAGTGTGATGAAACAGCTGAGGTTACTATACAACCAATAGATGGTGAAGTATATGCCAATGGGGTCCCTTTCTAGTTCAAAACAAGTGCAATATCACTAGAGACCCACCCTTAACCACCCTGTTTAAAATCGGTGGTCCATCCCGGTGAAAGAGCCCAATGGCTAAGGTGATTCATATACAATATTATCTCCATTTTTTATTATAAGTCATTTTAATATTTGATTCAATTCGAGTTTGAAAACATTAATAGAACCTTAATTATTAAAAATTACTATTAGGTAAAGCTAAGTAATTAAACTTTTTCCATCTATAAAGAGATACTAATAAAAATACTTGCAAATATAAGTGTGTAATTGTGTACTTACTTGCTTCGCAATAGTGGATAAACTAGAATGGGACCACCAACCCCACTATTAAGGATTTTCTTGAACACTTCACGATCAAAATCAGCAATGTCGGATTTGGATACAAACATGTTCAACCATGGATGAGGTGCATCCCATATACCTTTAGCTTTCGCATCCTCTTCCACACGCTTCACACGTAACAAAAAATCCACATATTTCACATCATCCTCAAACTTTACACCCTCAACAAATCTCAGCCCTCCAAGCAATCTATCCACTTTCTACAAAACCAAGGGCATTTACGTCATTCAAAAAAATCCACAACAGCATAAAATATTTTAAATATTAACACTACAGATTCCAGAAAATGATGGTTTTTTTGGCCATTTTCGGAACCGTGGGGACCGTAAATAAACGTCAGCGAGATCTCAACGATCAGAACAAAAACAAATTAAGCACTCACTAATGTTACATGACCATTTTAACCTTAACCAAAAAAAGGCTCCAATTTTACTATTTTATGCTAATAACTAAGGTATCAAAAAAATAAAAGTACTGTCCCATTTGGTAATTTGAAACCAACAACACAGGCTTTTAAGTAGAGGTATTGTGTCAGAAAATCCAATGGAAGATACATTACGACCGTGTAGTCAGTTTTCCCCCAACCATAGCCATTTCCTCTTCAGATATAAAAATTCAAATCCCAAATAAATAATGAATAAAAATAAAATCTCAAACTCCAAAACTAACACTTATACCCAAATGATATGTGACGTTATGTATCAAGCTTATGGCAGAAGAGAATTAAATAAAACCCCTCCATTTCTTAACTTCGTACATGTGTAGGTGAAATCTGCATATATTTGACTTTTCACTCAGGTCCCACCTAATTTTGTTTCCTACCACTCATATTTTGTTTCGCCTGCGCAAAGATATCAAATTCGAAATGGCACAGATTCAAACCCGCAATATCTCTTATAAATAATAAATAAATAATAAACTAATTAATGTGATTATCTAATAGTTAATTACCGTGTCAACATCGGAAGAGCGAGAGGTTTTACGATAGTGAAGCGCGAGTTCTAAGCAATAGAGAACCGGTCCGGCTGAAGAAGGAATACGAACCGGATTGAAGGTTTGGTTCGAACCCATCGGAATTGTGGGCCATCCATTACACGGGTCATCATTTTTAACCACAACGAATCCTTCCACGTAATCAAAACCGTCACCTTCTGGTAGTGTCACCAGCCACTCTGCATCTTTAGTAAAGTCCTCAAATTCCGAGTAAATCACCCTTATCCACCTCACCTAATAAAAAAAAAATCAAAATATAATACTAATAATAATAATTAGTTCAATAATAAAAATAGTTCAGATATAAAATTACCATATCAGGGGCTTGTTGAAGAATGATTCTGGCTCTAGTGATGATGCCAAACTGACCGAGGCCACCAAGCGATGCAAAAAAAAGCTCTGAATTTTGATTTTCGGAGCAAACTAAGCTTTCACCTTTCCCGTTAACGACTTCTAATTCCGTTACGTTTGCCGTTTGTGGTCCGTAACGGAAAGTCTGACCACTAACACCGGCGTTAGATAACGTTCCACCCACCGTTAACCCGAGATAATCCGTCCACGATCTCGGAACAAGTTGAAACTGCGAAACGCACCGTTTCAGCACTTCTTCCCATAATGCCCCTCCCGAAACGTCGACGTATGGAACACCTTCGAGATAGAGGAGTTGAAAATGTTCCTCCGCGGTAGCGCGCATGTCGAGGACTAGTCCTTTTTCTGCCATGGCTTGGCCGTTGATGGAGTGGCCGTTGCCACGTGCGGCGACTGTCAGGTTTGCGGTTGTCGCCGCTGCTTTGACGGCTCTCGCAACGTCGGCGGTGGAGTATGGACGGATTACGGCGAGGGGGTTGGAGGATTTCATGCCGCCGAAGTCTTTGGTGGCGATGGAGTTTGGGGCGAAATGGAAAGAGGTTTGGAGGGATGAAACGTCGTCGTTTGGAGATGATTCTGTGTCGTTTCCATGAACGAAGTGTTCAAATTCAAGGTAAGCTATCATGTTTCTGGTGTGAAGTATTAAACGTCGTCGTTTGGAGTTTGAAGGTTTTGCTATGATAGTTTGAGTTTGAGTTTGAGATGTGCGTGGGTGGTTGGTCTTTAAATAGCGGCTGTTTAGGATTTGTTGTAATAAATGTATTTTATTTTTTTGGTCAAGAAGAAAAGAAGGTAATGGAACTTTGAGATTCTATAATCAAATCAAATATATTAAGCATGACGTATAGTATGTTTTTGGTCAAGAAGAAAAGAAGGTAATGGAACTTTGAGATTCTATAATCAAATCAAATTATTAAGTTAAAATTGATTATTCATTAATTTAATTAAAAAAGAATATTATATAAAAAAACATTCTCAATCCATTAAAGTAGTATATTTATTATTTTGTTTAATACAAAATAAATAGAGATTACAAAGATTAAAATCTATATTAATAAATGAAATAAAGGAGAATCATGTATAAATTTTTTAAAAAAAATTAATTTAATTTAAAAAATTGAATAAGTTGGTATAATTATACTACCTCATTTCAAATGAAATTAATAGGATGGATTGTGTATATTGATATTCAAGAAGAAGAGAATTGGAAAAAAAGTATTTCTCATTTATTACTATTTAATGTGTTACATCCCTTCCATATTTACAAGAAGCTGCTTATATCGCTTATATATGAGTGGGTTTGTTTTAAGTTATTAAATTATATTTCTTTAAATTATATTTCTTTAAATTATATTCTTTAGATTCATATTCTTTAGAATAATATTTTAATTTATATATTTGGATAAAAATAAACTTTTTTAGGAATATTTATAAATTTATTTAATTTAAAAATTATGAAAAATAAAAATATTAATAATTTGTGAGTAGAAGTAAGAAGTTAGCTGTAGTTGGATTTATTCTCATAGGAATGTTGGATTCTCACCCTTTAACCGTGAGAATAAAAAAAAAAAAATTATGTGTAATTAAGATTCTTTGGAATAAAATATGTCTTGGAATAATTTTTTTAAACTTGAATCAAACATGAGAATGTTGCATTCCCATGATCATATTTCTTAGAATATTTTTTACAACCTTGAAACAAACACACCCTATAATGTGTACATAAAACAAAAAGAGCATACATAACTACCTCTAACGACCTGCATAACTAACTTAAACTAATATAAAGTAGTTATGTTGATACATCCCCGTGAGTTGTAATATGTATGTTATATAATTCTAGCTTGGACAGAAGAGAACTAAACAAAGGGGCGTGTAAGCGTTTGTTTCAAACCATACAGAAATTTTGTGAGCTTGTAAACCGTGTTAGAATTTGGAATACCATAACAAGAATGAAGAAATATATACACTTCCTCATTAAGATCCCCATGTAGAAAAGCATTGTTCACATCAAGTTGCTCAAGATGCCAATGTTTGATGGTTGCAATAGACAAAAGAACCCTGACAATAGTAATATTTGTAATAGGTGAGAATGTATCAAAGTAGTTCACTCATTCCAATTGAGTCTAACACTTTGCTTCCAACATGTCTTTGTACCTCTCTATGGTTCCATTGGCATGGTACTTAACTTTATGGACCCATTTGTAACCAATTGGGACTTTGCTAACTAATTGGGACTTTGCAGGGAGATTCACAAGGATCCAAGTTTGATTATCCTTAAGAGCAGTTACCTCGATGTAATACGGTGGGAGAATTGACTTGGGTATTTTGCGTTTTATCGCAATTATTGCGGATAGCAAGAGTCTCCACCGACTTTTCTTTTATCCAATAAAGGAAAGGGTGAAAAGAACAAGAAATACATTTTGAGAATTTTCTTGAGTTCGGGGGGTAGGTTATGAAAAGGAAGGTGTTAGCACCCTTTTCATCCATAATTATCTACGGGCTCTTAGTTGCTAGCTCACTTTGAAATGCTCTGCAAAATGTGTTTGTGATTTGTTTTAAAAGTATTTTTGAAAAGTGCCTTTATTTAGGAGAACTTTGTAATGATTCTCGTCTCTATAAGAATGTATACAAAGTGTTTGCTTTTGAAAATATTTCATGAAAGATGTTTGTTTTTGGAAAGATGTTTTGAAAGTGTGAGTATGGAGATGGTTTTGTTTGTGAGCAAGCAACTACGAGCGTTCTACCTACTAAAAAAGTCTTTGTTCTTTTTCTCCTCCTTTAAATATTTTCATCTCACCATTGATTGGTAAGAAGCTCTATCATTGGATGTGAAGGGACAGGTGTGGGTCGTCGTACAGTCATAGAAGGAAACATTGTAGGATACCTTAGCAATTTGTCGTAAGGGACTATGATCGTTTACCGAAGGCAACATCGAAGGGTCATCAAGGGACTACGATCTTGTATTCAATGGTCATTGCTAAAGCATCCCACGTTCGAGGGACATGATTGTTTATTCTAAGGCAACAAGTGTGGGTCAACCCTAGAGGTGCAAGTGTGCGAAGTGTATTATTTTCATTTAATTTGTTTTGAATTAAGATTGTCTATTGTTTGATTTTATATATTTCCATACAAACCCTAATTACTAGCAATAGTATTGAAAGCGATAATTTGCGGAAATTTAAAGTCCTACACTATTACATCATTTAGGGGATGGGGATACAAATTACAAATGGAAATGAAAGCAATTAAAACCTAATAACTATTACAACTATATTGAATAATAGAATGTAAAATGTACAAGGATATAAAGATAGTGTAAAAGAGAAGAAAATTGTTTTCTTTCTATGATTTTGTTATGAAAAGGTTTTAAAGTTAAGCTAATTAACTAAAGAAAGAAATAAATTAATTAAATTCTAAGTTAATTTAAAAGATAAAATCAAAACCTAACTCTAAATTAATTAATTAATTTTAAGAAAGAAAAATGTATTTTTTAGGATTTTTGTTTAAAAGAAATAAAATAAAAACATGAGAATATTTAGTCTAAAGATTTAGTAAAATATTTTTTTTATATTTTTGTAATAAAATAATAATAAGAATAAAAAAAAAAAAAGAAAAGAAAAGAAAAATATAAAATTTGGGTTAGGGGGTTTGAAAGTGAAAATGGTGTTAGGAAGTAAAAATAGTTTTTGTTTGTTTTAGGCTCAAACCCCTTTTTGTAGCCAGAAAATAAAATAAAATAAAATAAAAAAATATAAGATGGGCTGCATGTTATATAGTGATCAGAGGGTGTTGTTGAGTAAAAATGGTTAGACCCAATAAGAACAGGCCCAGGCGCGCTTATGTGTAAAAGAGAAACAAGGAAATGTTGTAAAAAATGCCAAAAGGTCTCGCTGGGGCTCGAACCCAGGACCTCCTATAACAATGCCTTACGTGCGCGCTTGCTGCCACTGGGGTGGCCTGTACATCTGGTATAGAAACAACAACCAATAGTTTAAAATAAAACATGTCCATGGTTGTACTTCATCTTCAACCTCGTGCCAGATTTTTGAACTTCTGAACTTACTCCTTTCTCAACCATTCTCAAAAGTGTAAACATCAAACTTGTTAGAAATTTCATCACGATTTCAGAAATGTAAATAACTTAAGCTAAAACTCAAAGATGAACACGAATTTCTAATGGTACCAAATTCTGACCTAATTTTTCAGGATGTTCAAGTTCAAAATTCTCACTACTTAGGTAACATAAATGAATTTAAGGACATGGTTAGTTTCAGGGCTATGATATCTACATTTTATCTTTGAAAATGGAAACCAAATGATGCCTATATGAAGAATTCAAAAGTCAGAAAACTCACATTGAAAATGGAATTCGTGTTTTGAGTTTGAGAAACTTTCAAGGTGTTGTAATGATCTGGTTAGCTACAGTGAACCTCCAGGAAGCTAATGCAATGATTAATTTGGATTAAGGATGGTTGAATCATGTTGGAGAAGTCAATGTGCAACACCCTGTTTTTGGTTATGGAGGATAGTGAAGATGGAGTTACAGTTGTGTAGCAGGTGTTGGGATGGGTTATATTTGATGTGAGAAAGCTTTAGGATTGATTTGGATAAGAAACGCACGAGTGGTTTATGAGATGGAAATTCTTGGGCATAAATGACAAGTTATGGTGATTTTAGAGCAATTTATGGTTTAAGGGAGTTTCAATGCTTGTTCTTTCGTGTCCTAGGTTGCATAATAATGTCTCAATTTATAGGAAAAGGTTTTGAGAGCTTGAGGTGATCAGAAGTACAAGTTCATATATTATGACTCTTTGGCTTGTTTTTGAAGCAAGATTCATACACATTACCCCAATGCATAGTACAAGGCTATCTAGATTGGTTACAAGATTTAAAAATGTTTATATGACTTTGTATGTTGAGTGTGTTATGAACAAACAAGTTAGAACTCAAGACAAGTTAACTTTGTGATTAAATCAACTTTTCAAGAATGAAATGGTAACTTTGTGCCATAAATGGAAATACAACTTGGATAATGGCTCAAATGCTTGGATAATGGCTCTATCAGTTATGTAATTAATTAATTATGGAGTGAAACACAAGTTAGAAGCCTGCAAAGTAAGATTATGCAGCATGGCTATGAGATTGGATCAAATGTTCATCAAGAAAATGACCTATAATTCAAGTTTATGAGGCCATCTTCATCTCTTTGAAACTTCTAGCTCAAGCATGATCTCTTCAAGTTCTTGGACATTTTAGAAAGCTTGAAATATCCTTTTACAACCTTCATGTTAACCATTTTGACAAAATCATCTTAGAGATATGTGAAAAATGACCAAAAAGTTGGGATAAAAATCTGCATAAACTAGGTCAAATTTCCACTAAGTGTTTTTTAGAAAAAGTGCATGACTTCATGGACTTATAACTAAAAATCTAAACATTTTTTGGATATGAGCCCTCTAATACAAAGTTGTAGATATCATCAAGATCTATAACTTTCACGTTTAAAGTTTCTTTTGAATCATCTTGAATTTTGATGAAAATTTGGCATGAAGTAGTGAAATTATCATGTATAAAAACACTTAGAAAATATTTCTAAGTCTTGAAAAGTTTGACTTTTCAAATAGACTTTTGACTTTCTTGATTTATTGATGATCAAGCTTCATATTTTTGAATGTATTGATGAATTGTGATCTTTGAAATCAAATCTTGATCAAAAAGTCAAGGTTTGACTTTTTGTGCATCAGTTGACTTTTTTCATCAGTTGACCCAAAATTCAACTATCAATCCATTGATTTTGGAAGATGATTTGAGACATGAGATTAAGTCAACATGTTGTATTTGAATCCTTGATATTATGCTTCAAGCCATTGAATCATGTATTAGGTCAAAAGTCAGTGATTAGTCAATTTACAATCAAAACCCTAATTTTGACCATTTTGCCCTTTTGGTAAATTGAGTGCTTTTCTTGAAGAATTGTGATCAACACTTGATCAAATAATGAATAGGACCTTAAAATATTGATGTTGTCCATAAATCATGAAGTTTGACTACGGTTGACCATAATTGACCTTTTACCCAATACAGTTGATTTTCAGTCATCTGGTCAATTGACTGAGCAAAATTGTGATTCAAGACTTGAAACTTGACATGAGTATTCTTAGAGGTCTATAATGATCCATGAAAGTAACTTAAGGCATTAGAAGTCCAATTATCCTTGTGAAAATAAAAACCCTAATTTGAGGCATCAATGTTTAGGAGGTGGTTTGACCTAGTCAACACTTAGTGCAAACTTGAGCCATTGGAGATCTTGTGAGAAATGTTTTGAGAAAAGAGAGGGAAAATTTTGGGGTACAATAGCTTCCCCTGTTCAATCTTCTTAAACCTGAAAAGTTAGATTGGTAGGTCTGCCATTCGTTGACTTGAAGGTGGAAGATGATTGAACACTAGAGTGCCCAAAAATTTGCACTCGCTGATGCACGAAGTAATGTGTTGGTTGATTTCATCAGGAATGGGATTAAAGATGCCATTTGAAGATAATTTCTTGAATTTAACTTGGAGAAGTGTCAAGATAAATCTTAGGTTGATTTAACACTGAACCAGAGAAGTGTTTTTGTCTTTAGCCGAAAGAAGTATCAGAACTTAATCTGAGCCGCAGAGAGATCCATTGAAAGAGGTATCAGAACTTAATCTGAGCCAGAAGATGCCTATGTCTTAAATCAGTATCATAAATTGATCTAATCCAGAGGAGGTCTTTATATCTTCAAACGAATGAAATATCAGAACTTAATCTGAGTTGGAGAAAGGTCTACTGAATGAGGTATCAAAACTTAATCTGAGCTAGAGAAAGGTCTACTGAAGGAGGTATTAGAACTTAATTTGAGCCAGTAGATAATCTTGATATCTTTAACCGAACAAAGTATCAGAACTTAATATGAGTCGGAGAAAGGTCTACTGAAGGAGGTATCAGAACTTAATCTGAGCCAGTAGATAATCTTGTTGTCTTTAACCGAACAAGTATCAGAACTTAATCTGAGCCGAAGAAAGGTCTACTAAAGTAAGTATTAGAACTTAATCTGAGCCAGCAGATAATCTTGATGTCTTTTGATTGATCTTTCCTCAAATAGGTAAAGAATTAGTTGCATGAAGATGCATGCATTGCGTAATGATGTTCTCAAAATAAATGAGATTGTGCTATATGTTTTGTATGAATATGTCATGATGTATGAATGTGTAATGTCATTGAAATGTATCTTCGTCTGGGAAAATAAATCCCTGACTACCGTTGTGGATTTTATGGGAAACTAAATCTCGGACTACTACTGGAGATGAAGAGTATGTGTATCTTCGACCTTGTTTAGAGTGCTTGCACTGGGAATTCCTGTTTGCTGTTTTAAGGAAAATCTGCAGAGAATGTTGATTTCTGTTTGGGGAGCAGAATTTAGGAATCTTGGTTCTCAATTGCTCTACTAGGGGATTTTAATTATCATATAACCTGACTAGGGATAAAAGAGATGATTAGACTTTTGATCGTCTAGGGAGGATGAAGTTGACTGATATCTGGTCAGGTCCCAGGCTTTTCAGCAACTTTCTTGGGATAGTATCAACTTTACTGGAGAAGAGGAATTTTTCCAGTGAGTGGTCTGAGGAATAGACTAAAACTGGGGAGGTTGTAGTATGTTGGGGAAATAAACCCTATTGAAGAAGGCATTCTGATGACCTTACTGGGGGAAGAATTTTGCAAGGTTTTCGATTTCAGTTTTGGAAGTCTAAACTTGGCTGGGGAAGAGAATTTCCAGGGAATGTGTGGATTGGAACTCTGTATGGAGAATGCATGAATTCACTCTGTGGGGATAATCTCATTGAAGTGACTCTGTGGGGATATCCCAAATCCTTAAGTAAATGCTTATTATTGTTCTTGTGCATACATTTGTTAAGAGTTAATCATGTTCATATACACATGTTCATTCAATTTTAGTCATTCGACGTTTTTGCACTCAAAACGGAAAAAACAAAAAGTTTGCACTTCAAAGTATATTTGTATTGATAATTTGCCTAAAAACGGGCATTTTTGTATAGGGAGACAAAAATCCTAATAAGAGGAAGTCGTCGAAAAATGAAAAGAATACAAGTGAAAACAAAAATTGTATATCCATGTGGAAGTGATCTTATTGGTTTCCAACTCTGCTATTTCCCCTATGTCTTCGAACATCATCCCTTACCGTCGAAAGAAGTTGATTTAATTGATCTTGTACCATTTGAACTTTTAACCTTGGTAATAAATTTGGCTGTAGTGATCCAACGGGATATAGTCGTACGCTTTAATCCTTAACTTTTGCCTGGACCTCCCTTTCAGGTTTTCAGTCCACCAGGATACCCATTTTTGCCCAAGTCTCCCTTTCAGGTTTTCGACTTGCCGGGTGTACAATCTTTTGTATATATCCATAATTTTTCCCCAAACCCTTTTGGTTCATCGGGATGCCCTTATTTTTGCCTAGGTATGTCAACCTAGTGGGTCATTCTTTATGCATAGTATTTTTTGACTATGTCTGCATTCATAAGATGCGGGAAATCTTCACCGTCCATAGTGGTTAGCATCATAGCACCGCCAGTGAATACTTTCTTGACAATAAATGGCCCTTTGTAAGCGGGAGTCCATTTTCCCTTGGGATCGCCCTTGTTGTAGAATGATGCATTTTATTACTAAGTCGCCAGCCTGGTATACTCGAGGTTTGATCTTTTTGCTGAATGCCTTGATCATACGCTTTTGATACATTTGACCATGACAAACAACATTCAATCTCTTTTCATCAATCAAATTCAACTGGTCCAATCTAGTCTGAATCCATTCGTCTTCACCTAAATCTGCTTCTTTCATAATCCTTAAGGAGGGAATCTGAACTTCAGTAGGAAGGACAGCTTCCATGCCATAAACTAAAGAGAAAGGGGTTGCCCCAGTTGATGTTCGAGCCGAAGTACAGTAGCCGTGAAGAGAAAATGGTAACATCTCATGTCAATCTTTGTAGGTCACCACCATCTTTTGCGTGATCTTCTTTATATTTTTGTTGGCGGCTTCCACTGCACCATTCATCTTAGGTCTGTATGGACAAGAATTGTGATGTTTGATATTGAACTGTGTGCAGAGTTCAGTAATCATGGCATTGTTGAGGTTGGTTCTGTTGTAGGTGATGATCCTTTCAGGGATGTTGTACCAGCAGATGAGGTTATGCTTGATAAACCGGGCTACAACGTTCTTAGTAACTGAGGCAAATGAAGCGGCTTCGACCCATTTAGTGAAGTAGTCAATAATAACGAGGATAAAATGATGTCCATTAGAGGCAGTGGGCTTGATCTCTCCAATCATGTCAATTCCCCACATTGCAAATGACCACAGAGCAATCATGACGTTCAAGGGTATCAGAGGCACGTGAACCTTGTTATCATAGATCTAACACTTATGGCAAGTCATCGAGTGGTGGTGGCAATCAGTTTCCATAGTCGACCAATAGTATCCAGCTCTTAGAATCTTCTTGGCCATAATGTGCTTGCTAGAGTGAGTTCTGAAGATACCTTCATGCATGTCTTCCATGATCTTTTCCGCTTCCTTCTTGTCCACACAATATAGCAGAGTAAAATCATGGTTGCGCTTATACAAGATCCCATTGCTTAGGAAGAATTTGGCTGAGAACCTCCGTAAAAATTTCTTGTCGCTGATTGAGGCTCCCTTAGGATATTCTTGTTCTTCAAGGTACCTCCTCACTTCACGATACCATGGCTTCTCCTTATCAGTGTCGATCTCATAACAGTGCGCAGGCTCGTCAAATCTTTCAATAGTAATTTTGGGAGCTTCGTTGTCCCAATTTACCTTGAATATAGACGATATAGTTGCTAAGTGTTGTACCCCAAAATTTAACCTCTCATTTTACTCAAGGCATGCCCATTGAGGTCCCCAAATTGCTCCAGGGTGACTAAGAATTGACCAGACAAATTCTCCTCCTAAGGAAATAAACCTCTAACTAGGTTTTCAATTTTCATCAAGATGTGTGAGCTCTAATGGTCTAAATTGTTTTCCATGGTCCTAATATGTCCTCAAGATTATCCATGCCAAATTTCATGCCTTGCACAACAAGTTTGCTCAGTCAACTGCTCAAATGCCTGAAAATCAACTACACTAGGTCAAAAGTCAACTCTGGCCTATATACAGTCAAACTTCAAGATTTTTTGTCAACCTCAACATTTTGAAGTGATATCCATCATATGATCAAGGGTTGATCATGATTCCTCAAGAAATGCTCCTAATTCATCATAAGACAAGAATTGCTAATTAGGGTTTTTATAGGAAAAGTCAATCAAACTTTGACCAAACATAACTTTATCATACTTTATCAGAAATTTTTCCACCAAGGATAATTTTTAAGAGAATCCAATTCCCTACAACTTCTCTTCATCCCTCAAGTTCAAGAAATGCATCAATCGAAAGATACAAGCTCATACATTATGGGACCTTTCAAAAAGTCAACAAAAGCACCTTTTGGGTCAAAGCTTGGTACATGAACATGAAAGATTTAATTGAGATGAAACCAAAAGGGATGTTTAGAGGACATACTAAGCTCTTTAAAAAAATCCAAGAACACCATCATAGGATTAAAATTGAGACAGATATGCATTGCTAAAGTTGACTAATTTTTGGAAAAGTGCATGAAGCAAATAATGACCAAACTTGGATTTTTTCCAAACGGGCCTATCTTTTTATATTTGAAACTTGTTGCTAGCTCGGCCCACGACCTCTAAACCCATCCATGCCTTATTTGGTCATTGTGATACGGTGGGAGAACTGACTAAGGTTTTGCGTTTGTTTTCGCAAATGTTTCGGTTGAGCAAGAGTCGCCACCGACTTTTTATTTTATCCTAAGGAAAGGTTTAAAAAGCACATCAAAAACCTTTGAGATTTTTCTTGGGTTCGGGGAGTAGATTATAGGAGGGGAAGGTATTAGCACCCCTTCTATCCATGGTTATCCATGGGCTCTTAGGTACTTGCTTAGATCAACTTGCCTTGGTTTTCAATTGTTTGAAATGGTGCTTTGTGTGTGGTTTTGAAAAGGTTTTGAAAAAGATGCCTTGTATAGGCTACCCTTGTAACAATTCTTTACTCGAATGTTTTACAAAAGGTGTTTGTCTTTTTGAAAAGATGTTTCAAGGTTTTTGGAAGTTTACTTTGAAAGTGTTTGTGAAGTGGATTTTGAAATAGGCAAGGGTTTTCTTGGAAAGTTGGCAAGTACTTAAGAGTTCATCTACCCTAAAGTTTTCTCAAAGATTTTTGCTTATGTTTTAAACCTTTTGACAATTTTGTTCCACCATTGCATTTGGTGGACAATCTTGTTTTAGGAGATTAAAGGGACGGGCGCGGGTCATCGTTTAGACCATAGTTGCAATAGTGTTAAAATGTCTTTGGGTAATTTTTTCTTTAAAAGGGACTTGATCATTTTAGGCAACATTTTGAGGGACTATGATCATTTGATTGTTTTTGTTTTACCCAAAGAAGTTCAACATGCAATATGGCCCATTTTTGAAAGGCAACAAAGTGGAATACCCTAGGGGGTGCAAGTGTGAGATGTGTTGTTTATTTTCATGCTCATTTATCTTGTATTAGGTCCAACTATTTTTTTGTCGTTTTTCGCATACAAAACCCTAATTCTAGCATAGTATGTTTAGAAAGCATTAAAAGTGCGAAATTTAAATTCCTACGCTATTACATCACAATAATATGGGGAGGGGGGTACAATGTTTCAAATGGGGGTTATTTGGACAAGAATTTAAAACCTAGACTATTACATCAATATTGAATATTTGCAAGGTAATTTAATTGTATAAATAGATAGAAATTGAAATAAAATGTGCAAAATGCAAAAAGAAAGGTTTTTATATAAAAAAAGTATTATTTATAAAAAATCAAAGAAAAATAAAAAGGTATTATTTTTGGAGTATTTTCAAATTTAGGGCAAAAACCCTAATTTTAATCAAAATGTATATTAATTAATTAATTCATATAATATTCATTATTTACATACAAAAATAAAATAAAATATGGTATATTTGAAAAAAGGCATTTTTTAGTATTAAATATTAAAAAAATAAAATATGTACATTTTTTGGTGTTTTTACTCTAAATGCATTAATATATATATGTATATTTATATTATTTTAAATATGTATTATATGTAAATAATAATAATAGTTATAATTTTTTAGAAAATAGTATTTTTTACATGAAGTATTTCTGAGAGTAATAAAAAATAAAAATGAAAATGAAAATATATTTACACTATTTTTATTTATTTATTCTAAATAATAATATGTATTTATTTATGTATAAACAAAAGAAATAACCAAATAAATATGCAATAAATTCAAAAATGATGGAAAAAATATTTTTATGTTTTTAATATGCTGAGAAAAAATAAATGAACCAATCAAAAAAAGAAAAAGTCAAAAAGAAATAAAAATAAAGCAAATGGGCTCAGGGGGTGTGAAAGCAATCATGAGGTGTGAATAAAAAAAAACACAAGCCCAGCCCAAAGACCACTGTCTTCAACCTCCAGCAACAACATTTGAAAAAACGCGCGCCCTGTTCCTCATCTTCCAACTCTTGATACCTGGCTTTTTAGCAAAAACTCATAACATAACAAATGTTCAGCATGAAGAGACGATTCTAACCATGTATAGAACTTGACCTAACTCTCTAAGATGAAGGAGAATTTCTCCTCCCCCAAATCCTAACCTAGTTTTTCTGTCATTTTCAAACTCCAAATTCTCTCTACTCAGGCAAAAGAAATGAAAAGTAAAGACATGGACATGTTCAGTGGCATGAGTATGACATTATTTCTTCACAAACTTAAGACTAATGATGCATAATAAGAGAGATACGAATTCAAAATTTTACCTATTCAGTTGAACTTCTATCTGGAGATGTAGGAACTTTCAGTGCAAGGTGATGATTGGAAGAGCTTCCTTGAGGTCCAGGGATGCTGTTTCAATGCTTACTTTGTCTTGAGAGCTTCTGAATCGAGCTAGAGAACTTCAACTGCAAAACAGAAAAACAAAAATGGTGAAGTGGCTTAGAGGTGTTACAGGTTGTGTCTTAGCTTCTGGATAGCTTGCATAGGTTGTAAGGAAGGTAGAGGAACAGGTTTGGGCAAGAATGCTTGAAGGGATTGAGAGATAGCACTCAAACTGCAGGGGTTGCTCTGTTTGAGCAGTTTCAAGGTGATTATGGCAATGGGAGTGTTTAAGAGGCCAAGGGTTCGTGTGTTAGCTTAGTTGGGATATGCTGAGTATGTTTGATAAGTTTGTTCTTGTGTTCTAATGCTGAGATGAGAGTTGTTGTGAGATATGGAACTTTTCTTCACACTTAAGCAACAAAATGCAACTTGTGTTTCTAGGCATGTAGAGGGCCCCTAATGTGCTGCATAATCCCTCCTTGATCAGTGTGTTATGTTCATAATCTTGTGCCATTCAGATTTGCAATGTACTTGTTGGATTTCCAAATTGACATAAAGCTAACTTTTACCAAAATGGCTAATTTGCTTTATCTAGTTTGGGATTAAACCTTTATACAATGTTCAAACTCATAGAACAACACCTTAACACAATGAATATGCATTAAATTATTGAGTGTAACTTGGTTTAAGGACCTGTAATCTAACCTAAAGCATGCTGAGTTCAAATTGCAAAGTTATGGACATGGAACTTGGTCATGAACAAAGTGGTTTTTTGCTATATTGTGAAATTCGATTCTCTCTAACCATGAGGTTGTTTGAGAAGTTCTTGGACATTTTGGAAAGCTTGGAATGTGTACTATAATCCATATTTGAAATGCAAATTGAAATTACAAGTGGAAGTGTATGGAAAATGGCCTTGAAGTGGGGTAGAAAACCTTGTCAAAATAGGTTAAAATTTCACTAAGTTAAAAATGGTTTAGTGCCCTTATTCAAAAATTTGTAACTTGAGATACAAGCTTCAAATGAGAAAACTTTGTGAATCAAGGTTGTAAATTATGCAACAAGCTACAACTTTCATGTTTGGACTTTTGTTTGAATCCAAATGGATCATGGTGAAAAAGTGGGGCAAAGTTGGGAAAAAATTAGGGTTTTTCATAACTTAGAAAAATTCTAAGTTATGAAAAATTCCATTTTAAACCCTAATTTGCATTTTGTGATTTCTTGGTGAACAAGTTTCATGATTTGGCATGTTTTGATGAAAAATGAATCTTGACTCTTGATTTTGACCAAAAAGTCAAAGTTTGACTTTTCAGTATACAGTCAAAATTAATCAATTGACTGGGAAATTCAACTGTCAATCTTGTGTACTTGGGATCTTTTGAGTTTGTTGATCATGTTAATATAATTCCATAGGGTCCTTAAGTCCATGTGTGAGCTTGGTTTGCCATTGGCTAGGTCAAACAGTCAAAAATTGCCTTTGTGCAGTCAAAACCCTAAAAATGACCATTTTGCCCTTTTGGTAATCTGATCAAATTTCTTGGGGAATTGTGATCCAAACTTGATCCAATGGTCCATATGAGTTCATAATGTTGACGTGGGTCAAATTTCATGAGGTTTGACTGTCAATTGGCCACAATTGACTTTTTCCCCAATACAGTTGATTTCTAGGTCAACTGTCCAATTGACTGGGCAAAACTTGGAATCAGGACTTGAAACTTGATATGGGTAAACTTGGGAGTTCAATATGAAGCGTGAAAGTCATCTTAGGCATTTTGGGTCAAAACATCTTTGTGCAAACACAAACCCTAATTTGAGTCAACAGTGCAAGGAGAGGTCTTGAGCAGAGGAAACCCTAACTGGATCTTGAGCTCCAAGGGTCTTGTGATGAGAAAATGTTGAGAAAAAGGGAGGGCAAATTTTGGGGTACAACAGTTGCCCCTGCTCAATCTTCTTGAATCCGAAGAGTTAGATTGACAAGTTTGCCTTTCGTGGCTCGAGGGTAAAAGGAGATTGGACACTAGAGTGCCCTTAAATTTGCACTCGTCAAAGCAATGGATGCGGAATGGGCTTAGAGATGCCATTTGGAGATGGGCTTAATGATGCCATCGGGAGGAGTGACAGAAACTTGTCGGGGATGGGCTTAAAGATGCCATCTGGAATGGGTATCAGAAAGGTGCCCACGTTTAGGACCATCTCTGAACTGGGGGCTGAATAAGCAATAGATTGACATCCGTATCTGGAGGCATCCGTAAACTGTTTTCAAAAGTTGAGAAGAGTCTGAACAAGCGATAGATTAACATCCGTTATTGGGAAGAATCTGTAAACTGTTTTCAGCAGTCTTCGAAGAAGAATCTGAACAAGCGATAGGTTAACATCCGTTACTTGGAGAACCCGTAAACTGTTTTCAGAAATCTTGAAGTTGAATAAGCAATAGAGCCTCATCCGTTGTTGGGAAGCGTCCGTAAACTGTTTTCAAAAGTTGCATCTGAACAAGCGATGGATTAACATCCGTTGTTGGGAAGAATCCATAAACTGTTTTCAGAAGTCTTGAGAAGAAACTGAACAAGCGATAGGTTAACATCCGTTACTTGGAGAACCCGTGAACTGTTTTCAGAAATCTTGAAGTTGAATAAGCAATAGAGCCGCATCCGTTGTTGGGAAGCGTCTGTAAACTGTTTTCAAAAGTTGCATCTGAACAAGCGATGGATTAACATCCGTTGTTAGGAAGAATCCATAAACTGTTTTCAGAAGTCTTGAGAAGAAACTGAACAAGTGATAGGTTAACATCCGTTACTTGGAGAACCCGTGAACTGTTTTCAGAAATCTTGAAGTTGAATAAGCAATAGAGCCGCATCCGTTGTTGGGAAGCGTCCGTAAACTGCTTTCAAAAGTTGCATCTGAACAAGCGATGGATTAACATCCGTTGTTGGGAAGAATCCATAAACTATTTTCAGAAGTCTTGAGAAGAAACTGAACAAGCAATAGGTTAACATCCGTTACTTGGAGAACCCGTGAACTGTTTTCAGAAATCTTGAAGTTGAATAAGCAATAGAGCCGCATCCGTTGTTGGGAAGCGTCCGTAAACTGTTTTCAAAAGTTGCATCTGAACAAGCGATGGATTAACATCCGTTGTTGGGAAGAATCCATAAACTGTTTTCAGAAGTCTTGAGAAGAAACTGAACAAGCGATAGGTTAACATCCGTTACTTGGAGAACCCGTGAACTGTTTTCAGAAATCTTGAAGTTGAATAAGCAATAGAGCCGCATCCGTTGTTGGGAAGCGTCCGTAAACTGTTTTCAAAAGTTGCATCTGAACAAGCGATGGATTAACATCCGTTGTTGGGAAGAATCCATAAACTGTTTTCAGAAGTCTTGAGAAGAAACTGAACAAGCGATAGGTTAACATCCGTTACTTGGAGAACCCGTGAACTGTTTTCAGAAATCTTGAAGTTGAATAAGCAATAGAGCCGCATCCGTTGTTGGGAAGCGTCCGTAAACTGTTTTCAAAAGTTGCATCTGAACAAGCGATGGATTAACATCCGTTGTTGGGAAGAATCCATAAACTGTTTTCATAAGTCTTGAGAAGAAACTGAACAAGCGATAGGTTAACATCCGTTACTTGGAGAACCCGTGAACTGTTTTCAGAAATCTTGAAGTTGAATAAGCAATAGAGCCGCATCCGTTGTTGGGAAGCGTCCGTAAACTGTTTTCAAAAGTTGCATCTGAACAAGCGATGGATTAACATCCGTTGTTGGGAAGAATCCATAAACTGTTTTCAGAAGTCTTGAGAAGAAACTGAACAAGCGATAGGTTAACATCCGTTACTTGGAGAACCCGTGAACTGTTTTCAGAAATCTTGAAGTTGAATAAGCAATAGAGCCGCATCCGTTGTTGGGAAGCGTCCGTAAACTGTTTTCAAAAGTTACATCTGAACAAGCGATGGATTAACATCCGTTGTTGGGAAGAATCCATAAACTGTTTTCAGAAGTCTTGAGAAGAAACTGAACAAGCGATAGGTTAACATCCGTTACTTGGAGAACCCGTGAACTGTTTTCAGAAATCTTGAAGTTGAATAATTTTAGTCTGTCGACTGATCTTTCCTGAAAAGGTAAAGAGTTAGTTGCATGCAATGTCATAATGCATGATGAAATGTATGTTATATGGCATGAAGGTAAATGATGTGAATGTGATGAATGCGCATGTAAGCTGACGAGCTGTCTTGCTGAAGATAAATGAATCCTGACTGCTGCCGGGGAAAATAAATCCTTGGCTGCTGCTGTGGGAGAAAATTCCTGATGACCTCTACTGGGGAGTAGAAATCTAGTAGACTCATGCTGAGGAGGTAAGACTGAGAATCTTCTGCTTGATGGGAAGCAACTCTGGTGATCTTACTGGGGAATCAAGGTTTGCTCTCCTAAAACTCTGTGGGGAAAAAGGTTCATGAGTCTAGCTCCGCTGGGGATTGATAATTTGAAGCTTTAGCTCAGCTGGGGACACTGAAACTTAAACTCTGAGGGGAATTGAATTCCGGAGGATTCTCTGGCTGGGGATTTGCAAAGATAAGTTACTGCTGGGGAATTTTGATGGACTCCGCTGGGGGATGGGAAGAATTCTGGCGAGTGCGATCTTCCGTGGCCGTTAGCTGAGGGTAACCCAGTTATAAGCCTCTAGGAGGAATAACTTTGAATAAAAACTCGGGAGAGACGTCCGTACTCTGCGGGGAAATATCCTCCGGAACCTTACTGGGGATAAGCTTCGAGAATCTGCTGGAGATAATCCTCGGGGTTTGCTAGGGATATGGATTCCAAATCTCTTGGGGGGGTTCCTTCGAAGGGGTGTCAAGATATCCATCTGTACCTTCATCCTATCCGTAATCCTCTTTCTTTGGTTCAATTAGGAAGTGACTATATTTCAAATGCATATGCCTATTTAACAAAACATTGGACGTTTCTCGAAATAAAACAAATAGTGCAAGAGAAAAAGAAAAGGGAAATGACACAAATTTCTGGGAAAAGTATCTGTATTGATTTTCTTTGAGTATATTTGTACAAAGGAGACAATCATCCTAGTAAGAGGACTTTGTCGAAAACATTGAAAGATTTTATACAAAATAAAGGATGGCTATGTGAAATAATTCCATGGGATTCCATTCTGCTATAGCTTTCACAACTCTGAATATCTGCCCGTTCAGTGCTTCGTTTGATAATGACCGGATTGATCAGAAGTCTGGAACTGGTTGATGAAGAGATTGTCTTTGAAGTGATCCGACGAGACATAGTCATACGCTTTAATTCCCTAACTTTTGCCTGAATCGCCCTTTCGGGTTTTCGATCCACCGGGAAACCCCTTTTTGCCCAAGCCGCCCTTTCGGGTTTTCGACTTGCCGGGTGTACAGATTTTTTTGTGTTTTTATCCCTAATTTTTGCCTGAACCGCCCTTTCGGGTTTTCGGTTCACCAGGATGCCCATTTTTGCCCAAGCCGCCCTTTCGGGTTTTCGACTTGTCGGGTTATTTTATGCGTAGTATCTTTTGACTATGTCTGCGTTCGCAGGGTGCGGCAAATCGTCGCCGTCCATGGTGGTCAGAATCATTGCACCACCAGAAAATATGCTCTTGATCACAAATGCTCCTTCATATGTAGGAGTCCATTTGCCCCTGGGATCACTTTGCGGCAAGATAATCCGCTTGATTACGAGATCCCCGACTTGATACACTTGACGTCTGACTTTCTTATTGAAGGCCTTGATCATCCGCTTTTGATACGTCTGACCATGGCATATAGCAGCAAGTCGTTTCTCGTCGATCAGATTGAGTTGATCCAGTCGGGTCTGCATCCAATCATCTTCATTCAAACCTGCATCCTTCATAATCCTCAGAGACGGGATTTGGACTTCCATAGGCAAAACAGCTTCCATGCCATAAACCAAAGAAAATGGGGTTGCCCCAGTTGAAGTACGTGTCGTCGTACGGTATCCATGCAGAGCAAACGGTAACATCTCATGCCAGTCTTTGTAAGTGACTGTCATTTTCTGAATGATCTTCTTAATGTTTTTGTTCGCAGCTTCAACAGCACCGTTCATCTTCGGCCGATAGGGAGACGAATTGTGATGATAAATCTTGAACTGTTCGCACAAGGCGGTGATCATTGTATTATTCAGATTTGTACCGTTGTCCGTGATGATTCTGTCTGGAACACCATATCGACATATGAGATTTTGCTTGATGAAGCGGGCAACCACATTTTTGGTGACAGAAGCGAAGGAAGCTGCTTCGACCCATTTAGTGAAGTAGTCAATGGCAACCAGGATGAAGCGATGTCCATTGGAAGCCGTGGGCTTGATCTCTCCAATCATATCAATGCCACACATTGCAAAGGGCCATGGAGCAGTCAGGACGTTGAGGGGAACCGGAGGGATATGAACTTTGTCAGCATAGACTTGACACTTGTGACAATTACGGGAATGTTGATGGCAGTCAGCTTCCATGGTAGACCAGTAATAGCCTGTCCTCAAGATCTTCTTAGCCATTGTATGCCCGCTCAAGTGAGTGCCGAATGTGCCGCTGTGTATATCAGTCATGATCAGCTCTGCTTCAGCTTTATCCACACATCGGAGTAGTACACAATCATGGTTTCGTTTGTAGAGGATGCCGTTGCTCAGGAAGAACTTAGCAGCGAATTTCCTTAAGAACTTCTTGTCATTCACGGAAGCTCCTTCAGGATAATCTCTAGTCTCGAGATACCTTTTGATTTCATGGAACCAAGGTTGTTCCACTACTTCTTCGGTATTAATCTCGTGGCAATGTGCCGGTTCATCCATTCGCTTGATGGTGATTTGGGGAGCCTCATTATCCCAGTTGAGTTTAAACATGGAGGACATTGTGGCTAGAGCATCGGCTAGCTGATTCTCTTCTCGCGGGAAATGCTCGAAGGCAATTTGCTCGAAATGCGGCAACAATGTCAGGACATGTTCTTTGTATGGGATAAGATTAGGATGCTTGGTATCCCAGTCTCCTTTGATTTGGCTGATGACCAAAGCCGAGTCCCCAAATACGATCAAAGATTTGATCCCCAAGTCTATAGCAGCCTCGAGACCAAAGATGCAAGCTTCATACTCAGCCATGTTGTTTGTGCAGCTGAAGCAAAGTCGGGCCGTGAAAGGCGTGTGACAACCTTCCGGAGAAATGAGTACTGCGCCAATACCGTTTCCAAGTGCATTTGAAGCACCATCAAAGTACAGGGTCCATCGGGATCCCTTTTCGGGTCCTTCATACGGTCCGTCACTTTCAGCGTTGTCCAAATTCATGATGTCCTCATCTGGGAAATCAAATCTCATGGGTTGATAGTCTTCGATAGCCTGATGAGCCAGATGGTCAGCTAGTACACTCCCTTTTATAGATTTTTGGGTGGTGTACTGGATGTCATACTCAGTTAAGATCATTTGCCATCTAGCTATTCTTCCAGATAAAGCGGGCTTCTCGAAGATATACTTGATAGGGTCCATCTTGGAAATTAACAAGGTGGTATGAGTCAACATATACTGTCTTAGTCGGCGAGCAGCCCATACCAAAGCGCAGCAAGTTTTCTCGAGCAGTGAGTAGCGAGTCTCACAGTCGGTAAACTTTTTGCTAAGGTAATAAATAGCGTGCTCTTTTCGACCAGACTCGTCATGCTGGCCCAAAACACACCCTATTGAGTTATCCAAGACAGTTAAGTACATGATCAATGGTCTTCCTTCGACAGGTGGCATCAGAATAGGAGGTTCTAGCAAATACTCCTTGATTCTATCAAAAGCAGCTTGGCAGTCGTCGTTCCATTCAACTACCTGATCTTTCTTCAAGAGTTTGAAAATTGGCTCACAGGTAGAAGTCAGATGTGAGATGAATCTGACAATATAGTTTATGCGCCCCAAGAATCCTCTGACCTCCTTTTCAGTACGGGGAGCAGGCATCTCTTGTATTGCTTTTACTTTTGCCGGATCGACTTCAATGCCTTTGTTGCTTACAATGAATCCCAGGAGTTTACCAGACCTAACTCCAAAAGTGCATTTACTTGGATTCAGCCTGAGCTTGTATTCTTTCAACCTGGCAAACAACTTCTCCAAATGCTCAAGGTGCTCTTCCTCTGTTTGCGATCGAGCTATCATATCGTCTACGTAGACTTCGATCTCATGATGTATCATGTCATGAAATAAAGCTACCATGGCGCGTTGATAAGTTGCCCCTGCGTTCTTCAGGCCGAACGGCATCACCTTGTAACAGAAAGTGCGCCACTGTGTGACAAAAGTTGTTTTCTCCCTATCTTCGGGAGCCATTTTGATTTGATTATAGCCTGAAAATCCATCCATGAAAGAAAACACTTTGTGCTGAGCTGTATTGTCTATCAAGATGTCAATATGAGGTAGCGGGAAATCATCTTTAGGGCTGGCCCTATTCAAATCCCGGTAGTCCACACACATTCTGACTTTGCCATCTTTCTTCGGTACCGGCACAATGTTAGCGACCCATTGAGGATAGGACGTAACAGCCAGAAAGCCAGCGTCGAACTGCTTCATTACTTCTGCTTTAATCTTTTCAGACATGTCAGGCCTCATTCGACGAACCTTTTGCTTGATTGGTGGACAGTCTTCTCTTGTGGGGAGACGGTGAACCACGATGTCTGTATCCAAACCCGGCATATCTTCATAGGACCAAGCGAAGATTTCAACATACTCATTCAGCAACCGTACCAAGCGCTCCTTGACTTTCGGTTCCAGATTGGCACCCACTTGCACCTCCTTCCGATCCTCCTCGGTTCCCAAGTTAACAGTTTCCAATGGCTCTTCATGCGGCAAGATGGCCCTTTCCTCTTGTTGCAGAAGTCTGGCTAGTTCCCCGGGTACTTCACAACCTTCGTCATCCTCATACTCGGCTAGATTGACCAGGTCTTCAGAGTTATTGAAAGATACAGCAGAATAGTCGCCCATGGAATCCGGAGTGGATGGGTACCTGCATTGGTGAGTGTGGGTGTGTGTAAGGGATAGCCATCCTTAAACAAAAAATGCAGAAGGAAAGAAAATGAACATAAGCAGTTTATCAAATGAAAAACGTCCAATGAATCATTAAACATGGCATATGAATATGAAAAATAGTCAAAACCCTTACAAGTGGACCTATATGCCCCGGGCAAGGCAGGAGGTGAAAAGATAGTGTACGGATTGTTTGAAAGTAAAATATTACAGACCAAATAGGAAATGTTTAATAGATAAATTACTGATGAATAAAAGTGATGGGGACAAAGTCTTTAGCCTCCCAATTGCTCAACCCTCCTCTGACCGTTGGATAAATCCACTCTTCAATGTTGCTTTCCTTATCTTCATCTTCCAGGGCGTTGATTCTGTAAGGAGAAATTTTGACCGGCGCTCTTTCAATCTTTGACTGGCGCATAGCTTTCTGACCAGCAGCTGTGAATCCTAATCCAAACTTGTCGGTCTTATGTGGAAAGTCGGGTAACTGCCCCCATGCTGAATTCTTCCCCTCTTTAACTGCAGCCCTTGCATCCTCCAGAGACGCCATCCTGGCCATCTGTCTTGGTGTCTCAGCTGCCAACTTCGCCACTGCTATTTCAGGAAGAACTTCTTCGAAATGTTGAAATGGTGTCTCAATGAACTCTCCTTCAACCTCCACATACCGGAAAGAATTTAAATGGCTAATCATGTACTCTTCTTCGTCGTGAACAGTAATGATCTTTCCCTTTACAGGATACTTCAGCATTTGATGCAAGGAGGAGGTGACTGCCCCAGCATGGTGTATCCAAGGTCTACCCAGCAGGCAGGAGTATGATGGACGGATGTCCATTACATAGAAAGTGGATTTAAACACCTCAGTACCTATCTTGACAGGAATTTCAACTTCTCCATGGACCATTCTTTTCGACCCATCGAAAGCTCTGACGACAATATCACTAGGCTTCAATTCCAAACCTTTGCAATCTAGCCGGTCCAAGGCCTTCTTAGGCAAAACATTCAGCGATGAACCGGTATCAACCAAAACATGTGCAAGGGTGGTTCCGCGACACTCGATTGAAATATGCAACGCATCATTGTGGTTTCGGCCCTTAGGGGTTAGGTCGACATCAGAAAAGCCTAATCCATTGTCCGCAGTCAGGCTAGCCACGCAATGTTGAAATTGGTCCGCAGAGGTTTCCTGGGGCACATGAGCTGCCTTCAGAAACCTAATCAAAGCTTGAGCGTGCGCTTATGAGCAAAGCAATAATGCCAACATGGAGATCTTGGAGGGGGTTTGCCCCAACTGTTCCACCACATCGTAATCACTTCTCTTGATTATCCTTAAAATCTCGTCCATTTCTTTCTTGGAGGCTTCCGGGATTACCAAGGGTTGAGCCCTCGTCCTGACGGGCTCATCTTGTATTCCTTTTCCTTTATCAGCAATGGTAGGAGAGGCAGCACTAGGAACGACGATTTCCTCAATCAAAGGAGTTCCAGCGGAGAGTTTTACTGGTGCAGGGATGACTTCTTTAGCTGATGAGGGTCCAAAGACTTCTCTTGGAGGAGCAATCTCTGGAGAAAATATTCTCCCGCTCCTGGTGATTTTGCTGGTGCCCGCAATGTTACTAATGCTGGCTTCTTCATCATCTGAATTTTCTTCAATTATTTCAACTTGCTTGATACCATGGTAATAGATGTCACCACCATAATTCCAAGGTATCGACTTCTCAGAAACATAGGGAATAGGCCCCGACATTGTTATCTTCAAAGGTATAGACTTTGCAGCTGGTGTAATCTTAACAGGCTTTTTGACGGCCTTGGAAAGATTGGCGTGAATGGTTATGATTGAGACATTTTCAACATGAACTGGAACAACAGAAACTTTTTCGAACAAAATTTATCGGCTATCCATAAGGCCTTGGATGCCTTTCTTCAATAGCGGCCAATCAAACGGCAGAGAGTGGCAACAGTAGCAGTCTTCTTTACATCCCGGGAAGATCCCGGCCCTTAACAAGTTCAACTTAATGGTCAGCAAAGGAGTAGTCAGATCACTAACGTCAGCAACATACAGATCCTCTTCAATGGCATTGACACTCCGACCGTGCTTCGGCATAGGTGAAGATATCACATTGGGTTTCTCTGGAGCGTCAAACTCCACCTCCTTAGCTTCTATCAGGTCCTGGATCTTATGCTTGAGTGCCCAACAATCATTGGTGTCGTGTCCAACACTGTCTGAATGATAGGCGCACTTAGCATTGGCATGATAATGCGGGGAGGATGTATTTACATTCTTTGGCGCCTCCTTGATGGTGGCAAGATTCAACTTCAATAGATGGGGAAGCACTTGCGCTGGAGTCATATTAATACGGGTGAACTGCCGTTGTGGCCTTTCCACCCGTTGCTGATTTGGTCTGGATTGGTTGTAGCGAGGCTGCTCACTTGGAGTGTTTTGAATCATTACGGCCCTAACAGTTGGCCGACGCTCCATCTTCCCTGCTCTTCTCTGAGAATATACCATAGCTGTTTCCTTCTTAAACGGCTTCTTCTCAACACTTGCAGCAACACCCTTCTGAATCTTTCCTGACTTGATGCCAGCTTCTATTCTTTCACCTGTTAAGATCAAATCAGTAAACCCTGCGGAAGAGTTACCAATTAAATGATTGAAGAATGGCCCAGATAGGGTCCCGAGAAACATATCAACGAGCTCATGATCGGTTAAAGGAGGCTGCACCCTGCCAGCCAAATCCCTCCATTTTTGTGCATATTCCTTGAATCCCTCACTTGTTCCTAGGGACATACCCTGAAGTTGGGTACGAGTAGGAGCAAGATCAGAATTATACTGGTATTGTTTATAGAAAGCGGTGGCCAAATCTTCCCAATTTCTGACACTGGTTCCTTCTAACTGATAAAACCATTCCAACTGAGCTCCCGACAGGCTGTCTTGAAAGAAATGAATCCAGAGATTTTTATCTGCCGTATAGGGTTGAATCTTTCTCACATAGGACCTGAGATGCATTTTGGGACAGGACAACCCGTCATACCTCACAAACACTGGCACCTTGAATTTTGGGGGAATCACAATTCCGGCGACCAAGCCCATGTCTTCAAAATCCAAACCCGGTACCCTTTGCAATTCCATGGCAGCCAGTCTGTCTTCCAAACCTTTATATTTGTCATCAGCTGGAGGATACTGCTGGTCAGAATAATCTTCATCCTCTTCAACCTCTTCAACCTCTTCCTCCTCTGCATCAGACTCGGAAGGCACCGCAACTCGATCTCTTTTACTAGTTCCTTCATCAGAAGTAGGAGGAAATTCAAGCACCCTCCGAGCTTCTCTGTCAAATATTCTCCCCAAAGTAGCCACTCCGACCCTCTTTTTCTTCTTCACTGGGTCCTTATTCTCTAAATGAGCCTTGATGTCCTCTTGACTCTTGACCAAAGTCATCAAGAGTTGCTGGAATTGTGCATTCTGAGCCTGTAGGTCTTTAACTGTTTGCTCGAGATCCATCCTACTGAAATAAACAGCAGATAGATAAGGAAACCTGGAGTGAGACCTGCTTATGCTCATGATGAATGGTATGTTGATGTATGCAATGCATTCAAGGATTTAGGACATTCAAAATTGTTTCAGACAAAGAAGAACGCACGTCATATTAAGAAGAAATTTGTTAGTACATAAATGCCCCATGGGCCAAATATTACAAAATAAACTTAAGGCAGAAAGACATTGCGCATCCTCTTTGGTGCGATGTAGGTATTGAGGGCCTCTTGTTCGTGGAGTCGGCGGGTAAGCTCTAGAACCTTCTTTTCACTGGCGTAGTAGCTAGCTTCAAAAGTGTTCCGTTCCTCCTTGAGCTGAATCCAACTTTTCTGCATTTCCTCCCACGATGTAGGCATGTCTGGATGCAGGATGGTGTAGGGAACCTCTCCTTCATTGACGGGCTCTTTAATCACTGGGAGTACATGAGGATAAGGCATCATCAGACTTTGGGCTCGGGCTCGTACCCACTTGAGATAGGGCCCAAGAGGGATGGAGTTCTTGTGTCCCAGAGTCTTGCTATCAACCTTGTTGAGTTTTCCCCAAGCTCTGATGAATCTTTGGCGAAGTCCTTGCGCATCGTTGTCGAAGTCAAAAACTAGGCTAGGAATCAGCATATCATGAGGGCCATCCCTCCGTGCATATCCAAATTGCCTCAAAGCTAGGCAAGGGTTGTAGGTGATACCTCCTCTAATTCCAAGTAAAGGAACATTAGGAAATTCTCCGCAACGGTCGACGATGATGACATTTTCTCTGGACCGAGAACAACAATGCACATCAGAATGAGTAAGAGTCATCAATCGTTGGGACCACCTTATACCTTGGTGTTGTACCCCAAAATTTGCCCTCCCATATTCTCCAAGAAATTGCCAAGTCAAGCTTCAAAATCTCCTCAAGGGTTGCATAGTCAAGGGCCTCCTAAGCAGTCAAAATTAGGGTTTTGGTTCTGATCAAGAAAATGAAGTTTCAAAGGGCCCAATCAAGTCTCACATGCCTACAAATATGGTCAAGCATCCTCATATCAAGTTTCAAGACTTTCAGCACAAAATTGCACAGTCAAAAACCCTAATTGCACTACAGTCAACTGTAGGGGCAAAATGGTCATTTGACAGTCAAAAGTTCAAATTTTTGGTCAACATATCATTTTGAAGCCACAAACATCATTTGATCAATGCTTGATCATGATTCTCAAATCTTGGCTCAAAAATCATCAAGATGCAAAAGTTTCTATTTTTGGACAGCTGAAAAAGTCAACTGAAATTGACCAGGGCATAACTTCCACATGGATTATCAGAAAAATTCCATCCAAAGCTCATTTTGAAGAGAAAGACATTTCCTACAACTCATCTTCATACTTCAAGTCCAAGAAATGCTCTCACAAAAAGTTATCAATTTCAACATTATAGGTCATTTTCAAAAGTCAACAAAAAGGGACTTTAAGTCAAAGGCCATAACTTGAGATTGGTAAATCAAAATGACATGGGACCAAAGGCATTGGTTAGAGGACTCAAAAACCTTTCCAAAATGTCCAAGAACATGAGCAAATCTTAAAAATTGAGCAAGTTATGCATTGGAGAAGTTGGGAAATTTTTGTGAAATGGCCAAAATCATTTATCCTTGAAATCTCATTTTTGACAAAAGGGACCCACTTTTTCCACTTGAATTGACTTGGCCATGCCTCCCACGTGTCCCACCTTTTATTTCAGATTTTTTTATTAATTTTTTCATTTTTATTGATTTTTATTGGATTTAATTAATTTTAAATCTTTTAAAATCAAAAGAAATTCAAAAAATTAATTTAAAAGGGAATATTTGGTTTTTACTAGCCTTGAAACATCATTATGTGCCTACCAAAATTCGTGCAAGGGAGTAAACAAGGCAAGAATTCAAAAATGGACTCAAAATGGAAAGTTGATAATTGTGGTTTATGTGAAAATCCAAATCATCAAAGCAAGGCTTTATTGGCCATAACTATCATTCATACACATTGCATAAGACATGTACAAGTGATGAGAAACCTTTTTACACACAAAGCTGCGCCAGAACTCAAAGTACAAACTCACACTTTTCACAAAAAATCTCAAATCTGAAAACTCAGTTAGAGGTGGTTTCAAGCCAAAATTCCCATCCCATTAGCTTCCTCAAGCATTGTAGGACGTATTCCAATCACAAACATCAAAGATAACCTCTTGAAACACTGTACAGAATCCAAATTTTTCTCATAAAGTTGCATACTCGTATCTTAATTTTGAGGCATTTCCATGACATTTAATTTATGTATTCTTGTTCAATGATGCATCCTGATACTTACCATGTTATTTAATTATGTTTTTATGCCTTGTACACAAATATGCCATTGTTACTTTTTAGGGTTTGCAGGGATTTGAATTAGGGGTTTTAAGAGGAGGCAAAATTAGGGAGCCACAGTACCATGGTCGTGATCAGCGCGCTTAGACGAAGAAGATACAACCCTCGCGCTCAATTTATGAGTGCTTGAGAGCTAATCGCTATTTTCTAATAGCATGCCTAAAAGAATGCATATAAAACCGTTGCCTCATGTTTTGTGTTTCAGGGATGGTGAAGAAGACGATTGCTTGTCATGCTGTGATTGGCTGGTTTAAATCCAGCGCGCATTTTTTTATTTTTATAATACTAACGCGTTATTTTGTTTATAAATTTTGTTTATTATTTAACTTACAAATAAGCAACTTGGCACAACTGGCAACGCGTTTGAATGGTAAACCACAAGACCTGGGTTCGAGCCCCAGGTCTTCAATAATTTCAATATCATTTTTCTATTAACTATCACGTGCAGATTCAGCACTGAAGCACATCATACACGCTCACAAATCAATGGCCATCTGTCCAGGTTCATCAGATCAAGGGTGCAGATTGGAAGAACAGCATAAGGTCCAGTCAACACTACAGCATACTACCAAAAAAGTCAAACAGATCAATAGCTTATTGGGCCAGATTTCTCAATCCAAACCTCCAAATTAAGGGCTTCACCCCCTTAGGTTTTTTTTTGCAATTTTCTTTCTTTTCTTTGTTCTTTTATTATTTTTATATTTTTTAATTGTTGCTTTATTTTAATTAATTAATATTTTCAAAATATAAAAAAACATATAAAAATCAGAAAAAAGAGAAAAAATAATAAAATATTTTATTTTAAGTATTTTCATAAATAAATTTGTATGTAATTAATTTAGATTTAATTTTAGGTTATAATTTAATTCTTTTTTTCACAATAAACCAAAAATAACAAAAATAGGCCTTTAGCACTTTTTTATCTTTTTTAATTAATTAAATATTTTTATTATAAATATCATTAACCATTAATTCTGTAAGTAAATTTTATAATTAATTAGTTTTAATTCTAGGTTTTAACTTTAATGCATTTTCTTTAATAAATTAAAAAACAATTAGAATTAGAATTAATTACTTGACTTTTAATTAATTTAATTTTCTCTAATATCATAAATACAAAAAAAACATAAAAATAAGTTCTTCTTTTATTTATTTAATTTAATTATTTTAACTTAATTATTTTAAATTCCTTCAAAGGGTTCAACGCCCTCGCATTCGGTCATATTTTCCTTTTTCGCGCGTTTTATTTATTTTTGATGTAAATATAATGTACTTGTACCAAAGCCATGTAATAGCTATTAGACATTTATTTTCTGCAATTTATTTTAAATCGGGTCTGGATTAATTTGGCGTTGTAGACCCGCGCCCTTGTAATAGCGTAGGACCTTTATCCTTTCCGCACTTTAAATTTTCGCACTTTTAACTGTTAAACAATAACATGAAAGAATGAATGCCCAAAAATAAACGTAGATCACCAATGCATGACAAGACAAACAATAAATTGAAAATGATACACAATTCACACACCACCCCTAGGGTATGCTTCACTGTTGCCTTGCCCCTCGAAAGGTGGTCATCAAGTATAGGATGCCTTAGTGAGTCCTTATGTTCCATTGATCCAGTTGCCTCGAATAAATTGCCTCGGAACGGTTGCCTCGGAATAAAAAGATCAATGGCATAAGGGTAGCTTCTAAGGTATCCTACTGTTGCTCTGGTGATCACCCTGTTGCCTTGCCCCTCGAAACGTGGTCGTTGAGTAAAGGACGTCTTAGTAAGTCCTTATGTCCCATTGATCTAGTTGCCTCGAATTTGGTTGCCTCGAAACAAGTTGCCTCGGAATAAAAAGATCAATGGCATAAGGGTAGCTTCTAAGGTATCTTACTATTGCTCGGTGACCACACTGTCCCTAACCCTCGAATTGACCCGAACACCTCCGACGGTGGTACTACCTACCTCTCAATGGTGGGATAGCACTACCTAAAGGACAATTACACAGCTTAATTCCTTAGGGTAGGTAGATGACTCATGGATACTTGCTCTTTTCAAAAACAAATCAAAATACTTTTCACACCTTACACTTTTCAAAAAGCTTTTAAAACAAACTTTTCAAACACTCTTGAGGACTGATACAAGAGTCGATCTGAAACTTTCAAAGAAACTTTTTCAAACCCACTCACACTTTGAAAAGCAAACAAACATTTTTGAAAACACAATAAGCAAGTATCTAAGAGCCCATGGATAACCATGGATAGAAAGGGTGCTAACACCTTCCCTTTCTATAATCTACCTCCCGAACCGAGAACTAATCTCAATAAGGAATTTTTCTGTGCTTTTGTCCTTTCCATGTTGGAGAAAATAAAAGACGGTGGCGACTCTTGCTTACCGCGACATTTCGCGAAACCAGCTTTAAAACAGTCAGTTCCAGATCCACCGATCACAGAACTGGCGACTCTGCTGGGGAAATCTTTAAAGTGAGGTGTACCTTAGGACTAAGATCACTGTGTTTTCAATTGCTTTGACTTGTTTGCTTTAAATTGTGGGACTGTCTTGGGAGTTCTATAGATCCTAACCCGGATCTGGGGATACCTTCTTAGAAAGTAGCAACAAGGCTGTGAGGGAACTGTGCAGGGTATACCGACATGGTTGAAGCAGTCTGCTACGTTGATGTGGCACTTTGGTGTGTACCGGTAACCCTTGAGTCAATCAAGGAGAGTACGGGGCCTCCATGTGGTGTCGTGAAGCATCAACAGACCTTAGGAACCTTAATTGAACCATCTTGGCCTCTTTAGGGTAGTGAGATGACTACTTTGGTGTACTTCGAAGTCGGTTGATACTCGATACTACACTCAATTGAGGGTTGTTTTCTTGGGATATTTTGATCGCCAGTCAGTGGCTAAATCGAAACGATGAACAATGAAAGCAATCCAATGATATTGAGATCCTTAGAACCCGGTTACTTTGATAGGACAGGTTTGAGCCCACCAACTTCAAGAGGGTAATACCCAGACCCCATGCTGGCCTAAACTCTAAGGGCTTTGTCTGGTGTGACTTGTGTGCCTTACATGTTTGCCTTTGTAAATATTTGTGGTGTGTTTAACCATAGCATCATAACATCATACAGCATCATATGCATCCACTAACCATTTCAGGGGTTCGAATCTTCATCTTTGTTCTTGTTTTGTAGGACATGGAAACTATCCGCAGAAAGACAATTCAGATCAACCTTATAAGGGTCCCTCCTCAGCTCAAGGAGCTTACATCCAGGATTCCCGAGAACTCGTCATTCAGTGAAAGGCATGGTAGACTCATCAGTCTGGTCAATACCAATATTGAGGAAGAGATGGTAAAGGTCCTTTTCCAATTCTTTGACCCTCTGCATCACTGTTTTACTTTCCCGGATTATCAGCTGGTGCCTACTCTAGAAGAGTTTTCCCAACTCCTGAAGATTCCCATTCTCAATCAACTACCCTACAACGGTACAGAAAGGGAACCAAAACTTGAAGAAGTGGCTAAAGCATTATGCCTACAACCATCTGACATCAAGGGGCATTGGGAAGTCAGAAATGGTATCAAAGGATTTTTGGCAAAGTTTCTGTTTGAGAAGGCCCAAGAGTGTTGGAATTCCCTTGACCTGCAAGCCTTTGAAGAAGTTGTAGCCCTCCTCGTCTATGGGTTGGTGTTGTTCCCTAAACCAGATCAGCTTATAGATATCAGTGCTGTCAAGGTCTTCATGTCCATGAATCCTATACCTACATTGCTGGGGGACATCCTTCACTCATGTTACACTCGAACCATGAGAAAAAGGGGTGTTCTTATGTGCTGCACTCCCCTCCTGGGAAGGTGGTTTATTTCGCACCTTCCACAATCAGTCTTGAAGAACGAGCGAGGTTTGAGGTGGTCACAACGGTTGATGACTCTTACACATGCAGATATACATTGGTGTTCTCGGGCCAGAGAGGATGTCACTATCATTGATCGTTGTGGGGAGTACCCTAATGTTCCTTTACTTGGAATCAGAGGAGGTATTACTTACAACCCGTGCCTGGCTTGGAGACAGTTTGGTTATGCTCGGAAAGATGGCCCTCATGAGATGTTAATTCCTGACATAGTTTTTGACTTCGACAAGGATACGCAAGGACTTCGCCAGAAATTTATCAAAGCTTGGAGGATGCCCAGCAAAATAGACAGCAAGACCCTGGGGCACCGGAACTCCATCCCATTGGAGCCTTATCTCAAATGGGTACGAGCCCGCTCCCAGAAGCTGGTAATGCCATATCCTCATGTTCTCCCCGTGATCAAAGAGCCAGACTTGGAAGGAGAGGTGTCCTACACCATTCAACATCCTGACATGCCCACGTCCTGGGAAGAGATGCAGAAGAGTTGGATCCAGCTTAAGGAAGAACGGAATTCCCTGGAAACCAATCTACATGCCAGTGAGAAAAAGGTCCTGGAGCTCACCCGCCTACTGCACGAGGAAAGGAATCTCAATACCTATATTGCTCCGAAGAGGATGCGTAGTGTCTTTTGGGACTGATCTGCTTTGTAATGTTTGCCCATGAGGCTTTAATGTACTGAACAATTATTTCCTTAATAATAACGTGTGTTCCTTTTTGTCTACAACAAATTTGAATTTTCGAACTCTTGAATGCATTGCATAAACACATATCATTCATCATATGCATCACAGGTACTCTTCTTTTCAGGCTGCTGACTGTTCTTCGCTGTTTATTTCAGCATCATGAACCCTGAATCATCAACCGAGGCATCTATCAAGGCTCTTCAGGCGCAGAACGCCCAATTTCAGGAGCTGATCAAGGGTTTGGCTCAGGGTCAACAAGAGTTGAAGACCATGCTTCTGAAGAAGAATAAGAAGAAGAGGAGGACTGTGCTATTTAACACTGGGCGCAGACTCGGGAACACCTTACAGGTTGAGGCTGAGAGGACTACTCCATCTGTGGGGGAAGGTAGTCACCAAGAAAGGGAGGTCCCTACTCCTGTGGGCTCTGATACTGAAACAGACTTCAACGACGAACAGTACCCTCCTGCTGAAGACCGGTACAAGCAGTTGGAGGACAGATTAAAAGCTATGGAAGTTCAGCGTGCGCCTGGACTGGATTTCAGAGACTTGGGGTTATCTACTGGGGTGGTGATTCCACACAAATTCAAGGCACCCGCCTTTGTGAAGTATGACGGGGCTTCCTGTCCCAAGATGCACCTCCATTCTTATGTAAGGAAGATCCAGCCTTACACAGCAGACAAGAACCTTTGGATCCACTTCTTCCAGGAGAGTCTTTCAGGGACTCACCTCGAATGGTTCTATCAGCTGGATGGAATCAACATTCGTAACTGGGAGGATATGGCCACTGCTTTTTACAAGCAGTATCAATATAATTCCGACCTCGCTCCTACGCGTACCCAACTCCAGGGTATGTCGCTAGGGTCGGGTGAAGGTTTTAAGGAATACGCCCAGAAATGGAGGGATCTGGCTGGCAGGGTGCAGCCACCATTGACGGACCGAGAGCTGGTGGATATGTTTTTGGGGACCCTTTCTGGTCCATTTTTCAATCATCTCATTGGTAATTCCTCTGCTGGGTTTACTGATCTGATCCTGACTGGTGAGAGGATCGAGGCCGGTATAAAATCAGGGAAGATACAGAAGGTTGCCTCCTCCAATGCTGAAAAGAAGCCCTTCAAGAAAGAGGCAAGTGCTGTGTATGGCCCGAGAAGGCAGAACAAACCTGAACACCGCCAAGCTGTCAACGCGGTGGTTATTTCTAAACCTGCTTCTGCTCCACAACAGTACAATCAACCCAGAGCTGAGAGGCCCAAGCGACAATATACTCGGCTCAGCATGACTCTCTCTCAAATCCTACCGCAACTGTTATCAGCCAGCTTGGTGACTATTAGAGAGGCCCCGAAGGTTGTGAATACTGCGTCCCCCAAGTTTAATCCAAATGCCCGCTGTGCTTACCACTCTGATAGCCCGGGGCATAACACAGATGACTGCTGGGCCCTAAAGAATAAGGTTCAGGACCTTATTGATGCAAAGGAAATACAGTTTTAGGCGCCCGAGAGGCCGAATGTTGTAACCGCTCCCATGCCCCAGCATGGAGTGAATGCTGTTGAGGAGGATTTGTATGTAGCTTCGGTGGATGATGTTGCTACTCCACTGCTGACGGTCAAGAGGAACCTGTTGCTAGCCGGTTTATTTCCGGGATGTAGCGAAGGTTGCCCTCTATGTGTTGCTTCCCCTGCTGGTTGTTCTCTGCTGAAGTCAGGCATCCAAAACCTGATGGATAGTAGAGAGATTTTGTTCAGAAAGACTGTTGTTCCTGCTGCTCCTGTTGAAGAAGTGTCGATTGTCACCATCTTCAACAACCCTTCCAAGGCTCCTTCAAAGAAGCCTGTCCAAATTTTGCCGGTTCACAAGATTGCTCCCATCACCATTACTGTTCCGGGGCCCATCCCCTACAAGTCTGATAAGGCTGTCCCATGGCACTATGGGGCAGATGTTTACGTTCTGGGTGTGAAACAAGAGTTCAACATTGATGCTGGTGTCTCCAACATCACTAGGCCCGCTAAGGTCACTCGTAGTGGAAGACTGTTCTCGCCAGACATTGCTCCTCCAGTTCATAGACCTTTGGTCTTCACACCTGCCAGTGTGCCTGTTTCTCCCCCTGACCAAGTATCCACCCCTGCTGCCGAGTCATCTGATACTCGGGGCAAGGGGATTGCTGCTGATGTGCCTGCCCGGACGGAGGCACCAAAGACCATTGTTGAGGCTTCCAGACCGGAAATGGAAGAAATCCTCAAGATAATAAAGAAAAGTGATTTCAACGTTGTCGAACAGCTGGGGCACACCCCCTCCAAAATCTCCATGTTGTCACTGCTGCTGTGTTCAGAGGCCCATGCCAAGGCTCTGATTGCTTTCTTAAAGACAGCCCACGTACCCCAAGAGACGTCTGCTGACCAGTTCACCGACTGTGTGGCCAACCTAACCGCTGACAATGGCCTGGGTTTCTCTGATGCCGATCTGACAGCAAAGGGGAAGAACCATAATGATGCCCTGCATGTCTCCATTGAATGCAGGGGCACTACTCTCGCTCACGTGCTGGTTGACACAGGTTCTTCATTAAACGTGCTGCCCAAGAAGGCTCTGGATAGGCTGGACTGTGAAGGTCTAGAGCTCAAACCAAGTAACATTGTTGTCCGGGCCTTTGACGGGTCCAAAAGAATGGTACATGGTGAGGTGGACATCCCAATCAGGGTTGGGTCACAGGTCTTCGATTCAAAATTCTATGTGATGGACATCCGTCCATCCTATTCTTGTTTGCTGGGTCGCCCGTGGATCCACAAGGTTGGAGCTGTGACCTCCACATTGCATCAGAAGCTCAAATACCCGGTCAGGGGGAAGATTGTAACAGTGCAAGGGGAAGAGGAATACATGGTCAGCCACCTCAACTCCTTCAGGTACGTGGAAATGGATGGGGAGTTCATTGAGACCCCCTTTCAACATTTTGAGGAGGTGCCACAAACTTTGGCAGCAGCAGAAGCAGTGGTTGAAGAGGTTTCTCCTTTAAAGATGGCCTCCTTAAAGGACGCCCGGGCTGTGATCGAAAAAGGTGAATGTGCAAACTGGGGCAAGCTCCCTGATCTTACTCCTAAGACTAACAAGTTTGGGCTGGGTTTCACCACAGAAGCTCAGAAGGCAGTGCGCAAGGCGAGAATTGGAAGACCTCCTGTGCTCATCACCTACTCAGGAGTGAATGCTGTTGGAGAGGAAGACGAAGTGGAAGAGTCAGAGTTCGATAGCTGGATCTACCCGACGACCGACGGTGGATTGACCAATTGGACTGCTAAAGACTTTACACCCATAACTTTTGTTCCCCAGTAATGAACTTCTTTGTTTTGGATTTGTAATAAACAATAATTTGAAACTGTATGGCCCGGTGTCTTACCCGGGGCACCGTGGTTTTGTTTATGAGGGCTTTTGTTTGTCACTGTCATATATCATAAATAAAAGCATTGGACGTTTTTCACACTTCAAATTTTGCGCTCCTTTTCTTTCCTTTCTTTATATATTGCAAAACAGCTGTATTTACACACACACTCACTCATACAGGTTTCAATCCACTCTGGATCTCGCTGGTAACGACTCTGCTACTGCCAGTTATGACTTCGAAAATCCGATCAACTTAGCCGAAGACGAAGGTGAAGATGATTGCGAAGTGCCTGGCGAGCTTGCAAGACTGTTACAACAGGAAGAGAGGGCAATTCAACCACATGAAGAGCCAGTGGAAATAATAAACTTGGGTACTGAAGAAGACAGGAAAGAGGTGAAGATTGGTGCCAACCTAGAGCTCAGCGTGAAGCAACGGTTGACTAAGATGCTACATGACTACATGGAAATATTCGCCTGGTCCTACGAAGACATGCCCGGGTTGGATACCGACATTGTGGTCCATCACTTGCCTACTAAGGAAGACTGCCCTCCGGTTAAGCAAAAGGTCCGCCGTATGCGTCCAGAGATGTCTGAAAAGATCAAAGCCGAGGTTATGAAACAGTTTGATGCCGGGTTTCTCGCAGTAACTTCTTACCCTCAGTGGGTTGCTAATGTGGTGCCGGTACCAAAGAAGGATGGAAAGGTCAGAATGTGTGTTGATTACAGGGATCTGAACAGGGCCAGCCCCAAGGATGACTTCCCTCTACCTCACATTGATGTCCTTGTTGATAATACAGCTCAGCATAAAGTGTTCTCTTTTATGGATGGCTTTTCAGGTTACAATCAGATCAAAATGGCACCTGAAGACATGGAAAAGACTACATTTGTTACTCAGTGGGGCACATTCTGCTACAAAGTCATGCCTTTTGGACTAAAGAATGCTGGGGCAACCTACCAACGTGCCATGGTTGCTTTATTTCATGACATGATCCATCATGAGATAGAAGTGTATGTTGATGACATGATCGCAAGGTCCCAGACTGAGGAAGAACACCTGGATCATCTGCAGAAATTGTTTGACCGTCTGAAACTGTACAAGCTGAGGTTGAACCCGAACAAGTGCACCTTCGGGGTAAGATCCGGGAAGTTACTAGGCTTCGTTGTAAGTGATAAGGGTATTCAAGTGGACCCTGCCAAGGTTAAAGCTATTCAAGAGATGCCAGTTCCTAGAACAGAGAAGGAAGTCAGAGGTTTTTTAGGACGCCTGAATTACATTGCTCGATTCATCTCACACCTGACTGCTACCTGTGAGCCAATCTTCAAACTGCTGAAGAAAGATCAGGTAGTACGTTGGAATGATGAATGTCAGGCTGCTTTTGACAGAATCAAAGAGTATCTCCAAGAACCGCCCATCCTTATGCCACCGGTTGAAGGGAGACCTCTGATACTTTACCTAACAGTACTTGATAACTCAATGGGGTGTGTGCTGGGACAGCATGACGAGTCTGCCCGAAAAGAGCATGCCATTTATTACCTTAGCAAAAGTTTACCGACTGTGAGACCCGATACTCACTGCTTGAGAAAACTTGCTGCGCTTTGGTATGGGCTGCTCGCCGGCTGAGACAGTATATGCTGACTCACACTACTTTATTGATCTCAAAGATGGATCCTATAAAGTATATATTCGAAAAGCCTGCTCTGTCTGGGAGAATTGCAAGATGGCAAATGATCTTGACAGAATACGACATTCAGTACACAACCCAGAAAGCCATCAAGGGAAGTGTATTGGCAGACCACTTGGCGCATAAGGCCGTAGATGATTATCAGTCAATGAACTTCGAGTTTCCAGACGAGAGCATCATGATAGTGACTGATTGTGAAGTACCTGGACCGGATGAAGGACCTGAACCAGGATCCCGATGGTCTATGCACTTTGACGGAGCCTCCAATGCTTTGGGTAATGGTATCGGCGCTGTGATCATATCCCCTCAAGGCACTCATACTCCACTCACTGCCCGACTATGTTTCAACTGCACCAACAACATGGCGGAGTATGAGGCGTGCATCATGGGACTCAAAGCTGCAATTGACTTAAGGATCAAGTTTCTGAGTGTCTTCGGAGATTCCGCTCTCGTGATCAACCAGATCAAAGGAGAGTGGGATACGAAACATCCGAATCTTATTCCTTACAAAGAATGTGTGTTGACAATGATTCCCCACTTCACAGAGATAACCTTTGAACATTTCCCGAGAGAAGAGAATCAGTTAGCGGACGCGTTAGCTACAATGTCTTCTATGTTCAAAGTCAAGTGGGACAATGAGGCTCCCCGGGTCATCATCTGGAAATTGGACGAACCGGCATACTGTTGTGATCTCGAGACTGAATTGGTGACTGAGAAGCCTTGGTACCATGAAGTAAAGAGATATCTGGAAGCTCAGGAATACCCTGAAGGTGCATCAATCAATGATAAGAAATTCCTGAGAAGGTTCGCAGCCAAATTCTTCCTTAGCAACGACATCTTGTACAAGCGAAACCATGATTCAACCTTACTGCGTTGTGTGGATAAGGCTGAAGCAGAAAGGATCATGGAAGAGCTGCATGAAGGGACCTTTGGTACACATTCCAGTGGGCACACTATGGCGAAGAAGATCCTTCGGGCAGGATATTATTGGTCCACAATGGAAGCTGATTGCTATCAACATTCTAGGACATGCCATAAGTGCCAGGTTTATGCAGACAAGGTGCATGTTCCTCCAGTTCCTCTGAATGTCCTGACTGCACCTTGGCCTTTTGCAATGTGGGGCATTGACATGATTGGTGAGATCAGACCTACGGAATCTAACGGGCATCGCTTCATCCTTGTAGCTATTGATTACTTTACAAAGTGGGTCGAAGCAGCATCCTATGCTACGGTAACCAAGACTGTTGTGGCACGGTTCATTCGGCATAACCTGATCTGTCGATACGGCGTCCCTGAGAGAATTATTACAGATAACGGTACCAATCTAAATAACAAGATGATCACTGAGCTCTGCGAACAGTTCAAAATACAGCACCACAATTCTTCTCCTTACAGACCGAAGATGAATGGGGCTGTAGAAGCAGCAAATAAAAACATTAAGAAAATCGTGCAGAAGATGACAGTGACCTATAAAGATTGGCACGAGATGTTACCGTTCGCTCTACATGGGTACCGTACCTCAGCTAGGACGTCAACCGGGGCAACTCCTTTCTCTTTGGTTTATGGTATGGAGGCAGTCTTACCGATCGAAGTGCAAATACCATCTCTCCGGATAATGAAGGATGCAAATCTGAACGAGGATGATTGGATCCAGACCCGACTTGATCAGCTCAACCTTATTGATGAAAAGAGACTTGCTGCTATCTGCCACGGTCAGACGTATCAGAAACGGATGATCAGGGCATTTAACAAGAAGGTCAGACCACAGGAATATCAAGTTGGGGATCTGGTAATCAAGCGAATCATCCTTCCTCAGAGTGATCCAAGGGGCAAATGGACCCCTACGTACGAAGGACCATTTGTGGTTAAACATGTGTTCTCAGGAGGAGCCATGATTCTAACCAACATGGATGGTGACGACCTTCCTCACCCCGCCAATGCAGACATAGTAAAAAGATACTACGCATAAAAAAAAAAAGACCCGCTAGGCTGACATGCCTAGGAAAAAATTAGGGCTTCCCGGCGAACCAAAAGGGTTCGGGCAAAATGAAGGGATGAAATGAAAAAATCTGTACACCCGGCAAGTCGAAAACCTGAAAAGGCGGCTTGGGCAAAAATGGGTATCCCGGTGGACTGAAAACCCGAAAGGGCGGTCCAGGCAAAAATTAGGGATAAAGCGTAATACTACGTCTCATTGATCACTTTGCATCCAGAATCCGGTATCTACATCAAATTCAGACGGCATCGATCAGTCAGCTTCACTTTCAACCTAGGTCATCAAGTGATGAGACGCTCAGAGTCATAAAGGCAATAGCAGAGTTGAAACCCAGTGGGATCATATTTCACACAGCTGTTTTATTTTCTCTTGTACAAAAATTGTATAAATTCTTTTGTTCGGCGGCGTTCTCTTACTAGGACGTCAGCCTCTTGTACACAAAACGCCTGTTTTCAGGCCATTCAAAATCAATACAAATATACTTTTCAGTTAAAAGTGCCAACTGTTTTTTTTCTTTTCTGTTTTGTTTTGCGAAGAACGTCCAAGGTTCAATTTGTGATATATGCATTGACAATAATTTGCTAACTCATAAATATTTGCATACAAAACAAAGGATTAATTACAGGTGACATTAGAAACAGGGGCAATAAGGAGTTGTCTAGGCAATCTAATTGTTCTATCCTCCAAGGTACCAAGGTAGGTTCAGCTAAAGAACATAACCAGATATCCTAATTCCCCAGAGAGTGAGCCAGCAAGTTAGTACACTCTTCTCCAAGCAAAATTATCAAATCTTAAGGAAGTTGGGTATCCTCCAGCAAATCTCAACATTCCCCAGCAGTACATATATTCTTAACAAGCATCCCCGGCAGTCTTGGTCTAAAGATTGTTCCCCGGCGGTATATCAAACATTCAGTGGTGTCACTTCCCCCGATACATCTCAAAACTTCCCCAGGAGAATCCAATCCAGTTCCCCAGGGAAGTTGGAATTCATCTCCCCAAGCAGCAAGCTTATCCCCAGTAGATTCTGGAAGCTTGTCCCTCGCAGAGCACGAACACGTCGTCCGGCTTTATTCAAAGAGTTATTTCCTTAACAGGATATAACTGGGTTATCCTCAGCCAAAAGCCACGGAAAGATCATCGTCGACAAAGTCTTATCATCCCCAGCGAAGTCTATTAACACTTCCAACATGACAAGGGTATCCCCAGTGGAGTTCTCATACAACATTTCAACAAAGTATCTCTCTCCCCACAGAGTATTGTTCCCTAGCCAGATCGCTAGAATAAATTTTCTCCCCGCAGAGTGATCTCTCCAACAAGTTTATTCCCCCAACGGAGTCATCTTCTCCTACCAGTATCCTTTGCACCATCACTCCCCCAGTGTAAACAAAGAATGCTATTCACATCAGCCCAGGATTTGACTTCCCGGCATCCGTCAAGGATTTATTTTCCTAGACGAAAACATACATTCATAAACAACACATTTTCATACATTATAACATGCATATACGCATCATAAACATACAATCCCATTCATTCTGAGAACACCTCGCATGTCATACATCATGACATCACATACAACTAACGTTTTGTCTTTTTAGGACAAAGGTTAATACAAAGATAATTGCTATCAATCGTCGTGATTCCAGATCCGATTCCTGAATCTTGCCAGGGAGTATCTATTGACGACTACAGTACCAGACTCGATTCCTGTATCTAGACAGGGCACGTCTGAAGAGTTCGAAGATCCGATTCCTGAATCTTGCCAGGGAGTATCTGTTGACGACTACAGTACCAGACTCGATCCCTGTATCTAGACAGGGCACGTCTGAAGAGTTCGAAGATCCGATTCCTGTATCTTGCCAGGGAGTATCTGTTGACGACTACAGTACCAGACTCGATTCCTGTATCTAGACAGGGCACGTCTGAAGAGTTCGAAGATCCGATTCCTGAATCTTGCCAGGGAGTATATGTTAACGACTACAGTACCAGACTCGATTCTTGTATCTAGACAGGGCACGTCTGAAGAGTTCGAAGATCCGATTCCTGTATCTTGCCAGGGAGTATCTGTTGACGACTACAGTACCAGACTCGATTCCTGTATCTAGACAGGGCACGTCTGAAGAGTTCGAAGATCCGATTCCTGAATCTTGCCAGGGAGTATCTGTTGACGACTACAGTACCAGACTCAATTCCTGTATCTAGACAGGGCACGTCTGAAGAGTTCGAAGATCCGATTCCTGTATCTTTCCAGGGAGTATCTGTTGACGACTACAGTACCAGACTCGATTCCTGTATCTAGACAGGGCACGTCTGAAGAGTTCGAAGATCCGATTCCTGAATCTTGCCAGGGAGTATCTGTTGACGACTACAGTACCAGACTCGATTCCTGTATCTAGACAGGGCACGTCTGAAGAGTTCGAAGATCCGATTCCTGTATCTTGCCAGGGAGTATCTGTTGACGACTACAGTACCAGACTCAATTCCTGTATCTAGACAGGGCACGTCTGAAGAGTTCGAAGACCCGATTCCTGAATCTTGCCAGGGAGTATCTGTTGACGACTACAGTACCAGACTCGATTCCTGTATCTAGACAGGGCACGTCTGAAGAGTTCGAGGATCCGATACCTGAATCTTGCCAGGGTGTATCCTTTGAAGACTAACATTACCAGACTCGATTCCTGTATCTCGCCAGGGCACGTCTGAAGAATTCAAAGATCCAGCTCCTGTAACCAATCAGGACACATCTATACCAAGCATCTGAAAACCAACTCCTGCAACGTGTCAGGTACTCATTGTTTCTTTTGCAGGCATGCAGGTTCTCGCTAAAGAATCTCTTACGCGATCAACATCCAGGTGGCATCTATAAGCCCATCATCCTATTCGTCAACCTCTAAATGGCATCGGTAAGCCCATTTCCATCATCACACTGCTGCTATGTGAGCGCAAATTTCTGGGCACTCTAGTGTTCAATCATCTTCTATCCTCGGATTACGAAAGGCACGTCAGCCAATCTACATCCTCAAGTCTAAGAAGATTGAACAGGGGCAACTGTTGTACCCCAAAATTTGCCCTCCCATATTCTCCAAGAAATTGCCAAGTCAAGCTTCAAAATCTCCTCAAGGGTTGCATAGTCAAGGGCCTCCTAAGCAGTCAAAATTAGGGTTTTGGTTCTGATCAAGAAAATGAAGTTTCAAAGGGCCCAATCAAGTCTCACATGCCTATAAATATGGTCAAGCATCCTCATATCAAGTTTCAAGACTTTCAGCACAAAATTGCACAGTCAAAAACCCTAATTGCACTACAGTCAACTGTAGGGGCAAAATGGTCATTTGACAGTCAAAAGTTCAAATTTTTGGTCAACATATCATTTTGAAGCCACAAACATCATTTGATCAATGCTTGATCATGATTCTCAAATCTTGGCTCAAAAATCATCAAGATGCAAAAGTTTCTATTTTTGGACAGCTGAAAAAGTCAACTGAAATTGACCAGGGCATAACTTCCACATGGATTATCAGAAAAATTCCATCCAAAGCTCATTTTGAAGAGAAAGACATTTCCTACAACTCATCTTCATACTTCAAGTCCAAGAAATGCTCTCACAAAAAGTTATCAATTTCAACATTATAGGTCATTTTCAAAAGTCAACAAAAAGGGACTTTAAGTCAAAGGCCATAACTTGAGATTGGTAAATCAAAATGACATGGGACCAAAGGCATTGGTTAGAGGACTCAAAAACCTTTCCAAAATGTCCAAGAACATGAGCAAATCTTAAAAATTGAGCAAGTTATGCATTGGAGAAGTTGGGAAATTTTTGTGAAATGGCCAAAATCATTTATCCTTGAAATCTCATTTTTGACAAAAGGGACCCACTTTTTCCACTTGAATTGACTTGGCCATGCCTCCCACGTGTCCCACCTTTTATTTCAGATTTTTTTATTAATTTTTTCATTTTTATTGATTTTTATTGGATTTAATTAATTTTAAATCTTTTAAAATCAAAAGAAATTCAAAAAATTAATTTAAAAGGGAATATTTGGTTTTTACTAGCCTTGAAACATCATTATGTGCCTACCAAAATTCGTGCAAGGGAGTAAACAAGGCAAGAATTCAAAAATGGACTCAAAATGGAAAGTTGATAATGGTGGTTTATGTGAAAATCCAAATCATCAAAGCAAGGCTTTATTGGCCATAACTATCATTCATACACATTGCATAAGACATGTACAAGTGATGAGAAACCTTTTTACACACAAAGCTGCGCCAGAACTCAAAGTACAAACTCACACTTTTCACAAAAAATCTCAAATCTGAAAACTCAGTTAGAGGTGGTTTCAAGCCAAAATTCCCATCCCATTAGCTTCCTCAAGCATTGTAGGACGTATTCCAATCACAAACATCAAAGATAACCTCTTGAAACACTGTACAGAATCCAAATTTTTCTCATAAAGTTGCATACTCGTATCTTAATTTTGAGGCATTTCCATGACATTTAATTTATGTATTCTTGTTCAATGATGCATCCTGATACTTACCATGTTATTTAATTATGTTTTTATGCCTTGTACACAAATATGCCATTGTTACTTTTTAGGGTTTGCAGGGATTTGAATTAGGGGTTTTAAGAGGAGGCAAAATTAGGGAGCCACAGTACCATGGTCGTGATCAGCGCGCTTAGACGAAGAAGATACAACCCTCGCGCTCAATTTATGAGTGCTTGAGAGCTAATCGCTATTTTCTAATAGCATGCCTAAAAGAATGCATATAAAACCGTTGCCTCATGTTTTGTGTTTCAGGGATGGTGAAGAAGACGATTGCTTGTCATGCTGTGATTGGCTGGTTTAAATCCAGCGCGCATTTTTTTATTTTTATAATACTAACGCGTTATTTTGTTTATAAATTTTGTTTATTATTTAACTTACAAATAAGCAACTTGGCACAACTGGAAACGCGTTTGAATGGTAAACCACAAGACCTGGGTTCGAGCCCCAGGTCTTCAATAATTTCAATATCATTTTTCTATTAACTATCACGTGCAGATTCAGCACTGAAGCACATCATACACGCTCAGAAATCAATGGCCATCTGTCCAGGTTCATCAGATCAAGGGTGCAGATTGGAAGAACAGCATAAGGTCCAGTCAACACTACAGCATACTATCAAAAAAGTCAAACAGATCAATAGCTTATTGGGCCAGATTTCTCAATCCAAACCTCCAAATTAAGGGCTTCACCCCCTTAGGTTTTTTTTTGCAATTTTCTTTCTTTTCTTTGTTCTTTTATTATTTTTATATTTTTTAATTGTTGCTTTATTTTAATTAATTAATATTTTCAAAATATAAAAAAACATATAAAAATCAGAAAAAAGAGAAAAAATAATAAAATATTTTATTTTAAGTATTTTCATAAATAAATTTGTATGTAATTAATTTAGATTTAATTTTAGGTTATAATTTAATTCTTTTTTTCACAATAAACCAAAAATAACAAAAATAGGCCTTTAGCACTTTTTTATCTTTTTTAATTAATTAAATATTTTTATTATAAATATCATTAACCATTAATTCTGTAAGTAAATTTTATAATTAATTAGTTTTAATTCTAGGTTTTAACTTTAATGCATTTTCTTTAATAAATTAAAAAACAATTAGAATTAGAATTAATTACTTGACTTTTAATTAATTTAATTTTCTCTAATATCATAAATACAAAAAAAACATAATAATAAGTTCTTCTTTTATTTATTTAATTTAATTATTTTAACTTAATTATTTTAAATTCCTTCAAAGGGTTCAACGCCCTCGCATTCGGTCATATTTTCCTTTTTCGCGCGTTTTATTTATTTTTGATGTAAATATAATGTACTTGTACCAAAGCCATGTAATAGCTATTAGACATTTATTTTCTGCAATTTATTTTAAATCGGGTCTGGATTAATTTGGCGTTGTAGACCCGCGCCCTTGTAATAGCGTAGGACCTTTATCCTTTCTGCACTTTAAATTTTCACACTTTTAACTGTTAAACAATAACATGAAAGAATGAATGCCCAAAAATAAATGTAGATCACCAATGCATGATAAGACAAACAATAAACTGAAAATGATACACAATTCACACACCACCCCTAGGGTATGCTTCACTGTTGCCTTGCCCCTCGAAAGGTGGTCATCAAGTATAGGATGCCTTAGTGAGTCCTTATGTTCCATTGATCCAGTTGCCTCGAATAAATTGCCTCGGAACGGTTTCCTCGGAATAAAAAGATCAATGGCATAAGGGTAGCTTCTAAGGTATCCTACTGTTGCTCTGGTGATCACCCTGTTGCCTTGCCCCTCGAAACGTGGTCGTTGAATACAGGACGTCTTAGTAAGTCCTTATGTCCCATTGATCTAGTTGCCTCGAATTTGGTTGCCTCGAAACAAGTTGCCTCGGAATAAAAAGATCAATGGCATAAGGGTAGCTTCTAAGGTATCTTACTATTGCTCGGTGACCACACTGTCCCTAACCCTCGAATTGACCCGAACACCTCCGACGGTGGTACTACCTACCTCTCAATGGTGGGATAGCACTACCTAAAGGACAATTACACAGCTTAATTCCTTAGGGTAGGTAGATGACTCATGGATACTTGCTCTTTTCAAAAACAAATCAAAATACTTTTCACACCTTACACTTTTCAAAAAGCTTTTAAAACAAACTTTTCAAACACTCTTGAGGACTGATACAAGAGTCGATCTGAAACTTTCAAAGAAACTTTTTCAAACCCACTCACACTTTGAAAAGCAAACAAACATTTTTGAAAACACAATAAGCAAGTATCTAAGAGCCCATGGATAACCATGGATAGAAAGGGTGCTAACACCTTCCCTTTCTATAATCTACCTCCCGAACCGAGAACTAATCTCAATAAGGAATTTTTCTGTGCTTTTGTCCTTTCCATGTTGGAGAAAATAAAAGACGGTGGCGACTCTTGCTTACCGCGACATTTCGCGAAACCAGCTTTAAAACAGTCAGTTCCAGATCCACCGATCACAGAACTGGCGACTCTGCTGGGGAAATCTTTAAAGTGAGGTGTACCTTAGGACTAAGATCACTGTGTTTTCAATTGCTTTGACTTGTTTGCTTTAAATTGTGGGACTGTCTTGGGAGTTCTATAGATCCTAACCCGGATCTGGGGATACCTTCTTAGAAAGTAGCAACAAGGCTGTGAGGGAACTGTGCAGGGTATACCGACATGGTTGAAGCAGTCTGCTACGTTGATGTGGCACTTTGGTGTGTACCGGTAACCCTTGAGTCAATCAAGGAGAGTACGGGGCCTCCATGTGGTGTCGTGAAGCATCAACAGACCTTAGGAACCTTAATTGAACCATCTTGGCCTCTTTAGGGTAGTGAGATGACTACTTTGGTGTACTCCGAAGTCGGTTGATACTCGATACTACACTCAATTGAGGGTTGTTTTCTTGGGATATTTTGATCGCCAGTCAGTGGCTAAATCGAAACGATGAACAATGAAAGCAATCCAATGATATTGAGATCCTTAGAACCCGGTTACTTTGATAGGACAGGTTTGAGCCCACCAACTTCAAGAGGGTAATACCCAGACCCCATGCTGGCCTAAACTCTAAGGGCTTTGTCTGGTGTGACTTGTGTGCCTTACATGTTTGCCTTTGTAAATATTTGTGGTGTGTTTAACCATAGCATCATAACATCATACAGCATCATATGCATCCACTAACCATTTCAGGGGTTCAAATCTTCATCTTTGTTCTTGTTTTGTAGGACATGGAAACTATCCGCAGAAAGACAATTCAGATCAACCTTATAAGGGTCCCTCCTCAGCTCAAAGAGCTTACATCCAGGATTCCCGAGAACTCGTCATTCAGTGAAAGGCATGGTAGACTCATCAGTCTGGTCAATACCAATATTGAGGAAGAGATGGTAAAGGTCCTTTTCCAATTCTTTGACCCTCTGCATCACTGTTTTACTTTCCCGGATTATCAGCTGGTGCCTACTCTAGAAGAGTTTTCCCAACTCCTGAAGATTCCCATTCTCAATCAACTACCCTACAACGGTACGGAAAGGGAACCAAAACTTGAAGAAGTGGCTAAAGCATTATGCCTACAACCATCTGACATCAAGGGGCATTGGGAAGTCAGAAATGGTATCAAAGGATTTTTGGCAAAGTTTCAGTTTGAGAAGGCCCAAGAGTGTTGGAATTCCCTTGACCTGCAAGCCTTTGAAGAAGTTGTAGCCCTCCTCGTCTATGGGTTGGTGTTGTTCCCTAAACCAGATCAGCTTATAGATATCAGTGCTGTCAAGGTCTTCATGTCCAGGAATCCTATACCTACGTTGCTGGGGGACATCCTTCACTCATGTTACACTCGAACCATGAGAAAAAGGGGTGTTCTTATGTGCTGCACTCCCCTCCTGGGAAGGTGGTTTATTTCGCACCTTCCACAATCAGTCTTGAAGAACGAGCGAGGTTTGAGGTGGTCACAACGGTTGATGACTCTTACACATGCAGATATACATTGGTGTTCTCGGGCCAGAGAGGATGTCACTATCATTGATCGTTGTGGGGAGTACCCTAATGTTCCTTTACTTGGAATCAGAGGAGGTATTACTTACAACCCGTGCCTGGCTTGGAGACAGTTTGGTTATGCTCGGAAAGATGGCCCTCATGAGATGTTAATTCCTGACATAGTTTTTGACTTCGACAAGGATACGCAAGGACTTCGCCAGAAATTTATCAAAGCTTGGAGGATGCCCAGCAAAATAGACAGCAAGACCCTGGGGCACCGGAACTCCATCCCATTGGAGCCTTATCTCAAATGGGTACGAGCCCGCTCCCAGAAGCTGGTAATTCCATATCCTCATGTTCTCCCCGTGATCAAAGAGCCAGACTTGGAAGGAGAGGTGTCCTACACCATTCAACATCCTGACATGCCCACGTCCTGGGAAGAGATGCAGAAGAGTTGGATCCAGCTTAAGGAAGAACGGAATTCCCTGGAAACCAATCTACATGCCAGTGAGAAAAAGGTCCTGGAGCTCACCCGCCTACTGCACGAGGAAAGGAATCTCAATACCTATATTGCTCCGAAGAGGATGCGTAGTGTCTTTTGGGACTGATCTGCTTTGTAATGTTTGCCCATGAGGCTTTAATGTACTGAACAATTATTTCCTTAATAATAACGTGTGTTCCTTTTTGTCTACAACAAATTTGAATTTTCGAACTCTTGAATGCATTGCATAAACACATATCATTCATCATATGCATCACAGGTACTCTTCTTTTCAGGCTGCTGACTGTTCTTCGCTGTTTATTTCAGCATCATGAACCCTGAATCATCAACCGAGGCATCTATCAAGGCTCTTCAGGCGCAGAACGCCCAATTTCAGGAGCTGATCAAGGGTTTGGCTCAGGGTCAACAAGAGTTGAAGACCATGCTTCTGAAGAAGAATAAGAAGAAGAGGAGGACTGTGCTATTTAACACTGGGCGCAGACTCGGGAACACCTTAGAGGTTGAGGCTGAGAGGACTACTTCATCTGTGGGGGAAGGTAGTCACCAAGAAAGGGAGGTCCCTACTCCTGTGGGCTCTGATACTGAAACAGACTTCAACGACGAACAGTACCCTCCTGCTGAAGACCGGTACAAGCAGTTGGAGGACAGATTAAAAGCTATGGAAGTTCAGCGTGCGCCTGGACTGGATTTCAGAGACTTGGGGTTATCTACTGGGGTGGTGATTCCACACAAATTCAAGGCACCCGCCTTTGTGAAGTATGACGGGGCTTCCTGTCCCAAGATGCACCTCCGTTCTTATGTAAGGAAGATCCAGCCTTACACAGCAAACAAGAACCTTTGGATCCACTTCTTCCAGGAGAGTCTTTCAGGGACTCACCTCGAATGGTTCTATCAGCTGGATGGAATCAACATTCGTAACTGGGAGGATCTGGCCACTGCTTTTTACAAGCAGTATCAATATAATTCCGACCTCGCTCCTACACGTACCCAACTCAAGGGTATGTCGCTAGGGTCGGGTGAAGGTTTTAAGGAATACGCCCAAAAATGGAGGGATCTGGCTGGCAGGGTGCAGCCACCATTGACGGACCGAGAGCTGGTGGATATGTTTTTGGGGACCCTTTCTGGTCCATTTTTCAATCATCTCATTGGTAATTCCTCTGCTGGGTTTACTGATCTGATCCTGACTGGTGAGAGGATCGAGGCCGGTATAAAATCAGGGAAGATACAGAAGGTTGCCTCCTCCAATGCTGAAAAGAAGCCCTTCAAGAAAGAGGCAAGTGCTGTGTATGGCCCGAGAAGGCAGAACAAACCTGAACACCGCCAAGCTGTCAACGCGGTGGTTATTTCTAAACCTGCTTCTGCTCCACAACAGTACAATCAACCCAGAGCTGAGAGGCCCAAGCGACAATATACTCGGCTCAGCATGATTGTGGAAGGTGCGAAATAAACCACCTTGCGAGGATAGGAGTACAGCACATGAGAACACCCCTCTTTCTCATTGTTCGTGTGTAAAATGAGTGAAGGATGTCCCCAAGCAATGTTGGTATTGGATTTCTGGACAAGAAGATTTTGACGGCGTTGACATCTACCAATTGGTCAGGATTTGGGAACAAGACCAACCCGTAGATAAGGAGTGCCACAATCTCTTCAAAGGCTTGTAGGTCCAATGAGTTCCAACATTCTTGTGCCTTCTCAAACAAGAATTTTGCTAAGAATCCTTTGACGTCGCTTCTGGTTTCCCAATGCCCCTTGATTTCAGATGGCTGTAGATGTAGTGCTCGAGCAACATCTTCAGGCTTTGGTTCCTTCTCCGTACCGTTGAAGGGTAGTTGATTAAGGATAGGGATTCTTAGGAGTTGAGAAAACTCCTCCAAAGTGGGAACCAACTGATAATCAGGGAAAGTGAAGCAGTGGTGAAGAGGGTCAAAGAACTGGAATAACACTTTCATCATGTCTTCTTCAATGTTGGTGTTGACTAGGCTGAGCAGTCTTCCATGTCTTTCACTGAAGGATGAATTTTCCGGAATTCTTGAAGTGATCTCCTTGAGTTGAGGAGAGATTCTCACAAGGTTGACTTGAATGGTGTTTCTGCGAGGAATTTCCATGTCCTACAAAACAAGAACAAAGCCGAAGATCCAAAACCCTTGAAATGGTTAGTGAGTGCATATGATGTTTTTTGATGTTTATGATGTATGCACAAAACATATGTACAAGCAAATCACACCAAACCCTAATTTCAGGCTTGCATGGGGTTTCATAGGTAAGTACCCTCTTGAGTGTAGTTGGCTTAAAAACCTGTCCTATAAATAGTAACCGGGTTCTAAGGAGCTCAATATCACGGGATTGTTTTCAATGTTCATTGTTTTGGTTTAGCCACTTAACTAGCGACCAAAATATTCCAAGAAAACAACCCTCAATGAGTGTAGTATCGAGTATCTACCAACTTCGGACTGCACCAAAGCCGGTCATCTCACTACCCCTAATAAAAGGCCAAGATGGTCAAGTAAGGTTCTAGGTCATTAGTGCTTAGTGACATCACTCAGCGGCCCCGTACTCTCCTTGATTGAACTCAAGGGTTACCGGTACTCACAAATATGTCGCACTAACATAGCTATTGCTTTGACCGTGTCGGTATACCCCGCACAGTTTCCACAATGTATTGCTATCTATGAATGTTTCCCAAAATCCGGGTGGAGGATTGTAAACCCAAACAATAGAGCCAAAGTATAAAGCAAGCAAATCAAACAATTAGTCATGCAAGAGGGTGATCTAAGCCCTAAGGTTACTCCACTTTTAAAAATCTCCCCAGCAGAGTCGCCAGTTCTGTGATACGGTGGGAGAACTGACTAAGGTTTTGCGTTTGTTTTCGCAAATGTTTCGGTTGAGCAAGAGTCGCCACCGACTTTTTATTTTATCCTAAGGAAAGGTTTAAAAAGCACAGCAAAAACCTTTGAGATTTTTCTTGGGTTCGGGGAGTAGATTATAGGAGGGGAAGGTATTAGCACCCCTTCTATCCATGGTTATCCATGGGCTCTTAGGTACTTGCTTAGATCAACTTGCCTTGGTTTTCAATTGTTTGAAATGGTGCTTTGTGTGTGGTTTTGAAAAGGTTTTGAAAAAGATGCCTTGTATAGGCTACCCTTGTAACAATTCTTTACTCGAATGTTTTACAAAAGGTGTTTGTCTTTTTGAAAAGATGTTTCAAGGTTTTTGGAAGTTTACTTTGAAAGTGTTTGTGAAGTGGATTTTGAAATAGGCAAGGGTTTTCTTAGAAAGTTGGCAAGTACTTAAGAGTTCATCTACCCTAAAGTTTTCTCAAAGATTTTTGCTTATGTTTTAAACCTTTTGACAATTTTGTTCCACCATTGCATTTGGTGGACAATCTTGTTTTAGGAGATTAAAGGGACGGGCGCGGGTCATCGTTTAGACCATAGTTGCAATAGTGTTAAAATGTCTTTGGGCAATTTTTTCTTAAAAAGGGACTTGATCATTTTAGGCAACATTTTGAGGGACTATGATCATTTGATTGTTTTTGTTTTACCCAAAGAAGTTCAACATGCAATATGGCCCATTTTTGAAAGGCAACAAAGTGGAATACCCTAGGGGGTGCAAGTGTGAGATGTGTTGTTTATTTTCATGCTCATTTATCTTGTATTAGGTCCAACTATTTTTTTGTTGTTTTTCGCATACAAAACCCTAATTCTAGCATAGTATGTTTAGAAAGCATTAAAAGTGTGAAATTTAAATTCCTACGCTATTACATCACAATAATATGGGGAGGGGGGTACAATGTTTCAAATGGGGGTTATTTGGACAAGAATTTAAAACCTAGACTATTACATCAATATTGAATATTTGCAAGGTAATTTAATTGTATAAATAGATAGAAATTGAAATAAAATGTGCAAAATGCAAAAAGAAAGGTTTTTATATAAAAAAAAGTATTATTTATAAAAAATAAAAGAAAAATAAAAAGGTATTATTTTTAGAGTATTTTCAAATTTAGGGCAAAAACCCTAATTTTAATCAAAATGTATATTAATTAATTAATTCATATAATATTCATTATTTACATACAAAAATAAAATAAAATATGGTATATTTGAAAAAAGGCATTTTTTAGTATTAAATATTAAAAAAATAAAATATGTACATTTTTTGGTGTTTTTACTCTAAATGCATTAATATATATATATATATATATATATATATATGTATATTTATATTATTTTAAATATGTATTATATGTAAATAATAATAATAGTTATAATTTTTTAGAAAATAGTATTTTTTACATGAAGTATTTCAGAGAGTAATAAAAAATAAAAATGAAAATGAAAATATATTTACACTATTTTTTTTATTTATTCTAAATAATAATATGTATTTATTTATGTATAAACAAAAGAAATAACCAAATAAATATGCAATAAATTCAAAAAATGATGGAAAAAATATTTTTATGTTTTTAATATGCTGAGAAAAAATAAATGAACCAATCAAAAAAAGAAAAAGTCAAAAAGAAATAAAAATAAAGCAAATGGGCTCAGGGGGTGTGAAAGCAATCATGAGGTGTGAATAAAAAAAAACACAAGCCCAGCCCAAAGACCACTGTCTTCAACCTCCAGCAACAACATTTGAAAAAACGCGCGCCCTGTTCCTCATCTTCCAACTCTTGATCCCTGGCTTTTTAGCAAAAACTCATAACATAACAAATGTTCAGCATGAAGAGACGATTCTAACCATGTATAGAACTTGACCTAACTCTCTAAGATGAAGGATAATTTCTCCTCCCCCAAATCCTAACCTAGTTTTTCTGTCATTTTCAAACTCCAAATTCTCTCTACTCAGGCAAAAGAAATGAAAAGTAAAGACATGGACATGTTCAGTGGCATGAGTATGACATTATTTCTTCACAAACTTAAGACTAATGATGCATAATAAGAGAGATACGAATTCAAAATTTTACCTATTTAGTTGAACTTCTATCTGGAGATGTAGGAACTTTCAGTGCAAGGTGATGATTGGAAGAGCTTCCTTGAGGTCCAGGGATGCTGTTTCAATGCTTACTTTGTCTTGAGAGCTTCTGAATCGAGCTAGAGAACTTCAACTGCAAAACAGAAAAACAAAAATGGTGAAGTGGCTTAGAGGTGTTACAGGTTGTGTCTTAGCTTCTGGATAGCTTGCATAGGTTGTAAGGAAGGTAGAGGAACAAGTTTGGGCAAGAATGCTTGAAGGGATTGAGAGATAGCACTCAAACTGCAGGGGTTGCTCTGTTTGAGCAGTTTCAAGGTGATTATGGCAATGGGAGTGTTTGAGAGGCCAAGGGTTCGTGTGTTAGCTTAGTTGGGATATGCTGAGTATGTTTGATAAGTTTGTTCTTGTGTTCTAATGCTGAGATGAGAGTTGTTGTGAGATATGGAACTTTTCTTCACACTTAAGCAACAAAATGCAACTTGTGTTTCTAGGCATGTAGAGGGCCCCTAATGTGCTGCATAATCCCTCCTTGATCAGTGTGTTATGTTCATAATCTTGTGCCATTCAGATTTGCAATGTACTTGTTGGATTTCCAAATTGACATAAAGCTAACTTTTACCAAAATGGCTAATTTGCTTTATCTAGTTTGGGATTAAACCTTTATACAATGTTCAAACTCATAGAACAACACCTTAACACAATGAATATGCATTAAATTATTGAGTGTAACTTGGTTTAAGGACCTATAATCTAACCTAAAGCATGCTGAGTTCAAATTGCAAAGTTATGGACATGGAACTTGGTCATGAACAAAGTGGTTTTTTGCTATATTGTGAAATTCGATTCTCTCTAACCATGAGGTTGTTTGAGAAGTTCTTGGACATTTTGGAAAGCTTGGAATGTGTACTACAATCCATATTTGAAATGCAAATTGAAATTCCAAGTGGAAGTGTATGGAAAATGGCCTTGAAGTGGGGTAGAAAACCTTGTCAAAATAGGTTAAAATTTCACTAAGTTAAAAATGGTTTAGTGCCCTTATTCAAAAATTTGTAACTTGAGATACAAGCTTCAAATGAGAAAACTTTGTGAATCAAGGTTGTAAATTATGCAACAAGCTACAACTTTCATGTTTGGACTTTTGTTTGAATCCAAATGGATCATGGTGAAAAAGTGGGGCAAAGTTGGGAAAAAATTAGGGTTTTTCATAACTTAGAAAAATTCTAAGTTATGAAAAATTCCATTTTAAACCCTAATTTGCATTTTGTGATTTCTTGGTGAACAAGTTTCATGATTTGGCATGTTTTGATGAAAAATGAATCTTGACTCTTGATTTTGACCAAAAAGTCAAAGTTTGACTTTTCAGTATACAGTCAAAATTGATCAATTGACTGGGAAATTCAACTGTCAATCTTGTGTACTTGGGATCTTTTGAGTTTGTTGATCATGTTAAGATAATTCCATAGGGTCCTTAAGTCCATGTGTGAGCTTGGTTTGCCATTGGCTAGGTCAAACAGTCAAAAATTGCCTTTGTGCAGTCAAAACCCTAAAAATGACCATTTTGCCCTTTTGGTAATCTGATCAAATTTCTTGGGGAATTGTGATCCAAACTTGATCCAATGGTCCATATGAGTTCATAATGTTGATGTGGGTCAAATTTCATGAGGTTGGACTGTCAATTGGCCACAGTTGACTTTTTCCCCAATACAGTTGATTTCTAGGTCAACTGTCCAATTGACTGGGCAAAACTTGGAATCAGGACTTGAAACTTGATATGGGTAAACTTGGGAGTCCAATATGAAGTGTGAAAGTCATCTTAGGCATTTTGGGTCAAAACATCTTTGTGCAAACACAAACCCTAATTTGAGTCAACAGTGCAAGGAGAGGTCTTGAGCAGAGGAAACCCTAACTGGATCTTGAGCTCCAAGGGTCTTGTGATGAGAAAATGTTGAGAAAAAGGGAGGGAAAATTTTGGGGTACAACAGTCATTTATTTTATTTATTTTGATTTTTAGTCATTAAAACTCAAAAATAAATTAAATAAATTGTCAAAATACTTGGGCTAGCACATGGATCAGTTTGTATGAAGCCAAATACAGCTGTTAACAGCCAGCCACTTCCCATTTTCGTGCAAGAACCAAATGGGCATAAAATATTCACTTATGGCAACTTTTCAAAGATAATATTTTTCTTTAAACCATGACTTTATGCATGAGATTCTCTCCATTTTTAGTACCCTAATTTTGTCTCACATATAAGCACAAACATCCCAGCAAGAAGGGACACGCGCAGCTGCCTTCTAAGGCCCTAGCCAAAAGTTCAAAAATTTCAAAGATTGGTGCTATTCAAAAATGATCGATCCATCCAACCTCAGTCTGATCCAAGCATCCCATCATCCTTATGAGGATCCCAGAAGTTGAACCAACCCATTCTTGAAGGCCAAACGATCCCACAACTCGTTCTCCAATAACACACGGTTTCTCCAATTTTCTTCACCTTCAAACTTTCATTATAGGCAATATGAATTAGTCCTATGAATATCTATGTGTTAGTTATGATGTGTAGACTTGCTTAGACCCATTGCTGACGAGCTTTAACGCAGGAATGGAAAAACGTTATAGTTAGGGCATAAAGCTCTGTCCTCTTCGTGTTTCATGTTTCAGCCACTTTTAGTCCAAACAAACTATCTCAATGGATTCGCAACTATCAGTTTATGGGGGTAGGGTTGTTTTTGGGATTTTATTTGTCATGTTTGGCAGGTTGGAGATTTGGGTCGACCGGAGAAGGTGACTGGAATTGAGTTCCGGCACCGTTGACTGGCTTGGCCTCTGGTGGCCTAATTGGCATCTTATCATTGGTCCAGTTGAATCTGATCTGGCGTGTTTTGAAAATTTGACACTTTGACTAAATTTATCATTATATTATTTGCGTGTTATTATGTATATGAATTAGCAAGAAACACAGATGGTAAGGGTGCAAGCGTGTGAGGGAAGGGACCTGGGTTTGATCCCAAGTCCAACAATTTTACATTTTTCTAACGTTTCTTGCAGGTTCCAGTACATGACATCCCAATACGTACACCTTGCGTCCTTACTCTCAACCCCTGGATCATCCATTGATTTAGATATAGCGCCCAACAAGCGATCTTTATGGTGAATCCCTAGGGGCTAGCAACACTGGATCTCATGCAGCTAGGGGCCAGTGCAACTCGGGCCTAACAATTTCCAGATTCACACCTCCCAATTGCCTAACAACACCAGACACATTTTCCATTAAATTTTATTATTTCATTTTGTTTTAATTATTTTATTTTTCTTAAATTCATTTCCTTTATTAGTTTAATCATAAAATCAATAAAAAATCACAAAAAATAGATTTAGGTTTTTCAATTAAATTTAAATTTTTGTAAATTAATTAACTTAATTACTTTAACTTGATTATTTCAGTAAATAAAATTAATTAGAAATTAGGTTAAATTTTCAAATATTTTTCTAAATAAAATACAAAAAATATTTTTCTAAATTAATTAGATTTGTAGGACTTTTCAACTTGTTCCCGTCTTGATCTTCGTGCGTTTATGTTTTTCCGTTTTATTTTCTTTTCCAATTATTGTAATTGTTGATGGGTTGTAATAGCTTTTGAAATAAGGTTTATTTACTGCTTTTGATTTCCTTACTCCCCAAAAGTTTGGTTATGTATCCCCCTCCCCGAGGCCCTGTAATAGCTAGGCCTGCCTCTTAAATTCTTGCACTATTATTAACTGCTTAGATTAATAGGGTTGCATGGAAATACTGTAAATTAAAACGATTAGATAACCCTAATGCGCAAGATAAATAAACTGAATCAATACACTTGCACATGCTCACCCTTAGGGTATCTCCCACTTCGGTTGCCTTTGAAAACAGTCACAATTCTCGAAACGTGAGAATTTTTAGTGGCTTTCCTTTAATTCAAAAGATCACAAGTCCCTCGACGACCCTTTCGATGCCGCCTCGGTTAAAAAGTGATCTTAGAACTTTAGGACTATTACTAAAAGTTCTTGCCCAGTTGCTTTAGTGACCATAAACATCCCTTCGATAGTCCCTCAACATCCAACGATAGGGCTACCTACTCACTAATAGTAGGATAGCACTATCTAAAGGAAAGTAGGAAAATAACACCTTTTTCGAGTAGGTAGATAACTGTTAGGTACTTGCTCAAAAAATAACCTTTTCACACTACACTTTCAAAACATTTTTGAAATTCTGGCTGCAGATACTTAATGTCACGTTCAATGTTATGACACCGTATCTGACTTACTATATGACAGTAAATACAAAAGCAATAAAGAACACAGTCAATTGTTTACCCAGTTCAGTGTGCAACAACACCTACTCTGGGGGCTACCAAGCCAGGGAGAGAATCCACTATAAGAGATGTTAATTCAGGAATAAACCAACCAGTTTATCTCCTTCACTTAAGACCTACCCAATGCAATTCCAATCTAAGTACAACTTAAACCTGAGTTCCTACTCACTCCCCCTCAATCACAACAGTGATACATAAACCAATTTGACTTAAGAATTGATGAAGACACTCTTCAAAAACAAACACTTGATTAAACTTCACAGCTTTTTAATCAAGCAACACAATCACTTGTGCTTCACAGCTTTGAGTGATGCACACAACTAACTTGACTCTGCTTCACAGATTTAGTCAAGGAACATTCAAACACTCTTGCTTCAAAGCTTTGAGTGCTACACAACCCTTACAATTTGAAACCTATTCCAAGGCACTTATCACAAATCATAATTGCTTGGAGTACAATAATCAAATCTATACAGATTACAAATGATCTTCTGATCAATAAAAGGGATACTTGAAAAACAGCAGCTCTGTTGAATATATAGCAGCTGCAACTTCAGTTAGGGTTTCCACAAAAACCTAGGGTTAATTCCGTTTGACCTAAAGACCAGGTCACAGGACTTTATTAACCAGGTTAAGGTTGAGCTAGGTTACCCCTCAGAAAACGCAGGATTCTGTTCAGGAAAGACTGAGTTATTTCCTGAAAAAACTCAGACTTATCCATCCTGCAAACCTGTTAGTTCAGAACAGGATGTCATAACATCTGTTATGACATCTGAGAAAACCTGTCTACTGATTTAGCAAAATGTGATCATTTTGCAAAATGCTCAGATACACACTTATAAACATCAGTACTTCAATTACAATATTTTTCTGCAAAGGTACCTAATGAGACAGTACAAACTGAACTAGAATGTTATGACATCAGTCATGACATTCACACATACACTTGGGATTTACCAAAAATGCAAGCCAATACCTAAACACCTACAATTTTTCAAAAAACGCTTTATCAACACTCTTGAGGACTGATACAAGGTTATCATAAAGCAAAAAAACTTTTCAAAACACACAAACACAAAAGAAATTTTCAAAAATGAGTAAGTACCTAAGAGCCCGTGGGAAACCACTGATGGAAAGGGTGTTAACACCTTTCCTTTCCATAATCTACCCCCTTACTCAGAAAATCTCGAAAAAGGTCTTTTTCTGTTCTTTTCACCCTTTCCTTTGTTGGATAAAAGAAAAGTCGGTGGCGACTCTTGCTTACTACAACATTTGCAAATAAAAAAATGCAAAACCAGTATAACAGTCGGTTCTGCCACCGTATCACAGAACTGGAGACTCTGCTGGGGAATATTAAAAAGTGGGGTTTACCTTAGGGTCTAGTTCCTTTCTAAATTGCTTTCCTTGATTGTTTTTATTGCTTTACTTTTAAAGGTTTGCTTGGGATACTATAGATCCTATACCCGGATCTGGGACATCTTTTTAGGTAAACAGCAATAGATCGTGGAGACTGTATGACGTAGACCGATATGGCTGAAGCGATAGTTGTATTGGTGTGACACTTTGGTTGGTACCTGTATCCCTTGTGTCGAATCGAGAAGAATACGGGGCCGCCGCATGGTGTCCTAAAGCACTAATGAATCTTAGAACCTTAGTTGAAAAAAATTGGCCATTAGAAAGTAGTGAGATAGTCGGTCTCAGTGTAAAGCTGGGAATCAGTTGATACTCGATACTACACTCATTGAGATTGGACTTTCGGGATGTTTCAGCCATAAGAAAAGATTGGTAAACTGAAATAATACCGATAAAGAAAGATCAGTGATATTGAGATTCCTTAGAACCCGATTACTATTTCTAAGACAAGTTGAGCCATCTGAACATTCAAGAGGGTACTTACCTGCAAACCCCATGCAAGAATAAACCTAAGGCTGCTTGTGTGATATGCTGGTTTCAATTTGAGCTACTTGCAGGGTTTTTATCTAACAATATAATCTCCTTGTAGGATTTGTTTACAGTCATTATCCAGTAACCTGGACTTCTTAGACTTACTTGCCTTCATCACCTCACACTTTTGCTTAACGCATAGCATACACATCATAACATCATGCCACAACATTTCCTTAACCATTTCAAGGATCTCGAGGGTTTGTGATGCAGGTTATGATAAATCAGACGTCTAACAAGGGGCAAGGGGATTTATTTTCCTCTAGCCAATACCGTCAAAGGATCAAAACTCAACAACTTGAGTCAAGGGCTAGGACCCACTTGATATGGTGAGCTTGACTTTCGTAGAAGGACACTTAATGATACAATGTTCTTCAATCAAAGCTGTAAATTTCAACTTCTGACATTTTCTTGTTTACCCCGCTAGATCCTTGAAAACATTGCATGCATGCTATTTAATAACAGGTCTTCCAGTACAGGTTTCTCATATTTTCACTGTTTATTTCAGCAAAAGAAATGGCCCTTGAACAAACAGTAAAAGACCTTCAAACTCAAAATGCTCAGTTTCAACAAATGTTCATGGCTTTGGCCCAAGGGCGGGAAGAAATGAAAGCTCTCGTCATCAAAGAGAAGAAGAAGAAGGAAAAGAAATCGGTTGGCATCCTGAATATGGGAAGAAGAATCAAAGGACCGGTTAAAGGAGCTCTAGATCTTTCAACTCCATCAAATAAGGGGTGTAATCATGATGAAGATAACAACCCCGAGGCTGATGAAGAAAAAGCTAATTATTCTGAGGAGCAATATCCTCCCGCTGATGATAAACACAAATGACTGGAGGATCATCTCAATGCTATGGAGATTCAGCAGATACCTGGCTTGGACTTTGAAGAATTAGGGCTGGTTTCTAGTGTAATCATCCCACCAAAATTCAAGGTTCCCATGTTTGCCAAATATGATGGGGTCTCTTGTCCTAAACCTCACTTGAGATCATATGTCATAAAGATCCAGCCTCACACTACTGATCGGAAGTTTAGGGTCCATTTCTTCCAAGAAAGTTTAGTTGGCACGCAACTGGAATGGTTCTATCAGCTAAAAGGAACATACATTTATACCTGGGGAGACTTGGTTGTTGTTTTCTACAAGAAATACCAATACAATGCTGACCTCGCTCTAACTCATAGATAACTTCAAAGCATGTCTATGGGTTCTAGCGAAGGCTTCAAAGAATATGCCCAGAAATAGAGGGATCTAGCTGGCAGGGTACAACCTCCTCTGAATGATCGGAAATGGTAGATATGTTCACGGGCACTCTGACATGCCTATTCTTTAATCTGCTGATTGGGAGTTCCTCATCTGGGTTCACAGAGATGGTTCTGACTAGAGAAAGGATCGAAAGTGGTATCAAGAGTGGGAAGATCCCGATGGTTGCATCTTCTAATGATGAGAAGAAGCCATTTGCTGGTAAGAGGGAAGCCAATGTTGTGTATGGCCAAAAGGGTCGTAATAAGGAAGACCACCGCAATCAGTCTGTGAGGGAAATACTGGTCTCTAATCCTACACCTATGCAACAAAACCAACAGGGGAGTCAGCATAAAGAGGCCACGCCTAAGAGACAATTCACCAGAATCAACATGTCACTAGCTCAAGCGTTACAACACATGTTGAAGGCATAATTGGTTACGTTAAAAGGCTCCTCTACGAAATCCCAATACTTCTGCTCCTAGTTACCACCCCAGCGAAAGGTGTGCATACCATTCTATTAGTCCTGGACATGATACAAATGGTTGTTGGGTTCTGAGGAACAAAATTCAGGATATGATTGACGCCAAAGAGATTGAATTCGACCCTCCAGAGACTCACAAAGTGATCACTTCTCCTAGGCCAAATCATTGAGAACGTCCAGTTCATTTTTTATTTTTTATTTTTCATTTGTAATTTCATTTGTTGTTCAAACAATTACTGTCATACCGAACTTTTGTTTTCCCATTAATGCATCTCATATGCTTGTCTTGAATGATTTCATTGTCATTTTATTTAAACTGCTTTCTTGCTTCCTTTATGTGATATTTGACTCTCGATTAAAAATCTATAAGCCTTTAGAGGGAGGATGACAAAAATGATACCACAATCTCACACAGTGTGCTTTTAAACATACCTTGCTGATGATGTACATGCGTTGTTTAAAATCCCAAACAATGGAGTTATAAGGAAGATAATCCCTAGTCAACCCCCTTTGAGCCTAAGAAGTAGGAGTTCTCTTTTCACACAAATTAAAACCCTTAATCATAACCTGGGGCAGGGTAGTTTCTCAGTCAATTCAGACGCGCATTCAGTCACAATCTTCCGCTTCGTACACAATGAATGGAATCAAAGATGTCCTTCCAAATCAAAGACAATGATAGGTTCCGCGTAATAATCAAAATAAGCAGTCATTATCTCTCAAAATAAAAGCCCATTAAGTCAAAACATGTGAAGGAAACTTAAGAAAAATTAGGGCGTCCCGCTGACTATAATCGCAAAAGAAACATTTCAGGAAAAAGATCGGGATAATAAAATCAAAAAAAGGATATTCCTATAAATCCTCAACAAAAAAGAAGATTACAAAAATGTCTTCCTCTTCAAAATAAACTTTCAGTATTCAAACCATCACTAGAATATCAAGGACAAGATGCCGGACTCAATCGGGATCTAAACGCATAATTAGCTGAGCATAGGACTGAAGAACATCATGAAGAACGAGTTGGGTAGAAATAGATTTTGAGCCTTTATCCTTTGTTTCTTAAACCTTGAACTAGGCCATGCTATAACCCTTAAAAGTCCTAACTGAAGCATAGGTTAGTTCGAAAGCATACTATTACAAAAGGTATCCCGACTCCTGTAGGACTTGCTATAAATTCTGAGTTGATATCACCCTCTTGCAAAATTTGTTTTACTGAAAAAATGAATTTTCAAAAACATCAAGAAAAGCATAAACTTTGCATTATTTGAATATCATTGTTTGCATATAGTTATCTGTTCAACAACAGAGAAATTCACATGATGTATATCTAGTGAACAAAAACTTTCTCAATGAAAAGGTTCACCTCAAGTGGAAAAACACTTCCAACCAAGGGGCACGGCATGATCATTGTCCATCATCTGGGGCAGTCAAGTCAAGATTCAAGGAATCTCTCAAAAATGCCAAATAGCCAGGGGCAGATCTCCATCTGAATCACTTGGGGCATTAGACATGAATTCTAGCAACGAATCACGTACAATCAAGCAAAATCAATGTTCCCAAGCAGATTTCTTCTCAAAAACAATTAAACAGGAATTCCCAATAGAAACATTCTAAATAAACCAAGTCCTCTTCTAGAAACGGTTCAGGTACGATCCAGAGACGAATGTTATCCTGATACTTATTCCAGACTTCTCTTCTAGAAACAGTTTAGGTACGATCCAAAGATGGATGTTATCCTGATACTTATTTAGATTCTCTTCTAGAAACAGTTCGGGTATGATCTAGAGACAGATGTTATCTGGTACTTATTCCAGATTTCTCTTCTAGAAACAGTTCAAGTACGATCCAGAGACAGATGTTATCCTGATACTTATTCAGATTCTCTTCTAGAAATAGTTCAGGTACGATCCAGAGACGGATGTCATTTTGATACTTATTCATATTCTCTTCTAGAAACAGTTCAGATATGATCCAGATACGGATGTAATTCTGACACTCATTCAACACATGTTTTAAGTACAATTCAGATACGATCTAGAGACGGATGTCATTCTGACACTCATTCAACACATGTTTCAAGTACAATTCAGATACGATCCAAAGACGGATATCATTCTGACACTCATTTAATACATGTTCCAAATACAATTCAGATACGATATAGAGATGGATGTCATTCTGACACTTATTTCAACACATCTTCAAGTATAATCACGATATAAATCCATCCACAAAATCTCCGCAGGTACTTTCTCCAGCAGGTACAGAAGCAGAGATGTCCTGATGCAAAGTCACCTCCGCATCCTCAGCATACGTTTCAGTGATGTCTATATCCTCGCAGAGTGAAAACAACCAAAGTTTTGACCTCTTCTTCCCCAAGCAGGAATTACCTCCTCCAACAAAGTTCCCTCAGAAAGCTGAAATCCATGCTCCCCAGCTACGTTTTATAATCTCAAACAGTTTATAAAGCCTCATCCCCGATAGAGTTTATTTCTCTAGCTGCGGAAGTTTATCCCCCAACAAAGTTTATTTCTATACATTGGTAAAATCTTCCAACAAAGCATCTTCTCCCCAGCAGAGCATTCTCAATCAGAAGTCAAAAATCCTCGAAAGAGTACCCTCAAACGGAAAGAGGAAATCCCCGGCAAATCATTTCCATTCATCATCCCTAGCAGAAATGAAAGAATCACTTTCCTCATCTACCAAAAAGCTGTCAGGGATTCAGCTTCCCAATACTCTCTAGCAGCAATCAGGGATTTATTTTCCTAGACTAGGAAATGTCGCAACAATATTTCATGTTCATACATCATGGCATGCGCATATATATTGCATACATCATAATCTCATTTATTTTGAGAACATCATTACACGATGCATTTCATACATCATGACATTGCATATGACTAACTCTTTATCTTTTCAGGTAAGATCAATCAACAAGCACCATTAACTGCTTGTATGGCCTGACCGTCTTCTCAAAGGCTACATCTGACGAAGGGCTATTTCAACATTTTCTTCAGAAAGATCATTCTCAAGACCTCTGTTGGTTCAGTTTAAATCAACCAATGATTTATCCTGATTCCTCTCTGGTAGATACTTTCTCTGGTTCAGTCAAATCGACCCTAAGACTTTTCTGATTTTTATCCAGTTAAAGATAACTCAAGACCTCTACTTGTTTAGTTTAAATCGACCAATGATTTATCCTGATTCTTTTCTGGTAGATACTTTCTCTAGTTCAGTCAAATCGACCCTAAGATTTTTCTGACTTTTATCCAGTTAAAGATAACTCAAGGCCTCTACTAGTTCAGTTTAAATCATCCAATGATTTATTCTGATTCATTTCCGATGGATACTTTCTCTGGTTCAGTTAAATCGACCCTAAGATTTTTCTGATTCTTTATCCAGTTAAAGACGATTGAAGACTGTGATACAGTGGCAGAACCGACTGTTAATACTAGTTTGTGTTTTTTGTTTGCAAAATGTCATGGTAAGTAAGAGTCGTCACCGACTTTTATTTTATCCAATCAGGAAAAGGAAAAAGAACAGAAAAAACCTTTTTCGAGATATTTCTGAGTACGGGGGTAGATTATAGAAAGGGAAGGTGTTAGCACCCTTTCTATCCATGGTTTTCCATGGGCTCTTAGGTACTTGCTCATTTTGAAAACTGCTTGTGTGTTCTTGTTTTGAAAAGTTTTGTTTTACTTTGTGTTAACCCTTGTTTCTGTCCTCAAGAGTGTTACGAAGTTGTTTTTGAAAACTTTGTTTGAAAAGTGTTGGTGTGAAAAAGATTTGTTTGTTTGAGCAAGTACCTATGAACTAATCTACCTACTCGAAAAATATTTGTTCGTTTTCCTTTTAGACAGTGCAATCCCATTATTAAGGAATAGGTAGCACCGTCGTTGGAGTTTTTTTAGGGACATTTGAAGGGACAAATACGATCACAAAAGCAATGTTAGGAAATGTTAGTAATCATCCTAAATCCTTAAAGATCTTTTTCTGAGGCAACATCTGAATGGGTCATTTTAGATCTTTCGGGGCTAGAGGACAACCACTAACAAACCCTATACTTCATGACTGTTTACCGAAGGCAACGGGAGTGGAGTAAACCCTAGGAGTGAGCATGTGTGGGTGTAATTTTCAGTTAATTTATCTTTGCACATTTAGGGTTTTCTACCGTATTAATTTTCAGTTTGTCTTTCCATACAATCCTATTAACATCTAAGCAATTTATAGTTTATAGAAATTAAAATGCGGGAAAGTTAAAAGTCCTAGCTATTACAAGGCTTTTGCAGATACATAATTATCTTGGACTGAAAATAAAGATGCAGAATTTAAAACCCTAATTACTATTACAAACCCGGAGCAGTTACAATAATAATAAAAAGGAAATTAAAAAATGCGCGCGGCGCGAGAATAATTAGCAAAACCTAAAAGATCTAATTAAAAAAAGATTTAGGTTATTTTTGAGAAAAAATTAATTAGGTTATGTACAAAATTAAACCCTAATCCTAATTATTTTTAATTATGAAAAGAATTAAATTGCCCTAATTTTAATTAAACTAATTAATTAAAGAAATATAATATTTTATGAAAAAATAATTTTTGATGTTTTTGTGATTTTTGATTTAATAAAAAAAACTGATTTTTGTGTTATTTTTGTAAAATAAAATAATTAATAAAATAATTAAAACAAGAAATAAAATAGAAAAGCAAAGAGATGGGCTTGTATGGAAGCTGAAAGGGGGGTATATTGTTGAATTTGTAAGGCCTAATAGCTGGTCAACCCAGTCAACGCGTTGATTCTGTGCAACCATGCTTGGAGGGAGTATCATGGTCTTTGATGTGTGGGACATTGGATCTGATTGGAGACGAATCCAATGGCTGGATGGTGGTAGCGCATGATGGGCGTCTTGTAGCGTAATGCATGGAACCTGCGTTCAAATGTTAAGAAAATAAAGAAAATTGATGGGACCCAGGATCGAACCCAGGTCCTCCCACTCAATACAACGCGCGCCTTTCCATATGGGCTATCATGTTTAGTTGTTAATATGATAAGACTAATATATATTATATAAAACAAAGTGAATGAACTGAAAAATGCGCGAAATTTGAATTGCCCAATCAGGCTGGGACACGCCATCGTCTTCCCTACAAATCTGTCGCTTTAGGTTAGGGACTTTTACCTACGGCCAAACTCCATAGCTATAGCACTGCAAGTTTCAAAAATCAACAGCAATCATGATAAATTAATTCTAAGCACATGGATCAACTCGTGTTGATGCCACGAGCATCATGGTACCCTTTTCTTGGGCCAATTTAACCTGTGCAAGGAAACCCTAAAACGGCCAAACAAACCCTAGCCATGGTATTCATCAATATATGCATCAAAACGCAAAATTAAATAAACCAAAACATTCCAAATGATGATACAAACACAATGCTATGCTTAAAAGTGAACAACTATGCGTAAATTGTAAAATCAAAATCAAGTTTGGATATGCAAACCGTGGGTCTACAGGGAGTGACTCTGGGCTTCTCAGGACGCGCAAATGGTGTTGTTAGCTTCAGGAGATATCCAGGAATGGATTTGTGGCTTTGAATTGCTTTGAATCTTCCTCTAAGCTTGAAACCGATCCACACTTTTTTCTTCAAAAATTTGAGTTTTGTTTGGGGTTCTCACGACTCTAATCCTTCTTCTTTTGGCTTGGGTATGTTCTATATATGTAGTAGAACTGATTAGGTTAACAAAAACAAATTAAATCTTTATGAATCATGGAAATTGGATTTGATTTTGCTCTTGTATTATATCTTTCCAAAACAAATATAATCATGCCAATTTTTCTTCAATCATCCCTTGCACGATTTGATATGATATGCCAGCCTAATTGGATTTGATTCCTACAAAAAATCAGATCAAAAATCAATCTTTTATATTTTTTGCATTTTATTTGATTTAATCTAACTTTTAATAAATAAAAATCAAAATAAAATAAATAAATAAGAAAATAATATATGGAGGCTGATTTGGGTCTTGGACCATTTCACAAACAAGATGCAATCATGAAAAGCTAGGCCCATTTGACAAAAAATGTATTTTTGAGCACATTAGACTTTTGGCAATTTTGCAAAAAATGGTCAACTTTGACAAGGCATATCTCCTCCAATTTTAACCCTAGACAGGTGTTCTTGGACTTTTTAGAAATCTTAGGATGTCCCATAAACAACCCTTTTGGTTTCATCTCAATTGGATCTTCCATGTTCATGTAAGAAGCTTTGACCCAAAAGGTGTTTTTGTTGACTTTTCAAAAGGACCTATAATGTAGAAATCCATATCTTTTGATGAGTGCATATTTTGAACTTGTGGGATGAATATGAGTTGTAGGGAATTGCATCCTCTTCAAAATGTTCCTTGGATGGAAAATTTATGATAAATTATGAAGAAGTTATGCCTAGTCAAAGTTTGGTTGACTTTTCCTATGAAACCCTAATTTAGCAACTTTTGGGTTTTAATGAATTTGGGGGAATTGCTTGAGGAATCATGATCAACCCTTGATAAAATGATGGATATCTCTTCAAAATGTTTATGTTGACCAAAAATCTTGAAGTTTGACTGTATGTGGGCCACAGTTGACTTTTGACCTAGTATAGTTGATTTTAAGGCATCTGGGCAATTGCCTGAGCAAACTTCTTGTGCAAGGCATGAAACTTGACATGGATGATCTTGAGAACATTTTAGGACCATGGAAGGCATTTGGGACCTTTGGAGTTCCCACACCCTAATGAAAATGTAAACCCTAGTTTGAGGTACATTGCCTTAGGAGAGAGTTTGTCTGGTAAACTCTTGGGCATCCTTCAGCAAGTTGAGGACCTCAATGGGCATGTGTTGAGTAAAATGAGAGCGAAAATTTTGGGGTAAAACAACTTCCCATATTCAATCTTCTTAAACATGAGGATGTAGGTTGGTTGTCTTCCTTTCATAATCTGAAGGTGGAAGATGATTGAACACTAGAGTGCCCAGAAATTTGCACTCGTCTGAGATGGTGCTGAACTGTGTAGGTAGTATCGAGAATGGGCTTACAGATGCCATTTGGAGGAGATGAGGTAAGGTCACCAGAGATGGGCTTAAAGATTCCATCCGGAAGATATGACGGAGAATCGTCGAAGATGGGCTTAAAGATGCCATCTAGAGGATATTGATTTCCCGAGATATTACTTTGATGAGAATTCCTGTTCCTGTCATTGAGGAGGAATCTGTTGAGGAATGTTGGTCTCTGTCTTGGGAGAAATGGAAACTTAGGAACTTCAGTTGTCCTTTACTTTACTGGGGAATCATCTCTTAGTCGAGGAGATGAAAATGAACTGCTATCTGGTCGTGCTCTAGGCCTTACAGGGATTTGCTGAGGATAATAAGGCTGATTGCTATCTGGTCGTGCTCTAGGTTTTACAGTGACTTACTGGGGAGATGAGATTAAACTTGCTATCTGGTTGTGCTCCAGGCTTTGAAATCTTAAAAACTGTTATCTGGTCGTGCTCCAGGTTTCAGAAGGAGTTAAGTGGTTATCCGGTCGCATCCGGGTTTCAAATTGAATTTAAGGCATACTAACATCCGGTCATTTCCAGGCTTCAATAGTAATTGGCCAAGTAAACTGCTATCTGGTTGAATTCTAAGCTTCGTAGTACCTCATACTGTTATCTGGTCGTGCTCTAGGTTTCACAGTGTCTCTTTCCGCTATCTGGTCATGCTCTAGACTTCACAGCATCTTATACCGTTATCTGGTCGTGCTTCAGGCTTCAATAATTTGGAGAAATTAAGCTGTTATCCGGCCAGTTTCCGGGCTTCATAGATTTTTTTAACTAGAATAGAAATCTTAGTATCGATTTGACTGAACCAGGGAAAGGTCTTGAGTTGTCTTCAACTGGGAGAGAAATCTTAGTATCGATTTGACTGAACTCGAGAGAGGTCTCGGATTAACTTTGACTGGCATAGAAATCATGGGAATCTTAGCAGCGATTCGGCTGACCCAGACGAAAGTCTTAGAACATCTTCAACTAGAATAGAAACCTTAGTGTCGGTTTGACTGAACCAGAGAAAATCTTGAAAAGTGTTGGAATATGTTCAACTGGAATAGAAACCTTGGTGTCGGTTTGACTGAACTAGAGAGAACTTGATTGCATCTTTCCCTGAAAGGTAAAGAGTTAGTCGTATGTAATGTCATGATGTATGAAATGTATTGAGTAATGATGTTCTCAAAATAAATGAGATTGTGCTGTATAATATGTATGCACATGCCATGATGTATGGATATGCAATACTATTGTGATATTCTCTAGCTGGGGAAAATAAATCCTAGACTGCTACTAGAGAGTATAAGGAGTTGAGTTCTTCGTTTCCGCTGGGGATAGTGACCGAAGATGATTAGCTGGGGATTCACATCCATTCTTCTTGAGAACATTCTGCCGGAGGAGACTCTGTCTGAGAATAATCCCGCGGGGGAATGACTATGTGGAGAAGAGAGATACTTTGTTGGAAGATCTGCTGATTTGGAGAAATAAACTCAGTTGGGGATGAACCTCATTGCTGGAGAGAAGAGCTCTGTTGGAGATTGAGCTTCCGCTGTCAGAGAAATAAACTCTGCTCGGGAGATGGCTTTATAAACTGCTCATGGTTATAAAACTCGGCTAGGGAATGCAGATATCAGTTTTCTGAAGGAACATGATGGGGAAGGAATTCCTGCTTGGGGATACGGAGGTCGAACCTTGGTTATCTCAGCTCTATGGGGAATATAGGTATCACTGGCTTGTATGTGATAGCGACTTTGCTTCCAACTGTCTCTGCCCCTTGTACCATGATGGAAGGGGTAACTGTCGGTATTTAGGTTTTGTACCAGTTTCTTTGATTTCTTAGTAACTGTCTTTCTGTTTTATATGCAAATATTTGTGAACAATAATCATATTCAAATGCATATGTCAAGAATAAAACATTGGACGTTTTTTGCAAAACAAAACAGAAAACGGAAAAAACAAACACAGAGTTTTGTACTCAAAATACGCTTTGTATTGATTTAAAATTTGCCTATAACAGACGTTTTTTACAAGGAGGCTGACGCTCTAGTAAGAGAATGACGTCGTAAAAATGGAAATTATTACAGAAATTGTGTACAAAAAGAAAACAACAATGTGTAGTGATCCCATTGGGTTTCAATTCTGCTATTTCCCCTATGTCTTCGAGCATCTCATCACTTTGCTGCTTGTCTGAAGCTGACTGGATTGATCGATACCGTTTGAGCTTGATATCTTATTACTGAGGTCTGATCGCAAGGTGATCCAATGGGACATAGTGATACGCTTTAATCCCTAAAATTTGCATGGACCTCCCTTTCGGGTTTTCAGTCCACCGGGATACCCTTTTTTGCCTAAGCCGCCCTTTCAGGTTTTCGACTTGCCGGGTGTACAGATTTTTTCATTTTTTATCCCTAATTTTTTCTCGAACCCTTTTGGTTCGCCGGGATGCCCTTATTTTTGCCTAGGTATGTCAACCTAGCGGGTCTTTATTATGCGTAGTATCTCTTTACTATGTCCGCATTGATAGGGTCTGGAAGGTCGTCACCATCCATGGTGGTCAGAATCATGGCTCCACCGGAAAATATGTTCTTGACTATAAATGGTCCCTCATAGGTGGGAGTCCATTTTCCCATGGGATCACCTTGCGGCAGTATGATGCGCTTGATTACCAGATCTCCTACTTGATACACTTGTTGTATGACTTTCTTATTGAAGGCCTTGATCATCTGTTTCTGATACATTTGACCATGGAAGACAGTAGTAAGTCTTTTCTCGTCGATTAAGTTCAATTGATCAAGTCGAGTCTGGATCCAATCGTCTTCGCTCAAACCCGCATCCTTCTTAATCCATAGAGAAGGGATCTGGACCTCCATGGGTAGGACAACTTCCATGCCATATACCAGAGAATAGGGTGTTGCCCCTGTCGACGTACGTGCCGAAGTACGGTACCCGTGAAGAGAAAACGGTAACATCTTGTGCCAGTCTTTGTATGTCACCGTCATCTTCTGTATGATCTTTTTAATATTCTTATTAGCAGCTTCGACAACCCCATTCATCTTCGGCCGGTAAGGAGAAGAGTTGTGATGCTGAATCTTAAACTATTTACAGAGTTCAGTGATCATCGAGTTGTTGAGATTAGTACCATTATCCGTGATGATTCTCTCAGGGATACCATAACGATAAACCAAGTTATGCTTGATGAACCGTGCCACCACATTCTTGGTAACCGTAGCAAAGGAGGCAACCTCAACCCACTTCGTGAAGTAATCAATGGCCACTAGGATAAAGCGATGCCTGTTGGACGCGGTAGGTCTGATCTCGCCGATCATGTTAATGCCCCACATTGCAAAGGGCCAGGGAGCTGTCAAGACATTCAACGAAACTGGAGGTACACGCACCTTATCAACATAGATTTTGCACTTGTGACAGGTTTGAGAATGCTGATAACAGTCGACTTCCAGAGTGGACCAGTAGTATCCTACCCGTAGGATCTTCTTTGCCATGGTATGTCCACTAGAATGAGTGCCAAAGGTACCTTCGTGTAGGTCTTCCATGATCCTCTCTACTTCGCTCTTGTCTACACACCGTAGTAAGGTAGAGTCATGATTGCTCTTATAGAGGATTCCATTGTTGAGGAAGAACTTTGCAGCAAACCTTCTCAGAAATTTCTTGTCATTGACAGATGCCCCCTCGGGGTATTCTTGAGCGAGATACTTTTTCACCTCATGAAACCAAGGTTTGTCGGCCACCTCCTCAGTATCGATCTCACAGCAGTATGCCGATTCATCCAAGATCTCAATAGTGATTCGGGGAGCTTCACTACCCCACCTGACCTTGATCATTGACCACATAGTAGCTAGCGCGTCCGCAAACTGATTCTCTTCTTGTGGGAAATGTTCAAAGGTGATCTCTTCAAAATGCAGCAGCAGTGTCATTACATACTCTTTGTAAGGGATAAGGTTTGGGTGCTTCGTATCCCACTTGCCTTTGATCTGACTTATCACCAAAGCGGAATCCCCGAATACACTCTAAAACTTGATTCTCAGGTGAATAGCAGCTCGAAGACCCATAATACATGCTTTATACTCCGCCATGCTGTTGGTACAGTTGAAACATAATTGGGCAGTGAATGGAGTATGCCAGCCTCGGGAGATATGATTACGGTGCCAATGTCATTACCCAGTGCGTTTGAGGCTCCATCAAAAAACATAGACAATCGGGATCCTTCCTCAAGTCCTTCATCCGGTCCAAGTTTTTCATAGTCGGTTACTAACATGATATTCTCATCCGGGAACTCAGAATTCATGGACTGGTAGTCATCCATGGCCTGATGCTCCAAATGATCAGCTAACACACTTCCCTTGATTGCCTTTTGGGTTGTGTATTGGATGTCGTACTCGGTCAAGATCATTTTCCATCTTGCTATTCTTCCGGAGAGATCTCAAAAAAAATACTTGATCAGATTCATCTTAAATATCAACAAAGTAGTGTGGGTCAACATATATTGTCTCAGTCGGCGAGCAGCCCATGCTAAAGCGCAACAAGTTTTCTCGAGCAGTGAGTATCGTGTTTCACAGTCGGTAAACTTTTTCCTAAGGTAGTATATTGCATGCTCTTTTCGACTAGACTCGTCATGCTGCCCCAGCACACACCCCATTGAATTATCTAGCACTGTTAAGTACATTATCAAAGGTCTTCCTTCAGTCAGAGGCATCAAAATAAGAGGTTCTTGGAGGTATTGCTTGATTCTGTCAAAGGCGACCTGGCATTCGTCATTCCACTTTACCACTTGATCTTTCTTCAGAAACTTGAAGATTGGCTCACAAGTAGCAGTCAAATGTGAAATGAATCGGGCAATGTAATTTAGGCGTCCCAAGAAACCTCTAACTTCCTTCTCAGTACGGGAGCCGACATCTCTTGTATGGCCTTGTTTACCTTGGTATTTGGTAAACAACCGCTGATCCTCCAAATAGTTACTTATTTGGTTACTCGCAGGATCGATCAGATTGATCCTAGGACATAGGTTGATTTTGAAGTTTTGGATTAAATTGAATATGGGTTAAATGACAATAAAATAAAAAGGCTTTAAGTGAATTGCATGAAGAAAAGACTTGGTAAAAATAAATAAGGCTTTAAATGAGAGGGTTCGACAGGAAAGTAAAGAAGAAAGCAAGTAAATTTCTAGAAAAGTAAATGACTTTGATTAATAAAGTTGGTGTTTCACACATACATTTCTCAACAATTCTTTCTCACACGCTGGGTACTCGAATCTATATGAGTGACTTTGTATAGAATTGTGAACACACGCGAGAAACTACATGACTACTACTATTTATACTAAAACATCCCAAGTAACCGTCGGGCAGTTACACTGCTTCGAGATGACTCCACTTGGCACGTTCTCAACGTTCGACGCTCCAGATCTTCACACGTTGCACTTGGTAACCGCTGGAAACCGTTTTCCCTCCAAACGCTTGAATTTCAAACTGCTCCACTCTGGACCATCGAACACCTTCATCGAGAAACATCTTCGACGAGAAACTCCTTCGACGTCGAAGGCAACCAACTTCTCTTTTGGAAGAAATCTTTTAAGTAATTTGCCATCTTTCGATGGGCATTTCGACGGACCTAGCCAGTCGAAAACATCTTTCAGCTTTAATGGCTGACATTAATAAAATAAGGGTGTCGAATTTAGGAGCCAACAAATTGCCCCCCAAGAATGCATTATTTCGACTCTGAAAGAAAAAGGCATTCTTTGAAACGCCATTCGACACCTGTCTTTTCACGCTTAGTCACAAATTAAATTGTGCACTTTTTGTTGTCTTCTACCAACCACTGGCAATCCCAAGAAAACCATCATTTATCCGTACCTAAGACGTCACTTTCAGTACGGCGTGCAGTACCAAACGTCATTTCAGAATTTGTCATTATGACAATTCCAAAAACGAGGACGCACGCTGCGTCCCTCTATTTCTGCAGAACGGCTAAAACAACAGGGGGATGCCACGTGTCCCATTATCTCCTGCAACATTAAATGGCATTTAATGTCCTCGGTTTTGGGGATTTTTCCCCTACTACTATAAATAGCAGTAAGTACTCCATTGTGGGACTTTTTACGCCATCTAGCTTTCAAACTTCTCCATTTTCATACAAACTTGTCATCTTTGCAAAAAACCTTTCCTCCTTCACTTCGTCTTCAACCTCACCATTAACAATGGCATCTGGTTCCAATGCTCCTACCGCTACCGTACCATCTGGAAACTTCAGACCTAAGGTTTTCGTCACCGCTCCAGTAGTAACTTCTACGGGCCAACGAAAGGTCCCTGAACCCTTGGACATCGCCGTACGTGATGCTTACTCACACCACCTTATGATCCCGGTTGGATATTCCAACCAGATCTTTGCTATGTCTGGCCCCTTGTATCCAAGTATTGCTGAGGCCATGAAGATCAAGAGTTATTTTCCGGTAGTTGAGAAACTCAAACCGGTTGCATGCGCCAAGAAGGATGCAGAGGACAATGAAGAGCCTGCTAAAGAGAAAATCGACCTTCGTTTCTTCAACAAAGGTGTTAGGGCTTTCAGGTCTGGCCCTAGCCTTACCCCTGATTACGTTGCTTGGCTGGAAAAGATGGAGAAACGCCAAGCTTCGATCTGGAAAGATATGGGGATTTTCGACCTGGTGATGCTGTCGAAGACAGGTTTGAACTATTCTCCGGAGATGTTGATAGCTTCTCTGCTTTTCTGGGACTACTCCCACTTTACTTTCCATCTTCCCTGTGGGATGTTGACTCCTACACTCTTCGATGTGGCCGCTATCACTGGCCTTCGACCCACCGGGGACTACTTCGATCCGGAGGAGATGTCGGAGGATCAAATTGGATTCTCTGCCACCAAACCAACCTATACCACCTTCATCAATCACTACCAGGACAGGTCGACAGATGCTGTGTCGGATGTCGAACACATAGCGTTTCTAGCCTTATGGCTGACTCGCTTTGTATTTTGCTCGAAGTCCTTACAGGTGACCAAGAAGATGGTCACTCTCGCCACTCAACTCCATCATGGCCAAAATATCTGTTTGGCAGAATTGATTTTGGCCAGCCTCTATGATTCGATTAGCAATGGGGCAACTCTTCTAAAAATTATCGAGAACAGGGCCAGCTTGCTACTTGCTGGGCCTTTTTGGCTGCTCCAACTGTGGCTCAATGCCACCTTCGAATCTTTCTTGCCTAAGAAGGTTCAAATAAATGAGCAGGCTCCAAAGATAGCGAACATACGCGTCGAAGGAACCAGACTGGCTCTGTTGACGCCTATGGAAGATGGACTGGAGTTTCAGCAAACTTTCACCAACTTCGTTCTGATGTTTGCTCGAAGGAAAGAGTTTGCTTCGACTATGGCTCCGTTTGCTCGACGGAAGGTAGGCCCAGCATGGTTCACAAGGCCACATCCAAAGACGTCGAGTGGTCCTCAAGTTGACGAACATACAATACTGTGGGAGGCGTTCCTTACACCAAGGATCATGCCTCTTCGATTCAAGAGCTCTAAGACTCACTGGTATCTCGCCAGTTTGGTATTATTCAAACCCTACCTTCTCCAATTTTTCCAAGAGAGAAGTCTATGTTGTACTTCTGCAATGATTACACCGAAGAAGCTGCCACTAAACATATCGAAAGATATGCTGGTCGAACAGTTCTCTCGTTGTTTGACTACCAGCTCAACTTTCTTTGCTCACCATCCTTCGAGGAGTGGTGGAAAAGTTATTACGCTGAGGAGTTTTTCGACGAGAAGGACTTCGTGGATGAGCTTCAGAAATCTTTTGTCCTTGTGTTGGACAAAATAAAGAAATGTAAGTTCATCCTTTCACATTACTTTGTCTTTCTCTTTCGACTGCTAGCCCGTTAACTATTTATTTGATTTTCAGTTGTTCGAAAGCCTGTAGCCAAGAAAGCTGCAGAAAGCCAACAGGGAGGAGGCCCCTCAACAAAACCTCTACCGCCGGCGAAGACTACAGCGCCGGCGAAGACCACAACCAACCAACAGGGGGAAGGCCCTTCGAAGAAGCCTTATGTATCGGTAACCAGACTTTCATTATTTTCTTCTGGCTTTCGATTTTTAACTTTCGATGCAATTGCTAAATCGAATTCCCATTGGTTTTTTAGGCACCTTCGCCCAAGAAACGGCCAGCACTGGTGGTCGAATCTGGGAGCGATGAAGAAGGTGATTCTCCCCCTGCTCCTCTAAAAAGGCGAAAGCTGACGAAGGACGCTCCTGCTCCTACTCCTGAGGGTCGAACCATTAGAATAAAGGTTGCTGGGAGAAAGCCCAGGCCACCTCCAGTGATCATTGAGGAGCCAACGAAGGAGGAACTAAACGTTCTTCTCAACAAGCCTGTCGAAAGCGACAATTCCAACCCTGGGGCTGAAGCTAACTTACAGGTAATCTCTTAGACCTTTTTGTAACTTAGGTGTAGATACCTACATTCGACTATGTCTCTTTCGATTTCTGAAAATTCTTCCTCTTTCCTTTCTCAGGACACCACTGAAAGCTCACCGCCAAGGACTTCTGAAACACTGGAGTCTGCTGAACTCAGCAGGCCACAAGATAAAGGCTTGGAAACTGACGAAGCCCATACTGAAATAAATGAGGCCAATGCTGAGACGGTAGAAAAACCAGCAGAAGAACTTCAAACGGAAGAACAACAGCCAAAAGAGGTTCAGGTGGTGGATCTGTCGGAAGAGAATCATGAAGAAGGGGACCATGGCAATGCTGGCGAAGAAAACCAAGGTGCCGCTGGCGAAGAGAACCAAGGTGACACTGGCGAAGGGCACCAAGGTGACGCTGGCGAAGGGCACCAAGATGACGCTGGTACTTCCCCAGTCCAAGTCGAAGGGAAACAAGTCGAGGCACCTAACACTCAACAGCCTCAAACCCAAGACAATGCTGTTGCAAGGGTTGCTACCTCAACGAAGCACAGGTCGAAAGAGGACTTAGAACTCTTGAAACAAACTGACCCTGTTAGCTATCTCAACGCAATCATTGAGAGCAAGAGTTCGTCCGATGCTAGTCAGGAGGTTCCTACCCTGTCGGGGAAGTCCACTGAAACCTCTCCTCTTGATGAAGCTTTAGCGAAGGTTAAGGCCCAGTTTTTCAAGAAGGACTTGATGAAGGCTTTAGAGGGGGACCCCACTGCTCCATCATACTTGAGGGATGTTTTGAATGCTGTCGACTTGTTAGCTGTAGCTCCAGAAGTTTCAGGCTTGATCATGGAGTTACACTCCATGATTGATCAAGTCTCAGCAGATTATAGGCGCCAAAGGGGCTTTAATAGTCAGCTTGAGGTGTTATATGGAAAAAGCTCTTCTGCATGGACTGCTGTTTCGGAGACGACTTCTCGAATTGCGGAGTTGTCGAAGCAAAAAGCCTCTATGCAGGAAGAAGTCGATGCCATCGATCGAGAGAATGCTTCCTTCAGGGCACAAATCGAAGAAATAGAGGCTAAGATAAATGCCAACACTAAACGCAAGGAGGAACTTCTTTCGACCGTCCCAGACACCGAGAGTCAAACTGAAATCAAACAGGGCCTGGAATTTGCTGAGAAGGCCCAAGGCTTCGACGCTCAGATTGCCAAGCTTGTGCAGGAGAATGCTTGGTGCAAGAAAAGGTTGGAGCTGCAGCAAGTCAAATACCTTCGGCTCAAGGACTCTGTTCCCTTCTGATTGATTCAGCTTTTGTAACCATATTTTGTAATCTATATTCGACAACATTGCCATCTTGGCTAAAATTTATAAAAATTTCCATTTTGGCTTTCTATGGTTAATTTAGTCTCGTTATTTTATTATTTTATTTTTATCTCTTGGAGTGTAGGTTTGTATTTTTTCAAATATTTACCATTTACTCTCAAGAGCCTCTTATCTTCACTTAACTCTTCGACTTCATAGGCTCCACCAGAAAAAGTTTGGATAACTCTGAATGGTCCTTCCCATTTGGGTGACCATTTCCCCATGCTTCGATCCCTTCGATCCATGGGAAGGATTACCTTCCAAACTAGTTCTTCAGGCAAAAATACCTTAGGTTTTACCTTTTTATTATAAGAGTCTTCTACTCTTTTCTTCTGAAGCCTGAGTAGGTCAAGAGCGCGCAACCTCTCTTCGTCTAAATCCACCAATTCGTCTAACATCATGTTCCAATAAATTTCAGAGGGAATATTATAATGCTTCTGAACCCTTGCAGATTGAAGACAAATTTCTGCTGGCAACACTGCATCATGGCCAAAAGTTAGCCTATATGGTGTTGTACCTGTGGCTTCTTTTGGGGACGTTCGACAAGCCCACAAAATCTGGTCTAACGTCTTGTGCCAATTCTTTGGTTTCTTCCCAACATGCTTTTTTATCAAGCCAATCACTACTTTGTTTGCTGCTTCGACTTGACCATTCGCCTGTGCATAATAAGGCGTTGATGTTAGGAGTTTGAAACCTGTTTCCTGAGCAAATTCCTGCATCTTTCGACCAGTGAAAACTGATCCTTGATCAGTTGTTATCGTCTCAGGGATTCCATACCTAAAGATAATGTTCTTTTGAATAAATTCAATGACATTTTCTTGGTCTACATTGACTAAAGGGATAGCTTCGATCCACTTAGTAAAGTAATCAATGCCTACCAGTATGTATTTCTGACTCTTTGATGATGCTGGTCGAATCTCTCCAATGAGGTCCAACGCCCATCCTCTAAAGGGCCAAGGTTTCACTATCGAGTGAAGTTCGCTTGCTGGTACATGTTGTATGCCTGTATGGACTTGACACTCTTGACAACCTTTGGCGAACTCAACACAATCTTTCAGCATAGTGGGCCAATATAGTCCTTGTCGAAACAACAACCACTTCATCTTATGGCCTGCTTGGTGAGCCCCACATGCTCCAGCGTGCGTAGTCGAAAGGGCTATGTATGCCTCAGTTTCACTTAAGCATTTTAGCAATACCCCTTCAGGCGTTTTCTTGAATAACTCATTACCCATGAGTACATAACTCAACGCCCTGTACTTTGTTTTTCGTTCTGTTGAAGCTCCTGGATTTTGAAGATAGTCCACAATGGGTTTCCTCCAATCTTGCTCTGACAAATTATCTATGAACGAAATCTCGAAGTTACTTTGATCAGCATATCCTAGTCTCGTCGATTCCAAGTCTGTTGGTGATAGACAAGTTGCTTTTATCTTTTCTCGAACTTCGATTGCTCTTTGCAATCTTGTTTTTGAAATCTTATACCCAGATGCAATCTGTGCCAAGTCGTTGGCTATTTGATTTTCGACTCTGGGTATGTGTCGAATATTGACTGTTTCAAATTTTTTCAATAAACGATTTGCTATCACAAAGTACATAATGAGATTCTCTCTTATGCATTTATATTCCTTTGTGACTTGCTTAATGACCAACTCTGAGTCTCCCATTATTTCGACTCGAGTTGCCCCCAATTCCAACAATATCTCAAGGCCAGTAATTAGAGCTTCATACTCAGCCTCATTGTTCGAACAAGAACCTGATATTTTGTACTTGAATGTTGTTGGAATTTTATCTGGAGAAATAATCAAGACTCCTACCCCTGTTCCATCTTTATGGCTGGGACCATCGAAGTAGAATTTCCAAGGTTCTATCTCCACATAATTAATATTCTCGACTTGAATTGAGTGGTCGACTATGAAGTCTGCAACCACTTGTCCTTTTACTGCCTTAAGAGGCATAAAGGTCAAGGAGTATTCAGTTAATGCTAATGCCCACTTGCCAATTCGACTGTGCAAGATAGGTTTCGACAACATATACTTGAAAACATCAAAATGAGACGAAACATACACATCAACTGGTTTTATATATTGCTTGAGTTTTGTACAAGAGAAATACAGACATAGACACAATTTTTCAACTTCACTATATCTAGTTTCTGCATCGTTCAAAACTCTACTGAGATAGTAAATGGGTCTTTCGACTCCATTCTCATCCTCTTGGGCTAACATGCTTCCCAAAGTTTTGTCGGATGCAGTTATGTACAATCTCATACTCCTATTCCTACAAGGAGGCACCAAAATAGGTGGCTTAATGAGGTACCCTTTGATTTTGTCGAAGGCTTCTTGCTGCTCTTGCCCCCATTCGAACCCTTCTTTATTCAGTCGAAGCAAGGGTGAAAAGGCCTGAGCTTTCCCACTTAGATTAGATATGAATCTCCTTAAGAAATTTATCTTGCCTAATAGAGATTGCAGTTCCTTCTTATTCGACGGCGCTTTCGCTTCCAGAATTGCCTTCGTCTTGTTCTGGTTGATTTCGATTCCTTTCTTGTGGACAACGAAGCCCAAGAAATCTCCATCTTTCACACAGAACGCACACTTCAAAGGGTTCATCTTCAGACCATGTTCTCTCATTCTTTCGAATGATTGTCGAAGGTGGTCAATATGATTCTTCCTGGAAACAGATTTTATAACAATGTCATCAATATAAACTTGCATAAAAGTGTTAATAAAATCATGGAAGATAGTATTCATTGCTCGCTGGTACGTTGCCCCAGCGTTCTTTAGGCCAAAAGGCATCACTACCCATTCGTAAGTGCCTAAGGCCCCAGGGCATCGAAAAGCTGTTTTCGACACATCCTCTTCAGCAATGAATATTTGATTATATCCTGAATAACCATCGAGCATACTCAGGTATTCATAGCCAGCGGCAAAATCGACTAGCATTTCTGCCACAGGCATAGGATATTCATCTTTGGGTGTAGCAGCATTCAAATCCCTGAAATCTATGCACACCCTTAAAGTACCATTTTTCTTAATTACTGGCACAATGTTTGCAATCCATTCGACATACCTTGTAACACGTATGAATTTGCATTTCAGCAGTCTTTCGACTTCCGTCTTGATCTTCGACAGTATTTTTGGAGCGAAGCGCCTTGGATTTTGCTTGATTGGCTTCTTCCCAGGTTTGATTGGCAACTGAAGTTCTACCAATCCTCTGTCGAGACCAGGCATTTCGTCATAATCCCATGCGAAACAGTCTTTGAACTCTTTCAGCAATTGGATTACTTCCAACCTAAGTTCTGGATCAATTTTGGCACTGATGTAAGTTGGCCTTTTCTCTGACCCTTCGCCTAAGTTGATTTCTTCTAAAGGATCTTGCGCTAACATTTTAATGTTGTTCGCCAAGGGGTCCTTTTCGAAGCCCAAAGGCTCATCGTCATAGATGGCGTCGAGCCTCTGTTCCTGCATTTCTTCTGGCATGATATCAGGGGGTTTTGGATCGAAATCCTTTCCTGGACCTGCAGCAGATAACTGTTGATCATTGGCCTGTGTGGCCATGTACTTTACTTCGTCTTCGAGAGCCGTTATCATCTTAGTTTCGGCTACATAAGCCAAAATTCGCTTCAAAGATTGTGACTCAGTCATTATCACTGAATTCACTTCCCCAACCAGTTGGTTGGATATCAGTTAACCCACTGAAGTCTATGTGGGACAAGTCTTCTCTGTCCCATTGGAAACCATGCTCAGGATGCAGGTATAGGGAACAAAAAGTGTTTGGCGCTGGCGCCATGTCGAAGTCAGGTGTTGGACATGGCCCTATGTGAGCCAAGTTCTTGTCGAAATCTGCCAACCCCAGGTGATTCACTTCGCCCAGGTAGTAGCTTTGATCTGCCTCTATGTTTTCGACCATCCCATCTGGACGCCATAGGAGCAGCCTCTGGTGCATTGATGATGGCACAACTCCAACACCATGAATCCATTCACGGCCCAACAAAAGATTGTAGTTAGGTTTGGCCGATATGACCATAAACATCGTTGGTCGAAGGATAGATCCTACTTTGATATCCAGCTGGATCACTCCCATGGTGGTCCCTATGCCGCCCTCATAGTTCGACAGGACCATGTTGTGAGGCTTAATGTCCTCATCCCTTTTGCCAATTTTCCTTAGCATAGAGTGAGGAATAATGTTGATGGTCGCCCCGCAATCCACCAAAATTTTATTCACAGTAGTTTCTTCGAGTTTAGCCCTTATAAATAAAGGCTTGAGGTGATTTTTCATCGCCTCTGTAGGTGGCTCGAAGAACCCATTTTGTTCCTCAGTGGTGCCATTGTCCATGACGAAATAGCACACTGGCCTGTGTTTGGCCATTTCTTGTTCCACTTCCCAGTCACTTACTTCGACCTCCACCTGTCGGTTGAATTCTCTGGGAAGCACTGAGACTATATTCACCATTATGTCCAAAGTATCATCAGACTCAGAATCGTCTTCGTCTTCGACTTCACTTTGGTTAGGCCAAACTAGCCTGTTGGTTACTGGCTCTCTTTCTAGAGGTTTCCTTTGCTTCCTTTGAGGAACGTTCGAACTGGTTTCTGCCTTTGGTTCGTTGGCAGCCTCCCTTTCAGCTTTTCGTCTCCTTTGGTATCTCCTCCATTGAGATCGAGACATGGGATTTTTACCTTTGTAGTTGCTTGACACTTGTACAACTTTAGGTGCAGCAACCTGAGGCTCTTTCTTTTGAGTCAAAGAGGAACCCCTTGGGACTTCGAAAGAGTGCCATCTCTCCTCACTTGGCCTTTTTCGACCAGAGGTTTTGTACAAAGTATCTACTGGCACATTTGTGGGAGGCCTAAAAGTCAATGGCCTCTTTTCTTGGTTTGAACCTCTTTGGGAGGCTCTTCTGGGATCATGTCGAAGCTCAACATTTTCCCTTCTCTTATTCGCTGCTCTTACGCCTTGAATGTGCTCAGCAGCTTTTTTGTCAAAGATCGAACTGCATCTTGGACACAGCATCACCTCTGATTTCTTTTTCTGGCATCTTTGTAGAAAATCTGCCAAATTTTCATTTTCCCGAGGGAAAGCAGTCTTATTAGCTTGTTCTTGCCTCATGGCCTCTTCTGATGCTTTTGGGTCAGAGAGTTCGACCATGTTGATATTCATTGTATCTTTGTTAGCAAGAGTTAACTGCTTCATTTGTATCTCCAGATTCTCCGTCTGGCCTTGAACTGTGGCCAAGTGGGAACTGGGTTTTGGTCCAGTTTTTTGTGCTTCAGCGGTCTCCAACTTCGGGCTTTCGACCGCTTTCTGAACTGCTTCAATTGTCTTCCTGGATAAATTTCCAGAAAAACTGCCAAAGATTGGCATGTTGATATGGTCCTTTGAGACTTCGACCATTGTGATTCCTGGCTTCTTTGACTGACTCCTGGTTGCCTCTATCACGTTCACCTCAGAGGGCTCAGCATAGTGGGCTTCAGCCTGCAATGGATTTGAGTCGACAGCCATGGGGGTTTTGTCAGCAAACTTCAACCTCCCTTCTTCGATAGCGTCTTGCACAAGTATCCTGAAAAGAAAACATTGAGAAGTTTTATGGCCCAAAAAATTATGATATTTGCAAAAACCTCTCTTCTTTCTTTGATCAAGAGGAGGCACTTTTACCCCTGGGGGTACTATCATTTGGCCATCTTTAACAAGCAAGTCGAATATTTCATCACATTTTGTGATGTCAAAACTATAAGTCTTTTTGGGGAACCTATCGTTGGTCCTTTCTGGACCAATGGGATTTTTCCCACTCGAGGGGACTAACAGTTTACAAGAGTATGGTGGCCCTTGTTTCAGTTCTGCTAAATCGACTTCTCCTTCTTCGACAGCTAAAGTATCGTTGAAGGATTCCGGATCTTCGTCATCCATCTCAACGTACGCTATCCTCTCTCTCTTGTGAGTTTTCGTTGCCTTTGCTTTTTCAGCTTTGAGGCGTTCTACCTGTCGAACTCTATCGGCCAGTTGGGCCATGTCTCTCAGGTATTAGGTGTCTAGCTTCTTCCTAATGGAATAATCTAAACCGCCTGCGGCTATTTCGACTAACTCATGTTCTGGCACTTGTGTAAAGCATCTCGCCTTGAGCAACCTAAACCTATTTAGATATTCGTCTATAGGTTCAGTGAAACGTCTCTTCACACTGGCCAATTCTTTCAGGCTTATCTTGGTTTGCCCCATGTAGAATTGTTCATGGAACAATCTTTCCAACTGGGTCCAATGATGGATCGAATTGGGGGGGAGAGTTGTAAACCAAGTAAAAGCGTTCTTTGTTAAAGAACTTGGGAAGTACTTGATCCTTAGGTTTTCGTTATTCGAAATGTCACCTGCTTCGATCAAGTATCTCGCCACATGCTCGACAGTAGATTCCGTCGTGTCCCCAGAGAACTTAGTAAATTTGGGGACTTTGCATCTAGGAGGTAAGTCTGTTTGTAACACGTATTCTGACAATGGGGATGTAAAGTTGGGCCTTCGAAAGCCCATGTTCATCCCATTTTGAGTCATGATCCTTTCGATCATGGTTGCCAGATTATTTTCCAAACCCGTATTTTGGTATTGGATATGCTGGACTACTTCGTCAGCATTTTGGTTTCTGTTAACTAACCTTACCTCTGGGGTTATTACCCTAGGTTCCTCGACAGGTTGCTCCAATCGTGCCCTAATGTTTTCTTCGACAGGCTGTTGAGCCTGGTTGATGGTGGTTTCTTCCTCTAAAAATATCCCCTGGTTTCCCCTTATTTGCGCCCTTTGAGGCTGTCGAATAGGTTGGGGTACTCCAAAGAAATCAGCCAAACGCGTCATTTGCGCTGTCACTTGCTGATTCGATTGAGTAGTGTTTTGTATTAGAAGGTTTAGCACTGTACTCAAAGTTTGTGCCAACATTTGCACCATATCATGATTGCTTTCGTCCATTTGTTGCCTCAGGACTGCTGTCGAGGCATTTGTAAGGCCATGGGCTACTTGGGACGTTCCTCCTAAGAGTTGGGTCCTATTTCTATTCGCCATGCCTACTCCAGAACCTTGGAGTGGCGAAGAGGCACTCACTAAAGGGTCTGAAAAAGTGGACGTAGCATTCGTCAGGCTAGCCAACTCAGAAGTTGGCATACCATAGAGTGGCATAAATCCTGGTGGAGCAAAACGCCTTGTGCCTAAATTTCCCCTTGGTGGGGGAGTTCCCACAGGCATCCTGGGGCCTGTGAACGAAAGTAATGGCCCCGTTGCTGTGACCGTTACTGCTGGTGTCGAACCAACAGTTGTCGCTTCACTTACGGTCGTACTAACCGTTGCTCCCACACTCGTTTGTGGGATTTCGTTATTGTTTGGCGGATTCGCCATCTCTTCCCTTCTTCTGGCAGTATTGTTATCGTTAGTGTATATTCTACCACTTCTCAATAACATACAACACTCCTCGAAAAGATGAGATTATTTTCAACAATCAACACCCAGTCCCACTGGGCGTGCCAATTTGTTTACCTTGGTATTTGGTAAACAACCGCTGATCCTCCAAATAGTTACTTATTTGGTTACTCGCAGGATCGATCAGATTGATCCTAGGACATAGGTTGATTTTGAAGTTTTGGATTAAATTGAATATGGGTTAAATGACAATAAAATAAAAAGGCTTTAAGTGAATTGCATGAAGAAAAGACTTGGTAAAAATAAATAAGGCTTTAAATGAGAGGGTTCGACAGGAAAGTAAAGAAGAAAGCAAGTAAATTTCTGGAAAAGTAAATGACTTTGATTAATAAAGTTGGTGTTTCACACATACATTTCTCAACAATTCTTTCTCACACGCTGGGTACTCGAATCTATATGAGTGACTTTGTATAGAATTGTGAACACACGCGAGAAACTACATGACTACTACTATTTATACTAAAACATCCCAAGTAACCGTCGGGCAGTTACACTGCTTCGAGATGACTCCACTTGGCACGTTCTCAACGTTCGACGCTCCAGATCTTCACACGTTGCACTTGGTAACCGCTGGAAACCGTTTTCCCTCCAAACGCTTGAATTTCAAACTGCTCCACTCTGGACCATCGAACACCTTCGTCGAGAAACATCTTCGACGAGAAACTCCTTCGACGTCGAAGGCAACCAACTTCTCTTTTGGAAGAAATCTTTTAAGTAATTTGCCATCTTTCGATGGGCATTTCGACGGACCTAGCCAGTCGAAAACATCTTTCAGCTTTAATGGCTGACATTAATAAAATAAGGGTGTCGAATTTAGAAGCCAACAGGCCTTCACCTTTGCAGGGTCTACTTGAATACCCTTGTCACTGACGATGAACCCCAACAGCTTTCCGGACCTCACCCCGAAGGTGCACTTGTTCGGATTTAACCTCAGCTTGTACGTCTTCAACCTATCAAACAACTTTTGTAGATGATCAAGATGTTCTTCCTCAGTTTGAGACCTGGCTATCATGTCATCAACGTAAACCTCTATCTCATGGTGAATCATGTCATGGAACAAAGCTACCATAGCTCGCTGATAAGTTGCCCCAACATTTTTCAACCCAAACGGCATCACCTTGTAGCAGAAACTGCCCCACTGTGTAACAAAGGTTGTCTTCTCCATGTCTTCAGATGCCATCTTGATCTGATTGTAGCCAGAAAAACCGTCCATGAAGGAAAAGACTTTGTGTTGTGCGGTGTTGTCAACCAAAACATCGATGTGGGGAAGCGGGAAGTCATCCTTGGGGCTTGCCCTGTTCAAGTCTCTGTAATCCATACACATTCGTACTTTACCATCTTTCTTAGGTACTGGAACCACATTAGCAACCCACTGCGGATAGGAGGTAACAGCTAAGAACCCTGTGTTGAACTGCTTCATAACCTCTGCTTTAATCTTCTCTAACATCTCAGGGCGCATACGACGAACCTTTTGCTTTATCGGAGGACAATCTTCTTTAGTCGGCATATGATGAACCACTATATTTGTGTCTAGTCCCGACATGTCTTTATATGACCAGGCGAAGATTTCAACATACTCATGCAACATCTGTACCAACCTCTGTTTGACACTAAGCTCCAGATTTGCACCTATATTAACCTCTTTTCTGTCTTCCTCTGTACCCAAGTTCAGTGTCTCAACCGACTCTTCATGAGGATGTATGGCCCTTTCTCCCTGCTGTAAAAGTCTAGCAAGTCCTCCGGGTACCTCACAATCTTCCTCACCTTCTTCCTCGGCTTGGTTGATCGGATTTTCAAAGTCATAATGAGCAGTAGCAGAACTGTTATCAATGGGATCCAGAGTGGATATGGATCTGCATTTGGATACATGAGTGTGTGTAAGAGCATAGCTGTATAGACAGAATAAAAGAAAAGAAAGACAGAGAGCGCAAAATTTATATGCAAACGTCCAATGCTTTATTGATGTCATATGAAAATGAAACATGATAACCCTCACAAATAAAACCATTGTGCCCCGGGTAAGACACGTGGCTATAGATTTTATAATGTTTTTAAATTACATATCCAAAAAATCAGAAAGATAATTACTCCTGAATAAAAGTAATCGGTACAAAGTCCTTGGCAGTCCAGTTACTGAGTTCGCCGTTGGTCGTCAGGAAGATCCAACTGTCAATATTAGAATCACCATCACTGTCACCTGTAGCAGAAACAATATCAATAGCATTGACTCCCGAACCATGTTTGGGCATAAGAGCATTTATGATATTAGGACTCTCGGGGGGATCAAACTCAACCTCCTTAGCATCAATTAGATCCTGCACTTTGTTCTTCAAAGCCCAGCAGCCATTGGTATCATGTCCTGGACTTTCCGAATGGTAAGCACAACGAGCATTCAGTTTATAGTAAGGAGAGGTGGTGTTAGGGTTCTTCGGAGCTTCCCTTAGAGTAACCAGATTAGACTTCAACAGAAGAGGTAAAACCTGAGACAACGTCATGTTTATTTGAGTGAACTGTCTAGCTGGCCTTTCTGCTCTTGGTTGATTACTTCTTTGTTGAGCAGGAGCAGGTTTGGGAATCATAACAGCCCCTACCGTTGGATGGAGCTTGGTTCGATTCTGATTCTTTTGGTTATAGATAACACTGACTCCCTTTTTACCTGTAAACGGCTTCCTTGCAGCACTAGAAGAGGCATCCTTCTGAATTTTTCCACTTCGGGTTCCAGCTTCCACTCTTTCTCCTGTTAAGATCAGTTCAGTAAAACCCGCCGATGAACTTCCAATCAGATGGTTGAAGAATGGACCAGTCAAAGTTCCCAGAAACATATCCACGAGCTCCATGTCAGCCAAGGGAGGTTGAACTCTTCCAGCCAAATCTCTCCACTTCTGCGCATAATCCTTGAAACCCTCATTCGAACCCATAGACAGATTTTGGAGTTGTGTACGGGTGGGAGCAAGGTCTGCATTATACTGATATTGCTTATAAAATGCAGCATCAAGGTCTTCCTAGTTACGAACATTGGCTCTTTCCAGCTGATAGAACCAATCCAGTTATGTTCCAGACAGACTGTCTTGGAAGAAGTGAACCCACAAGTCTTTGTCAGCAGTATGAGGCTGTATCTTCCTCACATAGGAACAGAGATTCATTTTAGGACAGGAGACCCCATCATACTTAGCAAATACCAGTGCCTTGAATTTTGGGGGGAAGACAACCCCGGAGACCAGACCTAACTCTTCAAAATCCATCCCAGGAACCTTCTGGATTTCCATAGCACTCAGACGCTCTTCTAACTGCTTATACTTTTCATCAGCCGGAGGATACTGCTCCTCATTATAATCAGTTTCATTGTCAGACTCTTTAGGACTAGGGTCCTCTTCTCTGGCTTCACCCTATTGATTCTCTCCCTCTTTAGATGAAAAAGCTAAATCAACAACCCGTCTTGGCGGCCCTCTGAACCTTCTCCTCATATGTGCCACACCGACTGTCCTCTTGGTCTTCTTAGTGTTCTTATTAACAATCAGAGCCTTCAGCTCTTCCCGTCCTTTGGCCAGAGCCACAATCATTTGCTGGAACTGCGTGTTCTGGGTCTGAAGATCTTTCACAGTTTGTTCAAGAGCCATTGCTGAAATAAACAACGGAGGAGATGAGAAACTTGTTATGAATCCATTTATGCAATGATATGTATGACATGTATGCAATGTTTTCAAGGGTTCTTAAAGGCTCAAATTTGTTTAAAGAAAAAGGAACAAACGCGAATTGTATTAGTAAACTTGAATTGTTACAAAGAATGTATTTTGAGAGTACAATTAAGCAAAATAAAACAAAAAGAAGACTAGGTTTCCCATGAGTGCATCCTCTTTGGCGCGATGTAGGCGTTGATATCCCTCTCTTCATGAAGTAGCCTAGTGAGTTCCAAGACCTTTTTGTTGACTTTTCAAAAGGACCTATAATGTAGAAATTCATATATTTTGATGAGTGCATATTTTTAACTTGTGGGATGAAGATGAGTTGTAGGGAATTGCATCCTCTTCAAAATGGGCCTTGGATGGAAAATTTCTGATAAAGTATGAAGAAGTTATGCCTGGTCAAAGTTTTGTTGACTTTTCCTATGAAACCCTAATTTAGCAACTTTTGGGTTTTGATGAATTTGGGGGCATTCCTTGAGGAATCATGATCAACCCTTGATCAAATGATGGATATCTCTTCAAAATGTTGATGTTGACCAAAAATCTTGAAGTTTGACTGTATGTGGGCCACTGTTGACTTTTGACTTAGTATAGTTGATTTTCAGGCATCTGGGTAATTGACTGAGCAAACTTCTTGTGAAAGGCATGAAACTTGACATTAATGATCTTGAGAACATATTGGGACCATGGAAGGCATTTGGGACCTTTTGAGTTCCAACACCCTGATGAAAATGGAAACCCTAGTTTTAGGTACATTGCCTTAGGAGAGAGTTTGTTTGGTCAACTCTTGGGCATGCTTGAGCAAGTTGAGGACCTCAATGGGCATGTATTGAGTAAAATGAGAGGGACAATTTTGGGGTACAACAGTTGCCCCTTTTCAATCTTATTAAACCTGAAGATGTAGGTTGGCTATCTGCCTTTCGTAATCTGAAGGTGGAAGATGATTGAACACTAGAGTGCCCAGAAATTTGCAATCGTCTGAGATGGTGCTGGACTGTGTAGGTAGTATCGGGAATGGGCTTACAGATTCCATTTGGAGGAGATGTTGAAATTTCACCGGAGATGGGCTTAAAGATGCCATCCGGAATATATGACGGAGAATCGTCGGAGATCGGCTTAAAGATGCCTCTAGAGGATGTTGATTTCCCGAGATATTCCTTTGATGAGAATTCCTGTTCCTGTCGTTGAGGAGGAATCTGCTGAGGAATGTTGGTCTCTGTCTTGGGAGAAATGGAATTTTAGGAACTTCAGTTGTCCGTTACTCTACTTGGAAATCATCTCTTAGTCGAGGAGATGAAAATGAACTGCTATCTGGTCGTGCTCCAGGCCTTACAGTGATTTGTTGATGATAATAAGACTGACTGCTATCTGGTCATGATCTAGGTTTTACAGTGACTTACTGGGGAGATAAGATTAAACTTGCTATCTGGTCGTGCTCTAGGCTTTGTAATCTTAAAAACTGTTATCTGGTCGTACTCCAGGCTTCAGAAGGAGTTAAGTGGTTATCCGGTCGCATCCGGGTTTCAACTTGAATTTAAGGCATACTAACATCCGATCATTTCCAGGCTTCAATAGTAATTGGCCGAGTAAACTGCTATTTGATCAAATTCCAAGCTTTGCAGTACCTCATACTGTTATTTGGTCGTGCTTTAGGTTTCACAGTGTCTCTTGCCGCTATCTGGTCGTGCTCCAGACTTCACAGCGTCTTATACCGTTATCTGGTCGTGCTCCAGGCTTCAGTAATTTGGGGAAATTAAGCTGTTATTCGGTCAGTTTACGGGATTCATAGTTTTTTTAACTAGAATAGAAATCTTAGTATCAATTTGACTGAACCAGGGAAAGGTCTCGAGTTGTCTTCAACTGGGAGAAAATCTTAGTATCGATTTGACTGAACCCGAGAGAGGTCTCGGATTAACTTTGACTGGCATAGAAATCAGGGGAATCTTAGCGGCGATTCGGCTGACCCAGACAAAAGTCTTAGAACATCTTCAACTAGAATAGAAACCTTAGTGTCGGTTTAACTGAACCAGAGAAAATATTGAAAAGTGTTGGAATATCTTCAACTGGAATAGAAACATTGGTGTCGGTTTGACTGAACTAGAGAGAACTTGTGAGAACTTGATTGCATCTTTCCCTGAAAGGTAAAGAGTTAGTCGTATGTAATGTCATGATGTATGAAATGTATTGAGTAATGATGTTCTCAAAATAAATGAGATTGTGTTGTATAATATGTATGCACATGCCATGATGTATGGATATGCAATGCTATTGTGATATTCTCTAGCCGGGGAAAACAAATCCTGGACTGCTTCTGGAGAGTATAAAGAGTTGAGTTCTTCGTTTCCGCTGGGGATAGTGACTGGAGATGATTAGCTGGGGATTTACATACATTCCACTTGAGAACATTCTACCGGAGGAGACTCTGTCTGAGAATAATCCCGCGGGGGAATGACTCTGTGTGGAAGAGAGATACTCTGTTGGAAGATCTACTGATTTGGAGAAATAAACTCAGTTGGGGATGAACTTCCATTGCTGGAGAGAAGAGCTCTGTTAGAGATTGAGCTTCTGCTGTCAGAGAAATAAACTCTGCTCGGGAGATGGCTTTATAAACTGCTCATGGTTATAAAACTCGGCTGGGGAATGCAGATATCAGCTTTCTGAAGGAACCTGCTGGGGAAGGAATTCCTGCTTGGGGATACGGAGGTCGGACCTTGGTTGTCTCGGCTCTGTGGGGAATATAGGTATCACTGGCTTGTATGTGATAGTGACTTTGCTTCCAACTGTCTCTGCCCCTTGTACCATGACGGATGGGGTAACTGTCGGTATTTAGGTTTTGTACCATTTTCTTTGAGTTCTTAGTAACTGACTTTCTGTTTTATATGCAAATATTTTTGAATAGTAATCATATTCAAATGCATATGTCAAGAATAAAACATTGGACGATTTTTTTGCAAAACAAAACAAAAAACAGAAAAAACAAACACAAAGTTTTGTACTCAAAAGACACTTTGTATTGATTTGAAATTATCCTATAACATGCGTTTTTTACAAGGAGGCTGACGCTCTAGTAAGAGAACACCGCCGTAAAAATGGAAATTATTACAGAAATTGTGTACAAAAAGAAAACAACAATGTGTAGTGATCCCATTGGGTTTCAATTCTGCTATTGCTCCTATGTCTTCGAGCATCCCATCACTTTGCTGCTTGTCCGAAGCTGACTGGATTGATCGGTACCGTTTGAGCTTGATATCTGATTACTGAGGTCTGATCGCAAGGTGATCAAATGGGACATGGTGATACGCTTTAATCCCTAATTTTTGCCTGGACTTCCCTTTCGGGTTTCAGTCCACCAGGATACCCTTTTTTGCCCAAGCCGCCCTTTCGAGTTTTGATAAATTTGGGGGCATTCCTTGAGGAATCATGATCAACCCTTGATTAAATGATGGATATCTCTTCAAAGTTTTGATGTTGACCAAAAATCTTGAAGTTTGACTGTATGTGGGCCACAATTGACTTTTGACCTAGTACAGTTGATTTTCAGGCATTTGGGCAATTGACTGAGCAAACTTCTTGTGAAAGGCATGAAACTTGACATGGATGATCTTGAGAACATATTGGGACCATGGAAGGCATTTGGGACCTTTGGAGTTCCCATACCCTGATGAAAATGGAAACCCTAGTTTGAGGTACATTGCCTTAGGAGAGAGTTTGTCTGGTCAACTCTTGGGCATCCTTGAGCAAGTTGAGGACCTCAATGGGAATGTGTTGAGTAAAATGAGAGTGAAAATTTTGGGGTACAACAAAGACCTTTCTCTGGTTCAGTTAAATCAACACTAAGACTTTCTGATTCTTATCCAGTTAAAGATAATGTAAAGCCTGGAGTCCGACCAGATAGCAGTTTATTAATTACTATGAAGCCTGGACCCGACCAGATGATAGTATAACCTATGACACCGAAGCCTGGACCCCACCAGATAACGATATACCTCAGATTCAAGTTAAAGCCTAGACCCAACCAGATAATAACTTAATTTCTTCAAATCACTGAAGTCTGGATACGACCAGATAACATTTCAATGTCTACAATTACTGTGAAGCCTGGAACCGACCAGATAATAGTTAATTTCATATTTCCAAATAGGTCTTATGAAGCCTGGAATACGACCAGATAACAATCATCCTTATTGTCCTCAGTAAGTCACTGTGAAGCCTAGATCTCGACCAGATAACAACTCACTTTCGTCTCTCCAGTCAAGAGATAATTCCCCAGTAGAGTAATGGACAAATGAATCTCCTAGACTCTATTTACTAAAACAGAGACCAACATTCCTCAGCAGATTCCTCCTCACACGACAAGAACAAGAGTCCCCACAAAGGAATCTCTCATGAAAACAGCATGTTCTCTAGATGGCATCTTTAAGCCCATCTTCGACGACTCTTTGTCATTTTCTATGGATGGAATCTTTAAGCCCATCTCCGACAGTCTTCTGTCATCTTTTCCAAATCGCATTTATAATCCCATTCCCGATATTATCCACCAACAATGTTACTTCAGACGAGTGCAAATTTCTGGGCACTCTAGTGTTCAATCATCTTCCACCTTCAGATCACGAAAGGCAGACAAGCCAATCTACATCCTCGGGTCTAAGAAGATTGAACATGGGAAACTGTTGTACCCAAAAATTTTCCCTCTCATTTTACTCAAGGCATGCGCATTGAGGTCCCCAAATTGCTCCAGGGTGACTAAGCATTGACCAGACAAATTCTCCTCCTAAGGCAATAAACCTCTAACTAGGTTTTCAATTTTCATCAAGATGTGTGAGCTCCAATGGTCTCAAATGTTTTCCATGGTCCTAATATGTCCTCAATATTATCAAAGCCAAATTTCATGCCTTGCACAACAAGTTTGCTCAGTCAACTGCTCAAATGCCTGTAAATCAACTACACTAGGTCAAAAGTCAACTGTGGCCTATATACAGTCAAACTTCAAGATTTTTTGTCAACCTCAACATTTTGAAGTTATATCCATCATTTTATCAAGGGTTGATCATTATTCCTCAAGAACTGCTCCTAATTCATCAAAAGTCAAGAATTGCTAATTAGGGTTTCTATAGGAAAAGTCAACCAAACTTTGACCAGGCATAACTTTCTCATACTTTATCAGAAAATTTTCCACCCAGGCTCATTTATAAGAGAATCCAATTACGTACAACTTCTCTTCATCCCTCAAGTTCAATAAATGCATCAATTGAAAGATACAAGCTCAGATATTATGGGCCCTTTCAAAAAGTCAACAAAAACACCTTTTGGGTCAAAGCTTGGTACATGAACATGGAAGATTCAATTGAGATTAAACCAAAAGGGTTGTTTAGAGGAAATCCTAAGATCTCTAAAAAGTCAAAGAACACCCTCATAGGGTTAAAATTGAGAGAGATATGCATTGTTAAAGTTGACCAATTTTTGGAAAAGTGCATGAAGCAAATAATGACCAAACTTGGATTTTTTCCAAATAGGCCTATCTTTTTATGTTTGAAACTTATTTCTAGCTTGGCCCACGACCTCTAAACCCATCCATTCCTTATTTGGTACTTTATTTTATTTATTTTGATTATTAGTCATTAAAACTCAAAAATAAATTAAATAAATTGTCAAAATACTTGGGCTAGCACATGGATCGGTTAGTATGAAGCCAAATTCAGCTGTTAACAGCCAGCCACTTCCCATTTTCGTGCAAGAACCAAATGGGCATAAAATCTTCACTTACGACAACTTTTCAAAGATAATATTTTTCTTTAAACCATGACTTTATGCATGAGATTCTCTCCATTTTTGGTACCCTAATTTTGTGTCACATATAAGCACAAACATCCCAGCAAAAAGGGACACGCGCAACTGCCTCCTAAGGCCCTAGCCAAAAGTTAAAAAATTTCAAAGATTGGTGCAATTTAAAAACACTCGATCCAGCCAACCTCAGTCTGATCCAAACATCCCATGATCCTTATGAGGATCCCAGGGGTTGAACCAACCCATTCCTGAAGGCCAAACGACCCCAAAACTCGTTCTTCAATAACACACGGTTTGTCCAATTTTCTTCACCTTCAAACTTTCATTACAGGCAATATGAATTAGTCCTATGAATATCTATATGTTAGTTATGATGTGTAGACTTACTTAGACCCATCGCTGATGAGATTTAATGCAGGAATGTACAAAACTCCATAACTAGGGCACAAAGCTCTATCCGCTTCGTGTGTCATGTTTTAGCCCCTTTTAGTCCAAACAAATTATCCCAATGGATTCGCAGCTATCAGTTTATGGGGGTAGGGTTGTTTTTGGGATTTTATTTGTGATGTTTCGCAGGTTGGACATTTGGGTCGACCGAAGAAAGTGACCGAAATTGAGTTCCGGCACCGTTGACTGGCTTGGACTCTGGTGACCTAATTGGCATCTTATCAATGGTCCAGTTGAATTTGATCTGGTGTGTTTTGAAAATTTGACACTTTGACTAAATTTATCATTATATTATTTGCATGTTATTATGTATATGAATTAGCAGGAAGCACAAATGGTAAGGGTGCAAGCGTGTGAGGTAAGGGACCTAGGTTCGATCCCAGGTCCAACAATTTTACATTTTTTTAACGTTTCTTGTTGGTTCCAGTACATAACATCCCAATACGTCCATCCTGCGTCCTCACTCTCAACCACTGGATCATCCATTGATTTAGATCTAGCGCCCAGCAAGCAATCTCCATGGTGAACCCCTAGGGGCTAGCAACACTGGATCTCATGCAGCTATGGGCCAATGCAACTTAGGCCTAACAATTTCCAGATTCACACCTCCCAATTGCCTAACAACACCATGCCTAATTTCCATTCAATTTTATTATTTCATTTTGTTTTAATTATTTTATTTTTCTTAAATTCATTTCCTTTATTAGTTTAATCATAAAATCAATAAAAAATCACAAAAAAAAGATTTAGGTTTTTCAATTAAATTTAAATTTTTGTAAATTAATTAACTTAATTACTTTAACTTGATTATTTCAGTAAATAAAATTAATTAGAAATTAGGTTAAATTTTCAAATATTTTTCTCAATAAAATACAAACAAATAATTTTCTAAATCAATTAGATTTATAGGACTTTTCAACTTGTTCCCCTCTTGATCTTCGCACATTTATCTTTTTCTGTTTTATTTTCTTTTCCAATTATTGTAACTGTTGATGGGTTGTAATTGATTTTGAAATAGGGTTTATTTACTGCTTTTGATTTCCGTACTCCCTAAAATTTTTGTTATGTATCCCCCTCCCCGAGGCCCTGTAATAGCTAGGTTTAATTTCTGCCTCTTAAATTCTTGTACTATTATTAACTGCTTAGATTAATTGGGTTGCATGGAAAAACTTTAAATTAAAACGATTAGATAACCCTAATGCACAAGATAAATGAAATGAATCAATACACTTGCACATGCTCACCCTTAGGGTATCTCCCACTTCGGTTGCCTTCAAAAATAGTTACAATTCTCGAAACGTGAGAATTTTTAGTGGTTGTCCTATAATTCAAAAGATCACAAGTCCCTCGATAACCTTTTTGACGCCCCCTCGGTTAAAAAGTGATCTTAGAACTTTAGGACTATTACTAAAAGTTCTTGCCCAGTTGCCTTAGTAACCGTAAACGTCCCTTCGATAGTCCCTCAACATCCAATGATAGGGCTACCTACTCACTAATAGTAGGATAGCATTATCTAAAGAAAGTAGGAAAATAACACCTTTTTTGAGTAGGTAGATAACTATTAGGTACTTGCTCAAAAAATATCCTTTTCACACTACACTTTCAAAATATTTTTTTAAAAAACGCTTTATCAACACTCTTGAGGACTGATACAAGAGTTATCATAAAGCAAACAAACTTTTCAAAACACACAAACACAAAAGAAATTTTCAAAAATGAACAAGTACCTAAGAGCCTGTGGGAAACCACAGATGGAAAGGGTGCTAACACCTTCCCTTTCCATAATCTACCCCCCTTACTCAAAAAATCTCAAAAAAAGTCTTTTCCTATTCTTTTCACCCTTTCCTTTGTTGGATAAAAGAAAATTAAGTGGAGACTCTTGCTTACCAAAACATTTGCGAATACAAAATGCAAAACCAGTATAACAGTCGGTTCTACCACTGTATCACACTAAGGCATTTGCCAACTGGTTTTCTTTCCTTGGAAAGTGTTCAAAGGTGGCCTATTCGAAGCAAGGGATCAAATTTAGCACATGCTCTTTGTAGGGGATCAGATTTAGATGTTTGGTATCCCATTCTCCTTCAACTTGACTGATTACTAGGGTTGAATCTCTGTATACACTTAAGAATTTGATTCTGAGGTCAATGCCAACCTTTAGACCTAAGATGCATGCTTCATACTCGACCATGTTGTTTGTACAGTCGAAGCATAGTCTAGCAGTAAAATATGTATGGCAACCTTTGGGAGAAATGATCACAACACCAATTCTGTTACCCAATGCATTGGAAGCTCCATGAAAAACCATAGTCCATTGTGATCCTTGTTCAGGTCCTTCATACGGTCTAGGCTTTTCATAGTCAATTATCAGCATGATATTCTCGTCTGGGAATTCAAAGTTCATGGATTGGTAGTCATCAACAGCTTGATGGGCCAAATGATCCGCCAACACACTTCCCTTGATTGCTTTTTGTGTTGTGTATTGGATGTCATATTCAGTTAAGATTATTTTCAATCTAGCTATTCATTCGGAAAGAGCTGGTTTCTCGAAGATATACTTGATGAGATCCATCTTAGAAATCAATAAGGTAGTATGAGTCAACATATACTGTCTTAGCTGGCGAGAAGCTCATGCCAAAGCGTGGCAAGTTTTCTCGAGCAGTGAATATCTGGTTCACAGCCGGTAAACTTTTTGCTGAGGTAGTATATTGCATGCTCTTTTCGGCCAGACTCGTCATGTTGACCCAACACACACCCCATCTAATTCTCTAATACAGTCAAGTACATAATCATAGGTCTTCCTTCAACTGGAGGCATCAGGATTTGAGGTTCTTGTAAGTAATATTTAATCTTGTCAAAAGTTGCTTGGTAGTCGTCATTCCATCTGACTACTTGACCTTTCTTCAATAGTTTGAAGATTGGCTCACAGGTAGTAGTTAAGTGAGAGATGAATAAGGCGATGTAGTTGAGTCGACCTAAGAAACCCCTGACCTGCTTCTCTGTACAGGGAGCTGGAATCTCTTGTATGGCTTTGACTTTTGCTGGATCAACCTCAATACCTTTACCACTGACGAAAAACCCTAGAAGTTTTCCATATCTCACCCCGAAGGTGCATTTGTTGGGATTCAGCCTCAACTTGTATTTCTTCAACCTTTCAAATAGCTTGTGTAAATGATCAAGGTGTTCTTCCTCAATTTGTGACCTTGCAATCATGTCATCAACGTATACTTCTATCTCATGATGGTTCATGCCGTGAAATAGAGCTACCATAGCCCGTTGATAGGTTATGCCCGCATTCTTCAAACTGAAAGGCATGACCTTATAACAAAAGGTGCCCCATTGTGTAACAAAAGTGGTTTTATCCATGTCTTCGGGTTCCATTTTGATTTGATTGTATCTGGAGAAGCGATCCATGAAGGAGAAAACTTTGTGTTGAGCCATGTTGTTAACCAAAACATCAATATGTGTTAGCGGGAAATCGTCTTTGGGGCTCGCCCTATTCAAATTCCTATAGTTTACACACATATGGACTTTTCCATATTTCTTAGGCACTAGGACCACATTTGCAACCCATTGGGGATATGACATTACTGCCAGGAAACCTGCATCGAATTGCTTCATTACCTCAGCTTTTATTTTCTCATACATATCTGGCCGCACGCGACGAATCTTTTGCTTGACCGGAGGATATCCTTCCTTCATTGGCAAACGCTAAACCACAATATCAATATCAAGCCCTGACATATCTTCATATGACCAAGCAAACACTTCCACGTATTCGTGCAGCATTTGGACCAATCTTTTCTTAACACTGTCTCCCAAATTAGCGCATATCTTGACTTCTTTCTTGTCGGCCTCAGTACCCAGGTTTATCACTTCAACTAGATCTTTGTGTGGTTGAATAGCCTTTTCCTCTTGTATTAGAATTCTGGTGAGTTCCCCAGGTATTTCATAATCTTCTTCACCTTCGTCTTCAGATTGTAAGATTGGATTTTCAAAGTCATAAATGGTGTTATACCCCAAAATTTGCCCTCCCATATTCCTCAAGAAATTGCCAAGCCAAGCTAGAAAAGTTCCCCAAGGGTTGTGCAGTGCAACAGTCTCACATACAGTCAAAATTAGGGTTTTGAGTCTGATCAAGAAAAGGAAGTTTTCAAAGGCCCAATCAAGTCTCATATGCTTACAAACATGGTCAAGCATCCTCATATCAAGTTTCAAGGCATTCAGCTCAAGATTGCACAGTCAAAACCCTAGATTGCACTACAGTCAACTGTAGGGGCAAAATGGTCATTTGGCAGTCAAAAGTTCAAATTTTTGGTCAACATATCATTTTGAAGCCACAAACATCATTTGATCAATGCTTGATCATGATTCTCAAAATTTGGCTCAGAAATCATCAAAGATGCAAAAGTTGCTATATTTGGACAGCTGAAAAAAGTCAACTGAAATTGACCAGGGCATAACTTTCACATGGATTATCAGAAAAATTCCATCCAAAGCTCATTTTGAAGAGAAAGACATTTCCTACAACTCATCTTCATACTTCAAGTCCAAGAAATGCTCTCACAAAAAGTTATCAATTTCAACATTATAGGTCATTTTCAAAAGTCAACAAAAAGGGACTTTAAGTCAAAGGCCATAACTTGAGATTGGTAAATCAAAATGACATGGGACCAAAGGCATTGGTTAAAGGACTCAAAGACCTTTCCAAAATGTCCAAGAACATGTGAAAAGCTTAAAAATTGAGCAAGTTATGCCTTGTAGAAGTTGGGAAAATTTTGTGAAATGGCAAAAGTCAACTATCTTTGAAAATCCAATTTTTGACAAAAGGGCCCCATTTTTTCCACTTGGTTCATCCTTGTCATGCCACACACGTGTCCCATGGTTAATTTCAAGACCAAATATTGATTTTTTTATTTTATTTAATTTTTGATGATTTAATTCATTTTAATTCTTTGAAAATTCAAATAAAATTTAAAAACCAATGGAATAGTGTCATGTGAACTTGGACAATTCCTATGTATCATGAACCAACTCAAGAAATCAGGCTAAGGTTCATTTGCATACTAGGTCTAGGTTTTGGCTAAAAAGAAGGAAAATGGTTAATGGAAGAAACCCTAAGACCAATTCTTTCCCAAGCTTGAATCTAGGTCAAAAAACAAACCAATTCCCTTCCATGAGATGCACTGAGTCCAACCCTAACCATAACATAGCATAAGGCTCGCTGAAAAGCCATTGGACATTTTGAAAAATTAGCCTTATAAGTCAAAACTGAAAACTAAGTTAGAGGATCTTCCAAGCCTTGATTCATATACCAACAGCATCCTGGACAATTACTGAACACATTCAAACTCCAAACATCTTTCAAAAACCCAGGAATTGGTAGGGAGACCTCAAGCCGTGTCTCATAATTTTTGAGATTGCATATCACAATTCACGCGTCCTCTTGCATTTTTGTTGATAAATTCTTATTCCTTACAAGGTTTCTAAGCTGTTCATGGTATTTAATTGCATTTTCATAAGCCATACACGATTCTACCATTTTCATGTTCTAGGGTTTTGTAGAGCTTAATTTAGGGCTTTTGTAAATAAGAAAAATCAGAACTCAAGACCATTGCTATCACACTCAGTACATCCAAACGAAAAGATTCCAGCCCTCGCGCTCAATTTATGAGCGTCGAGGACCTCTTCGCTATTTTCTGTTAGGTGGGATAAGGCAACGCGTGAAAACTGTGGCCATAGGGTTTTGTTTCAGGGCACGCGAGGGAGAAGAAGTCGTGGCAGCCAATGATACGCTCATTTGAATTGCGCGCGTTTTTAAGTGCTATGCATTGGTTTTGTTTTTTTATTATTTTCTTACCATAATATGTTAACTAATGTTCATTGGCTCAGTGGCAAGCGTGAATCCCATTAGCCCTCATGACCTGGGTTCAAGTCCCAGGTCTCACACAATTCCATATTATTTTTCAAAATAGAATTCTATGCTTTGTCAATATCCAGGTGCACCATAGGCCATCATGATCCAAACGCATACGTGTCCCAGATGATCATCCAAAGGCTCAGAATCAAAGTGTACCATGGATGCAAGTCAACAGGCATGCACGTGGCTTAGAAAAGTCAATGGACTTCAAAGCTAATGGGCCAGAAACTCCAGGCTTGGACCCTCCAAATTGGGGATACCCCCCCCCCCTGGTTTGCATTTTTTATTTTTTCCTTATATTTTCTTTTTGCTATTTTATTTATTTCCTTTGTTTTAACATCATTAATTTATTTTCATAAAAACATAAAAACATTCAAAAATTCAGAAAAGACCAAAAAATAATATTTACTTTATTATTATTATTTTCATAGCATGTAAATAAATTAATTCAAATTAAGTTTAATTCACATTTTTCCCATGACAAAAGAATCCAAACATAGAATTTAGGATTAATGACTTTTAATTTTCTTTTTTTATTTTTCCCTTTTTTTTCATAATATAATTATTAATTTATTTATTTTCATAAATTAAAAAATGTACATAAATTAATTTAGAAGTAGATTAGGTTAGAAATTAAATCTTTTTCTTAATGACTTAAAAAAACAATAGAATTAGGTATAATATTTAATAAAATTTCAATTAATTTTTCTTTTTTTCTTTTAAATCTAAAAAACACAAAAATACCATTTTTCATTTAATTTTAATTTTAACTTAATTGTTTTAATTCCTTTAAAGGGTTCAACGCCCTCGCATTTGATTATTTTCTTTTTTCGCGCGTTTCATTTATTTCTTTTGTGAATATAATGTACTTGTACCAAAGCCATGTAATAGCTATTAGACTTTTCTTTTCTGCAATTTATTTTAAAACGGGTCTGGATTAATTTGGCGTTGTAGACCCTCGCCTTTGTAATAGCGTAGGACTTTTATCTTTTCCGCACTTTAAATTTCCGCACTTATAACTATTAACAATAACATGAAAGAATGAATGCCCAAAAATAAAATCGAATCGTTAGATCACCAAGGCATGACAAGACAAACAATAAACTGAAAATGACACACAATTCGCACACACCACCCCTAGGGTACGCCTCACTGTTGCCTTTCGAAAGGTGGTCGTCGAGTATAGGACGTTTTAGTAAGTCCTTATGTCCATGACATGATCCAGTTGCCTCGAAACGGTTGCCTCGGAAAATAAAGGATCAATGGCATAAGGGTAGCTTCTAAGGTGTCCTACCGTTGCTCTGGTGACCACCACGTCCCTAAAACTCGAATTGACCCGAACACCTCCAACGGTGGTGCTACCTACCTCTCAATGGTGGGATGGCATTATTTTAAAGGACACTTACACAGACGAATTCCTTAGGGTAGGTAGGTTCTCGTAGATACTTGCTCTCTTCAAAAACAAAACAAATAACACTTTTCACCAACACACTTTCAAAAACTTTCAAAACAAACTTTTCAAACACTCTGACGTACGAGTTGAACTGAAACTTTTCAAAGAATATTTTTGAAACCCACATTGAAAAGCAAGCAAACATTTTTGAAAACACATTGAGCAAGTACCTAAGAGCCCATGGATAACCATGGATAGAAAGGGTGCTAACACCTTCCCTTTCTATAACCTACCTCCCGAACCGAGAGCGATCTCTTTAAAGGAATTTTTCTGTGCTTTTGTCCTTTCCATTTGGAGAAAATAAAAGACGGTGGCGACTCTTGCTTCCGCGACATTTCGCGAACCAGCGTTAAACAGTCAGTTCCAGATCCACCGATCACAGAACTGGCGACTCTGCTGGGGAAACCCCATGTACTTAAAGTGAGGTGTACCTTAGGACTAAGATCACTGTGTTTTCAATTGCTTTCCTTGTTTGCTTTATTATTGTGGGACTGTCTTGGGAGTTCTATAGATCCTAACCCGGATCTGGGGGATACCTTCTTAGAAAGTAGCAACAAGGCTGTGAGGGAACTGTGCGGGGTATACCGACATGGTTGAAACAGTCTGCTACGTTGATGTGGCACTTTGGTGTGTACCGGTAACCCTTGAGTTCAGTCAAGGAGAGTACGGGGCCTCCGCGTGGTGTCGTGAAGCATCAACAGACCTTAGGAACCTTAATTGAACTATCTTGGCCTCTTTAGGGTAGTGAGATAACTGACTTTGGTGCAGTCCGAGGTTGGTTGATACTCGATACTACACTCAATTGAGGGTTGCTTTCCTGGAATATTTCGGTCGCCAGTTCAGTGGCTAAATCGAAACGATGAACAATGAAAGCAATCCCGTGATATTGGGAACCTTAGAACCCGGTTACTTTGATAGGACAGGTTGAACCCACCAACTTCAAGAGGGTACTACCCAGACTCCGTGCTGGCTTAAACTTTAAGGGCTTCTCTTGTGTGACTTGTGTGCCTTCCTACTTGAACTACTTGCATGCTTATTACCTGACATTTGTCTCTTGCAGGTTGTGTTTGTAGTCCTTAATTAGGACTCATAACAGGGTATCCTAAGTTTCTTGCAGGTTTTTGCAGTCCTTAATTGGGACTCATAACAGGGTTACTCACATTACCCCATGCATATCATGACATCATACCATTGCATACATCCTAACCCATTTCAAGGGCTTGTGATACAGGTCATATAAATCAAACATCTAGCAAGGGGCAAAGAGGATTTATTTTCCTCTAGCCAATGTTGTCAGAGGCTATGACCCACTTGATATGGTGAGCTCTGACCCCTGAAGAAGGTTCCCTAACCAAGTTTGTTTGGAAATCAAAACCAGACATGATGACTAAAGTCAGGGGCTATGACCCACTTGATATGGTGAGCCTTTGACTCTTGAAGAAGAGTTCTCAATAACATGGGTGTCCTTCAATCAAGCTCTAAATTCCAATGCTAACAAATTTTCTTGTTTACCCCGCGAGATCCTTGAAAACATTGCATGCATGTCATACACATCATTACATAACAGGTATCTTTGTTGCAGGTCACTTACCCTTCTCGCTGTTTATTTCAGCAATGGTTTCCCAACAAGATAACCAGGACCTTCTTGCTCAAGGGACTCAGTGCGAAGAAATCCTTCTGAATCTATCCAAGGGGCAGGAGGAGCTAAGGACACTTCTCATGGAGACTTTTGTCAAGAACAGTACTGAGGACGAACGGCTGGAACGCCTGCAAGCTGAGATAGATGCAATGAAAGCCCAGATGCTGGGGCAGATGACTGCCATTCAGGGCTTAACTCAAAGACAAGATGAGCTCGGGGTTCTCGTCAACAAACTGCTTCAGGGTAACCAACTGGGGCAAACATCTAAGGGTGAAAAGCCAATCATCGTTCAACCACCTTTGAGACAAAGAGGCAAGGAGAAAGCTCCTCATATGGCTCCAGTATCACCAATTCAGCAGCAACTTCACCAACTTCAGACAGACAAGCCCAGGAGGCAGTTCACCCCGCTCAATATGTCGCTGTTTCAAGCTTTACAACGCCTGTTGAGATTGAACCTGATCACATTAAGGGCTCAGCCCCAGAACCTTAACACAGCACATCCTGCTTACGATCCCAATAAAAGGTGTGCCTACCACTCTGCCTGTCCAGGACATGATGCAAACGAGTGTTGGGCTTTGAAAAACAAGATCCAGGACCTGATTGATGAAGGAGCACTGGAATTCACACAAGATGGTCAGGCTGAATTTTTCTACCATCCCTCCAAGGCTCACCATTTGAAGTGACAAGCCCTGAGACTAGAAATTTTTGTTCATTCGAATGTTCAAGTTGCGATTTTTTTTGTTCAAACATTTACTCATTGTTAAAACATTGTTATTTCATTAATGCATCGCTTATGTCTATTTTGAATCAATATATTCGTATTCACTATACGCAAATTATTTTCATATTTGTTCTGATGTCAACTCTCTCGATTAATAATTCTAAGCCTCTTGAGGGAGGATGACGAAAATGATACCATAATCTACAGTATGCTTTTGAACAGACCCCGCTAATGAGGTACAGGCATTGTTTCAATCCCTAAACACTGAAGTTATAAGGATGATAATCCCTCGTCGACCCCTCTGAGCCAAAGAAGCAGGAGTTTTTCTTTTCGAAATTTAAAACCCTTTATCATAACCTGGGGCAGGGTAGTTCTCTCAGTTGATCCAAGTGCATGACGAATAGCACCGAAGAGATCTTTACAAAACGAACAAAGACAGTGATGGTCCAGAACAACCAAAAAGACAGGCAGTCATCATCAAAATTTATAAACGAAAAGCCCAAAAAGTCTAAACCTACAAAAGGGACTGGGGCATCCCGCTGACTGTAATTCCAAAAAGAAACAGTTCAGGCAAAAAATAGGGATAACAAAAAATCAGACAAGAAAGAGGTCATACAAACCCTCAACAAAAACAAAGATGACTGCCTATTTAAAATAAATTGGCAACATTCGAACCATCGCTGGTATATCAAAGCAAAGACTCAAACAAGGTCTAACGTAGGATCAACTGAGTTTAGGTTTAGAGAATATCACAAAGAGTGGGTGGGTACAAATAATTTGAGCCTTTATCCTTTGTTTCTTAAAACCATGAACCAGGCCATGATATAACCCTTAAAAGTCCTAGCTGAAGCATGGGTTAGTCCGAAAGCATACTGTTACGAAAGGTATCCTGACTCCTTAAGGCTCGCAATAAAATAACGAGTTGACATCACGTTTTACAAACATTCACTTGTTTTGTGAAAAGAACGCATTTTCAAAATATTCAAGACAGACATAAGCTTTGCATTTTTAACATAACTTTGTTCGCATATGACTTTTTGTTTGAGCAGCAGGGAAATTCGCATGAGAAATACCTAATGAACAGAAGTACTTCCAATCAAGGGGCATGGCATGACTATGGTCTACCATCTGGGGCAGTTAAGTCAAGATCCAGAGAATCTCTCAAAAGGCCAAAAAGCCTGGGGCAAATCTCTGCCTAAGTCACTTGGGACAATCCAGCAACGAATCTTGCACGATCAGACACCTTCTGACAATATGGCGACACCACCAGCCTGGGGCAAATCTCTGTCTAAGTCACCTGGGGCATTGGACGATCAAACGAAGATCTTCTGGTGGCATGGCAAAACACTGCTAACAGGGGCAACTCCCTACATTCTGAGAGCGTGGACATAGTCGGAAAAAATACTGCGCATAATCAAAGACCCGCTAGGTTGACATACCTAGGCAAAAATAAGGGCTTCCCGGCGAACTAAAAGGGTTCGGGCAAAATGAAGGGATGAAACGAAAAACATGTACACCCGGCAAGTCGAAAACCTGAAAAGGTGGCTTGGGCAAAAATGGGTATCCCGGTGGACTGAAAACCCGAAAGGGCGGTCCAGGCAAAGGTTAGGGATCGAAGCGTACGACTATGTTCCGGTATCTCGTCACTTGCCTACCCGAAGATTTGTCGATCACCCGCACAGGTATCCTCTTCCCTCACCTCCGAAGCAGGGGCAATAATGAGCTATCCAGGCAATCCAATTGCTCTGTCAACCAAATTACAAAGGACAGATCAACATAAAAATGATTACCATCTACCTTTACAAATTCCAGATCGTGGGCTAACGTCCGAGACCAAACAGGACAATTATCCACTTAATCAAAATCATGCAACCCAACACCGGTTTCTGCTCAACCTTCAGACAAAGTCATACACAGACTCTTCCTCCACAAGATGACCTAACCCCGGTTCATCAAGAAGTTTTTACACAAACTCAACCAAATAACCTTACCCCGGTTCCTCCAGAAGTTTTTACACAAACTTATCCAAGTAACCTTACCCCGGTTCCTCCAGAAATCTTACATGGATTTATCACAAGTAACCTTACCCCGGTTCGTCAAGAAGTTTTACACAAACTTATCCTGCCGTAACCTAACCCCGGTTCCTCCAAGAGTCTCACATGGACCTATCTCAAGATGACCTTACCTCGGTTCGTCAAGAAGTTTTTACACAAACTTATCCAAGTAACCTAACCCCGGTTCATCAGAAAGTTTTACATGAACTTACCTCACCAAGCAACCCTACATCGGTTCCCTCTCTTCAAGATGCAGTTTTACATGGACTCGTCACCCAGAAACCCTACACAGGTTCTCCCTTTCCAAAAAAACGAAGTTTTACACGAACTCATCATCAAAGTAACCCTACCCAGGTTCCTTCTCCATTTCAGATACAGTTTTACACAAACTCATCAGCATGCAACCCTACATAGGTTCCCCCTTTCAACTTATAAGGTTACAGTTCAAAACTCCCCAGAAGAGTCCAATCCAAGTTCCCCAGGAAAGATGGAATTTATCTCCCCAAGAAGTAAGCTTATCCCCAGTATATTCTGGAAGCTCATCCCCTAGCAGAGCACGAATACGTCGTCCGGCTTCATTTAAAGAGTTATTTCCTTAACAGGATATAACTGGGTTATCCTCAGCCAAAAGCCAAGAGAAGGTTGTCGTCAACGTAGTTCTTTCCTATCCCCAGCGAAGTCCGTTCACACTTCCAATACAACAACGGTATCCCCAACAGAGTTACTATCAACACTCAGCAAGGCATCACTCTTCCCACAGAGTATTGCTTTCCAGCATGATCACTATAGTATCTTTTCTCCCCGCAGAATCTTCCATTCGCCAAGTTTATTCCGCAACGGAGTCATCATCTCCTACCGGCATCCTTGCAACTACTATCATCCCCAGCGGAAGGGAAATCTATTCTTCAAACATCAGCCCGGGATATGACTTCCTGGCACCCGTCAAAGAATTTACTCTCTTAGACGAAAAACATACATAAAACATCACATACATCATTATAGCATGCATGACGCACCGCATCATACAAATCTCATTTATGTTGAGAACATCATTGCTTGATCCATATCATGCATTGCATATGACTGACTTTATCTTTCAGGAAAGATCCAGTTAAGTTCTCAAGCTACATTTCAAGACCTAGACCGGTTCGGTTAAATCATTCCAAGATTTTACCGATGCTTATCCCGTCAAAGGCCTTCTCTGGTTCAGTTAGATCGACCTAAGATCTCCCTGATGCTTATCCCATTGAAGACATTTCAAGACCTAGACCGGTTCAGTTAAATCGCCCCAAGATTTTCCTGATTGCTTATCCAGTCAAAGGCCTTCTCTGGTTCAGTTAAATCGTCCCAAGATTTTCCTGATGCTTATCCCTTTGAAGACATTTCAAGACCTAGACCGGTTCAGTTAAATCGCCCCAAGATTTTCCTGATTGCTTATCCAGTCAAAGGCCTTCTCTGGTTCAGTTAAATCGTCCCAAGATTTTCCTGATTGCTTATCCAGTTGAAGACATTTCAAGACCTAGACCGGTTCAGTTAAATCGCCCCAAGATTTTCCTGATTGCTTATCCAGTCAAAGGCCTTCTCTGGTTCAGTTAAATCGTCCCAAGATTTTCCTGATGCTTATCCCTTTGAAGACATTTCAAGACCTAGACCGGTTCAGTTAAATCGCCCCAAGATTTTCCTGATTGCTTATCCAGTCAAAGGCCTTCTCTGGTTCAGTTAAATCGTCCCAAGATTTTCCTGATGCTTATCCCTTTGAAGACATTTCAAGACCTAGACCGGTTCAGTTAAATCGCCCCAAGATTTTCCTGATTGCTTATCCAGTCAAAGGCCTTCTCTGGTTCAGTTAAATCGTCCCAAGATTTTCCTGATTGCTTATCCAGTTGAAGACATTTCAAGACCTAGACCGGTTCAGTTAAATCGCCCCAAGATTTTCCTGATTTCTTATCCAGTCAAAGGCCTTCTCTGGTTCAGTTAAATCGTCCCAAGATTTTCCTGATGCTTATCCCTTTGAAGACATTTCAAGACCTAGACCGGTTCAGTTAAATCGCCCCAAGATTTTCCTGATTGCTTATCCAGTCAAAGGCCTTCTCTGGTTCAGTTAAATCGTCCCAAGATTTTCCTGATTGCTTATCCAGTTGAAGACATTTCAAGACCTAGACCGGTTCAGTTAAATCGCCCCAAGATTTTCCTGATTGCTTATCCAGTCAAAGGCCTTCTCTGGTTCAGTTAAATCGTCCCAAGATTTTCCTGATGCTTATCCCTTTGAAGACATTTCAAGACCTAGACCGGTTCAGTTAAATCGCCCCAAGATTTTCCTGATTGCTTATCCAGTCAAAGGCCTTCTCTGGTTCAGTTAAATCGTCCCAAGATTTTCCTGATTGCTTATCCAGTTGAAGACATTTCAAGACCTAGACCGGTTCAGTTAAATCGCCCCAAGATTTTCCTGATTGCTTATCCAGTCAAAGGCCTTCTCTGGTTCAGTTAAATCGTCCCAAGATTTTCCTGATGCTTATCCCTTTGAAGACATTTCAAGACCTAGACCGGTTCAGTTAAATCGTCCCAAGATTTTCCTGATTGCTTATCCAGTCAAAGGCCTTCTCTGGTTCAGTTAAATCGTCCCAAGATTTTTCTGATGCTTATCCCTTTGAAGACATTTCAAGACCTAGACCGGTTCAGTTAAATCGTCCCAAGATTTTCCTGATTGCTTATCCAGTCAAAGGCCTTCTCTGGTTCAGTTAAATCGTCCCAAGATTTTCCTGATGCTTATCCCTTTGAAGACATTTCAAGACCTAGACCGGTTCAGTTAAATCGTCCCAAGATTTTCCTGATTGCTTATCCAGTCAAAAGGCCTTCTCTGGTTCAGTTAGATCGTCCTAAGATCTCCCTGATGCTTATCCCTTTGAAGACATTTCAAGACCTAGACCGGTTCAGTTAAATCGTCCCAAGATTTTCCTGATTGCTTATCCAGTCAAAGGCCTTCTCTGGTTCAGTTAAATCGTCCCAAGATTTTCCTGATGCTTATCCCTTTGAAGACATTTCAAGACCTAGACTGGTTCAGTCAAAGGCCTTCTCTGGTTCAGTTAAATCGTCCCAAGATTTTCCTGATGCTTATCCCTTTGAAGACATTTCAAGACCTAGACTGGTTCAGTCAAAGGCCTTCTCTGGTTCAGTTAAATCGTCCCAAGATTTTCCTGATGCTTATCCCTTTGAAGACATTTCAAGACCTAGACCGGTTCAGTTAAATCGTCCCAAGATTTTCCTGATTGCTTACCCAGTCAAAGGCCTCTCTGGTTCAGTCAGATCGACCTTAAGATCTCCCTGATTCTTATCCCAGTAGAAGACACCCCAGATTTTTCTCAACGAGCGTTGTTGAAGTTAAAGTCGCCCAAGGCTCTCTTACCATTCATGCTAAGGAAGTAATCATCCCTGGTTCTTTCATCGCCGTTTGAAGCTCCAGACTCAGCTCCTGCAACTAGTCAGGACACATCAATACCAAGCATCTGAAAATCAGCTCCTGCAACGTGTCAGGTACTCATTTTTCTGTTTTGCAGGTATGCAGGTTCTCGCTAAGGAATCTCCTACGCGATCAACATCCAGATGGCATCTATAAGCCCATCATCCAATCCAACAATCTCCAAATGGCATCTATAAGCCCATTCCACCATCATTGCTAACATGTGAGCGCAAATTTCCGGGCACTCTAGTGTCCAATCATCTTCTACCCTCGGATTACGAAAGGCACGTCAGCCAATCTGCATCCTCAGGTCTAAGAAGATTGAACAGGGGCAACTGTTATACCCCAAAATTTGCCCTCCCATATTCCTCAAGAAATTGCCAAGCCAAGCTAGAAAAGTTCCCCAAGGGTTGTGCAGTGCAACAGTCTCACATACAGTCAAAATTAGGGTTTTGAGTCTGATCAAGAAAAGGAAGTTTTCAAAGGCCCAATCAAGTCTCATATGCTTACAAACATGGTCAAGCATCCTCATATCAAGTTTCAAGGCATTCAGCTCAAGATTGCACAGTCAAAACCCTAGATTGCACTACAGTCAACTGTAGGGGCAAAATGGTCATTTGGCAGTCAAAAGTTCAAATTTTTGGTCAACATATCATTTTGAAGCCACAAACATCATTTGATCAATGCTTGATCATGATTCTCAAAATTTGGCTCAGAAATCATCAAAGATGCAAAAGTTGCTATATTTGGACAGCTGAAAAAAGTCAACTGAAATTGACCAGGGCATAACTTTCACATGGATTATCAGAAAAATTCCATCCAAAGCTCATTTTGAAGAGAAAGACATTTCCTACAACTCATATTCATACTTCAAGTCCAAGAAATGCTCTCACAAAAAGTTATCAATTTCAACATTATAGGTCATTTTCAAAAGTCAACAAAAAGGGACTTTAAGTCAAAGGCCATAACTTGAGATTGGTAAATCAAAATGACATGGGACCAAAGGCATTGGTTAAAGGACTCAAAGACCTTTCCAAAATGTCCAAGAACATGTGAAAAGCTTAAAAATTGAGCAAGTTATGCCTTGTAGAAGTTGGGAAAATTTTGTGAAATGGCAAAAGTCAACTATCTTTGAAAATCCAATTTTTGACAAAAGGGCCCCATTTTTTCCACTTGGTTCATCCTTGTCATGCCACACACGTGTCCCATGGTTAATTTCAAGACCAAATATTGATTTTTTTATTTTATTTAATTTTTGATGATTTAATTCATTTTAATTCTTTGAAAATTCAAATAAAATTTAAAAACCAATGGAATAGTGTCATGTGAACTTGGACAATTCCTATGTATCATGAACCAACTCAAGAAATCAGGCTAAGGTTCATTTGCATACTAGGTCTAGGTTTTGGCTAAAAAGAAGGAAAATGGTTAATGGAAGAAACCCTAAGACCAATTCTTTCCCAAGCTTGAATCTAGGTCAAAAAACAAACCAATTCCCTTCCATGAGATGCACTGAGTCCAACCCTAACCATAACATAGCATAAGGCTCGCTGAAAAGCCATTGGACATTTTGAAAAATTAGCCTTATAAGTCAAAACTGAAAACTAAGTTAGAGGATCTTCCAAGCCTTGATTCATATACCAACAGCATCCTGGACAATTACTGAACACATTCAAACTCCAAACATCTTTCAAAAACCCAGGAATTGGTAGGGAGACCTCAAGCCGTGTCTCATAATTTTTGAGATTGCATATCACAATTCACGCGTCCTCTTGCATTTTTGTTGATAAATTCTTATTCCTTACAAGGTTTCTAAGCTGTTCATGGTATTTAATTGCATTTTCATAAGCCATACACGATTCTACCATTTTCATGTTCTAGGGTTTTGTAGAGCTTAATTTAGGGCTTTTGTAAATAAGAAAAATCAGAACTCAAGACCATTGCTATCACACTCAGTACATCCAAACGAAAAGATTCCAGCCCTCGCGCTCAATTTATGAGCGTCGAGGACCTCTTCGCTATTTTCTGTTAGGTGGGATAAGGCAACGCGTGAAAACTGTGGCCATAGGGTTTTGTTTCAGGGCACGCGAGGGAGAAGAAGTCGTGGCAGCCAATGATACGCTCATTTGAATTGCGCGCGTTTTTAAGTGCTATGCATTGGTTTTGTTTTTTTATTATTTTCTTACCATAATATGTTAACTAATGTTCATTGGCTCAGTGGCAAGCGTGAATCCCATTAGCCCTCATGACCTGGGTTCAAGTCCCAGGTCTCACACAATTCCATATTATTTTTCAAAATAGAATTCTATGCTTTGTCAATATCCAGGTGCACCATAGGCCATCATGATCCAAACGCATACGTGTCCCAGATGATCATCCAAAGGCTCAGAATCAAAGTGTACCATGGATGCAAGTCAACAGGCATGCACGTGGCTTAGAAAAGTCAATGGACTTCAAAGCTAATGGGCCAGAAACTCCAGGCTTGGACCCTCCAAATTGGGGATACCCCCCCTGGTTTGCATTTTTTATTTTTTCCTTATATTTTCTTTTTGCTATTTTATTTATTTCCTTTGTTTTAACATCATTAATTTATTTTCATAAAAACATAAAAACATTCAAAAATTCAGAAAAGACCAAAAAATAATATTTACTTTATTATTATTATTTTCATAGCATGTAAATAAATTAATTCAAATTAAGTTTAATTCACATTTTTCCCATGACAAAAGAATCCAAACATAGAATTTAGGATTAATGACTTTTAATTTTCTTTTTTTATTTTTCCCTTTTTTTTCATAATATAATTATTAATTTATTTATTTTCATAAATTAAAAAATGTACATAAATTAATTTAGAAGTAGATTAGGTTAGAAATTAAATCTTTTTCTTAATGACTTAAAAAAACAATAGAATTAGGTATAATATTTAATAAAATTTCAATTAATTTTTCTTTTTTTCTTTTAAATCTAAAAAACACAAAAATACCATTTTTCATTTAATTTTAATTTTAACTTAATTGTTTTAATTCCTTTAAAGGGTTCAACGCCCTCGCATTTGATTATTTTCTTTTTTCGCGCGTTTCATTTATTTCTTTTGTGAATATAATGTACTTGTACCAAAGCCATGTAATAGCTATTAGACTTTTCTTTTCTGCAATTTATTTTAAAACGGGTCTGGATTAATTTGGCGTTGTAGACCCTCGCCTTTGTAATAGCGTAGGACTTTTATCTTTTCCGCACTTTAAATTTCCGCACTTATAACTGTTAACAATAACATGAAAGAATGAATGCCCAAAAATAAAATCGAATCGTTAGATCACCAAGGCATGACAAGACAAACAATAAACTGAAAATGACACACAATTCGCACACACCACCCCTAGGGTACGCCTCACTGTTGCCTTTCGAAAGGTGGTCGTCGAGTATAGGACGTTTTAGTAAGTCCTTATGTCCATGACATGATCCATTTGCCTCGAAACGGTTGCCTCGGAAAATAAAGGATCAATGGCATAAGGGTAGCTTCTAAGGTGTCCTACCGTTGCTCTGGTGACCACCACGTCCCTAAAACTCGAATTGACCCGAACACCTCCAACGGTGGTGCTACCTACCTCTCAATGGTGGGATGGCATTATTTTAAAGGACACTTACACAGACGAATTCCTTAGGGTAGGTAGGTTCTCGTAGATACTTGCTCTCTTCAAAAACAAAACAAATAACACTTTTCACCAACACACTTTCAAAAACTTTCAAAACAAACTTTTCAAACACTCTGACGTACGAGTTGAACTGAAACTTTTCAAAGAATATTTTTGAAACCCACATTGAAAAGCAAGCAAACATTTTTGAAAACACATTGAGCAAGTACCTAAGAGCCCATGGATAACCATGGATAGAAAGGGTGCTAACACCTTCCCTTTCTATAACCTACCTCCCGAACCGAGAGCGATCTCTTTAAAGGAATTTTTCTGTGCTTTTGTCCTTTCCATTTGGAGAAAATAAAAGACGGTGGCGACTCTTGCTTCCGCGACATTTCGCGAACCAGCGTTAAACAGTCAGTTCCAGATCCACCGATCACAAATGGCAATAGCAGAATCGTTGTCAATGAGATCCGGAGTGGATGTGGATTTGCAAATGTGTGTGTGTGTGTGCATGTAAGGTTACATGGCTATTTTTTAAAAATGAAAATAAAGTAAATAAAGACAATGAGCACAAAATTTTAATGCAAGAGTCCCATGTTTTTCATTAAAATGAGCATATGGCATATGAAAATGACAAACCCTTAACAAATGGACCAATGTGCCCCGGGAAAGGCACATGGCTTAAAGTCATTGTTTTAATGGAAATTATAGAAAAATTTCTCAAAATAATAAAAACAATAAATGACAATTACTCCTGGTTGAAGGAGATTGGGATGAAGTCCTTGGTCTGCCAATTGTTGAGCCCTCCATCAGCAGTTGAGTAGATCCAATCATCAAAGTTACAATCAACATCATAGTCTCCAAGGGAATTAATATCATGGTTACTAATGCGGAGAGGTGGTTTCCCTACACGATCACGTCGAACCTCCTTTTGAGCTTTGGAAGTGTAGCCTAATCAAAAAATTTCTGGCTTAAAAGGGAAATCAGGAACTTGTCCCCAAATGGTGCAACCTCCTTCTTCAATAACAACACATGGATCTTTGAGTGAAGCCATCGTTGGTGTATCTTTAGCAACTTCGGGAGTGTCAAGAGTGGCTTTGGCAATAACGGCCATGAGAGAGACCACTTCAAAAGCTTGAGAAGGAGTTTCAATGAACTCGCCATCCATTTCGACATATTTGAATGAATTTAGGTGACTAATCATAAACTCTTCTTCACCACAGACGGTAACAATTTCCCCTTGACCGAATATTTCAACTTTTGATGTAGTGTGGAAGTCACCACACTTAGCCCATGTATCCAGAGGCGTTAAATCAGGCAAGAATAAGTAGGACATATATCCATCAAATAAAATGTTGAGTTGAAGAATTGAGACCCAACTTTGATGAGGATATCAACCTCTCCATGGACCATCCTCTTTGATCCGTCAAAAGTGTTAGAACATAGTTTGATTCTACAACCCTTAATTAGAGTTTTGATGATAACAAAATACAAAGAATAAATAAACTGTAAGATTTATATATAAGACAAATATGCTTCTTAAATTTATGTTTTATATATACAGAAGTTCTGATGGAATCAGCATCAGAAGATCAGTAATATGTAAGCATCAGAAGATCAGTAACATGTGCTACACGCTGAAGCTACCAGATTATACGCTGAAGCTTGATGACCAGAATCTGCGTATAAACATATACACTCTGACTCTGATCAAAGATCTTTACCAAGTCATCAACACTCAGAAGCGTCATCATAAGTTAAAGCAAAGAAGACTCTGAAGCGTTATTAAGTATTCAAGACAGAAGTTAATGCTAACGGCTCTCTTCAGACAAGATCTTCTCAAAAAGGAAAGTGCGTTATTATCATTAAAATGGCTTTATGGACAACGTATCTTTGCCTTGGCTATATAAACAAGTCGGTGTGAGAAAAGATGCACGCATGCACTCATAGAATTTGCCCAGCTTTCAAAACCACGCTTACTCAAACGCTTTAGCAATTCAATTTTACTCCAAGCTTAAAATTGTGTAATTATCACAGTTGTGATATATTGTTTTATTAGAAAACATTAAACACATTCTTGTTCAATTATTTTGAAAGAGTTTTCCTTGAGATAAACCGGTTTGTGGTTATACTCAAGAAGGCTTTAACAGTTGTTAAAGTAGCTGTTGTAATCCTTTGAATATAGTGGATTAAGACCTCGTTGGAGAGAGGTGAAATCACCTTGACGGGTGGACTGGAGTAGTTTGAGATCAAACGAACCAGGATAAAAATACTGTGTTGTCTAAGCATTTGATTTAAGTTTTACAATTTAACCCCCTTCTTGTGTTTTTCAAATCTTCAATTGGCATCAGAGCGCCTGGTTTTGAGCTTATAACACTTAACCGTGTCAGTACAAGATCCAACGTCAGAAAAACACAATGGCAGGACTAAATCAAAACATCAGCAATGCCAACAATGAAGAAAGAGACAGATTCAGTGGCAAACCTCCAGTCTTTGATGGAGAGAACTTTGACTACTGGAAAGACAGAATTGAGAGTTTCTTTCTGGCCCATGATGCTGATCTGTGGGACATGGTGACTGATGGATACACACACCCAGTGGATGGAAGTGGTCAGAAGATTGACAGGAAAACGATGTCTGATCAGCAAAAGCGTGAGTTCAGAAATCATCACAAGGCCAGAACAATTCTTCTCAGCGCCATCTCTTATTCAGAATATGAGAAGATATCAAACAGAGACACTGCAAAGAATATGTTTGACTCTCTGAGAATGACACATGAAGGCAACATTCAAGTCAAAGAAACCAAAGCCCTTGCACTCATTCAAAAGTATGAGGCATTCAAGATGGAAGAGAGTGAATCAGTAAAAACTATGTTTTCAAGATTTCAAATTCTTGTTGCTGGTCTAAAAGTTCTTGACAAAGGATATTCTACTACAGATCACGTTAAGAAGATCATCAGAAGCTTGCCAAAACAATGGAGGCCAATGGTCATAGCGCTTAAGCTAGACAAGGATCTCAACAAAATCTCTCTGGAGGAACTTGTCAGCTCCCTCAGAAGTCACGAGATAGAGCTAGAAGCAGATGAACCTCAAAAGCAAGGTAAGCCATTAGCTTTAAAATCTAACAGAAAATCTGACTCTAAAGTTTTGCAGGCTGTGGAAGAAACCTCTGATGGGTCCTCATCAGAAGAAGATGAACTATCTCTCCTCTCCAGAAGGGTGAACCAGTTGTGGAAGCAGAGGAAAAGGAAGTTCAGAAATCCCAGAAGTTCAGAAAATCAGAATGAATCTTTCTCCAGATATAGAAGGTCAGAATCCTCCTCTGGACACAGAAGATATGAAGGTTCTTCAGGAAACAGAAAGCCAAACAACAAAGACATCATGTGCTATGATTGTAACGAGCAAGGGCACTACAAAAGTGATTTCCCAAAGCTTCAGAAGGATAAGCCCAAAAAGAAGTTTGGCAAGGAAAAGAAGAAAAGTCTCATGGCTACATGGGATGATTCTGACACATCTGAAGCTGACTCAGAATCAGATGATGAAAGAGCAAACATAGCTCTCATGGCAAACATAACCGAAGACAGTGAAGCTTCTGAGTCAGAATCAGAATCAGATACAGAAGAGGTATTCCCTGACTTTACTATAAACTTTACTAAGGCTGAACTAGCTGAAAGCCTTAATGAAATTCTGGAAAGATATCAGCAGATCAGAGTCAAATTCAGAAACCTGAAAAGGAATCTTGCTTCTGACTTTGATAAGACTGAGAGTCTCAAATTGGAGAATTCCGAGTTAAAAGATAAAATTTCAAAATTAGAAAACCAATTGAAAAACTCTCAGAAGGAAACAATCCCTGAAACTCCCAGCAATGCTGATGAGATCATCAAGGAGTATGATCACAACTTTCAGAAGTTTCTAGCTAAAAACATATACAAGAGCAAAATGGCTTCAATGATCTATGGAGTTAGCAAAAATGGCAGAAAAGGGATAGGATATCAAGGTAAGGTACCTACACCAAAAAATGCCATGGATTTAGTTATAAAACGTACTCCACTTGATTCACACTTTACATATGGGCACACACATGACATAAAATATACAAGTAGTGATTACTCTGTCAAACCAAAATTCAACTAGAGTTTTGGTAAAACTAACAAATCAGGACCCAAGAAAATATGGGTACCTAAGGATAAAATAATACATGTGGCAGATATCTTTAGCAGCAAAGCAAAAACACCAATCATGGTACCTGGACTCTGGCTGCTCACAACACATGACGGGAAGAAGGCATATGTTCCTAAGCCTGGAACTTAAGCCTGGAGGCCACGTAGGTTTTGGAGGCAATCAGAGAGGAAAGATAATTGGCTCTGGAACAGTAGGTAATGGAAATCTTCCCTCTATAAGTAATGTTTTACTAGTTGATGGATTAATGCATAATTTGTTATCCATAAGTCAATTAAGTGATAACGGTTATGATATAATCTTCAATCAAAATTCATGCAAATCTGTTAGTCAGAAAGATGTGACTATCCTATTTAATGGAAAGAGGAAAAACAACATTTATAAAATAAAACTTTCTGAACTAAAAAGTCAGAATGTAAAATGTCTACTGTCTGTTAACAATGAGCAATGGATCTGGCACAGAAGATTGGGACATGTTAGTATGAGAAGAATATCTAAGATTAACAAACTCAATCTGGTCAGAGGACTTCCTAACCTGAAGTTCAATTCAGATGCTCTGTGTGAAGCATGTCAGAAAGGCAAGTTTGCAAAACCAACTTTCAAATCCAAAAACGATGTTTCCACCTCCAAGCCATTAGAACTTCTGCACATTGACTTATTTGGACTAGTTAAAACTGCTTCAGTTAGTGGCAAGAAGTATGGGTTAGTAATCGTAGATGTCTATAGCAGATGGACATGGGTAAAGTTCTTAAGACACAAGGACGAGTCACACTCTGTGTTTGTCACCTTCTGCAACCAAGTTCAGAATGAAAAGGATCTTAGAATCGTTAAAGTCAGAAGTGATCATGGTGGAGAGTTTGAAAACAAAGATTTTGAGTTATTATTTAATGACAAAGGCATTCTGCATGATTTCTCTTGTCCTAGAACTCCCTAGCAAAATGGAGTTGTAGAACGAAAAAATAGAACATTGCAAGAAATGGCCAGAACCATGATCAACGAGACTAACGTTGCTAAGATCTTCTAGGCAGAGGCAATAAACACAGCGTGTTACATTCAAAATAGAATCTCCATAAGACCTATTCTGGAAAAGACTCCATATGAATTGTGGAAGAACAGAAAGCCCAACATTTCCTACTTTCACCCATTTGGATGTACATGTTTTATTATGAATACAAAAAATTATTTGAACAAGTTTGACTCTAAAGCACAAAAGTGTATTATGTTAGGATATTCTGAACGCTCAAGAGGGTACAGAGTATACAATACAGAAACACATATTGTGGAAAAGTCAATCAGTGTTCATTTTGATGATAAGCTTGACTCTCAAAAGTCAAAGCAAAATGAATTCCTTGCAGGTATAGAAGTTGAACTCATAGGTACTGAAGATAAATCATCAGAAGCTCTCAACAGAGACACTCCCTCAACATCAGAAAGAGTAACTGCAAGCAATCCGGCACCTTCTGTTGATCAACTCCAGAAAAGACCATCCAGAAGTAGCATGGATCACCCAGAAGAAACAATCTTAGGAAGAAAGGAAGATCCAATCAGAACAAGATCTAGCTTCAGAAACTTTGAAGAATCCCTCATGGGACTGGTTTCTCTAATTGAACCAACAACAATTGATGAAGCACTTCTGGACAATGACTGGATTCTAGCAATGCAAGAGGAGCTAAATCAATTCACAAGAAATAACGTATGGGATCTAGTTCCTAAACCAAAAGGATTCAACATCATTGGTACAAAATGGGTGTTCAGAAACAAACTGAACGAACAAGGTGAAGTCATCAGAAACAAAGCACGACTGGTAGCACAAGGTTATAGTCAGCAAGAGGGGATAGACTATACAGAAACCTTTGCTCCAGCCGCCAGGTTAGAATCTATCAGACTCTTAATCTCATTTGCTGTTAATAAAGGCATCACTCTGTATCAGATGGATGTTAAGAGTGCATTCTTAAATGGCTATATAGAAGAAGAGGTATATGTGCACCAACCCCCTGGTTTTGAAAGTTCCAAAAATCCAGAATATGTTTTCAAACTAAAGAAGTCACTCTATGGTCTGAAACAAGCTCCCAGAGCTTGGTATGAAAGACTAAGTAACTTCCTGTTAGAAAAGGAATTCACCAGAGGGAAAGTGGACACAACCTTGTTCTGTAAGACAGTTAAGAATGACATTTTAGTATGTCAGATTTATGTTGATGACATCATATTTGGATCCACTAAACCCTCTTTGGGAAGAAAGTTTGCTAAATGTATGCAGGCAGAATTTGAGATGAGCCTAATGGTGGAACTAAAATTCTTTCCGAGCATTCAGATTAATCAAACCCCAGAAGGAACTTACATTCATCAGAGCAAATATGTCAGAGAACTTCTGAAGAAATTTGATCTCTCAGAATGTAAGTCATCAAAGATTCCAATGCATCCCACGTGCATTCTGGAAAGAGAAGAGGTAAGTAAAAAGGTAGAACAGAAGGTCTACAGAGGTATGATTGGTTCTCTTCTCTATCTGACGGCCTCAAGGCCTGACATTCTATTCAGTGTTTGCATTTGTGCTAGATTCCAATCAGATCCTAGAGAATCTCACTTAACAGCAGTTAAGCGAATTTTCAAGTATCTGAAAGGTACTACTAATCTGGGTTTGTTTTATAGAAAAACAAGTGATTACAACTTGATAGGATACTGTGATGCTGATTTCGCTGGAGACAGAGTAGAACGTAAAAGCAATTTTGGAAGCTGCCAGTTTTTGGGAGAAAATCTGATCTCATGGTCCAGCAAAAGACAATCCATAATAGCTCTATCAACAACAGAAGCTGAATACATAGCAGCAGCTGGATGCAGCACACAAATGCTCTGGATGAAAAGTCAACTTGAGGACTTCCAGATATTTGAGAGTAACATTCCTATCCTCTGTGACAATACTTCTGCTATTTGTCTAAGTAAAAATCCTATTTTGCATTCTAGGGCTAAGCATATAGAAATAAAACATCATTTTATTAGGGACTATATTCAGAAAGGGATTCTAAATTTAAAATTTATTAACACAGACCATCAATGGGCTGATATCTTTACAAAACCTCTTTCTGAAGATAGGTTCAACTTCATTCTGAAACATCTCAGCATGAAGCTCTGCCCAGAATAAAACTATTTTGATTCCATATCTTAACCTTCAGAACTTTGTTTATTTTTTTGTGAACTACAGATCAATCTTTCTTCAGATCTTTAGAAGTACATATTATATCAGAATCTATCACAATCAAGGATAGAAATGTGCAGTTCACTCAAGCAAACAAGTATCATCCAGTCATAAGCTACTTCTGAGGCTGAACACGCGTTCACGTTTCTGAAAGGTCAAAAGCGCTGATTGGTTGCATTGAGACACATGTCACGGGTAACCGTTCCAATATCTTTCTGAATCCCCCAAAATTAGCTATCATTAAATGCTCTTAATCATTATATTTAATTTCTCTCTCTTGCCGTTTATGTTGTCAAATTTTTTTAGAAATCTATTTAAACACATCTCTCACCACTTACACTTTTTTACTTTCACTTTCATTTTCTCTCAATCTTATTGATTTCAGTTTGCATACTTTCTCAAAACCCTTTAAATTTCTTCACAAAACCTTCGTGTGAACATGGCTTCCTCAAGCATTCCTACTTCCAGTTCTCAGAAAACAGGTTCCTCCGAACAATACGAAGAACCCTACAGAACCCTTCTCACACCCATCAAAAATCTAGAGGTTCTTTCAGAATTGATCGTGGATTTCAACAGTCTTCAAGAGAATGGGTTTAATCTCTCTGAAGAGGTTAAGGCTCAAGGCTGGGAAAGATACTTTGACAAATTGGTGGGTCCAACATTCCCAATTTTGGTAAAGGAATTTTGTATGCTTCATCTTCCAACCATCAAGTTACTTCATACATTATGGGGAAGAAGATAGTTATTACTGAGGACCTCATTGCAAGATTAATAGGCTACAGTGGTGGTGGTGTACGTTGCATTGACATGGCTGAAAGATGCGCTGATGTTGCCCTAATTGCTAGAGAAATCTTAACTCTGGGGCTTCCCTCCAGCAAGATAAGGGATTTAAAAGACCATCATAGAATATGGGCCAAGATCATTCTGGGATGCATAAACCACAGGAAGCCTACCAGCTCTCCTGATTACATCAATATTGATCAGCAATTTCTGATCTATTTCATCTCCTAGAAGGTTAAGGTGAATCTGGCTCATCTGCTGTTTAACCATCTAAGGACTAGTGTCAAGGAAACCAGAGAAGAGGAGCGCATAAAAAGGGACTGGATACCCCTAGGAAGACTTATATCAGATATTCTAACAGAGAATAAGCTTATTGATCATCTTACAGAGGCTCAGGAAATCAGCTCTTTGGAAGCTACTGTTGGCAAACAGTTGAATACAAAGAATCTGAAGAAGATGAAGTTGATTGAGAACATCAAGAAGGAACCCAGCGTCACTTCTTTTGCAACAATCTCCAGTAAAAGAGTTCCTCTGGATAACTTCCCTTTGTTCTCAGAGATTGATTCTAAACCTGATATAATAGTCAGATATCTGGATGCTTGCAAGGCGGATGGTACAACACCAAATCTGAACATTCAGGATCTGCAGCAGAAGGCTCCAGAAGTTGTGCTGAAGAAAACCAAGAAAAGGAAAGCTGTAGCAGAAGGATCATCCCAGCAGACTCCTAAAAAGAGAGGTAATACTTCTTCTGTAACTGTTTTAGATTCAATTCATGTATCAACATCTATACCAATTCCCACTCAATCTGAAAACCCCACACCACAAACTTTTGATGACTTTGACATTGATTTTGACCCCTCTGAATCCTTAACTCTTAGAAGATCTCTCTCCCAACCTCCAAATCCAAATATTGAAGCAACCCAACAAGAACTTGCAAAAGTTCTATCTGATATAGATACCTTTGACCAACATACTTCTGCTCCCATGCCAGAAAATCCAAACCCTGAAACCACCACAGAAGCACAACCAGAAATTCCCCTCTCACCACAACTAGAAATCCCACTACCTTCATCTCCTCAACCAGAAATACATCCACCTTATCCTCAACCTAAACTATCTCACCCAGAAGTTCAAACTTATGAGACTCAACCTTCTGAATCCTGTGAACCAGAACCTCATAACGATCAATCAAACCAAACTGTTGATTCTGATACCATTCCCATTCCTGGAATCACAGAACCTATGGCCATTTGTATGCCCCTTGGTACCATTGTGAATTTTCCCCAAATTCCCTCCTCTCTAGAATAAACTCCACCAAACTCCCCATCAAGTCCAATAATAATTCCTGACTCTCCCACTCTCTCACCAAAGAACAATCCAGAAGGCAACATCAAGACTGTCATTGACTTAACAGTTTTTGAACGTCTTGCTGCCATAACCCACAAAATAGCTATCCCAAAACCAAAACATCCAGATGTTGGTACCAGCTTATTGACATTTGAAACAGAAGTACAAAAGTGGATCACTTCTCTGAAACAAGCTAGTCTTGAGCTGGTTGATCCTGCTGCATCAGACTACCTTTGGACAAGGTTCAGAAGATGGGTATCTTCTGAAACTCATAAGTTGCAAGAACAGAGCTACGTACAAGCTCAACAGAACTTCAGCAATCTGCTGAAAGAAATTGAAGGTCCAGTTCTAAGCCAGCTGCTTAAGGAAGAAGTTCTCCCTCTGGATAATGCTCCCTGGTCTGAACATCGTCCAACATCCAAAGTTCAACCTGATACTCAAGAGCAGATGATTCCTGCTGAAGAATTGGGTCAAGAAAAGGATATTGCAGAAAGCTCTGAGAAGCATCCTGTTTCTGAAGATCCTCCAGCTTCCTCCCTTGACAGGCAGACTCTAGAAGACCTGAAAATATCTGATATGTTGATGAAGGAAATAATGGATAAGCAGGACAACAAAATTGATGCAATCGCAAGCATGTTAACCCAGCAACAGGAAACCAACACCCAGATCAAGAGCATGTTGGAAGCTTTGTTCACACGTCTTCCTCCTCCCTCTTAGAATTTCCCTGTTTTTATAACATGTTTATCTATAATATTTTTACACTGTTTTGAACTTATCACTGCTTCTGGTTTTTAATATAAATGCATTTTGGCTCTGATTATTTGTTCTTTTTGATAACTGACAAAAAGGGGGAGAAAGAATGATATTTTTCAATAACGGATTACTGAGACATAAGTCTCAAACATTCTGATCCATTTAAATTTCTCTCTTCTGAAAAGCTTACAGGTACAAAACTCTGATGAAAGATACAGTAAAGTTCTGATGCTCAAAGACTCATGGAATTAAAGGGAAGTAATCAACTAAGGGGGAGTTTTCTCTTCTTAATTCTATACTTTTTATTCTTTATTTTTAATTGAAAAATCTGGTTTTTGTCATCATCAAAAAGGGGGAGATTGTTAGAACATAGTTTGATTCTACAACTCTTAATTAGAGTTTTGATGATAACAAAATACAAAGAGTAAATAAAATGTAAGATTTATATATAAGACAAATATGCTTCTTAAATTTATGTTTTATATATACAAAAGTTCTGATGGAATCAGCATCAGAAGATCAGTAATATGTCAGCATCAGAAGATCAGTAATGTGCTACACGCTGAAGCTACCAGATTATACGCTGAAGCTTGATGACCAGAATCTGCGCATAAACATATACACTCTGACTCTGATCAAAGATCTTTACCAAGTCATCAGCACTCAGAAGCGTCATCATAAGTTAAAGCAAAGAAGACTCTGAAGCGTTATTAATTATTCAAGACATAAGTTAATGCTAACGGCTCTCTTCAGACAAGATCTTCTCAAAAAGGAAAGTGTGTTATTATCATTAAAATGGCTTTATGGACAACGTATCTTTGCCTTGGCTATATAAACAAGTCTGTGTGAGAAAAGACGCACGCATGCACTCATAGAATTTTCCCAGATTTCAAAACCACACTTACTCAAACGCTTTAGCAATTCAGTTTTACTCCAAGCTTAAAATTGTGTAATTATCACAGTTGTGATATATTGTTTTATTAGAAAACATTAAACACATTCTTGTTCAATTATTTTGAAAGAGATTTCCTTGAGATAAACCGGTTTGTGGTTATACTCAAGAAGGCTTTAACAGTTGTTAAAGTAGCTGTTGTAATCCTTTGAATATAGTGGATTAAGACCTCGTTGGAGAGAGGCGAAATCACCTTGACGGGTGGACTGGAGTAGTTTAAGATCAAACAAACTAGGATAAAAATATTGTGTTGTCTAAGCATTTGATTTAAGTTTTACAATTCAACCCCCCTTCTTGTGTTTTTCACATCTTCAAAAAGCTCTCACTACAATGTCACTAAGCTTCAGTACCAAACCTTCACAGTCCAACCGATCTAGAGCACCTTTGGGTAAGACATTCAAAGAGGACCCAATATCTACCAATACATGGGCTAAAGTGGTTCCTTTACACTCGATGGAAACATACAGAGCTTTGTTGTGGTTTTTTACGGATGGAGTAAGATCTGCATCTGAAAATCCCAAACCATTGTTAGCAGTCAAACTTGCTACACAGTTTTCAAATTGGTCGACCGTAGTTTCTTGAGGGACATGCTCATTTTTCAAGAATTTTATCAGTGCTTAAGCATGTGCCTCAGAGCATAGCAACAAAGACATCATAGAAATCTTCGAGGGTATTTGCCCCAACCGTTCCACTATCTTATAATCACTTTTTCTGATGATTTTTAGAATCTCCTTCATCTCTTGGGTAGATGGGTCCTCAATGGTAATATCTTTTGTGGGCGCCTCTGTCCCAGCAGGATCAGTCATTTTTTCCTTTCCTCTAGCATCAGTACTAGGTTTATCAGCAGTAATATAGATGGGTGTAGTTGTGGTTGTCGGAGGTGAAATCTCTGAAGAGAATATTCTCCCCATCCTAGTAACTTTACTTGATCCAGCGATGTTGGTAATGTCAGCAGTTTCATCTTCATCAATCCAGGAATCTTGTTTGATACCATGGTAATACACTTCTGCCCCATAATTCCAAGGTACAACCTTATCAGAAGAATAATGGACTGGACCCGGTGTGGTGATAATTAGAGGAGCTATTCTTAGTTCAACGGGAATCCTAATAGGACCTTTGGAGGTGATCCTAATAGGTTTATTTGACATAGTAATAATGGGCAAGTCTTTAAATTATTGAGATGCACTTTGAGTTAAACTTTTCACAGACAAAGCTTTTTCAAATAGAATCTCATGGCTATCCATCAGGTGTTGGACACCTTTCTTAAGCCATTCACAACCATTAATTTGTACAATGCAATAGAAACAGTCTTCAAGGCATCCAGAGAATACCCCAGCCTTCAACAAATTCTTTTTAACAGTCTTCAAAGGAGTGGTCAAGTCGTTGACGGAGGAAACAAAAGAGGCAGCTCCAATAGCATTGACACCCTTACCATGATTTGGCATGGGTGCAGTGATCACGTTGGGAGTTGGCGGAGGGTCGAATTCAGTTGTCTTGTTATCAATTAGGTTTTGTATTTTGTTTTTTAATTCCTAATAGTTGTTGGTATCATGTCCAGGATTGTTTGAGTGGTAGGCGCATATTACATTGTGATTGTATTTCGGTGAGGATGTATTGGGATTTTGTGGAGGATCTCTTAGTTAAATGAGCTCGCCTTTCAATAAATGTTGTAGGGCTTGTGGTAAAGACATCCTGATCTTGGTGTACTGTCTTTCTTGAACGGTTTATTCTGATTCTTTCCTGCATACGCTGTCTCTGATTTAGACATCTTCTCTGGTTCAGATAAATATCTCAACGATTTATGCTGATTCTTTCCTGCAAACGTCTTCTCTGGTTTAGATAAATATCTCAACGGTTTATCCTGATACTTTCCAAATGAACATTTCTGGTTCAGATAAATCTCTCAATGATTTATTCTGATTCTTTCCTAGTAGGCACTTTCTCTGGTTTAGATAAATCACTCAAAGATCTACTCTGATTCTCTCCAGTTAAAGAATATTCAAGACCTCTTTTGGCTCAGTTTAACCTCTCAACGGTTTACCCTGATTACTCTCCAAAGAAACATTTCGGGTTCAGATAATTCGTTCCAAGATTTATTCTGATTCTCCCCAGTAAAACAACATACAAGACTTCTGCTAGTTTCAGATAAATCGCTTCAAAGATTTGTTCTGATTCTTTTCCAGTTGAAATCAAGTTCAGACTTAGTCCACTTTCTTGCAACAGTCACCTTTGGATGGCATCTACAAGCCCATCTCTAACAAATCTCCTCCATTTATCCAAATGGGATCTATAAGCCCATTCACAATTCATTTTCGAGTGTAAATTTCTGGGCACTCTAGTGTTCAATTATCTTCCACCTTCAAGTCACGAATGGCGAATCCGCCAATCTAACTCTTCAGGTTTAAGAAGATTGAACAGGGGCAGCTGTTGTACCCCAAAATTTTCCCTCTCATTTATCAAGTATTTTCTCACAAGATTTCCTTTGGTTCAAGAGTGCACTGGGGTTGATTAGCTCAAGACACCTCCTTAAGCATTGATGACTAAAATTAGGGTTTGAGATTGCACAAGGATAGTTGAACTTTTAATGCCTCATATGACTTTCATGGATCATTATGGATCCTCTAGATTTCTCATGTCAAGTTTCAAGTCTTGGATCACATTTTTGCTCAGTCAATTGATCAATTGACCTAAAAACCAGCTGTATTAGAGAAAAAGTCAATTGTGGTCAATTTACAGTCAAACTTCATAATTTTTAATCCATATCAACATTGTGAACTCCTATATGCCATTTGATCAAGTTTGGACCACAATTCCTCAAGAAATTTGATCAGATCATCAAAAGGGCAAAATGGTCAAAATTAGGGTTTTGATTGAGAAAGGGTAATTTCTTATTTTTGACCTAGAAAATGGTTGACTGGTTGGAAACATGATCTCAAGGATTCAATTGCATCATTTTGACCTAATGACATGACTCAAAACTTCCCTCAAGATCAATTGATTGATAGTTGATTTTCAGTTAACTGATCAAAAGTCAACTGTATACTGAAAAGTAAAACTTTGACTTTTTGGTCAAAATCAAGTGTCAAAAATCACAATTCATCAAAACATGTCAAAATATGAAACTTGTTCATCAAGAAGTCAAAAAGTCAAGATTTCATTTTGAAAAGTCAAAGTTTCCAAACTTAGAAATTTTTCTAAGTGTTGAAAACTTCATATTTTATCACAACTTTGAGTCAACTTTTCACCACGATGCAAGATGATTTAAAGGAAACTTTCAACATGAAAGTTGTAGATCTCAATGAGATCTAAAACATTGATTTACACAAATCCTCCTAAAAATGCTTGGATTTCAAGTTATTAATCCATGAAATCATGGTCATGAAACTAAAACACTTAGTGAAATTTTGAGCATTTTTGGTCAGGATTTTGACCTAACTTCTGGGCCAAGTTTCATATAGTTCCAGTTGGATTTTGCAAAAGTGATTCAAAGAGGGATTGTAGAGAACACTACAAGCTTTCCAAAATGTCCAAGAACTCCTTGAGATCATTCTTGAGTAAGGAGAATCGAAGGCAAGAAGTTAGGGTTTCAAGTTGTTTTGCAAGGCAAAATTTGTGATGCAACATGAACCAAATCCATAGCCATGCTGCATAATCTTCACTTTGTAGGCCTCAAACTTATTTGTCACTCCTAAATTTAATGTTTACACAACTGATTGATCAATTGTCCAATTGATTCAAGCATTGTCCAAAGCATTTTGCCATTTTAAGGAGAAAGTCACCATTTCCATTCTTGTAAAGCAAGCTTTATGCACAAAGTCAGCTTCTTGAGCTAATAACTTGTTTTCTTTAATTACACTCCATCCACAAAGTCAGAAGCAAGCTTTTCAAAAGTCCAACCACTTTACAATAGCAAGTACAAAGGCATGGAAACTTGTTTTGTCAAGAAAATCACATGTTAAGCCTAAACATGTAAATTCAAATTCTGACTTGTTGTAGCACACAAAATATTTTGCTTATAAATAGAGACACTATTTACAAGCTAAGACACGGATGTAAAATCCCTTAACCTCACTCAAACTTACACAAACTTAGATTGCACACAAAACTCCATTTTTATGCAGAAACTGACCTTACACTCCCATCTCTCAAATTACTCGTGAGTTTCCTCTCCAAAACATTCCAAAAGTTCCTAAACATAATTCATAACTCATCCCAATACCTGTTATAGTTCTGTAACTCCATTTCCACCATTGTCCAAACTCAAAAATAGAGCACTGTAAGTGGACTTCTCCAGAACTCCTCAGCCACTTTCAGCTCAAGCCAAGCATCACATTAGCTTCCTGGGAACTTGAGAAAGCTAACCCAATCACTAGAACTCATTGAAAGTTGCCCAAACTCAAGACACGATACCCTCTTACAAGGTGAGTTTTCTGACTTTTGAACTATATATTTAGGCATTTTTAGGCTTGCATTTGTGAAGATAGAATGTAGATATCATTGCCCTGAAACTATACACGTCCATAGATTTCATTTATGTTGCTTGAGCATGGAGAATTTTGAGTTTGAATTTGCTGGAACGTTTAGGTCCGAATTTGGTACTTTCATAAATTCATCCTTACCTTTGAATGTTAGCTTAAATTAGTTACATAGTTGGATTCATGGTGAAAAAATACACAAGTTTCATGTTTACATTTTTGAAAATGGTTGAGGAATGAGCAAGTTTGAAATCCTTTGGCTGGAGGTTGAAGATGAAGTATAGTCAGGGCCAAATTTGTGTTATGTATTTGTTATTGTGCACAAGTTGACGGATGTATCACCACCCCAGTGGTTAAAGTGCGCGTCTATAACCAGAGGGACCTGGGTTCGAGCCCCCGTGGTACCCATTTACTTGTTTTTCATATTTTCCACTTTTTTTCAGTTGTTGTTTGCAGCGCTGGGCCTCTAACTTGAGCCTGACTATTTGTTTGCTGATTCTAACTTCTCTGCCTTACTTCAGCACCCCTGGCCCAATTTTCATTATTATTTTCTTTTTCTTATTTTATTCTATTTCTTTTTCCTTTATTATTTTTATTATTATTATTATTATTATTATTATTTTTATTAATGAAAAAAAATATTTTTATTTATTATTTACACTTATTTATTTTATTTTCTTTATAAAGACAAAAAGAACAAAAAAACATTATTCCTTTTAATAAATAAATTTATTTTTTTAATTAGTTAATATTTAGACTTAGGTTTAATTATTATTTTTATTTTCCTAATTAAAATTAACTTAGAATTTAGGTTTCTTTTAATTAATTAATTTTCTCATTTTATTTTTATTAATTAAAAACCTCTTTCTTGAAAACCCTAAAAAATCCTTTTTAAGTTAATTTCTTTTCTTATTTAGTTTAAGTTAATTTTATTTAATTTTCCTTAATCATTTTTCTTTAATTAGGTCAAGATTAAAACCTTTCATAAAACCAAACAAAAATCCATTCCTTTGTCCATTTATGTTCTTGAATATTTATTCATTTTTGTACAATATTCAATATGGTTGTAATAATTATTTAGATTTAATTTTCTTGCAATTTCCCCATTTGTAAATTTGTACACCCGCTCCCCTAATGATGTAATAGCTTAGTATTTTTATTTTCCGCAATTTAATGCTTTATATATAAATGCTAGTAATTAGGGTTTGTATGGAAAGATAAAACCAATAATTAGAAAACCCTAATCAAGACAAAATAATGTATGTAAACCAACACACTTACACACTTACACCCTTAGGGTAAATCCACTTTGTTGCCTTATGAAAATGGTCATAATGCGCATGTAAGATGTCTTAGCAAAAACAAATGAAAATACAAGATCATAGTCCCTCGATGACGCTAGAAATGTTGCCTTACGAATGATCTTAGTCCCTTAAAGAAAATGCTAAGATATCTTACAACATTGCTATTCATGACTATACGATGACCCTTGCCCGTCCCTTTCACATCCAAAGATAGGGTTACTTACCAATCCATGGTAAAATAACAATATCAAAGGAAAGAGGAAATAAACAAGAAAGACTTTTGAGTAGGTAGAATGTTCCTAGTTGCTTGCTCATTTTCAAACCAAAACATCCTTTCTATTTTTAAAACAAACACCGACACTTTCAAAACATCTTTCAAACTTGAAACATTTTTCAAAAGATCAACACTTTGTATACATTCTTACGAACGAGAATTATTACAAAGTTTTCCTAAACGATGACGCCTTTTCAAAATACTTTCAAAACACACACAAAGCACATTTTTCCAACAAAAGCAAGTGATCTAGCAAGCAACTAAGAGCCCGTAGATAACTATGGATGAAAAGGGTGCTAATACCTTCCCTTTTCAAAATCTACCCCCCGAACTCAAGAAAATATCTCAAAGGTCTTTCATGTTCTTTTCAACCTTTCCTTTTGGGTAAAAGAAAAGTCGATGGTGACTCTTGCTATCCGCAACGTTTGTGATAAAACAAAAAACACCCAAGTCAGTTCTCCCACTGCGTTATAGTCATTCCTTGTAATTGCACCCTAGTTGGCACAAGATCAGCGTTATATTGATATTAGCGGTAAAAGGCAGTGGATAAATCTTCCCAAGTATGGATGTTAGTCCCTTCCAATTGGTAAAACCATTCCAACTGCATCCCAACTAGATTTTCTTGAAAAAAGTGTACCCACAATTTCTTATCAGCGGTATGCGGATGAATTTTACGGACATAAGATCTTAGGTGAAGCTTTGGTCATGAGATACCATCGTACTTGGCAAAAACAGGAATCTTGAATTTGTGAAGAATGACTACCCCAGGAACCAAACCCAAGTCACCAAAGTCCAAGCCATGCACAACTTGGATTTCTACAGCCTTCAATCTGTCTTCTAATTATTTATACTTGTCGTTGGTCGATGGATATTGCTCGTCAAAATAATCCTTATCTTCAGAGATTTGATTGTTTCCACCCCTAGCATGGGTGCTCCTAGCATCTTCATCTTGATTTTAATCCTCTTTGGAGGAATCTTCTTCAACTTGGACTTGTCTGGTGGGGCCTTTGAACCTCTTCCCCATGTTGATTACAACTGTCTTCTTTGTCTTTTTCTTCGTGACAAGAAGTGTCATCATTTCTTGCTGCCCCTTTGCTAAGTCGAGCAGAGTCTCTTGGAATTGAGAGTGTTGAGTCTGCAAGTCCTTGACAGTTTTCTCAAGATCCATCTTATACTGAAATAAAAAGTAAAAGGATGAGGAAACCTGTGTCAAAAAACCTGCTTATGATATGATGCATGTTATAGGAATGCAATGTTTTCAAGGATTTTATGGAATTTAAATTTTCTAGACAAAGAGAAGACAACAAACATTAATTGCATTAATAAGTTCATGAATTACAAATGCCTCTTGGGCTTACAAAGGTTACAAAAGTAAACTCCTAAAACAAAAAAAAAAGGCTCAAGCTTCCCATGGGCGCATCCTCTTTGGTGCAATGTAAGCATTCAGGCTTTGTTCTTCATGAAGTTTCCTCGTGAGCTCTAAAACCTTCTTCTCGCTTGCGTAGAACTGTGATTCAAAGGTGTCTCGTTCCCCTTTGAGTTGAATCCACAATCTTTTCACTTCCTCGAAGTCGGTATGCATGTCAGTATGAAGAAGAATATAAGGGGTGTCTCCCTCAACAATGGGCTCTACAAACATAGGTAGGATGGCTGAGTAAGGCATCATGAGACTTTAAGCACGAGTTCGTAGCCACTTGAGGTAAGGCTCAAGAGGAATGGAATTTTTATGCCCCAGAGTCTTGCTATCAACCTTACTTACCATGCCCAAGCTTGCATAAACCTTTGATGTTAACCTTAGTGATCGTTTTCATAGTCAAAAATAATACCTTGAATGAGTGCATCATGGGGACCATCTCTTCGAGCATAGATAAACTTTCGTAGGGCTAATGAAGGATTATAAGTGATTCCTCCCCTAATTCCCAAGAGGGGAACATTAGGGAACTCCCCACAACAGTAAATAATAGTGATGTCTTCTTGAGATCGAGAGCACCAATGGATATCAAAATGGGTGAGTGACATCAACCTTTGAGACCACCTTAGGCATTAGTCATTCTTCAAAACTGATTGAGGAAGGTGTGAAATGAACCACCTAGACAGCAAAGGCAAGCAGCATATAAGAGTTCCTCGTTTCTTTATAGTGGGAGTATGAAGAAAGTGAAAAATGTCTCCAAGCAATGTAGGCTAAGGATTGCGGGTAAGGAAAATTTTGATGATATTCGCATCTACGAGTTGGTCCGGGTTAGGGAATAATACCAAACCATAGATTAGAAGAGAAAAAACTTCTTCAAAAGCTTGTAAATCCATGACTTCCCAAAATAACACAACCTTCTCCATCAAGAACTTAGCCAAAAATCCTTTAACCCCACTTCTCGTCTGCCAATCGGCTATAATATCTGAACTCTTAAAATGCAAGGCTTTGGCAATAACTTCAAGCTTTTGAGTTTACTCTAAATCGGTGAATGGTATTTGATAAAGCATATGTACTTCTAGCAGTTGAGAGAATTCTTCCATTGTGGGAACTAGTTGATAGTTGGGAAATGTTAAGAAATGATGCATATGATCAAAGAATTGAAAAAGCACCTTCAACATGTCTTCATCAAAGCTTGAGGTAGCCAGGTTGAGAATTCAACCATATCTTTTGGTGAATGGAGAATTTTCAGGAAATCTTGACGCTAACTCCTTGAGTTGAGGAGGTACCCTTACGAAGTTGAATCGAATGGTATTTCTACGAGTGGAGCCATGTCCTACAAAACAAAATAAAGATAAATTCCTCAATCCTTGAAATGGTTAGTGAGAATTCTTATGATGTTATGATGTTTATGATGTCATGAATAATTAATCACAAACAAAGCACACAATAATCTTAGGTTTAGGCTTGCATGGGTTTCACAGGTAAGTACCCTCTTGAAGTTTAGTTGGTTCAACCTGTCCTAGTACGTAAACGGATTCTAAGGAATCTCAATATCACTAATCTTTCTTAATCGGGTATTGTTTCAGCACAAGCTTCTTTATTAGCGACCGAAATATCCCGAAAGTATGATCTCAATGAGCGTAATATCGAGTATCAACCAACTTTGGACTGCACCAAAGTTAGCTACCTCACTACTTCATAATGGACAAGTTGTTCAACTAAAGGTTCTACGGTCATTTAGTGCTTCATGACACCACACAGCGGCCCCGTATTCTCCTTGACTGGACTCAAGGAACACCGATACCAAGAAATGTGTCACACTAACACAGCCACCACTTCAACTGTATCGGTAATACGCCACACAGTCCCCACAATCTATTTCTACTTACCTAAAAATGCTCCCAGATTCGGGTAGAGGATCTATACAAAACCCAAACACCCTTTTAAAGTAAAGCAGGAAAGTCAAACAATGAAAGCAATTAAATGTGAACTATTTCTAAGGTAACCGCACTTTAATCAATTTCCCCAGCAGAGTCGCCAGTTCTGCAATACGGTGGGAGAACTGACTTGGGTATTTTGCGTTTTATCACAATTGTTGCGGATAACAAGAGTCACCACCGACTTTTCTTTTATCCAATAAAGGCAAGGGTGAAAAGAACAGGAAAGACCTTTTGAGAATTTTCTTGAGTTCGGGGGGTAGGTTATGAAAAGGGAAGGTGTTAGAACCCTTTTCATCTGTAGTTATCTACGGGCTCTTAGTTGCTAGCTCACTTTGAAATGCTTTGTAAAATGTGTTTGTGATTTGTTTTGAAAGTATTTTTGAAAAGTGCCTTTGTTTAGGAGAACTTTGTAATAATTCTCGTCTCTATAAGAATGTATACAAAGTGTTGAATTTTGAAAATATTTCATGAAATATGTTTTTTTTTGGAAAGATGTTTTGAAAGTGTGAGTGTGAAGATGGTTTTGTTTGTGAGCAAGCAACTACGAGCATTCTACCTACTAAAAAAGTCTTTGTTCTTTTCCTCCTCCTTTAGATATGGCTATCTCACCATTGATTGGTAAGAAGCCCTATCATTGGATGTGAAGGGACGGGCGTGAGTCGTCGTACAGTTATAGAAGGCAACATTGTAGGATACCTTAGTAATTTGTCGTAAGGGACTAAGATTATTTACTGAATGCAACATCGAAGGGTCATCGAGGGACTATGATCTTGCATTCAAGGGTCATTGCTAAAGTATCCCTTGTTCGAGGGATATGACTATTTATACTAAGGCAACAAGTGTGGGTTAAACCTAGAGGTGCACGTATGAGAAGTGTATTGTTTTCATTTAATTTGTCTTGAATTAGGGTTGTCTATTATTTGATTTTATGTCTTTCCATACAAATCCTAATTACTAGCAATAGTATTAAAAGCGATAATTTGCGGAAATTTAAAGTCCTACACTATTACATTATTTAGGGGATGGGGATACAAATTACAAATGGGGATGAAAGTAATTAAAACCTAATTACTATTACAACTATATTGAATAATAGAATGTAAAATGTACAAGGATATAGAGATAGTGTAAAAGAGAAGAAAATTGTTTTCTTTTTATGGTTTTGTTATGAAAAGATTTTAAAGTTAACCTAATTAACTAAAGAAAGAAATAGATTAATTAAATTCCAAGTTAATTTAAAAGATAAAATCAAAACTTAACTCTAAATTAATCAATTAATTTTAAGAAAGAAAAATGTATTTTTTTAGGGTTTTTGTTTAAAAGAAATGAAATAAAAACATGAGAATATTTAGTATAAGTATTTAGTAAAACATATATATATTTTTTGTATTTTTGTAATAAAATAATAATAAGAATAAAAATAATAAAAGAAAAGAAAACAAAATAAAAATATAAAAGTTGGGTTAGGGGATTTGAAAGTGAAAACGGTGTTAGGAAGTAAAACCAATTTTTGTTTGTTTTAGGCCCAAACATCTTTTGTAGTCAGAAAATAAAATAAAAATAAAATAAAAAATATAAGATGGGCTGTGTGTTATAAAGTGGCCAGGGGTGTTGCTGAGTAAAAATGGCCAGGCTCAAGAAGAACATGCCCATGCACGCTTATGTGTAAAAGAGAAACAAGGAAATGTTGTAAAAAATGCCAAAAGGTCTCGCTGGGGCACAAACCTAGGACCTATAACAATGTCTTACACGTGCGCTTGCTGCCACTGGGGTGGCCTGTACGTCCAATATAGAAACAACAACCAATAAATTTAAAATAAAACATGCCCATGGTTGTACTTCATCTTCAACCTCGCGCCAGATTTTTGAACTTCTGAACTTACTCCTTTCTCAACCATTCTCAAAAGTGTAAACATTAGACTTGTTCGAAATTTCATCACGATTTCACAAATGTAAATAACTTAAGCTAACACTCAAAGATGAACACGAATTTCTAATGGTACCAAATTATGACCTAATTTTTCAGGATGTTCAAGTTCAAAATTCTCACTACTCAGGTAACATAAATGAATTCGAAGGACATGGTTAATTTTAGGGCTATGATATCTACATTTTATCTTTGAAAATGGAAACCAAATGATGCCTATATGAAGAGTTCAAAAGTCATAAAATTCACCTTGAAAATGGAATTTGTGTTTTGAGTTTGAGCAGCTTTCAAGGTGTTGTAATGATCTGGTTAGCTTCAGTGAACCTCCAGGAAGGTAATGCAATGATTAGTTTGGATTGAGGATGGCTGAATCATGCTGGAGAAGTCAATGTGCAACACCCTGTTTTTGGTTATGGAGGATAGTGAAGATGGAGTTACAGTTGTGTAACAGGTGTTGGGACGGGTTATATTTGATGTGAGGAAGCTTTAGGATTGATTTGGAGAAGAAACACACGAATGGTTTATGAGATGGAAGTTCTTGGGCAGAAATGACAAGTTATGGTGATTTTAGAGCAATTTCTGGTTTAAGGGAGTTTGAGGGAGTTTCAATGCTTGTTCCTTCATTTCTTAGGTTGCATAATAGTGTCTCAATTTATAGGAAAAGGTATTGAGAGCTTGAGGTGATCAGAAGTACAAGTTCACATGTTATGGCACTTTGGCTTGTTTTTGAAGCAAGCTTGATACACATTATCCCAATGCATAGTAAAAGGATATCTAGAGTGGTTACAAGCTTTAAACATGTTTATCTGACTTTGTATATTGAGTGTGTGCTGAACAAACAAGTTAAAGCTCAAGACAAGTTGACTTTGTGATTAAAGCAATTTTTCAAGAATGGAATGCTAACTTTGTGCCATAAATGGAAATGCAACTTGGATAATAGCTCAAATGCTTGGATAATGGCTCTATCAGTTGTGTAATTAATTAATTATGGAGTGAAACACAAGTTAGAAGCCTACAAAGTAAGATTATGCAGCATGGCTAAGAGATTGGATCAAATGTTCATCAAGAAAATGACATATAATTCAAGTTTTTGAGGCCATCTTCATCTCTTTGAAACTTCTAGCTCAAGCATGATCTCTTCAAGTTCTTGGACATTTTAGAAAGCTTTAAACGTCCTTTACAACATTCATGTTGACCATTTTGACAAAATCATCTTGGAGCTATGTGTAAAATGGCCAAGAAGTTGGGACAAAAATCTGCCTAAACTAGGTCAAATTTTCATTAAGTGTTTTTTAGAAAAAGTGTATGACTTCATGGGCTTATAACTCAAAATCTAAGCATTTTTTGGATATGAGCCCTATAATACAGAGTTGTAGATCTCATCTAGATCTACAACTTTCATGTTTAAATTTTCTTTTGAATCATCTTGCATTTTGGTGAAAAATTAGCATGAAGTAGTGAAATTATCATGTATAAAAACACTTAGAAAATATTTCTAAGTCTTGAAAAGTTTGACTTTTCAAATTTACTTTTGAATTTATTGATTTCTTGATGATCAAGATTCATATTTTTGAATGTCTTGATGAATTGTGATCTTTGAAATCAAATCTTGATCATAAAGTCAAAGTTTGACATTTTGTGCATTTGTTGACCCAAAATTCAACTATCAATCCATTGATTTTGAAAGATGATTTGAGCCATGATATTAGGTCAACATGTTGTATTTGAATCCTTGATATTGTGCTTCAATCCATTGAATCATGTATTAGGTCAAAAGTTAGTGATTAGTCAATTTACCGTCAAAACCTTAATTTTGACCATTTTGCCTTTTTGGTAAATGGAGTGCTTTTCTTGAGGAATTGTGATCAATACTTGATCAAATAATGAATAGGACCTTAAAATGTTTATGATGTCCAGCAATCATGAAGTTTGGCTGCAGGTTGACCACATTTGACTTTTTACCCAATAAAGTTGATTTTCAGTCATCTAGTCAATTGACTGAGCAAAATTATGATTCAAGACTTGAAAATTGACATGAGTATTCTTGGAGGTCTATAATGATCCATGAAAGTCACTTGAGGTATTATAAATCCAATTATCCTTGTGAAAATCAAAGCCCTAATTTGAGGCATCAGTGTTTAGGAGGTGGTTTTACCTAGTCAACACTTTGTGCAAACTTGAGCCATTAGAGATCTTGTGAGAAATGCCTTGAGAAAAGAGAGGGAAAATTTTGGGGTACAACACTCAACATCCTTAATCATTCTCCTACAATCATGTTTATAGGCTTGGTGGTAAGTTTTTGGTTCAAGTATAGAGGATGTAGTACAATTGAAAGGTTTGTAAGTAGGAGAACATTTGTCACATGACAAAGAGTTAGAGAGAGGATATGCAATGGAAGAAGGGGTATGAGGAGAGTAATTGTTAGAACAAGTGATAGTAAAAATAACAAGTGTACTATTTTTTCCTTTTGTAATAATAGGGAGATTACCTGAATGTCGATCTCAAGGACTGCGTGCAATTATCGAGTTAAATTCATAGTTCAATTGAACAAAACTTGATTTAGGGTTTTGGTTGTGAAATTTTCACTTAAGAAATAGCAGGAATATAAATTGGTTGTTCACTGATATGAGGAGCATGCAAGCAGTAGGTGTATAAGTTTTCCTATAACAAGCTTGAATCCTGATTTCTTCAACAAGTTCATAATACCAATTACCAGCCCTTTAGGTTATTTCCCCCTAAGTCCTTAGTGAGAAAACCTTTGAACATCCATCCTAAATCCTAAGTCCTTAGAGATATCTGATGGATTCAAGCCTTTGTTTTATCTAGAGTTATCTGGTAACTATAGGGTATCCCTAGTCCTAGGTGATATCTACTATATTCTAATTGTATAAAAACCTTAACAATTGTGGTCCAACTAATTGTTAACCGTAGAACAATCATTATTTGTTCGATAAAGAAAGCATGAAAAACCTTGTACAATTAAATCGAATAATAAAAACCATGTAATTGATGAAATTAGAAATTCAAAGTTATTACAGAATCAAATCAAGGATACCCCGTACCATTGGGGGGTTTATCTACTCATATTGTTCAAAGTAATTTCAGAATAAAAATTAAACATTACGCATAAATGGTGAACTTTGATCTTCAATTGCTCCCGCTTATGAAAGGTCTCCATTCTCCAAAACTTACGTAGGATTCAATCTTTAATCCTCAATTCTTGGTATGGTAAAAAGCCCCTTCTGTCTTCTCAGAAACAAACCTAAGTAGTACCAGGTCATCACCCAGCAGTGCAAAAAGTCCAAAGTACCCTTAATGATCCAATACCACATCAAATTCCAAAAATCAGAATTTTTATCGCTCCTGCTAACACGGGCCGTGTCAGGTGACACGGACACCCGTGTTGGCCCTCTACCTTTTCCATTTAAGTTACCAAGTATCAGGCCTGCTGACACAGGCTGTGTCAGGTGACACAGGAACCCGTGTCACACCTCTGACTTCTCTTATTTATGGCTTTGCCTGGCTATCATCCTGACATGGCCCATGTCAAGTGACACGGGTGGCCGTGTCAGGCCTTCTGTAGGTGGGTATTTTCATTTCTTCTGAAACTCCGAGATTTGCACCAATTTGTCTTGATTTAATCTTTTGAACCTGAAAAAAGAAAACTACACAACCAACACATAAAACATAGAAGAATGAAATAAAACACTTGACAAAATGAAGAAACAATAATTAAAATCAACTATAAATAAAGGTGGAAAAACCAATGATCAAACTCCCCCAAACTTAAATCGTTGCTTGACCTCAAACGACCATTATAAGAAATCATGAAAATTACAATAGCTCTGTACTCATAAGTGAGACATCCTTTTAAATTGATCAAAAGGTAGCTTGTCCGATGTTCACATGACGCGAAGAGTTTGTGTAAAAACCTTTGAATCTTGAGCTTCCTCTTTGGATAACTCTCTAATTATGTTTTGTACTTAAGTTTTTTCCGATTTTCCTCCTTTTTCATTCAGACCGTCAAATTAAGAAAATGAGAACTATTAACGATCATCACACGCACAAGACTAATAAATAAATTTTTTGTTCAGGCACCAAATAAGCAGATTTTGCTCCTTTTTAAACTCAGATGAAATTTTCAAAAATTTTCAGTTTATATATTGTCCTTTTTGGACGATGTTTGGGGATCAACCCCTTTTGGGATGAATAACCGGATGAAGGCTACCCAACTTAGAAAGCCAATTGTCTTTTACCACTTTTTTATCATTTGGTGCCAACTTTATTTATTTCTCAACCAATCATACCTGCATTCGAATCTAGATTATGACAGACTGTATTGATAAACTACTCAAGGAGTGCTTCTCAGGATTCAAGCACCATGGTACAAATCTACATGTTAGACTCGTATCCCTGTCATGTTATTCTGAACTTCCTACCTTCAAACAATCACCCATTTGTCTATATATACTATTCATGATCTCTATGAAATACATGCTCTTGAGAAAAACGAAACAAAAAATTTCAGTCAAAATTTGGGAAAGGCTTCAACTCGTGGATTTACGCAACATTTAGTATAAGAAAAGCAGTAAGAATAACAGTAAAGTAAACCCCTCCCCCAAACTTGAACTAAACATTAACCCTAATGTTTCAGAATAAGCGTGAGGAAGGTGACTCACAGAGGGAAATGCAACACTAGGTGCTGCCTCCTAGCTTTCACTAGTAAGACCCCCTTTTTAATACCTAGAAATAAAACAAAACAAAAAGGAAAACTAAGTTATTAAAAGCGTTGGTTTCCTCCCACGAAGCGCTTTATTTAACGTCACATGGCTCGATGGTTCATCCCCTTATGAGGGGTACTTCCTTTTCTACACCTTCTTACTTGTCCTTTCTGCAACCCAGAACTCATTCAGATCAAAAGTATCAACCCCTTTGAGCTTCCAGCCACTTCCAACTTCGATATTATCCGGCTTGTGTTCTTTCTTCTTTCTCTTCTTTCATTCTTGACTGAGCTTAGGAATTTTATTGATGCCACCTGAGAGTTATGGCCGAGACTTCTTCTGGGAGTGATTTTGAGATTTTGCTTTCTCGTTCTACTTTGATCATACCAACTGAAGATTTATCATTTCCACCTGCACCTTTCTTCTTGACTTTCAACACCTTCAATGTTATCTGCTCATCAAATAATTTCAGTGTCAGATTACACGTCTCGATATTAAAATTTCATCGACTAGTAAGTAGAAATGGTTAACCAAGAATGATATGAGTCCCTTCATCTTCAGTAATGTCCATGATCTGGAAATCTACTGGAAAAACAAAATAGTTAATTTCAACCAATACATCTTCAACTATCCCATATGACTGCTTGATGGTATGATCAACAAATTTCAATTTTGTCCTACTCTTGCTTATCTTCTCAATACCCAGCTTTTTGAAAATAGACAATGGCATCAAACTCACATTAGAACCCGAATTAATTATAACCCTCTTGAATTTTCTGTCTTTATTTGTGCACGATATTGCAACCGACCTCAGATCCTTCTGCTTGATAGGAATTTTTTTCTCGGGTGTGATTGCACACAATTTCTCATCAACGGGTACCTGTTTATCTTCTATTGATCTCTTTTTTAGAGTACGTGTTTCATGAATTTATGGTACAAGGACATTTTCTCAAGTGCTTCAAAGAATGGTATGTTGATCTCCAACTTTTTAAACAATTTGACAAATTTATTAAACTCTTTCTCTTTCGTGTCCTTCTTTTCCACTCGAGATGGATACGACAACCTGATCGCCGGTTTAGTTTTCTCTTCAACTGGCTTCACATGTGATACCACTTCTTCCTATTTTTTCTTGTTCTCTCTCACTTCTAGATCTACTTCCATGATACTATCATAAAACTTTATCTCATATTTCTTTTCTTCAGTAGCTTTCTCATTCCTTGTTGTGACAATATTAACATTCTCATGATTTTTCTGATTTTCTTGTGCTCACAGCGCTACCTCTTGTGCAATCTGTCCCATTTGAAATTCCAAATTTTTTATTGCAGTTGTGGTATTCCCATGATTACTCTTTATCTATTCTTTAAATTGAGAGGTATGGGCATCCATCTTTTCAATAGTCACCTCTCACTCTGCCTTCTAAGGAGCTTGTTGATGTTAATCTTTTTCATGAGAAGTTAGGATGATTCTTCCACCCCAGGATTATAGGTGTTAGAATATGAGATATTTTGCTTCAATAATCTTATCTCCTCAATTTGTTATGAGTTGCAAGAAATTTCAAGTAATGTATGGTCAACTACAAATTTCACAAACAAACTTCTATACCTGTTGAACCCGAGCTACCTATTGAGTACCCATGTTCAATGGTTTCAACTTTTTCTCAACTTCTGCATCAATTGCTTCTTCAATTTTCAGTTTCTTATTAATTTCTAAATTCAGATCAATCACCCTCTCTGGTTTACTCACAACCCTGTCATATAGCTCCAGATGCTCATTTGCAGTAATGGTTTCAATAATCTTCTTCACACCACTTACTGTTGTAAAGTTGGATGAGCTACCGACTACTGTATCAATAAGCTGCTTTGTCTTCATTCAGAGGCCATTCACAAACATCTGCATTTGTTCAGTTTGATCCATTTTGTGGGCGGGGAAAGCTACCAATAACCTCTAGAACTTGTTGTAAGCATCACCTAGTGACTCTCCTTCCTTCTACTTAAAATTCACAATATCATATCTTTTGTGAATATAAACAGAAGCAGGAAAGTACTCATCAAGAAAAGTCTTCTCCATGTATTCCAAAGTAGTAATACTCCCAGTAGGTAATGAATAAAACCACTTTTTGGCATCTTCAAAAAGCATGAGGAATCTCTGCAAATGCTTATTGGAATCTTCATTGATCTTTTCGGTGAAAGATTTGTTCTCGAGCTAGTAGATGCTTGAAGGATGTAGTTGAAAATTTGCAATAGTGACCGGTTGATTCACGATCGTCAACCAACATGTTAGAGCATTTGGTCATCCATAGTCCCCAAGAAGTCTCTCAGGTAGTGGTGGGTCTTCAGCCATTGGTTTTTCCTTTTCAGACTCTAAACCTGAGTGACCTGATGAAACTTATGATTCCTATCTAATTAACCGAGCTTGCATGAAAAGTTCTTTTGATTTCTGCATCAAAAGGAAATCTAGCTGAGGGATTTACTCGTATGTAAATGTTAGAAAAAAAATCAGTAATAACAAAAATATAAAAATTATAGAAAATAAATTTTAGTTGTAGAGCAACAAAACTCTAATTGAACTCAAATTACACTCAATAACTAGGCAGTCCCCAACAATGGCGCCAAAAACTTGATAGGAAAAATAGCAAGTGAACTATTTTTTCCTCTTGTAATAATAGAAAGATTCCCCAAATGTCGATCTCAAGGACTGAGTGCAATTATCGAGTTATATTCGCAGTTCAATTAAACAAAACTTGATTTATGGTTTTGGTTGTGAAATTTTCACTTAACAAATGGCAGGAATATTCACTGATATGAGGAGCATGCTAGGGGTTGGTGTATAATTTTCCCTACAACAACCTTGAATCCTGATTTCTTCAACAAGTTCATAATACCAATTACCAGCCCTTTAGGTTATTTTTCCATAATTCCTTAGTAGAAAAATCTTTGAACATCCATCCTAAATCCTAAGTCCTTAGAGATATCTGATGGATTCAAGTATTTGTTTTATCAAGATTTATTTGGTAACTATAGGGTATACCTAGTCCTAGCTGATATCTACTATCATATAATTGTACAAAAATCATAAAAATTGAGGTCCAAATAATTGTCAATCGTAGAACAATCCTTATTTGTCTGATAAAGAAAGCATGAAAAACCTTGTACAATTAAATTGAATAATAAAAACCATGTAATTGATGAAATTAGAAACTCAAAGTTATTAAAGAATCAAATCAGGGACACCCCTAGCATTAGGGGATTTAGCTACTCACATTGTTCAAAGTAATTTCAGAATAAAAGTTAAATATTACACATAGATGGTGAACTTTGATCTTCAATCGCTTCCGCTCATGAAAGGTCTCCGTTCTCCAACACTTGTGTAGGCTTCAATCTTCAATCCTCAATTCTTCATGTGGCAAAAAGTCCCTTCTCTCTTCTTAGAAAGAAACCTAACTAGTATCAGGTCATCACCCAGTAGTGCAAAAAGTCCAAAGTACCCCTAATGATCCAAGACCACATCAAACTCCAAAAATCAGAATTATTATCGCGCCTGCCAACACGGGCCATGTCAGGTGACACGCACACCAGTGTTGGCCCTCTGCCTTTTCCATTTAAGTTACCAAGTATCAGGCCTGCTGACACAGGCCATGTCAGGTGACACGGGAACCCGTGTCACACCCCTGACTTCTCCTATTTATGGCTTCGTCCTGGCTATCATCCACACACGGCCCATGTCAAGTGACACGGGTGGCCGTTTCAGGCCTCCTGTAGGTGGATATTTGCATTTCTTCTGAAACTTCGAGATTTGGATCGCTTTGTCCTTATTTAATCTTTTGAACCTGAAAACTACAAACTACTTAACCAATGCATAAAACATAGAAGAATGAAATAAAAAACTTGACAAAATGAAGAAATGATAACTAAAACCAACTATAAATAAAGGTGGAAAAACCACTGATCAACATGTTTAAAGAAGACTATAGTGAAAATCTTTGAGGTATGTAGGAGGATGTTTGGATCTTTAGGACTTTCTAAGAGATGGAGCAGGTGTAAGAATACTTGGGTGGATGGTATTGATATCTATTTCCAAGATGTGATTAATGGTGTCATTTATGACATTAGGTTCAGAATCAATGATAACTTGACTAAGAGAGTACAGGTCTTGGCTTTGATTACCAAGATTATATGAACTAGGAGGGGTATGGGAAGTATTTATAGGAGGTACATTAGTCCTACTTGGGCCTGGTATCATATCAGAGTCAAGGTTATGGCTATTTTCCACTGGTCTAGGCATATGGTTATTGTCCATTGGTGTGGCAGTACTTTTGAAGGGGAAAGATGTCTCATAAAAGATTACGTTCCTTGATACAAACAAATCATGGGACTGCACGTGTTAAGGGAAAATTTTTGTATATATTTGATAATATTTTATGGCTATTTTCAATTGAGTTCATGGTCAAGTAGTGGTAAAATCTTAGTTTTAGTGTAAATAAGTGATTTTTAGCCTTTTCATCGAAATAACTTGTAGTGTAATCATTTTGGTGACAATTTTGTAGGTTTCATTGATGGAGTGGAAGAATTAGGCTTTTAGAAGAGCATTGCAAGTTTAGAAGTAAATTTTGTGGAGATTTTGGTGTCCAAGCTGTCTCAGCGTGTTCAGTAGCGCAAGCCTCGCTCAGCACAAATTGCAGTGCACCTTTTGGAGCTTGGCAATAGCAAATTATATTGAAGCCCACCCAACCACACTCAACGCGCTTTTTGGGTATTGGCCAGTTTTTTAGTGGCCGCAATAAGTGAGCTCTACATGGGCTTAACGCGACGTTACTTTTAGGCACTTGTATAAAAGGCACCTTGAAGATATTTTCTCACATAACTCCATTTTTCAACATTTTCTCTAAGATATTTTAGGTGAAAAACACCAAAAGTTCCATAGAAGCTCAAAATCAAAGCTTTGAAGCACCAATCTTTGATCTTTCGACTTTGATACTAGTAAAGCTTTCCTTCTTACTTGTTGATCAAGCTACCATGGTTATGGTTAGCTAAACCTGTGTCAAGATTTGAGGTATTTAATCTAGATTATATGTATTTCTTTTGATCTTTTGTATGTGAACAAAGTTGATGATCAATATATGATGAATATCTTTGCTTTTAATGTTATATGTTTGATTTGAATCACTATTGAAAGGTATTTTTCAAACTTTGACCTAAGATATTCATCTATAAATGAGCAAACTCTAGATATAGATTTGTGAGTTGATATTCACTTGTATCAAGCTCTAAAGATTATTGTGTTGATTGTTAGCATGGGACGTCATCTAGTAGTTAATATGATATGATAATACTCACGATATCACTCTAGAGATAAACAGTATTGAAAGGATAAGTGATTATAATAGAATATGTATGAAATAGGTTAATGAACCCTAATCTTGACATGCTTTTTAAACCGTTCAAACTTAAACTTTTTACTGTTATTACTTACTTTTCATGCAATTGTTACTTTCTGATACCAAAACCTTTTTAAACCGTTGTTCAAAATATTATCAACTGTAGAACGGCGGTAATATTGCATCAATTCATATGGAGACGATAAAGCAAATACTTACCCTATCAAAAGTGTTTCAACAAAAAGGCGTCGTTGCCGAGGATTGGAGTTTAGATATTACAAGAATTACAATAGTTTATTATTTTGAGAGATACTTCTACTAATACATTGATATATTATTCCTAGTCTTTGCTCACTTGTTTGGCTAGTGTTTCAGTTTTCTATTTATGCGAAGAAGTTTACTTGAAGATTAACTCCTTTTTTATCCTGAGATTGAAAGGATTGTTTGTAGACTTAATAGCAAAACCATAAGGAGAAGAAAGTTAGCCAAGGATAGGAAACAAAGAGAAGAAACTTCTACTTCGTTAATACCTCAACAAACTGAAGAATTCATGGCAGGAATACCATCACCAGAGCCCAATAGAGGTCCATGTACTAATAGTCCTAGGAGAAATGCTCAGTTTTCTCGAAATTCTAACGATACAAGGCATTCTGAAATGAAGACCAACCTACTTCAAATTTTGTAATGCTTAGAAAGTTTCCAAATCATGGTTTTGATGATATTACTTAAATACACATTTTTCACGATGGTCCCTATAAGTATGAGAAACTATTACTACTTCATACTCTTCAATAAGCCTTTGAATGTCTACGAGCAAAGCCACACACTCCACACTTTTTAAATCAATGGTTTTAGGTTTGGCATGAATTTTGCTAAAACATGGTTCTGGACTGATGTTGAACAAGATGTCATAATATCTTGACCAACTGTCACGACAGGTTATGATGTCTTGCTTATCAGACAGATGATGAGTCAAATGTCTTGACATATTGGTTTTTTATGCAGCAGACATTGCTGATTTATCTCTTGACAGATTTGATTTGTTTTTGAGAGATCGTTTTGGATATATCTCATTATTCTTCACAGGTCAAGGATATTTATTAGGAACAAGTGCAAATTTGATTTGGTTTCATTAAAAGGGATCTTGGATACTTTTTAGGAAACTTTAAAAGATTTGTTCCTATTTTTATGTGAAGATCTTGCAACTTATTTAAAAAGTGAAGATTGGATTTGATTTGAAGAGTCCAAGCTCATACTGAAAGAGTCTATAAATAAGGACTTGCTAAACCTAAAATAGCAAGAATTCACATTAAAGAAATTTTGGGTGCAACATAAGGATTAGGGTTTTGGGAGTCTTTTAAGGTTTTAGTGTTTTTTTATTTGTATGTAACCCATGTATCTTTTGATATAATGAGGTAGACTGATTGTTACTTGATTGTTAATCATGTTATTATTCTTACTCATGAGCTTTTAAGAAAAGAGTTGAGTATTGTTCTTGGTTGAAGCTTTTAAGCAAAACTAAGTATTGTTTTTTGAAGTGTAATCTTCTATTTGGTTCTTTTGGTCTAGTCACAGATTGTGACTGTAGGTATCACTAATGTGGTTAGAAGTTAAATGGGGGTTCTCATATCTAGGAGGTTCCTAGGTAGAAGTTGCACAAGGTAATGATTAGGTGAGAAGTTGTAAATTGATATTGTTTAAGCTTTGAACTAATATTATCATAGTGGATTTCCTTCTTGGCTTGGTATCCCTCAGAGTAGGTGATGTTACATCGAACTGGGTTAACAATCCATTGTGTTATTTAATTTTCTATAATTTATTTTTATGCACAATCTTCAGTTTTTTGTCAACAAATGATGTCATAACATATATCCTGACATTATGTTTTACATTGAGACATCAGTCTTGACATCTGTACTACAAGTGCCATAGTTTCAATTGGCATTAGAGCTGACATCCTATTCTAGTTATTGGGTGGGATCTAGGGAGAATAATTTCTGGTACTATGGATAAAGAAGGAGGATACAACAATAAACCACCTCTATTAAATGGTTCAATTTATGATTGGTGGAAGGTTAGAATGATGGCTTTTCTAAAATCCATGGACAGTAAAGCTTGGAAGTCTGTTTTGAAAGGATGGGAACATCATGTTGAGAATGACAAATATAAAAATGTGTCTTTAAAGCCATAGGAATATTGGAATGATGAGGATGATAAATTAGCTCTTGGAAATTCCAAATCCCTGAAGTCTTTATTTAATGGAGTAGACAAGAATGTGTTCAGGTTGATTGATACTTGTACTGTAGCCAAGGATGCTTAGGAAATTGTAAGAAAAACTCATGGAGGAACGTCCAAAGTAAAAATTTCAAGACTTCAGCTTCTTACAACTAAATTTGAGAGCGTAAAGATGAATAATGATGAGACCATCCAGGAATATCATATGAAGGTCCTTGAAATAGCTAATGCATCTAGTGCCTTGCGAGAAACAATGTCAAAATAAAAGCTTGTTAGAAAAATTCTTAGGTCTTTATCTAGGAAATTTGACATGAAGGTGACAACCATTGAAGAGGCTCATGACATCAGTAACATGAGGGTTGATGAACTTGTTGGCTCACTTCAAACTTTTAAATTGGATATTAGTGACAAGTTTGAGAAAAAGAACAAGAGAATAGCTTTTGTTTCTAATGCTGGAGATGAAGAAGGCCAAGCTAATCCAATACTATAGTGTTACTTGGTAAACAATTCAATAGAATATGAATAGAATGGATATAAGAGGAATATCTAATGTTCAAAACATCTCATATGACATCAGTGAAAACTATGATGCTTAAAAGAATACAAGAACTGAAGACAATTCAAATCAAAGCAAAGGTATTCAATGTTATAATTGTGAAGGTTTTTGTCATACTATTCGACTTTCTCAAGAAGTAGAAAAAAGGGTTTTAATGTATCTTGGTATGATGATGATGAGTCAAAAGATGAATCAAACACTGAGACTGCCAAACTTGTCATGGCTCTTTCTAGAAGATGGGCAGATGAAGTGAAAACTTATTATGAAAGTGTCCTCTATGAAGACCTTGATGTATCATATAAGGACATGTGTAACAAGTGTGAAGAAAGTCTTAAGATAGTAGAAGAATAGAGAAAGATCATAGCTGAATTGGAAAATGAAAAGAAGAAAAGAACTGGAAAGACCTTTGAGAAAATGAAAAGAAGAGAAAGTTCTTTTATTGCAAATGTTGCGGATAACAAGAGTCACCACCGACTTTTCTTTTATCCGATAAAGGAAAGGGTGAAAAGAACTGGAAAGACCTTTGAGAATTTTCTAAGTAAGGGGGGTAGGTTATGAAAAGGGAAGGTGTTAGCACCCTTTTCATCCGTAGTCATCTACGGGCTCTTAATCGCTAGCTCACTTTTTGAAAATGCTTTGTGAATGTATAAGTTTTAAAAATATTTTGAAAAATGCCTAAGTGCAACAAACTTTTTAATGATTCTCGTATCATTGAGAACGCATACAAAGTGTTTGTTTTGAAATTATTTCAGAATAAAAGTGTATTGTGTGAAAAATGTTTTGAAATGTTCGCGAGCAAGTGATTAAGAACTATCTACCTACTCATAAAGTCTTTTGTTATTTTCCTTTTCCTTTAGATAGTGCTATCCTACCATTGGTTAGTAGGAAGCCCTATCGTTGGATGTTTGAGGGACAGGCACGGGTCATCGTACAATCATAAAGGAAATATATATGGATACCTTTAGCAATTTGAAGGGACTATCATCATGTATTTGTAGGCAACATCGAGGGACAAGATCATTTACCGAAGGAAGCATCGAAGGGTCATCGAGGGACTATGATCTTTATGATGATTTTTAACCGATGATCTTTGCTAATGGTATCCCTATGTTTGAGGGACATGATTGTTTTTTCGAAGGCAACATGTGGAGTCACCATAGAGGTGCATGTGTGAAAAGTGATTTGTTTTCAGTTAATTTGTCTTGAGTAGGTTTTCTAGCATTTTGTTTTAAATCTTGTCATACACGCCTAGTTACTATACTGTTAGATACATACATGTAAATAACTATAAGTGTGAAAAAATAAAGTCCTACGCTATTACAGAGCCTTGGGGCAATTACATAAGAAAAAGTGCGGAATAAAAAATGCGGAATTTAAACTTAAGCTATTACATCCCATAAAAAGTTATATGATAGGAAAAATGAGAGAAAATAAACTAAGCTATTACAAAAATACCGGTGCGACCTATACATTTATTTATAGAAATTTAAATGACGAAGAAAAATAAATGTTAGAAAAATGTTTTAAAGTCCTAAAATCTAAAAAGTTAGAAATTAATTTTTTGGGTGTATTTTTGGTTTGATTTGAATTATAAAATAAATATACTTTAAACCTAAATTAAAGATTTAATTAATTATAAAATAAACCTATGTCTAATTAATTAATTAAGAAAAATATTGTCTAGAAATTAAATTAACCTATTAAAAGTCTAGTTTTGATTTTATTATATTTTTTGTGATTTTATTGATTAAAGAAAATGATTAAAAAGAAAAATTAAATTAATTAGACAAAATAAAAAAGAAAAAAAGAAAAGGGTTAAAAAGTATTGAAAAGAAGAAAAGAAAGGTGCATGCGTTGGGGTTTGAACCCACACCCTTCTATTTACAGTCTCCATCCTATGCCATCTAAACCATGCACGCTTGGTGTTTGAAAAATGGGATTTGATCATTATATGATAAACCTGCAAAGATTGAAAAATAATAGCAATATATCCTGTATTGTTGTACCTCAGAAGATCATTAGTGGTGGTAGTATGCAATAAAACAAAGTGAAAATAGAAAAATGAATTTGCAAGAAATTAAGAAAAACGGCGTAGCATGTATGCTCATTTCATGCTCTTTGGATCATTATAAATGATCCAAACTTATCCTATAATGCTCCTGGAAGTGAATAGAAAGGCTGGTTTGTTTTGATCATGGCTGCTACTAGAGTTTACAGCTTGCCCTAGTTTTGAGAATTTTGGAAATTTTGGAGTGTTTTTGTTGGGATCAACTTTTGTGTGTTCGAACTTTAGTATTGCATGTATTTATAGAGGAATGAAATGGAACAATAACAATACAAGAATCTTGTACCATCATGTCACAATTAATTGCAAAAAAACACATTGAAATCTTTCCAAAATCATTTAAAAAAATTCCAAACTTGAAGATTCTTGTTCCAAACGTGTTTTCACGATTTTGGCATGTTTGTCATGTGTTCTTGGGCCTCCATGTGATTGAAATCAAAATCCCATGTGCCTTGGCCCAATGATTTTATATTTTATTTGATTTACTTGCATTTAAATTAATAAAAATTCAAATAAAAGAAATAAAAATCATAAAAAATATAAGTATGAATTTAGAGGTCTTATAACACATTGTGAACATGTTTGAACATCAAAAGTTAGGCCCATTAGTCTAGAATTTCAAGTTTACTCACTTTGCATTTCATGCATTTTACCAAAATTTCCCAATTTTCAATGGTCGTAACTCTCTCAATTTTCATCTTTTGAAGATGATCTTGGAATGTGTTCTTAAATTTCTCTTTTGATCATTTTTGCATTTGGAGACTTTATCTTGATGTAAGTTGCCTTGACAAAAAGTGTCGTTTTGTTGACTTTTGAAATGACCTATAATGTATGGGCTCATATCTTTCAAATAAAGCACTTTTTGGACTTGAGAATACAGATTCAAAGATGTAGATAATTTAATTTTCTTCAAAATGGGCTTTGGTTGGGGAAAAGTTGATAAAGCATGTGAAAGTTATGTTTGGTCAAAGTTCAGTTGACTTCTCCTAAGGAAACCCTAATTTGGCAACTTTTGACTTTTGATGATTTGAGGGCTTTCCTTGAGGAATCATGATCAACCCTTGATCAAATGATGAATATCACTTCAAAATGTGGATGTTGACCAAAAATCTTAATGTTTGACTGTATGTTAACCATTGTTGACTTTTTACCCAATATAGTTGATTTTCAATAATCTGAGCCATTGACTGAGTAAACTTGTAATGCAAGACTTGAAACTTGATATGAGAATTTTTGAAGATCTATTGAGAACCATGGAACCCACTTGAGGCATTTGAAACCTAATCTTCCTTGGGAAACTCAAAACCCTAGTTGTAGACCCATTGCTTAAGAGGAACATTTTTCTGATCAACCCTTGAGCTAGCCTGAGCAAATGAGGACCTCATGAATATATACTTTTGAAGAAGATGGGAGGGAAATTTTAGGGTACAATAGCTGTCCCTGTTCAACCTTCTTAAGCTTGAAGAGTTAGATTGGCATGTCTGCCATTCATGACTTAAAGTTGGAAGACGATTGAACACTTAAGTGCCTAGAAATTTGCACTCGCCTGTGCTAGAAGTAACGTTGTTGGTTGATTGTACCAGGAATGGGCTTAAAGATTCCATTTGGATAGGTTATAGAGAGTCGTCAGAGATGGGATTATAGATTCCATCCAAAGTGAATGTCGATAAAAGTATCATAAGGAGTCTACGCTTGACTGCATCCGAGGAATGCTTTTCAGGATGAACCTATTTGATCCTCTCTTAAGAAGCTGCTTCTCAGAATGAATTTCTGAAGGAAAGTGATTTTCAGAATGAATATCCTGAAGGGGAGTGTTTGTAATGTAGATAGTCACCCCGTCCTATTTTAAGATTTTATCTACAGTCTGTTTATTGGTAAACCCGTCCTGTTTCGGGAATTCATATCATTGGTGATAAAGATAGTTACCCCATCCTGTTCCAGGAATTGATCTTTATTTGACCATAAAGAAAGAAAGATAGTTTCCCCGTCCTATTTCAGGAGTTAATCTTCGATTTATTTATATAGATAGTCGCCCCATCCTGTTTTGGGAATTGATCTACAATCAGTTTGTTGGTAAACCCGTCCTGTTTCAGGAGTTCATACCATTGGTGATAAAGATAGTCGCCCCGTCCTGTTTCAGGAATTGATCTTTATCTGACCATAAAGAAAGAAAGATAGTTTCCCCATCCTGTTTCGAGAGTTAATCTTCGATCTGTTTATGTAGATAGTTGCCCCGTCCTATTTCAAGAATTGATATACAATCAGTTTGTTGGTAAACCCGACCTGTTTCGGGAGTTCATACCATTTGTGATAAAGATAGTCTCCCCGCCATGTTTCGAGAATTGATATTTATATGACTATAAAGAAAGAAAGATAGTTTCCTTGTCCTATTTCGAGATTTAATCTTCGATCTGTTTATGTAGATAGTCGCCCTGTCCTATTTTGAGAATTGATCTACAATCATTTTATTGGTAAACCCGTCCTATTTTGGGAGTTCATACCATTGGTGATAAAGATAGTCGCCTCGTCCTGTTTTGGAAATTGATCTTTATCTGACCATAAAGAAAGAAAGATAGTTTCCCCATCCTATTTTGGGAGTTAATCTTCGACCTGTTTATGTAGATAGTTGCCCCGTCCTATTTCAGGAACTGATCTATAATCAGTTTGTTGGTAAACTCGTCCTGTTTTGGGAGTTCATAGCATTGGTGATAAAGATAGTCGCCCGATCCTGTTTCGGGAATTGATCTTTATCTGACCATAAAGAAAGAAAGATAGTTTCGCCATCCTATTTCGGGAGTTAATCTTTGATCTGTTTATGTAGATAGTCGCCCCTTCCTATTTCAAGAATTGATCTACAATCAGTTTGTTGGTAAACCCGTACTATTTAAGGTGTTCATACCATTGGTGATAAAGATAGTCTCTCCGTCCTATTTCGGGAATTAATCTTTATCTGACCATAAAGAAAGAAAGATAGTTTCCCCGTCCTGTTTTGGGAGTTAATCTTCGATCTGTTTGAAAATTATTGATGATGTTCATTTGTTGGTAGACTTTATCTGAAAGGATAAAGAGTTAGCTGTATGCAATATCATGATGTATGGAAAGCATTGTGTAATGATATTCTCAAAGTAAATGAGATTGTGCCATATGCGTTTCGTATGCATATGCTATGATGTTTGTAAATGATGGATGAATGTGAAATGTCGCTGAAGTGTAGCTCCATATAACATCTCGCTGGGGAAAATAAATCCATGAACGGTGTTAGGAATGAAGAATATGTGTAATCTTTAATCTCATCTGGAGTGTTGCCTCTAGGGATTCCTGCTTTCTGTTTGAGGATACTTCACCGAGGAACATTGATTTCTGCTTGGGGAGAAGAGTTCAAAATCATTAGTCGTTCATCGCTTTACTGATATAATTATTATATACCCTGAATGGGGATAAAAGAGATGGATAACCTTTTGAGGCGTTGTCTAACGGAATTTCTGATATGGATGCTTACTCATCTAGAGAGGATAAGTTTGAACGGTATCTGGTCCGGTTTCAGATTTTGTAGCAACTTTCTGGGGATAGAAACCTGGACTACCCTTTGGTGGAGAAAGGGATTTTTCCGGTGATTTGCAGAAGCTAAAGGAATAGACTCAGGATGGGGAGGCTGAATTTCGCTGGGGAAATAAACCGTGTTGGGGAAATAAACCCCGCTGTAGAAACACTTTGCTGAGGAATACTTTTGCTGAGGAGATGATTCCTGCTGGAGGAGAGAATTCTGCGGGAATTTTATAATGCTGGAGAATAAACTCAGCTGGTGAAGAGAATTCATATGTATTGTGCTGACGACCTAACCTCTGATGAGGGGTGGGACTCCGTAAGTTGGCGACGTTGCTGGGGACACTCATTTATATGTTTTGGGGATCTGCTGGTGAGTACGATTATGTTAACAACTGGAAGATGCCCTACTTTCTATCATGAAGGCATATTAGAGTTGCAGGGAATGTACCTCTTGTTGAAGATGAGCTTGTGCAGATAGCTCTGTAGGGATAATTCCATGGAAACTGCTCTGTGGGGCTTTTTGGATGACTTGAACATTATCTCAACTTTTAGAGCCCTCAGTAAATGCTGATCAAGGTGATGAGTCTTCTACTGATAGACAAGAGATAATGAGACATAGTCGTACACTTTAATCCCTAACTTTTTCCTGGACCATCTTTTCATATTTTCAGTCCACCGGGATACCCTTTTTTGCCCAAGCCTCCTTTTCAGGTTTTTGACTTGTCCAGTGTACAATTTTATTTATATATCCCTAATTTTTGCCCAAACTCTTTGGTTCGTCGAGATACCCTTATTTTTTCCTAGGCCAGTCAACCTAGCAGGTCTTTTATTTCTTCATGCGTAATATTTTCTGACTATGTCCGTGTTCACAGGGTGCGAAGAATTGTCATTGTCCATAGTAGTAAGTGTTGTGCCACTGCCAGAATTTTTTTGCTTGATCGTACGTGACCCTTTGCTGTAATTCATGTTTAATGCCCCAAGTGATTCAAATGGAGATCTTCCCCTGGCTATTCAACACTTTTGAGAGTTTCTTTGAATCTTGACTCGACTGCCACATATGAGTTGGATAATAACATATCATGCCCCTTGATTATGGAAGGCTTGTTATTGGAAGTGTCTTTCCATTTGAAGTGATTTTGTTCATTGAGAGGATTTCTGTTCATTGAATATTCATCATGTGAATTTCTCTGCCGTCAAACTATTAGTTATATGAAAATAGTTGTATTAAAAATGCAAAGCTTATGTCTGTCTTGAAGTTTTGAAAATTCATTTTTAGTAAACAAACAGATTTTTTGTAAGAATATGAATCCAACCCAGGATTTATAGTAAGCCTTACAGGAGTCAGGATAATTTTTGTAACAATATGCTTTCGAACTAACCTATGCTTCAGTTAGGACTTTTAAGGGTTGTAACGTGGCATGGTTTATGGTTTAAGAAACAAAGGATAAAGGCTCAAACTTTATTTGTACCCAACCCGTTCTCCATGATGTTCTTCATCCCTATACTCAGTTAACTGTGTGTTTAGATTCCAATTGAGTCTGGATTGACATTTTGGTGATGGTTCAGATACTGGAAGTTTATTTAAGAAGGCAGTCATTTTTTATAATATTTTTTTGTTGTCGAGTATTTGTAGCGACCTCTTTTTAATTTTATTATCCCTACCTTTTGCCTGAACTGTTTCTTCTCTGATTAGAGTCAGTGAGATGCCCCAATTTTTTCTTAAGTCTCCTTCATAAGTTTTGACTTAGCGGGCTTTTCTTTTTAGAAATAATGATTGCCTATTCTACGGGGAACCATCACCATCTTTTAATTTGGAAGGATGTCTCTGATACTATTTATTGTGTGAAAAGAAAACTCCTACTTCTTAGGATCAAAGGGGTTGACTAGGTATTATCTTCCTTATAACTCCACTATTTAGGATTTGTAACAACGCCTGTACATCGTCAGCAAGGTCTGTTCAAAAGCATATTGTAGAGATTATGATATTATTTTCGTCATCCTCCCTCTAAAGTCTTATAGCTTTTAATCGAGAGTTGAATATCAAAAAAGGAAGTAAAAGAATAATTTAAGTATAGTGTAAACGAATGGATTAATTCAAGAAAAACATATGAAATGCATTAATGGGGACAACCAAATTCTGACATAACGAAAAGTGTTTGAACAAACAAAGAAATTAAAAATGAAAATTCGAATGAACACAAAGATTCTCCACCTAAATTTGTCACTTCAGATGGTGTGCCTTTGAGGGGTGACAAAAAAGCTCAATGTGTCCATCTTGTGTGAATTCCAACACTTTTTCGTCAATCAAGTCTTGAATCTTATATTTCAACATCCAACAGCTATCAGTATCATGCCCCGAACTGTTGGAGTGATATGCACACCTTGCATCAGGATTGTAGCTAGTAGAATAAGTATTGGGATTCCGAGGAGGATCCTTCAACGTGACCAAATTCATCTTTAACATGTGTTGCAAGGCTTGCGACATCGACATGTTGAGTTTGGTATTTTGCCTTTTGGATGTATCCTGCTTACGTTGACTACCATGTTGTTGTTGGCGGAGTCGTTGTTGGGCTTGTGATGTAGTAGCAATCCGGAAAGGTCTACTTTTAACCAAGCCAACTTCCATTCTTATCGAAGGTTGATTAATGATTTGACCCCCAATTCTAGCCGTTCGTTCCATACAGTTGTATTCGTCCTGATGAAGTTTTCTGATGAGAATTCTCAACTCTTCTTGTCCCCGAGCTAAATTTTGGATAAGTGCCATACGACCCATCATCTGGATTCTCCTATTTTCCATCTCAGCTAACAATTGTTCCAACTGATCATCCTTGTTTCCTTCAGGATTCTTGGTGAGGAGTGCTTTAAATTCCTCCCGCCCCTTGGCTAAGCTTAGGAACATCTCCTTGAATTGTGCATTTTGAGTTTGGAGATCTCCGACAGTCTGTTTGAGATGAATTTTTCTGCTGAAATAAACAACGAGAAAATGAGAAACTTGTCTTGAGAACTACCTATTATGTAATGACATGCATGATATGTAAATGCAATGTTCTCAAGGATCTTGCGAGATAAACAGAAGAAAATGTTAGAACTCGATTGCAACTTTGATTGAAGAAAATCGTATAATTGAATGTCCTTCTACGAGAACCAAGCTCACCATGTCGAGTGGGTCTTAGCCTTTGACTCAAGATAATGTACTTCGTTCTTTGACGACATTTGGTTAGAGTAAAATAAATTCTCTTGCCCCTTGCTAGATGTCTGGTTCATGCTACTTCAACCGCATTCAGTTAGAGGAAAATATATCCTCCTGCCCCTTGATAGACTTATGATTCATGATACTTTGACGGAATTCGGTTAGAGGGAAATAAATCCTCTTTACCCTTGATAGACGTCTAGTTCATGATAACTTGCATCACCGACCCTTGAGATCCTTAAAATGGTTAATGAAAATGTTATGGCATGATATCATGATGTGTATGCTATGCACTAAGTAAAAGCGTAAGGTGATGAAAACAAGTAAGTCTTGCAAGAATTCTAAGTTATTGGGTAAGGGATACAAATAAGTCCCTGCAAGGAATTCACGCCGTTAAATAATAAATACAAATAAGCCATGCAAGAAGTTCAAGTTATTAGATAATGAATGCAAACAAATCACACAAGTAGCCTTAGGTTCAGGCTTGCATGGAGTTTGTAGGTAAGTACCCTCTTGAGTTTTAGTTGGCTCAACCTATCCTAATAAAATTAATTTGGTTCTAGGAGCCTCAATATAACTGATCTTTCTCCCGATCATTAATTCAACACAAGCATCTAATTTGCGACCGAAATATCCCGAGAGTCTGATCTCAATGAGTGTAGTATTGAGTATCGACCAACTCCAGTCTACACCAAAGTTGGTCATCTCACTACCTTTTAATGGCTAAGTTGTGTCAACTAAGGTTCTACGGTCAGTTAGTGCTTTATGACACCATGCGGTAGCCCCACATTCTCCTTGACTGACTCAAGGGACACCGACACCAGCCAATGTGTCGCACTAACGTAGCCATCGCTTTAACCATATTGGTAACTTGATGGAAGGTACTTCATGTTGTTGAGAGTCATTCTTCAAGGGTCAAAGGCTCACCATATCCAGTGGGTCATAGCCCCTGACAACCTTGGCCAGAGGAAAATAGATCCTCTTTGCCCCTTGCTGGACAGTTGATTCATCCTGACCTGCATCACAGACCCTTGAGATCCTTGAAATGGGTTAGGATGTATGCAATGGTATGATGTCATGCTATGCATGGGGTAATGTAAGTAACCCTGTTATGAGCCCCAATTAAGGGCTGTTAAACCTGAATCTGCAAAAAATTCAAGTAAAACCTATCATGAGTCCCGATTAGGGACTAAACAAAACCTGCAAGAAATTGAGTAAGCCCTGTTATGAGTCCTAATTAAGGACTATAAACAAAACCTGCAAGTAGTTCATGTGTCAGATAGATAACAAGCATGCAAGTAGTCAAGTACGAAGGCACACAAGTCACACCAGAGAAAGCCCTTAGAGTTTAGGCCAGCATGGGGTCTGGGTATTACCCTCTTGAAGTTGGTGGGTTCAACCTGTCCTATTAGAAGTAACCGGGTTCTAAGGGTCCCAATATCACGCGATTGCTTTCATTGTTCATCGTTTCGATTTAGCCACTGAACTGGCGACCGAAATATTCCAGGAAAGCAACCCTCAATTGAGTGTAGTATCGAGTATCAACCAACCTCGGACTGCACCAAAGTCAGTTATCTCACTACCCTAAAGAGGCCAAGATTGTTCAATTAAGGTTCCTAAGGTCTGTTGATGCTTCACGACACCACGCGGAGGCCCCGTACTCTCCTTGACTGAACTCAAGGGTTACCGGTACACACCAAGGTGCCACATCAACGTAGCAGACTGCTTCAACCATGTCGGTATACCCCGCACAGTTCCCTCACAGCCTTGTTGCTACTTTCTAAGAAGGTATCCCCAGATCCAGGTTAGGATCTATAGAACTCCCAAGCAACCCACAATAGTAAAGCAAGCAAAGAAGACAATTGAAAACACAGTGATCTTAATCCTAAGGTACACCTCACTTTAAAATACGTCCCCAGCAGAGTCGCCAGTTCTGTGATCGGTGGATCTGGAACTGACTGTTTAACGCTGGTTCGCGAAATGTCGCGGAAGCAAGAGTCGCCACCGTCTTTTATTTTCTCCAAATGGAAAGGACAAAAGCACAGAAAAATTCCTTATAGAGATTGCTCTCGGTTCGGGAGGTAGGTTATAGAAAGGGAAGGTGTTAGCACCCTTTCTATCCATGGTTATCCATGGGCTCTTAGATACTTGCTCACTGTGTTTTCAAAAATGGTTTGTTTGCTTTTCAACTGTGGGTTTTAAAAAAGTTTCTTTGAAAATTCCAGTTCGACTCTTGTATCGGTCCTTAAGAGTGTTTGAAAAATTGCTTTCGAAAGCTTTTTGAAAATGTGTTGGTGTGAAAAGTATTTTTGAATTTTGTTTGAAATTTAGAGCAAGTATCTACGAGAACCTACCTACCCTAAGGAATTCGTCTGTGTAAATGTCCTTTAAAGTAGTGCCATCCCACCATTGAGAGGTAGGTAGCACCACCGTTGGAGGTGTTCGGGTCAATTCGAGGTTCGGGACATGGTGGTCACCGAGCAAAGGTAAGACACCTTAGAAGCTACCCTTATGCCATTGATCTTTTATTCCGAGGCAACCGTTCCGAGGTAACTTATTCGAGGCAACTTTGTTTTAGGCAACTAGATCAATGGACACAAGGACTCACTAAGACATCCTATAGTCGACGGCCACGTTTCGAGGGACAAGGCAATAGTGTGATCACCGGAGTAATGGGAAGACACCTTAGAAGCTACCCTCATGCCAGGTTCCTGGATCATGAGGACTTACTAAGACATCCTCTACTCGACGATCACTTTTCGGGGCAAGGCAACAGTGAGGCGTACCCTAGGGGTGGTGTGTGCGATTCGTGTGTCGTTTTCGTTTGCATTTGTCTTGTCATGTTTTTGGTGTTCTACGCATTGCTTTTATTTAGACATTCATTCTTGCATGCTTTGTTTAACAGTTAAGATATTTGCGGGAAAAGTAAATTCTAGGCTATTACAAATGGCGCGGGTCCACATCGCCAAAAATTAACCAGGACCCGATTTGACAGAAAATAAATAAGCAAAGTAAATAAAGAATTGAAAGGTGTGAGAAGTAATTTACATGGCTTTGGGAGAGGTACATAATTATTTAAGCAAAATAAAATAAAGATGCGAAATTAAATCGAACGAGGGCGTTGGACCCTTTTGCAAAATTAAATTAATGATGAAGTTAATTAATTAAAAAGAAGATATTTTTGGTATCTTTGATATTTTAGGATTTAATAGAAAAAAGAAAGAATTAATTAAAATTAACTACTAACCCTAATTCTATTTTATTTTAATTTGTTAAGAAAATATTAGAATTAAACCTAAATTAAACCTAATTCTTATATACAATTTTAATTATGAAAATAAATAAAATAAATAATATTATTGTGAAAAAGAAAAATTGAAAAGAATAAAACATTTATTAAACCTAGAGTTCCATATTTTTTAGATTTTGTTATGAAAGGAATAAAAATTAAAACCCTAATTTAAACTAAATTTAATTACATGCAAATTTAATTATGGAAAATATTAAAACAAAATATTTATTGTATTTTTTATCTTTTTCTGATTTTTGTAATATTTTATATTTATGAAAAATAATTAATTAACTGAATAAATAATAATTAAGAGGAATAAAAAATAATAATACAAAAAGGGTAAAGAAAATAAAAAAAGAATGTGCAAACCTGGGGGTTCAGACCCCAATATGGAGGTTAGATCCTGGAATTCTGGCCCATTTAGTATGGCCCTTTTGACTTTTTGGCGTGATACGTACATACGCGTTGACGAGGGTTTAGGGTGTTCATCCAATCTATGCCTTCGATCTGAGGTTCCAGGACGCGTGTATGGCTGGATAGAGGGACGCATCATGGACCACACTATCATGCCTGCATATGAACGTAAATTGGGAAAAAACAAATGGAAAGGGTGGAGACCTGGGGTCGAACCCAGGTCATTCACTTTACCAATAACTTCGTTCGCCACTGAGCCACTGCATATGCGTTTAATATATAATAGTAAATAAACATGATAAAAGAAATAATGATCAGGGGCCACCAACGCGCGAATTTTTGAATCCACCTATCACCGTTTGCCAACACATCATCTTCTTCACTATCCCTGAAACGTAAAACATTAAGCCACGGTTTTTTGAATGTTCTTTTAGGCCGGTTTTGAGAAAATAACGATTAGGCCTAGGACACTCATAAATTAGGCGCGATGGGTGGTTTGTGATCGTTCAGACTTGCTGATTACAACCATAGTACTCTTGAAGGCCAATTTTTCTTGGTTTCAAAATCCCCAATTGGAGGTCCTGTAAACCCTAAAACTCAAACATGGTGAAATCGTGTATAAAACATCAAAACATAATTGAATGCATTGGTTAGCTTCAAAACTTTATAATGAACATGAATCAATGAATAAAAAGTTATGAAAATGCCTAGATTTGAGAACACGATTATGAGTTTTTTATGAAATTTTTGGAGTCCTGTATACCGATTCCTTGAGCTTTGACGAAGGTTTTTGATTGGAATATACTCAGTGATCTCCAAGGAAGCTAATGGAACAAGAATTGAGACCTGAATCGTCCTGGAAGGCTGTTTTCAGAATTGACTTTTTTGACAATTTTTTCAAGTTTGTGAATGGCTTTCTTGCGCAGCTTAGTGTGTTCTATGATTAGGGTTTCCTTTAGGCTTATGTACTGAATGGATTAGGTCAAGAAAATTGATCAAAATCTCTTTCATTCATGATTTGAAGATTTGATTTTTTCACCATGATTTCCATATCTTTTTTCCATGTGTTTTTGGTTCAAAGTCAAGCCAATCAACCCAAATCTTTCCATATTGGTACAAGCACGAAATCTTGAGGCTAAAACATGTATAAAAAGATTGGTTAGGTTAAGTTAGATATTTTTCATATATTTAAATGATTTAAATGAATTAATATAAACAAAAATTCAAATAAATAAATAAAAAATGGGAAAATACTTCCCTTTGGGCCAAGTGGTCATGCACATGTTTGGAATGATGAATTGTGGAAGAAAAATGGGCCCATTAGCAATTTTAGGTCATTTGAATCAATGTTGACTTTTCAAAATATCCAAAAATTTCCCAACTTCTACAAGGCATAACTTGCTCAATTTTTAAGCTTTTCTCATGTTCTTGGACATTTTGGAAAGGTAATTGAGTCCTCTAACCAATGTCTTTGGTCCCATGTCATTTTGATTTACCAATCTCAAGTTATGGCTTTTGACTTAAAGTCCCTTTTTGTTGACTTTTGAAAATGACCTATAATGTTGAAATTGATAACTTTTTGTGAGAGCATTTCTTGGACTTGAAGTATGAATATGAGTTGTAGGAAATGTCTTTCTCTTCAAAATGAGCTTTGGATGGGATTTTTATGATAATCCATGTGAAAGTTATGCCCTGGTCAATTTCAGTTGACTTTTTCAGCTATCCAAATAAGGAAACTTTTGCAATTTGATGATTTCTGAGCCAAATTTTGAGAATCATGATCAAGCATTGATCAAATGATGTTTGTGGCTTCAAAATGATATGTTGACCAAATATTTGAACTTTTGACTGTCAAATGACCATTTTGCCCCTACAGTTGACTGTAGTGCAATTAGTTTTTTTGACTGTGCAATTTTGAGCTGAATGCCTTGAAACTTGATATGAGGATGCTTGACCATATTTGTAGGTATGTGAGACTTGATTGGACCTTTGAAAACTTCATTTTCTTGACCAGAACACAAACCCTAATCTTGACTGTGTAGGAGATCTTTGACTGTGCAACCCTTGGGGGAGATTTGAAGCTTTGACTTGGCAAATCTTTAAGAATATGGGAGGGCAAATTTTGGGGTACAACAGTTGCCCCTGTTCAATCTTCTTAGACCTGAGGATGCAGATTGGCTGACGTGCCTTTCGTAATCCGAGGGTAGAAGATGATTGAACACTAGAGTGCCCAGAAATTTGCGCTCACATAGTAGCAGTGATGGTGGAATGGGCTTATAGATGCCATTTAGAGATTGCTGGATAGGATGATGGGCTTATAGATGCCATCTGGATGTCGATCGCGTAAGAGATTCCTTAGCGAAAACCTGCATACCTGCAAAAGAAAAATGAATACCTGACACATTGCAAGAACTGGTTTTCAGATTTTTGGTATAGGTATGTCCTGACTGGTCACAGGAGTTGAATCTGGAGCTTCACAAGATGATGAACGAACCAGGGATGGTTACTACCTTAGCACAAACGGTAAGAGAACCTTGGATGGCTTTAACTTCAACAACGCTCGTTGAGAAAAATCTTAGCGGGAATTACCATCTCTGCAGTATCGGGAAGAGAACCATAGGCAATTTATAATCTGAAAGGGAATTGTCACCTCACTCACCGTCGGAGAGGGAACCATAAGAAAAGGAATTATCACCTCACTCACCGTCGGAGAGGGAACCATAAGAGACTATAATCCGAGAGGGAATCACCTCACTCACCGTCGGAGAGGGAAACCATAGGAAATTATAATCCGAGAGGGAATCACCTCACTCACCGTCGGAGAGGGAAACCATAGGAAATTATCACCTCACTCACCGTCGGAGAGGGAAACATCTGAAAAGGAATTACCACCTCACTCACCGTCGGAGAGGGGACCATAGGAGATTATCACCTCACTCACCGTCGGAGAGGGAAACATCTGAAAAGGACTTACCACCTCACTCACCGTCGGAGAGGGAACCATAGGAGACTATCACCTCACTCACCGTCGGAGAGGGAAACATCTGAAAAGGAATTACCACCTCACTCACCGTCGGAGAGGGCACCATAGGAAATTATCACCTCACTCACCGTCGGAGAGGGAAACATCTGAAAATTATAATCTTAAAGAAAACCCTAAAATGGAAATCTCATGCACCGTCAGAGAGAGAACCATTATAGTCTGATAACTTCTACTGAGTCTTCATCAGGAAAATCTGTTGGGAGTCGATTTAGCTGGACTAGAGAAGGCCTGGGACTGGATAAGAAATCTTTGGAGTCGATTAACTGATACGGTCTAGGTCTTGAAATATGATTGAGAATCTCAACTGCATCTTTCCTGAAAGGTAAAGGTCAGTCATATGCAATGCATGATATGGATCAAGCAATGATGTTCTCAACATAAATGAGATTTGTATGATATAATGCGTCTATGCATGCTATAATGATGTATGTGATGTTTTATGTATGTTTTTCGTCTAGGAAAGTAAATCCTTGACGGATGCCGGGAAGTCACTCCTGGGCTGCTGTTGGAGAATAGATTTTGCTTCCGCTGGGGATGATAGTTGCAAGAATACCGGTAGGAGAAGATGACTCCGTTGCGGAATAAACTTGGCAAATGGAAGATTCTGCGGGGAAAAAAGATACTCCAGCGACCATGCTGGGAAGCAATACTCTGTGGGAAGAGGGATGCCTTGCTGAGTGTTGATAATAATTTGCTGGGGATACCCTTGTTGTTGGAAGTGTTGATGGACTTCGCTGGGGATAGGAAGACTTTATCGACGACGCTCTTTCCGTGGCTTTTGGCTGAGGATAACCCAGTTATATCCTGTTAGGGAAATAACTCTTTAAATCAAGCCGGACGACGCGTTCGTGCTCTGCGAGGGGATAAGCTTCCAGAATCTACTGGGGATAAGCTTATTGCTTGGGGATAAGTGGATTCCAACTTTCCTGGGGAATTGGATTGGACTCTCCTGGGGAGATTTTGAACTGTAGTTTTGTAAGTTGAAAGATGGAACCTATGTAGGGTTGCTTGCTGATGAGCTCATGTAAACCGCATCTGAAATGGAGAAGGAACCTGTGTAGGGTTACTTTGATGATGAGTTCGTGTAAAACTTCATTTTTGGAAAGGGAGAACCTGTGTAGGGTTTCTAGGCGACGAGTCCATGTAAAACTGCATCTTGAAGAGAGGGAACCGGTGTAGGGTTGCTTGGTGAGGTAAGTTCATGTAAAACTTCTTGATGAACCGGGGTGAGGTTATCTTGAGCTAAATCCATGTAAGACTTCTGGGGGGAACCGGGGTTAGGTTGCCGCAGGATAAGTTTGTGTAAAACTTCTTGATGAACCGGGGTTAGGTCATCTTGAGATAGGTCCATGTAAGACTTCTGGAGGAATCGGGGTTAGGTTACTTGGTTAAGTTTGTGTAAAAACTTCTTGATGAACCGGGGTTAGGTCATCTTGAGATAGGTCAATGTAAGACTTCTGGAGGAACTGGGGTTAGGTTACTTGGATAAGTTCGTGTAAAAACTTCCTGATGAACCGGGGTTAGGTCATCTTGAGATAGGTCCATGTAAGACTTCTGGAGGAACCAGGGTTAGGTTACTTGGATAAGTTCGTGTAAAAACTTCCTGATGAACCGGGGTTAGGTCATCTTGAGATAGGTCCATGTAAGACTTCTGGAGGAACCGGGGTTAGGTTACTTGGATAAGTTCGTGTAAAAACTTCCTGATGAACCGGGGTTAGGTCATCTTGAGATAGGTCCATGTAAGACTTCTGGAGGAACCGGGGTTAGGTTACTTGGATAAGTTTGTGTAAAAACTTCCTGATGAACCGGGGTTAGGTTGCCTGATTTCGATTAAGTGGATGATTGTCCCGTTTGGTCTCGGATGTTAACCCACGATATGGAGTTTGTAAAGGTAGATGGTAATCATCCTTATGTTGATCTTTCCTTTGTACTTTGGTTGACAGAGCAATTGGATCGCCTGGATAACTCATTATTGCCCCTGTTTCGGAGGCGAGGGAAGAGGAGACCTGTGTGGGTGATTGACAAATCTTCGGGTAGACAAGTGATGAGATACCGGAACATAGTCGTACGCTTTGATCCCTAACTTTTGCCTGGACCGCCCTTTCGGGTTTTCAGTCCACCGGGATACCCATTTTTGCCCAAGCCGCCTTTTCAGGTTTTCGACTTGCCGGGTGTACATATTTTTCCATTTTCATCCCTTATTTTTGCCCGAACCCTTTTGGTTCGCCGGGAAGCCCTTATTTTTGCCTAGGTGTGTCAACCTAGCGGGTCTTTGATTTTGCGTAATATCTTTTCGACTATGTCCGTGCTTTCAGAACGTAGGGAATTGCCCCTGTTGGAAGTATTTTGTCATGCCCCAGATACTGGGCAATGCTCCTACTGTGCCCCTTGATTAGAGGTACTTCTGTTCACAAGGTGTTCATCGTGCGAATTTCCCTGCTGTTCAAACAAATAGTCATATGCAAACAAGGTTATTTTAAGAATGCAAAAGCCTATGTCTGTCTTGAAATTTTTTTTTTTTTTTTTTAAAAAATGTATTTTTTGTAATACAGTGTGGTGTCAACTTGAGATTTTACAGCTAACCTTCAGGAGTCAGGATACCTTCGTAACATTATGCTTTCGAACTAACCCATGCTTCAGCTAGGACTTTTAAGGGTTATAGCGTGGCCTGGTTCACGGTTTAAGAAACAAAGGATAAAGGCTCAAATTATTTATACCCACCCGCTCTTCGTGATGTTCTCCAACCTAAACTCAGTTGACCATACGTTAGACCTTGTTTGAGTCTTTGCTCTGATTTTCCGGTGATGGTTCAGATATTGATGATTTATTCTGAACAGGCAGTCATTTCCTTTTTTGTTGAGGGTTTGTATGACCTCTTTTTGTTATCCCTCTCTTTTTTGCCTGAACTGTTTCCTTTTTGGAATTACAGTCAGCGGGATGCCCCAGTTTTGTAAGTCTCCTTCGTAGGTTTTGACTTATTGGGTTCTTATTTTGAAAGATAACGACTGCCTGTCTTGAGGAGTATAGGGAACCATCATTGTCTTTTGTTTTGTAAGGACTTTTTGGTGCCATTCGTTATGCGCTTGGATCAATTGAGAGACTACCCTGCCCCGGGTTATGATTAAGGGTTTTAATTTTCGAAAAGAAAAACTCCTACTTCTTTGGCTCAAAGGGGTTGACGAGGGATTATCATCCTTATAACTCCAGTGTTTAGGATTTGAAACAATGCCTGTACCTCATCAACGGGGTTTGTTCAAAAGCATACTGTAGATCGTGGTATCATTTTCGTCATCCTCCCTCAAGAGGTTTAGAATTATTAATCAAGAGTTGATCATCACACAAATATGAAAGCAGTTTTAAGTACAGTAAACATAATTAATTCAAGACAGACATGTGTAATGCATTCATGAAATAAAAGAGTTTAACATAATAATTGTTTGTTTGAATAAGAAAGGAAAGATACAACTTGAATTCAAATGAACATAAATCTCTCAATCCTAGCCATGTTTTGGCAAGGGAGCAGTGATCACGTTGGGAGTCTCAGCAGGCTCGAATTCAATCTCTTTAGCATCGATCATATTCTGGATCTTGTATTTCAGCGCCCAACAATCCTCGGTATCGTGCCCCGGGCTATCAGAATGATAAGCACACCTTGCTTCTGGATTGTAGCTCGGAGAGGAAGTCTTAGGATTTGCAGGAGGATTGATCACCGCAATCAGGTTCATCTTCAACATGTGCTGCAAGGCTTGTGACCATGGCATGTTAATGTTGGTGAATTGTCTTTTAGGCTCGTCCGGCCTTCGCTGGTTTCCTTTTTGTGGTTGGCGGCGTGGTGCAGAACCAGAGATCATGATTGCCCCTGCATGTTGGTCACGACGACTCTTTTGGCTGTATACAACATTAGATTCTTTCTTTCCCGTGTAAGGCTTTTTGTGAGTGTCAGAAGGTGTGGCCTCTTGGATTTTCCCACTCTTGATACCAGCTTATATTCTTTCGCCAGTCAGGATAAGGTCGGTAAATCCAGCAGATGAATTACCGATGAGGTGATTGAAGAATGGCCCGGATAGGGTCCCCAAGAACATATCAACGAGTTCCCGGTCAGTTAATGGAGGCTGCACCCTTCCAGCAAGGTCTCTCCATCTCTGCGCGTATTCCTTGAAACCTTCACTTGACCCCAGCGACATACCCTGGAGTTGGGTACGTGTAGGAGCAAGGTCGGCATTATACTGGTATTGCTTATAGAAAGCAGTTGCCAACTCCTCCCAGTTACGAACTTTGGTCCCATCCAGCTGATAGAACCATTCGAGGTGAGTCCCTGAAAGACTTTCTTGGAAGAAATGGATCCACAAGTTCTTATCCGCTGTGTATGGTTGGATTTTCCGAACATAGGACCTGAGATGTAGCTTGGGACAAGACGCCCCGTCATATTTAGTGAAGGATGGTGCTTTGAACTTCCGGGGGATGATCACACCAGTAGACAAACCCAGATCTCCAAGATCCAGCCCAGGTACCTGTTGTATTTCCATAGAATTCAAACGGTCTTCCAACTGCTTGTACTTGTCGTCAGCAGGAGGGTATTGTTCGTCGTTGAAATCTGTCTCGTTGTCGGAGACCACTGGACTAGGCACCTCTCTCTCATGGTGACTGCTTTCCCTCACAGATGGAGTAGTCCTCTCAGCTTGATCCTGCAGGGTGTTCCCAGATCTGCGTCTAGGGCTGAACAAAACAGTCCTTCTCTTCTTCTTTTCCTTCTTCAAGAGCAAAGCTTTCAGATCTTGTTGCCCCTGGGTCAAATTCATGATCAGCCCTTGGAATTGGGCGTTCTGAGCCTGGAGGGCCTTGATAGTGTGCTCGGTTGAGGATTCAGGATTCATGACGAGACTGCTGAAATAAACAGCGGAGAAGGTAAGTAACCTGCAGAGAAAGGGTACCTGTTATGCAATGATATGTATGATATGGATGCAATGATTCCAAGGACCTCGCGGGGTAAACAGAGAAACTTGTTAGAGTTGAGAACTGGTAACTTGATGGAAGGTACTTCATGTTGTTGAGAGTCCTTCTTCAAGGGTCAAAGGCTCACCATATCCAGTGGGTCATAGCCCCTGACAACCTTGGCCAGAGGAAAATAGATCCTCTTTGCCCCTTGCTGGACAGTTGATTCATCCTGACCTGCATCACAGACCCTTGAGATCCTTGAAATGGGTTAGGATGTATGCAATGGTATGATGTCATGCTATGCATGGGGTAATGTAAGTAACCCTGTTATGAGCCCCAATTAAGGGCTGTTAAACCTGAATCTGCAAAAAATTCAAGTAAAACCTATCATGAGTCCCGATTAGGGACTAAACAAAACCTGCAAGAAATTGAGTAAGCCCTGTTATGAGTCCTAATTAAGGACTATAAACAAAACCTGCAAGTAGTTCATGTGTCAGATAGATAACAAGCATGCAAGTAGTCAAGTACGAAGGCACACAAGTCACACCAGAGAAAGCCCTTAGAGTTTAGGCCAGCATGGGGTCTGGGTATTACCCTCTTGAAGTTGGTGGGTTCAACCTGTCCTATTAGAAGTAACCGGGTTCTAAGGGTCCCAATATCACGCGATTGCTTTCATTGTTCATCGTTTCGATTTAGCCACTGAACTGGCGACCGAAATATTCCAGGAAAGCAACCCTCAATTGAGTGTAGTATCGAGTATCAACCAACCTCAGACTGCACCAAAGTCAGTTATCTCACTACCCTAAAGAGGCCAAGATTGTTCAATTAAGGTTCCTAAGGTCTGTTGATGCTTCACGACACCACGCGGAGGCCCCGTACTCTCCTTGACTGAACTCAAGGGTTACCGGTACACACCAAGGTGCCACATCAACGTAGCAGACTGCTTCAACCATGTCGGTATACCCCGCACAGTTCCCTCACAGCCTTGTTGCTACTTTCTAAGAAGGTATCCCCAGATCCAGGTTAGGATCTATAGAACTCCCAAGCAACCCACAATAGTAAAGCAAGCAAAGAAGACAATTGAAAACACAGTGATCTTAATCCTAAGGTACACCTCACTTTAAAATACGTCCCCAGCAGAGTCGCCAGTTCTGTGATCGGTGGATCTGGAACTGACTGTTTAACGCTGGTTCGCGAAATGTCGCGGAAGCAAGAGTCGCCACCGTCTTTTATTTTCTCCAAATGGAAAGGACAAAAGCACAGAAAAATTCCTTATAGAGATTGCTCTCGGTTCGGGAGGTAGGTTATAGAAAGGGAAGGTGTTAGCACCCTTTCTATCCATGGTTATCCATGGGCTCTTAGATACTTGCTCACTGTGTTTTCAAAAATGGTTTGTTTGCTTTTCAACTGTGGGTTTTAAAAAAGTTTCTTTGAAAATTCCAGTTCGACTCTTGTATCGGTCCTCAAGAGTGTTTGAAAAATTGCTTTCGAAAGCTTTTTGAAAATGTGTTGGTGTGAAAAGTATTTTTGAATTTTGTTTGAAATTTAGAGCAAGTATCTACGAGAACCTACCTACCCTAAGGAATTCGTCTGTGTAAATGTCCTTTAAAGTAGTGCCATCCCACCATTGAGAGGTAGGTAGCACCACCGTTGGAGGTGTTCGGGTCAATTCGAGGTTCGGGACATGGTGGTCACCGAGCAAAGGTAAGACACCTTAGAAGCTACCCTTATGCCATTGATCTTTTATTCCGAGGCAACCGTTCCGAGGTAACTTATTCGAGGCAACTTTGTTTTAGGCAACTAGATCAATGGACACAAGGACTCACTAAGACATCCTATAGTCGACGGCCACGTTTCGAGGGACAAGGCAACAGTGTGATCACCGGAGTAATGGGAAGACACCTTAGAAGCTACCCTCATGCCAGGTTCCTGGATCATGAGGACTTACTAAGACATCCTCTACTCGACGATCACTTTTCGGGGCAAGGCAACAGTGAGGCGTACCCTAGGGGTGGTGTGTGCGATTCGTGTGTCGTTTTCGTTTGCATTTGTCTTGTCATGTTTTTGGTGTTCTACGCATTGCTTTTATTTAGACATTCATTCTTGCATGCTTTGTTTAACAGTTAAGATATTTGCGGGAAAAGTAAATTCTAGGCTATTACAAATGGCGCGGGTCCACATCGCCAAAAATTAACCAGGACCCGATTTGACAGAAAATAAATAAGCAAAGTAAATAAAGAATTGAAAGGTGTGAGAAGTAATTTACATGGCTTTGGGAGAGGTACATAATTATTTAAGCAAAATAAAATAAAGATGCGAAATTAAATCGAACGAGGGCGTTGGACCCTTTTGCAAAATTAAATTAATGATGAAGTTAATTAATTAAAAAGAAGATATTTTTGGTATCTTTGATATTTTAGGATTTAATAGAAAAAAGAAAGAATTAATTAAAATTAACTACTAACCATAATTCTATTTTATTTTAATTTGTTAAGAAAATATTAGAATTAAACCTAAATTAAACCTAATTCTTATATACAATTTTAATTATGAAAATAAATAAAATAAATAATATTATTGTGAAAAAGAAAAATTGAAAAGAATAAAACATTTATTAAACCTAGAGTTCCATATTTTTTAGATTTTGTTATGAAAGGAATAAAAATTAAAACCCTAATTTAAACTAAATTTAATTACATGCAAATTTAATTATGGAAAATATTAAAACAAAATATTTATTGTATTTTTTATCTTTTTCTGATTTTTGTAATATTTTATATTTATGAAAAATAATTAATTAACTGAATAAATAATAATTAAGAGGAATAAAAAATAATAATACAAAAAGGGTAAAGAAAATAAAAAAAGAATGTGCAAACCTGGGGGTTCAGACCCCAATATGGAGGTTAGATCCTGGAATTCTGGCCCATTTAGTATGGCCCTTTTGACTTTTTGGCGTGATACGTACATACGCGTTGACGAGGGTTTAGGGTGTTCATCCAATCTATGCCTTCGATCTGAGGTTCCAGGACGCGTGTATGGCTGGATAGAGGGACGCATCATGGACCACACTATCATGCCTGCATATGAACGTAAATTGGGAAAAAACAAATGGAAAGGGTGGAGACCTGGGGTCGAACCCAGGTCATTCACTTTACCAATAACTTCGTTCGCCACTGAGCCACTGCATATGCGTTTAATATATAATAGTAAATAAACATGATAAAAGAAATAATGATCATGGGCCACCAACGCGCGAATTTTTGAATCCACCTATCACCGTTTTCCAACACATCATCTTCTTCACTATCCCTGAAACGTAAAACATTAAGCCACGGTTTTTTGAATGTTCTTTTAGGCCGGTTTTGAGAAAATAACGATTAGGCCTAAGACACTCATAAATTAGGCGCGATGGGTGGTTTGTGATCGTTCAGACTTGCTGATTACAACCATAGTACTCTTGAAGGCCAATTTTTCTTGGTTTCAAAATCCCCAATTGGAGGTCCTGTAAACCCTAAAACTCAAACATGGTGAAATCGTGTATACAGCATCAAAACATAATTGAATGCATTGGTTAGCTTCAAAATTTTATAATGAACATGAATCAATGAATAAAAAGTTATGAAAATGCCTAGATTTGAGAACACGATTATGAGTTTTTTATGAAATTTTTGGAGTCCTGTATACCGATTCCTTGAGCTTTGACGAAGGTTTTTGATTGGAATATACTCAGTGATCTCCAAGGAAGCTAATGGAACAAGAATTGAGACCTGAATCGTCCTGGAAGGCTGTTTTCAGAATTGACTTTTTTGACAATTTTTTCAAGTTTGTGAATGGCTTTCTTGCGCAGCTTAGTGTGTTCTATGATTAGGGTTTCCTTTAGGCTTATGTACTGAATGGATTAGGTCAATAAAATTGATCAAAATCTCTTTCATTCATGATTTGAAGATTTGATTTTTTCACCATGATTTCCATATCTTTTTTCCATGTGTTTTTGGTTCAAAGTCAAGCCAATCAACCCAAATCTTTCCATATTGGTACAAGCACGAAATCTTGAGGTTAAAACATGTATAAAAAGATTGGTTAGGTTAAGTTAGATATTTTTCATATATTTAAATGATTTAAATGAATTAATATAAACAAAAATTCAAATAAATAAATAAAAAATGAGAAAATACTTCCCTTTAGATATTTTTCATATATTTAAAATATTTAAATGATGAATTGTGGAAGAAAAATGGGCCCATTAGCAATTTTAGGTCATTTGAATCAATGTTGACTTTTCAAAATATCCAAAAATTTCCCAAATTCTACAAGGCATAACTTGCTCAATTTTTAAGCTTTTCTCATGTTCTTAGACATTTTGGAAAGGTATTTGAGTCCTCTAACCAATATCTTTGGTCCCATGTCATTTTGATTTACCAATCTCAAGTTATGGCTTTTGACTTAAAGTCCCTTTTTGTTGACTTTTGAAAATGACCTATAATGTTGAAATTGATAACTTTTTGTGAGAGCATTTCTTGGACTTGAAGTATGAATATGAGTTGTAGGAAATGTATTTCTCTTCAAAATGAGCTTTGGATGGGATTTTTCTGATAATCCATGTGAAAGTTATGCCCTGGTCAATTTCAGTTGACTTTTTCAACTATCCAAATAAGGAAACTTTTGCAATTTGATGATTTCTGAGCCAAATTTTGAGAATCATGATCAAGCATTGATCAAATGATGTTTGTGGCTTCAAAATGATATGTTGACCAAAAATTTGAACTTTTGACTGTCAAATGACCATTTTGCCTCTACAGTTGACTGTAGTGCAATTAGTTTTTTTGACTGTGCAATTTTGAGCTGAATGCCTTGAAACTTGATATGAGGATGCTTGACCATATTTGTAGGTATGTGAGACTTGATTGGACCTTTGAAAACTTCATTTTCTTGACCAGAACACAAACCCTAATCTTGACTGTGTAGGAGATCTTTGACTGTGCAACCCTTGGGGGAGATTTGAAGCTTTGACTTGGCAAATCTTTAAGAATATGGGAGGGCAAATTTTGGGGTACAACACATACGAAGTGTTTGTTTTGAAAATATTTCAGAAGAGAAGTGTATTGTGTGAAAAATGTTCTGAAATGTTCGCGAGCAAGCGATTAAAAACTATCTACCTACTCAAAAAGTCTTTTGTTCTTTTCCTCTTCTGTTAGATACTATTATCCTACCATTGGTTAGTAGGAAGCCATATCTTTAGATGTTTGAGGGACATGCGCGAGTCGTCGTACAATCACAAAGGCAACATATAGGGATACCTTTAGCAATTCGAAGGGACTATCATCATGTATTTGTAGGCAACATCGTGGGATAAGATCATTTACTGAAGGCAGCATCGAAGGGTCATCAAGGGACTATAATCTTTATGATTATTTTTAACCGAGGGTCTTTCTAATGGTATTTGTTGTACCCCAAAATTTCCCTCTCTATTCTCAAACATTTCTCACAAAAGATCTCAAATGCTCAAGAAGTTTCAAGAGTTTGATCAGACAAGTTCATCTCCTAAGCGCTGAGCACACAAATTAGGGTTTTTGTTTTCTCAATGACAATTGGACTTTTGATGACTCAAACTACTTTCATGGTTCATTATAGGTCTCCAGGATTTCTCATACCAAGTTTCAGGTCTTGCCTCACAATTCTGCTCAGTCAATTGCTCAGATGACTGAAAATCAACTGCATTGGGTAAAAAGTCAATTGTGGTCAATATACAGTCAAACTTCATGATTTTTGGCCAACATCAAAATTTTGAAGTAATACTTATCAATTGATCAAGTTTTGATCACAATTCCTCAAGAAAAGCATTCAAATCATCAAGGGGGCAAAAATGGCCAAAATTGGGGTTTTGACTGAGACGGACTGATCATTGACTCTTGACCTAATACATGACCCAATGGATTGAAGCATGATTTCAAGAATTCAAACATAATATGATGACCTAACTTCACAGCTCAAATTATTTCTCAAGATCAATGGATTAATAGTTGAATTTTTGATCAACTGATGAAGAGTCAACTGATACATAAAAAGTCAAACTTTAACTTTTTGACCAACATTGAATTTCAAAGATCATGATTCCTCAAGATACTAAAAAATATCAAAATTGATCATCAAGAATCAAGAAAGTTAAGAAAGTCCACAAAAAGTCAAAGTTTTCAATACTTAGAAAATTTTTAAGTGTTTTTACACTTGATAATTTCATTACTTCATGACATTTTTTCACAAAGATGAAAGACGATTCAAAGAAAACTTTCAACATGAAAGTTGTAGATCTTGATGAATTATACAACTTTGTATTAGAGGGTTGATTTCCATAAGATACTTAGATTTGAATATATAGGCTCATGAAGTCATGACATTTTTGTATAAACACTTAGAGAAATTTTCAACAAGTTTGGTCAGATTTTTGTCCCAACTTCTTAGCTAATTTTCATCAAGTTCTAATTAGATTTAGCCAATATGGTAAACATGAAAGTTGTAGACAATGTTTCAAGCTTTCCAAAACATCCAAGAGCGTGAATTTATCATACTTTAGCTAGGAGATTCAAAGGCATGAAGTTGGGCATCCATTATTGAATTATAAGTCATTTTGTTGAAGAACACATAACCCAATATGCACGTTATGCTGCATAATCTTGATTTTCAGGTCTTCTAACTTTCAAATATCACCATAATTTAATTTTTACACAAACTTTTAAGCTATGGTCCATTTGATTTAAGCATTGTCCAAAGCATAATTCCATTAATGGCACGAAGTTAACATTTCCATATTTGAAAAGCATGCTTTTGCAAAATGTCAATGAATTGAGCTTTGTAATGGTTATATTTGATTACAAGCAAGCTCAAAAGAATGGAGAAAACCCTCTCCATCCAATAACTTCAGAAAATGCTTGTACTTGAAACATTGAAACTATGAAAATTCATCCAACTTGGTTTTTCACTTTCAACCAAACTATAGAGGCTATCTTGCAAATCTGATTACTTCAACCTCCCAAACCTCTTGCCTATAAATAGAGAGATCAATTGTAAGATAAAGGAGGAGGAAAAAGCCCTTGAAACCCCTTTACTATCAAGAAACCAGAATTATCCATAAAACCTCCATTTTGAGCTTTGAAGTCCAAATCTTTGAATCTCTCAAACCTTGCAAGTTTTGCCCAAACAAATCATCCAAATACTTCACATACATCATATAGAAGTTGTTCAAACACAAGAACAACTTCTCTAACATCATTATCACCATCTTCCAAACTCAAAAACAGTACCTTGTAACTTGAAAACAGTACCTTCAGAGTGATTCAGCAACTTTCAGCACAAAATGAGGAATGCCATAACTTCAAGAAGGTCCAAGGGAGCTTAATCAATCATAATATTGCACCTGGAACATCTAGAAGATGCTTCAGACTTTTCTCCAAGAGAGGTAAGTTTCCTCAAACTTTGATATCTTTATCCATACATCATGTGTTTTCGTTTTCAAAAGAATAAAACAGGACAAATCGAAGCATAAGAGTGCAAATATCCAAAATTCAAAGAAAATGCTTCAGGAGCCGTGGCACGGGTGGCCGTATCACCTGACACGGGCGACTGTGTCACCTGACACGAGCCGTGTCAGGGAGAAAATATGTAGAAAGGGTAGGGCAGATGCTAACACGGGTGCCCGTGTCACGCGACACGGCCCGTGTCAACTTAACTGGGATTGAAAACATGGCAAAAGCGTAAGTTAGGAGCTGACACGGGTTCCCGTTTCACACGACACGGCCCGTGTCAACTCAGTTGGGATTAATAGCATGTATAAAGCATTGGGAAGATTCTGACACAGGTGCCCGTGTCCGATGACACGACCCGTGTCAGCCTAGGCATTAGAAATCCTGATTTTTGAGATTTTTGTTATAGTTTTGGATCATTAAGGGTACACTGGACGTTTTGCATTGACGGGAATTGACGTTAACATCCAAATTATTTTCTAAACAATTAAAAATCATTAGACGTAGGTTTTATTTTAATTTCAATTAACCTATATTTTTTAGGTTTTTGTTTAAAATAATTAGTTAACCTCTCTTTTAATTAAAACTAATTAATTTTCTTAGGTTAATGATCAAACTTTGCTTTCTATCAAAAAACCCTAAAGAACAACTTCTTTCTTCCTCTTTACATTTTGTACATTCAATTGTTATTCATATTCAATGATCTGTAATAGTAATTAGGGATTTATTGCTTTCTTCCCTCATTTGTAAATTTGTACCCCCATTTTCAAAGCGTTGTAATAAGGTAGGATATTTAATTTCTGCAATTTATCGCTTTCCTTATTATTGTTAGTAATTAGGGTTTGTATGACAAGATTTAAAATCAAACATTAGACAACCTTAATTCAAGATAAAATACATGAAAACAAAAACACCTTGCACACATGAACTTCTAGGGTAACCCACACCTGTTGTCTCAGATATAAATATTCATGTCCCTCGAACGTGAAATGCTTTAGCAAAGACCCTCAATTAAAAGATTGTAGTCCCTTGATGAACCTCCAATGTTGCCTTCGGTAAACGATCTTAGACCCTTACAAAAATTTATAAAGTGTCCTACATGTTGCCATCTATGGTTGTACGATGACCCACGATTATCCCTCACATCCAATGATAAGGTTTTCTACTAACTAATGATAGAATAGAACTATCTATAGGAGGAGGAAAAGAACAAAGACTTTCTTTTGAGTAGGTAGAACGCTCGTAGTTGCTTGCTCACAAACATTTCAAAACAAACATCTTTTAACACACCAACACTTTCTTGATATATTTTCAAAGTCAACGCTTTGTATGCATTCTTATAGACACGATAATCATTACAAAGTTTGCCCAACGACGACACTTTTCAAAATATTTTCAGACTTACACAAACACAAAGCATTTCAAAGTGATCAAGCAATTAAGAGCCCGCAGATAACTATAGATGAAATGGGTGCTAACACCTTTCCTTTTCATAGCCTACCCCCAAAACTCAAGAAAATTCTCAAAAGGTGTTTCATGTCTTTTCACCCTTTCCTTTATTAGATAAAATAAAATTCAGTGGTGACTCTTGCTATCCGCAACATTTTGCGATAAAATGCAAAACACCCAAGTCAGTTCTCCCACCGTATTACAGAACTGGCAACTCTGCTGGGGAGACTATACTAAAAAGTGGGGTTACCTTAAGAGCTAGATCAGATTTATTGCTTTAATTGTTTGCTTTGTTTGCTTTACATTTGTGGGTTATGCTTGGGTTTATTACTTGTAAAAATCATATACCCGGATTTGGGGCACATTAGGTAAGTAGCAATAGATCGTGGGGACTATGCGGTGTAATACCAACATGGTTGAAGCGATGGCTATGTTAGTGTGACACATTTGTTGGTACCGGTGTCCCTTGAGTCCAGTCAAGGATAATACGGGGCCGCTGTGTAGTGTCTTGAAGCATTAACTGACCATAGAATCTTAGTTGAACAACTTGGCCATTAGAAAGTAGCGAGATAGTTGGCTTTGGTGCAATACTAAAGTTGGTTGATACTCGATGCTACACTCATTGAGATTAGACTTTTGGGATATTTTGGTCGCAGTTTGGATGCTTGAGCTAAAACAATTCCCAATGAAAAAGATCAGTGATATCGAGATTCCTTAGAACCCGGTTACTTTTGTTAGGACAGGTTGAACCAACTAAACTTCAAGAGGGTACTTACCTATAAACCCCATGCAAGCCTAAACCTAAGCCTTATGTGCTTTGTTGGTGTGCGATTATTCGTTCATAAACATCATGACATCATGCCATAGCATTTTCACTAACCATTTCAAGGACCCAGGGATTTATCTTTGTTTTGTTTTGTAGGATATGGCTTCCACTTGCAAAAATACCATCCGAATCAACTTCACAAAGGCGCCTCCTCAACTCAAAGAATTAGCCTCAAAGGTTCCTGAAAATTCTCTATTAGCTAAAAGATATGGTCGACTTCTCAATCTAGTTACCTCAAGATTTGAAGAAGACATGATGAGGGTGCTCTTTCAGTTCTTTGACCCTGTACATCATTGTTTCACCTTTCCCGACTATCAACTAGTGCCCACAATGGAAGAATTATCTCAACTATTACGGGTACCAGTCCTTGATCAAATTCCATTCACTGGTTTAGAGGAAACTCCAAAGCCTGAGGTTATTGCCAAAGCCTTACAATTGAAGAGTTCTGGCATTATAGCCAATTGGGAGACAATAAGTGGGGTCAAATGCTTTTTGGCTGAATTAATGATGGAGAAGGCTTAACTATTTTGGGATGCTATAGATTTACAAGCTTTTGAGGAGATCTTGGCTCTTCTAATCTATGGTTTGGTGCTTTTGCCTAACCCTGACCAACTCATAGATGTGAATGCTGTCAAAATTTTCTTTACTCGTAATCCTGTGCCTACTTTGCTTGGAGACATTCTACATTGTCTTCACACTCGCACCATGAGGAAGAGCGGGGCTCTTATGTGTTGCATTATGTTGCTGTCTAAGTAGTTTATTTCGCACCTTCCATGATCAGTATTAAAGAATGATCAAGGTTTGAGGTGGTCACAAAGGATAATGTCACTTTCTCATGCAGATATCCATTGGTGCTCTCATTCTCAAGAAGACATTACTATCATTTACCATTGTGGGGAGTTCCCTAATGTTCCACTTTTGGGCATTAGGGGAGGTGTTGTACCCTAAAATTTTCCCTCTCATTTCTCAAGAAGTTTCTCACAGGATCTCCCATGACTCAAGTTTGCAGCACTAATACATCAATTTAGGTTTGGAATTGGCACAAGGGCAAAATGGTTAAAATACACACTGAAAAGTCAAACTTTGACTTTTGGATCAAAATCAAGTTTCAAGAATCATATTTTATCAAGACATGTTAAAATATGAAGTTTTGTTTTATCAAGAAAATCAAAAGTCATAGTTACTTTGGAAAAGTCAAAATCCTAAACACTTAGAAATTTTTCTAAGTATTAAGAAATATAATAAGTTCAGAACTTCTGGCTAGATTTTCATCATGACGCAAGATGATTCAGGAAGAATTTTTAACACAAGAATTATAGACCTCAACGAGATCTAGAACATTGCAGAACAACACTTCTCCTAGAGATGCTAGGATTTCAAGTTATACATCCTTGAAGGCACGTCCATGAAGCTAAAACACTTAGTAAATTCTGAGCATTTTCAAGTCAGAATTTGGTTAGAACTCCTGGGCCAGTTTTCACGTAGGTTCAATCAGAGTTTTCTAAGATGATTCAAAAAGAGGTTACAAAGCACGTTACAAGCTTTCTGAAAAGTATGAGAACTCCTTCAGATCATATTGGAGCAGGGAGATTCAAAGAACAAAAGTTGGACATTTGTTCGAAGTTACATTAATGCTGAACTTCTGATCCATATTCAAGTTTGCTGCACAATCTCATGTTACAGGCTTTATTGCTTGTTAAATCTCATCATCATTTAATGCTCACACCCACTTTTGAGTCTTTATCCAAAGGATCTTCCCACGTGTGGCATAAAAGTACCATTGCTGTCCTTGGAAAGTAAACTTTTGTACAAAGTTTATTTTGGGCCCATGCTTTACTTTTGCTTCTGAATTTACTTCTCCATAAATCATGCCTACCATATCAGATTAGGCACGGCTAAAGCTGCTAACCACTCTACTTTGCCTTGAAACATGCTTGTCCAAACTTGCTTTAAGAACAAGTCAACACCATAACACATGATGATTGTACTCTTGACTTCTCCAAGCTTCTAAATCCTTTGCCTATAAATTAAACTTCATTTGCAACTCTTAAAGGGGTCGAAGATTTGAGAAATAACCCTGAAACCTTGCTGAAAATTCCCAAGAACTTAAAACTGCAAACATAAACACGAAACCTGATAGTTTTTCTGATTTCTGCATTCAAACTCTAATTTTTATTGTGTTTTTATTGACTAAATCATCCATACAAGTTTCTAGAATACATATAGAAGCTTTCCCAACCTATATTTTCAAACTGTAAAATATTAATCACCACTCTGTTTCAAAAAACTAGAACTTTGCACCTTGACTGCACTAAAACTTTCCCATCATTCATAGCTCAAGCTAAGAGTTGCTTCAGCATTCTGAGAACTTGAGGAAGCTGATCAGAACATCACCACAACCTGAACCTGGCTCTCATTCACAGAACAATTTCCAGCTGCAAGGTAAGTTTCTTCTGACTTTTATCTCATTACTTAGGCATTGTTAGGCTTTCATTTTCAAAGATACAATGTAGACATCATGACTTTGATTCTGTACATATTTATAGATTTAGTTTATATGGCCTAAGTAGAGAGAATTTCAGATCATAACTTCTTGAGGAAATTAGGTTTCAGAATTAGGATTAGCAAAATTCATGCTTGCTGTTGGTTTACAGTTCTGATGCTTTGTATTTCCGAAACCTTGATGAAATTTTCCATAACTGTTATGTTTGCATTTTCCATTTTTGTTGAGAAATGACTAAGTTGCAGATAATCTGGTTGGCATGGAGGAAGAGATGAATTTCATCATCAGAACTTACTTTGTAACATATGTTCATGTTTTTGCTTCTAATACCGGATGTATAGCCACCCAAGCGGAAGAGAGCACACGCATAAGACATTAGTATTAAGGGTCCTGATGTCTAGCCTCAGAAACACCTTTTTATGTTTATTTTTTTGACATTTTTACCCCATTATTTGCCAAACAATAACCCCAGACCAGAACTTCTGGATAAACCCTCTCCCATTTGTTTGTCAAAACAGTACCCCTAGACCAGAACTTCTGACCTTCTAATAACACTTGAACTTCTAGGCTCTCTCAGCAACCAGAACTTCCAATCCTCCAGTAACACCAGAAATTCTAGGTTTCCAGTTGTATCAGAACTTCCAGGGTTTCCTTTGTTCCCATCAACCCCAGAACTTTAGTGCGTCTGGATCCAGAACCTCTACCCTTCCCGATTTCTGCTAATGTTTGCTTTCTGATTTGCAGTGCGCCTGAGTCAGAACTTCTGCTTTCTCTTCTTTCCAAAATGCGCTGATTCTAACTCTTACTCTCTTATTATTTTTATCGTCACTTTATTTTCGTTAATCAAAAGCACCAAAAAATACTTTATATTCACATGCTTTATTTTATTTCTTTTAAAAAAAAAACAAAAAGACTGAAAATATTTTCTTAAGCAAATTTATTTCTTCTCCTAAAAAAAAAATACAAGTCTATTTTCACATTTCTTGTACATTATTTCAATATGGTTGTAATAGATAATTAGGACTTTTATTTCTTGAAATCCCCATTTGTAAATTTGTACACCCCATCCCTAAATGATTGTAATAGCGTATAATATTTATTTTTCTCAATTTATCGCTTTCATATAAATGCTAGTAATTAGGATTTGTATGGGAAGATAAAATCAATGCTTAGAAAACACTAATTCAAAGACAAAAATGAATGCAATCAAACACACTTTGCACACGTACACCTCTAGGGTTAACTCCACTTGTTGTCTTATGAAAAATGGTCATGTTATGCATGTGAGACGTCATAGAAAAAACAATCAAAAGTACAAGATCATAGTCCCTCGATGACGCTTTGAATGTTGCCTTACAAATGATCTTAGTCCCTCAAGAGAAATGCTAAGCTATCTCACAACATTGCTATCATGACTATACGATGACCCACGCCCGTCCCTTTACATACAAAGATAAAGCTTCTTACCAATCAATGATAAGATAACAACATCTAAAGGAGGAGGAAAAGAAGAAAGACTTTTTGAGTAGGTAGGAACCTTCTTAGTTGCTTGCTCGCTTTCAAAACAAACCTCTTTTCAGACACATCAACACTTTCCATGAAATATTTTCAAAAGTCCAACACTTCGTATACATTCTTATAAAGACAAGAATAATTACAATGTTTTCCGAAACCAATGGCGCTTTTCAAAAATACTTTAAAAAAACCACCACAAAGCACACTTTCAAACAAAGCATGTGATCTAGCAAGCAACTAAGAGCCCATAGATAACTATGGATGAAAAGGGTGATAATACCTTCCCTTTTCATAATTTACCCCCCGAATGCAAGGAAATAATCTCAAAGGTATTTCCTTTTCTTTTCACCCTTTCCTTTATTGGATAAAAGAAAAGTCGGTGGCGACTCTTGCTATCCGTAACAATTGCGATCAAAAGCAAAACATCCTGAGTCAGTTCTCCCACCGTGTTATAGAAATGGTGACTCTGTTGGGGAGTAAAAAGTGGGGTTACCTTAGGGCTAGATCACATTTAATTTCTTTTCTTTGTTTGAGTTGTTTGCTTTACATTTTGATTTCTTGTTTGGGCTTGTTTTGATCCTCTACCCAGATTTGGGACACCTTTTAGGTAAGTAGCAATAAGTTATGGAAACTGTGCAGTGTATACCGACATGGTCTAAGCAATAGCTACATTAGTGTGACACATTTGTTGGTACCGGTAGCCCTTGAGTAGTCGAGGAGAATACGGGGCCACCATTTGGTGTCATGAAACACTAACTGACTTTAGAACCTTACTTGATCAACTTGGCCATTAGGAAGTAGTGAGGTATCCGACTTTGGTGCAGTCTGAAGTGTGTTGATACTCGATTGTACGCTCATTGAGATCAGACTTTCAGGATATTTTGGTCACCATTAAAGAGGCTTGTGCTGAAACAATTCTCGATGACGAAAGATCAGTGATATTGAGATCCCTTAGAACCCGGTTACTATTACTAGGATAGGTTGAGCCAACTAAACTTCGAGAGGGTACTTACCTATAAATATCCATGAAAGCCTAAACCTAAGGACTTGTTTGCTTTGTGTGTATATGTTTACTTGTACATAACATCATAACATCATACCATTGCATTTTTGCACTAACCATTTCAAGGATTATTGGGATTTATCTTTGTTCTGTTTTTTAGGACATGGTTTCCACCCGCAGGAATACTATCCAAGTCAATCTCATAAGAATTCCTTCTCAAATCAAAGAGTTAGCATCGAGGGTTCCTGAGAGTTATTCATTTACAGAAAGACATGGTCGACTCCTAAACTTGGTTACCTCGTGCATTGATGAAGACATGATGAAAGTGCTTTTCCAGTTCTTTGACCCTTTGCACCATTGCTTTACCTTTCCCGATTACCAGCTTGTACCTAATATGGAAGAATTATCTTAGCTCTTGAGGATTCCTATTCTCAATCAACTACCTTTCAACGGTACTAAAAGAGACCCAAGCCCTGAAGAGATTGCCTGAGCGCTACACTTACAACAATCCGATGTCACAGCTAATTGGGAAACAAGAAGTGGTGTCAAAGGATTCCTAGCCAAGTTCCTGTTGGAGAAATCTCAAGATTGTTGGAACACTCTAGATTTACAAGATTTTAAAGAAATATTGCCCCCCCTCATCTATGGGATGGTACTATTTCCAAATCCTGACCAACTTATAGATGTAAATGCTGTCAAAATCTTCATATCTCGCAATCCGGTGCCTACTTTGTTGGGAGATATCCTACATTCTATCCACTCTTGCACCATGAGGAAAAGAGGAGCTCTCATGTGTATCACTCATATTTTTTCTAGGTGGTTTTTTTTGCATCTACCCCGATCCATGTTAAAGAACGAGCAAAGTTTAAGGTGGTCCAATAGGTTGATGTCACTCAGACATTCGGATATTCACTGGTGTTCTCGATCCTTGGAGGACATTACTATCATGACCATTATAGAGAATTACCTAATGTCCATTTGCTTGGCATTAGGGGAGGTATCACATACAACCCTTGTTTAGCTTTACGACAGTTTGGGTATGCTTGAAGAGATGGTCCTCATGATATGCTCATCCAAGGAGTGGTGTTCGACTATGAGAGTGACAATCAAAGCTACCGTCAAAGGTTTGTGCAAGATTGGAGGATGGTAAACAAAGTGGATAATAGGACACTTGGATGCAAGAATTATATTCCCCTTGAGCCTTACCTCAGATGGGTCCGAGCTTGTGCTCAAAAGCTCGTAATGCCTTATCCCTCCATCCTACCTGTTATCATGGAGCCTGTGGCTAAAGAAGATGTTCCGTACACTGTCCTATATCCCAACATGCCTACTTCTCTTGAAGACTTGTAAAAGGGTTGGATTTAGCTAAAAGAAGAGCGAGACACCTTCGAAGCTCAGTTCTATGAAAGTGAGAAAAGGGTTTTGGAGATTACAAAGCAACTCCACGAAGAACAGAGCTTGAACGCCTACCTTGCACCAAAGAGGATGCGTTTGACCTTTTTGTCTTAGAAATTTACTTTGTAAGCCCAAGAGGCACGTTTTAACCATTTTGAACTAATTAATGCAATTTGACGTTTGTTCATTCTTTATCTAGACGAATTTAAATCTTATAAATCCTTGAAATCATTTGCATACACACTTTTCATGCATCATAACATAACAGGTTTTCCATGACATGTTTCCTTATCTTTCTGCTATTTATTTCAGTAAGATGGATATCGAGAAAACAGTGAAAGATATGCAAGCACAAAACTCCCAGTTTTAAGAGACTCTACTGACCCTGGCCAAGGGGAAACAAGAGTTAATGACGTTGCTGGCATCCAAAAATAAACCAAAGAGGAAAGCCCTAGTCAACATGGGTAAAAGATTCAAAGAATCGATCCGCCAGATGCCAATAGCTGAAGCTTCGTCTGAGGAAGACAAAAATAAAATTGGAGAAGCAAGGAGTACCCAGGCCGGTTGTATAAATGACCGGGTGTCCGATGATGAAGACTATTTTGACGAGAAGTATCCTCCTGCCGATGAAAAGTACAAGAAGCTAGAGGATAGATTGAAGGCCGTTGAGATTCAAGCCATCCTTGGTTTAGATTTTGTTGATTTAGGTTTAATATCTAGGGTTGTCATTCCCCATAAATTCAAGATACCAATCTTCGTTAAATATGATGGGGTTTCCTGCCTAAAGCTTCATCTAAAGTCATATGTGTGCAAAATACAACCGCACACCACCAACAAGAAACTTTGGGTCCACTTCTTTCAAGAAAGCTTGGCTGGGACTCAACTAGAGTGATTTTAACAATTGGAGTGTTCCTGTGTCCATACATGGGAAGACTTGGCCACTGCTTTCTATCACCAATACCAGTACAATTCCGACCTAGCGCCGACTAGAGTTCAACTGCAAGACATGATGATGGGTAAAAACGTAGGGTTCAAAGAGTACGCCCAAATATGGAGGGATCTTGCCAGTAGGGTCCAACCACCATTAAATGATAGGGAACATATCGATATGTTTATGGTCATGTTATCTGGTCCATTCTTCAACTTATTGGTTGGTTGTTCTTCATCCGGTTTCACTGAGCTAATCCTGACCGGTGAAAGGGTCGAAAGTGGAATCAAAAGAGGGAAAATCCCCATAGCATCTGTTTCACCTCCAACTCCGTAAAGAAACCCTTCACTGGGAAGAAATAAACTAATGATGTGTATGGGAAAAGGGCCCATACCAAGAAGGATAATCGTTTATCCATTAATGCTGTTCGGATTTCCAGCCCAACTCCTGTTCAAAGACAATCTTCCAATCATCAACGATTTGAGGCTTCACGAAGACAATTTACAAGGATAGGCATGTCGCTATCCTAAGCCTTACAACACCTATTAAAGGCTAATTTGGTGACACTGCGTGATCCTCCGGCCAATCCAGATACCTCCTCACCTAAATACAATCCAAATACCAAGTGTATATATCACTTAAATAGTCCCGGACATGAGACCGATCAATGGTGGGCGCTTAAGAATAAAATTCAAGTCCTAATAGACAACAAGACAATTGAATTCGATCCGCCTACAATTCCCAATGTGATAACGGCACCAATTCCAAACCATGGCAAAGGTGTCAATGCAATTGAAGACACCATTTTTGTTTCTTCTGTCGAAGACTTAACTACTCCGTTGACTGTTATAAAAAAGAATCGGCTGAAAGCCGAGGTTTTCCCTGGCTGTTTGAAGAACTGTGATTTCTGCGCCACATAAATTAATGGATGAAAATGGATGAAGGAAGGCGTTTAACGACTGATGAATAGTCATCAGATCCTATTTGAGAAACTCCGTTCGCCAAAAGTTTAACCAAAAAGTTTGAAGACCTCTCCATCATAACAATTTCAAACAAGCCTCTTAGGATCTCCTCAAAGGGTCCTATCAGGATTTCGAATGAGCCAACTATGGCTCCCCTGATAATTACTGCCCATGGGCCAATTTCGTACTCTTCCAACAAAGCAGTACCGTGGAACTACGGTGTTGGGGTGTTTTATTATGGAATACAGAGAGATGCTTGGGTTGACGAAAGCAAGGCTGATGATGTTGGCAACATTACTGGTTCTAGTAAGGTGACCAGAACTGGGAGAATCTTTTCGCCCAACATTTCACCCTCAACTGCTATAACGACACCTATCCGCATTATCGTTGCTAAGCCTAGTGCTGATACAAGGGGAAAAGAGAAAGTGGTTGAGCCTGTTGAGATAGAAACGTCCGTAAAATACATTGCTGCTGAGGAACCTTTTGCTCAAGAAATAGATGAGATCTTGAAAATTATAAAGAGGAGTGATTTCAAGATAGTGGAGCAGCTGGGGGAAAACCCCTTCCAAGATCTCCATGTTATCTTTTCTACTTTGCTCCGATGCTCATGCCCAGGCGTTGATCAAATTCTTAAAGAAGGCTCATGTCCCTTATGAGACCACAACTGACCAGTTTGAAAATTGTGTGGCAAGCTTGACAATTGACAATGGTTTGGGGTTTTCGGATGATGATCTGACACCACTTGGAAGAAACCATAACAAAGCTCTGCATGTTTCTGTTGAATGTAAGGGGACTACCCTAGCATATGTTCTGGTTGACAGTCTCTTCTTTAAACGTGCTACCCAAGGGCGCTTTGGACCAGTTAGACTGTGAAGGATTGGTGTTGAAGCCGAGTGATATTATTGTGAGGACTTTCGATGGGTCCAAAAGGAAGGTTCACGGAGAGGTGGATCTCCCGATCAAAGGGGGATCACAGACTTTCAAATCTAATTTCTACATCATGGACATCTGTCCTGCTTACTCCTATTTGCTGGGTCGCCCTTGGATCCATGGAGCAAGGGCAGTAACATCTACGCTTCACCAAAAGCTCAAATACCTAGTCAAGGGGAGGATCGCCACTGTTTGTGGTGAGGAGGAATTCATGTTAAGCCATCTCAATTCTTTCAAATATGTGGAGATGGACAGCGAATTTATACAAACCTTGTGCGAAGCTTTTGAAGTTGTTCCACCTATGGTTTCTACTTCCAAAGTTTCCTCCGAGATGCCCAAAGCTGATAAGTATATGCCAAGGATGGTTTCATTTAAAGATGCTCGTCCGCAGTCGAAGAAGGAAGCTATGATACCTGGGGGAAACTCCCCGAGATCCCGTTCAAAGCAGACAAATGTGGGTTGGGTTTCACTATCAAGGCTCAGAAGGAGGTAAGGCACGCTCACGCGGGAAAGCCCCCCCTCCGTATTGGGAATCATGAAGTAAACGCTATGGAGGATTATGATGATGAATGTTCATTCGAAGAATGGGTATACCCTACCACGACAGAGCTCAACAATTAGCATGCAAAGGACTTCGTTCCCATCTCGTTAATTGAGGAGTAATTACTTATTTTTTGCTTTATATCAATTTAAGAACCTTTTATCTGTAATATTAAACAATGACTTTAAGCCATTTGCCTTTCCCGGGGCACTATGGTCCATTTGTTAAGGATTTTATTTATGTTCATTTTATCATATGATCATTCAATATAAACCATTGGACTTTTTGCATTCAAATTTTTAAGCTCATTGTCTTTCTCTCTCTTTAATACACTTTTCAAATAGCCATGTATCTTACATGCACACACACACAAACACACACACACTCTTGCAGGTCCTCGTGCACTCTGAATCTCATTGCCAACGACTCTACTATTGTTACTTATGATTTCGAACTTCCAATTAACCAAGCCGAAGACAAAGGCGAGGAAGATTGTGAAATATCGGGAGAACTAGCCAGACTTCTATTGCAAGAGGAAAAATCTATTCAACCACATGAAAAGTCAGTTGAAGTCATCAACCTAGGTACCAAGACAGACAAGAAAGAGGTCAATATTAGCGCCAACCTAGGAAGCATTGTCAAAAGCAGATTGGTTCAGATGTTACATGACTACGTGAAAGTGTTTGCTTGGTCGTATGAAGATATGCCAGGGGTGGATACCGACATTGTAGTTCATCAGCTGCCAACAAAGGAAGATTGTCCTCCTGTCAAGCAAAAAGTTCGTCGCATGAGGCCCAACATGTTTGAAAAGATAAAAGCTGAAGTGATGAAACAATTCGGTGCAGGATTCTTAGCAGTGACATCTTATCCCCAATGGGTGGTGTTGTACCCCAATTTTTGCCCCTAAGATTTCCTCATCATACCATATTGTTTCAATCACAACAAAATCACATTAGGGTTTTTGGTTCTTCTCCCTATCTTTAGCCTTGCTCTTTTGAGGAGTTAACAAGCACCTTGACTTGTTTTCTTTTGTGATCATGGATATTTTGCTTTGATTTTCTCACTAATTAACAAAATGCAATATTGGTTTGTCTTACTTGTTAATAATGCAGGTAAAGGCAATGAGGTTTAGCAAGTTGCTTCACGGGTTCATGAATTTATTTCCATGCCCTAGTCAATAGCTTGAGAAATTCAAACCTAACCATTGAATTTGTTTTGGAAGAATTGGTATGGAAGTGGTTTTGGTGGCCATGAGTCCTCATCATCATCCTCAAAAGCTTCTATTCATAAAGGAATAATATTGGCACAAAAAGTTTGTTCAAACTTGGCAAAGTTCCTCAAAGCATTCTCTTGATATATGAGCTAGGGTTTCGGACTTCAAAGGAGCATATCTTGCTCATCTTTTGGTATTTTTGAGTGATTCCAAAAAACATACTTCTCTTAAAAGAGTTACCAACAAATCACTTCAAAAGTTCCAAGGAGTTTTCATGTGGAAGGAACTTGGTGAAGAAGAAAGATTACAAGTCACCCAGATGAATCCCCAATTTTCCATATGTGACTTCAAATGGTCATAGCTTGGTCAATTTTTATCTCCTTGAGCCAATTCTTTTTTCATGATGATCTTAAGGATGTGTACTTCATGCCTTATTTTATGTGCAAAGTAAGAAAATGGATGGAAGTTGCCTTAAGAATGCAAAATATTATAGGTCATTTCATGATTTTTGGCCAACTTCAACAAGCCATAACTTGCTCAATTTTTGGAGATTTTGAGTGGTTCAAATTGCAAAATGTCACTCAAGAGGTCTAATTCATTCCATCTTTTTTAGTCAATAGAAAATTCTAGGCAAAAATACCCTTTTTAGTCCTTTAAGTTTACCCCAAGGTCCATTTTGGTCCTTTATCTAAAAAAAGTGTCAAACTGGTCCTATAATTCTTTCAAAAGGACCATAGGAGTCCTTTCCGTCCATTTTGGTCCTTTTTGGTTCATTGGAGAAGCTGCAAAATGAGCTTGATGGAGCAAAGATGGAGATACATCATCTAAAGGAAAGGAAGGATGGGCTGAAACATAAGATAATGGAGTTACAAATTGAAATAAAGAAGGATGGGCTGAACCAAAAAGGACCAAAATGGACGGAAAGGACTCCTATGGTCCTTTTGAAAGAATTATAGGACCAGTTTGACACTTTTTTTAGATAAAGGACCAAAATGGACCTTGGGGTAAACTTAAAGGACTAAAAAGGGTATTTTGCCAAAATTCTAAGTGGAACGCCATGTTTGGATGAAAAAGATTATAGGTCATTTTTAAAGAAGAATTTGAAATATTTCTAAGTATGGAAAGTCAACTCTTTTTCTTCAACTTTGACTCCATGTAACTCTGAGCTCAAGCATCCATTTGATTCCATTATTTTTCCATTGCAAAGCTTGTAACCTCATCTTTCCAAAGCATCAAGAATTATGCCCTAAGACCCCTTGAGGTGGAAATGCCATGGATTTAAATTTGGTAGTTTAAAACTGAATTTTGCACAAAGTCAGAATTTTGAAATCTTTGTTTTGGCTTATAATCACAGGATTTCCATGCATTTTTGTTTCTAATCATGTTCAGAAACTTGCCAGAAGTGATTAGCATCATGAAACGCACGATTTGGCTGAGTTTTGATCAAGTTTGAGTCACACTTTCTTCATGATACAAACCCACATGAATTCCCTCTAAAACGCATCATTTGCTATTCCTTTTGATCCCATTTGCTTCCCTATAAATAGAGGGTCATCCCGCATTCAATTTCCCAAGCTTAGATAGCCAGAATCACCCTACCAAACTTGCTTCACAACCCAGAATTCAGCAACTTCGAAATCTATTCTCAAACCTTTTTCAATCCATTTTTTCTCTCAATTCACCTTCCTTGATCTTCCCCGAAGCTAACCATATAATTACATTCCAGAATCGTGCCCTATATTGATCCATAGAAGTCCAGTTTCAGAGCTCTGCAACTCAACTTCAATAGGTAGATTCCTTCATCAATTCTTCAAAACTTTGATATTATTATGTTGCTCTCATTGCCCTGGTTCTAGTCGCAACACTTACACCTTACTGGAAACACGTTTTGACCATGAATTTTCAAATCCCTTTTCAAAACTTTCTTTCCAAATTGCTTGAGCTACAGTTTATATAAATTTGGCGCAAGGGTGTGGTTGTGTTTGTCTTGAAGAGACGAAGTGAATGACATAGGTCTGAGCTTCTGATTTGACAGTTTGAGAGACCTGTAATTCGTGATGGCTGGAGGTTGAAGATGACCAACGTGTCATCTTCTAACCAACGAAGGCACGCCATCTGTTTTTTTTTCAAATTCTGATTTTACTATTGATTTTATACATTATTCCTTAAAGACCATGATATGCACAGCGCGCCAGATCCCTTGAATTTGATTACTAACGCGTTTTGACTCTCATCCAATGATCCACATCTTTTACTTTTATTTTCTTTTTCTGATTTTTATATTTTAATTGTTTTAAATTTCAAAAAATCATAGAAAATTCAATTTTAATCCAAAAAATCTGAAAATATTATGATTTTTTTTTTTGATTATTCTCTTTCTGACTTTTATTTTTTCACAATTTAATTTTGTGTTTTCGTATTTTTTATAAATTTTACACTTATTTGATTTATTTAAAATGTTTAAAAATACTTTTATACATTTTTAAATTCTGAAAAAATTATGGAAAGATCCAATGATATTGTGACAAATATTGGTGACCTTATTTTATTTTTGTTTCTGACTTTACTATTTTTTTACTATTTTTGTTTATTTTACCTATTTATTTTAATTTTTAAAAATAGTTTCTGACTTTTAAAAATTATCAAAATTTTTTATGAAATTACTTGACCTCTTTTCTGATTTTTCTATGGTCTTATTTTTCATTTCTTGATTAATTTGAATATAATTAACTTTTTCCTCATTATTTTTTCATTTTTAAAACATTTTTAAACCTTTTAATGTATATATTAATTATATTATTATTTTTGTGATTATTTTCTGACTGTCTTGGGTTGATTTTTTTTATCATGGCATTATTAACATCATTAGATCCATGGTGTTGAGTTTAACTCCATAAAAATGGATGAATGATTTTAATAATAGTTTGATTAAATATTAATTCAAATGCGGTTTCTCTTTTTACCCTAATTCCTCTTCATCTCATCCCATTCTCATTGCACTAAATGTTGTTGGAGCATGATCTCTGTATCATGTCTCAAAACAAATAGTGCATAGATTGCTATTGACCGGCCTCAAAATAGGTGCGACTTCTATATAAGTCCACTTACGATTGCTTAACATAGCGCTAAATTTTGTCCTGATTCGAATAAATGATCATTTGTGGCCCAAACTTATGATTGCAAGCCCAAGTATGTTAATTTGATCTCTTTGATCCAATAACCTTGAGATTCATTGTGTGGAGGCTTTGGTTCTACCAATCCTCTAATGGATCTACAACACTTTTGGTCAACGCGGATCACTTAAACATCGTTGATCATTAAATGATACTTATGAGAATTCCAAATGGATGATATACTTGACAAAAAGAAAATGCAACTTGTTGTGTGGAGGCTTTGGTTCTACCAATCCTCTAATGAGTTCCAAATGCAAGTTTCAAGATGGTCATCCAACTAACCAATAATTATTGACTTGTTTATTTTATGCTTTTATTCTTTTATGCTTTATGTACTATTTATTTTTTAGCATTTTTTTCATTTCATGTCATTTTCATCTTTGCTCATTTGAGCATTTATCTTCTTGCCATTTTTATTTTGCTCACTTGAGCTTTTCTTTTTCTTTTCCTAAGATACTTAATAATCAACATAAACCCTAAAAAACTCTTAATGGTACTTGGACTATTTGGTTACTATCCTTGGCATTATGGAGCATGGGACTTTTTCTTGGATTTAGGATTAGAAACCTTGGCCTATCTTAGAGACCTTGTGATCTTATTATTTTGTATGGAGCTCTTGAGGTTTACCTCAAGACATTGGGTTGCTTGTTTGTTTTTGTGTGCAGGTTTTTGTGATTACATCCTTTGTTTGTAATCTGGAATTCACCCGTATACAACCGTTACTCTGCCCAATTTTTGTGAAGACTTAATACATTTGAAGAGGTCTAGTATCTTTGCTTGCTTGGTTTCAATCCAAAGAATGAGAATTTTATCTTGGCTCATAATGTCAAGTTTTGGCTTCTTGTTGGTTAGATGGTTCTTATCCTTAGCTTTTACCTTATGCTTTAGGATAGTCTCTTCTTCTCCTCCCATCTTCTTTAATTTCAAAAAAATCTTCTCCCTCCTTTGAAAACCTTTCTTGTTTTGAAACTTAAACACTTTCATAATAAACTTGGACTTATGTCCATTCATTTTCAAAATCTTTTCATAAATAAACTCCAATCAATTTAATAATACCTTGACATTTTTTGTGAGAAGACTAAAAGTCAACCAATCTCATTTCAAACCATTTTGCCACTTTGGCTTTTATCTTTAAAACTTTTCTCAAAAGATTAGACTATTGTCAATCTTTGTAGTGATGCAAACAACTATACTTCTACAACATGTAGTGAAGAGAGATATTTTCCACTTGGGTGTTGAGTGAGGCATTGTTGATTTTAAAATCCAAGCTATATCCTCCACTTTGAGATGATACAAATTCTCCTTTCTCATGATTGTGGGTAGTAAGTATGTTTTCCACACGGACAATGACGATGATGTCTTATCTCTTAAAATCAACCAACACACTTGTGTTTCAAACTTTTAAAAGAGGAACTACGTGCACCCTGATCCCCTATTGCACGAAAGGAGGTACGTAGGCACTAAAGATTCGCAAACGCGGCGGGTGCAAAAATCATAAAAAATATATTTCTTTTCTCACCTCCACCATCCATTTTATATACAACACATTTTAAATAGCCAAAATATACAGATTTTTCAAAGAGGTTCCTGTGGAGTGCTGTAGATGTTTAGGGTGCTAATACTTTCCCTTTGCATAACCAACCCCCTTACCTTGAATCTTTCCCCCTCTTTTGGGTTATTCGCTCTTTTCCCATTCCTTTGGAAACAATAAAGCACGACGGCAATATTTATTTTTGATTTGTATAAACTCTAGTCAATCCAATGGCTTAGTCTTGAACATTTCTACCGCTACAGGTTGCAAACATGGTGCCGGTGCCGAAGAAAGACGGAAAAGTTCGTATGTGCGTTAATTATAGGGATCTGAAAAGGGAAGCCCCAAGGATGACTTCCCTCTACCTCACATTGATGTCTTGGTAGATAACACCGCTCAACATAAAGTCTTCTCTTTCATGGATGGTTTCTCCGGCTATAATCAAATTAAGATGGCTCCTGAAGACATGGAGAAGACCACCTTTGTTATGCAATGGGGCACCTTTTCGTACAAGGTCATGCCATTCAGATTGAAGAATGCAGAAGCAACATATCAAAAGTCTATGGTAGCTTTGTTTCATGATATGTTCCATAATGAAATAGAGGTATATGTGGATGATACCATTTAAAGGTCACAAACTGAAGAAGAGCATCTCAATCACCTTTACAAGCTATTGGAGAGGCTGAAAAAGTACAAGTTAAGGTTGAACCCTAATAAGTGCACATTAGGAGTACAATCTAGAAAGCTTCTAGGTTTTATTGTCAGTGGTAAAGGCATCGAAGTTGATCCTGCAAAGGTAAAAGCCATCCAAGAAATGCCAGTCCCCCATTCTGAAAAGGAGGTTAGAGGGTTCTTCGGTCTTCTTAACTAGATCGACCGCTTCATATCTCACTTAACTTCTACTTGTGAGCCAATCTTTAAACTCTTGAAGAAAGATTAAATAGTCAGATGGAATGATGAATGCCAAGCTTCCTTCGATAAAATCAAGGAATATCTGCAAGGACCTCCTACCCTCATTCCTCCAGTTGAAGGAAGACCCTTGATCATGTACTTGACTGTGCTAGAGAATTCTATGGGGTGTGTGTTGGGCCAACATGATGAGTTTGGCCGAAAAGAGCATGCCATTTACTACCTGAGCAAAAACTTTACCGACTGTGAAACCATATATTCACTGCTCGAGAAAACTTACTGCGCTTTGGCATGGGCTGCTCGCCGGCTAAGACAGTATATGTTGACTCATTCCACTCTATTGATTTCTAAGATGGACCCTATCAAGTACATCTTCGAGAAACCCGCTCTTTCCAAATGGATAGCTAGATGGCAAATGATCTTGACTGAGTATGATATCCAATATATAACACAAAAGACCATCAAAGGAAGTGTATTGGCAGATAATTTAGCCCATCAAGCTGTTGATGATTATCAGTCTATGAACTTTGACTTCTCGGATGAGAATATCATGCTAGTGACTGATTATGCAAAACCTGGACCGTATGACGGATCTGAACAAAGATCCCGATGGACTATGGTCTTCGATGGAGCTTCCAACGCTTTGGGTAACAGAATTGGTGTTGTGATAGTTTCTCCTGAGGGTTTCCATAACCCTTTCACTTCTAGACTGTGCTTCGATTGTACAAATAACATGGCTGAATATGAGGCATGCATTTTGGGTCTGAAGGCTGCCATTGATTTAAGGATCAAGCATTTGAATGTGTTCAGAGATTCCGCTCTGGTGATTAGCCAAGTAAAAGGAGATTGGGACACTAAACACCCTAATATTATCCCTTACAAAGAGCTTGTTCTATCTCTGATTCCTTACTTCGAAGAAATCACATTTGAACACTTCCCTAGAGAAGAAAATCAGTTAGCCGATGCTTTGGACATAATGTCTTCTATGTTCAAGGTCAAATGGGACAACGAAGCTTCTATGATTAAAATTGAGAGATTCGACGAACCTGCGCACTACTATGAGCTTGACACTGACGCCGAGAAGCCATGGTACCATGAGGTGAAGAGATACCTTAAAGCACAAAAGTATCCCGAAGGAGCATCCATCAATGATAAAAAGTTCTTACGAAGATTCTTAGCCAAATTATTCCTAAGCAATGGAATCCTGTACAAACACAATAATGATTCTACTCTACTCCGATGTGTGGATAAGAAGGAGCCAGAGGAAATTATGGAAGGCATGCATGATGGTCTCTTTGGGACTCACTCTAGCGGACACACTATGGCCAATAAAATCCTGAGAGCTGGTTACTATTAGTCAACAATGGAGACTGATTGTCATCACCACTCAAGGACTTTCCACAAATGCCAAATCTCTGCTGATAAGGTCCATGTGCCTCCTATTCCTCTAAATGTCATGACCGCTCCGTGGCCATTTGCAATGTGGGACATTGACATGATTGGAGAGATTAAACCTACTGCTTCCAATGGACATCACTTCATTCTGGTCGCTATCGATTATTTCACCAAATGGGTCGAAGCTGCTTCATTTGCCTCAGTCACAAAGAGCGTGGTAGCCAGATTTATCAAAAATAACCTCATCTGCCACTATGGTATCCCCAAAAGGATCATCACTGACAATGGGACCAATCTCAACAATGCTATGATTACGAAGCTTTTCACTCAGTTCAAAATCAAGCATCACAATTCTTCTCCTTATAGACTTAAAATGAATGGCGTAGTGGAAGAAGCCAACAAAAACATTAAGAATATTGTGCAGAATATGGTAGTAGCATACTGTTATACGGTGGGAGAACTGACTTGAAGTTTTGTGTTTGTATTCGCACTTGTTCGGTTTAGCAAGAGTCGCCACCGACTTTTTATTTTATCCTAAAGGAAAGGTTAAAAAAGCACAGGAAAAACCTTTTGAGATGTTTCGTGGGTTCGGGGGGTAGATTATAAAAAGGGAAGGCGCTAGCACCCTTTTCATCCATGGTTATCCATGGGCTCTTAGTTACTTGGTTTTAGATCACTTGCCTTGATTTTTGATTGCTTGAAAATGGTGTGTGTGTTTGTGTTTTGAAAATGTTTTTGAAATAGACGCCTTTGTTTCGGAAACCGTTGTAATGACTCGTGTTTGAGTATATACGAAGGTGTGTATCTTTTCGAAAAGATGTTTCAAATGTTTTTGTTTTGAAAGTGTTTGTGGAGCGTGGTTTGAAAAGTAGGCAAGTGTTTTTGCAAGTTGATCAAGCAACTAAGAATTTTGTCTACCCCTAATGTACTCAAAGGTTTTTCTCATGTTTTTAACCCTTTTTAACAATTTTGTTCCACCATTGTATTTGGTGGACAATCTTGTGTTTAGGATGTTTAAGGGGACGGGCGCGGGTCATCGTGTGGACCATGAATGCAATGGTGCCAAGTGTCTTTGGCAATTTTGCTTGAAGGGACTATGATCATTTTGATAGGCAACTTTCGAAAGCGTCATCGAGGGATTTATGATCATTTGAATTGTTTTGCCAAAGAAACTCGACGTGCAAGCATGGCCCATTTTGGAAGGCAACATGTGGGGTTACCCTAGGGGGTGCAAGTGTAATTGTGTATTGAGTTCATGTATTTGTCTTGTATTAGGTTATCTAGCGTTTGATTTTATGTACATACAAACCCTAGGTCTAACCATGGTATAATTGAAAGCGATAAATTGCGGGAATTTAAAGTCTACGCTATTACAAAATAGTATTCGGGAGTGGGGGGTACAAATTTACAAATGGGGATGAGACTTTAAATAATTACAACCAAATCGAATCGATCGCAATGTAAAATATAATGTATAGCAATGTATAAGAGTAGCAAATGAATAATGTATCAATGTGAGTGTGTAAGTGTATGTGTAAATGTATGAGGTTTATTTACAAGTTTGAGAAATGCTAACTTAATGGGAAAATTAAGTATTTGATTTAATTAATTTTTGTATTCCTATATTTTTGTTTAATATGTACAAAGCTTTAATTGAAGAAAAGGGAAAATATTTCAAATTAAAGAAAATTATGTATTAGTGTATTTATGTACAAATAAGAAAATTTAATAAAAGAAAAGAAAAAGTTTTAAGAAAAAAAGCATTTAACTGTAAAAATCTATTTTTCTTATGTATTAACACTCATGTATTTTAATAAAGTATTTCTATGTACAAAGAAAATATTTTAAGAAAAGAAAATGTTTTAAATTGGAGAAAGAAAAAAATAATATGTTCAAGATTATTATTATGTTAAAAAAAGGTATTATTAATAAAAGATTGATGTAATAATAATGTGTTAATTTATATATATAAAAGGATATGATAAGTAAAAAAAGTATAAGTTTGAAAGAATCAAAAACGGGCTTTAGAGTTCTAAGCCCAATGACCAATAACCAGGATAATGGGCAAAAGGGGGTGCACTCAGGAAGAACCAAATGGGCTTTAGGAGTTTAGAAAGGGCAAAGGCCCAAAGGCCTCATAACGTTTTGCAAGGGTTTTGAGTTATTGTTTCAGAAGGGAATTCTAGGGTTTGAGAATTACAGCGCCGTTCGTTCTCCACTTCTATCCTCTTCATCCTCTTCGCCAAGCGCCTAGATCAAGTCTTTTGCCCAAGCCACCAGCGCCACCATCTGTGTTCTCTTCTCTCCACGGATATGCACAATGGCGCCAAGAGACGGTAAAGCATCCCTCATTTTCCTTAAGGTTTCGATCTTTTTATATGTTGCGTGTTTTACTTTTCATCGTGTTCTGATCTTAAGCGTTTATTATCGTTGTTTCTGTTGAGGTATGAAAGGGAAAGGAAGAAAGTTATACTACCTCTTGGAGACGGAGGAGGAAGGGATTGGGAGGCACTCAGGCGGCTGGACGGCGAGGGGATGATGATGATGAAGCTAGCTTGGAATCCTGGTATTTTTGTATTGCTTCTTTTTATTAGGGTTTGATGATGATCTTGAGAACCTTAGCTTTTGTCACTTCTTTCTTCTTCTTGTCTCTTGGCCTCGCTTCTGTTGCCTAGCTTGCTTGTATGCTTCAGAGATTTCTTTGATGATGATGTGCTGGAAACATTTTGATAATTTTCTTTTTCTCTTGAATGCTTGCTTCGTCTGTTTCACTTATTTTCCTCTTTGGCCTGCTGAGTATGCTTGATGCCTTGATGATGAATATGGTTGTATTGATGCTTCTTGCGTTGCCTTGTATGTTTGCCTATGATGAAAAATTTCTGAGGCTTTTTGCATTGCCTTTGAATGCTTTAGCTTGATGTGTTTGGTTGCCTGTTGATATTGGCTATACTGAATATGTTTATTGATTGATATGCTGAGATATGTTGTGATGATTTGGATGGCCCAATGAGGAAACTTTTCTGAGGGCTTAGAGGTTGCCTTGACACAGGTAAGGCTTAGCAGGTTGGGTTTGAATCTAGACAGTTCATGTGCTTTTGGTCTTTTGCACAGGTTATGATGTTTTTGAGCTTTATCAGCTTTGAACTGATTTGGCTTTAGGTTTGAAACTTATGTTGAAAATTGTTTGAGGCTATGGCTCTTTGTTCAGTTTACAGGTTGGAGTGTTCTGAATGGTTTTTCACAGGTTGAGTCCTAAGGCTTGACAGTTCAGGCTTGGACAGGGTTTTAGCTTCTTTTGCTTGGTTGAAAGCTTCAGGCCGGTTTTGCTTTGATTGAGTCTATGTTTTTTTATGCTTCAGGTTTGATGGACTGGTTATATCTGGTCTTTTGTTTATGTGGCTTGTGATGTATATGTTATGCAGGCGGAGGCTTGTCTTTTGAAAGGTTGAAGGCTTCTGTCCTTTATCCTGCAGGGTCTTGGCCTTTTTGCTATATTTTCTTAGTCAAATTTGTGGACAGATTTGCAAAGCTTAAGGTTTTCCCTCTTTGTGATATCCTGCTGTATATGTTCTACCTCCCTTTTTCTATGTGCTCTGATATGCTGTTTATAGCCTTTAGCCTGCTGCACTGTAAGCTATTTTCCTCTCTCTTTCTCTCTCCGGATTTAAAGACAGCATTTTTATATTGCTTATGTTTGTCTTATTCTGAAAAGGCAAATGGTTGGAAAGTGATGAAATGGAACTTGCTTGCTTGCAATACATGTGTTCTCTGCACTTTATGTCTTCTTGATATCTTTCCATATCTTATTTTGACAGCATTTTTCTCCCTTGTGACAGTATCTTGTACTTTTGTAACTTGACATTCTTTGGACAGCTTTTTGGCAGCTTGTGGAAAGTTTGAATTTGGAACTTTGTAGTTCAGTTTGAACTTTTATAGTGGTACATGCTGTTGGAGACTTTTGCAACTTTGAAAAATTTGTATTTGTGCAATTTAATTTTTAAATTGCAGGACATTCCATCCCTCTTTGTGAACCGGGAGAAATCCCGTGATTTGCAGAGAGGGCGAACTGATTCCAGCCAGTTGCCTTTAGTGATGAATTCTGAATTAACTGTCTGCTCTTAATTTCAATTTATCTACTTCTGACTTTTTCTTCTTTTCTTTGTTTTGCAGATAAAATTCAATGGAGCATTGGAGCAATGAACAGAAGATGAAGACTTAGGAATTTAGGATAGTTTTATTCCAAATTTAATCATTTGTAAACATTTATTATTATGAATACATTGTAAATAAATACTGTATTCAAACAACAATTGTAACGAATAATTAAAAGATGAATAAAATCCATTTTTTATCAGTTAATTCCTTTTCTTCTTTTCAAATATTTATTTTATTATTTATAATTCTTAAATTATAATAAATGGAAATAAATTCCAATTATCTTATCTTAGAATAAATAAACAATTAAATAAACATTATGGTTTTAGCATCGATCAATTAATAAACCTGGCGCTTTAAAAATCCAAAGCAATACATAGTCAATCACAACAACTGCCCAAATGTCTTTTCTCTTAATGATTCAATCAAACACTGCAAGCTCCCAGTCAGAAACCTCAGTCCATATTCCAGAGTGAAAAGCATTGTAGACTTAATTCTTTCCGCGCGAACAAAACCCTAATTCTTGATTAAAAGTCAAAGAAGCGTCCGCCTGATCAAAACCTGAGCCGAAATCAACCAAACCCTAAGCAAACTGTTTGAATTGTTCCAGAGCCATGAAAACCCTAATTTTGTCTGACTGACGAGAAAAATCTGTTTGACCGATTCTTGAGCCAGTCTGAAAAATTAGGAAAAGCTCGAAGCTGTGATTTCTTGTGGAAAAATACGAGGGAAAATTTTGGGGTACAACAGTTGCCCCTGTTCAATCTTCTTGGACCTGAAGAGTTAGATTGGCAAGTTTGCCTTTCGCGACTCGAGGGTAAAAGGAGATTGGACACTAGAGTTCCCAGAAAATTTGCACTCGGTGATGTGATGGTAGAGGTGAATGGGCTTACAGATGCCATTTGGTGATGGGCTTAAAGATGCCATCTGGACTGTGTGTTGGCTCCTAAATTCGACACCTTTGTTTTGATTGATGGCAGCCATTAAAAGCTGAAAGATGCTTTCGACTGGCTAAGCCTGTCGAAGTGCCCGTCGAAAGATGGTAAAATACTTAGAAGATTTCTTCCAAGGAAGAAGGCTGATTGCCTTCGACGTCGAAGGAGTTTTCGTCGAAGACGTTTCTTGATGAAAGTGTTCGATGGTCCAGAGTGGAGCAGTTTGAAATTCAAGGCTTTGGAGGGAAAACGGTTTCCAGCAGTTACTACGTGCAAACGTGCAAGGATCTGGAGCGTCGAGCATGGAGAACGTGACAAGTGGCTTAATCTCGAAGCAGTGTAACTGCCCGACGGTTACTTGGAATGTTTTGTATAAATAGGAGTAGACATGTAGTTTCTCGCGGGTGTTCACAATAAATACATAGTCACTCATTTAGATTCAAGTACCCAGTGTGAGCGAACGAATTGTTGAGAAATGTATGTGTGAAACACCAATTTTATCAATTAAAGTCATTTACTTTTCCAGTATTTTACATGCTTTTCCCCTTTAACTTCCTGTCGAACCTTTACTTTAAAGCCTTGTTTATTTTACCAAGCCTTTCCTTTATGCAATTTACCTTAAACAATTTACTTAAAGCCTTATCCAACTTAATCAAACTTCAAAATCAACCTATGTCCATAGGATCAATCTGATCGATCCTGCGAGTAACCAAATAAGTAACCATTTGGAGGATCAGCGGTTGTTTACCAAAACCCTAGGTAAACACTGTGACAGAATCTCGTCGGGGGATGGGCTTAGAGATGCCATCTGGAAATGGGCTTAAAGATGCCATTTGGAAATGTTTGTTGAGGAGGATGGGCTTATAGACGCCATCTGGAAATGTTGAACTGCATGTCCTTGGTGAGTGGACGAGTATCAGAAAGGTATCCATGTTTTGGAACGTCTCTGAACTGGGGGCCTGAACAAGCAATAGATTGACATCCGTGTTTGGAGAATCTGTAAACTGTTTTCAGGAGTTGAAATTGAATAAGCAATAGAGCAACATCCGTTGTTGGGAAGCGTCCGTAAACTATTTTCAGAAGTCTTGAAGTGGAGAAGGAACCGGTGTAGGGTTTCCTGATGATGAGTCCGTGTAAAACTGCATCTGGATGAATCTGGGATAAGTATTAGAATGTCGCTGTGTCTGGGTCACATATGAACTATCTCTGAGTGAATCTGGAATAAGTATCAGAATGTCGCCGTGTCTGGATCACATCTGAATTATTTCTGGATGAATCTCGGAAGATGATGGTCTTTGTCTGTCGACTGACCTTACCTGAAAAGGTAAAGAGTTAGTCGTATGCAATTTCATGATGCATGATGCAATGTATGTTATCAGTGTTCATTATATGAATGTGATGACTGCGTATGTAAGCTGATGAGCTAATCTTGCTGAGGATAGATGCATCCTGGATGACTGGGGACAGAAGAATCTTGACTGCTGCCGGGGAGAACAATTCCTTGGCTGCTGTTGTGGAGGGCAAGAATCTTTTGATTGCCGCAGATGAGGAGTCCTGGGACCACTGTTGGGGAATCAGAAGCTTGGGTTGTATGCCAAACTACTGGGGAATTCCTATCTTAACGAGATCTTCACTGGAGAATATTCTAATATTCTGTGAGACACTGAGAATGAGAGTCTTCAACCTTCTAGGGGATTGATAGTTAGAAGTTTTAGCTCCGCTGGGGATATTGAAACTTGACTCTGAGGGGAATTAGCTTCTGTAAGGCTCTCTGGCTGTGGATTTCTTTGAGAATGCTCTTTCTCTGCTAAAGATCCTGAAGTTAACTCTGCTTGGGGAATTAGGAATTCAGGAGAATCTTTAATCTGTTGGGGGTCAGAAATTGGGAGTGTACCAATCTTATGAGGTGATGAGAATCTTCATGCTGTTAACGATCAGAAACTGGGAGTATACCAATCTTCTGAGGTTTTGAGGATGAGAGTCTTCATTCCGGAGAGAAAACAGATTTTCAGTTGTCTGTTATCTTGTTGGTGGTTGTAATTTTCAACAGGTGATGAAAATTTTTTTTTTGATGATTACTACTTCAAGATGAAGGAACCTGGATGATTACTACTTCAAGATGAAGGAACCTGGATGATTACTACTTCAAGATGAAAGAACCTGGATGATTACTACTTCAAGATGAAGAAACCTGGATGATTACTACTTCAAGATGAAGGAACCTGGATGATTACTACTTCAAGATGAAGGAACCTGGATGATTACTACTTCGAGATGAAGGAACCTGGATGATTACTACTTCAAGATGAAGGAACCTGGATGATTACTACTTCGAGATGAAGGAACCTGGATGATTACTACTTCGAGATGAAGGAACCTGGATGATTACTACTTCGAGATGAAGGAACCTGGATGATTACTACTTCAAGATGAAGGAACCTGTCGATCAATCTGCATATGTTAAGAATGCTGTTGAAAGGTAATTTGTGCCGGAGAATGAATCCTTGACAAATGTTGGGGAAATAAACCCATGATTTCTGGTCTGCTAGAGAATTTTTCATCACTGCCCCCAGTATCAGATGCATGTGATATTTCCAGGAAACTTGGTCTATTCGTAACCCTTGAGATTGACATTCGAATGCCCCAAGTGATGGTGACGGAGACTTGCCCCAGGTTAGTCTGCAATTGAGAGATTTTGTTGAAATCTTGACTGGACTGCCCCAGGTTAACCTAACTTCGAAAGATCTGTTGAAACCTTGATTGGACTGCCCCAGGCGTGCTGGATAGTGACATGTCATGCCCCCTTGTTGATAGGATATTGTTGTAATGGAAGTGTCATCCTTTTTGAAGTGATTTTATTCACTGAGAGAGTTTTCGTTCCTCCGAACATTCGCTGTATGAATTTCTTCGCTGTCGAACAAAAAGCCAAATGCAAACAGTGATATTCAGGCAATGCAAAGTTTATGTTGGTCTCGAAGTTTTGAAAAAATGCGTTTTTTAGCAGAAAACTTTTTGTAAGACAAATCAACACAAGATTTCAGAGCAAAGCCTTACAGGAGTCATGATACCTTTTGTAACAGTATGCTTTCAAACTAACCCATGCTTCAATTAGGACTTGTGAAGGGTTATAACATGGCTTGGTTCACGGTTTAAGAAACAAAGGATAAAGGCTCAAAGTATATTTGTACCCACCCGCTCTTCGTGATTTTCTTCAACCCTAAGCTCAGTTAATTGTGCGTCACACTCTATTTGAACTTGGAACGACTTTTGGGTGATGGTTCACCAATTGAATTTTGGGAGACAGTCATCATCTCTTTTTCTTTTTCAACATTTTTCATGTTGTTGAGGATTTGTAATGACCTCTCTATTTTGATTTTGATTTGTTATCCCTAACTTTTGCCTGATTGTTCCCGTTTTTTGAGATTACAGTCAGCGGGATGCCCCAGCTTTCTTAAGCCTTCTTTACAGGTTTTGGCTCGGCGGGCTCTTCTATTTTGAGGGATTGACTGTCTATGTGATAGGGAACCACCCTTGTCTTTTGATTCCATAGGATTGCTTTTTCTTTCGACGTCGTTCGTTGTATTACGAACTGAGAGTTTGAGACTTCAATGCGCATTTTCTTTTGAATTAACTGAGATACTACCCTGCCCCAGGTTTATATCAAAGGTGTTTAGAACAGAAAACTCCTACTTCTTTGGATCGAAGGGGTTGACTAGGGATTAACTTCCTTATAACTCTAGTGTTTGGGAATTGAAAGAAATGCCTGTACATCGTCATCAAGGTTTGTTCAAAAGCATACTGTATGAGATTATGGTATTGTTTCATCATCCTCCCTCTAAAGGCTTGCAGCTTTTTATCAAGAGTCAAATATCATAAAGAAAGCAGAAAGCATAGTTCAAGTGTAATGAAAATGAGTGGATCAAATCAAGACAAACATATGCAATGCATTAATGAAACAAAGTTTGACATTAATAGATAATTGTTTGAATGACAAAGAGATTACAACTTGGAAATTCAAAGAAACAAAGACGCTCTCAATGATTTGGCATATCAGCATTGATCACACTTGGAGGGTCAAAACATGATCTCCCCGACATCAATCAAGTCCTGAATCTGGTTCTTCAAAGTCCAACAGCTGTCAGTGTCATGCCCAGGACTGTCAGAATGGTAGGCGCATCTCACACTCGGGTCAAACCTAGAAGAGGAAGTATCAGGATTTTGAGGAGAGTCCTTTGGCGTGATTAACTTTAACTTCAGCAATTGTTGAAACGCTTGAGACAAAGGCATGCTGAAGTCAGTGTACTGCCTTTCTTGATATCTCACCCTACGTCTCTTGCCCCGTTTTTGTTAAACAGTTGCGGGATCAGAGATTAGGATTGCCCCTGCATGTTGATCATGACGACCCTTTTGACTAGTCACTGCACTGAACTCTTGCTTTCTGTTGTAGGGAAATATCTGAATATCGGAGGTTGTAGCTCCTTGGATCTTTCCACTCTTGATGCCAGCTTCGACCCTTTCGCCGGTCAATATCAGCTCGGTGAACCCAGCTGAGGAGCTTTTAATTAAGTGATTGAAGAAAGGCCCGGTCAGAGTTCCCATGAAGATGTCAATCAGCTCCCTATCAGTTAAAGGAGGTTGCACCCTACCAGCCAAATCTCTCCACCTTTGAGCATACCCTTTGAAATTCTCGTCCGAACCCATGGTCATGTTCTGCAATTGCACACGAGTTGGTGCGAGATCAGCATTGTACTGATACTGTTCGTAAAAAGCCCTGGCTAGATCTTCCCAGGTGTGGATGCGAGAACTCTCCAATTGATAGAACCACTCGAGTTGAGCCCCTACCAAACTTTCTTGGAAGAAATGGATCCAAAGCCTTTTATCAGCTGTGTATGGTTGAATCTTGCGGACATAAGACTTTAGATGCATCTTAGGGCAAGAGACTCCATTGTACAGAGCAAAGGTAGGGACTTTGAACTTTGGAGGGATGACCAATCCAGGAACCAAACCCAAGTCTCCTAAATCCAAGCCAGGTATTTGTTGGATCTCCATAGCATTGAGGCGATCCTCCAACTCTTTGTACTTGTCATCAGCGAGAGGATATTGTTCTTCGGAGTAGTCAGCTTCATCTTAAACAATCTCCACATTGTGGTCTTCTTCAAGACTATCCCCCATATTGGATGGAGTTGGAAGATCTTGGGCTTTAGGTCTTCTCCTCAAGTTCAGGATGCTGGCTGCCTTCTTGGACTTCTTCTTCTGGTCTTTGAGGAGGAGAGCTGTTAGATCCTCTTGTCCTTTACCCATAGCCAACATCATTTGTTGGAACTGAGCATTTTGAGCCTGGAGATCTTTCACCGTTTGTTCCATATCCATCTTACTGAAATAAACAGTAGGAAGAATAAGGGAACCTGAAGAGGAGAAACCTGCTATGCAACGATATGTATGATATATGTGCAATGTTTTCAAGGATCTCTTGGGGTAAACACAAGATAATGTTAGAGGTTGAACTTCGATCTTTGATTGGAGATCTTTGCACCGGTGTATGTCTTTCTGCGAGAATCAAGCTCACCATGTCAAGTGGGTCATAGCCCCTGATTCAAGTTGTTGTACTTGATCTTTGATTGGAGAACTTTACACCGGTGGACGTCTTTCCACGAGAATCAAGCTCACCATGTCAAGTGGGTCATATCCCCTGATTCAAGTTGTTGTACTTGATCTTTGATGGCATTTGTTAGAGGAGAAACCTCTAGCTCTTTTGGTAGACGTCTGGTTCAACGTAACCCTGCATCAACAAACCCTCGAGATCCTTGAAAAGGTTAGTGAAAAATGCTATGGTATGATGATGTTATGTACATGTATGTAAAAGAAAATGAGTGTATATACAGGCAATCATATTCATACAAAGCAAACAAGTCCTTAGGTTTAGGCTTGCATGGGGTTCGTAGGTAAGTACACTCTTGAAGTCAGTTGGCTCATCCTGTCCTAAAAATAGAAACCGGGTTCTAAGGAGCTCAATATCATTGGATTGTTTTCTGTGTTCATTGTTTCGGTTTAGCCACTTAACTGGCGACTGAAATATTCCAAGAAAACAACCCTCAATGAGTGTAGTATCGAGTATCTACCCACTTCAGACTGCACCAAAGTCGGTCATCTCACTACACCTTCTTAGGATGGTCAATTAAGGTTCTAAGAGTTCGTTAGTGCTTCACGATATCACTCAACGGCCCCGTACTCTCCTTGATTGAACTCAAGGGTTACCGGTACTCACAAATATGTCACATTAACATAGCTTACTGCTTCAACCGTGTCGGTATACCCCACACAGTTCCCTCACAGTTTTATTGCTATTTACCTAAGAAGGTGCCCCAAACCCGGGTGTAGGATTTACAACAAACCCAAACAAGGAACCCAAAAAGTAAAGCAATCAAAGCAATCAAAGCAAGCATATATAGGTGATCTAAAACCCTAAGGTAGCCCCACTTTTAGGAATCCCCAGCAGAGTGGCCAGTTCTGTTATACGGTGGGAGAACTGACTTGAAGTTTTGCGTTTGTATTCACACTTGTTCGGTTTAGCAAGAGTCGCCACCGACTTTTTATTTTATCCTAAAGGAAAGGTTAAAAAAGCACAGGAAAAACCTTTTGAGATGTTTCGTGGGTTCGGGGGGTAGATTATGAAAAGGGAAGGTGCTAGCACCCTTTTCATCCATGGTTATCCATGGGCTCTTAGTTACTTGGTTTTAGATCACTTGCCTTGATTTTTGATTGCTTGAAAATGGTGTGTGTGTTTGTATTTTGAAAATGTTTTTGAAATAGACGCCTTTGTTTCGGCAACCGTTGTAATGACTCGTGTTTGAGTATATACGAAGGTGTGTATCTTTTCGAAAAGATGTTTCAAATGTTTTTGTTTTGAAAGTGTTTGTGGAGCGTGGTTTGAAAAGTAGGCAAGTGTTTTTGCAAGTTGATCAAGCAACTAAGAGTTTTGTCTACCCCTAATGTACTCAAAGGTTTTTCTCATGTTTTTAACCCTTTTTAACAATTTTGTTCCACCATTGTATTTGGTGGACAATCTTGCGTTTAGGATGTTTAACGGGACGGGCGCGGGTCATCGTGTGGACCATGAATGCAATGGTGCCAAGTGTCTTTGGCAATTTTGCTTGAAGGGACTATGATCATTTTGATAGGAAACTTTCGAAAGCGTCATCGAGGGACTTATGATCATTTGAATTGTTTTGCCAAAGAAACTCGACGTGCAAGCATGGCCCATTTTGGAAGGCAACATGTGGGGTTACCCTAGGGGGTGCAAGTGTGATTGTGTATTGAGTTTATGTATTTGTCTTGTATTAGGTTATCTAGCGTTTGATTTTATGTACATACAAACCCTAGGTCTAACCATGGTATAATTGAAAGCGATAAATTGCGGGTATTTAAAGTCTACGCTATTACAAAATAGTATCCGGGAGTGGGGGGTACAAATTTACAAATGGGGATGAGACTTTAAATAATTACAACCAAATCGAATCGATCGCAATATAAAATATAATGTATAGCAATTTATAAGAGTAGCAAATGAATAATGTATCAATGTGAGTGTGTAAGTGTATGTGTAAATGTATGAGGTTTATTTACAAGTTTGAGAAATGCTAACTTAATGGGAAAATTAAGTATTTGATTTAATTAATTTTTGTATTCCTATATTTTTGTTTAATATGTACAAAGCTTTAATTGAAGAAAAGGGAAAATATTTCAAATTAAAGAAAATTATGTATTAGTGTATTTATGTACAAATAAGAAAATTTAATAAAAGAAAAGAAAAAGTTTTAAGAAAAAAAGCATTTAACTTTAAAAATCTATTTTTCTTATGTATTAACACTCATGTATTTTAATAAAGTATTTCTATGTACAAAGAAAATATTTTAAGAAAAGAAAATGTTTTAAATTGGAGAAAGAAAAAAATAATATGTTCAAGATTATTATTATGTTAAAAAAAGGTATTATTAATAAAAGATTGATGTAAAAATAATGTGTTAATTTATATATATAAAAGGATATGATAAGTAAAAAAAGTATAAGTTTGAAAGAATAAAAAACGGGCTTTAGAGTTCTAAGCCCAATGACCAATAACCAGGATAATGGGCAAAAGGGGGTGAACTCAGGAAGAACAAAATGGGCTTTAGGCGTTTAGAAAGGGCAAAGGCTCAAAGGCCTCATAACGTTTTGCAAGGGTTTTGAGTTATTGTTTCAGAAGGGAATTCTAGGGTTTGAGAATTACAGTGCCGTTCGTTCTCCACTTCTATCCTCTTCATCCTCTTCGCCAAGCGCCTAGATCAAGTCTTTTGCCCAAGCCACCAGCGCCACCATCTGTGTTCTATTCTCTCCACGGATATGCACAATGGCGCCAAGAGACGGTAAAGCATCCCTCCTTTTCCTTAAGGTTTCGATCTTTTTATATGTTGCGTGTTTTACTTTTCATCGTGTTCTGATCTTAAGAGTTTATTATCGTTGTTTCTGTTGAGGTATGAAAGGGAAAGGAAGAAAGTTATACTACCTCTTGGAGACGGAGGAGGAAGGGATTGGGAGGCGCTCAGGCGGCTGGACGGCGAGGGGATGATGATGATGAAGCTAGCTTGGAATCCTGGTATTTTTGTATTGCTTCTTTTTATTAGGGTTTGATGATGATCTTGAGAACCTTAGCTTTTGTCACTTCTTTCTTCTTCTTGTCTCTTGGCCTCGCTTCTGTTGCCTAGCTTGCTTGTATGCTTCAGAGATTTCTTTGATGATGATGTGCTGGAAACATTTTGATAATTTTCTTTTTCTCTTGAATGCTTGCTTCGTCTGTTTCACTTCTTTTCCTCTTTGGCCTGCTGAGTATGCTTGATGCCTTGATGATGAATATGGTTGTACTGATGCTTCTTGCGTTGCCTTGTATGTTTGCCTATGATGAAAACTTTCTGAGGCTTTTTGCGTTGCCTTTGAATGCTTTAGCTTGATGTGTTTGGTTGCCTGTTGATATTGGCTATACTGAATATGTTTATTGATTAATATGTTGAGATATGTTGTGATGATTTGGATGGCCCAATGAGGAAACTTTTCTGAGGGCTTAGAGGTTGCCTTGACACAGGTAAGGCTTAGCAGGTTGGGTTTGAATCTGGACAGTTCATGTGCTTTTGGTCTTTTGCACAGGTTATGATGTTTTTGAGCTTTATCAGCTTTGAACTGATTTGGCTTTAGGTTTGAAACTTATGTTGAAAACTGTTTGAGGCTATGGCTCTTTGTTCAGTTTACAGGTTGGAGTGTTCTGAATGGTTTTTCACAGGTTGAGTCCTAAGGCTTGACAGTTCAGGCTTGGACAGGGTTTTAGCTTCTTTTGCTTGGTTGAAAGCTTCAGGCCGGTTTTGCTTTGACTGAGGCTATGCTTTTTTATGCTTCAGGTTTGATGGACTGGTTATATCTGGTCTTTTGTTTATGTGGCTTGTGATGTATATGTTATGCAGGCGGAGGCTTGTCTTTTGAAAGGTTGAAGGCTTCTGTCCTTTATCCTGCAGGGTCTTGGCCTTTTTGCTATATTTTCTTAGTCAAATTTGTGGACAGATTTGTAAAGCTTGAGGTTTTCCCTCTTTGTGATATCCTGATGTATATGTTCTACCTCCCTTTTTCTATGTGCTCTGATATGCTGTTTATAGCCTTTAGCCTGCTGCACTGTAAGCTATTTTCCTCTCTCTTTCTCTCTCCGGATTTAAAGACAGCATTTTTATATTGCTTATGTTTGTCTTATTCTGAAAAGGCAAATGGTTGGAAAGTGATGAAATGGAACTTGCTTGCTTGCAATACATGTTTTCTCTGCACTTTATGTCTTCTTGATATCTTTCCATATCTTATTTTGACAGCATTTTGCTCCCTTGTGACAGTATCTTGTACTTTTGTAACTTGACATTCTTTGGACAGCTTTTTGGCAGCTTGTGGAAAGTTTGAATTTGGAACTTTGTAGTTCAGTTTGAACTTTTATAGTGGTACATGCTGTTGGAGACTTTTGCAACTTTGACAAATTTGAATTTGTGCAATTTAATTTTTAAATTGCAGGACATTCCATCCCTCTTAGTGAACCGGGAGAAATCCCGTGATTTGCAGAGAGGGCGAACTGATTCCAGCCAGTTGCCTTTAATGATGAATTCTGAATTAACTGTCTGCTCTTAATTTCAATTTATCTGCTTCTGACTTTTTCTTCTTTTCTTTGTTTTGCAGATAAAATTCAATGGAGCATTGGAGCAATGAATAGAAGATGAAGACTTAGGAATTTAGGATAGTTTTATTCCAAATTTAATCATTTGTAAACATTTATTATTATGAATACATTGTAAATAAATACCGTATTCAAACAACAATTGTAACGAATAATTAAAAGATGAATAAAATCCATTTTTTATCAGTTAATTCCTTTTCTTCTTTTCAAATATTTATTTTATTATTTATAATTCTTAAATTATAATAAATGGAAATAAATTCCAATTATCTTATCTTAGAATAAATAAACAATTAAATAAACATTGTGGTTTTAGCATCGATCAATTAATAAACCTGGCGCTTCAAAAATCCAAAGCAATACACAGTCAATCACAACAACTGCCCAAATGTCTTTTCTCTTAATGATTCAATCAAACGCTGCAAGCTCCCAGTCAGAAACCTCAGTCCATATTCCAGAGTGAAAAAGCATTGTAGACTTAATTCTTTCTGGGCGCACAAAACCCTAATTCTTGATTAAAAGTCAAAGAAGCGTCCGCCTGATCAAAACCTGAGCCGAAATCAACCAAACCCTAAGCAAACTGTTTGAACTGTTCCAGAGCCATGAAAACCCTAATTTTGTCTGACTGACGAGAAATATCTGTTTGACCGATTCTTGAGCCAGTCTGAAAAATCAGGAAAAGCTCGAAGCTGTGATTTCTTGTGGAAAAATACGAGGGCAAATTTTGGGGTACAACATACATTGACTGGCATGAGATGTTACCGTTTGCTCTTCATGTCTACCGTACTTCAGCTCGGACATCAACTGGGGAAACTCTATTTTCTTTGGTCTATGGCATGGAAGTTGTCCTACCAGTGAAAGTTCAGATTCCCTCACTAAGGATTATCAATGAAGCAGGCTTAAGTAAAGACGAATGGATTCAGACAAGATTGGATCAGTTGAACTGGATCGATGAAAAGCGGCTGACTGCTGTTTGTCATAGTTAGATGTACCAAAAACGTATGATCAAGGATTTCAACAAAAAAATCAGGCCTCGAGTATATCAAGCTGGTAACTTGGTAATAAAGCGCATCGTTCTTCCACAAGGCAACCCCAGGGGAAAATGGACTCCCACTTACGAAGGGCCATTTGTTGTCAAGAAAGTTTTCTCTGGCGGTGCCATGATGCTGACTACTATGGACGATGAAGATTTCCCACATCCTGTGAATGCGGACATAGTTAAAAAATACTACACATAAGAGACCCGCTAGGTTGACACACCTAGGCAAGATAAATGCATCCTGGAAAACCAAAGGTTTGGGCAAAAATTAGGGATATATGCAAAAGATTATACACCCGGCAAGTCGAAAACCCGAAAGGGTGATTTGGGCAAAAATGGGTATCCTGGTGGGCTGAAAACCCAAAAGGGCGGCCCAGGAAAAAATTAAGGATTGAAAGCGTATGACTATGTCCCGTGGAATCAACACATTCGAGTTTATTACCAAGGTCCAAGTTCAAACGGTTCAAGATCAATCCAATCAACTTCTATCAATGGCAAGGGACATTCTAAAACATTGTGGCAATAGTAGAGTTGGAACATAATGAGATCATTTCCACATGGCTGTTATCTTTGTTTTCAATTTTCTTATCCTTTCGACGATTTCCTCTTACTAGGATCTCCATCTCTTTGTTCAAAAATGCTTATTCATGGGCAAAACATCAATACAAATATACTTTGAAGTGCAAATTTTTTGTTTTGTTTTGAGTGCAAAGACGTCAAATGACTAAAATTAAATGAACATATACATATGAACATGTTTAAACTATTTAACAAATGTGAACTACCAAGCAACGACGATCATCTGTTTAATATAGTTGATATGTCCCCACAGAATCATCTCATTAAAATTATCCCCACGGAGCCTGCTACAATAAGCCGTCACCCCAATGGAGTTGCCCACAAGTTGGATTTAGGCAAACCTCGGTCAGAGTCTGAATCTCCCGACAACCCTCTCCCCAACTGAGTTGGACTTAAAAGAAGAAGCCTTATGGATTTCTTCCTAAAGAATTCACCTTGCCGGCATGTCATCAAATACTCTATTCAACAGGGTTTATTCCCCAACAAAACAATACGCTCCTCAACGGAATCATTTCCTATTCAAAAAACTTTCAGATACTATGAAGCATGGACCCGACAAGATAATAGTTTAACTTCTCAAGACACTATGAAGCCTAGATCCGACCAGATAATAGTTTAACTTCTCAATACACTATAAAGCCTGGATCCTACCAGATAGTAGTTTAACTTCTCAAGACACTAGGAAGCCTGGACCCTACCAAATAATAGTTTAACGTCTCCAGATACTATGAAGCCTGGACTCGACCAGATAATAGTTTAACTTTTCAAAATGCGATGAAGCCTGGACCCGACCAGATAATAGTTTAACTTTCAGATACTATGAAGCCTGGACCCAACCAGATAATAGTTTTAATTTCTCAAGACACTATGAATCCTAGACCCGACAAGATAATAGTTTTAATTTCTCAAGACACTATGAATCCTAGACCCGACCAGACAAGGGTTTAAACTTCTTTTCCCCGGTAGAGTTTTCCTCTACCCCCAGTAAGTTACTGTGAAGCCTGGGACCCGACCAGATATCAGTTCAACTTCATCCTTTCAAAAATCTGCTTTGAAGCCTGGAATCCGACTAGATAGCAGTTTAAAGTTAGCAAGTTACTGTGAAGCCTGACCCAACCAGATATCAGTTTCAACTTCGTCTTCTGAAGTAAGTTATTGTGAAGCCTGGAGCCCGACCAGATAGCAATTAACTTTATCCACCTCAGTTATTGCAAAACCTGGAATCCGACCAGATAGAAGTTTAATGTTAGTAAGTTTCTGCGAAGCCTGGAATCTGACCAGATAACAGTTTAACTTCATTCTCCCAAGAAATTTTATGCGAAGCCTAGAATCCGACCAGAAAACAGTTAATTTAATCTTCCCCAGTTAGTCATTGTGAATCCTGGAACCCGACCAAATAACAGTTCAACTTCAAGCAATTTTTTGCGAAGCCTGGAATATGACCAGATAATAGTTTAATTCACATCTTCCCATGCAAGTCACTACGAAGCCTAGAATACGACCAGATAACAGTAAACTTCATTATCCTCAACAAATTGCTACCAAGCCTGGATTCCGACCAGATAACAGCCAACTTCCAATGCTCTCCAGTCAGGAATGATTCACCAGTAGAGCAACGAACAACCGAAATTCCTAAACTTTATTCCTCCAAGCAGAAATAAACACTCTCCCCAGAGTTTCCTCAGAAAAAGAGCCAAAGTCAATATTCCCCAGCGGATTTCTCCTCAAAATAATAGAACAGGAATCCCCAGTGGAAATGTTCTAAACAAAGTTGAAGATATGCTTACTCTCCAACAACGGTTCAATATTCAGCCTCCCAAGGTTCACAAAAGGTTGTCCAGGATTTCTTTTCCTATACAAAGACACGTTGCAATAAATGCATCACATTCATAAACCATTACACATGCATGACAAATGCATACAACATAATCTCATTTATTTTGAGAACATCATTACGCCATGCATACATCTGCATGCAGCTAATTCTCTTCCTTGTAGGAAAAATCAGCAGGCAAAAGACATCTATCGTTTCAGTGTAAATCAACCGAAGGATTTATCCTGGTGCCTTCCCCAGTCTCTCTAGATGGCATCTTTAACCCCATTCCCTACAAAGTCAACTAACACATCATCGAGTGCAAATTTCTGGGCACTCTAGTGTTCAATCATTTTCTACCTTCAAGCTGCAAACGACAACGTGCCATACTTGCTTTTCAGGTTTAAGAAGATTGAACAGGGGTAGCTATTGTACCCCAAAATTTTCCATCTCATTTCTTAAGAAGTTTCTCACAGGATCTCCCATGACTCAAGTTTACAGCACTAATACATCAATTTAGGTTTGGAATTGGCACAAGGGCAAAATGGTCAAAATGCACACTGAAAAGTTAAACTTTGACTTTTGGATCAAAATCAAGTTTCAAGAATCATATTTCATCAATACATGTTAAAATATGAAATTTTGTTTCATCAAGAAAATCAAAAGTCAAAATCACTTTGGAAAAATCAAAATTCTAAACACTTAGAAATTTTTCTAAGTGTTAAGAAATATAATAAGTTCAGAACTTCTGGCCAGATTTTCATCAAGACGCAAGATGATTCAGAAAGAAATTCTAACACAAGAATTGTAGACCTCAACGAGATCTAGAACATTGCAGAACAACACTTCTCCAAGAGATGCTGGGATTTCAAGTTATACATCCTTGAAGGCACGTCCATGAAGCTAAGAGACTTAGTAAATTCTGAGCATTTTCAAGTCAGAATTTGGTTAGAACTTCTGGGCCAGTTTTCACATAGGTTCAATCAGAGTTTGCTAAGATGATTCAAAGAGAGGTTGCAAAGCACGTTACAAGCTTTCAGAAAAGTCTGAGAACTCCTCCAGATCATGCTAGAGCAGGGAGATTCAAAGATCAGAAGTTGGACATTTATTCTAAGTTACGTTGATGCTGAAATTCTGATCCAGATTCAAGTTTGCTGCATAATATCATGTTACATGCTTCCTTGCTTGTTAAATCTCATCATCATTTAATGCTCACACCCAATTTTGAGTTTTTATCCAAAGGATCTTTCCACGTGTGGTATAAAAGTACCATTGCTGTCCTTGGAAAGTAAACTTTTGTACAAAGTTTATGTTGGGGCCATGCTTTACTTTTGCTTCTGAATGTACTTCTCCATAAATCATGCCTACAAACTCAGATTAGGCACGGCTAAAGCTGATAACCACTCTACTTTGCCTTGAAACATGCTTGTCCAAAACTTGCTTCAAGAACAAGTCAACACCATAACACATGATGGATGTACTCTTGACTTATCCAAGCTTCTAAATCCTTTCCTATAAATTAAACTTCATTTTCAACTGTTAAAGGGGTCAAAGATTTAAGAAACAACCCTGAAACCTTGCTGAAAATTCCCAAGAACTTGAACCTGCAAACATAAACACGAAACCTGCTAGTTTTTATGATTTCTGCATTCAAACTCTAATTTTTCTTGTGTGTTTCTAGACCAAATCATCCATACAATTTTCTAGAATACATATAGAATCTTTCCCAACCTCTGCTTTCAAACTGTAAAACAATATTCACCACTCTCTGTTTCAAAAAACCATAATTGTGCCCCTTGACTGCACAAGAACTTTCCCATCATTCATAGCTCAAGCTAAGAGTTGCTTCAGCTTTTTGAGAACTTGAGGAAGCTGATCAGAACATCACAACAACCTGAACCAGACTCTCATACATAGAAAAATTTCCAGCTGCAAGGTTAGTTTCTTCTAACTTTTATCTCATTACTTAGGCATTGTTAGGCTTGCATTTTTGAAGATACAGTGTAGACATCGTGACTCTGATTCTGTACATATTTATAGATTTAGTTTATATGGCCTAAGTAGAGAGAATTTCATATCAGAATTCTTGAAGAAATTAGGTTTCAGAATTAGGATTAGCAAAATTCATGCTTGCTGTTGGTTTACAGTTCCGATGCTTTGTATTTCTGAAACCTTGATGAAATTTTCCATAACTGTTATATTTGCATTTTCCATTTTTGTTGAGAAATGACTAAGTTGCATATACTCTGGTTGGCATGGGGGAAGAGATGAAGTTCATCATCAGAACTTACTTTGTAAATATGTTTATGTTTTTGCTTCTAATACCAGATGTATAACCACCCCGGCGGAAGAGAGCACGCACATAAGACATTAGTATTAAAGGTCCTGAGTTCTAGCCTCAGAAACATCTTTTTATGTTTATTTTTTAACATTTTTACCCCATTATTTTCCAAACAATAACCCTGGACCAAAACTTCTGGATAAAACCTCTCCCATTTGTTTGTCAAAATAGTACCCCTAGACCAGAACTTCTGACCTTCTAATAACACTAGAACTTCTAGGCCCTCTCAGCAACCAGAACTTCCAATCCTCCAGTAACACCAAAACTTCTAGGTTTCCTATTGTATCAGAACTTCCAGGGTTTCCTTTGTTCCCAGCAACCCCAGAACTTTAGTGCGTACGGATCCATAACCTCTACCCTTCCCCATTTTTGCTAATGTTTGCTTTCTGATTTGCAGCGCGCCTGAGTCAGAACTTCTGCTTTCGCTTCTTTCAGCAATGTGCTAATTCTGACTCTTACTCTCTTATTATTTTTATCGTCACTTTATTTTCGTTAATCAAAAGAACCAAAAAATACTTTATATTCACATGCTTTATTTTATTTCTTCAAAAAAAAAAACAAAAAGACTAAAAATATTTTCTTAAGCAAATTTATTTCTTCTCCTAACAAAAACAATACAAGTCTATTTTCACATTTCTTGTACATTATTTCAATATGGTTGTAATAGATAATTAGGACTTTTATTTCTTGCAATCACCATTTGTAACTTTGTACACCCCATCCCTAAATGATTGTAATAGCGTATAATATTTATTTTCCGTAATTTATCGCTTTCATATAAATGCTAGTAATTAGGATTTGTATGGGAAGATAAAATCAATGCTTAGAAAATACTAATTCAAAGACAAAAATGAATGCAATCAAACACACTTTGCTCACGTACACCTCTAGGGTTAACTCCACTTGTTGTCTTATGAAAAATGGTCATGTTATGCATGTGAGACGTCATAGCAAAAACAATCAAAAGTACAAGATCATAGTCCCTCGATGACGCTTCGAATGTTGCCTTACAAATGATCTTAGTCCCTCAAGACAAATTCTAAGATATCTCACAACATTGCTATCATGACTATACGATGACCCACACCCGTCCCTTTACATCCAAATATAAATCTTCTTAGTAATCAATGATAAGATAGCAACATCTAAAGGAGGATGAAAAGAACAAAGACTTTTTGATTAGGTAGAAACGTTCTTAGTTGCTTGCTCGCTTTCAAAACAAACCTCTTTTCAAACACATCAACACTTTCCATGAAATATTTTCAAAAGTCCAACACTTTGTATACATTCTTATAAAGACAGGAATCATTACAAAGTTTTCCGAAATGAATGACTCTTTTCAAAAGTACTTTCGAAAAACCACCACAAAGCACACTTTCAAACAAAGCAAGTGATCTAGCAAGCAACTAAGAGCCCATAGATAACTATGGATGAAAAGGATGCTAATACCTTCCCTTTTCATAATCTACCCCCCTAACTCAAGGAAATAATCTCAAAGGTCTTTCCTGTTCTTTTCACCCTTTCCTTTATTGGATAAAAGAAAAGTCGATGACGACTCTTGCTATCCGCAACAATTGCGATCAAACGCAAAACATCCCAAGTCAGTTCTCCCACAGTGTTACATGAGGTGTTACTTATAACCCTTAGCTAGCTCTATGACAATTTGGCTATGCTCGAAGGGATGGTGCCCATTACACACTCATTCAAGGTATCATATTCGACTATGAAAACGATGTTCAAGGTTATCATTGAAGGTTTGTACATGCTTCGGGCATGGTAAGAAAAGTTGACAGTAAGACTTTGGGGCATAAGAATTCCATCCCTCTTGAACCTTATCTCAAATGGGTACGAGCTCGTGCTTAATGTCTCATGATGCCATATCCAGCTATCTTACCAATAGTTGTGGAGCCTGTTGCCGAGGGAGATACTTCTTATACTATTCTCCATCCTAACATGCCTACCGACCTCGAAGAATTGCACAGATCATGGATTCAACTCAAGGGGGAACGAGACACCTTTGAAGCTCGATTATATGCAAGCCAGAAGGAAGTGTTGGAGCTCACAAGGAAACTTCAGGAGGAGCAAATCCTGAATGCATACGTTGCACCAAAGAAGAAGTGCCCGTGGGAGACTTGAGTCTTTTGTTTTAGGAGTCTATTCTGTTGTCTCCTTGAGACCTTTTTGCTTTTTCATTGTAAGCCCAAGGGGTAGTTGTAATATTTTAACTTATTAATACAATTGTTGTGTTTTTTTCCTTTTTGGCTAGAAAATTTAAATTCCTTAAGGTCCTTGAAAGCATTGCATCCGTATAGCATGCATCATATCATAAGCAGGTTTTATGATATAAGTTTCCTCATCTTCTTACTGTTTATTTCAGTATAAGATGGCTCTAGAGCAAACCGTCAAAGATCTGTAGAATCAACACGCACAGTTCCAAGAGACTCTCCTCAACCTAGCCAAAGGTCAGCAAGAAATGATGGCACTCCTTGTAACCAAGAAGAAGACTAAGAAGAGGGATGTCATCCTCAACATGGGAAGAAGGTTCAAGGGGCCTTCCCGACTAGCCCAAATAGAAGAGGCTTCTTCTGAGGAAGAAGACAACCAAGAAGAGGAAGCTAGAAGCATTAAAGATGGGGGTTGAAATAACCAAACTACTGAGGACAAAGACTATTCTGAGGAGCAATACCCACCGGAAGATGATAAGTACAAACAACTCGAAGACCGACTTAAGGCTGTAGAGATCCAAACAGTGCCTGGTTTGGACTTTGGAGACTTAGGTCTGGTCAATGGGGTGGTCATTCCCCATAAATTCAAGGTCCATGTCTTTTCCAAATACAATGGGGTCTCCTGCCCAAAGACACACCTGAGGTCTTATGTCTGCTAGATTCAACCGCACGCCGCTGATAGAAAGTTATGGGTGCACTTCTTCCAAGAAAGCTTATTTGGAACATAATTGAAATGGTTCTATCAACTTGAGGGGACTGACATCCACACCTGGGAGGATCTAGCTGTTGCCTTCTACAAACAATACCAATACAACACTGATCTTGCACCAACTCATGTGCAGTTGCAGAATATGACTATGGGTTCAAATGAAGGTTTTAAAGAGTATGCTCAAAAGTGGAGAGACCTGGATGGAAGGGAGCAACCCCCATTGACTGACAGAGAGTTAGTGGACATGTTCAAGGGCACCTTGACTGGTCCATTATTTAATTTGATGATTGGGATTTCATCATCTGGGTTCACTGAATTGATTTTGACTAGCGAGCGAGAGGAAAGCGGAAATAAAAATGGAAAGATCCCAATGGCCTCAACCTCTAATGCTGTATAGAAACCATTTGTTGGTATGAAGGAAACTACTGTTGTTTATGGACAAAGGAGCCGTTTCAAGAATGATCGTCATCAGTCGATATGAGATGTATTCATTTCAAACCTGACCCCAGTTTAATGACCATAACAATAAAACAGTCAACAAAGGCCTGATGCCCCGAGGAGGCAATTCACTAGAATTAACATGTCATTGTCTTGAGCTCTACAACATATTTTGAAGGAAGATTTGGTAGCACTGCGAGATCCTTCTCCAAATCCCAATATTGCCTCCCCAAAATACAATCCGAATATGAAATGCGCTTACCATTCAAACATCCCTAGCCATGACACAAACAACTGTTGGGCTTTGAAAAACAAGATCCAAGATTTGATTGATAACAAGGTGATCGAGTTTGACCCTCCACAAACCCCTAATGTCATTATTGCTTCCATGCCCAGTCATGGTAAAGGTGTCAATGCAATTGATGATGTCTCCTTTGTCTCCGCCATAGATGATTTGACTACTCCATTACTGGCCGTTAAGAAGAATTTGCTAAGATCCAATTTATTTCCTAGCTGCCTTGAAAACTGTTATCATTGTCTTTCCCAAACTAATGGTTGTATATGGCTGAAGAAAGGTATTCAATTCCTGATTGATAACCATGAAATTTGTTCGAGAAAACTCCGTTCATGAAAAGTTTACCTCAAGACGTTACCATAATCACAATCTCCAACACCCATATTAGGATCACCTCTAAAGGCCCTATAAGGATTCCTGCTGAGCCAATAGTGGCCCCCCTGATTATCACTACACTGGGGCCAGTCCCCTACTCATCTGACAAAGCTCTGCCTTGGAACTATTGGGCAGAAGTTTATTATCATGGTGTCAAGCAAGAGCCATGGACTGCTAAAAATGAAGATGCCAAAATCACAAACATAGCCGAAACTAGTAAGGTCACCAGGACAGGAAGGGTCTTCTCTCCCGAGATCTCTCCTCCAACAACAACACTTGTTCGCATTCCAGCTGATGGGCCAACTACCAATGCCCGAGGTAAAAAGAAAGTTACTGAGCCTGCCCTAACGGAGGCACCCCCAAAAGAAGTTACAATTGAAGATCCATCTAGACAAGAGATGGAAAAAATCTTGAAGATCATCCAAAAAAGTGACTACAAAATAGTTGAGCAGCTGGGGCAGACACCCTCAAAGATATCCATGCTCTCCTTATTGTTATGCTCCGATGCACATTCCCAAGCTTTGTTGAAATTCCTGAAGAATGCCCATGTTCCACAAGAAACCACTGCTGATCAAATTGAGAATTGTATAGCAAGCCTAACTGCTGACAATGGCTTGGGATTTTCTGATGCATATTTAACTCCAGCGGGGAAGAACCACAATAAAGCTCTCCACATCTCTACTGAATGCAGAGGCGTCACCCTGGTGCATGTGTTGGTAGATATTGGGTCCTCCCTCAATGTCTTACCTAAAGGAGCTTTGGATAGACTAGACTGCGATGGATTGGTGTTGAAACCCAGTGATATTGTAGTAAGGGCCTTTGATGGTTCGAAAAGAATGGTCCACGGAGAGGTTGATCTCCCGGTCAAGTTGGGGTCTCAAGTCTTCAATTCAACATTTTATATAATGGATATTCGCCCCGCCTATTCTTGCTTGCTAGGACGCCTATGGATTCATGCGGCAGGCGCGATTACCTCTACTCTACATCAAAAGCTGAAATACCGAGTGAAAGGGAAGATTGTCACAGTCTGTGGAGAGGAAGAATTCATGGTCAGTCATTTGAATTCTTTCATATACGATGAAATGGATGGTGAATTCATTGAAACTCCTTGTCAAGAATTTGAATTAATCCCTCCAACGATTGTTGTTGCTAAAGTTATGTCTGCTACCCCAAGAATGGCCTCCCTTAAGGACGCACGGGCTATTGTAGAAGATGGAGGTTGCACTATTTGGGGACAACTTCCCGACATTCCCTATAAATCCGACAAATTTGGGTTGGGTTTTACTTCAAAGGCTCATAAAGAGGTTCGACGTGCTCGTGCTGGTGGACCACCTCTCTCTATTAGCAATAATGAAGTCAATTCTCTGGAAGACACTGATAGTGATATTGACTTTGATGATTGGATATTCCCAACTGCTGATGGCAGACTCAACAACTGGAAGGCCAAAGACCTCATCTCAATCTCCTTCATTTAGGATTAATTTCTATTTCCTATTTTTATTGCTTTAAGAAGTTTGTCTGTATAATTTATGTTAAAACAATGACTTTAAACCATATGTCTTTCCCGACGCACAATGGTCCATTTGTTAAGGGTTGTCATTTCATATATCATATGCTCATTTAATGGAAACATTGGATGATTTTGCATTCAAATTTTTTGCGCTCCTTGTATTTCTTTTACTTTACTGCATTTTTCAAAATAGCCATGTGACCTTACATGCACACACACACACACACACACATTTGAAGATTCATATCCACTCCAGATCTCATTGACAACAATTCTACTATTTTCGTTTATGACTTCAAAAATCTAATCTATCAAGCCGAAGGTGAAGGTGAAGAAGATTGTGAGATACCTGGAGAACTCGCCAGACTCCTAATACAAGAGGAAAAGGCTATCCAACCGCACGAAGAACAAGTCGAAGTGATAAACTTGGGTACTGAGGCAGATAAGAAAGAAGTCAAGATCGGTGCCAACTTAGAATACAATGTCAAGAGCAGATTGGTACAGATGTTGCACAAATATGTTGAAGTATTCGCTTGGTCATACAAAGACATACCTGGGCTCAATACTGATATCGTGGTTCATCATGTGCCAATGAAAGAGGGTTGTTCTCTGATGAAACAAAAGGTTTGTCACATGCATCCTGATATGTCTGAGAAGATCAAGGATAAGGTAATGAAACAATTTAATGCAGGTTTCTTGGCAGTCACGTCGTACCCCTAATGGGTTACAAATGTTGTTCCAGTGCCAAAGAAAGACGGTAAGGTTCGTATGTGTGTAGACTACATGGATTTAAAAATGGCGAGCCCCAGAGATGACTTCCCACTACCGTATATTGATGTCTTAGTATACAACACTGCTCAACACAAGGTGTTCTCCTTCATGGATGGATTTTCGGGTACAACCAAATAAAAATGGCGCCCGAGGACATGGAGAAAACTACTTTTGTCACACAGTGGGGCACCTTCTGTTATATGGTCATGCCATTCATGCTGAAGAACACAGGTGCAACTTATCAATGGGCTATAGTGGCTCTATTTCATGACATGATTCATCATGAGATAGAAGTCTATGTTGATGATATCATAGAAAGGTCCCAAACTGAGGAAAAGCACCTTGACCATCTACACAAGTTATTTGAAAGGCTAAAGAAATACAAGATGAGGTTGAATCCCAACAAACGCATCTTCGGGGTAAGGTCTGGTAAGCTCCTATGCTTTGTCATTAGTGGTAAAGGAATTGAGGTTGACCCCACAAATGTCAAAGCTATCCAAGAAATGCCAACTCCTAATACTGAGAAGGAGGTCAGAGGTTTTCTAGGATGACTAAACTACATTTCCCGATTCATCTCTCTCTTAACTGCTACTTGTGAGCCAATCTTCAAGCTATTGAAGAAAGATTAAGTAGTCAGATGGAAGGACGATTATAAAATGGCTTTTGATAAGATCAAGGAGTAACTTCAAGAACCTCCAATTTTGATGCCACCAGCGGAAGAAAGACCTCTGATCATGTACTTAACCATGTTAGAGAGTTCAATGGGTGTGTGTGTTGGGCCAGCATTACGAGTCTGGTCGAAAAGAGCATGCAATATACTACCTTAGCAAAAAGTTTACCGACTGTGAAACAATATATTCACTACTTGAGAAAACTTGTTGCACTTTGGCATTGGCTACTCGTCGACTAAGACAATATATGTTGACTCATACCACTCTATTAATCTCTAAGATGGATCCCATCAAGTACATCTTTGAGAAGCCAACTCTCACTGGAAGGATATCCCGATGGAAAATGATCCTAAATAAATACAACATCCAGTACACTACATAAAAGGCAATCAAAGGAAGTGTATTGGCGGATCATTTGGCACATCAAGCTATGGATCATTACCAATCTATGAAATTTGAATTCCTGGACGAGAATATCATGCTGATTACGGATTGTGAAAAGCCTGAACTGTATGAAGGACCTAAACAAGGATCCCGATGGACTATGGTTTTTGATGGAGCTTCCAACACACTAGGTAACAGATTTGGGGCTGTGATTATTTCTCACAGGTTTCCATACTCCTTTCACTTCTAGAATTCCTTCGACTATACCAATAATATGGCCAATTATTCAGCTTGTGTCATGGGCCTTAAAGCTGCTATTGACCTAAGAATCAAATTCTTAAGTGTACATGGAGACTCAGCTTTGGTCATCAGTCAAGTCAAAGGAGATTCTGATACAAAACATCCAAACCTTATCCCTTATAAAGAGCTTGTGCTAACTTTGATCCCATACTTTGAAGAGGTTACTGTTGTACCCCAAAAATTTTCCCTCTCATTTCTCACGAATTTTCTCACAAGATCTCTATTGGTTCAAGACTGCACAAGGTTTGATCAACTCAAGATACCTCTTCAAACACTGATGACTCAAAACTAGGGTTTGAGTTTTCACAAGTACAATTGGACTTTTAATGCCCCATATAGTTTCCATGGATCATATTGGGCTCTCAAGCATCAGGTCGAAGATGGAACTTCTGAATCCTCGAAAGGAGGAAGAGGAAACTGTCGAAAGGGAAAATCAGATAAAAAAGGTGTGCAGTTACAGATAACCATGTCGAATTCAAAATCTGGTTCAGGTTGTTTGAGCCACATGAATGATCGAAAGAAGTGGTTGGCAGATTTTTGACAAGTCAAAGAAGAGCAAGCTTGCTTTGATCTATAAGCGTCGACTATGCAATGGTTTCTTCGAGCAACCTTCTTTGATCCACCTCTAAACCCTTCTACACACATAGTTTCGACACTATGAATTACAATTTAACACACCACCTAATTCATTGTGTATAAACAATCTATATTCATCATGGTTCTTAGTCTTCTGAATACCTCGACCTGCACTCCCTTCGTCATGATATCTGCAATCTGATTCTCAATTCTGCAGTGTTCCAAATTCATCTTCCCATCTGCTATCTGCTCTTGGAGATAATGGAACCTCATGTCGATGTGCTTTCTTCGACCATGTACTATTGGGTTCTTCGCCAGATTGATAGCTGAGATGTTTTCTATCTTCATGCTTGCTTCGATCCCCAAGCTTCGACTGGGCAATGACTTCTTTGAACAACCTGCTTCGATCCACCTCTACACCCTTTGATACACATAATTTCGACACTATGAATTACAATTTAACAAAAAAAACTTGCTGATAATAGTTCATTGCAGGAAGAAGGTACTGACGACATAGTCTTTCAAATGAGTAATGGAGGAAAATTTATGATTAGAGATGTGCTCTATGTACCTGGAATAAAGTGCAACTTGTTAATTGTTGGATAACTAGTCGAAAAAAGTTTCTCAGTTTTTATGAAAGATGGAGTTTTAAGATTGTTCGACACCAAGAACAATTTAGTCTTAAAATCTCCGTTGTCGAAAAATAGGACATTTAAGACAATTACCAATTCGACAGAAGTTCAATGTTTGAAAATTGTTCGACCACAAGGATAGTTGGTTTTGGCATTTGAAGTTTGGACATTTGAACTTTCGACCACTTAATCAACTGATTACTCAAGATCTGGTTACTGGTATTCCAAGTCTTCAGATGCCTGAAAAAACTTTGTGAAGTTTATTTAGTAGGAAAGCAATCCAGAAATTCTTTTGTTTCGACTATGCCAATGAGATTATCTTGCATACTTAAAGTGGTACATTCAGATGATGTGGTCCATTCGAAGAACATACAATTGGTGGAAACAAATATTGTTTTGTCTGTTAATGAGTTTGGTTGAAAGTTATGGATCTATGTAACCAAAACGAAAGGACAGAGTATTCGACATCTTTAAGAGATTCAAGATGCTTGTCAAAAACCAGAGTAAGAAAAAGATCAAAGTTCTACAGAGATTCAAGATCTTTGTAGAATGAATCAAGTTGAAGACAAAATATTGAAGAACATTGATCAAATCCATAGGCCATGCTACATGATCTTGCTTTGCAGGCCTTAAACTTATGTTTCACTCCATAATTAATTGTTTACACAATTAATTAAGATCTTACCCAAGTATTTAAAATATTGTCCAAGCCAATTTTCCCTTAATGGCACAAAGTTACCATTGCCATTTTAGAAAAGAAAGCTTTATACAAAGTCAATTTGTATTGAGCCTTGCACTTGTTCTTTCTGCAACATGTGTAAGGTTGCTACCAACTCAGATCATGCTTGTACAATACTTTGGGACCTGTCTTCTCACTTTCCTTGAGAAAAGAAAGTTATAGAGCCAAAAGGCCAGAACTCATAAATCTGGTATGCAAGCAATCTCTAACCTTTTCAATACATATATACAAGTTTTTGACAAACAAAAGAGAGGAGGAGAAAAAAGGAGGAGAGAGAGGAGAGAACACGAGATTACAAGCATTAGAACACTCCCAAACTCTCAAAAACTTAGAACCTGCACACAAGCACAAAACATAGCACATTCTGACTTTACACATAAAATCTCAAACCCCTTCGTGCGTTTTTTGGCCTTTTAATTCACTAAGCTTCCATATACCACATAGAAACTATCCCAACCCTTAAACCACTTTTGTAACTCCTCCTTCCTCATCCACCATTTCAAAATCCAGCATTGCAGCTTGACTTGTCCAAAGCACTTGGGAAAGCTACAAGACATTCTAACAATTGGAATAGCTTCAGGGAAGTCCAGGCAAGCTTAATCCATCATCAAACCATTTCTAGAAGTCGTGTAAAAGTCATTCGAGTTTCACTCAAAGAGGTAAGTTTTTCAAACTTGGAACTCTTCATTCAAGCATCATTTGTATATACATTATGAAGAAAAGATGTAGATATCATGTCTAGGAAGCTGACTATGTCCATAGTTTGATTATCATTGCTTATACATTGAGAATTTCATCTATGATCAGTTAGGTCTTAACTTTGGTACTAAACAAAATTCATGCAAACCTTTGACCCATAAATTTTGAAAATGATGTGGTTAGATTCGTATTCAAATTTTAGGCAGGTTTGATGTTTACATTTTTTGATTTGGCTGAGAAATGAAGCTTTTAGAAGCTTAACAAGGAGTTATCATGGCCTGCGCGCGCAAGGAAGATGAAGCTAGGAATTTTAAACATTTAGAAATGAGTTCTTTTTATATTTAATTGAAGTTATCTTATGAACGGATGAAACAGACCACCCCAGTGGTACAAACAGCGCGCACTAAAGCCTTGCCATGTAGAAGGTCTTGGGTTCGAGCCCCAATGAGACCTTTTGTCATCTTTCCAAATTTTCTCACCTTTTTTTGTTTGCAGAAAGCGCGCCTGGGCCTCTATTGGCTGGGCCTTGACATTTTTATTTTTCTGACTCCCCATTTTACTTCAGCAATGCAGCCCATTTTTATTTTTTTTAGTTCTCTAATTAAATGATTATTGCGTCAGGCCAAACAAAAACTGTTTTCGATACAAAAACACCTCAAATTAAACTTTCACCCCCTCCTGACTTATTTTCTTTATTTTATTTTTTCTTTCTTATTTTCTTTATTATTATTATTTCTATTAATAAAAAAGGACAAAATATTTTATTTATTATTCATACTATACACATATACTTATATTTTATTTTTCCCTTTCAAGAAGACAAAATATTTTCTTAAACAAATTTAATTAATAATTAGGCTAGGGTTTAACCTATTTTCTTATAATTAAAATTAAATTAGAACTTAAGTTTTCTTTTAATTAATTAATTTTTACTAGTTTAATTAATATTCAAAACTATTTTCATGCAAAGAACCTAAAATTGCACCTTTGATTAATTTCATTTTAAACTTAGTTCAATTTTCCTATTTTAATTAATTACCCTTATTTAGTTATTTAGGTCAAAATCTTTTCTTAACAAAATCCAAAAAAACCAAAATCCATTCCCTTTCCATTTCTATCCTTGTACATTATGTTCATTTTAATTCTTGTACATTTAATTCAATATGGTTGTAAGAGATAATTAGGGTTTAAATTCTTGCAATCCCCATTTGTAATTTGTATACCCCATCCCCCAAATTATGTAATAGCGTAGAACATTTATTTTCCGCAATTTATCGTTTTCATATAAATTCTAGTAATTAGGGTTTGTATGGAAAGATAAAATCAATGCTTAGAGAAACCTAATTCGAGATAAACCAAGCATGAAAAAATAAACACTTGCACACTTACACCTCTAGGGTTAACTACACTTGTTGCCTTGAGAAAATGGTCTTAGTCCCTCGATGACGCTTCAAATGTTGCCTTACAAATGATCTTAGTCCCTTAAGAGAAATGATAAGATATCTCACAACATTTCTATTCATGACTATACGATGACCCACATCTGTCCCTTTACATCCAAAGATGGATTGGATGAGGTTTGATGGAAATCAGATCACACTTTGCTCGTGCATCAGGTTCACACGATTTCCCTCCAAACTTCGTCATTTTACACGCTTGAACATTCCATTTGATTCCCTATAAATAGAAGATCATCCCCATTCATTTCCTTAAGCTTTGAGAGCCAAAAACACGTTGTCAAAACCTCACATGAGCTTGAAATTTTTGAAATCAGTTTTTGAGATTCTAGCCTTTTCCTCCAAAATTCTTTGCACATTTATCTTCCTTAAGCATCATACAAACTCTCTAGCACTTAAACCAAGTAAAACGAGCCATAATCCAAGCTACAAAAGTCCAGTTTCAGAGCTTCCTTCTTGAACTTCGAAAAGGTAGAATTCTCTATCATTTGGATCCAAATAAAGAACTAACCTGTTCTACTCCTTTTCCTGATTCTAGTGATTCTTACAATTTTTAAATCCATTGATAATTAAGAGGGAAATCTCAAATTGAAGGTGCTCTCTATTTTTTGGATTTTTATTCATATCTCTTTGCATACTTTATATAAATTTGGCGCGATGGTGGTGTTAGGATCGTCTTGAAGAGACGAATCCAATGATACTGGTCTGGGATCCTAATTTTACAGTTTGAAGGATCTCACAAAATCTCCATTGCAGGGTGGCTAGACGTTGAAGACGATGACATGTCTCGTCTCAGCCAATGATAGCGTGCCAAGCGTTTTAATTTTATTGGTTTCCCTTTTTCTGATTCCATGCGCATCCCACTAAGGTCCATATCAAGCACAACACGTCTGGTCCATTGGATTAGCTTACTAACGCGTTTTGACTATGATATTATGGTCCATATCTTTTTGGTTTTATTTTATTTTTTGATTTTTATATTTTAATTGATTTAATTTTCAAAAATTCATAACTCTTTTATTTTTTATCCAAAAATTATGAAAAAATTCACAAAAATACTTTGAATTATTTCTGATCTCATGACTATTTTTTCACATTTTTATTTTGACATTTGATAATTTTTATATTTTTTGCATTCTTTTCTTCCTTTTAATTACTTTAAAAATGATTTCTAACATTTTTTAACTATGAAAAATATCCTAAATATCATTTTGCATATTTCTGACTTTTTGAAAATTTTATGAAATTTTATATTAATGTTTACTATTTTTGACCTATTTTCTTTTTGTTTGAGCAATTTTAATTAATTTTAAAATATTTTATGACTTTTAAAAATTACCAAAATTTTTATAAAAATATTTGAGTCCTTTTCTGATATTTCTATGGTCCTAATTAGTTTTTCTTGATTAATTTGATTATAGTTGATATTTTTCTTTCTTATTTCCATTTTAAAATATTTTTAAAACCTTTTTTTAATGTATATATTAAATGCACTATTATTTTGAGATTATTTTATGGCTGAACTTAGGTTGAATTTTGTTCATGAACTTTATTAACATCATTGGATCCATGGTGTTGAGTCTAACTCCACAAAAATGAATGAATGATTTTAATAATAGTTTGATTTAAATTTAATTCAAATGTGGTTTGTGTATTCTTTCTCACCCCTCTTCATCTTGTCCCTTTCTTATTGCACTAAGTGTTATTGGAGTATGATCTCTATATCATGTCTCAAAACAAATGGTGAATAGGTTGCTATTGACCGGTCTCAAAATAGGCGCGACTTCTATATAAGTCCACTTACGATTGCTTAACATAGTGGTAAATTTTGTCCCGATTCGAATAAATGATCATTCGTAGTCCAAACCTATGTTTGTAAGCCCAAGTATGTTAATTTGATCAATATGATCCAATAACCTTGAGATTAATTGTGTGGAGGCTTTGGTTCTACCAATCCTCTAATGGATTTACAACACTTTTGGTCAACGCGGATAACTTAAACATCATTGATCATTAAATGGCACTTGTGAGGATTCCAAATGGGTGATATAATTGACAAAAAGCAAATGCAACTTGTTGTGTGGAGGCTTTGGTTCTACCAATCCTCTAATGAGTTCCAAATGCAAGTTTCAAGATGATCATCTAACTAACCACTAATCAATAATAATTGATTTTACCCTTTTATTTTTTTTACTTTATGCCCCTTTATTTTTTATGCTTTATGCACCATTTACTTTTAAGCAATTACATTTCATGCTATATTCATCTTTGCTCACTTGAGCCTTTTCTATTTTCTTCTAAGACACCTAATAATCAATATAAACCATAAATTTTTTAATGATACTTGGACTATTTGGTTACTATCCTTGACATTATGGAGTATTAGACTTCTTGGACTTAGGATTAGAAACCTTGGCCTATATTGGAGACCTTGTGACCTTAATTGATATTTTTTCTGGAGTTCTTGAGGTTTACCTCAAGACATTGGGTTGTTTTGTTTGTTTTATGTGCAGATTATTGTGATTACATACTTTGTTTGTAATCTGGAATTCACCTGTATATAGCGGTTAATCTGCCCAATTTTTGTGAAGACTTAATACACTTGAAGTTTGATTCTCTCAAGATGTCTAGTATCTTTTCTTGCTTGGTTTCAATCCAAAGATTGGGAATCCTATCTTGGCTCATAATGTCAAGTATTAGCTTCTTGTTGGTTAGATGGTTCTTATCCTTAGCTTTTACCTTATGCTTTAGGATAGTCTCTTCTTCTCCTCCCATCTTCTTTAATTTAAAAAAAACCTTCTTCCCCCTTTTAAAAACTCTTCTTGTTTTGAAACTTGAACCACTTTCATAATAAACTTGGACTTATGTCCATGCATTTTCAAAACCTTTTCATAAACAAACTTCAATCAACTTAATAATACTTTGACATTTTTTTGTGAGAAGACTAAAAGTCAATCAATCTCATTTCAAACTATTTTTGCCACTTTGGATTTTTATTTTAAAACCTTTCTCAAAAGATTGGACTCTTGTCAATCTTTGTAGTGATGCAAACAACTATACTTCTATGATATGTAGTGAAGTGAAATATTTTCCACTTGGGTGTTGAGTGAGGCTTGGATGATTTTAAAATCTGAGCCATATCCTCCACTTTGAGATGATGCAAAATCTCGTTTCTCATGATTGTGGGTAGTAAGAATGTTTTCCACACGGACAATGACAATGATGTCTTATCTCATAGAAATTAACCAACACGCTTAAGGTGGTACGTTGGCACTAAAGGTTTGCAACCGCGAAGGGTGCAAAAAATCATCAAAAATATATTTCTTTTCACATCTCCACCATCTATTTTTATACAACATTTTTTATAGCCAAAATATACAGATTTTACAAAGAGGTTCCTGTGGAGTACCGTAGATGTTTAGGGTGCTAATATCTTCCCTTTGCATAACCAAGCCCATTACCTTGAATCTTTCCCCCTCTTTTTTAGGTTATTCGCTCTTTTCCCATTCCTTTGGAAACAATAAAGTGCGGTGGCGATTTTTATCTTTGGTCTGTATAAGTCTAGTCAATCCAATGGCTTAGTCTTGAACATTTCTACCGCTACAAAGAAAAATGGCGACTTCACTAGGGAAAGATTGACCTCTTGCTGGTCCATCCCTAAGTGGGTTGATCCTATCTTTGTTTATATCTGTGTATATGCTATTGTTATTTATGTGTTATATGTTGAAAATATGCTTATCTGGATTTTCCTGGTTTTCAGGGTGCTTGGTGATTACTCATAAGTCCTACTCAGTGGAGGCCCATTTGACTTTAGTGTCGTTTACCGAGTAATCGGGAAGACGTACTGCTTTCGACCTGGGATTCCACTGAAGCTGAGGACCATAGAATCCTTAACCCATCTTGGCCTTTTAGGTGTAGTTCGGAATCTACGATGGAGTAATTCAGAAATAGTTGTCACGCGATACAACATTCGGACGAGTTTTTCTTGAGAATATTACTAATTACCAAGTTAGTCGGGAAGTTGGTAATATCCGAAGGAAGGATGTAGACTCTGGGAACCTCTAGAACCTTGTTCGGCAGGTGATAACTTTTAGACCATACCTTATGGGTAGTACCTTCGACCTAATACTCGTGACGTTTAACCTATGAACCCTATATGTGTGATCTTGTGTGTGATTGCTACATCATGCACCCATGCATTCATAAGCACCTTTTGAAGAAATCTTATTTCAAGGGATTTAAAAGTTGACCATTTGTGAATATCTCAGGTACGTTTTAATCACGGATTCTGGAAAAATAAAGACCGGGAAGTACATTTTCAAGGATCCCAAGATAGATAAGTTGATCGGTCTAATTCCCGAGATTGAGTGTTCTGCAGATTTTCGGAAGAAGTATGGATCCATCATTCCTCTCATGAAGTTGAAGATGAAGGAGAGTATTCTCTCGACCGTGGTCCAGTTCTATGATCCGATGTATCATTGCTTTACTTTTCCCGACTATTAGTTAGTTCCTATACTAGAGGAGTATTCTTATCTATTGGATTTACCTGTTACCGATCATGTACCTTTTACTAGCTTAGAGGATGAGCCAAAATCACATGAGATTGCTGCTTTGATCCATCTGGGGAAGTCTGAGGTTGAAGCCCATATGACTACTAAATGAGGGATTAGAGGATTACTAGCTCAGTTCTTATTGGAGAAAGGTCGCTAATTTTCCAGGATGAAGAGTACAATCGCTTTTGAGGCCATCTTTGCTCTACTTGTTTACGGGTTGTTCTTATTTCCTAATGTGGACAAGTTTGTTGACATTAATGCTATCAGGATCTTCATGATCGGAAACCCAGTTCCTACATTGTTGGGTGATGCTTATTACTCTATTCTTCTTCATAATTCTTACCATGGGGGATGATTATCTATTGCACGCCTCTGTTGTACCGGTGGTTTATCTCTCATATGCCTCAATCTGATGCTTTTTGAGATGTCAAGAAGGAACCCCGTTGGGCTCCTAAGATCATGGCACTTACTCACTCGAATATTGATTGGTATCATCGAGCTTACCAGCATATAGAGATTATTGACAGTTGTGGTAGTTTCCCCAATGTGGCTCTTCTTGGTGCAAAGGGAGGAATTAACTATAACCCTATTTTTGCACGACGACAGCTTGGTTATCCAATTAGGGATAAAACAAATAGTATTCACTTGAGTAGTTTCTTTCTGAAGGAGGGAGAAGACCATAGGGAAGCTAAGGAGAAGATTGCAAAGGCCTGTCGTCACATTCATAAGAAGAGTAGGAAAGATTTGGGACCTAAGGGTGTTGTTTCTTTGGAGCCATATCTTTAGTGGGTCCAGACGAGAGCTATTCAGTTGAAGATGTCGTATTCTCGGGAAACACCTATGCCTGATTTATTTATGAAGACCACTCCTCCCCTATTAGATGATCTAGAAGAGCTGCAGCTTGCTTTGGTCAGGATGCAGCAGGAAAAGGACGCTTGGAAGAATAAGTGCAAAACTTTAGAGATTTCCTATAGAGCGAACTTGAAGGAGAAAGACGACTTGATTGAGATCCTTGAGAGACGGGCTGTAGAGACTATGGAGAGGCAAGGGGATTTATTTTCTCCTGAGCCTCAGTCAGATGCTAGTTTCTCACTTCCTGATTCAGGTGATTGGAAGAAGGTTGCCACCAGATATGCGGAAGAAAATCAGAGGTTGAAGGCTCAGATTACCATGCTTACAGGGAAGCACCACCGTATAGAGTGATCTCCTACAGCTTTACTTCTCAGGGTTTTAGACTTTATTTTCATCTCGTACTTGGGGTCATTAAAACCTGTAACCCATTTTGAAGTTATTATAAATTTTTTTTCCAGTATTCTCAAATGCGTTATTACTTTGATATTTGCAATATGTCCATAAATTTTAAATCCCTTGAAATATTAAATAACAAAATAAAATCATGTGCATTGCATATCATGCATCATATTTCACATATTTCTTGCATTTGTTATGCATATCCAAGTGTCTTACCAAGCTTCTTTACTTTGTTCAGCAAGCTGACTCATCACTACAACACTCGGGCTAATTTTAGAAAGAAGATGGACAACTTAGAACAAGAGAATTACGAGCTGTGTGAGGAGGTTTCTACTTTGAAGGCCGGCATGGCCAATCTTATTGCTCTGATGGAATCTCTGGTGGCTGCTCAGAATCAGCCACCAAGTGTTCAACCTCAGCCAACAAGGGTTACCAATGAAGCTCCGGTTGTTCCTGTATCTGCCACTCCAGCTGTTGTTTAGAATCGCATGCCTCAAGGTTACCCTTAGAGAATTCCATAGAATTTTGCCCCTTAAAATTTCAACCTTGGTCCTCAAGATACTCCAATTATTTAGACTATTATTACTCCTGCACCTCATGTGGTGCATGCTGCTCCTGCTGCACCTTCTTCGGTGAATATAGTTCCGTTTGTTAACGATGATGTGTGTCGTCCTTTCCCTCCACCAAGTGAAGACTTGGGTCTTTATGACAAAATGGATGATTTTTAAGAGCAGTTTGACAAGATGCAGAGGGAGATGAAGGCCCTCAGGGGAAAAGAGTTATTCGGGTAGAATGTGAATGAATTATGCTTGATCCCGAATGTTAAGATACCTGCTAAGTTTAAGGTCCCGTAGTTTGAGAAGTACAAGGGCAACACTTACCCTCGTGCTCATCTGGTGATGTATGTAAGGAGAATGTCTACCCATACGATGATCAACGTCTACTGATTCACTTTTTTCAGGATAGTTTGACCGGTGTTGCACTGAAGTGGTATATGAGTTTGGACAATGTCAACATCCATACTTTCAATGACTTGGGAGAAGCGTTCATCAAACAATACAAGTACAACTTGGACATGGTGCCTGACCGTGATCAACTCAGGGCCATGGTTCAGAAAGAAAAGGAATCATTCAAAGAATATACACAGAGATGGTGTGAGGTAGCCGCCCAAGTAATTACTCCCATGGAAGAGAAGGAGATGACTAAGATTTTCTTGAAAACTCTGGGTGCTTTCTACCACGAGAGGATGGTAGAGAGTGTGCCAAGTGACTTTACTGAAATGGTAGGAATAGGTATCCGCTTAGAAGAGGCTGTAAGAGAGGGCCGTTTAACGAGAAGTGAAGGATCTGGAGGTGTGAAGAAGCCATCTTGTAGGTTTACCAAGAAGAAGGAAGGGGATGCAAATGAAATCATGCAAGAGAGGAGGGTTAATACTCCTAGAAGGAATTCTCAGCGTCATTAGCAAGTCGCCTCAGTTACTCCAGTTATGGGTGTAGCTCCAACTACCGTTGCTTATCAGAGACCGTTCCAACAGGGGAATCAAGGGTATAATCAGAGAAGGGGAAGTTATGACCATATTCCTATGAGCTATACAGAGTAACTACCGACATTGATTCAGAAAAAGTTGGTTCAGACCCGACCACCTCCCGCTGTACCATTACCATTACCTTGGTATTACAAGGCAGACCAAACATGTGCTTTTCATCAGGGAGCACCAGGGCATAATATTGAGAATTGTTATCCTTTAAAGACTGAGGTGCAGAAATTGGTGAAGTCGGGTATTCTATATTTCAAGGATGTGGGCCCTAATGTGAAAGACAATCCTATACCCAAGCATGGAGGAGTAAATGTTGCGAATATGGTGGTCAGATGTCCAGGCGACTTTCGAATTTTTGATATTAATCTGGTTAGAAGAGATTTAGTGAAAATGCATGCAGACCTAGGTGAGTTTAGCTACTATACGCATGACCATTCCGATTGTGCTATTTGTAGTACAGACATACAGGGTTGTGATAAGATAAAGGCTGATTTGCAGGAGATGATGGATGAGGGCCTCATCCACATAATCAGGCCTAGGGAAGAGTATGAAGAAGAGGTGAATATGGTTTCTAGATGTCCTTAAGAATTCATAATTTTTGATGTAGAGTATATGAATGAGGATCTTGTGCAATTGCATGCTACTTTCTGCCTCATGGCTGGTCAGGTAGAACACCAGTATAGATCTTGCCGAATTTGCTGTCGGGACTCCCGAGGATGTTCAATCATGAAGAAAGGTGTTCAATTGTTGTTAGATAATGGAACTGTCAAGGTTACAGGTCAAAGGGATGATTACCATAAAGTTGATATGGTTGAGGTTTGTTTGACTGAAGAAGAGTCGGATCAAGAGCATGCCTCTGCAGATGAGTATTTCTCCTCAGATGAAGATTTGTTTTCCAGAGATGACTCAATAATGACTGATTGTGTTGAAGAAGGGGTAAATGTCATTGTACCTTATTTTGGGGCACCCTCCTATCTTGAAGTTGAATATTATATCAAGCCAGCTGTTACCCCATTGGTGATTAGTTTGTCGGGGCCCGTTCACTATAAGTCAGATAAGGCTGTGCCCTACAAATACAACGCTACAATCTTAGAGGATAGAGTGGAGATTCCCATCCAGCCAATGCCTGATGTTGGAAATATTGCTGAGAATAGAAGGGTGACCCGCAGCGGTCGTGTGTTTGCACCAGTTGTTCGAGGAGATGTTAGTGTTGGAAAGAAAATTGCTGAGAATGTTGAACCCAAGAAGGCAGTGGGTGAGACTAGTGGGGCTACGTTAGAGAAATAAGTGGATGATGATTTTAAGATAATCAAGATGAGTGACTACATAATTGTAGATCGGCTACTGCAGACTCCTTCAAAAATATCTATCTTGGCTTTATTGATGAACTCATCTGCTCACAGAGAATCCTTGATGAGAGTATTGGACCAAGCTTTTGTGGAGAGTGACATGCAAGTAGATTAATTCAGCAGCGTAATAGGGAACATTACGTCATGTAATAACTTGAGTTTCTGCGATGATGGATTTCCAGATGAAGGAAGGAATCACAACTTGGCCCTCCACATCTCTATGAACTACAAGAATGATTCTCTATCTAATGTGCTAATTGATAATGGATCAATGTTGAACATTATACTGAGGAGCACTCTTATGAAGTTGAAATATCAAGGAACGCACATGCACCCGAGTGGCATAAATGTGAAAGCATTTGATGGATCAAGGAAATCTATTATTGGTGAAGTAGACTTGCCTATTCATATATGACCACATTTGTTTCAGATAACTTTCCAGGCCATGGCCATTGTTCCCGTTTATAGTTGTTTGTTGGGACGACCGTGGATTCATGAGGCAGGGGCTGTCACTTTAACTTTACACCAGAAACTGAAATTTGTACGTGAAGGGAAAGTAGTAATCATAAATGGGGAACAAGCATCATTGATATCTCATTTGTCCTCTTTCAGCATTGTGGAGGTGGATGAAGCTGCTGTTGGAACCCAGTTCCAAGCCTTATCCATTGACAACATAAGAGGAAATAAGAATTCCATGGTTTCGCTTAAGGATGCGCAACAAGTTATGCGAATGAATCATAGCAAGGTATGGGGACAGATTGTGGATCCACCTGTAAACAAGAACAGAGCCGGCTTGAGGTTCTCTTTGAAGAATGACAAAGGTAAGAGCATGAAGCCGAAGTCTACTGCAGGAAAGTATCAAGACATCTTCCGTAGCGGGGGTTATCTTCATCCAACTGTTTACGGGATTAATGCCATTGTGGAAGATGAAGCAGAGCAGGAATTTCTGAATTATGTGACGCACAGAGTTAAGGTTCAGAACTGGATCACCATTGATGTTCCCTCTTGCATACATGTTTCCAAGTAATTTGTTTTGTAAATCTTTTTGAAAATCTTTCACTTTGCCCAAGGTGGAAGTATTAATGTTGTAGGGCTTATCTGTTTGCTGGGACTTTTAAAATCAATAATAAAAGTTGTCTTTGTTTCCCAAATTGTGTTTTTATTTTCTGCTTTTTCTTGGAAAATGGTAATAAAAAAACCTTTCAAAATAAATGATAACTGGAATTCAATCTGCATGATCACTTACTATATGTGTCAGTTTCTAAAAGCAATCATAAATAACATGTGCAGATTAATTAAAAAACCCGTTGAATACAATGACCCTGCACCCTCTCCCAACTTTGAATGTCCTGTGTATGGGGCCGAAGAAGAAGACTATGATGAGATTCCATAAGAGGTCTCACGGTTGCTTGAGCACGAGAAAAATGCCATTCATCCATATAAAGAGCCATTGGAAGTGATCAATTTGGGTTCAGAAGAAGATCCGAAAGAAGTCAAGATTGGAGCATCGCTGCATCCTGATGTAAAGAGCAGATTGATTGAGTTGTTGAAAGAGTATGTGGATATTTTTGGTTGGTCTTACCAAGATATGCCTGGTCTAGATACAGATATTGTGGAGCACCATTTACCGTTGAAGCCAGAGTGTCCGCCAATCAAATAAAAGTTGAGAAGAACTCACCCAGGTATGGCAGTGAAGATCAAAGAGGAGGTTCTAAAGCAGATTAATGCTGTTTTTCTTGTGACGTCAGTGTATCCTCAATGGATTGCTAATATTGTCCCAGTACCGAAAAAAGACAGAAAAGTCCGCATGTGCGTAGATAACAAAGATCTAAATAAAGCTAGTCCAAAAGATGATTTTCCATTACCACACATTGATATGTTAGTGGATAGCACAACAAAATTCAAAGTTTTCTCATTCATGGACGGATTTTCCGATTATAATCAAATAAGAATGGCTCCGGAGGACATGGAAAAAACAACGTTCATCACACCCTGGGAAACATTCTGTTACAGAGTGATGCCCTTCGGGTTGAAGAAACCTGGTGCAACGTACCAGAGGGCTATGACAACCCTATTCCATGATCTTATGCACAAGGAAATTGAGGTATATGTTGATGATATGATTGCTAAATCCCAGACAGAAGAAGGGAATGTAGAAGATTTGTTGAAGTTGTTTCAGTGTTTGAGGAAGTATCGTCTCCGCTTGAATCCAAATAAATGCACCTTCGGTGTTCAATCAGGAAAATTGTTGGGTTTCATTGTTATCCAGAAAGCAATTGAAGTTGACCCCGATAAAGTCAAAGAAATTCAAGAGATTCCAGCGCCAAGAACTGAAAAACAAGTTAGAGGGTTCCTCGGGAAGTTGAATTATATTTCCAGATTCATTTCCCACATGACTACCACATGTGAACCGGTCTTTAAGTTGTTAAAGAAAGATCAAGGTTGTGTGTGGACGGATGACTGCCAAAGGGAATTTGAAAGTATTAAAGAATATCTTCTTGAACCTCCTATCTTGCTCCATCTTGTCGAAGGAAGACCGTTGATTATGTATTTGAAAGTGTTAGATAAATCGATGGGTTGTATTCTGGGATAACGAGAAGAAACAGGGAAGAAAGGGTATGCCATTTATCATCTCAGTAAAAAGTTTACTGATTGTGAGTCGCGGTATTCCATGCAGGAAAAGACATGTTGTGCTCTAACCTGGATGGCAAAATGTTTGCGGCAGTATATGTTGAATCACACTACTTGATTGATCTCCAAAATGGATCCAATCAAGTACATTTTTGAAAAGCCTGCTCTTACTGGGAGAATCTACCGTTGGCAGATGTTGCTATCTGAATATGACATTGAATACCGCACTCAAAAAGCTATTAAAAGCAGCGTGTTGGCAGATTATCTTGCTCACCAACCAGTGGAGGATCATTAGTCTGTGGAGTATGAATTCCCCGATGAGGATGTGATGTTCCTGAAAGTGAAAGATTGTGATGAACCATTTCCCGAGGAAGGTCATGGCCTTGAATCTCGTTGGAGTATGATATTTAATGGAGCTGTGAATGCTTATGGAAAAGGAATTGGTGTTGTGATTGTCACCACATGGATCGCACATTCCTTTTACTGCAAGGTTGACATTTGATTGTACTAATAATATGGTAGAATATGAGACTTGCATCATGGGTCTCGAGGAAGCTATTGATCTCAGAATTAAAATTCTAGATGTATATGGTGATTCAGCTTTGGTAATAAATCAGATTAAAGGAGAATGGGATACTCGTCACCCCGGCTTGATCCCTTACAAATATTATGCTAGAAGGTTGTTACCCATTTATAATAAAGTTAAATTCCATCATATTCCAAGAGATGAAAATCAAATGGCGGATGCTCTGGCAACTCTGGCATCTATGTATCAAGTAAATACTTGGAATGATATACCTCAAATTATGGTTCGACGACTGGATAGGCCCGCTCATGTGTTTACAACATAGGAGGTAGCAGATGAGAAGCCTTGGTATTATGATATCAAGCATTTTCTCTAGACTCAGGAATACCCGATTGGTGCTTTGAAGAAAGATAGAAAGACATTGAGAAGATTGGCAGGCAGTTTCTTCCTCAGTGAAAATGTGTTGTATAATAGATATTATGACATGGTCTTGCTCAGATGCGTGGATAGACACGAAGAAGACAAGTTGATCCATGAGATTCAAGAAGGTTCATTTGGCACTCATGCCAATGGACATTCGATGGCTAAAAAGATGCTAAGGGCAGGTTACTATTGGCTAACAATGGAATCTGATTGTTACATATTTGCAAAGAAGTGTCATAAATGCCAGAGTTATGCAGACAAGGTCCATGTGCCTTTGACACTTCTCAATGTGATTTCCTCCCCGCGGCCTTTCTCTATATGGGGTATTGACATGATTGGGATGATAGAACCCAAAGCTTCGAATGGACACTGTTTCATCTTGGTAGCAATTGATTACTTCACCAAGTGGGTGGAGGCTGCTTCATATGCTAATGTCACTAAGCAGGTGGTTGTGCGCTTCATCAAGAATAATCTTATATGTCAGTATGGTGTGTCGAGCAGAACTATCACTGATAATGGATCGAATCTGAACAATAAATTGATGACAGAACTGTGTGAAGAATTCAATATTATCCATCATAACTCATCTCCGTACAGGCCAAAGATGAATAGGGTTGTTGAAGTTGCTAATAAGAAGATCAAGAAAATTATCTAGAAGATGGTTGTTACTTATAAGGATTGGCATGAAATGCTCCCTTTTGCTTTGCATGGATATTGAACATCTGTCCGTACTTCAATGGGAGCAACCCCATTTTCCCTTGTGTATGGAATGGAAGTTGTACTCCAAGTCGAGGTTGAGATCCCCTATATGCGTGTGATAATGGAAACCAAGTTGTCAGAGGGTGAATGGGTCCAGAACAGGTTTGACCAATTGAATTTGATCGAAGAAAAGAGAATGACAACTTTGTGTCATGGAAAGTTATATCAGAAGAGAATGAAGAAAGATTTTGATAAGAAGGTCAAACCTCGTGAATTCAAAGAAGGCATCCTCGTGCTCAGGAAGATCATGTCTTTCAATGATGATTCTAGGGGCAAGTGCACTCCCAATTTTGAAGGCACATATGTTGTCAAGAATGCCTTCTCTGGCGGTGCATTAATTCTTGAAACTATGGGTGGCGAGGAGTTCCCACGTCCCATGATTGCTAATGCAGTCAAGAAATACTTCGCCTAAAGAAATAAAAGAACAACTCGCTAAGTTAAAAAACCCGAAAGGGCGGATTAGGAAAAAAAGAGCGTCTTGGTAGGCCGAAAACCCGAAAGGGTGGTCTAGGCAAAAATTAGAGACATAAACAGAATAAATTTCCCGCTAAGTTGAAAACCCGCAAGGGCAGCTTAGGCAAAAGTTAGGGGCTTTCTTGGCAAGTAAGTACATCAGACAAGACTTGATCGTTGGAGCAACAATCTTCTTGGATCCTCATCATGCTTCAACAAAAGTTGCTGCTCAGGATTTCAAAAGTTGTTAGAGGGGATAGTGGTCATTGTATCTCAATGTATCTTTTCCATTATATACTACCATTTTCCAAACTTTGTAATCATCCATGGAGTCTCGCCATTCGCAGACTACCGTTCTATTAATGAAATTTGAGCTTTTACCCAATTCTTTGTAGTTCTTATTTTATTTAGCTTGCAAAGACTCCATTTATTATTGATAATAACTTTAAAAGCAAAAAGAGTAAATAACAAAATTGATTTTCAAAAAGAATTTACGATTTACTATTACTTTAAAATTTGTGACGCAATAGGAAAAAAAAGTGGTGATCCCAGGAATGGACGAACTCCAGTTGTTTTGAGAAGTTATGTTTCTCGGGGAAGTTTTTCTCAGGATGTTCTCTCTATATTGGGTTTGTGACTCCAGCGTCCCCGATCAAGTTGTGGTTCATTTCTCCTCTTTTCCAAGATTGCATGATATAAAGATTCAATCCCAGATTCCTCCAGTAAACGTTTTCGTTTGTTTAATAGAGGTTCTTTCTTCCCAGAGAAGTTGGTATAATAATCACTCTGGAAGAACGCAGGTCTTCAGTCTCTCTAGTGAAGAACGTATATTGGTTTTCCCTTTGAGGATATGGTGTTAACCTCCCCAGTGAAGTCAGTGTAAAATACCCAGTTAATGGTTTGATGATAGGACATTATACGCCTTAACAAAGTTTGTGTGTTTCCTCTTTCAAAATGGTTCCGAATTCCCTAGTGAATGTTTTGATGATTGGATGGCCGTATGCTCTACTTGAAATTGATTTTTCAAAATCCCCCGTAGAAGCGTTACTTTTGAAAATATTTGATTTCCCGCTGAAGTCTGAATGTTGTTCCCTGGTAAAAACCTGGGAGGGGATGTTGTATCCCTATATCTGTGTTGTTTAGTCGCTATGTTTTGTTTACTACTAAATTATGTTTCTCCCTAATAAAGTTAAACCGTGCAGTAGGTTTTGTTTCCTCAGTTGGCGATTACTTTTTCTTGGATTGTTCATCTTGGATGTAATTTGGCCGAGTGTTGATTGTGCCTGAGTTAGTTTTTCCTGTTTACTCCTTGTGTTATATATCTATTTTGTCAGCATATGTAAACACTTATACATTCATACACACATCATGCATAACTGAAATTGGAAAATCATCGCTCATTCACATTCATTAATTATTTTGTTGACATATTACCCTGTTTTTTAGATGTTATGTTGTCCTCTCTTCAATAGAGTGTTGGCCTTATGCAGAAAGCGTATATTCTTTGAACTTCCCCACTGAGTTATCCCTCGTGGAAGATTTTTGCTTCAGCCTTCTTGTACAAATATTTTTCCGGATGATTCAGGTTTCCCTCTTGAGTTTATTTCTTAAGGGATGTATTTTGGACGACTGTCTTATTCCAGTTTATTTCTGGTTTGAATTTTTGATCCTCGGCAATATTTTTACTTTGGATTTCCGCAAGCTTCGAGCATTGGTTTGAGAATGTGCATTTATTTTTCACGAGAAAACCTTTATCTCCTCAAGCAAGAATATATTTGTATTTCCCCAGAAAGTCTTTGTTTTTACAATCCTCCAAAACAGCAAGTGGCATGTCTCTTTATTTGAGAAACCTGTACTTCCCTGTAAAAGTCGACGTACCTGTTTTTTGCCATCTTCTATATGAGTGGATATTTGCAGCCCGTTGCCCAAATTACTCCAGTGGATGGCAATTTCAATTAGGGGTGTGCATGGATCAATAACCAAACCAAATTGAACCATATATATGGTTTGGTTTGGATCTTAAAACTACTTCATTAAAACCGATTTATATTTTTAAAACCGGTTTACAAGTGGATCGATTCGGTTCTGAACCAGTTTCTCACAAAAACCAGTTTTAAAAAAAAACAAATTTTAAACCGGTTTTAGTATATCATATATATTATTATTTCACTTGCACTTTTCATGCACGGTATAGAACATGCACAAGTTCCACCAATAAAACCAGAATGAAGTCTCTGCACATAAATATTTTAATAAAATGATCCATATTTTAAATGATGAAACTCAAACAAACTAATCAATAATTATGAAGACCGAAAAGAAACTAAACCAGTACAAATATAATGCATGTAAAAGAACACTGCAAACCACCAAGAACCCACAACAAAACTGAGATAATAGGAACGCAGTAAAAACAATATAATAACACGATTGAAAAACTTATTTTATGGTCATTTAGTTGAAATGAATTAAACAGTGTTTCAAAATATACGAAGCTTATTTTTTTAAGAAAGCATAAAATTTAATGAGAATGATATTTGGATACCCAATAACCAAATTTATGGGTTCCGGTTTACCATTTTTATTATAAATGGGTCACCAAATTCAGATTTTAGTATTTGGGTTGAATTTTAAAAATTGAAACAATTTAGATATCAATTTGGTTATGGATAACCGGTTTTTTTGCACACCCCTAATTTCAATATCACATAGACAGTTCATTGTGAAATCTTTACAAGTGGTAGTCTCTTTATTTGAGACAACTTATATATTACCCTTTCCAGGAAGAATGCTTTGGTTAAAGAAGAAGTTGAGAACCGTTCTAGGTGAAATGCAAGAATTTTGGGGAAAATTGTTATCTTTCTACCTTCAGTGAAAGTTGGTAGGTCACCTTCAGTGAAAGTTGGTGATTGTTATCTTTTTGATACCCTCAGTGAACGTTGGTAGTTCATCATCAGTGAACGGCGATGCTATGATATATTTCTCTTTCTACCTTCAGTGAAAGTTGGTAGGTCACCTTCACTGAAAGTTGGTGACTGTTATCTTTTTTCTACCCTCAGTGAACGTTGTTAGTTCATCATCATTGAACGACGATGCTATGATATATTTCTCTTTCTACCTTAAGTGAAAGTTGGTAGGTCACCTTCAGTGAAAGTTGGTGATTGTTATCTTTTTTCTACCCTCAGTGAACGTTGGTAGTTCATCGTCAGTGAACGACGATGCTATGATATATTTCTCTTTCTACCTGCAGTGAAAGTTAGTAGGTCACCTTCAGTAAAAGTTGGTGATTGTTATCTTTTTTCTACCCTCAGTGAATGTTGGTAGTTCATCGTCAGTGAACGGTGGTGCTATGATATATTTCTCTTTCTACCTTGAGTGAAAGTTGGTAGGTCACCTTCAGTGAAAGTTGGTGACTGTTATCTTTTTTCTACCCTCAGTGAACGTCGGTAGTTCATCGTCAGTGAATGACAATGATATGATATATTTCCCTTTCTACCTTCAGTGAAAGTTGGTAGGTCATCTTCAGTGAAAGTTAGTGACTGTTATCTTTTTTCTACCCTCAATGAACGTTGGTAGTTCATCGTCAGTGAAAGGTAATGTTATTATATATTTTTCTTTCTACCTTCAGTGAAAGTTGGTAGGTCACCTTCAGTGAAAGTTGGTGACTGTTATCTTTTTGCTACCCTCAGTGAATGTTGGTAGTTCATCGCCATTGAACAAAGATGCTATGATATATTTTCTCTCTACCTTCAGTGAAAGTTGGTAGGTCACCTTCAGTGAAAGTTGGTGATTGTTATCTTTTTGCTACCCTCAGTGAATGTTAGAAGTTCATCATCAGCGAACGGCGGTGCTATGATATATTTCTCTTTCTACCTTCAGTGAATGTTGGTAGCTCACCTTTAGTAAACATCTATGTTGTCATTCCTTTTCTCTTCCTTCTACCTTTAGTAAACGTTGGTAGCTCACCTTCAGTGAACGTAGGTGTTGTCATTTCTCTCCTCTTTATACTCTCAGGGAAAGTTGGTAGGCCACCTTCAGTAGAAGGTTGTGTATCCTTTGACTTTTTACCCTCCTCTAAGTCAGGTCTTTTAATCCCCCAGTGATTTATTTTCTTGTTCGGGTTTCTCTTTTGTTTCGATATTTTCTTTGCTACATCCCCAGTGGGTTTTTGCGTTCCTTTGAATTTGTCCATGTGCATTCATATTCATAAGCATTGCATGGAATCTTAGGGTCAAAAATAGGGTTTGTTTTATATTTAAGTATCTTCGATCACGTTGACACGAAGATTTTTAACCTTCGTATCTCCGGATAGAAGAAACTTAAATAAGGGCAACTGTTGTACCCCAATTTTTTCCCCTAAGACCCCCTCATCATACCATGTTGATTCCATCACAACAAGATTACATTAGGATTCTTGGTTCCCCTCCCTATATTTAGCTTTGCTCTTTGAGGAATCATCAAGCACCCTGACTTGTGTTCTTTTATGATCATGAATATTTTTGTCTTAATTTCTTCTTTTAATTAATAAAATGAAATGTTGGTTTGTCTTACTTGTTACTCATGTAGGTAAAGGCAATGAGATTCATCAAGTTTCTCCATGGGTTCATGAGTTTATTTCCATGCCCTAGTCAATAAATCTTGAGAAGTTCAAACCTCACCATTGGATTTTGTGATGCGGTGGAAGAACTGACCTAAGGTTTTGCGTTTGTGTTCGCAAATGTTTCGGTTTAGCAAGAGTCGCCACCGACTTTTTATTTTATCCAAAGGAAAGGTCAAAAAGCACAGGAAAGACCTTTTGAGATTGTTTTTGGGTTCGGGGGGTAGATTATGAAAAGGGAAGGTGCTAGCAACCTTTTCATCCATGGTTTTCCATGGGCTCTTAGTTACTTGTTTTTAGATCACTTACTTTTGCTTTTCAATTGTTTGAAATGGTGCTTTTGTGTGTGGTTTTGAAAGTATTTTGAAAAGCGGCCTTTGTCTAGGCCACCTTTGTAATGATTCTTGTTTGAATGTATACAAAGGTGTTTGTCTTTTGAAAAATGTTTCAATGTTTTGAAAGTTTGTTGGGAAAATGTTTTGAAATTGTGTTGTGATGTTTTGAAAATAGCAAGGATATTTGCAAATTTGATCAAGTAACTAGGAGTTGTCTACCCTACCTACTCAAAGATATTTCCTACACATTTTTAACCCTTTGACATTGTTGTTTTACCATTGCATTTGGTAAACAACCTTGTGTTTGGATGTTAAACGGGACAAGCGTGGGTCATCGTATGACCATGATAGCAATTGTGCCAAGCATCTTAGCAAGTTTTTGAGGGTCTAGATCATTTTTGTATAGGCAACCAAGATAGCGTCATTGAGGGACTATGATCTTTTGTTTTTTTGTTTTGCCAAGATACCTAGCATGCATACCATGGCCATTTTAAAGGCAACAACTGGATGAAACCCTAGGGGTTCTTGTGTGCATTGTGTTGTCAATTTTCATGCATTTTTGTCTTGTATTAGTCATGCTATTTGTTTAATTTTGGGATTCTTGCATACAAACCCTAATCTTTCTATCATGGCATATTTGAAAGCAATAAAGTGCGTAAAAGTAATTCTAATACTATTACAACATTGATATGGGGAGGGGGATACAAGTTTGAATAGGGGGATATTTTCAAGAAATAAAGTCCTAAAAACTATTACAACCACATTGAATTCATTGTACAAATAATAAATTGACAAATATTTAAATATGCAATATATTATAAATATGCAAGAAATGTTTTTGTATTACTTTTATGTATGTAAAAATAAATTATTTGATGTATCAAAAATAAGAAAATAAAAAATTATTTTTGGAAAGGGTAAAAACCCTAATTTTTGGTTTAAGAAAATATATATATATTATAATTATTTATTTATGTACAAGAAAATAAATAAAATATATACAAAAGTGTTAAAAATTAAAATGTGTGAGAAAATATTATTTAAGTGTATAAATAATAAAAAATAAAAATAATATAATATTTTTATAATATTTACAAGTTTTTATTTAAGAAAATAAAAGTGTATTATTATAGTAATTACTTCTATGTCCAAAAAAATAATAAAAAATAATAAAATAAAATGTGAAAATTTAAGAAAATATTTTTGGTTATTTCTTATATTTAGAAAAAATAATAAAAGTCAGAAATGAAAATAGAAATGGAAAATATACAAAAATAAAATCAATGGGCCAAGGGGGTGCAGAAAGCAAGCAGGGGGGTGTCAATAGGAAGGAACAACCAGGCCCAACCCAATGTCACACTTCATCCCTGTCCTTGGAACGAAAATAAACACGCCTTGTTCAAACTGCTAACTCCTGCATTTGTGCTTAAAAACAAAAACTTGCAACATGAAAGTTATAGCTCTTGATCACACGATTCTAACCATGTAAAAAACTTGATCTAACTCTCAAAGACCAGAGAGAATTTCTTTGGCCCTAAATCTTGACCTAGTTTTTTCAGAAAGTTCAAACATCAAATACTCCTAGCTCAGTTAACATAAATGAATTCTATGCATATGTACAGCTCAAGGGCAATGAGGACTATATTTTTTATTCACATACCTAAGCCTAATGATTTCTAAATAGAGAGATAGAAGTTTGAGAAATACCTGTTTCAGTCAAGCTCGAGTATGGCAATGCAGGGGTTGTGAGTGAGGCCTGAGATACTTGTGAACTTGCTTGAAGTTCCTTTAAGCTTTCCCAATGCTTAGCTAGCTTTGAACTTTCCTGAATCTTCTTGTATTACTCAACCTGCAAAGTCAGAATTTGAAAATGGTGAAGTGTGTAAATGGATTTATAGTGACTTGGGAATGGTTGGGATAGCTTAGGTATGTTGTATGGAGTATGTTGGAACTGGTTGCAAGCAAAACGCACGAGTAAACTTGGTTTGGCAAGCAAACTGCAGAACCTGCCCTGTTTTGACAAGAACTTGTGTTTTGGTATATTTGGGTGTTTGAGAACTTGCTAGCTCGTGTTTTTGGCTTGGTATGTTATGCTGAAGTTGTTTCAAATGTTCACAAACTTTGGTTTTAACAGATACCAGAGTTGTTGACCTTTTGCAAGGTTTCTTGTTTTTGAAGCAAAAGTTGGAATTGATAATGCAGAGGCTTGTACAATCTAGCTTAGGGTCTGCACATAGTTGGTACCAAATTCCTGATATTAGTGAACTTTGTTTGCATAAAGAAATCAGGTCCATGGCTCAAGATACACAATTTGACATAAAGCATGCTTTACCAAAGTGGCAATGCTACCTTTTTGCCAAAAATGGATTAATTCTTTGTATAATGCATCATAGATCAGAACAATGCCTCTAACCAATGTGTTTGCATTTAATTTATGAGTGTGGAAGGGTTTAAGGACCTGTAAACAAGTACAAGCAAGGCTGGACAGAATTTGCAACTTGTATCAACATGAAAAATGCCATGGAGAAAGTGAGAAATGGCCATTTTCTTTTCTCCGATTATCCCTAACCATAAATGATTTTGAACAGTTCTTGGACTTTTTGAAAGATTGTAACATGCTATACAATCCATCTTTGAAATGCATTTTGAGATTTCACTTGGAACTATGTGAAAAATTGCTATGAAGATAGGTCAAAATCCTGCCTAAACTAGGGCAAAATTTCACTAAGTTAAAAGTTTCATGGACCCTTGTTCACAAAATCATAACTTGAGATCCAAGCATCTTTTGGGAAAACTTTGTGCATAAAAGTTGTATATTTTGTGGAGGAATACAACTTTCATTTTGGATGTTTTCTTTGAATCCAATTTCATCATGGTGAAAAAGTTGGGAAAAAATAAGAAAATTTCATAACTTAGAAAATTTCTAAGTTATGAAATTTTTCAATCTTAAACCCTAATTTCCAAAATTAGGTTTATTGGTGAACTAGTTTCATGTTTTGACACATCTTGATGAAAAATGACCCTTGGCATTTGATTTTGACCAAAAAGTCAAAGTTTGACTTTTCAGTGTATAGTTGATTTTTGATCAATTGACTGGAAAATTCATTTGTCAATCCAATGCATTTGAGATCTTTTAAACCTTGTGATTAGGTCAATATGATGCCATTGAGTCCTTGAATCCATGCTTGAACCCAATTTGCCATTGGCTAGGTTAAAAGTCGGAAATTTCCCTTCTGCAGTCAAAACCCTAAAAATGACCATTTTGCCCTTTTGATGATCTGATCAAATTTCTTGAGGAGTTGTGGTCCAAACTTGATCAAATGGTTCATATGAATCTATAATGTTGATGTGGATAAAAAATTATGAGGTTTGACTGTAAATTGGCCACAGTTGACTTTTTCCCCAATACAACTGATTTTTAGGTCAACTGTCCAATTGACTGAGCAAAAATTTGATTCAAGGCTTGAAACTTGGTATGGGAAATATTATAAGTCCAACATGAAGTATGAAAGTCACATGAGGCATCGAAAGTCCAAAAATCCCTGTGCAAACTTAAACGCTAATTTCAGGTCAATAGTGCAAGGAGATATCTTGAGCAGAGCAAACCCTAATCCTGTCTAGAGTCCAAAGAATCTTGTGGGGGGAAATATTGATAAAATGAGAGGGAAAATTTTGGGGTACAACAGATTTATTTTGGAGGAAATGGCATGGCAAGGTTATTTTGGTTCGCCACATTTCAAGATTATCAAATTTGGTTCAAAAGTACAAGGGATTGATTGGAGAAGTTGTCATGCTTAGACAAGGCTTTGTTCCCATTGGTCACAAATGCATATTTCTCTCAATTATCAAGATATGGAAGTTGATTCGGTGACTATGAGTTCTCATTTTCATCCTCAACAACTTTTATTTACAAAGCATTTGTGTTAGTACAAGAAGTTTGTTCAAAATTGACAAAGTTCCTCAAGGCATTTTTCTTGATCTAGGAGCTAGGGTTTTGAACTTCAAAGAAGTATATCTTGCTCATCTTTTGGTATTTTTGAGTGATTTTAAAGACATCCTTCTCTTCAAAGGGCTATCAACAAATCACTTCAAAAGTTCCAAGTATTTTTCATGAGGAAGAAACTTGATGATGAAGAAAGATTACAAGTCCTCCAGATGAACCCCCATTTTCCTATGTGTGACTTCAAATGATCATAACATGGTCAATGTTTATCACCTTGAGCCTACTATTTTTCCATAATTATCTTGAGGATGTGAACTTTATTCCTTCTTTTATGTGCAAAGTGAGAAAATGGATGGAAGAGGCCCTAAGGATACAAAATATTATAGGTCATTTAATGATTTTTTCCCAACTTCAACAATTCATAACTCTCTCAATTTTTGGAAATTTTAAATGGTTCAAGTTTCAAAATGTCATTCAAGAGGTCTATTTCATGCCATCTTTTTCGGTCAAGAGCAAATTCCAAGTGGAAGGCCATGTTTGGATGCAAAACATTATAGGTCACTTTTGAAGAAATACTTGAAATATTTCCAAGTATGGAAAGTCAACCTTTTTTCCCCAACTTTGACTCAATGTAACTTTCATCTCAAGCATATATTTGATTTCATTATTTTTCCATTGCAAAGCTTATAACCTCATCTTTCTAAAGCATCAAGACTCATGCCTTAAGATCCCTTGAGCTGAGAATGCCATTGGATTGAACTTGGTAACTTGTAACTGAAGTTTCTTCATAAGTCAGAATTTGAAATTCATGTTTTGGCCTCTAAACATCAAATTAGCATACGTTTGTGACCTAAACATGTTTAACTAAGTTTCCAAAGTGGACTAGAGCCTTAAAACGAAATGATTGGATGAGTTTTGATGGAAATCATATCACACTTTCCTCGTGCATTAGGTTCACATGATTTCCCTCCAAACTTCATCATTTCACACGCTTGAACATTCCATTTGATTCCCTATAAATAGAGGGTCATCCCCAATTCATTTCCTTAAGCTTTGAGAGCCAAAAACACTCTGTCAAAACCTCACACGAGCTTGAAATTTTTGAAATCAGTTTATGAGATTCCAACCATTTCCTCCAAAATTATTTGCACATTCATCTTCCTTATGCATCATACAAACTCTCCAACACTTAAACCAAGCAAAACGAGCCATAATCCAAGCTACAGAAGTCCAGTTTCAGAGCTTCCTTCTTGAACTTCGAAAAGGTAGAATTCTCCATCATTTGGATCCAAATAAAGCACTAACTTGTTCTAGTCCTTCTCCAGATTCTAGTGCTACTTACAATTTTTAAATCCATTGAGAATTGAGAGAGAAATCTCAAATTTAAGGTGCTCGCTATTTTCTGGGTTTTTGAATCATATCTCTTTGCATACTTTATATACATTTGGCGCGATGATGGTGTTAGGATCCTCTTGAAGAGACGAATCCAATGATACTGGTCTGGGATTCTAATTTTAAAGTTTAAAGGATCTCACAAAATCTCCATTGCAAGGTGGCTGGAGGTTGAAGACGATGACATGTCTCGTCTCAGCCAATGGTAGCGTGACAAGCGTTTTAATTTCATTGGTTGCCCTTTTTCTGATTCCCCGCGCATCCCACTAAAGTCCATATCAAGCATAGCGCGTCTGGTCCATTGGATTATCTTACTAACGCGTTTTGACTATGATATTATGGTCCATATCTTTTTGGTTTTATTTTATTTTATGATTTTTATATACTTTGAAAAAATTCACAAAAATACTTTGAATTATTTCTGATCTCATGACAATTTTTTCACATTTTTATTTTGATATTTGATATTTTTTTTTATATTTTTTGCATTATTTTCTTCCTTTTAATTACTTTAAAAATGCTTTCTGACATTTTTTAATTCTGAAAAATTTCCTAAATACCATTTTGCATATTTCTGACTTTTTGAAAAATTTATGGAATGTTATATTAATGTTTACTATTTTTGACCTATTTTATTTTTGTTTGAACAATTTTAATTAATTTTAAAATGGTTTCTAACTTTTAAAAATTACCAAAAATTTTATAAATTTTTTTGAGTCTGTTTTGATTTTACTATGGTCCTACTTAGTTTTTCTTAATTAATTTGAATATATTTGATATTTTTATTTCTTATTTCTATTTTAAAATATTTTTAAAACCTTTTTTTAATGTATATATTAAATGCACTATTATTTTGAGATTATTTTCTGGCTGAACTTGGGTTGAATTTTGATCATGAACTTTATTAACATCATTGGATCTATGGTGTTTAGTCTAACTCCATAAAAATGAATGAATGATTTTAATAATTATTTGATTTAAATTTAATTCAAATATGGTTTGTGTATTCTTTCCCACACCTCTTCATCTTGTCCCTTTCTTATTGCACTAAGTGTTATTGGAGCATGATCTCTATATCATGTCTCAAAACAAATAGTGCATAGATTGCTATTGACCGATCTCAAAATAGATGTGACTTCTATATAAGTCCAGTTACGATTTCTTAACATAGTGCTAAATTTTGTCCCGATTCGAAAAAATGATCATTCGTGGCCCAAACCTATGTTTGCAAGGCCAAGTATGTTAATCTGATCTCTTTGATCCAATAACCTTGAGATTCATTGTGTGGAGGCTTTGGTTCTACAAATCCTCTAATGGAATTACAACACTTTTGGTTAACGCGGATCACTTAAACAACGTTGATCATTAAATGGCACTTGTGAGGATTCCAAATGGGTGATATACTTGACAAAAAGCAAATGCAATCTTCTTGAACCTGAAGAGTTAGATTGGCGAGTTTGTCGTTCGTGACTCGAAGGTAAAATATGATTGGACACTAGAGTGCCCGTAAATTTGCACTCGTCCAAATATAGTTGAGGGAATGGTCTTAAAGATGCCATTTGGAGAGGTGATAGAATCTTGTCGGAGATGGGCTTAAAGATGCCATCCAAGAATGTTTGTTGAATATCAGGAGAATGAACATCAGAATGGTATCCATATCTGGAACATATTTGAGTTGTATTTGGAGATTGGATCTATATGAGCAAATAGAATGGCGTCCGTGTCTGGAGCATATCTGAGCTGTAACTATATTTGATTCTTGAATGAATACCAGAATAACTGTCGTGTCTGGAGCATCTCTGGGCTGGGGAAACATTTGAATGAGTGACAGAATGGCAACCGTGTCTGGTGCGTATCTGGACTGTATCTGAAGTTGAGATCTGTATGAGTAGCAGAATGACTTCCGTGTCTGGAGTGTATCTGAACTGTAACTGGGATCCGAATAAGTGGCAGAATGACTTCCTTGTCTGGAGTTTATCCGTACTATATCTTGACTTGAAATTCTGAATGAGTAGTAGAATGACCTCCGTGTCTGGGGTGTATCCATATTATATCTGAATAAGAGATTTGAATGAGTAGCAGAATGAATTCCATGTCTTGGAGTGTATCCGTACTGTATCTGAAATCTCTGAATATTTGTTAAAGATAGCTTTTAATCTTATCCTGAAAAGGGTAAAATGTTAGCTAAAACACAAAGTTATGTTGCATGAAATGTATGATGCAATAAGATGTGATTTATCAATGTTTATGATATATGAATGTAATGTATGTGCATGTAAGCTGATTAGCTGTCTTGCTGAGGAAAAAAAAATCCTTGATAGCTGGAGATAATAAAATCTTTGACTGCTGACGGGGAAAGTAAATCCTTGACCGCGGTTGGAGATTCAAAATCTTTGATCGCTGAGGATGAGAAATCCTTGGACCACTGTTGGAGATAGAAAATCCTTGGCAACTTGTGGGGGTTAACAAGAACTTTGACAACTTCTGTGGGGATGTGAGAATCCTTTATGACTTTCCTGGGGATATAGGGATCCTTCAAGTCTGCTTGAGAAACCTGCTTGGGGAATCCAGGGAACTTTGACGACTATGGCTGGAGATTACACAATGGGAATCCTTACTCGACTGAGGAATAAGGAAACTCTGAAGAATCTCTACTGGGGATTAGACGAAAGAAAACCTTGATCTGCTGGAGAATAAGGAAGACTCTGATGGCTTCTGCGAAGAATTGAGAATGAGAAACTTCGATCTTCTGGGGAATTGAAACCATGGGGGCTTCACTAGAGAAGTGAGAATGAGAATCTTCGATCTGCAGGGGATTAAAAAATCTGACAAATTCATGCTGAGAAGTAATGAAGCCTCTGGAAACTTCACTGGGGAACGAAAAATGGGAATCTTCAATCTGCTAGGGGAATTTGAATCCTGGAGACTTCAAATTGGGGAGTTAAGAATGAGAATCTTCATTCTATCGGGGAGTAAGAACTCTGTGGGGAGTAGTTATACTGCTGGAGAGTAAGTGAAGGACTCTGGGGAAAATCTTATTCCTGTTTGGAAAAAGTTCAAGAGTTTGGGTTGTATGCCAATCTACTGGAGAATTATCCGGAGGTTGGGGATAAAAGTTAACTGTTATCTGGTTGATTCTCAGATTTTAAGACAACTTGCTGGGGATTTTGGAGAAACTGGATGGTTTCTGCTGTGGATTGGTAGTTGGAAATTTGACTCTGTTGAGGAAGAAGGTTTCATCTTTGTTGGGGATTTATGACCCAAAGTTTTTGCTCTACTGGGGATTGGGAGTTTGAAAACTTAACTCTGATGAGAATTAAAGGTTTGAAATATAACTCCGCCGGGGATTTGAAGTTTTGACTCTGGCGAGGATTTTGAAATTTAATTCTGCTGGGGATAATGTATTTCAAGGTTTTAGCTCCACTGGGGATCCAGATGACGTGCTGGAGGGGATTTCTCTTGGAATAGCCGAAAGACGTTTTCCTATCCTTTCAACCTGTCAGTAATTATTCTTTCACATTTCGTTTATTTGTAAACAGTGATTATATTCAAATGCATATGCTCATTTAATAAACCATTGGACGTTTTCAAATAAAACACAAGTGTAAAGAAAAAGAAAAGGCAAATAGCTTTCCGCACTTTGAAGTATCTTTGTATTAACTTTGTGTAAGTATTTTGTACAAAGGAGACAGACATCCTAGTAAGAGAATGTTTTCGTAAAAATTGAGAAAAATTTATACAAAGAAAGATGGCTATGTGTAAAAAAAAAACTCCATGGGGTTCCCATTCTGCTATAGCCTTCGTAACTCTGGATATCTTGTCCATTCGTTGCTTTTTCCGAAGATGATTTGACTGATCAGAATCCAGGAGCTTGTCTATGAAGAGATTGTCCTTAAAGTGATCCGACGAGACATAGTCATACGCTTTAATTCCCTAACTTTTGCCTGGACCTCCCTTTCGGGTTTTTGATCCACCGGGAAACCTTTTTTTGCCCAAGTCGCCCTTTCGGGTTTTCAACTTGCCGGGTGTACAAATTTTTTAATTTATCCCTAATTTTTGCCTGAACCGCCCTTTCGGGTTTTCGATTCACCGGGATGCCCATTTTTGCCCAAGTCGCCCTTTCGTGTTTTCAACTTACCGGGTCGTTTATACGTAGTATCTTTTGACTATGTCTGCGTTCGCAGGGTGCGGCAGGTCGTCGCCGTCCATGGTGGTCAGGATCATTGCCCCACCAGAAAAGATGTTTTTGATCACAAATGGTCCTTCGTAGGTAGGAGTCCATTTTCCCCTAGGATCACTTTGCGGCAAGATGACCCGCTTGATTACAAGATCCCCGACTTGATATACCTGGCATCTGACTTTCTTGTTGAAAGCCTTGATCATCCGCTTTTGATACGTATGACCATGGCAAACAACAGTAAGTCGCTTTTCATCAATCAAGTTAAGTTGATCAAGTCGGGTATGAATCCAATCGTCTTCACTCAAACCAGCATCCTTCATGATTCTCAAGGAGGGAATCTGAACCTCGATAGGTAAAACAACTTCCATGCCATATACCAAAGAAAATGGTGTTGCCCCAGTTGATGTACGTGCCGTGGTATGGTACCCGTGCAGAGCAAACGATAACATCTCATGCCAGTCCTTGTAGGTGACTGTCATCTTTTGTATGATCTTCTTAATATTTTTGTTCGCAGCTTCGACAACACTGTTCATCTTTGGCCAATAGGGAGATGAATTGTGATGTTAAATCTGGAACTGCTCGCACAAAGCGGTGATCATAGTATTATTTAGGTTTGTATCGTTGTCAGTAATGATCCTGTCGGGGATACCATACAGGCAAATGAGGTTCTGCTTGATAAAGCGGGAAACAACATTCTTTGTAACAGATGCGAAGGAAGCTGCTTCGACCCACTTGGTGAAGTAATCAATGGCCACCAGGATGAAACGATGTCCATTGGATGTTGTAGGCTTGATCTCTCCAATCATGTCGATTCCCCACATCGCGAATGGCCAAGGAGCTGTTAAGACATTGAGAGGCACTGGAGGTATATGTACCTTGTCGGCATAGATTTGACATTTGTGACAAGTATGAGAATGTTGATGGAAATCAGCTTCCATGGTAGACTAGTAATAGCCTGCCCGTAGAATCTTCTCAGCCATCGCATGTCCGCTTGAGTGAGTGACAAAGGTACCATTGTGCAGTTCAGCCATGATTTGCTCAGCTTCAACCTTGTCCACACAACGGAGCAGAATGCAATCATGATTGCGCTTGTATAGGATACCATTGCTTAAGAAGAACTTAGCTGAGAACCTTCTTAAGAACTTTTTTTCGTCGACTGAAGCTCCTTCAGGGTATTCTTGTGCTTCGAGATACCTTTTGACGTCATGAAACCATGGTCGGTCCACTACTTCTTCGGTATTAATCTCGTGACAATGTGCAGGTTCGTCCATTCGTTCAACGGTGATTTGGGGAGCCTCATTATCCCAGTTAAGTTTAAACATGGATGACATTGTAGCTAGTGCATCTGCTAGATGATTTTCTTCTCGCGGGAAGTGCTCGAAGGTAATCTGCTTGAAACGTGGTAACAATGTCAGGACATGTTCTTTGTAAGGGACGAGGTTTGGATGTTACTCTCCTTTGATCTGACTGATAACCAAAGCTGAGTCCCCAAATACAATCAAAGATTTGATTCCTAAGTCAATAGAGGCCTTGAGACCAAAGATACAAGCTTCATACTCGGCCATGTTGTTGGTGCAGCTGAAGCAGAGTCTGGCGGTGAAAGGTGTATGGCTCCCTTCTAGAGAGATAAGTACCGCACCGATATCGTTGCCAAGTGCATTAGAAGCACCATCAAAGTACAGGGTCCATCGGGATCCTTGTTCAGGTCCGTCATACGGTCTATTCTCTTCAATGTTGTCCACTGTCATGATATCCTCGTCGGGGAAGTCGAACCTCATGGATTGGTAATCTTCGACAGCTTGATAGGCCAGATGATCGGCTAGTACACTCCCCTTTATAGCTTTTTGGGTTGTGTACTGTATGTCATATTTCGTTAGGATCATCTGCCATCTAGCGATTCTTCCAGATAAGCAGGCTTCTCAAAGATGTACTTGATCGGATCCATCTTAGAGATCAGCAAAGTGGTATGAGTCAATATATACTGCCTTAGCCGGCGAGCAGCCCATACCAAAGCACAACAAGTTTTCTTGAGCAGTGAGTATCGGGTCTCACAGTCAGTAAACTTTTTGCTAAGGTAATAAATGGCATGCTCTTTTCGGCCAGACTCGTCATGTTGGCCCAACACGTACCCCATTGAATTCTCCAGGACAGTTAGATACATGATTAGCGGTCTTCCTTCGACGGGAGGCATCAAGATAGGAGGTTATAGCAAATACTCCTTGATTTTATCGAAAGCAACTTGACAGTCATCATTCCATTTAACCACCTGATCTTTCTTCAACAGCTTGAAGATTGGTTCACAGGTAGATGTTAGGTGAGAAATGAACCTTGCAATGTAGTTTAGGCGTCCCAAGAAACCTCTGACCTCCTTCTCAGTGCGAGGGGCAGGCATTTCTTGTATAGCTTTGACTTTGGCAGGATCAACCTCGATGCCTTTGTTACTGACAATGAAACCCAAGAGTTTACCGGACCTGACTCCGAAAGTGCACTTGTTAGGGTTCAGTCTGAGCTTGTACTCTTTCAACCTGACAAACAGCTTTTGTAGATGGTCGAGGTGTTCTTCTTCCGTTTGTGAACGGGTTATCATATCCTCTACGTAGACTTCTATCTAATGATGTATCATATCATGAAACAAAGCTACCATGGCGCATTGATAGGTTGCCCCAGCATTCTTCAGTCCGAATGGCATCACTTTATAGCAGACCGTACCCCACTGTGTAACAAAAGTAGTTTTCTCCATGTCTTCAGGGGCCATTTTGATCTAGTTGTACCCTGAGAATCCATCCATGAAATAAAATACCTTGTGCTGAGCTGTATTGTCAACCAAGATGTCAATGTGCGATAGTGGAAAGTCATCTTTAGGGCTAGCCCTGTTTAAGTCTCTGTAATCCATGCACATTCTCACTTTGCCGTCCTTCTTAGGCACAGGCACAATGTTAGCAACCCATTATGGATAGGAAGTAACAACAAGGAATCCAACATTGAACTGCTTCATAACTTCAGCTTTGATCTTTTCAGACATGTCGGGCCTCATGCGGAGAACTTTCTGTTTAACTGGTGGACAGTCTTCTCTTGTAGAGAGACGGTGAACCACAATATCCGTATCAAGTCCCGACATGTCTTCGTAGGACCAGGCGAAGATTTCAACATATTCATTCAACAGCTGAACTAAGGGCTCCTTGACACTTGGATCTAGGTTGGCACCCACTCTAACTTCTTTTCTGTCTTCCTCTGTACCCAAGTTGATTGTCTCTAACAACTCCTCATGAGGTAGAATAGCCCTTTCTTCCTGTTGTAGCAGTCTAGCCAATTCTCCCGGCACTTCACAGTCTTCATCACCTTCGTACTCAGCATGGTAGACCAGATCTTCAGAGTCACTGAAGGTCATAGCAGAAGTGTTACCCATGGAATCCGGAATGGATGAGTACCTGCATTGGTGAGTGTGGGTGTGTGTAAGGGATAGCCACCTTTAAACAAATAAAAATGTAAAAAGAAGGAAAATGAACACAAAAGTTTATATGTGAAAATGTCCATGATTCATTAAAATGGCATATGAAGATGAAAAATCAAACCCTTAAAAATGGACCTATGTACCTCGGGTAAGGCACAAGGTTAAAAGTGTACGAATTGTTCAGGAATTATTACAAACCAACAGAAATGTTTGAAAGATAAATTACTGATTGATGAAAGTAATGGGAATAAAGTCCTTTGCCTCCCAATTGCTCAATCCTCCTTCAACGGTAGGGAAAATCCAGTCTTCTAGATTGCTCTCCTCTTCACTATACTCCAAAGCGTTGACTCCATGATGGGTAATCTTCATTGGTGGCCCTCCAGCCCAGGAGCGACGCACAACCTTTTGAGCAGAAGCAGTGAAACCCAAGCCGAATTTATCAGATTTAAAGGGAAAGTCAGGAAGTTGCCCCCATATTGTGCTTCCTCCTTCTTCAATCACAGCCTTTGCATCTTTGAGTGACGACATCCAAGGCGGAGGTCGGGTAATCATGGGTACAGAAGGCACTGTCTTGGTTGCCGCAATCTCCTGAGCTACCTCTTCAAAATGCTGAAAGGGGGTTTCTATGAATTCACCATCCAATTCCACATAGCGGAAAGAATTTAGATGGCTTATCATGTATTCCTCCTCGCCGTGAACGGTTACAATTTTCCCCTGAACAGGGTACTTGAGCTTTTGATGTAGAGTAGAAGTGATGACTCCAGCATGATGAATCCAGGGTCTTCCCAACAAGCAATAATAGGAAGGACGGATGTCCATCACATAGAATGTGGAGTTGAAGGTTTGAGTTCCCACTTTAATCGGGATGTCCACCTCCCCGTGGACCTTCCTTTTAGAACCATCAAAGGCTATGACAATGATGTTGCTGGGCTTCAAGGTTAAACCTTCACAATCTAGCCTATCCAATGCTTTCTTTGGTAAGACGTTCAGCGACAAACCAGTGTCTACCAGAACATGTGCTAGAGTAGTCCCTCTTCATTCCACCGAGACATGCAAAGCGTCATTATGTTTTCTCCCTTTGATTGTTAGATCAGCATCGGAGAATCCTAGACTGTTGTCTGCTGTTAGGCTAGCTACACATTCTTGGAACTGATCCACGGAGGTTTCTTGGGGCACGTGGGCCGTCTTCAAGAATATGATCAAAGCTTTGGCATGAGCTTCTGAAAAAAGTAGCAAAGCCAACATAGAGATTTTTGAGGGGGTTTTCCCCAGTTGCTCCACAACATTATAATCGCTTTTCTTGATTATTTTCAAAATCTCTTCCATTTCTTTTAGAGAGGTCTCAGGGAAGATCAACGACTGAGCCCTCGTCCTGACGGGCTCTTCTTGGATCCCTTTCCCTCTATCATCATCAGCAGCAGAGGGGACAACCACAGGAGTTACAATTTCTTCAATAACTGGAGTTCTCGCAGATATGTTGACCGGTGCAGGAGTAACTTTAGGAGCGGCTGAGGGTCTGAAGATTGCCTTTGGAGGCGCAATCTTCGGAGAGAAAATTCTTCCACTGCGGGTGATTTTAATCGTTCCGGCAATGTTTCCAATGTCGTAAGTCTCTTCATCAGAACTCTCTTCAGTTGATTCAATTTGCTTAACACCGTGGTAGAAGATCTCTCCCCCATAGTTCCACGGTATATAAGCCCCGACATGGTTATCTTCAAAGGGACAATCTTCGGATCGGATGTAATCTTAACAGGTCTTTTGGAGACCTTGGAAAGATTGGCGGATATGGTAATTATCGAAACATCATTGACAGGAGTCGGTGTAACAGGAGTTTTCTCATAAAGGATTTCTTGATTATCCATTAGGCGCTGGATGCCTAACTTCAACAACAGACAGTCGGTTGGTAAGGATGAACAAAGGTAGCAATCTTCTTCACATCCTGTGAAAATCCCAGCCTTCAGCAAATTTAACTTGATTATCGGTAGCAGAGTCATTAAATCATCAACAGTAGCAACAAAAAGATCTTCTTCAACAACATGGACATTGTGACCATGTTTTGGCATTGGAGCAGAGATCACATTAGGCTTTTCAGGGGCTTCGAATTCAACTTCTTTAGCATCTATCAAGTCCTGGATCTTATTTTTGAGGGCCCAAAAATTGTTGGTGTCATTCCCCAGGCTGTCTGAATGATAAGCACACTTCCCATTCGAATGGTAGTAAGGAGAAGATGTATTCGGATTCTTCGGTGCCTCTTTCAAACTGGAAAGGTTTAACTTCAAAATATGAGGGAGAACCTGAGCAGGTGTCATATTGATCCGGGTGAAATTACCGTGCAGGCCTTTTCACCTTTGCTTGGTTGGTTCTGGGTTGATTGTTTCTAGGTTGATCAGCTGCAGACTTCTTAATCATTACAGCCCCAACCGCTGGCCGGCACTCAACTCTTCCTTGACTTCTTTGGGAGTAAACAGCTGCCACTTCTTTCTTTGCTGGAAAGGTATTTTTGATAGCAGCGGAAGAAGATGCATCCTTTTGAATTTTTCCGCTCTTGATTCCGGCTTCAACTCTCTCACCAGTCAGAATCAACTTGGTGAACCCCGCAGACGAACTTCCAATCAGGTGATTGAAAAAGGGACCTGTAAGTGTACCCAAGAACATATCTACTAGCTCCCTCTCAGATAGAGGTGGTTGTACTCGTCCCGCCAAGTCTCTCCATTTCTGGGCATACTCTTTGAAACCTTCATTTGATACCATGCCCATACTCTATAATTGAGTACGGGTTGGTGCTAAATCCGCATTATATTGATACTGTCTGTAGAAGGCAGCAACCAAATCCTCCCAATTGTGCATATCAGACCTCTCTAACTGGTAGAACCAATCTAACTGCGTCCCTGAAAGACTGTCCTAGAAGAAATGAACCCACAGATCCTTATCAGAAGAATGAGGTTGGATTTTTCTTATGTAAGATCGCAGATGCATCTTTGGACAAGACAAACCATCATATTTAGCAAAAAGGGGTACCTTAAACTTGGGGGGAATGAAAATCCCAGCAACCAACCCTAGCTCCTCAAAGTCCAGCCCAGGCACTCTTTGTACCTCCATAGCTTCCAGACGCTCTTCTAAATTCTTATACTTGTCATATGTAGGAGGGTACTGCTGTTCAAAATAGTCTTCATCCTCTTCATCTTCTTCTTCCTTAGACTCAAATTGCACTGTTGTTCCTTTACCCTTTCTTGCCCCTTCATCAGATGTTGGGGGGAAATCCAGGACCCTTCTAGCTTGACCTTCAAATCATCGACCCAAAGTAGCCACACCAACCCTCCTCTTTTTCTTTTTCTCCTTTTCCTTTTCCAGTAGAGTTTTGAGCTCCTCCTGACCCTTTGCCAAGGTCATGAGTAGATGTTGGAACTGTGAATTATGCGCTTGTAAGTCTTTGAACGTCTGCTCTATATCCATCTTGCTGAAATAAATAGCAGAGAGATAAGGAAACCTGGTGTGAAGACCTTCTTATGCATATGATGAATGAGATGTATTCATGTAATGCATTCAAGTATTCAGAAATTCAAATTTGTTGCAAACAAAAAAGAACACACGTCATATTAATAAGATAGAATTTGTTAGTACATAAATGCCCCATGGGCAAAAATAATACAAAATTCTAATGTAAAAAGACGTTGCGCATCCTCTTTGGTGAAATGTAGGTGTTAAGAGTCTGCTCTTCGTGAAGTTGGCGAGTAAGTTCCAAAACCTTCTTCTCACTGGCGTAGAATCGGGCTTCAAAAGTGTCGCGTTCTCCCTTGAGCTGTATCCAACTCCTTTTCAAATCTTCAAGTGATGTTGGCATGTCAGGATGTAGGAGGGTGTATGGAACCTCTCCTTCCATAACAGGCTCTTTGATCACAAGAAGAATGTAGGGGTAAGGCATCATAAGAATTTGGGTGCGGGTTCGTACCCACTTGAGGTAAGGCTCAAGGGGGATGGAATTCTTGTGTCCCAAGGTCTTACTGTCCACCTTGTTGGGCATCCTCCAAGCTCGAATAAACCTTTGTCGAAGTCCTTGATCGTTGTTGTCGAAGTCAAAAACCAAGTCTGGAATCAGCATGTCATGAGGGTCATCCCTTCGGGCATACCCAAACTGTCTCAGAGCCAAGCAGAAGTTGTAGGTGATGCCTCCCCTAACGCCTAGTAGAGGGACATTAGGAAATTCCCCACAATGATCAATGATGATAACATTTTCTCTGGATCGAGAACACCAATGAACATCTGAATTTGTAAGAGTCATCAATCATTGTGACCACCTCAATCCTTTCTCATTCTTCAAAACTGATTGGGGAAGGTTAGAAATAAACCACCTTGCTAGAAGAGGAGTACAACTTATGAGAACACCTCTTTTCCTCATTGTTCGAGTGTGAAATGAGTGGAGGATATCCCCAAGCAATGTAGGCACCGGGTTGTGAGCCATGAAAACTTTGACAGCACTGACATCTATAAGCTGGTCAGGGTTAGGGAACAAGACCAACCCATAGATGAGAAGAGCTACAATCTCCTCAAAAGCTTGTAAGTCCAATGAATTCCAGCAGCTTTGGGCCTTCTCAAACAGAAACTTTGCCAAGAAACCCTTGACACCACTTCTAGTTTCCCAATGGCCTATGATATCAGATGGTTGCAAGTGTAGGGCTTGAGAAACATCTTCAGGCTTTGGATCTCTTTCCGTACCGTTGTAGGGTAGTTGATGGAGCATAAGAATCCTCAAGAGTTGAGAAAATTCCTCCAAAGTAGGCACAAGCTGGTAATCAGGAAATGTGAAGCAGTGGTGTAGGGGGTCAAAGAACTGGAAAAGAACTTTCACCATGTCTTCCTTAGTGTTGGTGTTGACTAAGTTGAGAAGACGACCATGCCTCTCGGTGAATGGAGAATTCTCAGGAATCCTTGAAGCTAGATCCTTGAGTTGAGGAAGAATTCTTACAAGGCTGACTTGAATTGTTTTCCTGCGAAGTGAATCCATTACCTACAAAACAGGAACAAAGATGAAGATATAAATCCTTGAAATGGTTAGTGGATGCATATGATGCTTCATGATGTTTATGATGTTATGCACAAGTATATATGTACAAACAAATGACACAAGATCCTAGTTTCAGGCTTGCATGGGGTTTCATAGGTAAGTACCCTCTTGAAGTTTTAGTTGGCTCAACCTGTGCTATAAATAGTAACCGGGTTCTAAGGAGCTCAATATCACTGGATTATTTTCTGTGTTCATTGTTTCAGTTTAGCCACTTTACTGGCGACCGAAATATTCCAAGAAAACAACCCTCAATGAGTGTAGTATCGAGTATCTACCAACTTCAGACTGCACCAAAGCCGGTCATCTCACTACCCCTAAAAAGGCCAAGATGGTCAAGTAAAGGTTCTAAAAGTCCATTAGTGCTTCATGACATCACTCAACGGCCCCGTATTCTCTTTGATTAACTCAAAGGCTACTGGTACTCACAAATATGTCGCACTAATATAGCTATTGCTTCAACCATGTCGGTATACCCCGTACAGTTTCCATAATGTATTGCTATTTACCTATGAACATTTCCCAAATCCGGGTAGAGGATTCAAACCCAAACAATAGAACCAAATGTAAAGCATACAATTCAAGCAATATAAGCATGTAAAGGTGATCTAAACCCTAAGGTAACCTCACTTTTATATAGATCCCCAGCAGAGTCGCCAGTTCTGTGATGCGGTAGGAGAGCTGACTTGAGGTTTATCCAAAGGAAAGGTCAAAAAGCATAGGAAAGACCTTTTGAGATTATTTTTGGGTTCGAGGGGTAGATTATGAAAAGGGAAGGTGCTAGCACCCTTTTCATCCATGGTTTTCCATGGGCTCTTAGTTACTTGTTTTTAGATCACTTGATTTTGCTTTTCAATTGTTTGAAATGGTGCTTTTGTGTGTGGTTTTGAAAGTATTTTGAAAAGAGGCCTTTGTCTAGGCAACCTTTGTAATGATTCTTGTTTGAATGTATACAAAGGTGTTTGTCTTTTGAAAAATGTTTCAATGTTTTGAAAGTTTGTTGGGAAAATGTTTTGAAATTGTGTTGTGATGGTTTGAAAATAGCAAGGATGTTTGCAAGTTTGATCAAGTAACTAGGAGTTGTCTACCCTACCTACTCAAAGATATTTCCTACACATTTTTAACCCTTTGACATTGTTGTTTTACCATTGCATTTGGTAAACAACCTTGTGTTTGGATGTTAAACGGGACAGGCGTGGATCATCGTATGACCATGATAGCAATTGTGCCAAGTATCTTAGCAAGTTTTTGAGGGTCTAGATCATTTTTGTATAGGCAACCAAGATAGCATCATCGAGGGACTATGATCTTTTTTTTTCCGCCAAGATACCTAGCATGCATACCATGGCCATTTTAAAGGAAACAAGTGGATGAAACCCTAGGGGTGCTTGTGTGTATTGGGTTGTCAATTTTCATGCATTTTTGTCTTGTATTAGTCATGCTATTTGTTTGATTTTTGGATTTTTGCATACAAACCCTAATCTTTCTATCCTGGCATATTTGAAAGCAATAAAGTGCGTAAAAGTAAATCTAATACTATTACAACATTGATATAGGGAGGGGGATATAAGTTTGAATAGGGGGATATTTGCAAGAAATAAAGTCCTAAAAACTATTACAACCACATTGAATTCATTGTACAAATAATAAATTGACAAATATTTAAATATGCAATATATTATAAATATGCAAGAAATGTTTTTGTATTACTCTTATGTATGTAAAAATAAATTATTTGATGTATCAAAAATAAGAAAATAAAAGATTATTTTTGGAAAGGGTAAAAACCCTAATATTTGGTTTAAGAAAATATATATATTATAATTATTTATTTATGTACAAGAAAATAAATAAAATATATACAAAAGTGTTAAAAATTAAAATGTGTGAGAAAATATTATTTAAGTGTATAAATAATAAAAAATAAAAAAAATATAATATTTTTATAATATTTACAATTTTTTATTTAAGAAAATAAAAGTGTATTATTATAGTAATTACTTCTATGTCCAAAAAAATAATAAAAAATAATAAAATAAAATGTGAAAATTTAAGAAAATATTTTTGGTTATTTCTTATATTTAGAAAAAATAATAAAAGTCAGAAATGAAAATAGAAATGGAAAATATACAAAAATAAAATCAATGGGCCAAGGGGGTGCAGAAAGCAAGCAGGGGGTGTCAATAGGAAGGAACATCCAGGCCCAGCCCAATGTCACACTTCATCCCTGTCCTTGGAATGAAAATACGCGCGCCTTGTTCAAACTGCTAACTCCTGCATTTGTGCTTAAAAACAAAAACTTGCAACATGAAAGTTATAGCTCTTGATCACACGATTCTAACCATGTAAAAAACTTGATCTAACTCTCAAAGACCAGAGAGAATTTCTTTGGCCCTAAATCTTGACCTAGTTTTTTCAGAAAGTTCAAACATCAAATACTCCTACCTCAGTTAACATAAATGAATTTTATGCATATGTACAACTCAAGGGCAATGAGGGCTACATTTTTTATTCACAAACCTAAGCCTAATGATTCCTAAATAGAGAGATAGAAGTTTGAGAAATACATGTTTCAGTCAAGCTCGAGTATGGCAATGCAGGGGTTGTGAGTGAGTCCTGAGATACTTGTGAGCTTGCTTGAAGTTCCTTTGAGCTTTCCCAATGCTTAGCTAGCTTTGAACTTGCCTGAATCTTCTTGTATAACTCAACCTGCAAAGTCAGAATTTGAAAATGGTGAAGTGTGTAAATGGAGTTATAGTGACTTGGGAATGGTTGGGATAGCTTAGGTATGTTGTATGGAGTATGTTGGAACTAGTTGCAAGCAAAACGCACGAGTGGATTTTGTTTTGGCAATCAAACTGCAGAACCTGCCCTGTTTTGACAAGAACTTGTGTTTTGGTGTATTTGGGTGTTTGAGAACTTGCTAGCTCGTGTTTTTGGCTTGGTATGTTATGCTGAAGTTGTTTCAAATGTTCACAAACTTTGGTTTTAACAGATACCAGAGTTGTTGACCTTTTGCAAGGTTTCTTGTTTTTGAAGCAAAAGTTGGAATTGACAATGCAGAGGCTTGTACAATATAGCTTAGGGTCTGCACATAGTTGGTACCAAATTCCTGATATTAGTGAACTTTGTTTGCATAAAGAAATTAGGTCCATGGCTCAAGATACACAATTTGACATAAAGCATGCTTTATCAAAGTGGCAATGCTACCTTTTTGCCAAAAATGGATTAATTCTTTATATAATGCATCATAGATCAGAACAATGCCTCTAACCAATGTGTTTGCATTTAATTTATGAGTGTGGAAGGGTTTAAGGACCTGTAAACAAGTACAAGCAAGGCTGGACAGAATTTGCAACTTGTATCAACATGAAAAATGCCATGGAGAAAGTGAGAAATGGCCATTTTCTTTTCTCCGATTATCCCTAACCATAAATGATTTTGAACAGTTCTTGGACATTTTTGAAAGCTTGTAACATGCTATACAATCCATATTTGAAATGCATTTTGAGATTCCACTTGGAACTATGTGAAAAATTGCTATGAAGATAGGTCAAAATCCTGCCTAAACTAGGGCAAAATTTCACTAAGTTAAAAGTTTCATGGACCCTTGTTCACAAAATCATAACTTGAGATCCAAGCATCTTTTGGGAAAACTTTGTGAATAAAAGTTGTATATTTTGTGGAGGAATACAACTTTCATTTTGGATGTTTTCTTTGAATCAAATTTCATCATGGTGAAAAAGTTGGGAAAAAAAAAGAAAATTTCATAACTTAGAAAATTTCTAAGTTATGAAATTTTTCAATCTTAAACCCTAATTTCCAAAATTAGGTTTCTTGGTGAAAAATTTTCATGTTTTGACACATCTTGATGAAAAATGACCCTTGGCATTTGATTTTGACCAAAAAGTCAAAGTTTGACTTTTCAGTGTATAGTTGATTTTTGATCAGTTGATTGGAAAATTCATCTGTCAATCCAATGCATTTGAGATCTTTTGAACCTTGTGATTAGGTCAAGATGATGCCATTGAGTCCTTGAATCCATGCTTGAACCAATTTGCCATTGGCTAGGTTAAAAATCATAAATTGCCCTTCTGCAGTCAAAACCCTAAAAATGACCATTTTGCCCTTTTGATGATCTGATCAAATTTCTTGAGGAGTTGTGATCCAAACTTGATCAAATGGTTCATATGAGTCTATAATGTTGATGTGGATAAAAAACTATGAGGTTTGATTGTAAATTGGCCACAGTTGACTTTTTCCCCAATATAGTTGATTTTTAGGTCAACTGTCCAATTGACTGGGCCAAAATTTGATTCAAGGCTTGAAACTTGGTATGGGAAATCTTATAAGTCCAACATGAAGTATGAAAGTCAAATGAGGCATTGAAAGTCAAAAATCTCTGTGCAAACTCAAACGCTAATTTCAGGTCAATAGTGCAAGGAGATGTCTTGAGCAGAGCAAACCCTAATCCTATCTAGAGTCCAAAGAATATTTTGGGGGGAAATCTTGATAAAATGAGAGGGAAAATTTTGGGGTACAACAAATTTGTTTTAGAGGAAAGGGCATGGCAAGGTTATTTTGGTTCACCATATTTCAAGATTATCAAATTTGGTTCAAAAGTACAAGGGATTGATTGGAGAAGTTGTCATGCTTAGACAAGGCTTTGTTCCCATTGGTCACAAATGCATATTTCTCTCAATTCTCAAGATATGTAAGTTGATTCGGTGACTATGAGTTCTCATTTTCATCCTCAATAACTTTTATTTACAAAGCATTTGTGTTAGTACAAGAAGTTTGTTCAAAATTGTCAAAGTTCCTCAAGGCATTTTTTTTGATCTAGGAGCTAGGGTTTTGAACTTCAAAGAAGTATATCTTGCTCATATTTTGGTATTTTTGAGTGATTTTAAAGACATCCTTCTCTTCAAAGGGCTATCAACAAATCACTTCAAAAGTTCCAAGTATTTTTCATGAGGAAGAAACTTGATGATGAAGAAAGATTACAAGTCCTCCAGATGAACCCCCATTTTCCTATGTGTGACTTCAAATGATCATAACATGGTCAATGTTTATCACCTTGAGCCTACTATTTTTCCACAATTATCTTGAGGATGTGAACTTTATTCCTTCTTTTATGTGCAAAGTGAGAAAATGGATGGAAGATGCCCTAAGGATACAAAATATTATAGGTCATTTAATGATTTTTTGCCAACTTCAACAATTCATAACTCTCTCAATTTTTGGAAATTTTAAATGGTTCAAGTTTCAAAATGTCATTCAAGACGTCTATTTCATGCCATCTTTTTCAGTCAAGATCAAATTCCAAGTGGAAGGCCATGTTTGGATGCAAAACATTATAGGTCACTTTTGAAGAAAAACTTGAAATATTTCCAAGTATGGAAAGTCAACCTTTTTTCCCCAACTTTGACTCAATGTAACTTTCATCTCAAGCATACATTTGATTTCATTCTTTTTCCATTGCAAAGCTTATAATCTCATCTTTCTAAAGCATCAAGACTCATGCCTTAAGACCCCTTGAGCTGAGAATGCCATTGGATTGAACTTGGTAACTTGTAACTGAAGTTTCTTCATAAGTCAGAATTTGAAATTCATGTTTTGGCCTCTAAACATAAAATTAGCACGCGTTTGTGACCTAAACATGTTTAACTAAGTTTACAAAGTGGACTAGAGCCTTAAAACGAAATGATTGGATGAGTTTTGATGGAAATCAAATCACACTTTCCTCGTGCATCAGGTTCACATGATTTCCCTCCAAACTTCATCATTTCACACGCTTGAACATTCCATTTGATTCCCTATAAATAGAGGGTCATCCCCAATTCATTTCCTTAAGCTTTGAGAGCCAAAAACACTCTGTCAAAACCTCACACGAGCTTGAAATTTTGAAATCAGTTTATGAGATTCCAGCCTTTTCCTCCAAAATTATTTGCACATTCATCTTCCTTATGCATCATACAAACTCTCCAACACTTAAACCAAGCAAAACGAGCCATAATCCAAGCTACAGAAGTCCAGTTTTAGAGCTTCCTTCTTGAACTTCGAAAAGGAAGAATTCTCCATCATTTGGATCCAAATAAAGCACTAACTTGTTCTAGTCCTTCTCCAGATTCTAGTGCTTCTTACAATTTTTAAACCCATTGAGAATTGAGAGAGAAATCTCAAATTGAAGGTGCTCGCTATTTTCTGGGTTTTTGAATCATATCTCTTTGCATACTTTATTTTTTGATTTTTATATACTTTGAAAAAATTCACAAAAATACTTTGAATTATTTCTGATCTCATGACTATTTTTTCACATTTTTATTTTGATATTTGATATTTTTTTATATTTTTTGCATTATTTTCTTCCTTTTAATTACTTTAAAAAAGCTTTCTGACATTTTTAATTCTGAAAAATTTTCTAAGTATCATTTTGCATATTTCTGACTTTTTGAAAATTTTATGGAATTTTATATTAATGTTTACTATTTTTTTACCTATTTTCTTTTTGTTTGAATAATTTTAATTAATTTTAAAATAGTTTCTAACTTTTAAAAATTACCAAAAAATTTATAAATTTTTTTGAGTCTTTTTTGATTTTACTATGGTCCTACTTAGTTTTTCTTAATTAATTTGAATATAGTTGATATTTTTATTTATTATTTCTATTTTAAAATATTTTTAAAACCTTTTTTTAATGTATATATTAAATGCACTATTATTTTGAGATTATTTTCTGGCTGAACTTGGGTTGAATTTTGATCATGAACTTTATTAACATCATTGGATCCATGGTGTTTAGTCAAACTCCATAAAAATGAATGAATGATTTTAATAATTGTTTGATTTAAATTTAATTCAAATGTGGTTTGTGTATTCTTTCCCACACCTCTTCATCTTGTCCCTTTCTTATTGAACTAAGTGTTATTGGAGCATGATCTCTATGTCATGTCTCAAAACAAATGGTGCATAGATTGCTATTGACCAATCTCAAAATAGATGCGACTTCTATATAAGTCCAGTTACGATTGCTTAACATAGTGCTAAATTTTGTCCCAATTCGAATAAATGATCATTCGTGGCCCAAACCTATGTTTGCAAGCCCTAGTATGTTAATCTAATCTCTTTGATCCAATAACCTTGAGATTTATTGTGTGGAGGCTTTGGTTCTACCAATCCTCTAATGGATTTACAACACTTTTGGTCAACGCGGATCACTTAAACATCGTTGATCATTAAATGGCACTTGTGAGGATTCCAAATGGGTGATATACTTGACAAAAAGCAAATGCAACTTGTTGTGTGGAGGCTTTGGTTCTACCAATCCTCTAATGAGTTCCAAATGCAAGTTTCAAGATGATCATCCAACTAACCACTAATCATTAATAATTGATTTTACCCTTTTATTTTTTTACTTTATGCCCTTTTATTTTTTATGCTTTATGCACCATTTACTTTTAAGTATTTACATTTCATGCTATCTTCATCTTTGCTCACTTGAGCCTTTTCTCTTTTCTTCTAAGACACCGAATAATCAATATAAACTATAAATTTTTTAATGATACTTGGACTATTTGGTTACTATCATTGGCATTATGGAGTATTGGACTTCTTGGACTTAGGATTAGAAACCTTTGTCTATGATGGAGACCTTGTGACCTTAATTGATATTTTGTCTGGAGTTTTTGAGGTTTACCTCAAGACATTGGGTTGTTTTGTTTGTTTTGTATGCAGATTATTGTGATTACATACTTTGTTTATAATCTGGAATTCACCCGTGTACAGCCGTTACTCTATCCAATTTTTGTGAAGACTTAATACACTTGAAGTTTGGTTCTCCCAAGAGGTCTAGTATCTTTGCTTGCTTGGTTTCAATCCAAAGAATGATAATTCTATTTTGACTCATAATGTCAAGTATCGGCTTCTTGTTGGTTAGATGGTTCTTATCCTTAGCTTTTACCTTATGCTTTAGGATAGTCTCTTCCTCTCCCCCCATCTTCTTTAATTTAAAAAAAAATCTTATTCCCCCTTTTAAAAACTCTTCTTGTTTTGAAACTTGAGCCACTTTGATAATAAACTTCGACTTATGTCCATGCATTTTCAAAACCTTTTCATAAACAAACTTCAATCAACTTAATAATACTTTGACATTTTTTTGTGAGAAGACTAAAAGTCAATCAATCTCATTTCAAACTATTTTTTCCACTTTGGCTTTTTATTTTAAAACCTTTCTCAAAAGATTGGACTCTTGTCAATCCTTGTAGTGATGCAAACAACTATACTTCTACGATATGTAGTGAAGCGGGATATTTTCCACTTGGGTGTTGAGTGAGGCATGAATGATTTTAAAATCCAAGCCATATCCTCCACTTTGAGATGATGAAAATTCTCCTTTCTCATGATTGTGGGTAGTAAGAGTGTTTTCCACACGGACAATGACAATGATGTCTTATCTCATAAAAATTAACAAACACACTTACATTTTAAAATTCTTAAAGAGGAACTACGTGTACCCTGATCCCCAATTGCACGTAAGGTGGTAAGTAGGAACTAAAGGTTCGCAACCGCAGCGGGTGCAAAAAATCATCAAAAATATATTTCTTTTCACACCTCCACCATTTATTTTTATACAACATTTTTTATAGCCAAAATATACAAATTTTATAAACAGGTTCCTGCGAAGTACCGTAGATGTTTAGGGTGCTAATACATTCCCTTTGCATAACCAACCCCCTTACCTTGAATATTTCCCCCTCTTCTTTGGGTTATTCGCTCTTTTCTCATTCCTTTGGAAACAATAAAGCGCGGTGGCGATTTTTATCTTTGATCTGTATAAGTCTAGTCAATCCAATGGCTTAGTCTTGAACGTTTCTATCGCTACAGTTGGCTCACAGATTTTCAACTCTACCTTTTATATAATGGACATACGTCCCACCTACTCTTGTTTGCTTGGACGCCCTTGGATCTATGGGGTAGGGGCAGTAACGTCCACCTTTCATCAAAAATTAAAATATCCGGTCAAAGGGAAGATCATTACTGTTTGCGACGAAGAAGAATTTATCAGGCCTTTGAAATTGTTCCTCCTATGGTTGCCGCCACCAAAATCTCCTCCGACATATCAAAAGCTGATAAAGTTGTATCAAGAATGGTTTTGCTTAAAGATGCTCATATCGTGGTCGAAGATGGTAACTGTACTATCCGGGGATAACTTCCCGACATTCCATTTAAAGCAGATAAATTCGGATTGGGTTTCACCATTAAAGCTCAGCAAGAAGTAAGGTGCGCTCGCGTGGGAAAGCCACCTCTCCACATCGAGAATCATGAAGTGAATGTTGTGGAAGACTCTGAGGATGAAAATACTTTTGAAGATTGGATCTACCCTACTGTCAAAGAAAAGCTCGACAATTGGCATGCAAAGGATTTCACTCCCATCTCCTTCATTGAGGAGTAATTACTGTTTATTATTTTCTGTCAATTCAAGAACTTTTATCTGTAATCTTAAATTCCAAAAAATGCCTTTTAAGCCATGTGCCTTACCCGGGGCACTATGGTCCATTTGTTAAGGGTTTTGTTCATTTTCATTTATCATATGATCATTTAATATAAACCATTGGACCTTTTGCATTCAAATTTTTGTGTTCACTGTTTTTCTTTTCTTTTATTACATTTTTTTCAATAGCCACGTATCTTACATGCACACACACACACACACACACACACACACACTTGCAGATCTCCATCCATTCCGGATCTCATTGCCAACGACTCTACTATTGCCAGTTATGATTTCGAACATCCAGTCAACCAAGCCAAAGACGAAGGTGAGGAAGATTGTGAAATACCAGGAGAATTAGCCAGACTTCTAATGAAAGAAGAGAAATCTATTCAACCTCATGAAGAGCCAGTCAAGGTTATCAACTTAGGTACTGAGACAAATAAGAAAGAAGTCAAGATCGGCACCAACCTAGAAGATGGTATCAAGAGTAGATTTGTTCAGATGTTACACGACTACATTGAAGTGTTAAATTGGTCGTTTGAGGATATGCTAGGGTTAGATACCAACATTGTGGTTCGTCATCTACCAACGAAGGAAGACTTCCCTCCCGTTAAGAAAAAGGTTCGTCGTATGCGGCCCAACATGTCTAAAAATATGAAAGTCGAGGTAATGAAGAAATTTGATGCAGGTTTTCTGGCTGTCACATCTTATCCTCAATGGGTTGCGAATGTGGTCCCCGTGGCAAAGCAAGATGGAAAGTTTCGCATGTGTGTGGATTATAGGGATCTGAATAGGGCAAGCCCCAAAGATGATTTCCCTTTACCTCATATTGACGTCTTGGTTGATAACACCGCTCAACACAAAGTCTTCTCCTTCATGGATGGATTTTCCGGCTACAACCAAGTCAAGATGGTTCCCAGAGACATGGAGAAGACCATTTTCGTTACGCAATGGGGTACTTTTTTTTATAAAGTCATGAAGTTCGGATTAAAGAATGCAAGGGCAACATATAAAAGAGTTATGGTAGCTTTGTTTCATGATATGATCTATCATGAGATAGAGACCTATGTGGATGATATGATTGCAAGGTTGCAAACTGAAGAAGAGCATCTCGATCACCTACACAAGCTATTTGAGAGGCTAAAGAAGTACAAGTTGAGGTTGAACCCGAATAAGTGCACATTCAGAGTAAGGTCTGGAAAGATTCTAGGTTTTGTCTTCAGTGGTAAAGGCATCAAAGTTGATCCTGCAAAGGTAAAAGCCATTCAAGAAATTCCAGTTCCCCGTTCTGAAAAGGAGGTTAGAGGATTCTTTGGTTGTCTTAACTACATTGCCCGTTTCATATCTCACTTAACTGCTACTTGTGAGCCAATCTTCAAACTCTTGAAGAAAGATCAAGTAGTCATATAGAACAATGATTGTCAAGCCGCCTTTGACAAGGTTAAAGAATATTTGCAAGAACCTCTTATCCTTATGCCTCCAGTGGAAGGAAGACTATTGATCATGTACTTGACTGTTCTAGAGAACTCTATGGGGTGTATGTTGGGCCAACATGACAAGTTTGTCCGAAAAGAGCATGCGATATACTACCTGAGCAAAAAGTTTACCGACTGTGAAACTAGATATTCACTGCTCGAGAAAACTTGCTACACTCTGGCATGGGTTGTTCGTCGGCTAAGACAGTATATGTTGACTCGCACCACTTTATTGATTTCTAAGATGGACCCTATCAAGTACATCTTCGAGAATCATGCTCTCTCCAGACGGATAACTAGATGAAAAATGATTATGACTGAATACAATATTCAATATACAACACAAAAGGCCATCAAAGGAAGTTTATTGGCAGATCATTTAGCCCATCAAGTTGTTGATGATTATCAATCTATGAACTTTGACTTCCCGGATGAGAATATCATGTTAGTGACTGACTGTGCAAAACCTGGATCATATGACGGAGCTGAACAAGGATCTCGATGGACTATGGTTTTTTATGGGGCTTCCAACGCTTTGGGCAATGGAGTTGATGATGTGATCATTTCTCCTGAAGGGTGTTACACTCCTTTCACTGCTAGACTATGCTTCGATTGTACGAATAATATGGCTGAGTACGAGGCGTGCATTCTAGGTTTGAAGGCTGCTATTGACTTAAGAATGAAGCATTTGGATGTATTTGGATATTTTGTTCTAGTGATTAGTCAATTCAAAGGAGAATGAGACACTAAGCATCCTAACCTGATTCCTTACAAGGAGCTTGTGTTAACTCTGATTTCATGCTTCGAGGAGATCACCTTTGAGCATTTCCCTAGGGAGGAAAATCAGTTAGCTGACGCTTTGGCCATAATGTCTTCCATGTTCAAAGTCAAATGGGACAACGAAGCTCCTATGATAACAATTAAAAGATTTGACGAACCTGCACACTACTATGAGCTTGACACCAACGAAGAGAAAACATGGTACCATGAGGTGAGGAGATATGTTGAGGCATAAGAATATCCTGAAGGAGCTTCCGTCAATGATACGAAATTCTTGCGAAGATTTTTAACCAAATTCTTTCTAAGCAACAGAATCCTATACAAGTGCAACCATGATTCTACGTTATTCCGATGTGTGGACAAGAAAGAGGCAGAGAAAATTATGGAAGATATGCATGATGGCCTCTTTGTGACCTACTCTAATGGACATACTATGGCCAAGAAGATTCTGAGGGCTGGTTACTATTGGTCCACAATGGAAACTGAATGTCATTATCACTCATGGACTTGCCACAAGTGTCAAATCTATGGTGACAAGGTCCATGTACCTCATATTCCTCTAAATGCCATGACTGCTCTGTGGCCGTTCACAATGTGGGACATTGATATTATTGGGGAGATTAAACCTACCGCCTCAAATGGACACTATTTCATTCTTGTTGCCATTGATTACTTCACCACATGGGTCATAGCTACCTCATATTCCCCAGTCACCAAGAACGTTGTAGCCAGGTTTATCAAGCATAAACTCATCTACCGTTACGGTATCCCTGAAAAGATCATCACTAACAATGGAACCAACCTCAACAATGCTATGATTACGGAACTTTGTACTCAGTTCAAGATCAAGAACCACAATTCTTCTCCATACAGACCCAAGATGAATGGCGCATTGAAAGATGCCCATAAAAATATCAAGAAGATTGTGCAAAAGATAGTGGTAACCGACAAAGACTGGCATGAGATGTTACCGTTTGCTCTCCATGGCTACCGTACTTTAGCTCGTACGTCAACTGGGGCAACTCCTTTCTCCTTGGTCTATGGCATGGAAGCAATCTTACCAGTCGAAGTTCAGATTCCCTCTCTAAGGATAATGAAGGAAGAAGATTTAGGTGAAGACGAATGGATTCAAACTAGGTTGGATCAGTTGAACTTAATTAACGAGAAGCGATAGAATGCTATTTGTCATGGTCAGATGTATCAAAAGCGTATGATCAAGGCTTTCAACAAAAAGATCAAGCCTCGAGTATATCAGACTAGAGACTTAGTAATAAATCACACCATTTTTCCACAAGGCGACCCCAGGGGAAAATGGACTCCCACGTATGAAGGACCATTTGTTGTAAAGAATGTTTTCTCTGATGGTGCCACGATGCTGACTACTATGGATGGCGAAAACTTCCCACATCCCGTAAATACAGACATAGTTAAAAATACTACGCATAAAATGAATCGTTAGGTTGACACACATTGGAAAAAATAAGGGCATCCCGACGAACCAAAGAGGTTCAGGCAAAAGTTAGGGATATATGCAAAAGATTGTACACCCGGCGAGTCGAAAACCCGAAAGGGAGATTTGGGCAAAAATGGGTATCCTGGTGGGCTGATAACCAGAAAGGGAAGCCCAGACAAAAGTTAAGGATTAAAGTGTATGACTATTTCCTGTGGGATCTCTACAACCAGCATTATTACCGAGGTCCAAGTTCAAATGGTGCAAGATCAATCCAATCAACTCCTTTCAACGACAAGGGATGATGTTCAAAGACATAACGGAAATAGTGGGGTTGGGACACAATGAGATCACTTTCACATGGCTATTATTTTGTTTTCACTTTGTATTCTTTCCATTCTTTCGACGATTTCCTCTTACTAGGATCTCGGTCTCTTTGTACAAAGACGCCTATTCATGGGCAAAACATCAATACAAATATACTTAGAAGTATAAACTTTCTGTCTTTTCTGTTTTGAGTGCAAAAGTGTCCAATGACTAAAATTGAATGAACATATGAATATGAACATGATTAAACTTTTAACAAATGTATGCTTAAAAACAGTGACAAGCATCTCCTTAAATTCATTTAAGATATCCTCAGAGTTATTTCAATAACATTATCCCCACAAATTTGGATTCATAAAATCCCCAGCCAGAGTTTCAATCTCCAGAAAATCCTCTCCCCAACTGAGTTGGTCTTAAAAGGAAGCCTTATGGAATTCTTCCTAAAAAAAATCTTCTCCCCAGTAGTTCGTCAAATATCCTCTTCAACAGTGTTTATTACCCCAACAAACTACAGATTCCCCAACTTTGGTTTTGCCTCGCAGACTATTACAAATCAAGGGACCACAACCCCTAATCCCAAGTGAAGTTGTCAATAGAGTCATTGCTATCTCCGAAAGTTGTTGTAAAGCCTGGAACCCGACTAGATAATAGTCAACGTCATCCTTTCAAGCAAGTTACTACGAAGCCTGGACCTGACCAGATACTAGTTCAACTTCATCATACTCTTAACTTACTGTGAAAACTGGACCCGACCAGATAACAATAAACCTCAATTCCAAGTTACTAAAAGCTTAAACCCGACCAGATATTAGTTTAACTTCTCAAATTGCTTAAGCCTGGACCCGACCAGTCAATAGTTTAAGCCTGGACCTGACCATATACCAGTTAAACATTCTGAAGCATGGACCCGACCAAATAACAACCCCAATTTCTGAAACCTGGACCCGACCAGATAACAATTGCTTAAGCATGGACCCAACCAGATAACAACTCCAATTTCTGAAACCTGGACCCGACCAGATAACAGTAAATCTCAAATTCAGTTGCTAAAGCATGGACCCGACCATATATTAGTTTAACTTCCTCAATTGCAGATCCTGGACCTGACTAGTTAATAGTTTGATTTACTAAAACCTGGACCCGACAAGATAACCGTTGATCTCAAGTTCAAATTGCTGAAGACTGAACCCGACAGGATAACAGTAAACTTGAATTTCAAGTGGCTAGAGCCTGGACCCGACCAGATAGTAACTTAACTTCTCTATCTACTTCAAAACCTGGACCCGACCAACTAATAGTTCGAGTTGTTGAAACCTGGACCCGACCAGATAACAATTTGATTTTTACAAATCACTAATAAAACTCCTCTTCCCTAGTTGAGTTTGCCACTATTCCAACGAGTTGTTACAAAGCCTGGAATCCGACCAAATAACAGTTAACTTCTTTATCCCCAACAAGTTGTTGTGAAGCCTGGAATTCGACTAGATAACAGCTAACAAACAAGAGATTATTCCCCACTAGAGCAACGGACAACTAAAACTCCTGAATTCTGGTTCCCAAGCAGAAATCAACACTCTCCACATAGTCTTCTCAAGCAAAGTCAATATTCCTTAGCAGAGTTTCTTCTCAACAAAACAGGATTTCCCAGCAGAAGCATTCTAAGTGAAACTTAAAGATACACATATTCTCCATCCCCCACGCCAATCTAGAATTTAAACTTCCCAAGGTTCCCCAACACTTGTCAAGGATTTATTTTCCAGACAAAAATGCATTTCATTAAAACATATCACGTTCGTACATCATATCACAAATACATATGGCATAATCTCATTTATTTTGAGAACATCATTATACCATGCATACATCTGCATCTAACTAACCCTTTCCCTCAAAAAAAAAAACATCAATCAACAGTCCTCTTCTGGATGGATTTATTTCTTCCAAATTAAAGACAGGAAAACAAAGACCTCTTTTGGTTAAACTTATCTCTTCTAGATTAAAGACAAGCGAACAAAGACCTCTTCTGGTAAGATTCATTTCTTTTAGATTAAAGACAGGAGAACGAAGACCTCTTTTGGACCAGAACTAATTCTCCCAGTTAAAGACAGGAAAGACATCTAGTTTCAGTATGAATCAACCAAAGATTCATGCTCATATTTACTCCAGTTTCTACCATCATACCTCTGAATGGAATCTATATGCCTATTCCCAAATCAATACATCATCAAGTGCAAATTTCTGGGCACTTTAGTGTTCAATCATCTTTCACCTTCAAGCCACGAAAGGCGGATCCTCCAATCTAACTCTTCAGGTTCAAGAAGATTGAACAAGGGCAACTGTTGTACCCCGAAATTTTCCCTCTCATTTCTCAAGAATTTTCTCACAAGATCTCTATTAGTTCAAGACTGCACAAGGTCTGATCAGCTCAAGATACCTCCTCAAACACTGATGACTCAAAACTAGGATTTGAGTTTTCACAAGTACAATTGGACTTTTAATGCCCCATGTAGTTTCCATGGATCATATGGGGCTATCAAGCATCAGGTCAAAGATGGAACTTCTGAATCCTCGAAAGGAGGAAGAGGAAATTGTCGAAAGGGAAAAGCAGATAAAAAAAGGTGTTTAGTTGCAATTAACCATGTCGAATTCAAAATCTAGTTCAGGTTGTTCGAACCACATGACTGATCGAAAGGAGTGGTTGCAGATTTTGACAAGTCGAAGAAGAGAAAGCTTGCTTCGATCCCTAAGCTTCGACTGGGAAATAGCTTCCTTCGAACAATCTACTTCGATCCACCTCTAAACCCTTCGACACACATACTAAACCCTTCGACACACATAGTTTCGACACTATGAATTACAATTCAACACACTACCTAATTCATTATTCATCATGGTTCTTAGTCTTCTGAATACTTCGACATGCACTCCCTTTGTCATGATATCTGCAATCTGATTCTCAGTTCTGCAGTGTTCCAAATTCATCTTCCCATCCGCTACCTGCTCTTGGAGATAATGGAACCTCATTTCGATGTGCTTACTTCGACCATGTACTATTGGGTTCTTCGTCAGATTGATAGCTGACATGTTGTCTATCTTCATGCTTGCTTTGATCCACAAGCTTCGACTGGGCAATGGCTTCCTTTAAGTAACCTGCTTCGACCCACAAGCTTTGACTGGGTAATGGCTTTCTTTGAGCAACCCGCTTCGATCCACTTCTAAAACCATCGACACCCATGGTTTCGACACTATGAATTATAGTTTAACAAAAACTTGCTGATAATAGTTCATTGCAAGAAGAAGGTACTGGCAACATAGTCTTTTGAATGAGTAATGGAGGAAAAGTTATGACTAAAGATGTGCTCTATGTACCTGGAATAAAGTGCAACTTGCTAAGTGTTGGATAACTAGTTGAAAGAAGTTTCTCAGTTGTCATGAAAGGTGGAGTTTTGAGATTGTTCGACACCAAGAACAATTTGGTCTTAAAATCTCCATTGTTGAAAAACAGGACATTTAAGACAATGATCAATTCGACAGAAGTTCAATGTTTGAAAACTGTTCGACCACAAGGATATTGTTTATGGTATTTGAAGTTTGGACATTTGAACTTTTGACCACTTAATCAACTGATTACTCAAGATATGGTTACTGGTATTCCAAGTCTTAAGATGCCTGAAAAAAACTTTGTGAAGTTTGTTTAGTAGGAAAGCAATCCATAAATTCTTTCGTTTCGACTATGCCAATGAGATCATCTTGCATACTCAAAACGAAAGGACAAAGTTTTCGAAATATTTAAGAGATTCAAGATGCTTGTCAAAAACTAGAGTAAGAAAAAGATCAAAGTTCTACAGAGATTCAACATCTTTGTAGAAGGAATCAAGTTGAAGAAAGAATTTTGAAGAACATTGATCAAATGCATAGGCCATGCTACATGATCTTGCTTTGTAGGCCTCAAACTTGTGTTTCACTCCATAATTAATTATTTACACAATTAATTAAGCTCTTACCCAAGTATTTAAAGTATTGTCCAAGCCAATTTTCCCTTAATGACACAAAGTTACCATTGCCATTTTAGAAAAGTAAGCTTTATACAAAGTCAATTTGTATTGAGCCTTGCACTTGTTCTTTTTGCACACACACACCCTACAAACTAAAAGAAACACGTCTAAAGCTGCTACCAACTCAGATCATGCTTGTACAATACTTTGGGACCTGTCTTCTCACTTTCCTTGAAAAAAAGAAAGTTATAGAGCCAAAAGGCTAAAACTCAAAAATCTGGTATGCAAGCAATCTCTAACCTTTTTCCATACATATATACAAGTCTTTGACAAGCAGAAGAGAAGAGGAGAAAAAAGGAGGAGACAGGAGAGAACACGGGATTACAAGCACTAAAACACTCCCAAACTCTCACAAGCACAAAACTTGGCATATCCTGACTTTACACACAATATCTCAAATCCCTTCGTGCGTTTTTGGCCTTTTGATTCACTAAGGTTCCATATACCACATAGAAACTATCCCAACCCTTAAACCACTTATGTAACTCCTCCTTCCTCATCCACCATTGCAGCTTGACTTGTCCAAAGCAGTTGGGCAAGCTACAAGACATTCTAACAATTGGAATAGCTTCAGGGAGGTCCAGGCAAGCTTAATCCATCATCAAACCATTTCTGGAAGTCGTGTAGAAGTCATTCGAGTTTCACTCCAAGAGGTAAGTTTTTCAAACTTGGAACTCTTCATTCAAGCATCATTTGTATATACATTGTGAAGAAAAGATGTAGATATCATGTCTAGGAAGCTGACTATGTCCATAGTTTTGATTATCATTGCTTATACATTGAAAATTTCATCTATGATCAGTTAGGTCTTATTTTTGGTACTAAACAAAATTCATGCTAACCTTTGACCCATAACTTTTGAAAATTATGTGGTTAGATTCGTATTCAAATTCAAGGCAGGTTTGTTGTTTACATTATTTGATTTGGCTGAGAAATGAAGCTTTTAAAAGCTTAACAATGGAGTTACCACCGCCTATGTGCGCAAGGAAGAAGAAGCTAGGCATTTCAAACATTTAGAAACGAGTTTGTTTTATATTTAATTGAAGTTATCTTATGAACGGATGAAACAGACCACCCAGTGGTACAAACAGCGCGCTAAAGTCTTGTCATGTAGAAGGTCCTGGGTTCGAGCCCCAGCGAGACCTTTTTATCATTTTTCCAAATTTTCTCACTTTTTTTGTTTGCAGAAAGCGCCCCTGGGCCTTGACTTTTTTATTTTTCTGACCCCCCATTTTACTTCAGCAATGCAGCCCATTTTTATTTTTTTAGTTCTCTTATTAAATGATTATTGGGCCAGGCCAAACAAAAACTAATTTCTATACAAAAACACCTCAAATTTAACTTTCACCCCCTCTTGACTTATTTTCTTTATTTTATTTTTTCTTTCTTATTTTCTTTATTATTATTATTATTTCTATTAATAAAAAAGGACAAAATATTTTATTTATTATTCATACTATATACATATACTTATGTTTTATTTTTCCCTTTCAAGAAGACAAAATATTTTCTTATACAAATTTAATCCTTTTTTTAATTGATAATTAGGCTAGGGTTTAACCTATTTTCTTCTAATTAAAATTAAATTAGAACTTAAGTTTCCTTTTAATTAATTAATTTTTACTAGTTTAATTAATATTCAAAACTATTTTCATGCAAAAACCCTAAAATTACACCTTTGATTAATTTCATTTTAAACTTAGTTCAATTTTCCTATTTTAATTAATTACCCTTATTTAGTTATTTAGGTCAAAATCTTTTCTTAACAAAATCCAAAAAAACCAAAATTCATTCCCTTTCCATTTCTATCCTTGTACATTATGTTCATTTTAATTCTTGTACATTTAATTCAATATAGTTGTAATAGATAATTAGGATTTAAATTCTTGCAATCTCTATTTGTAATTTGTATACCCCTTCCCCCAAATGATGTAATAGCGTAGAATATTTATTTTCTGCAATTTATCATTTTCATATAAATGCTAGTAATTAGGGTTTGTATGGAAAGATAAAATCAATACTTAGAGAACGCTAATTTAAGATAAACCAAGCATGAGAAAATAAACACTTTCACACTTATACCTCTAGGGTTAACTCCACTTGTTGCCTTGAGAAAATGGTCATGATATGCATGTGAGACATCTTAGAGAAAACAATCAAAAATACAAGATCATAGTCCCTCGATGACGCTTCGAATGTTATCTTACAAATGATCTTAGTCCCTTAAGAGAAATGCTAAGATATCTCACAATATTGTTATTCATGACTATACGATGACCCATACCCGTCCCTTTACATCCAAAGATAAGGCTTCTTACCAATCAATGGTAAGATAGCAATATCAAATGAAGGAAGAAATGAACAAAAGAGTTTTGGGTAGGTAGAACATTCTTAGTTGCTTGCTCACAATCCATCTTCAAAAAAAACATCTTTTCAAACACACCGAACACTTTCAAAACATGAAATATTTTTAAAAAGTCCAACACTTTGTATGCATTCTTATAGAGACTAGAATCATTACAAAGTTTTCCTAAACGAAGGCTCTTTTCAAAAATACTTTCAAAACCCACCATAAACACATTTCAAACAAAGCAACTTCAAAAGTGATCTAGCAAGCAACTAAGAGACCATAGATAACTATGGATGAAAAGGGTGCTAACACCTTCCCTTTTCATAACCTACCCCCCGAACTCAAGAAAGTATCTCAAAGTTCTTTCATGTTCTTTTCACCCTTTCCTTATTGGATAAAAGAAAAGTCGGTGGCGACTCTTGCTATCCGCAAGAATTGCAATAAAAAACACCCAAGTCAGTTCTCCCACTATATTACAGTTACCTTTGAGCACATTCTTAGGGAAAATAATTAGTTGGCTGATGCTTTGGCTACCATATCTTCTATGTTCAAGGTCATATGGGACAACGAAGCTCCCTGAATTACAATCGAAAGATTTGATGAACCAGCGCACTGCTATGAGATTGACACTAATGATGTAGAGGAGAAGCCTTGGTTTCATGTGGTGAAAAGATATCTCGAAGCTCAAAAGTATCCTGAAGGGGTGTCAGTCAACGACAAGAAATTCCTACAGAGGTTTTCAGCCAAGTTCTTCATGAACTATGGGATCTTATACAAGTGCAATCATGATTCAATTCTGCTCCGTTGTATGGACAAGAAGGAAGTAGAGAAGATCATGGAGGGTATGCATGAAGGTATATTTGGTACTCATTCTATAAGACACACTATGGCCAAGAAGATTTTGAGAGTTGGTTATTATTGGTCAACCATGGAAACCGATTATCATCACCACTGGAGGACTTGCCACAAATGCTAAATTTATACTGACATGGTTCACGTGCCTCCGATTACTTTGAATGTCATAACTTCTCCTTGTCCATTTGCAATGTGGGGCATTGACATGATCAAATATATTAAGCCTACTTCCTCTATTGGACACCTTTTCATTTTTGTCGCCATTGACTACTTTACCAAGTGGGTTGAAGCAGCCTCATTTACCTCAGTTACCAAGAATGTAGTGGACCAGTTTATCAAGCATTATCTTATCTTCCGGTATGTAATCCCTGAGAGGATCATCACTGACAATGGCACCAACCTTAAAAATGCCATGATCATTGAGCTCTGCACGCAGTTCAAGATCAAGCATCACAACTCTTCTCCATACAGACCTAAGATGAATGGCGCAAAGGAAGCTGCTAACAAGAATATAATGAAGATTGTGCAAAAGATGGTGGTGACCTGTAAAGACTGGCATGAGATGCTACCATTTTTTCTTCATGGCTATCGTACTTTGATGAAATCAACTGGGGCAACCCCTTTCTCATTATTCTATGGCATGGAAGTTATCCTGCCCGTCGAAGTTCAGATTCCTTCTCTAAGGATTATGAAAGAAGTAGAGTTAGGCGAAGACGAATGGATTCAGACTAGGTTGGATTAGTTGAATTTGATTGACGAAAAGAGGTTGGCTGCTATCTGTCATGGTCAGATGTACTAGAAACGTATGATTAAAGCTTTCAACAAGATGATCAAGCATCAGGTATACCAGGCTGGTGACTTGGTAATAAAGTGCATCATTCTACCACAAGTCGATCCTAGGGGAAAATGGACTCCCACTTACGAAGGGCCATTTGTTTTCAAGACAGTATTCTCGGGCGGTGCTATGATGCTAACCACTATGGACGACGAAAATTTCCCGCACCCTGTGAATGCAAACATAGTCAAAACATACTACGCATAAGAACGACCCGCTAGGTTGACATACCTAGGAAAAATAAGGGCATCCCGACAAAACAAAAGAGTTCGGGAAAGAATTAGGGATATAAATATAAAGATTGTACACCCGGCAAGTCGAAAACCTGAAAGAGCGACTTGGGCAAAAAAGGGTATCCTGGTGGAATGAAAACCCGAAAGGGAGGTCCAAGAAAAAGCTAGAGATTAAAGCGTATGACTATATCCCGTTGGATCACTTACAGACAACTTTATTACCAAGGTCAAAAACTCGAATGGTGCAAGATTAGTTTAATCAACTTCTTCCGACAGTAAGGGATAAGATGTTCAAAGGCATAAAGGCAATAGTGAAGTTGAAACCCAATGAGATTTCTTCCACGTGGCTATATTCACTTGTTTTCACTTTGTACTATTTCATTTTACGACGATTTCCTCTTACTAGGATTCTCGTCTCTTTGTACAAAATTGCTTATTTATAGGCAAATTATCAATACAAATATACTTTGAAGTTAAAACCTTTTGTTTTGCTTACGAGAACGTCCAATAATTAAAATTGAATGAGCATATGCATATGAACATGATTAACTGTTAACAAATATATGCAAAAGTACGAGAATAAACATTTACTCAGAACTCTAGGAATTGGTATGACACTCAAGTTGTTCATAAATCCCCACAAAATCCCTTTCATAAGGTGATCCCGAGTGAAGTCGCCAGAGCCACTTCTGTGAGATTATTCCTCACAGCGTATTCTTCACAAATAAGAGTACATTCCCCGCAGTTTCCTCGGAAAATCACTCCAACAGATAGAGGATTATAATCTCTTTATCGACAATATTACCAACCTGAGGAGTTCCAATTGGTACACTTCCTGGAAAGTCTCTTCCCCAACTGAGTTTGGTCCTCCAAAACTAAAAAGAAAACCTACAGAGTTTCTTCTCTCTAGAAAATTCAATCTCCCCAAGAGAGTTGGTTTCCTCAGTAGATCACTTCTCCATCAACAAGGGTTTATTTCCCCAACAACCTACAAATTCCCTAGCTAATCACTGACAAAACTCTCTCCCCAGAGAAGTCACCACTATCCCGAGAAAGTTACAACAAAGCCTGGAAACTGACCAGATACCAGTTAAATTTATCTTCCCCAAACGAGTCGGAAGTTTAACCATCTCTTTTATCCCCAATCAGGGAATATATGAAATAAATTCCCTAGTAGAGCAACGAACAACCAATGTTCCTAAACTCCACTCCTCGGACAGAAATCAATACATCCCCTGCAGAGTTTCCTCAAGCAAGAAAATAGGAATCCCCAGCGGAAGCATTCTAGAAAAGATTAAAGATGCACATACTCTTTATCCCCAACAATAATCAGGAATTTGTTTCCCAAAACAAATGCACTTCAACAACATTGCACATCCATTCATTATATCATATGCATACGAAATGCGTGTATCACAATATCATTTATTTTGAAAACATCGTTACACAATGCATTTCATACATCATGACATTGCATACAACTAACTCTTTACATTTTCAGGAATGATCAATCAACAGACGAATATCATCAACAATTTTCAAACAATTCCAAATTAATTCCAGAAACCGGACGGGGCGACTATCTACATGACGAAAATTTCCTCATACATCTGCTGGTTTAGTTTAAATCGACCAAAGATTTATTCTGATTCTTTTCCAGTAGACACTTTTTCTGGTTCAGTTTAAATCAACCAAAGATTTATTCGGATTCTTATTCAGTTAAAGACAATTCAAGACATATGTTGGTTCAGCTTAAATCAACCAAAGATTTATTCTGATTATTTTCCAATAGACACTTTTTCCTGTTCAGTTTAAATCAACCAAACATTTATTTTGATTCTTATCTAGTTAAAGACAATTCAAGACATCTACTGATTCAGCTTAAATCAACTGAATATTTATTTTGATTCTTTCCCAGTAGACATTTTTTTTGGTTCAGTTTAAGTCGACCAAAGATTTATTCTGATTCTTATCTAGTTAAAGACAAATACAAGACATCTGTTGGTTCAGTTTAAATCGATCAAAAATTTATTATGATTATTTTCAAGTAGACACTTTTTCTGGTTCAGTTTAAGTCGACCAAAGATTTATCCTGGTTCTTATCCACTTAAAGACAATTCAAGACATTTGTTGGTTCAGCTCAAAACAACCAAATATTTATTCTGATTCTTTTCTAGTAGACACTTTTCTGGTTCAGTTTAAATCAACCAAATATTTATTCTGATTCTTTTCCGGTTAAAGAAAATTCAAGACATCTGCTGGTTCAGCTTAAATCAACCAAAGATTTATTCTGATTCTTTTCCAGTAGACACTTTTTCTGGTTCAGCTTAAATAAACCAAAGATTTATTCTTATTCTTATCCAGTTAAAGACAATTCAAGACATCTGCTCATTCATCTTAAATCAACCAAAGATTTATCCTGATTCTTTTCCAGTGGACACTTTTTCTAGTTCAGCTTAAATCAACCAAATATTTATTCTAATTCTTATCTAGTTAAAGACAATTCAAGATATCTGCTGGTTCAGCTTAAATCAACCAAAGATTTATTATGATTCTTTTCCAGTAGACACTTTTTCTGGTTCAGTTTAAATCAACCAAAGATTTATTTTGATTCTTATCAAGTTAAAGACAAATACAGACATCTGCTGGTTTAGTTTAAATTGACAGATTTATTCTGATACTTCTCTCAGTTGACCTTTTTTAGCTCATATTAAATCAACCACTGATTTATTCTGATTCTTATCTAGTTAAAGACAGATACTGACATCTGCTGGTTCAATTTAAATCGACCAAAGATTTATTCTGATACTTATCTCAGTAGACCTTTTCTAGCCCAGATTAAATCGTTCAAAGATTTATTCTGATACTTCTCTCAGTAGACCTTTTTTTAGCTCAGATTAAATCGACCAAAGATTTATTCGGATACATCTTCAGATACAGCCGGTCGTAGACCCATTCTGATACTTCTATCAATAGTTACCTTGGATGGAATCATTAAGCTCATCTCTGAAGAATCTCTATCACTTCTCTGAATGGCATCTATAAGCTCATTCCCTACATAATCAACAAACATTTTACTTCGTGCATAAGCGAGCACAAATTTCTGAGCACTTAAGTGTTCAATCATTTTCCACCTTCATGTCACGAATGACGGACAAGCCAATATAACTTTTCAGGTTTAAGAAGATTGAACAGGGGCAGCTGTTGTACCCCAAAATTTTCCCTCTCTATTCTCAAGACATTTCTCACAAAAGATCTCAAATACTTAAAAAGTTTCAAGAGTTTGTTCAGACAAGTTCACCTCCTAAGCGCCAAGCTCACAAATTAGGGTTTTGGTTTTCTCAAGGAAAATTAGACTTTTTATTCCTCAAACGACTTTCATGGTTCATTATAGGTCTCCAAGATTGCTCATACCAGGTTTCAGGTCTTGCATCATAATTCTGCTAAGTCAATTGCTCAGATGACTGAAAATCAACTATATTGGGTAAAAAGTCAATTGTGGTCAATATACAGTCAAACTTCATGATTTTTGTCCAACATCAACATTTTGAAGTAATACTTATCAATTTATCAAGTTTTTATCACAATTCCTCAAGAAAATCATTCAAATCATCAAGGGGGCAAAAATGGTCAAAATTAGGGTTTCGACTGAGATGGACTGATCATTGACTCTTGAACTAATACATGACCCAATGGCTTGAAGCATTATTTCAAGGATTCAAACACAATATGCTGACCTAACCATACCTCAAATCATTTCTCAAGATCAATGGATTAATAGTTGAATTTCTGATCAATTGATGAAAAGTTAACTGATACACAAAAAGTCAAACTTTGACTTTTTGACCAACATTGAATTTCAAATGTCAAGATTCGTCAAGATACTCAAAAATATCAAACTTGATCATCGATAATCAAGAAAGTCAAGAAATTCCACAAAAAGTCAAAGTTTTCAATACTTAGAAATTTTTCAAGTGTTTTTACACTTGATAATTTTATTACTTCATGACATTTTTTCACAAAGATGCAAGTTGATTCAAAGAAAACTTTCAACATGAAAGTTGTATATCTTGATGAACTCTACAACTTTGTATTAGAGGGTTGATGTCCAAAATATACTTAGATTTGAAGATATAGGCTCATGAAGTCATGACATTTTTGTATAAACACTTAGAGAAATTTTCAACGCGTTTGGTCAAATTTTTGTCCCAACTTCTTAGCTAATTTCCATCATGTTCCAATTTAATTTAGCCAAAATGGTCAACATGAAAGTTGTAGACAATGTTTCAAGATTTACAAAACATCCAAGAGCTTGAATCTATCATAATTGAGCTAGGAGATTTAAAGGCATGAAGTTGGGCATGCATTCTTGAATTGCAAGTAATTTTGTTGAATAACACATAATCCAATCTGCATGCTATGCTGCATAATATTTCTTTGCAGGACTTCTAACTTGTAAATATCACCATAATTTAATGTTTACACAAAATTTTGAGCTATGGTCCATTTGATTTAAGCATTGTCCAAAGCATAATTCCATTAATGGTACAAATTTAACACTTCCATTTTTGAAAAGCATGCATTTGCAAAATGTAAATGCATTAAGCTTTGTAATGGTTATATTTGATTACAAGCAAGCTTAAAAGCATGAAGAAAACCCTCTACATCCAACAACTTCAGAACATACTTGTACTTGAAACATTGAAACCATGAAAATTCATCCAACTTGGTTTTTCAATTTCAACCAAATCATAGAGGCTATCTTGCAAATTTGATTACTTCAACCTCCCAAACCTCTTGCCTATAAATAGAGAGAGCAATTGCAAGATAAAGGAGGAGGAACAATACCTCAAAACCCCTTTACTCTCAAAAAACCAGAATTATACACAAAACCTCCATTTTTGAGCTTTGAAGTCCAAATCTTTGAATCTCTCAAACCTTGTAAGTTTTGCCCAAACAAATCATCCAAATACTTCACATACATCATATAGAAGTTGTTCAAACACAAGAACAACTTATGTAACATCATTATCACCATCTTCCAAACTCAAAAACAATACCTTGCAACTTGACTTGGTTGGAGTGATTCAGCAACTTTCAGCATAAAGTGAAGATTGGCATAGCTTCAAGAAGGTCTAAGGGAGCTTAATCAATCATAATATTGCACCTGGAACAGCTAGAAGAGGCTTCGTACTTTTCTCCAAGAGTGGTAAGTTTCCTCAAACTTTGATATCTTTATCCATACATCATTTGTTTTTATTTTCAAAAGAATAAAACATGACAAATCGAGGCATAAGAGTGCAAATATCCAAAATTCAAAGAAAATGCTTCAGGAGCCTTGACACGGGTGGCCGTGTCACCTAAAACAGGCCGTGTTAGGGGGAAAATGTAACACCCTCTAAAACCCCGCATAAAATTTCGCAAATAATTAAAATCATATTTTCAGAGTACATGTACTAACGAGGATGCTACAATTCTCTTTTAATAAAACAAATTCCTGTCATGCATAACGTAGTAGTAACTCATACATGTTTACACAGCGGAATACTTTAATTAATAAAATCAATGTTATTAATATTTTCGAAATCATCAGGGATTAACACCTGGAAAATGTCAACATCATATTATAACAAAACATGAGGAATTAAACGAGTCTGACTAAAACAGCTCGACAAACAAGCGTTCCCGGAGTTACAACTATCAGAGCATGACCCGGATAATACTAAAACGAAAATAAACTAGAACGACAAGCCTTCGCCAAGCACCTGAACGAAGCTCCTCAATCTGAAATATTCAACAGTAAGGGTGAGCATCTCAATTATACATTTGATTATACGTTCATAACAATCAATTCAGGAAATCATAAGCATCACCCAATAATTAGCATATTTCATAGTTTACAAAAACCTTTACAATTCATATACCCATATATATTATTTTTCATAATTGCAATTAACATCAAATATCGTCAACAATTTAGCAACCATACGTGCCTACAAACAATCAAATACAACATTGGAAAAATCATCCATTCATGTTATATTCAAGGTAATGCAACACACCCATGCATGTGGTACCACTTTACCGCCCCATTAAATCTCGGGTCACGGATAACTCACCGTTCCATTATATCGCGGACACGGCTACCACCTCAACGTTCCATTAAATCGCGGACACGTATATTGGCCACCATGTTAATTCCACACAATGGGAATTAACAAATGCAACATGATATGTAAGTATGTAACACTCAGCATACTATGAACATCAATCAACATATCATGCACATCAACAACATCAATCATAACAGGATATGGATAGCATGTAATCACTCAGCATACTATTTAAACATCAATCATATCAAGTCATATCATAATTCATGCTCGATAACATTATCCAAAAGCATGACAATAAAATCCACAATAACGCACAGAAAACAAAATTCAGAAAATCAACACAGCAGCATCAACACGGGTGCCCGTGTTGTGCAACACGGCCCGTGTTGTAACATATCCAGAAAACACATTTTTTTTCTCATTACAGGGGACCAACACGGGTACCCGTGTTGTGCAACACGGCCCGTGTTGTAATGTGTCCAGAAAACACATTACTTTACCAACACAGAAGAGCAACACGGGTTCCCGTGTTGTGCAACACGGCCCGTGTTGCTGAGCGCGTACAGAATTTTCCTGTACCTGTAGCAGCTCAGAACAGCAGCCAAACGCGGGAAAATGCCAGCCAAAACGCGCATTTCGGTACCTAACGACATCGATTTTGTATAATTCAAAATAACACCTCAATTTCCTAATTACCAACAATCATTATAGTAACCTTAGAAGTGATTAGTCGTTCATTTTGGGGAAATCTGCTAACATTGGGGTTATCCCTATAACTTCTAAGGTAAATTCACGATCATGCAGATATACTCCCAATCCACCATTAGGAACCTAAAATCGTTAATTGATTTCATAAAATTGAGAACCTAAACCCTCTTTAACAAAGTTCAATCCTAAGGGTATCGATCCCTACTAACATCTAACAATTGGGGTTTTTCCCTACGATTACCCAAATCAACCGTACCTAAACCCATAAACAAAGGTAAATCGAGTAATAGCCCCCCTTACCTTATCAATTAGCAGCTTTGAACTTTTTGAGCGATGGTCTTCGTTCTTCGTACCTTCAGAGCTCTGCTTCCCAAAATCCCAAATTTTGTGTTATCGTGAATAATGAGAAAAATAACTTGAGTTCCAAAACATAACTTTACTTCTTTTGCACCCCCACTCTTTACTTACAACATCCAAGCCCAATAACCTAAAAACTCAGCATTTTCTTATTTCTTTTATTTTCCTCTATATTTCAAAATAAATAATTCCTTTTTATTTTATTAATTCTAATAAAATAATTTTCCCAAATTTAAATAAATCAAATAATTGAAACTGGGGTGTTACAACTCTCCCCCACTAAAAGAGTTTTCGTCCTCGGAAACATACCTTAGACGAACAGTTCTGGATAAGCCTCTTTCATCTGGCTCTCCAGCTCCCAAGTGATATTTCCATCTGCTGGACCTCCCCAAGCAACCTTCACTAATGCTATCTCTTTACCTCTTAACTGTTTCACTTCCCGATCTTCTGTCCTCATAGGCAATGTTTCTACTGTCAGGTTATCTCTCACCTGTACATCATCTATTTGGATTACATGAGATGGGTCTGGAATGTATCTCCTCAGCTGAGAAACATGAAAAACATCGTGCAAATTCGCAAGTCTCGGAGGTAAAGCAATACGATAAGCAACTTCTCCAACTCTTTCCGTAATCTGAAACGGACCAATAAAACGCAGAGTCAACTTCTTCGATTTCAATGCTCGACCAATACCCGTCATCGGAGTAACTCTCATAAACACATGATCTCCAGCACTGAATTCTAAATTCTTCCTCCTCTTATCATGATAACTTTTCTGACGACTCTGAGAAGCTCTCATCTTCTCTTGAATCAATTTGATCTTTTCAGTAGTCTGCTGAACAATCTCTGGCCCAATTACCAAACTCTCTCCAGATTCATACCAACACAAAGGCGTTCTACACCGTCTACCATACAATGCCTCAAACAGAGCCATACCAATACTCGAATGGTAACTATTGTTATAAGTAAATTCAATCAATGGCAAATAGCTATCCCAAGCTCCACCCTTCTCTAAAACACAAGCACGCAATAAATCTTCTAACGATTGAATCGTCCTCTCCGTCTGTCCATCAGTCTGAGGATGGTAAGCTGAACTCAACCTCAATTTAGTACCCAAAGCCTTCTGCAATCCTTCCCAAAATTTCGAAGTGAATCTCGGATCTCTATCTGACACAATACTAGAAGGAACTCCATGCAAACTCACTATTTTCTCAATATATAACTGTGCCAATCTCTCCATTGAGTAATCCATTCGCACCGGTATAAAATGAGCAGACTTAGTCAACCTATCCATAACGACCCATATTGCTTCACAATTCATAGGAGTCCTCGGCAACCCAGATACGAAATCCATAGAAATACTATCCCACTTCCATTCTGGAATAAACATTGGTTTCATAAATCCAGACGGCTTCTGATGTTCAATCTTCAATTTCTGACAGATTAAACATGCATACACAAATTCAGCTATTTCCTTTTTCATTCCCGGCCACCAAAACAATTTCTTCAAATCATGATACATTTTCGTGGCACCCGGATGAATACTCATCCCACTGCGATGTCCTTCCTCTAATATACTCTTCTTGATTTCTGCAACATCAGGAACACAAACTCTATCGCCAAATCTCATAACATTATTTTCATCAATTCTAAACTCACCACCTTGACCTTGGTTGATCAATGTCAATTTATCAACCAAATTAACATCAGATTTCTGCCCGATCCTGATCTCTTCTAGAATACCACTAGTAAGTTTCAACATACCCAAACGAACACACTTCGGAGTACTTTCACAAATTAAACTCAAATCTCGGAATTGTTCAATTAACTCCAATTCACGAACCATCATCATAGACATATGCAAGGATTTCCTGCTCAAAGCATCTGCAACCACATTTGCCTTACCAGGATGGTAATTCAAACCAAAATCATAATCTTTGAGAAATTCCAACCACCTTCTTTGCCTCATATTGAGCTCTTTCTGATCGAAAAGATACTTCAAAATCTTATGATCGCTATACACTTCAAATCTCGAACCATACAGATAATGTCTCCACAATTTCAAGACAAACACAACTGCTGCCAACTCTAAATCATGAGTAGGATAGTTCCTTTCATGAACCTTCAACTGTCTCGAAGCATACGCAACTACCTGTTGATTCTGCATTAAAACACCACCTAATCCCATCAGAGATGCATCACAATAAACCACAAAAGATTCCACCGGATTCGGCAAAATCAGAATAGGAGCACTAGTCAATCTCCGCTTCAATTCTTGGAAACCTTTCTCACAATCAGAATCCCAAATAAACGCTTGTCCTTTACGAGTCAATTTCGTCAACGGCAATGCTAACTTTGAGAATCCTTCGATAAACTTTCTGTAATAACCTGCAAGACCAAGAAAACTTCTGATTTCAGAAACAGTCTTCGGCGCTTCCCAATGAGATACTGCTTCTACTTTTGTAGGATCCACTGCAATACCATTCTTAGAAATCACATGTCCAAGAAAACTAACTTCATTCAGCCAGAACTCACATTTGGACAACTTTGCATACAACTTCTTATCTTTCAACAACTCTAACACAATTCTGAGATGTTCCGCATGTTCTTCGTCATTCTTGGAATAAATCAGAATGTCATCGATAAAAACCACAACAAACTTATCCAGATACGGATGAAAAATCCTGTTCATATATTCCATGAAAACACCAGGTGCATTAGTAACCCCGAACGGCTTAACAGAATATTCGTAATGCCCATACCTCGTTCGAAAAGCAGTCTTTTGTATATCTTCCGCTTTCACACGAATCTGATGATATCCCGATCTCAAGTCAATCTTACTGAATACACTGGCTCCAATTAGTTGATCCATTAAATCATCAATCCTCGGTAATGGATACCGATTCTTAATGGTTACCTTGTTCAATTGCCTGTAATCAACACACAGTCTCATAGAACCTTCTTTCTTCTTAACCAACAATACCGGAGCACCCCAAGGTGAAACACTTGGACGAATAAACTTCTTCTCTAGTAAATCTTCCAACTGACTCTTCAATTCAGCCAACTCAGACGCAGACATACGATATGGCGCCATCGACACCGGTCTCGTACCAGGAATCAAATCTATAGAAAATTCCACCTCTCTCTCAGGAGGTAACTCACCAACATCATCAGGAAAGACTTCTGGAAAATCACACACCACTGGCAATTCACCACTCCTGACCTTTCCTGTTGCATCTAACGAAGTAAGTAACATAAACACATTAGCACCGTCTTCCATTGCTTCTTGTACCTGCCTAGCAGTCATAGTCAAATTCTCGACGCCAACTGCCTCTGGGAAAATCACCGTCTTAGCAAAACAGTTCAGATGAACCCGGTTGAATTCCAACCAGTTCATCCCAAGGATAATATCAATTTGTTCAAGCGGTAGGCACACTAAATCCATACCGAAACCTCTACCAAAAATCTCAATAGGACAATTCCTACATACAAGTGAAGTTGTCACTGAACTCGATGCAGGAGTATCAACAACCATGCTACCTCGCATACCAGATATGTCCAGTTTCAACCTCTCAGCACAATCCAAAGAAATGAAAGAATGAGTTGCACCAGTATCAATAATTGCAACTAAAGGTGTGCCATGAATAAAACACGTACCTTTAATCAATCGATCCTCTGGAGTAGTCTCAGATCCAGACAGAGCGAACACTTTTCCACCTGACTGATCCTTCCTAGGCTTAGGACACTGCGGACGAATGTGACCTTCTTCGCCACAATTGTAACAAGTAACAGACTTCCCTTTGCAATCAATAGACAAATGACCAGCCTTTCCACATTTATAGCACTTCTTCTCATCACTCTTGCAATCTCGAATGTGATGACCAGACTCACCACACCTGTAGCATCTGATAGGAGCCTTAGAATCTCCCCCACTAGGCCTTTTCCAACCGCCTGATCTCTGGTTATCTCTACCATATGGCTTGCCGCGGTCCATATGTTGCTTTCCCCTTTTATCAACAGCCCCACGAGAGTGAGACGACCTATTCTTGGTAATATCTTCTTCCAAGATTCTGCTACAATCCACCAGATCAGAAAATCTACGAATACGCTGGTACCTGATTCCCTGCTTAATCTCATCTCGGAGACCATTCTCAAATTTGATACATTTAGAGAATTCTCCAGCCTCATCATTGTTGTAGTGTGCATAATACTTTGCCAGCTCAGTGAACTTAGTAGCATACTCACTAACAGTCAGATTGCCCTGCTTAAGCTCCAAAAACTCAATTTCCTTTCTTCCCCGAACATCTTCAGGAAAGTACCTCCTCAGAAAAGCTCTTCTGAAGTTAGCCCAAGTCAGTGCCTCTCCATCCTGAACCATTTCAGTCCTTGTGGCAACCCACCAGTCGTCGGCTTCTTCTGCTAACATATGCGTACCATATCTGACTCTCAGATCTTCAGCACAATCAATCACACGGAAAATCCTTTCGATTTCCTTCAGCCACTTCTGAGCACCTTCAGGGTCATGTGTACCTTTGAACAACGGAGGATTGTTCCTTTGGAAATTTCCCAATTGCCTATCAGCACCAATCACGCCTCCAGTTGGATTTCCAGCAAGTACACCAGCTAACATCCCCAAAGCCTCAGCGAGTGCAGCATCATTTCGTCCGTTACCTCTTCCAGCCATATTCCTGAGAATCAAAACATACTCTTCATTAGAATACAGTATCGACAGTGTTACCTTACACTAATCGCATACAAAAGGGATGACTGATTCAAGACTCTGGTCGCAACGACCGACTATGCTCTGAAACCACTATTGTAACACCCTCTAAAACCCCGCATAAAATTTCGCAAATAATTAAAATCATATTTTCAGAGTACATGTACTAACGAGGATGCTACAATTCTCTTTTAATAAAACAAATTCCTGTCATGCATAACGTAGTAGTAACTCATACATGTTTACACAGCGGAATACTTTAATTAATAAAATCAATGTTATTAATATTTTCGAAATCATCAGGGATTAACACCTGGAAAATGTCAACATCATATTATAACAAAACATGAGGAATTAAACGAGTCTGACTAAAACAGCTCGACAAACAAGCGTTCCCGGAGTTACAACTATCAGAGCATGACCCGGACAATACTAAAACGAAAATAAACTAGAACGACAAGCCTTCGCCAAGCACCTGAACGAAGCTCCTCAATCTGAAATATTCAACAGTAAGGGTGAGCATCTCAATTATACATTTGATTATACGTTCATAACAATCAATTCAGGAAATCATAAGCATCACCCAATAATTAGCATATTTCATAGTTTACAAAAACCTTTACAATTCATATACCCATATATATTATTTTTCATAATTGCAATTAACATCAAATATCGTCAACAATTTAGCAACCATACGTGCCTACAAACAATCAAATACAACATTGGAAAAATCATCCATTCATGTTATATTCAAGGTAATGCAACACACCCATGCATGTGGTACCACTTTACCGGCCCATTAAATCTCGGGTCACGGATAACTCACCGTTCCATTATATCGCGGACACGGCTACCACCTCAACGTTCCATTAAATCGCGGACACGTATATTGGCCACCATGTTAATTCCACACAATGGGAATTAACAAATGCAACATGATATGTAAGTATGTAACACTCAGCATACTATGAACATCAATCAACATATCATGCACATCAACAACATCAATCATAACAGGATATGGATAGCATGTAATCACTCAGCATACTATTTAAACATCAATCATATCAAGTCATATTATAATTCATGCTCGATAACATTATCCAAAAGCATGACAATAAAATCCACAATAACGCACAGAAAACAAAATTCAGAAAATCAACACAGCAGCATCAACACGGGTGCCCGTGTTGTGCAACACGGCCCGTGTTGTAACATATCCAGAAAACACATTTTTTTCTCATTACAGGGGACCAACACGGGTACCCGTGTTGTGCAACACGGCCCGTGTTGTAATGTGTCCAGAAAACACATTACTTTACCAACACAGAAGAGCAACACGGGTGCCCGTGTTGTGCAACACGGCCCGTGTTGCTGAGCGCGTACAGAATTTTCCTGTACCTGTAGCAGCTCAGAACAGCAGCCAAACGCGGGAAAATGCCAGCCAAAACGCGCATTTCGGTACCTAACGACATCGATTTTGTATAATTCAAAATAACACCTCAATTTCCTAATTACCAACAATCATTATAGTAATCTTAGAAGTGATTAGTCGTTCATTTTGGGGAAATCTGCTAACATTGGGGTTATCCCTATAACTTCTAAGGTAAATTCACGATCATGCAGATATACTCCCAATCCACCATTAGGAACCTAAAATCGTTAATTGATTTCATAAAATTGAGAACCTAAACCCTCTTTAACAAAGTTCAATCCTAAGGGTATCGATCCCTACTAACATCTAACAATTGGGGTTTTTCCCTACTATTACCCAAATCAACCGTACCTAAACCCATAAACAAAGGTAAATCGAGTAATAGCCCCCCTTACCTTATCAATTAGCAGCTTTGAACTTTTTGAGCGATGGTCTTCGTTCTTCGTACCTTCAGAGCTCTGCTTCCCAAAATCCCAAATTTTGTGTTATCGTGAATAATGAGAAAAATAACTTGAGTTCCAAAACATAACTTTACTTCTTTTGCACCCCCACTCTTTACTTACAACATCCAAGCCCAATAACCTAAAAACTCAGCATTTTCTTATTTCTTTTATTTTCCTCTATATTTCAAAATAAATAATTCCTTTTTATTTTATTAATTCTAATAAAATAATTTTCCCAAATTTAAATAAATCAAATAATTGAAACTGGGGTGTTACAGAAAATATGCATAAAGGGCAGGGAAGATGCTGACATGGGTGCATGTGTCACGCGACACGACCCACGTCAACTTAACTAGTATTGAAAACTTGGCAAAAGGGCAAGGCAGGAGTTGACATGGGTGCCCGTGTGATACGAAACGGCCCGTGTCAATTCAGCTGGGATTAAGAGCATGCAGAAAGCATTGGGCAGATTCTGACACGGGTGCCCATGTCCAGTGACACGGCTTGTGTCAGCCTAGGCATTAGAAATCCTGATTTTTGAGATTTTTGTTATATATTTTGAATCATTAAGGGTACACTGGACATTTTTCATTGATGGGAATTGACATTAACATCCAAATTATTTTCTAAACAATTAAAAATTAGACTTAGGTTTTATTTTAATTTCAATTAACTTAGATTTTTTAATTTTTTGTTTAAAATAATTAGTTAACCTCTCTTTTAATTAAAAATAATTAATTTTCTTAGGTTAATGATCAAACTTTTCTTTCTATAAAAAAAAACCTAAAAAAACAACTTCTTTCTTCCTCTTTACATTTTGTATATTCAATTGTTATTCATATTCAATGGTCTGTAATAGTAATTAGGGGCTTTATTACTTTCTTCCTCCATTTGTAAATTTGTACCCCCCATTCCCAAAGTGTTGTAATAGCGTAGGATATTTAATTTCCGCAATTTATCACTTTCCTTATTATTGTTAGTAATTAGGGTTTGTATGAAAAGATTTAAAATCAAATATTAGACAACCTTAATTCAAGATAAAATACATGAAAACAAAAACACCTTGCACACATGCATTTCTAGGGTAACCCACACTTGTTGCCTCAAATATAAACAGTCATGTCCCTTGAAAGTGGGATGCTTTAGAAAAGACCCTTGATTAAAAGATCGTAGTCCCTCGATGACCCTCCAATTTTTCATTCGGTAAACGATCTTAGACCCTTACAACAATTGCTAAAGTGTCCTACTTGTTGCCTTCTATGATTGTATGATGACCCACGCATGTCCCTCACATCCATTGATAAAGTTTTCTACTAATTAATGGTAGAATAGCATTATCTAGAGGAGGAGGAAAAGAACAAAGGCTTTCTTTTGAGTAGGTAGAACGTTCGTAGTTGCTTGCTCACAAACATTTCAAAACAAACATCTTTCAACACACAAACACTTTATTGAAATATAAGTAAATGCTTTGTAGGCATTCTTATAGAGACGAGAATCATTACAAAATTTTCCCAACGACGACACTTTTAAAAATATTTTCAAACTTACACAAACACAAATCATTTCAAAGTGATCAAACAATTAAGAGCCCGTAGATAACTACAGATGAAAAGGGTGCTAACACCTTCCCTTTTCATAACCTACCCCCCGAACTCAAACAAATTCTCAAAAGGTCTTTCCTGGTCTTTTTACCCTTTCATTTATTGGATTAAAGAAAAGTCGGTGGTGACCTTGCTATCTGCAACATTTGCGATAAAACACAAAACTCCCAAGCCAGTGGAGTCACCCTAGAGGGACATGATTGTTTTTCCGAAGGCAACAAGTGGAGTCACTCTAGAGGTGCGTGTGTAAAAAGTCATTTTTTTCCAGTTAATTTGTCTTGATTAGGTTTTCTAGCATTTTGTTTTAAATCTTGTCATATACATATAGGAAAATACTTATAAGTGCGGAAAAATAAAGTCATACACTATTACAGGGCCTTGGGGAAATTACATAAGAAAAAGTGCAGAATGAAAAATGTGGAATTTAAACCTAAGCTATTATATCCCATAAACAATTACATGATAGGAAAAATGCGGGAAAATAAACTAAGCTATTACAAAAATACTCGTGCGACCTATACATTTATTTCTAGAAATTTAAATGACGAAGAAAAATAAATGTTAGAAAAATGTTTTAAAGTCCTAAAATCTAAAACGTTAGAAATTAATTTTTTTGTGCATTTTTGGTTTGATTTGAATTATAAAATAAATAGACTTTAAACCTAAATTAAAGATTTAATTAATTATAAAAGAAACCTATGTTTAATTAATTAATTAAAAAAATATTATCTAGAAATTAAATTAACCTATTAAAAGTCTAGTTCTGATTTTATTATATTTTTTGTGATTTTATTGATTAAAGAAAATGATTAAAAAGAAAAATTAAATTAACTAGACAAAATGAAAAAGAAAAATAGAAAAGCGTTAAACAAGTATTGAAAAGAAGAAAAGAAAGGTGCAGGCGCTGGGGTTTGAACCCGCGCCCTTCTATTTACAATCTCCATCCTTTGCCTTATGAACCATGCACGCTTGGTGTTTGAAAAATAGGATTTGATTATTATATGATAAACTTGAAAAGATTGGAAAATAATAGCAAAAATATATCATGCATTGTTGTACCTCAGAAGATCATTAGTGGTGTTAGTATGCAATAAAACAAAGTGAAAACAGAAAAATGAATTTGCAAGAAATTAAGAAAAACGACATAGCATGTATGCTCATTTCACAGTCTTTGGATTATTAAAAATGATCCAAACTTACCCTATAATGCTCCTGGAAGTGAATGGAAAGGCTGGTTTTTTTTATCGTGGCTGCAACTAGAGTTTATAGTTTGCCTTAGTTTTGAGAATTTTGGAAATCTTGGAGTGTTTTTTTGGGAGAAGCTTTTGTGTGTTGGAACTTGAGTATTACATGCATTTATAGAGGAATGAAATGGAACAAGGACAGGACAATAATCTTGTACCATCATGTCACAATTCATTGCAAAAAAACACATTGGAATCTTTCTAAAATTGTTAAAAAAAACATTCAAAACTTGAAGATTCTTGTTCCCAACATGTTTTCACGGTTTTGGCATGTTTGTCATGTGTTCTTGTGCCTCTATGTGATTGAAATCAAAAGCCCATGCGCCTTGGCCCAATGATTTTATATTTTATTTGATTTACTTGTATTTAAATGAATAAAAATTCAAATAAAAGAAATAAAAATCATAAGAAATATATGAATGGATTTAGAAGTCTTCTAACACATTTTGAACATGTTTGAACATCAAAAGTTAGGCCCATTAGTCTAGAATTTCAAGTTTGCTCACTTTGCATTTCATGCATTTTACCAAAATTTCCCAATTTGCAATGGTCACAACTCTCTCAATTTTCATCTTTTGAAGGTGATCTTTAACTTTTTTGGAAATCTCAAGATGACTTATTAAATTTCACTTTTGATCATTTTTGCATTTGGAGACTTTATCTTGATGTAAGTTGCCTTGACAAAAAGTGTCTTTTTGTTGACTTTTGAAGTGACATATAATGTATGGGCTCATATCTTTCAAATGAAGCCCTTTTTGGACTTGAGCTTACAAATACAAAGTTGTAGAGAATTGAATTTCCTTCAAAATGGGATTTGGTTGGGGAATATTTGATGAAGCATATGAAAGTTATGCTGGTCAAAGTTCAGTTGACTTCTTCTAAGGAAACCCTAATTTGGCAAATTATGACTTTTGATGATTTGAGGGCTTTCCTTAAGGGATCATGATCAACCCTTGATCAAATGATGAATATCCTTTCAAATTGTTGATGTTGACCAAAAATCTTGAATTTTGACTGTATGTTGACTTTTTTACCCAATACAGTTGATTTTCAATCATCTGAGCCATTGACTGAGTAAACTTATGGTGCAAGACTTGAAACTTGATACGAACATTATTGAAGACCTATGGAGAACCTTGGAACCCACTTGAGGCCTTTTAAACCCAATTTTCCTTGAGAAACTCAAAACCCTAGTTGTAGACCCATTGCTTAAGAGGAACATTTGTCTGATTAACCCTTGAGCTATCTTGAGCAAATGAGGACCTCATGAGAATATTCTTTGGAAGAAGATGGGAGGGAAAATTTTGGGGTACAACAGTTATGTTTCACATATTCAAAGTGAGGTAACTCTTTTGAATTCCAACTTTAATAACATGTCAGATTCCTTGAAGAAGATGAAAAGTAGAGTTGATATGGTGAGAGAGGATGAAGATACTAAAGTTGATTATCAATCTGATAATAAATAAAGAAAAGTATCTGAAGAGGAGTTTTTTCCTCCTGAAAGGAAGAGAATGATCAACATGTCCAACCACATGTTACAACATCTTGACAGAAAATAAAACATTATCCAGATTCCAATCATCAATGTGGATATGTCATTATTGTGGTGAGCATGGTCATATTAAGCCTTTTTGTTATAAACTGTATGGAGATAAAAGAATCTTCAGTTCATTCAAAGGCTTATCAAGTGAGAAAAAAAATAAGTGTTGAAAATATGGATATTAACTTTATTGCTCATACTTCCTTAAGAGACTCAAATGGAGAAGATTGGTACTTTAATAGTGGACACTCTAGAGACATGATCGGGGTTCAGAAATTATTGGTGAATATTAGGCCTCATCCAACATGTTCTTCCATATTTGGTGATGGGTTTAAAGGTGAAATCAAAGGAGTTGGAAAGTTGATGTGTGTTGGTTATCCTAGTTTAGACGATGTTCTTTTTATGAAATGATTAAGTATTAATCTCATTAGCATTAGTCAATTGTGTGACCAAGGTCTGTTAGTCTACTTCTCAAAGTCATAATGTATGGCCAAAGATGAGAAGGGTGTTATTCTCATGAAATGCATTAGGTCTAAAGACAATTGTTGTCTATGGGAATCCCAAATAATTGCTTATTCTTCCACGTGCTTGATAACCAATGAAGAAGGGGTAAAGTTGTGGCACCAAAAGCTTGGACACCTTAATCTAAAAGGAATGAAGGAGATATTATCTGAATGAGCTATCAAGGGAATTCCATAGCTTAACATTGGAGAAGGTAAAGTTTGTGGTAAGTGTGAAATTAGAAAGTAAACAATGATGTCACACCGGATGTTGTAACATCAAACTACTTCCAAAGTGATGGAACTTCTTCATATGGATATAATGGGACCAATGTTGATAAGAAGCATGCATGGAAAAATATATGTATATGTTATTATACATGATTATTTTGGATATACTTGGATGAATTGTATTAGATAAAAATTAGATGCTTTTGAAGTCTTCAAAAATTTGTGTCAAAGCATTCAAGAGGAGAAGAATAATGTGATTGTTAAGGTCAGAAGTTAACCTGAAAAGGAGGTAGAAAATGAAAAATTCACTAAATTTTGTGTGTTTGAAGGTACTAGTCACGAGTTCTCTTGTTCCATTACTAATATACAAAATGGAATTATTGAGAAAAAAGAATAGGGCTATACAAGAACCAGCTAGAGTTATGTTTTCTAGTAAGCAATTACCGTTGGAGTTTTGGGCTGAAGCTATGAGTATTGCTTGCTACGTTCAAAGTAGGGTCACCTTTAGATGAGGAACTTCATTTACTCTCTATGAGATATGGAAAGGAAGGAAGCCTACAATTAAGTATTTTCATACCTTTGGAAGTAAAAGCTATATTTTGATGAACAAAGATAAAAAAGGTAAGGATAAACTCATAAGGAATTAAGTAGTATTTTTGGGTTACTTTTCAAACATAAGGGCTTATAGAGTTTTTAAATCCATAATTAAATATGTTGTAGAATCCACAAGTGTGATAATCGATGATTTATTCACTGAAAGAAACAAGGATGTCGAAGACAATGTTGGAACATCTTTTGTGCAGACTGAGGATACAGGAAAAGAAGAAATATGTGAGTCCACAAGTGTTGTATAGATAACTATAAAGTTAGAGTTTAGAAAAACAACTCAAGGAGATTAGTACAAGATACTCTAATGAAGTAGACGTTATAGAATCTAATAAAGAAATATCAAATTCATGTGTTGTTTTTAAGCTTGAACCAATGTTATGTTCTACTTTTCAAGAAAGGATGACCTTGAACTGCATCATTACGTCAAAGTGGGTCAATGGGTATTTGTATATAAGAAACAATATGATTTCATATTTCAATAAGAAGCAATTTTGTGCCTTTGGAAATAAAATTGTATCTGAGTATGGTGGAACAAGGGGAGGTTGTTCTTAACTATTATGAATTGAACAGATGTTGAAGGATCATAATGTTAAACATGATGTCATGAAATTATTTAGTAAAGATATGAATAATATCAGATATATCTTTCAACATAGTTGGAACAAGAACCTTGATAGTCATAATCAACTTATCAATAATCTTACTGAAGGAAAGGTTATTACTCTTGAGTATATGGACAACAAGGAACAACTTATTGTTATGTTTAAAGATCATATTGAGAACATAAGCAGTGGGATTAGAATTAGCATTATTGAGGAATTATAAAAATTACGTATATGGAGGAGTGCAGTTGATACTGCATCTTTCCTCTATGTTATGATGCTTAAGAAGCCTAAGCAAGTTTCTATTAAATGGAACAAAGGATATCTACATGATAGAAGGGCTGGTGACAATACTAAGGAGTCCAGAAGGATCTTTGATATGGGCAAGAGGTGGATGACCACTTGTAGATGTTGAAATTTGTTTGTTTCCATCTATTATTGTGTGTTTTCATCTATGTTTTTTACTTGTGTGTTATCTGTGCTTCCATTTTGTTTTTACATTTACTCTGTTTTTGTAAATTTTTGACTAAAAAAGGGGAGTGAAGTGTTAGTGTTTTTGTGTGTCCTAATATTATGAAACATGTCTTGACATGTTAATTAGCATGTTGATAGGACTGTGCTACTGCTAAGGGGAGAGTAGTGATTCTGGTTGCTTGTTATGTGCAACTATTTAGGGGGAGCATGAGTGTTTGTCATGCTTGGTTGGAGCTTCTGCTACTACTGATGTGGTAGGATGTCTTACTAGATGTTCTAACATCATGCCTGTTAGAGCCGTGGGGAAATCCTAATGTGAGACTATTTTATCTTTTGTTGTTTCCTTTGATTTATAAACTTGGGTAGTTTATATTTGGTATTCCGGATTTTGTTATTTGGATTTTCCTCTTGAGGGGAAGAATTGGTTCTATGTGACAAGAATTGGTTCCTTGTGACAGGGGGAGTAATCTTGGATAGTTATGATACAATTTGTCTCTGATACACTTTATTTTTGTAGTTTGTACAAAGTTAACATGTTTTAATATGAAGCTTGTGTTTTCATTTTTATGGTTTTATTCCTCTCTCCAGGGTTATTGTGCATGGTTATTTTATCCAAAATTTACCAAATGGGGGATTCTTAAATCCATGGTTTTAGGTTTAGCATGAATTTTGCTAAAACATTGTTCTGGAATGATGTTGAGCAAGATGTCATAACATATTGACCAATTTTTATGACTGGTTCTGCTGTCGTACTTATCAGACAGATGTTGAGCCAGAGTCTTGACATCTTGGCCTGTTATGTAGCAGGCGTTGCTGATTTATCTCTTGACATATTTGATTTATTTTTGAGAGATCATTTTGGATATATCTCATTATTCTTTGTAGGTCAAGTAAATTTAATAGCAACAAGTGCAAGTTTGATTTTGTTTCATTAAAAAGGATCTTGGAGACTTTTTAGGAAACTTTAAAAGATTTATTCCTATTTTTATGTGAAGACCTTGCAACTGATTTAAAAAGTGAAGATTGGATTTAATTTGAAGAGTCTAAGCCCATACTGCAAGAGTCTATAAATAAGGACTTTCCAAACCTAAAATAGTTATCATTCACATTAAAGAAACCATTGGTGTGTAGCGGTAGAAATGTTTAAGACTAAGCCATTGGATTGACTTGACTTATACAGATCAAAACAAAAAGCGCCACCGCGCTTTATTGTTTTCAAAGGAATGGGAAAAGAGAGAATAACCCAAAAAGAGGGGGAAAGATTCAAGGTAAGGGGGTTGGATATGCAAAGGGAAGGTATTAGCACCCTAAACATCTAAGGTACTATGCAGGAACCTCTTTGAAAAATCTATATATTTTGGCTATAAAATGTTGTATAAAAAATAGATGGTGGAGGTGAGAAAAGAAGTATTTTTATGATTTTTTCACCCGCCGAGGTTGCGAACCTTTAGTGCCTACGCACCACCTTTCGTGCAATATGGGATCAGGGTACACGTAGTTCCTCTTTAAAAAATTTAAAACACAAGTGTGTTGATTGATTTTATGAGATAAGACACCATCGTTATCGTCCATGTGGAAAACATAATTACTACCCACAATCATGAGAAAGGAGAATTTGCATCATCTCAAAGTGGAGGATATGGCTTGGATTTTAAAATCAACAATTCCTTACTCAACACCAAAGTGGAAAATATCTCTCTTCACTACATATTGTAGAAGTATAATTGTTTGCATCACTACAAGGACTGAAAAGAGTCTAATATTTCGGGAAAGGTTTTTTAAAATAGAAAGCCAAAGTGGCAAAAATGGTTTCAAATGAGATTGATTGACTTTTAGTCTTCTCATAAAAAATGTCAAGGTATTATTAAATTGATTAAAGTTTATTTATGAAAATGTTTTGAAAATGCATGGACCTAAGTCCAAGTTTATTATGAAAGTGGTTCAAATTTAGAAACAAGAAGAGTTTTCAAAAGGAGGAGGAAGATTTTTGAAATTAAAGAAGATGGGAGGAGAACAAGAGACTATCCTAAAGCATAAGGTAAAAGCTAGGGATAAGAACCATCTAACCAACAAGAAGCTAATACTTGACATTATGAGTCAAGATAAAATTCCCATTCCTTAGATTGAAACCAAACAAGCAAAGATACTAGACCTCTTGAGAGAATCAAACTTCAAGTGTATTAAGCCTTCACAAAAATTGGGCAGAGTCACGGCTGTATACGGATGAATTCCAGATTACAAACAAAGAATGTAACCATAATAGCCTGCACACAAAAACCAATAAGCAACCCAATGTCTTGAGGTAAACCTCAAGAACTCTAGACAAAATATCAATTAAGGTCACAAGGTCTCTAACATAGGCAAAGGTTTCTAATCCTAAGTCCAAGAAGTCCAATGCTCCATAATGCCATGGATAGTAACCAAATAGTCTAAGTATCATTAAAGCTTTTTATGGTTCATGTTGATTATTAGGTGTCTTGAAAGAGAAAATAAAAGCTCAAGTGAGCAAAATAAAAATAACAAGAATATAAATGCTCAAGTGAGCAAAATAAAAATGGCATGAAATGTAATGCTTAAAGTAAATGATACATAAAGCATAAAAATAAAAGCATAAAGTAAAAACAATTTAATAATTAGTGGTTAGTTGGATGAACATCTTGAAACTTGCATTTTGAACTCATTAGAGGATTGGTAGAACAAAAGCCTCCACACAACAAGTTGCATTTTCTTTTTGTCAAATATATCATCCATTTGGAATCCTCAAAAGTACCATTTAAAGATCAACAATGTTTAAGTGATCCGCATTGACCAAAAGTGATGTAGATCCATTAGAGGATTGGTAGAATGAGAGCCTCCACACATTGAATCTCTAGGTTATTGGATCAAAGAGATAAAATTAACATACTTGGGCTTGCAAACATAGGTTTGGGCCACGAATGATCATTTATTCGAATCGGGGCAAAATTTAGCGCTGTGTTAAGCAATCGTAAGTGGACTTATATAAAAGCCGCACCAATTTTGAGGTCGGTCAGTAGAAATCCATGCACCATTTGTTTTGGGACATGATATAGAGATCATGCTCCAATAACACTTAGTGCAATAAGAAAGGGATAAGATGAAGAGGGTGGGATAGAATATACAAACCACATTTGAATTAAATTTTAATCAAACTATTATTAAAATCATTCATCCATTTTTATGGAGTTAGACTCAACACCATGGATCCAATGTTGTTATATATATATATATATATATATATATATATATATATATATATATATATATATATATATATATATATATATATATATATATATATATATATATATATATATATATATATATATATATATATATATATATATATATTAAAAAGGGTTTTAAAATATTTTAAAATTGAAATAAGGGATAAAAATATCAACTATGTTCAAATTAATTAAGAAATATTAAGTAAGACCATAGAAAAATCAGAAAAGGACTCAAATATTTTTATAAATTTTTTGGTAATTTTTTGAAGTAAGAAACAATTTTTAAAAATTAAAAGAAATGAGTAAAATAAACCAAAAATAATAAAAAATAAGAAAGTCAGAAATAAAAAATAAATGAGGTCACCAATATTTGTTATAATATCATTGGATCATTCCATATTTTTTTTAGAATTTAAAAATGCATAAAAATATTTTTAAACATTTAAAACAATTCAAATAAAGTGAAAAATTTATAAAAAATATCAAAACACAAAATAAAATTATGAAAAAATAAAAATCAGAAAGAGAAAAATCAAAAATATTTTTCATAAATTTTTTCAGATTTTTTGGATTAAAAATGAATTTTCTATGATTTTTTGAAATTTAAATCAATTAAAATAAAAATCAGAAAATAAAATATCAAACCAAAATAATATGGGCCATCTGATCATTGTCAAAAGGCGTTATTAAACGGATCAAGTGGACCTGGCGCGCTGTCCATGTTATGGAATTTACTAAATATCACACCGGATCAAACATTTTTAAAATAAACAACTTAAAATGTGGCGCGTTGGATGGAGTCTGACTCACAAAAGTAATCAGATCCAAGGGCTCCTGAGGCATGCGCATGGTAAGGCAAGCATATTGTATCCATTTCAAAAAAATAATGTGGCTTCATGTCATTGGTTGAAGACAGACATGTCATCGTCTTCAACCTCCAGCCATCCCCAAATTGAATCCTTCAAATTGTAAAATTAGCAAACCAGACTGGTACCATTAGATTCGTCTCTTCAAGATGATTCTAATGGTACCATCGCGCCAAATTTATATAAATTGTGTAAGGCCGTGTTTGAAGAAAACCAGAAAAAAATAGCGAGCACGAAAATCTGGGATATCTCACTCAATTCTTAATAAAATTGCAAACTATAAAGAGCATGAGGATCAGAAGAGTACAAGGAGTAGATTATTCTTTTATTTGAATCAATTTGGCCAAGAAATCTACCTGAACGAAGTGGTGAAAAGTTGCTCTGAAACTGGACTTTTACAGATCAATCTAGGTCACAATTCTTGAAGGTAATTGTATGGTTAGCCTCAGGGAAGATCAAGGAAGGTGAATTGATAGAAAAAATGGTTTGAAAAAGGCTTGAACACTGATTTCAAATTTGCAGAAAAATGAGTTATGGAGAAAGTTTGGCAGGGTGATTTTGGATGTTCAAGCTTGAGGAAATGAATGAGGGATGACCCTCTATTTATAGGGAATCAGATGGAATGTTCAAGAGTGTGAAATGATGAAGTTTGGAGGGAAATCGTGTGAAGTTGCAAACAAGAAAAATGTGACTTCTACTTTGATAAAAACTCAACCAAAACGCGCGTTTTTCTATGCTAATCACTTCTGGAAGTTCACTAAACATATTTTAGAAGCAAAAACGCATAGAAAAAATGTGTTTAGAAGCTAAATCAAAGATTTCAAATTCTGACTTTTGAAGAAACTTCAGTTTCAAGTTACCAAGTTCAAATTAATGGCATTCTCAGCTCAAGGGGTCTTAGGGCATTATTCTTGATGCTTTAGAAAGATGAGGTTACAAGATTTGCAATGGGAAAAGAATGGAATCAAATGGATGTTTGAGATGAAAGTTACAATGAGTCAAAGTTGGGAAAAAAGGTTGACTTTCCATACTTAGAAATATTTCAAGTTTTTCTTCAAAAGTGACCTATAATGTTTTGCATCCAAACATGGCCTTCCACTTGGAATTTTCTCTTGACCAAAAAATATGGCATGAAATAGACCTCTTTAATGACATTTTGAAACTTGAACCATTCAAAATATCCAAAAAAATGAGAGAGTTATGGATTGTTGAAGTTGGCAAAAAATCATGAAATGACCTATAATCTTTTGTATCCTTAGGGAATCTTCCATCCATTTTATTACTTTGCACAAAAAAGAAGGCATAAATTTCACATCTTCAAGATCATTATGGAAAAAGAGTAGGCTCAAGGTGATAAAAATTGACCAAGTTATGATCATTATAAATCACACATGGGAAATTGGGGGTTCATCTAGAGGACTTGTAATCTTTCTTCATCATCAAGTTTCTTCCACATGAAAACTCCTTGAAACTTTTGAAGTGATTTGTTAATAACCCTTTTAAGATAAGTATGTATTTGGAATCACTCAAAAATACAAAAAGACGAGCAAGATATACTTCTTTGAAGTTCAAAATGCTAGCTCCTAGATCAAGAAAATGCTTTGAGGAACTTTGACAATTTTGAACAACCTTCTTGTACCAAAAAGTTTACTTTGTAAATAGAATTTATTGAGGATGATAATGAGAACTCATAGCCACCAAAACCACTTCCATATCTTTAGAATTGAGAGAAATATGCACTTGTGACCAATGGGAACAAAGCCTTGTCCAAACATGACAACTTCTTCAATCAACCCCTTGTACTTTTGAATCAATCTTGATAACTTTGTAATATGGTGAACCAAAATAAACCTTGCCATGCCATTTATTCCAAAACAACTTCAATGGTGAGGTTTGAATCTCTCAAGCTTTTTTGACTAGGGCATTGAAATAAACTCATGAACCCATGGATCAACTTGCTAAGCCACATTTCCTCTACCTACATTATTAACAAGTAAGACAAACCAATATTGCATTTTATTAATTAAAAGGAAAGTCAAAACAAAACATGCATGATCACAAAAGAAAAACAAGTCAAGGTGCTTGGTGATTCCTCAAAGAGAAAAGCTAGAGATAGGGAGGAGAACCAAGCCCTAATGTGATCTTGTGGTGATTGAATCAATGATGAAGGGATCTTAGGGGGGGGGGGAAATTGGGGTACAACAGCTGCCCTTATTTAAGTTTCTTCTATCTGGAGATACGAAGGTTAAAAATCTTCGTGTCGACGTGATCGAAGATACTTAAATATAAAACCAACCTTATTTTTGGCCCTAAGATGACATGCAATGCTTATGAGTATGAATGCATATGAACAATTTCAAAGGGACGCAAAACACCATTGGGGATATAGCAAAGGAAATAAAGATCAAAAGAGAAATCCAACCAGGAAAATAAATCACTGGTGAATCCAAAAAGACCCGACTCGTAGAGGATGGTAAAAAGGTCGAAGGATACACCAACTTTTACTGAAGGTGAAACTACCAACGTTCACTGAAGGTAGAAAGGGAAAAGAATAACAACACCGACGTTCACTGATGGTGAGCTACCAACGTTTACTGAAGGTAGAGAGAAAAATCATCGATGTTCACTGATGATGAACTACCAACATTCACTGAAGGTAGAGGGAAAAGATATATCAGAGCACCGACATTTACTAACGGTGAACTACCAACATTCACTGAGGGTAGAAAAAAGATAACAATCACCAACTTTCACTGATGGTGATCTACCAACTTTCACTGAAGGTAGAGAGAAAAGAAATATCATAGCACCTCCGTTCACCGACGATGAACTACCAACATTCACTGGGGGTAGCAAAAAGATAACAATCACTAACTTTAACTTATGGTGACCTACCAACTTTCACTGAAGGTAGAGGGAAAATAAATATCATAGCACCGCCGTTCACTAACGATGAACTACCAACGTTCACCGAGGGTAGCAAAAATATAACAATCACCAACTTTCACTGATGGTGATCTACCAACTTTCACTTAAGGTAGAGAGAAAAATATATCATAGAACCATCATTCACTGATGATGAACTACCAACGTTCACTGAGGGTAGCAAAAAGATAACAATCACCAACTTTCACTGATGATGACTGTTGCACCCCAAAATTTGCCCTCTCATGTTTTCCAAAGTCTCCCCCCTGCCTGGTTGATCACAAACTCTTGCCTAAGGAAAAAGATGATTTTTGAGTGGTACTTCAAATACCTTTCGATTGGCATCCTGAAAGACACTTCGATTGACATTCTGGACAAGCATTTCGATTGGCATCCTGAAAGACCCTTCGATTGGCATTCTGAAGGAGTATTTCAATTGGCATTATGGACAAGCATTCGATTGGAATTATGTCAAGGCAATTTCGACAGGCATGTCAACCATGTCCTTCGATGGGCATGAATAACACCTTTTGATTGGCCTGTTAGCAGAGCATTTCGATTGGAATCCTTCAATTGATATTTGGGCCAGGCCCATTCGAAGGGTACGCAGGGAGTCCATTCGAAAGAAGCAAATCAGGACTAATCGAAGAGCATGGCCTGAAAGCACTCGAAATCCAAGCGTCCAGGTTCATTCAAGGGACACGAATGTTTCAAAAAAGGAAATGATTTAATGTGTTTGATTTTTGTCCAGAGCGTTAAAGGCCTATTTTAATGGCTGTCCCTTGCCATTTTCGTGCACTCCCACACTCCTATAAATAGGAGGCCAGTGACACATTACAACACACAGAAAATGACACGAAAAATCACACGAAAATCATAGAACGAAAATTATACACACACACAAAAAAATCTGCAGGAGAACAAAACATTGGAGAGACGCTGCCCAAAATTTTCCAAGCCAAAGCAGTCCCTCAGATCGAAGGTGCCTACGCCCAGAAGCCCTCAAATCAAAAGTGCCTACATCCAGGAAGTGCCCAGATCGAATGTGCCTGCGCCCAGAAGTGCCCAGATCGAAAGTGCCTGCGCCCAGAAATCCCAGATTGAAATTGCTCCCATCCAGCCAGTGCCCAAATCGAAGACTCAATCTGCAGGTAAGAAAGGGTAAATTGTCCAACCTTACATTTGCATAAACGCATTATTACTTGTTGTTACCTTTGATTTGCCATCTTAGACAGGATCGAAAGGCCTGGGTTTGGCACCCAGATCACATTTTTCGTGTGCTAACATTTGCTGCAGATTTAGCCTGAAGAGACCCCAACAAGTGCAGGATCGAAGGGCCTGGGATTCAATACCCAGGCCCTTCATTTTTGCTTCGCTCACATACTTTTGCAGGTATAACATCCCAGATCGAAGAAGAGCCCTTCTCTGGATCGAACCCATTAGCATGTTGGATCGAAAGAGGCATCTCATCCCTGGATCGAAAGCCATGACCTCTATGATCGAAGGGCAATCCTCTTCCCTGGATCGAAGGCTACTCACGCCTTACTGTCTGGCCCAATTGAAAGGACCAGGACCCTCTTTGGACCGAAGCAGTCCATTCCCTCCCTGGGTCGAAACTCTTTTTTTCCCTGGATCGAAGGATCCCTCCTGCACTTTATTTTTTTGTTTTTATTCTCATAGACTTCTTTTTATCTTTTTAATTAAACTTAAAATAAATAAAAAATCACAAAAAAACATTAGGTTAGTTTTTATTCAAATTAATTTTGTAAACAAATTAATTAATTATTTTAACTTCATTTTATCAATTTAAAATAAACTAGACTTAGGAGTATTTAATTCAAATATCTTCTTAATAAAATAAAACAGCAAAAAGAGTTCTTATTCTTAGGATTTTTTTTTAGATTTACGCGTGTTTATTTTACTGGGATGTAAAAGCTTAAACTAAGACATTCTTTTACTTTACTGTTTTTATTTCCCCCAATATTTTTGGACATGTAAATAATCCCCCTCCCCGAAAGCCTTGTAATAGCGTAGGATTTACAATTCCCGCACTTTAAATTCCTATACATATATTAACTACTTAGATGTATGCTAACTAGGATTGCATGACAAGATTAACTCTTAACTTAAAATCAACAGCAGCTCACCATGACATGCAAGAATAAAATAACTGAAAATTGACACACTTGCACATGCCACTCTTAGGGTACACCTCACTTGGTTGCCTCGAACGTGGTCATTAAGTATAGGATGTTTTAGAGGTCGTCCTTTTGTCCTAAGATCATAAGTTGCCTCGGAAAAATGATCTAAGACATTAGGATTACCACTAAAGCGTCCTAACGTTGCTTTAGTGACCACACGTCCCTTAAACCGAATTGACCCGAAAAACTCTAACGACGGTGCTACCTACTCCTCAATAGTGGGATAGCACTGTCTAAAGGACAGTTGCATAGTTTAATTCCTTTTTGAGTAGGTAGATGTTCTTAAGTACTTGTTCTCTTTTAAAACAAAACAAAACTTTTCGCACTTACACTTTTCGAACAAAGTTTTCAAAAACACTTCATACACTCTTGAGGACAGAAGCAAGAGTTAAAATGAAGTTTCAAACAAAACTCTTTTCAAAACCCACAATCACAAAGAAACGCAACCTTTTGAAAACACAGTGAGCAAGTACCTAAGAGCCCGTGGATAACCACGGATAGAAAGGGTGCTAACACCTTCCCTTTCTATAATCTACCTCCCGAACCTGAGAAACAATCTCGAAAAGGAATTTTTCTGTGCTTTTGTCCTTTCCCTTGTTTGATAAAATAAAAGACGGTGGCGACTCTTGCTTACCGCGACACTTTGCAAAAACAAACGCAAACGCGAACCAGCATTCCAAAACAGTCAGTTCTCGTTCCCACCGATCACAGAACTGGCGACTCTGCTGAGGACTTTTAAATAAGTGAGGTGTACCTTAGGATTAGATCACTTGTGTTTTCAATTGTATTGCTTTGTATGCTTTTAATTTTGTGGGCTTGTATCGGAGTTCTATAGATCCTAACCCGGATCTGGGGTACCCTTTTTAGGTAAGTAGCAGTAAACTGTGAGGGATCCGTCCGGCGTAGACCGACACGGATGAAGCAGTAGCTACGTTAGTGTGGCACCTTAGTCTGTACCGATATCCCTTGTGTTGAAACGAGGAGAATATGGGTCTTCTAAGGAGTCATTAAGCACCAACTGACCTTAGAACCTTAAATTCACCAACTTGGCCATAGAACAGTAGCAGTATGCTACACTCATTGAGACTAAACTCTCGCGATGGTTCCGGCTGCAAGAAAAGGTTGCTAAACTGGAATTATGACCGATTGAGGGTAGTCAGTGATATTGAGATCCTCTAGAACCCGATTACTATTTTTTTAGGACAGGTTTAAACCAACTAAACTGAAAGAGGGTAATTCCTAAACTTCATGCCAGCCTAAACTTAAGGCTATATGTGTGACTTGTGTGCCTTCAAACTTGAACTACTTGTTATCTGACAACAGGGGTTCCTTGCAGGTTTTGTTTACAGTCCTTATCCAACAAATTGGATTTATTGCAGGGCTCACTTACATCACCTCACTTTTTGCTTAAACGCATAGCATATACATCATAACATCATACCTTAACATTTCCTTAACCATTTCAAGGATCTCAAGGGTCTGTGATGCAGGTTATGGTAAATCAAAAGTCTAGCAAGGGGCAAAGGGGATTTATTTTCCTCTAGCCAATACCATCTAGAAATCCAAGCACGATAACTTGAGTCAGGGGCTATGACCCACTCGATATGGTGAGCTTGACTCTTGAAGAAGGACTCTCGGCAACATGAAGTTCCTTCAATCAAAACTACCATATTCAGATTCTAACAGTTTCTTGTTTACCCCGCGAGATCCTTGAAAACATTGCATACATATATCATACATATCATAACAGGTCTTCCAATACAGGTCTCTCATGTTCTCGCTGTTTATTTCAGCAATGGCTTTCCAACCAGACAACCAAGATCTCCGGGCTCAAAACGCCCAACTTCAAGAAATGTTCTTGAACCTATCCCAGGGGCAAGAAGAAATAAAAGCTCTCCTCACGAGGGGCTTGGTCCTAGGGAATCCAGGAGGCATCAAGAATGATCAGTTGGAAGGGCTACAAATTGAGTTGGCAACAATGAAGATCCAGGTGATGGGACAACTGGTGGGCCAGATGGCTCTCATTCAAGACTTAGCTCAAAGACAAGAAGAGCTTAGGGTCCTCGTCAACAAGCTGCTTCAAAATAACCGACTGGGGCAAACAACTAGGGTTGAAGATCAAGTCATCATTCAACCACCTTTGGGGCAAGAAGACAAGGGAAAAGCTCCTCAGCTTGCTTCAGGGTCACAAGCCCAGCATCAACCTCACCAAAAGCAACGGGTTGACCGGAGGCAATTTACCAAGCTCAACATGCCGCTGTCTCGAGCTTTACAACACCTGTTAAGATTGAATCTGGTGACATTAAGGGACCCTCCTAAGAAACCCAACACAGCCTCCCCAAGGTACAATCCTAATGCAAGGTGTGCATACCATTCTGACAGTCCTGGACATGACACCGACGACTGTTGGACTTTGAAGAACAAAATTCAAGACCTGATTGATGAGGGAGCATTGGAATTCACACAAGATGGTCAGGCTGAGTTCTTCTACCATCCCTCCAAGGTTCACCATTTGAAGTGACAAGTACTGAGACGATAAGACTTTTATTCATTTGAATTTTCAAGTTGTAATCTCTCTGTTATTCAAACAATTATCCATTAATGCCAAACTTTGTTTCATTAATGCATCGCATATGTTTGTTTTGATTTGATCCAATCATTTTCATTACATTTAAACTATGTTTTTTTACTCACTTTATGACATTCAACTCTTGCTAAAAGTTACAAGCCTTTAGAGGGAGGATGACGAAACAATGCCATAATCTCATACAGTATGCTTTTGGACAAACCTTGCTGACAATGTACAAGCGTTTCTTTCAAATCCCAAACACTGGAGTTATAAGGAAGATAATCCCTAGTCAACCCCTTTGAGCCAAAGAAGTTGGAGTTTCTCTTTTCACAAATTAAAACCCTTAATTTAAACCTGGGGCAGGGTAGTCTCTCAGTTAATTCAAAAGATGCGCATTGAAGTCGCAAAACTCTCAGTTCATAATACAACGAACGACATCAAAAGAATTCCTCTAGAATCAAAAGACGGTGATGGTTCCTTATCTCAGAGGCAGTCAATCTCTCAAAAGAAAAAAGCCCACTGAGCCAAAATCTATAAAGGAGGCTTAAGAAAGCTGGGGCATCCCGCTGAATGTAATCTCGAAAACAGGAACAGTCAGGCAAAAGTTAGGGGTAATAAATCAAAAGAACGAGGTCGCTAAAAATCCTCAACAACATGAAAAATGTTGCAAAAATGACTTCCTTCAAAAATTCAACTTGTGTGAACCATCACAAAAAATGTCGTTCCAGACTCATTTGGAGTTCAAATGCACAATTAACTGAGTTTAGGATTGAAGAACATCACGAAGAGCGGGTGGGTACAAATATACTTTGAGCCTTTATCCTTTGTTTCTTAAACCGTGAACCAAGCCACGTTACAACCCTTCAAAAGTCCTAACTGAAGCATGGGTTAGTTCAAAAGCATACTGTTACAAAAGGTATCCTGACTCCTGTAAGGCTTTGCCCTAAACCTTGTGTTGAATTTGTCTTATAAAAAAAAGTTTTCTGCTAAAAATCGCACTTTTCAAAACTTCAAGACAAGCATAAATTTGCATTATTTGAATATCACTGTTTGCATTTGGCTATTTGTTTGATAGCAGAAAAATTCACACAACGAATATCCGATGAACGAAAGCCCTCTCAGTGAACAAAATCACTTCAAAAAGGATGAAACTTCCAATCAAGGGGCGTGGCATGATCATTGTCCATCACCTGGGGCAGTCCAATCAAGATTCCAGGACATCTCTCAAAGAAGTGCAGAGTAACCATGGGCAAATCTCCATCTCCGTCACTTGGGGCATTGAACATCAATCTCAGTGAAGGGTTATATACAGTCAAACATTTCCAGGAAGTGCCACAAACACCTGCTGCTAGGGGAAATGACAAATCTCCCCAAATCCTTCTCATAGGATGACTCCCAGCAAGGATTTAATCTCTGAAAACCTTTCCCCAACTGAATCCACCTCAAGAATCCTCGAGGACTTCCCCCAACGAAGATGTCACCTCTTTAGCGGGCTGACGATAGGGTTTATTTCCCCAACAACACCAGGATTCCCCAGCTTGAGTTTGCCTCTCCGACTACTACAAATCAAAGGACCACAACTCCTCTTCCCCAGTAGACTACTCTGTAATCCCCAGCAAGTTACTGTGAAACCTGGACCTGAGCAGATGTCAGTTTAACTTTGACTCCCCAGTAGAGCAACGGACAACCGAGACTCCTGAACTTGTTCCCCAAGAACGAATCAATACTCTCCACAGAGTTCACAACTTTCCCCAATGGAGTTCTCCTCAACAAAACAAGGATCCTCAGTGGAAACATTCTAAGCAAAGTTTGAAGACATACCTACTCTTCAACAGCAGTCCGGGATTTAATAACTCCCTAACGCTTGTCAAGAATTTATTCTCCAAGACAAAATTACATTTCAACAACATTCATAACATGTGCATACAAAATGCATATAACATAAATCTCATTTATTTTGAGAACATCATTACACAATGCATACATCATGACATTGCATACAACTAACTCTTTACCTTTTCAGGAAAGATCGATCAACAGATAAAAGTCATTACCTTTTGGAGTAGAAGTCATCCAAGATTCCTTCATCATCCTACTGAGGTAGAAGTCGCCCAAGATTCCTTCATCGTCCTACTGAGGTTGTAATCGTCCAAGATTCCTTCATCATCCTGCTGAGGTAGTAATCATCCAAGATTCCTTCACCATCCTGCTGAGGTAGTAATCGTCCAAGATTCCTTCACCATCTCGTTGAGGTAGTAATCGTCCAAGATTCCTTCACCATCCCGTTAAGGTAGTAATCGTCCAAGATTCCTTCATCATCTTGCTGAGGTAGAAGTCATCCAAGATTCCTTCATTATCCTGCTGAGGTAGAAGTCATCCAAGATTCCTTCGTCATCCCATTGAGGTAGTAATCGTCCAAGATTCCTTCATCATCCTGCTGAGGTAGAAGTCATCCAAGATTCCTTCACCATCCCGTTGAGGTAGTAATCGTCCAAGATTCCTTCATCATCCTGCTGAGGTAGTAATCGTCCAAGATTCCTTCACCATCCCGTTGAGGTAGTAATCGTCCAAGATTCCTTCATCATCCCGTTGAGGTAGTAATCGTCCAAGATTCCTTCATCATCCTGCTGAGGTAGAAGTCATCCAAGATTCCTTCATCATCCCGTTGAGGTAGTAATCGTCAAAGATTCCTTCACCATCCCTTTGAGGTAGTAATCGTCCAAGATTCCTTCATCATCCTGCTGAGGTATAAGTCATCCAAGATTCCTTCATCATCCTGTTGAGGTAGTAATCGTCCAAGATTCCTTCATCATCCCGCTGAGGTAGTAATCGTCCAAGATTCCTTCATCATCCAGTTGAGGTAGTAATCGTCAAAGATTCCTTCACCATCCCGTTGAGGTAGTAATCGTCCAAGATTCCTTCACCATCCTGTTGAGGTAGTAATCGTCAAAGATTCCTTCACCATCCTGTTGAGGTAGTAATCGTCCAAGATTCCTTCACCATCCCGTTGAGGTAGTAATCGTCCAAGATTCCTTCATCATCCTGCTGAGGTAGAAGTCATCCAAGATTCCTTCATCATCCTGCTGAGGTAGTAATCGTCCAAGATTCCTTCATCATCCTGCTGAGGTAGTAATCGTCCAAGATTCCTTCACCATCCTGCTGAGGTGGTAATCGTCCAAGATTCCTTCACCATCCCGTTGAGGTAGTAATCGTCCAAGATTCCTTCACCATATCGTTAAGGTAGTAATCGTCCAAGATTCCTTCATCATCCTGCTAAGGTAGAAGTCATCCAAGATTCCTTCATCATCCCGTTGAGGTAGTAATCGTCAAAGATTCATTCACCATCCCGTTGAGGTAGTAATCGTCCAAGATTCCTTCACCATCCCGTTGAGGTGGTAATCGTCCAAGATTCCTTCATCATCCTGCCAAGGTAGAAGTCATCCAAGATTCCTTCATCATCCTGCTGAGGTAGTAATCATCCAAGATTCCTTCATCATCCTGCTGAGGTAGTAATCGTCCAAGATTCCTTCACCATCCTGCTGAGGTAGTAATCGTCCAAGATTCCTTCATCATCCTGCTGAGGTAGAAGTTATCCAAGATTCCTTCATCATCCTGTTGAGGTAGTAATCGTCCAAGATTCCTTCATCATCCCACTGTTGTAGTAATCATCCAAGATTCCTTCATCATCTGTTTGGAGTAGCAATCGTCTCAGATTCCTTCATCACAAATAATTATCAAAAAAGACCTCCTCTGGTTAGATTTATTTCTCCCAGTTAATGACAGGCAATCAGAGACCTTCAAATAACAGTCCAGATACGATCTAGATTCGGATGTAATTCTGTCACTCATTCAAATACAGTCCAGCAATCGCCCCTGGATGGCATCTTTAAGCCCATCTCCAATGACTATCCATTACCTCTCCTGTAGATGGCATCTATAAGCCCATCCTCCTACCAACCATCTGCAAATGGCATCTGTAAGCCCATTCCCGACGTCACAATGTTGATACTACACCATGCGAGTGCAAATTTCTGGGCACTCTAGTGTTCAATTATCTTCCACCTTCGGATCGCGAAAGGCTAGAAAGCCAATCTATATCCTCAGGTTTAAGAAAATTGAACAGGGGCAACTGTTGCACCCCAAAATTTGCCCTCTCATGTTTTCCAAAGTCTTCCCCCTGCTTGGTTGATCACAAACTCTTGCCTAAGGAAAAAGAAGATTTTTTGAGTGGTACTTCAAATACCTTTCGATTGGCATCCTGAAAGACACTTCGATTGACATTCTAGACAAGCATTTCGATTGGCATCCTGAAAGACCCTTTGATTGGCATTCTGAAGGAGTATTTAGATTGGCATTATGGACAAGCATTCGATTGGAATTATGTCAAGGCAATTTCGACAGGCATGTCAACCATGTCCTTCGATGGGCATGAACAACACCTTTTGATTGGCCTGTTAGCAGAGCATTTCGATTGGAATCCTTCGATTGATATTTGGGCCAGGCCCATTCGAAGGGTACGCAGGGAGTCCATTCGAAAGAAGCAAATCAGGACTAATCGAAGAGCATGGCCTGAAAGCACTCAAAATCCAAGCGTCCAGGTTCATTCAAGGGACACGAATGTTTCAAAAAAGGAAATGATTTAATGTGTTTGATTTTTGTCCAGAGCGTTAAAGGCCTATTTTAATGGCTGTCCCTTGCCATTTTCGTGCACTCCCACACTCCTATAAATAAGAGGCCAGTGACACATTACAACACAGAAAATTACACGAAAAATCAGACGAAAATCATAGAACGAAAATTATACACACACAAAAAAAATCTGCAGGAGAACAAAACATTGGAGAGACGCTGCCCAGAATTTTCCAAGCCAAAGCAGTCCCTCAGATCGAAGGTGCCTATGCCCAGAAGCCCTCAAATCAAAAGTGCCTACATCCAGGAAGTGCCCAGATCGAAAGTGCCTGCGCCCAGAAGTGCCCAAATCGAAAGTGCCTGCGCCCAGAAATCCCAGATTGAAATTGCTCCCATCCAGCCAGTGCCCAAATCGAAGACTCAATCTGCAGGTAAGAAAGGGTAAATTGTCCAACCTTACATTTGCATAAATGCATTATTACTTATTGTTACCTTTGATTTTCCATCTTAGACAGGATCGAAAGGCCTGGGTTTGGCACCCAGGTCACGTTTTTCGTGTGCTAACATTTGCTGCAGATTTAGCCTGAAGAGACCCCAACAAGTGCAGGATCGAAGGGCCAGGGATTCAATACCCAGGCCCTGCATTTTTGCTTCGCTCACATACTTTTGCAGGTATAACATCCCAGATCGAAGGAGAGCCCTTCTCTGGATCGAACCCATTAGCGTGCTGGATCGAAAGAGGCATCTCATCCCTGGATCGAAAGCCATGACCTCCATGATCGAAGGGCAATCCTCTTCCCTGGATCGAAGGCTACTCACGCCTTACTGTCTGGCCCAATTGAAAGGACCAGGATCCTCTCTGGACCGAAGCAGTCCATTCCCTCCTGGGTCGAAACTCTTTTTTTCCCTGGATCGAAGGATCCCTCCTGCACTTTATTTTTTTGTTTTTATTCTCATAGACTTCTTTTTATCTTTTTAATTAACATTAAAATAAAAAAAATCACAAAAAAACATTAGGTTAGTTTTTATTCAAATTAATTTTGTAAACAAATTAATTAATTATTTTAACTTCATTTTATCAATTTAAAATAAACTAGACTTAGGAGTATTTAATTCAAATATCTTCTTAAAAAAATAAAACAACAAAAAGAGTTCTTATTCTTAGGATTTTTTTTAGATTCACGCACGTTTATTTTACTGGGATGTAATAGCTTAAACTAAGACCTTCTTTTACTTTACTGTTTTTATTTCCCCCGATATTTTTGGACATGTAAATAATCCCCCTCCCCGAAAGCCTTGTAATAGCGTAGGATTTACAATTCCCACACTTTAAATTCCTGTACATATTTTAACTGCTTAGATGTATGCTAACTAGGATTGCATGACAAGATTAACTCTTAACTTAAAATCAACAGTAGCTCACCATGACATGCAAGAATAAAATAACTGAAAATTGACACACTTGCACATGCCACTCTTAGGGTACACCTCACTTGGTTGCCTCAAACGTGGTCATTAAGTATAGGATGTTTTAGAGGTCGTCCTTTTGTCCCAAGATCATAAGTTGCCTCGAAACGGTTGCCTCGGAAAAATGATCTAAGACATTAGGATTACCACTAAAGCGTCCTAACGTTGCTTTAGTGACCACACGTCCCTTAAACCAAATTGACCCGAAAAACTCCAACGACGGTGCTACCTACTCCTCAATAGTGGGATAGCACTGTCTAAAGGACAGTTGCACAGTTTAATTCCTTTTTGAGTAGGTAGATGTTCTTAATTACTTGTTCTCTTTTAAAATAAAACAAAACTTTTCGCACTTACACTTTTCAAACATAGTTTTCAAAAACACTTCATACACTCTTGAGGACAGAAGCAAGAGTTAAAATGAAGTTTCAAACAAAACTTTTTTCAAAACCCACAATCACAAAGAAAAGCAACCTTTTGAAAACACAGTGAGCAAGTACCTAAGAGCCCGTGGATAACCACGGATAGAAAGGGTGCTAACACCTTCCCTTTCTATAATCTACCTCCCGAACCCGAGAAACAATCTCGAAAAGGAATTTTTCTGTGCTTTTGTCCTTTCCCTTGTTGGATAAAATAAAAGACGGTGGCGACTCTTGCTTACCGCGACACTTTGCAAAAACAAACGCAAACGCGAACCAGCATTCCAAAACAGTCAGTTCTCGTTCCCACCGATCACAGTGACCTACCAACTTTCACTGAAGGTAGAGAGAAAATATATCACAACATTTCCGTTCACTGAGAACTACCAACGTTCACTGAGGGTAGGAAAAAGATAACAAGTTTTCCCCAAAATTTCGGCATTTAGAATGGGTTTCGACTTCTTCTTTAACCAAGGCACTCCGCCTGGAAAGGGTAATATATAAGTTGTCTCAAATAAAGAGACTAACACTTGTAAGGTTTTCACAATGAATTGTGTCTGCCATATTGAAAGACTTGCCATCCACTAGAGTAATTTTGACAACAAACTGGAAACTATCCACTCATAGAGAAGATAAAAAAAAGGTAACGTCTACTTTTACGGGGAAGTATAAGTTGATCAAATAAAGAGACATGCTACTTGCTGTTATAGGAAGGATTGTAAAAATGACTTTCAGGGAAAGCAATATGACTTCCTGGGGAATGAAATATGACTTCCTGGGGAATGAATCATGATTTCCTGGGGAAATGCCAATATATTTCTGCTGAGGAGATAGAGTCTTCTCGTGCAAAATAAATGTACATTCTCAAACCAAGGCTCGAAGCTTGCAGAAATCCAAAGTAATAATATTGTTGAGGATCAAATATTCAAACCAGAAATAAACTGGAGTAAAATAGTCAGCCAAAATACATCCTTTGAGAAATAAACTCAAGAGGGAAACCCAAATCATCCAGACAAAAAGCTATATAGAAAGGCTAAAGAAAAAATCTTCCACGAGGGATAAATCAGTGGGGGAAATTGAAAGAATATACACTTTCTGCTTAAGGCCAACACTCTATTGGAGAGAGGACAACACAACTCTGCAAAACAGGGTAATATGTCAACAAGATATTAATAAATGTTAATGAGCAATGATTTGCTAAATTTAAATATGCATGATGTATGTATGAATGTATGAGTGTTATCATGTATATGCTGACAAAACAGACATGAAATTATGGTATATGCCAGTCTTCAGATGTTATACTCAATGTCTAGACATCTGATATGACATAATACATACACTGCAAGGTAGATACCCAATTTTTGTGATTCAGTATAACAGAAGCATAGAGGTTGCCATATCTGCAGTTCTCGAACAAATAGCTTTGGTTTGTAAACTATCCATTCATAGCCTGATGTCTCAACATTGGTTGCAACATCATCTATCACATACCATGAAGTAAACAAACCCCTTAGTTCGGTTTATCATGCACACAAACCAGCAGGATATCCATTCATCTCTTTTGACATCATCTGTAACATTCACACAGTTTTATCCAAGCTGTACCAGATACACTTTGAAGGTGCAGAGGATAGATCACACGATGTACCTAGTTCTGTCCATGATCAACAGAGAGCAAGCAACCTTTACAGTTCTGTTTCTCCTGCACAGATATCAGCATGATGTCTTAACATGTTCTGAGACATCATCTGTTTCAACATTACAGTTTTACCTTGTTGTATAACAGACAGAATTATAAAGTATTGAAGGTAAAAACACAAATCAGTTGTTGACCCAGTTCGGTGTAATACACCTACTCTGGGGGCATACCAAGCCAGGAAGAAGATCCACTATTAGCAATATTAATTCAGGACTAAACTTCACAAGTTCCCATCCTTCACTTAATCATCTACCCAGTGCAACCTATACCTAGGAACTCCTAGATAGAAACCTACCAGTTTCCATTCCTATTGTCGCAACAACAGAAGTCTTACTCCTACTCAAGAAGCAGTGCCCTCCCACTTGGTTTCCTACATTACAATGAATATGAAGTAATGCAGAAATACTTAGACTTGCTTCACAGCTTCATCCAAGAACATTCAAACTCTTACCTACAGGTTTCGAGTTACATACATGGTAACCTTGCCACAGACCGACAGGTTTACCTAACAAAAACACCTTCTAATGTTACATTATGTGTGTCCCCTAAGCCCTAGGTTACAATCTGCTATTTATAACCTATTACCTAACTCAGCAAGTTTTTCTCCTTGCTGTTACAACTCAGCAGCAAACTTCTCCTATAATCAAGGTCTTCAATCTTCTAGTTCCTAAAATATCTCCATATTTAGAAACAGTATTTTCTTCAAATATTCTGATTGATTCTTGATTGATCTTCAGATTCTCCACAAGAAACGCCTCATATATTCTCAGAGTATTTAAGTACCAGAACTGTAACTGAATTATCAATTCTGTTGTCGTGATGTCAAGTCAGATGTCATGACATTACATCTAACATTTTTTCTTAGATGTTGAATTAGTTTCAGGCGCGATGTCACATGCTGATGTTGTGACATCTTACATAACATGTTGGTTCAGATGTTGAACTTCTTCAACACCACATATTAAAACAACAGAGGGGATCTGGGTAAACTTGCTTTCTTATTTGTTTTACAAATGAAGCCAACTCTCCAGCCAGGGCACTTACAATCTCCCCCTTTGGCAAATTTTGGCTAAAACAAATAAGTGCAAGTTGTATTTTGAGACCAGGCCACAACACAGTTGAGATGTTACAACATCTTGTCTAACATCTTCTTTTGTAGAGGCTGATGTCCTTTGAGCAAACAACAAGCCTCTGTCGTCAACTGTGAGCAACTCCACTCCATCGATGCCCCAAGAGGATTTCTTTTCTCCAGATTATTACTTGTGATCATGTAACTCAGATCACAAGTCACAACTATCCTCTTAACTCAGAACACAAGACACAACTAAAGTCACTTACTTAGGGATCATGTTGCTTTCTCCTGAGTCTTGCTGGACATTGCCGTCTGTTGCTTTCACCTGAGTCTCGCCTGAGTCCCTATCCCTATCTTTCTCCCCCTTTTTGGCCAGAATTTGACAAAGACTGCCCATACAGATCCATACCCATGCACAATTTTCCCAGATGCTAACAAACTTCATATTGCTGAAACCCTCTGATGAAGAGAAGGAATAGAGAGAGTCTTCATAAATAATGCAACTTTGGCATAGATAGTAACGACCTTGGTACTTTACTCTGACAGTTTCAGTGCCCTAGGACTGGTTTTAATGCAGGTACCTACCCTTGGGTTTGACCCTTTGACCATGTCAGGATGCCCTTTTAAAAACAGACATTTGTCTTTTAGAACAGACTACTCCCTTGTCTTAGGATCCCCTTTCCAAGACACATCGTTGGTATATTACACTCTGCATTAGTTATATAATACCTTTATTAGATGACAAGTTATCACCTAAACATTCCAGCTCACTAAACTGTTTCATGCTCAAATCCTATGTCGTCATACATTCTGCTATTTTCAGATTAGCAGCTTGAAGCCATTCCATTTTCTCAAAGAGGATGGTTACTCCCTCTGAGTCATACAACTGTACACACATGGATTTATTAGTAATAATCCATACTTCATCCAATTTTCCTCCTGTCTGTAGTTTTAGAGGAAATTAGGAACAATGTCATTACCAATGTGATGACATTCGGTCAGACATAGTCTTCTTCAGTTTTGAACACATCATTCCAATAGTTAATAAGGTGCCACACTACGAGTTTGATGAAGACCTTTTGTACAAACCAATACTCCCCCTGTTAGGGACAATCACTTCTCCTCATGGAAACAAGTAGGACACATTCAATACTCAGTTGGACCTTTAATGCAGCTTCTGATTCAAAGTAAATAAGACCCCTTGATGAATGGAAAACATAAGACGCATCTTCACGTCTTCAAGAGCGCACCCTCTGTTCAACAATATTGATTGAACACATTCATACTGTGAATCAAACTTTCTTGATAATCATCAGCTGTCATATCTGGATTATCTTGATTCTCAGAATCCACTGCTGAGATAGACCAAATGCCACTTTCATGTTTATCAGACTTCTTCCAGAGATATTCTGATCTTCCAATTGAAATTTGAACTTCCGGCTACAAGTTATCACAAAAGGCTTAGATACACTGAGACAGAAACATGTAACAACTCCAAAGAGCTGCAAAGAGACAATCCTTTTGGAGGATCTAATCTTCAACTTCGTAGATCATCCTATCTTAAGTTGATGAGCCACTTCACTAAGCAAGAATCTGATGTTGAACCAAATGTCGCAGCATTATGTTATAACATCTAGTTGTTGAATTCAGCTCCAGACTGATCCCAGTGACCATCATCTAGATTATGATGTCTTCTTCTTCTTGTGGTTTTAAGTCTGAACATGTTTCCAGGAAACCTTTTCAAGGATCAAATGATTTTGCTGTCACCAAGGAGATAGCTCTAAGGTATCACTCTTCCTGTGATTCTTCACAGGGTCTAGAAGAATGAATGTTCCCACAACAGTTATTTTGAACTCCAAGGATAATCAATTAAATACTTGTACTTGTCACAAATAGCAATTGATCATAAATCCTTCCCATTATCCAGTAAGGTACTTTCACCATTTGAATACTTGACATACTCTTCGTGTGTTAATATCTTCTTCTTGCAAGCTCTTTCTTTGAGAGACCAAAGAGTTGAGATATCTAGGTTGCCACCCTTGACTTAAGTAACCGACTTGAGACTCCTACCAGATCAGATTCATCATTAGGAATGAGAGAGATGAATCCTTCCTTGCAAATATGTCACACAACAACCAGAACCCATGTAACATAGATCAACACCAGGCTGAACTAATGTGAGGAGGTTAACCAAATCTCCCCCTCAAGCTATCAGTCATGGAAGCTCCACACAAAAAAAATGCATTGTGTACAAATGTCTCGACATGACATATGACATCCCTACCAGATTTACTTAACTCCAAGAGCTATACCTTAACCAAACTCTGAGTCTTCATATTCAAGACTCATGATCCCAATCTACTTCTATGAAGGAGCAATAGTGCTGCACCATCATTGGCTTTTATTAACCAGTGAGCTTGTCTTTCTTCACACCATAGTACTTCATCCCTGATCAATGTCATATCTCAACCAGCTTTACTTCTAGAGTTCTGACTCCTAAAGTAACCTTCGGGAGTACACAGACATAGTTGACTTTACCATTGTCAACTTTGCACACACAGATGTCTCCTCTTCCAGGTCAGGAGTAGGTTCCAAACAAAAGTATCCCTTTGTTTGACACCCAAGACATATGCTCTTCGACTAGTAGCTGCATCCTTGTTCCACCATCACATAGAACATCAATTCCATCACCCTGGAACAAGGCCCTCCTTGAAATTCTTCAAGGTCTTCATATAACACTAATCCGTGAATATGTGATTCTTACCATCCTGAACGAAGAACGTCTTCATGAGTGGACTTGAGAGGACTCAAGTATCTGTGACATCTTCCATAGTTTATGTTGAATTCTTGAATATAATGGCCTTCAATCCACAAGAGGGGAAACACATCAGGGCTTGAGTTTTGCCAGGTATTACACAGCGGAAGAACATAATACAACCCAATCTTTGCACACACATTCCACCAGACTAGCCTTCAAAAATAGACCAAGTTTGACTAGGGTTCAAACCTAGCATGACTACTACACACAACTTCAGGCGTACACACATCCTAGGTTTGAAAATAAATCAAACCTAGAGCAGCTACCACACAACCAGGCCAAGTGCCAATCACAAAAGACAGGTACACACAATTCCTGTCAAGAATAGTCCATCCTCCCACTTCAAGGGACCATTCAGGGAAATAGCAAACCATTCCAGGTTACAATCTTCAGTACTAAGATTGACCTTGCAGATACCAGAAAGTATCACCCATGGATCTCATCCAGAAACAGAACAGGATGCCTGCTCTGATACCAATTGAAATTCTGGTATATGCCAGTCTTCAGATGTTATACTCAATGTCTAGACATCTGATATGACATAATACATACACTGCAAGGTAGATACCCAATTTTTGTGATTCAGTATAACAGAAGCATAGAGGTTGCCATATCTGCAGTTCTCGAACAAATAGCTTTGGTTTGTAAACTATCCATTCATAGCCTGATGTCTCAACATTGGTTGCAACATCATCTATCACATACCATGAAGTAAACAAACCCCTTAGTTCGGTTTATCATGCACACAAACCAGCAGGATATCCATTCATCTCTTTTGACATCATCTGTAACATTCACACAGTTTTATCCAAGCTGTACCAGATACACTTTGAAGGTGCAGAGGATAGATCACACGATGTACCTAGTTCTGTCCATGATCAACAGAGAGCAAGCAACCTTTACAGTTCTGTTTCTCCTGCACAGATATCAGCATGATGTCTTAACATGTTCTGAGACATCATCTGTTTCAACATTACAGTTTTACCTTGTTGTATAACAGACAAAATTATAAAGTATTGAAGGTAAAAACACAAATTAGTTGTTGACCCAGTTTGGTGTAATACACCTACTCTGGGGGCATACCAAGCCAGGAAGAAGATCCACTATTAGCAATATTAATTCAGGACTAAACTTCACAAGTTCCCATCCTTCACTTAATCATCTACCCAGTGCAACCTATACCTAGGAACTCCTAGATAGAAACCTACCAGTTTCCATTCCTATTGTCGCAACAACAGAAGTCTTACTCCTACTCAAGAAGCAGTGCCCTCCCACTTGGTTTCCTACATTACAATGAATATGAAGTAATGCAGAAATACTTAGACTTGCTTCACAGCTTCATCCAAGAACATTCAAACTCTTACCTACAGGTTTCGAGTTACATACATGGTAACCTTGCCACAGACCGACAGGTTTACCTAACAAAAACACCTTCTAATGTTACATTATGTGTGTCCCCTAAGCCCTAGGTTACAATCTGTTATTTATAACCTATTACCTAACTCAGCAAGTTTTTCTCCTTGCTGTTACAACTCAGCAGCAAACTTCTCCTATAATCAAGGTCTTCAATCTTCTAGTTCCTAAAATATCTCCATATTTAGAAACAGTATTTTCTTCAAATATTCTGATTGATTCTTGATTGATCTTCAGATTCTCCACAAGAAACGCCTCATATATTCTCAGAGTATTTAAGTACCAGAACTGTAACTGAATTATCAATTCTGTTGTCGTGATGTCAAGTCAGATGTCATGACATTACATCTAACATTTTTTCTTAGATGTTGAATTAGTTTCAGGCGCGATGTCACATGCTGATGTTGTGACATCTTACATAACATGTTGGTTCAGATGTTGAACTTCTTCAACACCACATATTAAAACAACAGAGGGGATCTGGGTAAACTTGCTTTCTTATTTGTTTTACAAATGAAGCCAACTCTCCAGCCAGGGCACTTACAAGACATATAACACCAGGGATACACAAATAAAACCAACTCGGACACAAACAACACTTGGCTAAATCACATCCAAGATGAACATTCCATAAGAAAATAAGCACCAACTGAGGAAACAAAATCCTACTGTATGGCTTAACTTCACTGGGGAGGAACATAATCCGGAAGTAAACAAATCATAGCGACAAAACAGTACAGATACAGAGATATGACATCCTTCTCCAGGAGTCACTAGGGAATAGCACTCAGACTTCAATGGGGAAACAAATGCTTTCACGGTTCACACTTCTACTGGGGATTGCAATACTGATTTCAAATAAGGGAGATGGAAACCATATTGGAAAAACATCAACTGAGTATTTCGAGCTGACTTCATTAGGGAGACATCATACAGACTTCACTAGGGGAGATAATGCCTTATCATCAAGACATCACCTGGGGACCCCGTTCTAACTTTATTGGGGCGGCCAACACCACATCGAAGAGAGGAAACCAAGATACATTCCTCCTTGGGGAAACCAAAGATATGTTCTTCAATATTGAGAGTAAGTATTGCACCAACTTCTATAGGCAAAAGTATGAAATCTCATGGGGATAACAACTTAGTGATTTAAGAAGTCAAACATTAAAGCAAGAAATCAATCTTCTGGGTATTTTAAATCAAACCCAACACTTGGCGGGTGAAAACCCAAAAAGTTTATAACCATTTCAAAACTTCTTAAATAAAACATTGCCCTTTCCTGATTATCGGGCAATCAAACAAAATGCAAGTACTGCCGAAAGGGAGACGCTTCGCAAATAAGTCCAACTCAGAATGAACAGGGAGGAAAGACTTCTATCAAATAAGCGAGGCCTTCAGTGGGAAATATCGGATTAAGTCTTCAATCATGAAAGCTTATTCCAACAAAAATGCCCTAGGATAGCCTTCCTGCGGAATCAAGAAGTCAACATTATAGAAAGAGGTCAAACTCATGGGGATTTTAAATCAAACCCAGCACCTGGAGGGTGAAAATCCAAAGGGTTGACAATTGTCTCAACACTTCTTAGAAAATATACTTCCCTGGTCTAGTTGCCTGGGAAATAAATACCAACAATCATGCCAATACTGCAGAAAGAGCGACATTTTGCAAATAGTTCTATCTCAGCACACCAAGGGAAAAAGACCTTTCGTCATATGAGGGAAAACTTTGCTGGGGAATCTGGGATAGAGGCCTCAGACCATGAAAAACCAAAAAACCAGAAAATAAACCAACACTTGACTGGGGACACTGGGATCACAAACCCAATACTGCACCTTATGCCAATTGGTATCATCTTCAATATACAAGAATCACACGCAAACCAGCAAAAATGACTTGAGAAAACCTTCTCGAGGAAACATCACTTCCCAGAATTTACTGGAGTTTGTCCATTCCTGGGATCACCGCTTTGGTTTTCCTCTTGAATCACGAAATCTAAAGTAAAAGTTAGTTGTAAATTCTTTTTGAAAAACAATTTTGTTATTTAATCTTTTTGCTTTGAAAATTATTATCAATAATAAATGGAGTCTTTGTAAGCTAAATAAAATAGGAATTACAAAGAATTGGGTAAAATCTCAAATTATATTGATAGGATTGTACTCTGCAAATGACGAGACTCCATGGATAATTACAAAGTTTGGACGATAATATATAATGGAAAAGATACATTGAGATACAATGACCACTATTCCCTCTAACAACTTTGAAATCCTGAGCAGTAGCTTTTGTTGAAGTATAATGAGGATCTAAGAAGATTGTTGCTTCAATGATCAAGTCTTGTCTGATGCAGTTACTTGCCAAGAAAGTCCCTAACTTTTTCCTAAGCTGCCCTTGCGAGTTTTCAACTTAGCGAGAAATTTTATTCTGTTTATGTCTCTAATTTTTGCCTAGACTGCCCTTTCGGGTTTTCGGCCTACCGAGACGCTCCTTTTTGCCTAAGCCGCCCTTTCGGGTTTTTAACTTAGCGATATGTTCTTTTATTTCTTTAGGAGAAAAATTTCTTGACTGCTTCAGCATTCATGGGACGTGGGAACTCCTCGCCATCCATAGTTTTAAGAATTAACGCACCACCAGAGAAGGCTTTCTTGACAACATATGGGCCTTCAAAATTGGGAGTCCACTTGCCCCTAGAATCAGCGTTAAAACACATGATCTTCTTGAGCACGAGGTTGCCTTCTCTGAATTCACGAGGTTTGACCTTCTTATCAAAATCTTTCTTCATTCTCTTCTGATATAACTGCCCATGACACAAAGCCGTCATTCTCTTCTCTTCATTCAAATTCAATTGGTCAAACCTGTTCTGGACCCATTCAGCCTCTGATAACTTGGCTTCCATTATCACACGCAAGGAGGGAATCTCAACCTCAATTGGGAGCACTACTTCCATTCCATACATAAGGGAGAACGGGGTTGCTGCTATTGAAGTACAGACAAAGGTCCGATATCCATGTAAAGCAAAAGGGAGCATTTCATGCCAATCTTTATAAGTAACAACAAGCTTCTGGATGATCTTCTTGATATTCTTATTAGCAGCTTCAACAGCCCCATTCATCTTCTGCCTGTACAGAGATGAACTATGATGTACAATCTTGAATTCTTCACAAAGTTTTGTCATCATCTTGTTGTTCAGATTCAAGCCATTGTCGGTGATAATTCTGCTCGACACACCATACCGACATATGACATTATTCTTAATGAAGCGTAATACCACCTGTTTAGTAACATTAGCATATGAAGTAGTTTCCACCTATTTGGTGAAGTAATCAATTTCTACCAAGATAAAATAGTGTCCATTCGAAGCTTTTGGTTCTATCATTCCAATCATGTCAATACCCCACATAGAGAAAGGCCACGGGGAAGAAATAACATTAAGAAGTGTTGGAGGCACATGAATCTTGTCCGCATAAATCTGGAATTTATCTCACTTCTTTGCAAATTTGTAACAGTCAGATTCCATTATCAACCAATAGTAACCTGCCCTTAGCATCTTTTTAGCCATCGAATGTCCATTGGCATGAGTGCCAAATGAACCTTCATAAATCTCATGCATCAATATGTCTGCTTCGTGTCTATCCACACATCTGAGCAAGACCATGTCATAATTTCTCTTGTACAACACATTTTTACTGAGGAAGAAGCTACCAACCAATCTTCTCAATGTCTTTCTATCTTTATTTGATGCACCAATCGAGTATTCCTGAGTCTGAAGGAAATTCTTGATATTATAATACCAAGGTTTCTCATCTTTCACCTCTTCTGTTGTAAACACATGAGCGAGCCTATCCAGTCGCCGAACTATAATTCGAGGTGTATCATTCCAAGTATTCACTTGATACATAGAAGCCAGAGTTTCCAGAGCATCCGCCATTTGATTTTCATCTCTAGGGATGCGATGGAATTCAACTTTATTAAAGAAGGGTAACAATCTTCTAGCATAATCTTTGTAAGGGATCAAGCCGGGGTGACGAGTATCCCACTCTCCTTTAATCTGATTTAAATTCAAAGATGAATCACCATACACATCTAGAATTTTAATTCTGAGATCAATAGCTTCCTCGAGACCCATGATGCAAGCCTCATATTCTGCCATATTATTAGTACAATCAAATGTCAACCTTGCAGTAAAAGGAATGTGTGATCCATGTGGAGTGAAAATCACTACACCAATTCTTTTACCATAAGCATTCACAACTCCATCAAATATTATACTCCAGCGATATTCAAGATCAGGACCTTCCTCTGGCAATGGTTCATCACAATCTTTCACTTTCAGAAACATCACATCCTCATCGGGGAAATCATACTTCACATACTGATAATCATCAACTGGTTGGTGAGCAAGATAATCTGCTAACATGCTGCTTTTAATAGCTTTCTGAGTGTGGTATTCGATGTCATATTCAGATAACAGCATCTGCCAGCAGGAAATTCTCCCAGTAAGAGCAGGCTTTTAAAAAATTTACTTGATTGGATCCATTTTGGAGATTAACTAAGTAGTGTGATTCAATATATACTGCCGCAATCATTTTGCCGCCCAGGCCAGAGCACAACATGTCTTTTCCAGCATGCAATACCGCGATTCATAATCAGTAAACTTTTTATTGAGATGATAAATGGAATACTCTTTCTTCCTTGTTTCATCTTGTTGTCCCAGAATACAGCCCATGCAATTATCTAACACTATCAGATACATAATCAATGGTCTTCCTTCAACATGAGGGAGCAAGATAGGAGGTTCAAGCAGATATTCTTTAATACTTTCAAATGCCCTTTGGCAATCATCTATCCACACACAACCTTGATCTTTCTTTAACAACTTAAAGATCGGTTCACACGTTCCAGTCATGTGGGAAATGAATCTGGAGATATAATTCAAACGCTCGAGGAACCCTTTGACTTGCTTTTCAGTTCTTGGCGCTGACATTTCTTGAATTGCCTTGACTTTATCAGGGTCAACTTCAATCCCTCTCTAGCTAACATTGAAACCCAATAATTTTCCTGACCGAACACCGAAGGTACATTTATTTGGATTCAAGCGGAGACGATACTTTCTCAAATGCTGAAACAACTTCAACAAATCTTCTACATTCCCTTATTTAGTCTGGGATTTAGAAATCATATCATCAACATATACCTTATTTTCCTTGTGCATCGGATCATGGAATAGGGTTGTCATAACCCTCTAGTACGTTGCACCAGCGTTCCTCAACCCGAAGGGCATCACTCTGTAACAGAATGTTCCCCAGGGTGTGATAAACGTTGTTTTTTCATGTCCTAAGGTGCCATCCTTATTTGATTATACCCGAAAAATCCGTCCATGAATGAGAAAACTTTGAATTTTGTTGTGCTATCCACTAACATATCAATGTGTGGCAATGGAAAATCATCTTTTGGACTAGCTTTATTTAGAACTCTGTAAACTACGCACATGCAAACTTTTCCGTCTTTTTTCAGTATTGGGACAATATTTGCAATCCACTGAGGATACACTGATGTCACAAGAAAACCGACATTAATCTTCTTTAGAACTTCTTCTTTGATCTTCACTGCCATATCTGGGTGAGTTCTTCGCAACTTCTGTTTGATTGGCGGGAACTCTGGCTTCAGCGGCAAACGGTGCTCTACAATATCTTTATCTAGACCAGGCATATCTTGGTAAGACCAAGCAAAAATATCCACATATTCTTTCAACATCTCAATCAACCTTCTCTTCACATCAAGATGCAGCAATGCTCCGATCTTGACTTCCTTCGGATCTTCTTCTGAACCCAAATTGATTACTTCCAATGGCTCTTTATATGGCTGAATGGCATTCTCCTCGTTCTCAAGCAACCGTGAGATCTCTTTTGGAATCTCATCATAGTGTTCTTCGGCCCCACACACAGGACACTCAGAGTTGGGAGAGGGTGCAGGGTCATTGTATTCAACGAGGTTTTTTAATTAATCTGCACATATGATTTATGATTGCTTTTTAGAAACTGACACATATAACAAGTGATCATGCAGATTGAATTACAATTATTATTTATTTTGAAAGGTTTTTTTTTCTGATTATCATTTTCCGAGAAAAAGTAGAAAATAAAGACACAATTTAGGAAACAAAGACAACTTTTATTATTGATTTTAAAAATCAAAGCAAACGATAAGCCCATACAATATCAATACTTTCACCTTGGACAGAGTGAAAGCTTTTCAAAAATATTAACAAAAAAAAATTACTTTGAAACATGTATGCAAGCAGGAACAACAATGGTGATCCAGTTCTAAACCCTAACTCCGTGCGTCACATAATTTGTCATTTTTGCCCTGCTTCATCTTCCACAATGGAATTAATCCCGGAAACAGTTGGATGAAGATAACCCCCGCTACAAAAGATGTCTTGATACTTACGTGCAGCATACTTCGGCTACATGCTCTTGCCTTTATCATTCTTCACAGTAAACCCCAAGCTAACTCTATTCTTGTTTACAGGTGGATCAATAATCTGTCCCCATACTTCACTATGGCCATTATGCACAACCTGTTGCGCATCCTTAAACGAAGCCATAGAGTTCTCATTTCCTCTTATGTTATCAATGGATAAAGCTTGGAACTGGGTTCCAAAAGCAGCTTCATCCGCCTCCACAACGCTTAAAGAGAACAAATGAGATATCAATAATGTCTGTTTTCCATTTATAATTACCATTTTCCCTCACGCACAAACTTCAACTTCTCATCATAGTGTTCTTCGGCCCCATACACAGGACATTCAAAGTTGGGAGAGGGTGCAGGGTCATTGTATTCAACGGATTTTTTAATTAATCTGCACATATGATTTATGATTGCTTTTTAGAAACTGACACATATAACAAGTGATCATGCAGATTGAATTACAATTATTATTTATTTTGAAAGTTTTTTTTTATGATTACCATTTTCCGAGAAAAAGCAGAAAATAAAGACACAATTTAAGAAACAAAGACAACTTTTATTATTGATTTTAAAAATCAAAGCAAATGATAAACCCATAAAATATCAATACTTTCACCTTGGACAGAGTGAAAGCTTTTCAAAAATATTAACAAAAAACAAATTACTCTGAAACATGTATGCAAGTGTGATACGGTGGCAGAACCGACTGTTTTGGAAAATGCTGGTTTGCGTTTTGCATTTTTTATTCGCAAAATGTTGCGGTAAGCAAGAGTCGCCACCGACTTTTATTTCATCCAACCGGAAAGGAAAAAAGCATAGAAAAAAAATCCTTTTTTGAGATTTTGAGTACGGGGGGTAGATTATAGAAAGGGAAGGTGTTAGCACCCTTTCTATCCATGGTTTTTGCCATGGGCTCTTAGGTACTTACTCATCTTTTAAAATTGCTTGTGTGTGCTTGTCTTGAAAAGTTTTGTTGAACTCTGTTTTAAACCTTGCTTCTGTCCTCAAGAGTGTTATGAAGTTGTTTTTGAAAATTTTGTTTTGAAAAGTGTTTGGTGTGAAAAAGTTTTATTTGAGCAAGTACCTACTAGCATCTACCTACTTGAAAAAGGATCATTTCTACTCTCGTTTCCTTTAGACCATGCTACCCTACTATAGAGAAATAGGTAGCAACGTCGTTTGATTTGCAAGGGTCAATTCGAAAGGGACGTACGAACACTAAAGCAATGTTAGGACGTTTTAGTAATAACCCTAGAGTCTTAAGATCATATTCGAGGCAACATTTTCGAGGCGAAGTTTCCGAGAAAACATTTCCGAAAGGGACTTTTGATCTTTGTTAGACAGGAGGGCAACCACTAAGACACCCTATACTTAATAATCGCTTACCGAAGGCAACCGAAGTGAGAGTATACCTTAAGAGTGCGCATGTGCGAGTGATTTGATTTCAGTTATTATCTTTGCACATTAGGGTTTTCTAACTGTTTTAAATTATCATGCAATCTTGTCATACAATCCTATTAACATACATCTAAACAGTTAATATTTGCGAGAATTAAAATGCGAGAAATAAAACCTACTCTATTACAAGGCTTCGGGGTAGGGATCAATTACATAGCCAAAAAACCCGTAAAAACGATAAATAAAGAAAATCCTAATTAAGCTATTACATACTATGAGCAGTTACGTTAATATTGCAAAAATAATAAAACGCGTGCGATGAATTGAAAAACGAGAGATTTAGGGTTTTGACCCCAACTACCTAATTACAATTTAAAAGAAAAATCATTTTTTTGCGGTTTTTGCTATTTTGATAAAAACAAAAAGCCAAATTCTAAAACGCGCGAAATTCAAATGGACAAGTCAGAGAGTGCCACGTAAACCATCTTCTTCCTCCCACCGTTGCTGTAAGTTCCATGACTTTTACCTACGGACACAGAGTGTAGGTACAACCCTGTGCATTTCCAAAATCTTATACAAGCATGATAAATGAAAACCAATGGTACCAATCAACTCGTTGCAACCTCACGAGCATCATGGTACCATTATTAATGGACAATTGTTCCTGTAAGAAAAATCCCTAAAAACAAAGCACGAACCCTAGCCATGGCAACTTGATGTACAATCAATAAAAATGCAATTAATCATAACCATTAGCTTGCAAACATCTCAAGGATTATGAATATACCAATCAAACATGCTAAATATGCCAGAATAAATGTGTTTGAATTCAAGAAAAAGAAGCAAACCGTGTGAATCTTACAAAGTGATTCTGAGCCAGGGGAGGCTTGCTAGCAATTGAAATGCAATCCTAGGATGGCCAGCAAGCGATTGGTATGATCAGAATGGCTTGAGATAGCCTAAATCTTGGAAATCAGTTTGCAACTTTTCTTGAATTTTTTGAAATTTGTTCTCTCCTTTGCACGCCTCTAGCCTCTTGTTTTTGGTCTGCACTTGTTTCTTATGTATCCAAGAATGTATTAGGGTTACCACTTTGTATCAAATCTCTTCCAATTATGAATATTGATTCATGATTTGATCCTTGTGCAAATCTTTCCAAAATAAGAAAATCTAATCTTTTTCTGTCCATTTTGAACCTTGCACGATTTGATCTTGTCTCCAGCTGTATAGTGAACCTAAACATGCACAAAATCTCAAGATTTGATTAGTTTTTGATATTTTCATTATCTTATATTGATTTTATTTGATTTAAATGAAATAAAATCAAAATAAATAATAAAAATAAAATAATGACAAATGGAAAGGCTCATGGGTTGTGGGTCACATTACAAACTCAATACAAGCATAAAAAGTTGGGCCCATTTGACAAAAAATGCAATTTTGGACACATTTGACTTTTGGCAATTTTGCAAAAAGGGTCAACTTGGCGAATGCATAATTATCTCAATTTTAACCCTAGAGTGGTGTTCTTGGACTTTTTAGAAAGCTTAAGATATCCTCTAAGCAACCATTTTGTTCTCATCTCAATTGAGTCTTCCATGTTCATGTATGAAGCTTTGACCCAAAAGGTGTTTTTATTGACTTTTCAAAATGACCTATAATGTCCAAATACATATCTTCTTGTGAGTGCATATTTTGAACTTGAGATCTGAATATGGATTATGGGGAATTACATCTTCTTCAAAATGAGCTTTGGATGGGTCATTTTTGATAAATTATGAGAAAGTTATACTTGGTCAAAGTTGAGTTGACTTTTCCTACAAAACCCTAATTTGGCAACTTTTGGGTTTTGATGAATTATGAGCAATCCTTGAGGAATCATGATCAACCCTTGATTAAATGATGAATAATACTTCAAAATGAAAATGTTGGCCAAAATTCTTGAAGTTTGACTGTATGTGGGCCATAGTTGACTCTTGCCCTAGCATAGTCGATTTTCAGGCCTTTGAGCAATTGACTGAGCAAACTTCCTCTGCAAGGCTTGAAACTAGACATGGATGATCTTGTGAATATATTAGGACAATGGTGAGCATTTGGGATCCTTTGGAATCAAGCATCTTGATGCAAAATGAAACCCTAATTTGAGGTAGACTGCCTTAGGAGGGAGTTTGTCTGGTCAACCCTTGGACCTCCTTGAGCAATTTGAGGACCTCATTTGTCATGTATTGAGAAATATGGGAGGGCAAATTTTATGGTACAACAGCAAGCAGGAACAACAATGGTGATCCAGTTCTGAACCCTAGCTCCGTATGTTACATAATTTGGCATTTTTGGCCCTGCTTCATCTTCCACAATGGCATTGATCCCGAAACAGTTGGATAAAGATAACCCCCGCTATGAAAGATGTCTTGATACTTGCGTGCAGCAGACTTTGGATTCATGCTCTTGCCTTTATCATTCTTCAGTGAACCCCAAGCCAGCTCTATTCTTGTTTACAAGTGGATCAACAATATGTCCCCATACTTCACTATGGCCATTATGCACAACCTGTTGCGCATCCTTAAACGAAGCCATAGAGTTCTCAATTCCTCTTATGTTATCAATGGATAAAGCTTGGAACTGGGTACCAACAGCAGCTTCATCCGCCTCCAAAACGCTGAAAGAGGACAAATGAGATATCAATAATGTTTGTTCTCCATTTATAATTACCATTTTCCCTCACGCACAAACTTCAACTTCTGGTGTAAAGTCAAAGTGACAGCCCCTGCCTCATGTATCCACGGCCGTCCCATCACGCAGCTATAAGCGAGTACAATATCCATGACCTGGAAAGTAATTTGAAACAAATGTGGGCCTATATGAATAGGCAAGTCCATTTCACTAATAACAGATTTCCTTGATCCATCAAACGCTTTCACAATAATGTCACTCGGGTGCATGGGCGTTCCTTGATATTTCAACTTCATAAGCGTTCTCCTTGGTATAACGTTTAATGAGGATCCATTATCAATCATCACATTGGATAATGAATCATTCTTGTAGTTCATATAGATGTGGAGGGCTAAATTGTGATTCCTTCCTTCATCGGGTAGTTCATCGTTGCAGAAACTCAGGTTATTACATGATGTAATGTTTCCTACTACACTGCTGAATTGGTCTACAGGCATATCACTTTCCACGAAAGTTTGGTCCAATACCCTCATCAAAGATTCTCTATGAGCAGAGGAGTTCATCAATAAAGCCAAGATATATATATTTTTGAAGGAGTCTGTAGTAGCTGATCTACAATTCTGTAGTCACTCATCTTGATTATCTTCAAAATATCATCCACTTCCTTTTCTAGCGTAGCCCCACTAGACTCACCACTGCCTTCTTGGATTCAACATTTTCAACAATTTTCTTTCCAGTACTAACATCTCCACGAACAACTGGTGCAAATACACGACCACTACGGGTCACTCTGCTAGTCTCGGCAATATTTCCAACATTAGGCATTGGCTGGATGGGAACTTGCACACCATCCTCTAAAATTGTAGCATTATATTTATAGGGTACAACCTTGTCTGACTTGTAGGGGACATGACCCAGCAAACTAATCACCAACGGAGTAATAGCTGGCTTGCTATGATATTCAACTTCAAAAGGTGTAGGTGCACCAAAGCAAGGTACAATAACATTTACTCCCTCTTTAACACAACCAGTCATTACATAGTCACCTCTAGAAAATATATCTTCATCTGAGGAGAAGAACTCATTCGTAGAGGCATACTCATCGTCCGACTCTTCTTTAGCCAGACAAACCTCAATCACATCAACTTCATGGTAATCATCCCTTTGGCCCGTAACCTTGATAGTTCTATTATCCAACAATAACTGATCACGTTTCCTTACAATTGAACATCCTCGAGAGTCTCGGCATCAAATTCGGCAAGATCCATATTGTTGTTCTACCTGACCAACCATGTGGCAGAAAGTAGCATGAAATTGTACAAGATCCTCATTCATATATTCCACATCAAAGATTCTGAACTCTCCAGGGTATCCAGAAACCATGTTTACTTCCTCTTCATACTCTTCCCTAGGCCTGATTATGTGGATGAGGCCCTCATCCATCATCTCCTGCAAATCAGCCTTTATCTTGTCACAACCCTGTATATCCATATTGCAAATAGCACAACCAGTATGGTCATGCGTATAGTAGCTAAATTCATAGAGGTCTCCATGCATTTTCACCAAATCTCCTCTAACCAGATTAACATCAAAAAATCTGGAAGTCTCCTGGACAACCGGCCACCATATTCACAGCATTCGCTCCTCCATGCTCGGGCAAAGTATTATCTTTCACATTAGGGCCAACATCCTTGAAAGATAAGATACCAGACTTTACCAATTTTTGTACTTCAGTTTTCAAAGGATAGCAATTCTCAACATTGTTCCCTGGTGCTCTCTGATGAAAAGCACATGTTTGGTCTGCCTTGGAATACCAAGGCACTGGTGATGGTACAACGGGAGGTGGTCTGGTTTGAACCAACTTCTTCTTAATTAACACCAAGAGTAATTCTGTATAGCTCATAGGGATAGGGTCATAACTCTCCCTTCTCTGATTATACCCTTGATTCCCCTAATGGGATGGTATCTGATAAGAAATGATGGTTGGAGCCACACCAATAACTTGGGTCACTGAGGAAACCTGTTGATGACGCTGATAATTTCTTCTATGAGTGATAACCCTTCTCTCTTGCATAACATGATTTATATCTCCTTCCTTCTTTTTGGAAAACCCATAGGATGGCTTCTTCGTACTTCCAAAACTTTCACTTTTGGTTAGACGACCCTCTCTTATAGCTTCTTCTAAGCGGATACCCATGCCCACCATTTCAGTAAAGTCACTTGGCGCACTCGCTACCATCATCTCATCGTATAAAGCACCCAGAGTCTTCAGGAAAATCTTAGTCATCTCCTTCTCTTCCATGTGAGGAATCACTTGGGCCGCTACGTCATGCCATCTCTGTGAACATTCTTTGAATGATTCCCTGTCTTTCCGGACCATGGCCCCGAGTTTATCACGGTCAAGCGCCATGTCCATGTTGTATTTGTATCGTATGATAAATTATTCTCCAAAGCCATTGAAAGTATGGATATTGACTGAAGAAGTGAAAAACACAAGAAGGGGGGTTGAATTGTTTAAACTTGAAATCAAATGCAGACAACACGTTATTTTTATACTGGTTCGTTTGATCTCAAACTACTCTAGTCCACCCGTCAAGGTGATTTCGCCTCTCTCCAATGAGGACTTAATTCACTATATTCAAATGAATATTACAACTGCTTTAACAACTGCTAAAGCCTTCTTGAGTCTAAACCACAAACCGGTTTCTCAAGGAAATTCTTTCTTACAGATAAATGAACAATATGTGTGTTGAATGTTTTCTGGAAAAACTATATATCACAATTGTGATACTACACAAATTAAGCTTATGTGAAACTAGAATGCCAGAACTATAGAGTAAGCAATTTGAGAGCTTTAGCAAACTTTATGAGTGAGGATGAAGATGATTTGCTTTAGGCGTGTAGAGAATTGTAGAGCATTAGCCAATTCACTTCTCACTGATTTGTTTAAATACTTCTTGGAATAGATGCGTTGATGCCAATAATTCCATTTTAATGCCCATTACGTTATTTCCATATTGAGAAGATCTTTGTCTTGGAATAAAGCCGTTGGTAATTAATCTGCCTTGAATGCAGTACTGTTGACACTTCAGAATGTTCTGCTTGATTAAGATCGGAGTGTGTTGGCTTTAGCTTATTCTGATTGCTTCTGAGTGCTGATGACATTGTTAGGATCTTGATCAGAATCAGAGTATGTTGAGCGCAGATCTTGTTCATCAGACTACAGTGTAAGCATATGTAAGATCTTCTGGTTGACATATCTTCTGATGCTGATGTTGATATTCTGATATTCTTATGCTGATTCCATCAGAGTTTCCTGTAAATACACAACATATTTTTAGGTAGCATCTATGTCATATATAAATCTCATAATTCATTTAATCTTGTATTTTGTTAACATCAAAACTCTAACTGAGGGTTGTAGAATCAAACTATGTTCTAACACACTTGTAGGATCAAGCGCCTACCACTGTGCTAAAAGCAATTGCTTGTAGCCAAGGTGCTACTCTATTTCCTTATAGCGAATCCAACAAGGGGCCTACCTGGCCCACCTAACACACCTGTGTAGGCGCCCATGGGGGGATGTTAAGCCCTTCGAATCCCTAAGGTTGACGCTGGATATTTTAATCCAACAATCTTCCCCCCAGTGTCAGCCGGGGGGATTCGAACCCATGACCTTGCTCTGATACCACTTGTAGGATCAAGCGCCTACCACTGCGCTAAAAGCAATTGCTTGTAGCCAAGGTGCTACTCTATTTCCTTATAGCGAATCCAACAAGGGGCCTACCTGGCCCACCTAACACACCTGTGTAGGCGCCCATGGGGGGATGTTAAGCCCTTCGAATCCCTAAGGTTGACGCTGGATATTTTAATCCAACATTGACACTATCCAAACTCATATACCACTACAGCGTAGCACCAGTCAAACTATCCTGAAAAAAGTGAATTACCAGACGCTGATCATCAGTATGGGTATACATTCTTCTTACATACATCACAAGATAAGCATGAGGACAAGTGTTGCCCTTGTACTTCTCGAATTCTGGGACTTTAAACTTTGCAGGTATCAGGACATTCGGGACCAAGCATAAATCATTCACATTCTACCCGAACAATTCCTTTCCCCTGAGGGCCTTCATATCCCGATGCATCTTGTCAAACTGCTCTTAAAAATCATCCATTCTATCATAGAGACCCAAGTCTTCACATGGTGGAGGAAAAGTACGATACATATCATCATTAGAAAATGGAACCATATTCACTGAAGGAGGTGCAACACGAGCCGCATGCACCACAGGAGGTGCAGGCGTAACAATAGTCTGAACAACTAGAGTATCTTGAGGACCAAGATTGAAACCTTCAGGTGCAAAGCTCCCTGGCATTCCCCATGGACAACATGTGATTATGAACAACAGCCGGAGTAGCGGATACGGGAACAGTCGGAGCTTTAGTAGTAACCCTTGTTGGTTGAGGTTAAACACTCGTTGGCTAATTCTGAGAAGCCACTAGAGATTCCATTAGAGCAGTAAGATTGGCCATGCCGGCCTTCAGAGTAGAAACTTCCTTGCGCAGCTCGCGGTTCTCTTGTTCTAAGTTGTCTATCTTCCTTCTGAAATTAGCTCGAGTATTGTAGTGGTGAGACAACTTGCTGAATGAAGTAAATAAGCTTGGTAAGACACCTGGATATGCATAATAAATGCAAGAAATATGTGCAATATGATGCATGATATGCAATGCACGTGATTTATTATTATTATTAATATTTCAAGGGACTTAAATATTTATAGACACATTGCAAATATCAAAGTAATAACACATTTGAAATACTGAATAATTTTAATATAATAACTTCGAAATGGATTACAAGTTTCAATAATCCCAAGTACAAGATGAAAATAAAGTCTAAAACCCTAAGAAGTAAAGCAGATGGAGATCACTCTATACGCTGGCTCTTCCCTGTAAGCTTAGCAATCTGAGCCTTCAACCTCTGGTTTTCTTCCGCATATCTGGTGGCAACCTCCTTCCAATCACCTGAATCAGGAAGTGAGCAACTAGCATCTGACTAAGGCTTAGGAGAAAATAAATCCCATTGCCTATCCATGGTCTCTACAGCCTGACTCTCAAGAATCTCAATCAAGTCATCTTTCTCCTTTAAGTCTACTCTATAGGAAATCTCTAAAGTTTGGCACTTATTCTTCCAAGCATCATTTGCCTGCTGCATCCTGACCAAAGCAAGTTGTAGCTCTTCCACATCATCCAATAAGGTAGGAGTAGTCTTCACAAACAAATCAGGCATATGTGTTTCCCGGGAATACGACATCTTCAACTGAATAGCTCTCGTTTGGACCCACTGAAGATAAGGCTCCAAAGAAACAGCCCCGCTAGGTCCCAAGTATTTCCTACTCTTCCTATGAATGTGACGTCAGGCCTTCGCAATCTGCTCCCTAGCTTCCTTATGGTCTTCTCCCTCCTTCAAAAAGAAACTACTTAAATGAATACTATTTGGTTTATCCCTCATCGGATAACCAAGTTGTCGTCATGCAAGTACATTGTTGTAGTTAATTCCTCCCTTTGTACCAAGAAGGGGTACATTGGGGAAACTACCACAATTATCGACAATCTCTACATCATGGTAAACCCGATGATACCAATCAATATCCGAGTGAGTAAGTGCCATGATCTTAGGAGCCCAACGGGGTTCCTTCCTAACATACCAAAAAGCATCAGACTTGGGCATATGAGAAATAAGCCATAGGTACAACAGAGGCGTGCAACAGATAATCATCCCCCCATGATAAGAATTTCGAAGATGAATAGAGTAATAAGCATCAACCAACAATGTAGGAACTGGGTTTCCAATCATGAAGATCCTGATAGCATTAATACTAACAAACTTTCCCACATTAGGAAACAAAAACAACCCGTAAGCAAGTAGAGCAAAGATGGCCTCAAAAGCGACTGTCCTCTTCATCCTGGCAAAGTAAGGAGCTTTCTCCAATAAGAACTAAGTTGGTAATCCTCTAATCCCTCCTTTATTAGTAATATGGGCTCAACATCAGACTTCCCCATATGGATCAAAGTAGTAATCTCTTGTGGTTTTGGATCACCCTACAAACCAGTAAAAGGAACACAATCGGTAATAGGTAAATCTAACAGATAAGAATACTCCTCTAGTGTAGGCATCAACTGATAATCAGAGAAAGTAAAGAAATGATACATCGGATCATAGAACTGGACCAAGGTCGAGAGAATACCCTCCTTCATCCTAAGCTTCATGAGAGGAATGATGGATCCATACTTCTTCCAAAAATCTGCATAACACTCAATATCGGGAATTAGACTGATCAACTCATCTATCTTGGGATCTTTGAAACTGTATTTTCCAGTCTTTCTTTTTCCAGAAACCATGGTCAAAAGGTACCTGAGATATTCACAAATGGTCAACTTTCAAGTCCCTTGAAATAAAATTTCTTCAAAAGATGCTTATGAGTGCATGGATGCATTATACAACAATCACACACAAGATCACAAACATAGGGTTCATAGGTTCAATGTCATGAGCATGAGGTCGAAGGTACTACCCATAAGGTATGGTCTAAAAGTTATCACCTGCCGAACAAGGTTCTAGAGGTTCCCAGAGTCTACATCCTTCCTTCAGATATTACCAACTTCCTGATTAACTCAGTAATTAGTAATACTCTCAAGAAAAACTCGTCTGAGCGTAGTATCGTGTGACAACTATTTACGGATTACTCCTTCATAGCTTCCGTACTACACCTAAAAGGCCAAGATGGGTTAGGTATTCTAAGGTCCTCAGCTTCAGCAGGCTCCCAGGTTGAAAGCAGTACGTCTTCCCGATTACTCGATAAATGACACTACAGTCAAAGGGGCCTCCACTGAGTGGGGGATCTCATGCCTCCTTTTTTGGGATTACTCCTCAAAGTTAACATGACTATACCGCCCGTCCTATCTTAAAGTTTTCACAAGTCCGGGTATAGGACTTATAAGAAATCACCAAGCACCCTAAAAACCAGGAAAATCCAAACAAACATATGTACAACATATAACACATAACAAACAATAGCACATATACAGATATAAACAAAGATAGGTTTAACCTACTTAGGAATGGACCAGCAAGAGGTTAATCTTTCCCCAGTGAAGTCACCATTTTTTTCTGTAGCGGTAGAAATGTTTAAGACTAAGCCATTGGATTGACTTGACTTATACAGATCAAAATAAAAATCGCCACCGCACTTTATTGTTTCCAAAGGAATTGGAAAAGAGAGAATAACCCAAAAATAAGGGGAAAGATTCAAGGTAAGGAGGTTGGTTATACAAAGGGAAGGTATTAGCACCCTAAACATCTACGGTACTCCGCATGAACCTCTTTGAAAAATCTGTATATTTTGGCTATAAAATTTTGTATAAAAAATAGATCGTGGAGGTGAGAAAATAAGTATTTTTATGATTTTTGCATTCGCCACGGTTGCGAACCTTTAGTTCCTACGTACCACCTTTCGTGCAATAGGGGATCAGGGTACACATAGTTCCTCTTTAAAAAATTTAAAACACAAGTGTGTTGATTGATTTTATGAGATAAGACATCATCGTCATTGTCCGTGTGAAAAACATATTTACTACCCATAATCATGAGAAAGGAGAATTTTCATCATCTCAAAGTGGAGGATATGGCTTGGATTTTAAAATCAATAATTCCTCACTCAACACCCAAGTGGAAACTATGTTTCTTCACTACATATTATAGAAGTATAATTGTTTACATCACTACAAGGATTGACAAGAGTCTAATCTTTTGGGAAAGGTTTTTTAAAATAGAAAGCCAAAGTGGAAAAATGGTTTGAAATGAGATTGATTGACTTTTAGTCTTCTCACAAAAAAATGTCAAGGTATTATTAAATTGATTGAAGTTTATTTATGAAAATGTTTTGAAAATGCATGGACCTAAGTCCAAGTTTATTATGAAAGTGGTTTAAATTTAGAAATAAGAAGAGTTTTCAAAAGGAGGAGGAAGATTTTTGAAATTAAAGAAGATGGAAGGAGAAGAAGAGACTATCCTAAAGCATAAAGTAAAAGCTAGGGATAAGAACCATCTAAATAACAAGAAGCCAATACTTGACATTATGAGTCAAGATATAATTCTCATTCCTTGGATTGAAACCAAACAAGCAAAGATACTAGACCTCTTAAGAAAACCAAAATTCAAGTGTATTAAGCCTTCACAAAAATTGGACAGAGTAACGACTGTATACGGATGAATTCCATATTACAAACAAAGAATGTAACCACAATAACCTGCACACAAAAACAAACAAGCAACCCAATATCTTGAGGTAAACCTCAAGAACTCCAGACAAAATATCAATTAAGGTCACAAGTTCTCCAACATAAGCCAAGGTTTCTAATCCTAAGTCCAAGAAGTCCAATTCTCCATAATGCCAAGGATAATAACCAAATAGTCCAAGTATCATTAAAGTTTTTTATGGTTCATGTTAATTATTAGGTGTCTTGAAAAAGAAAAGAAAAACTCAAGTGAGAAAAATAAAAATGGCAAGAAATGTAATGTTTAAAGTAAATGGTACATAAAGCATAAAAATGAAAGCATAAAGTAAAAACAATTTAATAATTAGTGGGTAGTTGGATGACCATCTTGAAACTTGCATTTGGAACTCATTAGAGGATTGGTAGAACCAAAGCCTCCACACACCAAGTTGTATTTGCTTTTTGTCAAGTATATCATTCATTTGGAATTCTCAAAAGTACCATTTAATGATCAATGATGTTTAAGTAATCCGCATAGACCAAAAGTGATGTAGATCCATTAGAGGATTGGTAGAACCAAAACCTCCATACAATGAATCTCAAGGTTATTGGATCAAAGAGATAAAATTAACATACTTGGGCTTGCAAACATATGTTTGGGCCACGAATGATCATTTATTCGAATCGGGACAAAATTTAGCGCCATGTTAAGCAATCGTAAGTGGACTTATATAGAAGCCGCACCTATTTTGAGGCCGATCAATAGCAATTTATGCACCATTTGTTTTGAGACATGATATAGAGATCATGCTCCAATAACACCTAGTGCAATAAGAAAGGGATAAGATGAAGAGGGGTGGGAAAGAATATACAAACCACATTTGAATTAAATTTTAATCAAACTATTATTAAAATCATCCATCCATTTTATGGAGTTAGACTCAACACCATGTATGCAATGATGTTAATAAAGTTCATGATCAAAAATTCAATCCAAGATCAGCCAGAAAATAATCACAAAATAATATTACATTTAATATATATATATATATATATATATATATATATATATATATATATATATATATATATATATATATATATATATATATATATATATATATATATATATATATATATATATATATATATATATATATATATATATATATTAAAAAGGGTTTTAAAATGTTTTAAAATAGAAATAAGGGATAAAAATATCAACTATGTTCAAATTAATCAAGAAATATTAAGTAAGACCATATAAAAATCAGAAAAGGACTCAAATATTTTTATAAAATTTTAGGTAATTTTTTAAAGTCATAAACTATTTTTAAAAATTAAAAGAAATGACTAAAATAAACCAAAAATAATAAAAAATAACAAAGTCAAAATAAAAAATAAATGAGGTCACCAATATTTGTCACAATATCATTGGATCATTCCAATTTTTTCCAGAATTTAAAAATGCATAAAACTATTTTTAAACATTTAAAATAATTCAGCTAAAGTGAAAATTTTATAAAAAATATCAAAACACAAAATAAAATTGTGAAAAAATAAAAATTAGAAAGAGAAATATCAAAAATATTTTTCATAATTTTTTCATATTTTTTTGATTAAAAATGAATTTTCTATGATTTTTTTAAATTTAAATCAATTAAAATAAAAATCAGAAAATAAAATATCAAACTAAAAAAATATAGGCCATCTGATCATTGTCAAAACGCGTTAGTAAACAGATCAAGTGGACCTGGCGCGCTGTACATGTTATGGACTTTACTAAATATCACACCGGATCCAATATTTTTTAAATAAACAACTTAAAATGTGGCGCGTTGGATAGAGTCTGACTCACAAAAGTAATCAGATCCAAGGGCTCTTGAGGCACACGCATGGTAAGGCAAGCATATTATATCCATTTCAAAAAATGATGTGGCTTCATGCCATTGGTTAAAGACGGACATGTCATCGTCTTCAACCTCCAGCCATCCCCAAATTGAATCCTTCAAACTGTAAAATTAGCAAATCAGACTAGTACCATTAGATTTGTCTCTTCAAGACGATTCTAATGGTAGCATCGCGCCAAATTTACATAAATTATGCAAGGCTGTGTTTGAAGAAAACCAGAAAAAATAGGGAGCACGAAAATCTGGGATATCTCACTCAATTCTCAAAGAAATTGCAAACTATAAAGAGCATGAGGATCAGAAGAGTACAAGGAGTGGATTAGTCTTTTATTTGAATCCATTTGGCCAATAAATCTATCTGAACATAGTGGTGAAAAGTTTCTCTAAAACTGGACTTATATAGATCAATCTAGGTCACAATTCTTGAAGGTAATTGTATGGTTAGCTTCAGGGAGGGTCAAGGAAGGTGAATTGATAGAAAAAATGGATTGAAAAAGGCTAGAACACTTATTTCGAATTTGCAGAAAAATGAGTTATGGAGCAATTTTGGCAGGGTGATTTTGGTTGTTCAAGCTTGAGGAAATGAATGAGGGATGACCCTCTATTTATAGGGAATCGGATGGAATGTTCAAGCGTGTGAAATGATGAAGTTTGGATGGAAATCGTGTTAAGTTGCAAACAAGAAAATTACGACTTCTACTTTGATCAAAACTCAACCAAAATGCGTGTTTTGCTATGCTAATCACTTCTAGAAGTTCACTAAACATGTTTCAGAAGCAAAAACGCGCAGAAAAATGTGTTTAGAAGCTAAATCAAAGATTTCAAATTCTGACTTTTGAAGAAACTTCAGTTTCAAGTTACCAAGTTCAAATCAATGGCATTCTCAACTCAAGGGGTCTTAGGTAATGATTCTTGATGCTTTATAAAGATGAGGTTACAAGCTTTGCAATGGGAAAAGAATGGAATCAAATGGATGTTTGAGCTGAAAGTTGCTATGAGTCAAATTTGGGAAAAAAGGTTGACTTTCCATACTTAGAAATATTTCAAGTTTTTCTTCAAAAGTGACCTATAATGTTTTGTATCCAAACATGGCCTTCCACTTAGAATTTACTCTTGACCAAAAAATATGGAATTAAATAAAACTCTTGAATGACATTTTTAAACTTGAACCATTAAAAATCTCCAAAAAATGAGAGAGTTATGGATTGTTGAAGTTGGAAAAAAATCATGAAATGACCTATAATATTTTGTATCCTTAGGTTATCTTCCATCCATTTTCTCACTTTGCACATAAAATAAGGCATAAAGTTCACATCCTCAAGATAATTTTGGAAAAAAAGTGGGCTCAATGGGATAAAAATTGACCAAGTTATGATCATTTGAAGTCACACATGGGAAATTGAGGGTTCATCTGGAGGACTTGTAATCTTTCTTCATCATCAAGTTTCTTCCACATGAAAACTCCTTGAAACTTTTGAAGTGATTTATTAATAACCCTTTTAAGAGAAGGATGTATTTTGAATCACTAAAAAATACCAAAAGATTAGCAAGATATACTTCTTTGAAGTTCAAAACCCTAGCTCCTAGATCAAAAAAATGCTTTGAGGAACTTTGACAATTTTGAACAACCTTCTTGTACCAAAACTTTTGCTTTGTAAATATAAGTTGTTGAGGATAATAATGAGAACTTATAGCCACCCAAACCACTTCCATATCTTGATAATTGAGAGAAATATGCACTTGTGACCAATGGGAACAAAGCCTTGTTTAAACATGACAACTTCTTCAATCAACCCCTTGTACTTTTGAATCAATCTTGATAACTTTGAAATGTGGTGAACCAAAATAAACCTTGCCATGCCATTTCTTCCAAAACAATTTCAATGGTGAGGTTTGAATCTCTCAAGATTTGTTGAATAGGGCATGGAAATAAACTCATGAACCCATGAATCAACTTCCTAAGCCACATTGCCTTTACCTACATTATTAACAAGTAAGACAAACCAACATTGCATTTTATTAATTAAAAGGAAAGTCAAAACAAAACATGCATGATCACAAAATAAAAACAAGTCAAGGTGCTTGGTGATTCCTCAAAGAGCAAAGCTAGAGATAAGGAGGATAACCAAGCCCTAATGTGATCTTGTGGTGATTGAATCAATGATGAAGGGATCTTAGGGGGAAAATTTGGGTACAAAAAGGTGCAACATAAGGATTAGGGTTTTAGGAGTCTTTTAAGGTTTTAGTGTTTTTGTTCTTTGTATGTCACCCATGTGTATTTTGATACAGTGAGGTCGACTGATTGTTACTTGATTGTTAATCAAGTTATTATTCTCACTCATGAGCTTTTAAGCAAAGAGTTAAGTATTGTTCTTGGTTAAAGCTTTTAAGTAAAACCAAGTATTGTTTATTTGAAGTGTAGTCTTCTATTTGGTTGTTTTGGTCTAGATATAGGTTGTGACTATATGTATCACTAAGGTGATTAGAAGTAAGAGTGGGTTCTTATATCTAGGAGGTTCTTAGGTAGAAGTTGCACAAGGTAGTGATAGAGAAGTTATAAACTTGGATTGTTTAGGCTTTGAACTAATATTATCATAGTGGATTTCCTTCCTGGCTTGGTAGCCCCCAAAGTAGGTACGTTGAACCGATCTGGTTAACAATTGATTGTGTTATTTAATTTTCTGCATAATCTTTAGTTTTATGTCAACAAGTGATATCATAACATCTATCTTGACATTGTGTTTTATGTTTAGACATCAGTCTTGGCATCTGTATTGCAAGTGCCAGAATTTCAACACTGCCTATATTTCCCTCCTCAATCGCGTTCACCACCAAAAGGGAATCAACATTGACCTTCACTCTCCTAAAACTTAAGAACTTTGTGATATTTAGGCCTTTAAACACTCCCCAAAACTCTGCTAATATAGCACTACAAGATCCCTGATTCTTGGAAAACCCCTTAACTTATGCACCTCTATTATCTCTAATAACCTCCCCATATCCAACCATGTTATCCTTTTTCCTAACCCCATATGCATTTAATTTAACCATGCTATGGATAGGAGGCTTCAATTCCATACTTCTATTCCCACAATCTTTTCCCTACATTCTCTTGATGAGATTCTTAGCAATCTCATACTCATTATACCTATTCAAAATATGAATTATCATATCATGCAGTCTCTCATAGTTATCATATATCGTGCTCCTCCTTATTGCACCACATCCACAAATCATGCCAAGCTATAGCCCACACACTACTCTAATTCTTATTTTCTTCTCCATAAAATTGAAGGTTGAGCTTGATCTATCTCTTAAGATCCACAATACAAATTTATCCCTGAGTAATCTCTTAAAGCATGGATAGTTGTTTCACAAACATTGCCACTAATTTTGCAGCTTTTGTTCCCTCATACTCTCTTGACCTTGCTATAGTTTACAATGATTTTATCATGGTTGAGCAACCATATGAAGCTTCGGCATTGCTCACGCACATCAAATTTCCAAATTATCATCCATTATTCTTCTTCAAACTCATTATTGTATCCTGCAACTACATTGCAAACATCTTTCAACGAGAAATCTCCATGACTCGCACCTACAACATAAAAAATGTTAGAAACTTGAATCATGCAAGGAGGAAAACACGATCAAAGTTTATCGATCCACTGATGTGACATCTAGTTTTGGAGAATGTTTATATTCCATCCATGATCATTTACCAAGTCACACACTTTAGCTCTACGAATATCATCTAGAATATTAACCTCGATTTTATTCAAACAAAAATCCGTCCCTATCTAGTTATCGTCCCATGCGTTGATACTCTTTCAATCACCAACACTCCAAATACCTGTTTCAAGTAGCATTAGAATACTTCTGGTAATATCTTTATGTAATACAGTGGGAGAACTAACGTTTAGGTTTTGTGTTTTATCGCAAATGTTGCGGATAGCAAGAGTCGTCACCGACGTTTCTTTCATCCGATAAAGGAAAGGGTGAAAAGAATAGGAAAGACCTTTTGAGAATTTTCTGAGTAAGGGGGGTAGGTTATGAAAAGGGGAGGTGTTAGCACCCTTTTCATCTGTAGTTATCTACGGGCTCTTAATCGCTAGCTAACTTTTTGGAAATGTTTTGTGCTTGTGTATTTTTGAAAATGCCTAAGTGTGGCAATTTTGTCATGATTCTCGTATCATTGAGAATGTATACAAAAAATGTTCGTTTCGAAAATATTTGTGAAATAAAGTGTTGTTTTTGTGAAAATATTTTTGTTTTGAAAAGTTTGTGAGCAAGTGACTATGAGCGTTCTACCTACTCAAAAAAGTCTTTATTCTTTTCCTCCTCCTTTAGATAGTGCTACCCTACCATTAGTTAGTAGGAAGCCTTATCATTTGATGTGAGGGACAAGCGCGGGTCATTGTACAGTCATAGAAGATAACGTGTAAGATGCTTTAGCAATTTTCGTAAGGGACTAAGATCGTTTACCAAAGACAACATCGAAGGTTCATCGAGGGACTACAATCTTTTAACCGAGGGTCTTTGCTAAATCATCCCACGGTCGAGGGACATGATTGTTTTATCTGAAGGCAACAAGTGAGGTTACCCTAGAGGTGCGTGTGTGAGTAGTGTATTATGTTTCAATTATTAGTCTTGAGATTAGGTCAGCTAACATTGGTTTTTAAGTCTTGCCATGCACGCCTAATTAATCTAGTAGTTAAATATATACAAGTGCGGAAAGTATGCGGGAAATAAATCTACGCTATTACATCGCTTCGGGGATGAGGAGTACAAACCATAAAAAATGGGGAGGAAAGAAATAAATCCTAATTATCTATTATAAACCATTGACAATTTACAATATTGAAAAAAATAATGCGAAAAAAGTAAATGAGTGCACAGAGATTGAAAAAGGGAAAGATGTTTAAAAAACCTAAAACATTTCTATGTTTTTTAAGAAAATATTTTTGTTGTTTTTGGTTAGAAAAATATTTGAAATGTAAAATATAGAACAAAACCTAATTCTAATCAAATCATTAGTTAATTAATAAATAAAAATAAACTATAATTAAGTTAATTAATTTTAATTATCAAAAATTAAATTAATTAATCAAGAAAACTAAATCAATTTTTTTATGATTTTATTATTTTTCTGATTAAATAAAAATGACTAGAAAAGAAAAAGTTAATTAAAACAAAAAAAAAAGTAAAATGGGCCTGGGTTGTAAAGAAATTTGCGGGGGGTGAAAACAGTAACACATATTGAGCCCAAGCGCTGGACCAGCTGCCTGCAATATCCAATGAGGATGATCTTAGGAAGTACACCATGGTCATGGCTGTATGGAGCACTGGATCTGGAATCTTGAGATCTGATGGCCAAGATATGAGGTACAATATGTGCGCCTTGGACTTGATTGTACCTGATCTGCAAAGAAAATGCTGAAAAATAAAATGCCAGAGGCAGGGATCGAACCCCTGCCCTAGGACACCAAAGCCTTACTCACACACACGCTTGCCACTAGGGTGGCTGTTTCATTTGGTTATGAAACAACACCCAATAGATATATTATAAAATGAGTCATGAGAATTTGAAAATCCCAGCTCACCCTTCTTCTTCCCCGCGCACAACCAGCCAACAACAACACCATTTTTTATTTTGTAAAAATCTCATTTCTCAACCATTTTAAAAACTTCAAACACCAAACTTTCTTGAAATTTGAACACGAATTCAACCATGCCACTTATTTTTACTAACAATGAAAGATTATCAAGAATTTCTATTGGTACCAAAATGAACCCTAACTATTGGAGAAAGTCCAATCCTTTTTCTAGCTGTTACAAAAGCAATGTGATGATTGATTAAGCTTCCTTGGACCACCCTTAATTTGTTCCAATCCTTACTTTATGCTGAAAGTGTTTGAATCTCCCCAACCAAGTCAACTTGCAAGGAATAGTTCTTGAGTTTGGAAGATAGTGATAATGATGTTACAGAAGTTGTTATTGTTTTTGGACAACTTCTATATGATGTATGTGAGGTATGTGGATGGTTGGCTTGAACAAATATAGCAAGGTTTATGAGTTTTGAAGAAATAGACTTCAAAAGCTCAAAAATGGAGTTTATTGCCAATTCTGGTTTGAGAAAGATTAAGGGTGTTTTTCAAGCTGTCAATTCATGCTTTGGAGTGCAAATGAGCCTCCTATTTATAAGTAAATCTCATAGGTAATGAGATGGTCAGGTTTGCAAGTGATAGAGTTTTGGTTTGGTTGAGATGAAACAACCAAGTTTATGTGAAAATTATTGTTCCAATGCATAGTACAAAAGGGGTCTGAAGTGGTTGAGTGTGATCAGAGGAAGCAATGTATGGTCTCAAGGAGTTGACATTTTGATTAAAGTTAGCTTTACAAGAGTGGAAGTGTTAACTTTGTGCCAAAAATGGAACGATGCATTGAACAAAGCTTTTAATCCTTGTGTAATGGCTGAAGATTTCGTGTAATCTTATGATTATGGATAGATTTAAGAGTTTAGAGTCCTGCAAAGTAAGATTGTGTAGCATGGTGTGAGATTTTCTCTTGAGTTCTTCACAAAATGACTTGAAATTCAAGCATGAAATGCCTAATTTCATCTCTTCGATTCTCCTTTCTCAAGCATGATCTTTTTATGTTCTTGGACATTTTGGAAATCTTGAAACATGATATTCAACTTTCTTTTTGACCACTTTGTCTAGATCAACAGGGAAATTGGTGAAAATTGGCCAAGAAGTTTAGATGAAAAACTGATCAAAAATATTCCTAAGTGTTAGATAAAAAGTATCAGAACTTCATGGACCCATATCTCTTAATGCAAGCACTTTTTGAGGATCATCCCACAATAAAAAAGTTATAGAATTCATTAATCCCTACAACTTTCATGTTGACAGTTTTCCTTGAATGAACTTGTATCTTAGTGAAAAATGGCCATAAAGTAGTGACTTTGTTAAGAACAAAACACTTAGAAAATTTTTCTAAGTGTTGGAAAATTTTCCAACTTTTGACTTTTGTTGACTTTTTCTTGATTTTCTTGACTTTGTTGATTCTTGATTATCAAACTTGATAATTTTGAATGTTTTGATGATTCTTGATAATGTTGACCAAAAAGTCAATTTTTGACTTTTGTGTGACTGATGACTTTTTATCAATTGATTCAATTCTTCTACTATCAACCACTTGTATCTTTGGAAATGTCTTGAGCCATGTAATTAGGTCAAGATGTTGTATTTGAGCCCTTGAGATCATGCTTTAATCCATTAGGTTATGCACTAGGCCAAAAGTCAATGATCAGTAATCTTAAATCAAAACCAAAATTTGGCAAATTTTGACCTTTGAAGGTTTGAGGGATTTACTTGAGGAATAATGATCAACCCTTGATCAAATGATGAATATCACCTCAAAATGTTAATGTTGACAAAAAATCTTGAAGTTTGACTGTATGCTGATCATAGTTGACTTTTTACCCAATATAGTTAACTTTCAATCTTTTGAGTCATTGGTTGAGCAAACATGTGATACAAGAGTTGAAACTTGACATAAGCACTATTGAGGACCTATGATGAACTATGAAAGTCATTTGAGACCCTTGCAACCCAATATTCCTTGAGAAGAACAAAACCCTAGTTGAAGACCCTTGCTTAGGAGGAGGTTTGACCAGTCAACTCTTGAGTGGCTTTGAGTATTTGAGACCTTTTGTGAGCATGTTTTGAAGAAATTGGGAGGGAAAATTTTGGGGTACAACAGCTGCCCATGTTAAATTTTCCTAAACCTAAATAGTTAGATTGGCATGTCCTCCATTCGTGACTTAAGGTAGAAGAAGATTGAACACTTAAGTGCCCATAAATTTTCACTCGTCGGTGCAAGAAATAGCACCGTTGGTTGATTATACCGGGAATGGGCTTAAAGATGCCATTTGGAGAGGTAATAATGAGTAAATGGAGATGGGCTTATATATGATATCCAAAGTAACTGTTGATAGAGATTAGACTAAGTCTACGCTCGGCTTCGATTGGAAGAAGTATCAGAATATCTATGCTTGATTTAATTTGAGCCAGAAACGTCTAATGGAAGAAGTATCAGAATAAATCTATGGTCGATTTAATCTGAGCCAGAACATGTTTGCGCCCGTCTTTAACTGGGAGAGGTATCTGAATAACTCTATGGTCGATTTAATCTGAACGAGAAAATGTCTACTGGGAGAAGTATCAGAATACATCTATGGTCGATTTAATCTGAGCCAGAAGATGTCCGCGTCCGTCTTTAACTGGGAGAAGTATCATAATAAATATATGGTCGATTTAATCTGAGCCAGAAAATGTCTACTGGGAGAAGTATCAGAATAAATCTATGGTTGATTTAATCTGAGCCAAAAAATGTCTACTAGAAGAAGTATCAAATAAATCTATGGTCGATTTAATATGAGCCAGAAGATGTTTGTGTCCGTCTTTAACTGGGAGAAGTATAAGAATAAATTTATGCTCGATTTAATATGAGCCAAAAAATGTCTACTGGAAGAAGTATCAGAATAAATCTATGGTTGATTTAATCTGAGCCAGAAAATGTCTACTGGAAGAAGTATCTGAATAAATCTACGGTTGATTTAATCTGAGCCAGAAGCTATATGCGTTTGTCTTTAACTAGGAGAAGTATCAAAATAAATCTATGGTCGATTTAATCTGAGCCAGAAAATGTCTACGACCGTCTTCAACTAGAAGAAGTATCAGAGTAAATCTATGCTCGGTTTAATCTGAGCCAAAAGAAGTCTATTTGAGAATTACCCTCTGGGGAAATTTCTTAAATAGCCCTTAGTCAGACGTAGCCTCGGAGAAGACTATTGGGTCATGTAAGTAGTTGATGATGTTTGTCTGTTGATTGATATTTTCTGAAACGGTAAAGAGTTAGTTGTATGCAATGTCATGAGTATGAAATGCATTGTATAATGATGTTCTCAAAATAAATGAGATTGTGTTATATGTGTTTCGTATGCATATGCTGTGATATTGGTAAATGATGTATGAATGTGAAATGTTGTTGGAAGTGTATCAATAGTTCCATATGACATCTTGATGGGGAAAATGAATCCATGATTAGTGTTGGATGAAGAACATGTGTAATCTTCAACCTTGTCTAGAATACTTCCGCTGGGGATTTCTGCTTGCTGATTGAGGAAACTCCGTTGGGGAATGTTGACTTTGGTTTGGGAAGAAGAGTTTAAGAACATTATTCATTCATCGCTTTACTGGGGAGTTTAATTATTATATACCATTACTGGGGATAAAATAGATGGATAACCTTCTGACTCGTCTGGGGAGGATAATTCTTATATACCCTGACTGGGGTAAAAGAGATGGATAACCTTTCGACTCGTCTGGGGAGTTTAATTTTTATATACCCTGACTGGGGATAAAAGACATGGATAACCTTCTGACTCGTCTTGGGAGTTTAATTCTTATATACCCTGACTAGGGATAAAAGAGATGGATAACCTTCCAACTCGTCTGGGGAGGATAAAGTTGACTGATATTTGGTCTGGTTCCAAGTTCTGTAGCAACTCTCTGGGATAGTGGAGACTACACTGTGGAGAGGAATTTTGTCAGTGATTCGTAGCCATCTAATAAATATACTCAAGCTGGGGAGACTGTAATCTGTTAGGGAAATAAACCCTATTGACGGAGAAATACTTTGCTGAGGAAACAAGCTCTGTTGGAGAGAAGAAATCTGCAAGGGGTTTTGCAGTTTTTGAGGAATAAACTCAGCTGGGGAAGAGAACTTCCATGAACTATACTGATTGGAACTCCGTAGGTTGGTGATATTTTCAGGAATAATATCATATTCTTCTATCTGCCGGGGAAATTACGGGGATTGTATCTTCATTGAAGGTGAATTTGTGAAGATTACTCTCTGGGGATAATCTCATGGAAGTGGCTCTGTGGGGATTTGTGGACAGCTTGAATGTCATCTCAACTCCTAGAGTCTTGAGTAAATGCTTATTCCTGTTCTTATGCATATATTTTTTAACAGTTAATCATGCTCATATGCATATGTTCATTCAATTTTAGTCATTGAACATTTTTGCAAACAAAACAGAAAATTTTTAAAAAGTTTAAAATTTAGGGTGTATTTGTATTGATAGCTTTCCTATAAACATGCGATTTTGTACAAAGAGACATAAATCCTAGTAAGAGGAAATTTTCATGAAATGAAAAGAGTACAAAGTGAAAATAAAACATATAGCTATGTGGAAATGATCTCGTAGGGTTCCAACTACTCTATTGCCCCTATGTCTTCGAACATTTCATCCCTTACTGTCGGAAGAAGTTGATTGAACTGATTTGTACCATTTAAACTTTTGACTTTGGTAATAAAGCATGAAGTAAGTGATCCAGCGGGACATAGTCGTATGGTTTATATCCTTGATTTTTGCCTGGACCGCCCTTTCGGGTTTTCAGTCCATCGGGATACCCTTTTTTGCCCAAATCTCCTTTTTAGGTTTTTGATTTTTTGGGTGTGCAATCTTTTATATATATATCCCTAATTTTTTCTCGAACCCTTTTGGTTCGCCAGGATGCCCTTATTTTCTCCTAGACCAATCAACCTAGCAGGTCATGTTTATGCGTAGTATCTTTTAACTATGTCCACGTTCACAGGGTGGGAAAATCTTCACCGTCCATGGTGGTTTGTATAATATCACGGCCTGAAAATACTTTCTTAACAACAAATGGCCCTTCGTAGGTGGGAGCCCATTTACCCTTGGGATCACCTTGCAGTAGAATGATGCACTTTATTACCAAGTCACCAACCCGATATACCCGTGTAACACGGTGGAAGAACTGACTTGGTTGTTATGCATTTGATCGCAAATGTTGCGGTTAGCAAGAGTCGCCACCGACTTTTCTTTTATCCAAAAGGAAAGACTGAAAAGAACAGGAAATACCTTTGAGATGTTTTCTTGAGTTTGAGGGGTAGATTATGAAAAGGGAAGGTATTAGCACCCTTTTCATCCGTAGTTATCTACGGGCTCTTAGTTGCTTGCTAGATCACTTGCTTTTGTTTGAAAATGTGCTTTGTGTGATTTTTGAAAGTATTTTGAAAAGGGTCCATCATTTAGGCAAACTTTTTAATGATTCTTGTTTGTAAGAATATTATACAAAGTGTTGATCTTTTGAAAATGTTTTCAAGTTTGAAAGATGTTTTTGAAAGTGTTGGTGTTTGTTTTGAAAATAGCAAGGATGTTTTTTTTTGTTGAAAATGAGCAAGCAACTAGGAACAATTTACCTACTCAAAAGTCTTTCATGTCTATTTCCTCTTTTCTTTGATATTGTTATCTTACCATTGATTTGGTAAGTAACCCTATCTTTGGGTGTAAAAGGGACGGGCAAGGGTCATCGTTTAACCATGATTAGCAATATTGTAAGATATCTTAGTATTTTCTTTAAGGGACTAAGATCATTTTTGAAAGGAAACTTTGATGGTGTCATCGAGGGAATATGATCTTGTATTTTTTGTTTGTTTTTGCTAAGATACCTCACATGCATAATATGGCCATTTTATAAGGCAACAAAGTGGATTTATCCTAAGGGTGTATGTGTGCAAGTGTATTGGTTTACATGCTTGTTTTGTCTTTGAGTTAGGTTTCCTAAGCATCGATTTTATCTTTCCATACAAACCATAATTTACTAGCATTTGTATATAAAGCTTGCGGAAAATAAAAATACTAAGCTATTACATCATTTAGGGGAGGGGGTGTACAAATTTACAAATGGGGAATTTGCAAGAAAATTAAATCTAAATGATTATTACAACCATATTGAATATTGGATGAAAATGAAGATAAAATGCAAGAATGCAAAATGGAAAAAAAACATGATTCTTGTTTGTTTTTTTTTTATGAAAAGGTTTTTTGACCTAGTTAACTAAAATAAAATAATTAACTAAAAATAAGAAAATTAAGATTAAGTTAATAAAAGAAATTAATTTATTAAAGAAAACAAGTTTTAGGGTTTTTTTGTGAATTTAATTAAACTAGTAAATAAAATTAATCAAGTAAAAGTCCTAAGTTCTAAATTGATTTTAACTTACAAGAAAAATAATAGAATATAATAATTAAACCTAAATATTAATTATTAAGAAAGAAATTAATTTATTAAGAAATTTTTTTGTTCTTTTGATTTTTTATAAAACAACATAAACTAAATAAATATAAAAATAATAAATAAAAATATTTTTTTGGGATTTTATTAATAAAAATAACAATACTAATAAAAATAAAATGAAAATAAAATATAAAGAAAAAGAAAAAATATCATAAAATATAAAAGTCAGGGGGGTGGAAATGATTAAAGGGGTTAGAAAGTTAAAAAGAAACAAAAGCCCAATGTTCTGCTGGCCCAGGCGCTGCAAAAAATCAAAAAAAGTGTAAAATATGGAAAAAAGAGCAAAAGGCAGCGCGCTGGGTGTTGAACCCACGCCCTCTTGGTTACCAGCACGCTGCCTTACCATTGGGGTGGCTATACATCCATTGATATAACTGAAACAATAAATACATAACACAAAACAAGTTCCATAAATGAACTTCATCTTCAACCTCCAGCCATAGCTCCTGTAACTTGCTCATTTCTCAACAAAAATAACAGATGCAAACATGAAAGTTGCTCCATTTTTCCATACGAATCCAACCATATAAATATCATGAGCTATAAATCAAAGAAGAATGAGAATTTCTAAAAGTACCAAATTCTGACCTAAATAATTTCAGAGATTCAAACCTAAAATTCTCTAAGCTCAATCGATATAAATGAAATTTATGGATATGTACAGTTTCAGGACAATAATGTCTACATTTTATCTTCACAAATGCAAGCCTAACAATGCCTAAGTAATGAGATAGAAGTTCAAGGAAAATACCTCAAAACTGGAAACTGTGAAATGCAAATGAGCTTGTTCAAGGTGCTGCAATGATCAGGTTAGCTTCCTCAAGTTTCCAGGAAGCTAATGCAATGATTAGCTTGAGCAATGGATGGCTGAAATGGTCTGAAGAAGTCAACTTGCAGAGCTCTATTTTTGGTTATGGAGGTTGATGAAGATGGAGTTACAGTTATGAAACAGGGTCAGGGATGAGTTGTATTTGATGTTTAGAAGCTTTGTGATTTATTAGGAAGGAAAACACATGATAGAAATGAGAGATATAAGTTTAAGGTCATAATTATGCATCAATGGAGTTTCTTGTGCAATTTCTAGCTTGAGGGAGTTTTGGTGTGTTTCAGGGTGCTTCAGTTCTTGTTCTAGCTCATAAATAGTGCCTCTATTTATAAGAAACAAGTTTGGAAGCTTGTTGTTGATCAGAATTCAAAATCACAAGTTTAAGCATAACATGTGATTTTTGAGAAATCCAAGTTTCCAAGTCTTGTGTACATGCTAAGATAGAGTGGTTATGCTTTAAACACACTTGCTTCTGACTTTGTAGATAGAGTGTGATCAGAAGGAACAAGTTAGAGGCTTAAGAACTGACTTTGTGCATAAAGCTTGCTTTTCAAGAATGGTATTCTTCACTTTCTTCCCAAAATGGCAATGTGAATTGGATAAAGCTTAAACCACTTGGATTATAGCTTAAAAGTTTGTGTAATCCATTAATGATGGATAAATACACAAGTTAGAAGGTCTGCAAAGAAAGATTATGCAGCCTAACATTGAAATTGCATTCTTGTTCATCATGAAAATGACCTATAATTCAAGAATGAAATGCTAACTTCATGCCTTCGATTCTCCTTGCTCAAACATGATCTCAAGGAGTTCTTGGACATTTTAGAAAGCTTTTAATGTTCTCTACAACCCCTCTTTGAATCACTTTTCAAAATTCCCCTTGGAACTATAGGAAAAGTTGCCATGAAGTTAGGTCAAAATCCTGCCTAAACTAGGGCAAAATTTTCACTAAGTGTTTAGTTTCATGACCATGACTTCATGGGTTAATAACTTGAGATCCAAACATTTCTAGGAGAAGTTGTGTAAAGAAATTTTTTAGATATCATGGAGATCTACAACTTTCATGTTGAAAATTTCTATTGAATCATCTTGCATCATGGTGAAAATATGGCTTAAAGTTGTGAAAAAATATGAAGTTTTCAACACTTAGAAAAATTTCTAAGTTTGGAAATTTTGACTTTTCAAAATGAAATCTTGAATTTCTGATTTCTTGATGAACAAGTTTCATATTTTTACATGTTTTGATGAATTGTGATCTTTGACACTTGATTTTTACTAAAAAGTCAAAGTTTGACTTTTTAGTGTACAGTTGACTGAAAAATCAACTATTAATTAAATGACCTTGAGCAAAGTTTTGAGTCATGTCATTAGGTCAAAATGGTGCAATTGAAATCTTGAGATCATGTCTCAAACCAATTAACCTTTTGCTAGGTAAAAAATTAGAAATTGCCCTTTCTCAATCAAAACCCTAATTTTGATCATTTTGCCCTTTTGATGATCTGATCAAATTTATTGAGGAATTATGATCCAAACTTGATCCCATGACATATAGGAGTTCACAGTGTTGATATGGATAAAAAATTATGAAGTTTGACTGTAAATTGGCCATAGTTGACTTTTTCCCCAATACAACTGATTTTTAAGTCAACTGATCAATTGACTGAGCAAAAATGTGATCCAAGACTTGAAACTTGACATGAGCAAACTTGGGGGTCCATAACGATCTATGAAAATCATATGAGGCATTAAAATTTCAATTATCCTTGTGCAATCTCAAACCCTAATTTCAGTCATCAATGCTCAAGGAGGTGTCTTGAGTTGATCAACCCTTGTGCAATCTTGAACCAAAAGAGATCTTGTGAGAAAATACTTGATAAATGAGAGGGCAAATTTTTGGGTACAACAACTGCCCCTGTTCAATCTTCTTAAACTTGAAGATTTATATTGGCGGACCCGTCATTCGTGACTTGAAGGTGGAAGATGATTGGACACTAGAGTGCCTAGAAATTTGCACTTGAAGATGAAATGGGAATGGCTTTATAAATGCCATTTGGAGGAATGATGGGGATTTTCCGGAGATGGGCTTGTATATGCCATCCAAGGGTGACTGTTGACAGAAAATAGACTAAGTCTGAACTTGATTTCAACTGGAAAAGAATCAGCAAAAATCTCTGGAGCGATTTATCTGAACCAGGAGAAGTCTTGTATGTGGCTTGACTGGGAAGAGTCGGAATAGAACGTGGAGCGATCTATCTGAACCAGAAATGTTCATTTGGAAAGCATCAGGATAAACCATTGAGAGATTTAAAACTGAACCAAAAGAGGTCTTGAATATTCTTTAACTGGAGAGAATCAGAGTAGATCTTTGAGTGATTTATCTGAAATTGAGAAAGCGTCTACGGGAAAGTATCAGAATAAACCATTGAGAGATTTAAACTGAACCGACAGGGGTCTGGAGAAGAATCAGAATAAATCATTGAGAGATTATCTGAACCGAGAAAGCATCTGTGGGAAAGAATCGGAATAAACCGTTGAGAGATTTAAACTGAACTGGTAGGGATCTAGAGAAGAATCAGAACAAATCAATGAGAGATTTATCTGAACCAGAGAAAACGTCTGCGGGAAAGAATCATAATAAACCGTTGAGAGATTTAAACTGAACCGGAAGGGATCTGGAGAAGAATCATATTAAATCAATGAGAGATTTATCTGAACCAGAGAAGACGTCTGCGGGAAAGAATCAGAATAAACCGTTGAGAGATTTAAACTGAACCGACAGGGATTAGAGAAGAATCAAAACAAATCATTGAGAGATTTATCTGAACTAGGGAAGACCTCTGCGAGAAAGAATCAGAATAAATCGTTGAGAGATTTAAACTGAACCGGAAGGGGTCTAAATGAAATATCTGTTATGTAGATGGTTGACAAGTCCTTTTTTGGGAATTGATCTATAATTGACTTGTTGAAAATTTGACGATAATTCTCTGTTGATTGATCTTTCCTGAAAAAGATGAAAGGTTGGTTGCATGCAATGTCATGATGTATGAAATGCATGGTGCAATGATGTTCTCAAAATAAATGAGTTTGTGTTGTATGTCTCTGTGTTTTCAATGCTATGACGTATGGATGTAATGTATGGATGTTTTATGCCGCAGTGTTACTGGAGTCGGGGAAAATAAATCCCCGAGTACTGCTGGGTACAAGGAGTGTAAGTAAGTATTCATGATTTGAAGTTGAAGTGTTGATGGGCTTCCATTTGTTAGAGAAATAAACTCTGTTGTGTAAGGGGAAATGTCGTGCATTGCTTGTGGACCTTGTGAAGTCCCGCTGGGGAATCCTTAGAAATTGGGCGACTTTCACTGAGGAATCTTTGGAGCTGTAACCGGAAGTTTTGTTCCGCTGGGGGTGTGAGAGCACTTGATACCATTAGGATGCGTAATGGAGATATATTAGTGATCCTGTAGTGGGATGTCCCGTCTTCCGCTCTTGCTGGAAAAAGTATCTGTGGGGGATTTTATGGAATAGTCTAAAGATATCATCCTATTTCTTAAAGCCGTTAGTGATTGTCTTTCTATTTTTTGTTCATTTGTAGATAGTAGTCACGTTCAAATTCATATGTTCAAAAATAATCATTGGACGTTTTCGCAAACAAAACACGGAAAAAAGAAAAACAGATAGTTTTGCACTTTAAAAGGGATATCTTTGTATTAAGTTGAATAAGTATTTTTGTACAATGAGAAGAACATTCTAGTAAGAGAATGTCGTCGTATAAAAATGAAAATTTGATACAAAGAAAAGATAGTTATGTGAAATAATCCCATGGGGTTCCCATTCTGCTATAGCTTTCGTGTCTCTGAGCGTCTTGCCCACTTGATGCCTTGTCCGAAGTTGATTGGATTGATTAGATCCGTTTGAGCTTGTAAGTGGATGTTAAAGGTTGTCTATAAGGTGATCCAATGGGACACAGTCATAGGCTTTAATTCCCTAACTTTTTCCTGGACCTCCCTTTCGGGTTATCAGTCCACCGGGATACCTTTTTTTGCCCAAGCCGCCCTTTCGGGTTTTCAGCTTGCCGCGTGTACAGATTTTTTTTTGTATTTTATCCCTAATTTTTGCTCGAACCTTTGTGGTTCGCCGGGATGCCTTTGTTTTGCCTAGGTGTGTCAACCTAGCGGGTCTCTTATGCATAGTATCTTTTGACTATGTTCGCGTTCAGGATGTGGAAGGTCGTCGCCATCCATAGTGGTTAAGATCACTGCTCCACCAGAGAATATACTTTTGATCACAAATGGTCCTTCATATGTAGAAGTCCATTTTCCCCTTGGATCACCTTGTGGCAATATGATACGCTTGATTACCAAATCACTAACCTGATATACCTAACAACTGACCTTTTTGTTAAAAGATTTGATCGTACGTTTTGGGTACATCTGGCCATGACAGACAGCCGTAAGCCTCTTCTCGTCAATCAAGTTCATTTGGTCAAGCCGAGTTTGAATCCATTCATCTTCATTCAGCTCTGCATCCTTTATGATTCTCAGAGAAGGTATTTGGACTTCAATTGGTAGAACAACTTCCATGCGGTATACCAAGGAGAAGGGAGTTGCCCCTATTGATGTGCACGCCGTGGTATGGTAACCATGGAGAGCAAATGGTAACATCTCATGCCAGTCCTTGTAGGTCACTGTTATTTTTTGTATGATCTTCTTGATGTTCTTATTTGCGGCTTCGACAACACCATTCATCTTTGGACGATAAGGGGAAGATTTATGGTGTTGGATCTTGAATTGCGCGCAGTGCGGTGATCATAGTATTGTTGAGATTTGTACCATTGTTTGTGATAATTATCTCAGGGATACCGTACCGACAAATGAGATTCTGTTTGATGAATCGGGCCACAACATTCTTGGTAACAGAAGCGAAAGAAGCTGCCTCAACCCACTTCGTGAAGTAGTCAATGGCCACTAAGATGAAGTGTGTCCATTAGAAGTTGTAGGTTTGACTTCTCCAATCATATAGATGCCCCACATCGCGAATGTCCAGGGAGCAGTCAGGACGTTTAAAGGAACTAGAGGCACATGCACTTTGTCAGCATAGATCTGACACTTGTGGTAGGTTCGTGAATGCTGATAGCAACCTGCTTCTATGGTAGACCAGTAATACCATGCCCATAGGATCTTTTTAGCCATTGTATGCCCACTAGAATGGGAGCCAAAAGTGCCTTTATGTAGATCAACCATGATCCTGTCTGCCTCAACCTTGTCTATGCAACGAAGCAAAACAGAGTCATGGTTGCGCTTGTAGAGAATGCCATTACTAAGGAAGAACTTAGCATAGAATCTTAAGAAATTCTTATCATTGACCTAAGCTCCCTTCGGATACTATTGAGCCTCGAGATACCTCTTAACTTCATGGAACCAAGGCTTGTCCACTAATCCTTCAACATCGATATCGTGACAGTAAGCTGGTTCGTCCATCCGCTCAATGGTGATCTGGGGAGCCTCGTTACCCTACTTGAGTTTAAACATCGATGACACACTGGCTAGCGCATCCACTAGTTGAATTTCCTCTCGTGGAAAAGGCTCAAAGGTAATTTCCTCGAAATGTGGGATTAATGTCAACACATGTTATTTGTAGGGGATGGGGTTAGGGTGCTTCGTGTCCCACTCTCCTTTGATTTCACTGATGACTAAGGCTGAATCTCCAAATACACTTAAAGACTTGATTCCCAAATCTATGACAGCTTTGAGACAAAAAATACATGTTTCGTATTCTGCCATGTTATTGGTACAGTTAAAACAAAGTCTTGTAGTGAAGGGAGTATGAAATCCTTCAAGGGATATAATTACAGCACCTATACCATTTCCGAGTGAGTTGGAGGCTCCGTCAAAAACCAAGGTCCATCGGGATCCTTGTTCAGGTTCGTCATATGGTCTGAGTTCTTCATAGTTGTTTACCATCATGATGTCTTCATCTGGGAACTCGAATTTCATGGACTGGTAGTCATCCACAGCCTGATGAGCAAGGTGATCGACTAACACACTGCCCTTTATTTCTTTTTGGGTAGTGTATTTAATTTCGTATTTTGTTAGGATCATTTTCCATCTTAATATTCTCCCTGAGAGGACAGGCTTCTCGAATATGTATTTTATTGGATCCATCTTGGATATCAATAAGGTAGTATGGGTTAGCATATACTGTCTTAGCCGGCGAGCATCCCATGCCATAGCGCAGCAAGTTTTCTCGAGCATTAAATATCTTGTTTCACAGTCGGTAAAAATTTTGCTCAAGTAATAAATAGCATGCTCTTTTCGGCCAGACTCGTCATGCTGCCCCATCACACACCCCATTGAATTTTCCAAGACAGTTAGATACATGATCAAAGGTCTTCCCTCGACTGGCGGCATAAAAACAGGAGGCTCTTGAAGGTACTCCTTGATCTTGTCAAAGGCAGCTTGGCATTCATCATTCCATTTGACTACTTGATCTTTCTTTAGTAATTTGAAGATTGGTTCATAAGTAGCGGTTAGCTGAGAGATGAACCTAGCGATGTAGTTCAGCCGTCCTAAGAATCCTCTGACTTCCTTCTTGGTGCGAGGAGCAGGCATTTCTTGTATTGCTTTTACCTTTGCAGGGTCCACTTCTATACCTTTACCGCTGGCGATGAAGCCTAGGAGTTTACCGGACCTCACTTCAAATGTGCATTTATTCGGGTTCAACCTTAGCTTGTATTTCTTTAGCCTTTCAAACAGTTTCTGCAAATGGTCAAGATGTTCCTCTTCAGTTTGAGATCTGGCTATCATGTCATCCACATATACCTCTATTTCATGATGGATCATATCGTGAAATAGAGCTACCATGGCGCGTTGGTAAGTTTCCCCAATGTTTTTCAACCCGAATGACATAACCTTGTACCAGAATGTGCCCCACTGTGTGACGAAGGTCGATTTGTCCATGTCCTACGGTGCCATTTTGATCTGGTTGTAGCCTGAGAAACCATCCATGAAGGAAAATACTTTATGTTGTGCGGTGTTGTCAACCAGAATATCGATATGGGGCAGCGGGAAGTCATCCTTGGGGCTTTCCCTATTCAAGTCTTTGTAGTCCACACACATACGAACCTTACCGTCCTTTTTAGGTACTAGAACAACATTGGCGACCAATTGTGGATAGGAGGTGACGGCCAAGAACCCGGCATTGAATTGTTTCATGACTTCAGTTTTGATCTTCTCTGACATGTCTGGTGGCATGCGACGGACTTTCTGTTTTACCGGAGGGCAGTCTTCTTTTGTTGGTAGACGATGGACCACGATATCAGCGTCAAGTCCTGGCATGTCTTTGTATGACTAGGCAAAGATCTCAACATAGTCATGTAGTAACTGAATTAAGCGCTTCTTGACACTGAGTTCCAGATTGGCTCCAACCTAGACTTCTTTCTTGTCTTCTTCGGTACCTAAGTTAACCGTGTCCACTAGTTCTTCGTGGGGCTGTATGGACCTTTCTTCCTATTGTAATAACCTGGCTAGTTCCCCTGGAACTTCAAAATCTTCATCACCTTCGTCTTCGGCTTGGTAGATTATATTTTCAAAGTCACAATAGACCATAGCAGAATCGTTACCCATGGGATCCTTAGTGGATCTAGATCTGCATTTGATATGTGATTGTGTGTAAGAGCATAGCTATCATTGAAAAACAAAAATGTAGAAAAATAAAAACAAAGAGCGTAAAGTTTGCATGCAAAAACGTCCATGATTCATTGATGACATATGAAAATGAAGTAACAACCCTTAAAAATGGACCGTTGTGCCTTAGGTAAGACACAAGGTTTTAAAAGTCTAAATTGTTTGATTATTACAAGTCCGATAAAAATTTAAAGACAATTGATGTTGGATAAAAGTAATTGGGACAAAATCTTTAGCTTCTCAGTTGGTGAGTCCTCCGTTGATAGTTGGAAAATCCATTCTTCCAGGTCACATCCGTTATCATTATCCTTCACTACGTTGACTCCATGGTTGTTGATCCGCAAAGGTGGTCCCCCGGCACGAGCACGACGAACAACTTTTTGGGCTCCTGAAGTGAAACCCAAACCAAATTTGTCAGATTTGTAAGGGATATCCGGGAGTTGGCCCCATATAGTACACCCACCTTCTTCGACTACTGCTTTGGCATCTTTCAGTGAAGAGATCTTTAGCAGAGGTCTTGTAATCTTTGGGACTTGGGAAACAGTCTTGGTTGCTGCCACTGTTTGTGGGACTTCCTCAAAATGCTGAAACGGAGTTTCGATGAATTCACCATCCATTTCTACGTATCTGAAGGAGTTCAAGTGGCTGAACATATATTCCTCTTCTCCATGGACAGTGATGATTTTTCCCTTGGTTGGGTATTTCAGCATCTGATGTAATGTAGAGGTGATGGCACCAGTGTCATGAATCCAAGGCCGGCCTAATAAGCAGGAATAGGAAGGTCGAATGTCCATTACATAGAAAGTTGAATCAAAGGTTTGAGTTCCAACTTTAATGGGGATGTCCACCTCCCCATGCACCATTCTCTTCGAACCGTCAAAGGCCATTTCCACTATGTTTCTAGGTTTTAAGGTCAAACCTTCACAGTCTAGTCTATCAAGAGCCTTCTTAGGCAACACATTCAAAGATGAACCATTATCAACCAAGACATGGGCCAAAGTTGTGCCCCTGCATTCGGCAGAGACATGCAATGCCTCATTGTGTTTCCTCTCTCTAGGTGTAAGATCAGCATCAGAAAAGCCCAAACCATTATCAGCGGTCAAACTGGCCACACAGTCTTGGAATTGGTCAGCAAAGGTTTCCTGTGGTACGTGGGAATTTTTATGAAATTTCACCAAGGCCTTCGCATGAGCCTCGGAACACAACAGTAAAGCTAGCATAGAAATCTTTGATGGAGTCTGTCCTAGATGTTCGACCACATTGTAGTCGCTTCTCTTTATAATTTTCAGAATTTCTTCCATCTCCTTCTTGGAGGTCTCTGGGATAGATACTGATTGTGCCTTCATCCGGATAGGTTCAACCAAAATACCTTTGCCCCGAGTCTTGGTCGACTCAGTGATAGGGGCGTCAGCAGGGGTATCCACAGGAACTGTAGTTGTAGTATCAACAGGAACAGAAGCAGGGATGATCACAGGACCGGTAACAGTTTTTGGAGGAGCAATATCAGAGGAGAATACTCTTCCACTTCGGGTTATTTTGCTGGTTCTTGCAATGTTGCCGATGTCATGGTCAGCCTTTTCAAAAATTGAGTCTTCATCAGCCAGCCAATCTTACTTGACACCATGATAGTAAACGTTACCCCCATAGTTCTAGGGGACAGCTTTATCTGATGAGTACGGGATTGGTCTTGGCATAGTAATTATCAGTGGAGTCACCTTAGGAATAGATGTAATCCTAACGGTTCTTTTGGTGGAGACCCTGGAAGGATTGGCAGAAATGGTTACTATTGAAACATCCTTGTAAGAAACGGTTGGAACGGGAGTCTTTTCAAACAAAATCTCTTTGTCATCCATTAGGCACTGGACACCTGATTTCAATAAATGACAACCAGTTAGTAGGGATAAACAGAGGTGACAACCTTCGCCATATCCTGGAAATAAATCGGCCTTCAACAGGTTCCTCTTGACAGTCAGGAGAGGAGTAACAAGTTCATCAACAACAATAACAAACATATCATCTTCAACAGCGTTAACATCACGGCCATGCTTGGGCATAGGAGCGATGATAACATTTGGGATCTCAAGAGCATCAAATTCAATTTATTTTGCCCCGAGAAGGTCTTGCACCTTGTTTTTCAAATCCCAATAGTTGTTGGTATCATGGCCTAGACTTTCTGAATGGTAAGCACAACGTGCATTAGGGTTGTAATGAGGAGAGGCAGTGTTGGGATTCTTTGGAGATTCCTTCAAAGTTACCAGATTAGATCTCAACAAATGTGGAAGGACTCGAGACAACATCATATTTATCTGGGTAAGTTGTCTTACATGTGTTTCTGTTCTAGGCTGGTTGTTCCTTTGTTGAGTAGGTGTAGGCTTAGGGATTATGACAGCTCCTACTGTTGGACGGCGATCAATTTTGTCCTGATTCCTTTGAGGGTATACGACACCAACTTCTTTCTTCCCAATAAATGGTTTTCTCACGGCACTGGAGGATGCGTCCTTTTGGATCTTCCCACTCTTAATCCCAACTTCCACTCTTTCCCCAGTCAAGATTAATTCAGTGAAGCCGGCTGAGGAGCTTCCATTTAGATGATTAAAGAAAGGACCGGATAGGGTACCCAAAAACATGTCTACTAGCTCCCTGTCATACAGGGGATGTTGGACTCTTCCTGCTAAGTCCCTCCATTTCTGAGCGTAGTCTTTGAAACCCTCGTTCGAACCCATAGTCAGACTTTGGAGTTCAGTATAGGTGGGAGCAAGATTTGCGTTATACTGATATTGCTTATAAAAAACAGCGGCAAGGTCTTCCCAATTATGGATATTGGCCCTCTCTAGTTGATAGAACCAATCTAGCTGAGTCCCAGATAAACTATCCTGAAAGAAGTGGACCCACAAATCTTTGTCAGCAGTGTGAGGCTGTATCTTCCTCACATAAGATCAGAGGTTAATTTTGGGACATGAAACCCTGTCGTACTTAGAAAACACTGGTGCCATGAACTTTGGTGGAATAACAATCCCAGACACCAAACCCAACTCTTCAAAGTCCAGCCCGGGCACTTTCTGAATTTCCGTTGCATTTAGACGTTCTTCCAGATGTTTGTACTTCTCATCAGCTGGAGGATATTGCTCTTCAGAGTAGTTATTCTCTTCTTCCTCTTCAGATTCTGGATGGTCAGTCACCCCCTTGTCTTTCCCTTCTTGATTATCCTTTTCACCCGACGATATTGCGAAGTTTAGGGTCCGTCTGGCTTGTCCTTGGAATCTTCTTCCCATATTTAAAACACCAGTTGATTTCTTTGCCTTCTTCTTCTTTTCTTTGATCAGCAAAGTTTTCAAACCCTCTTGTCCTTTGGCTAGAGTTAAGAACATTTGTTGAAACTGAGCATTCTGCGCCTATAGATCTTTTACTGTCTGCTCAAGATCTATCTTACTGAAATAAATAGTAGAAAGATAAGGAGACCTCTTGGTAAGAAACATGTTTATGTTATGATGAATGAGGATGCATATGCAATGATTTCAAGGAAATTAGAGATTTAAATTTTCTTTAGACAAAAAGGAAGCACACGTTATATTAATAAATCAAAGTTTGATTACATCGTGCCTCTTTTGGACTTACAAAGAAATACAAAAACTCTAAGATAAAAAAGTTGAACGCATCCTCTTTGGTGCGATGTAGGCGTTCAGACTCCGCTCCTCATAAAGCTGCTTGGTGAGTTCTAGAACCTTCTTCTCACTGGCGTAGAATTGGGCCTCAAAAGTGTCTCGCTCCCCCTTAAGTTGTATCCAATCCCTTTGCAAGTCTTCGAGAGAGGTGGGCATGTTAGGATGAAGGATAGTGTATGGGACATCTCCTTCCATAATAGGCTCTATGATAACTGGGAGAATAGAGGGGTAAGGCATCATAAGACTTTAAGCACGAGGTCGTAACCATTTGAGATAAAGCTCAAGAGGGATTGAATTCTTGTGCCCCAGTGTCTCGTTATCAACTCTATGTACCTTGCCCCAAGCTTGCATGAACCTTTTGCATTAATCCTGAGCATCATTCTCATAGTCGAAGACGATTCCTTGAATAAGTGCATCATGAGGACCATCCCTTCTTGCATATCTAAACTGTCATAGTGCCAAACAATGATTGTAAGTGATTCCTCCCCTAATGCCTAAGAGAGGGACATTAGGGAATTCTCCCCATCGATCAATGATGGTAAAATTTCTCCGAGAATCGAGGACACCAATGAATGCCTGAATGTGTAAGAGTCATTAGCCTATGAGACCATCTCAAGCCATGTTCATTCTTCAAGATGGATCGGGGTAGGTGTGAAATAAACCACCTAGCCAAAATAGGTGTGCACCACAGAAGGGTTCCTCTCCTCTTGACAGTGCGAGTATGCAACGAATGTAGGATATCTCCAAGCAGAGTAGGTACCGGATTACGTGACAGGAAAATCTTAACCGCATTCACGTCTATGAGCTGGTCTGGATTAGGAAACAGTACCAAACCATAGATGAGAAGGGCTAACACCTCTTCAAAAGCTTGTAAGTCCAAGGTATCCCAAAAAGGATGAGCTTTCTCAAACAAGAACTTAGCCAAAAAACCCTTGACACCTCTCCGGGTTTCCCAATTTGCTACTACGTCAGACCGTTGTAAGGACAGAGCTTTGGCAATATCTTCAGGTTTAAGGTCTTTTACCATACCATTGAAAGGTACCTCATTAAGGATAGGCACCCCCAACAGTAGAGAAAACTCCTCCATAGTAGGAAATAACTGGTAATCCGAAAAAGTGAAGCAGTGATGGAGAGGGTCAAAGAACTGAAAGAACACTTTTAACATTTCCTCATCAGGGTTTGAGGTGACCAAGCTAAGAAGTCATCTATGTACTTCAGTGAACGGAGAGCTTTCGGGAACCCTTGATACCAAATCCTTAAGCTGAGGAGGTACTTTTACCAGACTGACTTGGATAGTGAATTTGCGGGCGAGAGCTAGGTCCTACAAAACAAGACAAAAACAAACCCTAAGAATCCTTGAAATGGTTAGTATGACATGTTGTGTTATGATGTCATGATTATGCTTAGATATAGTAGATGTAGAAAGCACAATCAAATCACACAGAGACCTTAGGTTTAAGGCTTGCATGGATTTTAAGGTGATACCCTCTTGAAGTTGGATTGGTTCAACCTGTCCTAAATATAGTAATCGGGTTCTAAGGGATCTCAATATCACCGGTCTTTCTCCCAAATCTCGTTCCGATAGATAATTAACTTTCCACCAAACAAAACTCAGGGGTTAAACCTCAATGAGTGTAGCATCGAGTATCAACCGACTTTAGGTTTACACCAAAGACGTTTATCTCACTACGTCCTAAAAGCCAAGTTAGTCAATTAAGGTGCTAAGGTTAGTTGACACTTTATGATACCCTGCAGCGGCCCTGTATTCTCCTTGATTACTCAAGGGCTACCGGTACACACCAAAGTATTTCATCAACGTAGCTACTGTTTCAATCGTGTCGGTATACCCCGCATAGTTCCCTCACAGTTGATTGCTACTTACCTAAAAAGGTGCCCCAAATCCGGGTGTAGGATTAAAGCAAACCCAAACAAGGAACCATAATGTAAAGCATGCAATTCAAACAAGGAAAGCATGTAAATATGATCTTTCCCTAAGGTAACCCAACTTTTAAGGTTATCCCCAGCAGAGTCACCAATTCTATAATGCGGTGGGAGAACTGACTTGATTGTTTTGCGTTTGATCGCAAATGTTACAGTTAGCAAGAGTCGCCACCGACTTTTCTTTTATCCAAAAGGAAAGGCTGAAAAGAACAGGAAAGACCTTTGAGATGTTTTCTTGAGTTCAGGGGGTAGATTATCAAAAGGGAAGGTATTAGCACCCTTTTCATCTGTAGTTATCTACGGGCTATTAGTTGCTTGCTAGATCACTTGCTTTTGTTTGAAAATATGCTTTGTGTGGTTTTTGAAATTATTTTGAAAAGGGGTCATCGTTTAGGCAAACTTTGTAATGATTCTTGTTCGTAAGAATGTATACAAAGTGTTGATCTTTTGAAAAAATTTTCATGTTTGAAAGATGTTTTTGAAAGTGTTGGTGTTTGTTTTGAAAATAGCAAGGATGTTTTGTTTTGAAAATGAGCAAGCAACTAGGAATAATCTACCTACTCAAAAGTCTTTCATGTTTATTTCCTCTTTCATTTGACATTGTTATCTTACCATTGATTTGGTAAGTAACCCTATCTTTGGGTGTAAAAGGGATGGGTAAGGGTCATCGTATAACCATGATTAGCAAGGTAGTATGATATCTTAGCATTTTCTTTAAGGGAATAAGATCATTTTTGAAAGGCAACTTTGATAGCGTCATCGAGGGACTATGATCTTGTATTTTTTTTGTTTGTTTTTGCTAAGATACCTCACATGCATAATATGGACATTTTATAAGGCAAAAAAGTGGATTTACCCTAAGGGTGTATGTGTGTAAGTGTATTGGTTTACATGCTTGTTTTGTCTTTGAATTAGGGTTTCCTAAGCATTGATTTTATCTTTCCATACAAACCCTAATTTACTAGCATTTGTATATAAAGAATTAAATTGCTGAAAATAAAAATACTAAGCTATTACATCATTTAGGGGAGGAGGGGGTGTACAAATTTACAAATGGGGAATTTGCAAGAAAATTAAATCTAAATAATTATTACAACCATATTGAATATTGTACAAAAATGAAGATAAAAATGCAAGAATGCAAAATGGAAAAAGAAATGATTCTTGTTTTTTTTTTTATGAAAAGGTTTTTTTGACCTAGTTAACTAAAATAAAATAATTAACTAAAATAAGAAAATTAAGATTAAGTTAATAAAAGAAATTAATTTATTAAAGAAAACAAGTTTTTTAGGGTTTTTTTGTGAATTTAATTAAACTAGTAAATAAAATTAATCAAATAAAAGTCCTAAGTTCTAAATTGATTTTAATTTACAAGAAAAATAATATAATATAATAATTAAACCTAAATATTAATTATTAAGAAAGAAATTAATTTATTAAGAAATGTTTTTGCTCTTTTGATTTTTTATAAAACAACATAAACTAAATAAATGTAAAAATAATAAATAAAAATATTTTTTTTGGGTTTTTATTAATAAAAATAAAAAAAATAAAAAATAAAAAATAAAAAAATATAAAGAAAAAGAAAAAATATAATAAAATATAAAAGTCAGAGGGGGAGGGTTGGAAATGATTAAAGGGGATAGAAAGTTAAAAAGAAACAAAAGCCCAATGTTCTGTTGGCCAATGTTCTGTTGGCCCAGGCGCTGCAAAAAATAAAAAAAAAGTGTAAAATGTGAAGAAAAAAATAGCAAAAGGCAGCGCGCTAGGTGTTGAACCCACACCTTCTTAGTTACCAGTGTGCTGCCTTACCACTGGGGTGGCTATACATCAATTGATATAACTGAAACAATAAATACATAACACAAAACAAGTTCCAGAAATGAACTTCATCTTCAACCTCCAGCCATAGCTCCTGTAACTTCCTCATTTCTCAACAAAAATAAATGATGCAAACATGAAAGTTGCTCCGTTTTCCATACGAATCCAACCATATAAATATCATGAGCTATAAATCAAAGAAGAATGAGAATTTCTAAAAGTACCAAATTCTGACCTAAATATTTTCAGAGATTCAAACCTAAAATTCTCTAAGCTCAATCAATATAAATGAAGTCTATGGATATGTACAGTTACAGGACAATGATGTCTATATTTTATCTTCACAAATGTAAGTCTAACAATGCCTAAGTAATGAGATAGAAGTTCAAGAAAAATACCTCAAAACTAGAAATCATGAAATGTAAATGAGCTTGATTCAAGGTGTTACAATGACCAGGTTAGCTTCCTCAAGTTCCCAGGAAACTAATGCAATGATTAGCTTGAGCAATGGGTGACTGAAATGGTTTGGGGAAGTCAACTTGCAGAGCTCTGGTTTTGGTTATGGAGGTTGATGAAGATGGAGTTACAGTTATGAAACAGGGCCAGGGATGAGTTGTATTTGATGTTTAGAAGCTTTGTGATTGATTAGGAAGGAAAACGCACGAGGGAAATGAGAGATATAAGTTTAAGGTCAGAACTGTGCATCAATGGAGTTTCTTGTGCAAATTCTGTCTTGAGGGAGTTTTGGTGTGTTTCAGGGTGCTTTAGCTCATGTTCTAGATCACAAATAGTGCCTCTATTTATAAGCAACAAGTTTGGAAGCTTGTTGTTGATCAAAATTCAAAATCACGAGTTTAAGCATAACATGTGATTTTTGAGAAATCCAAGTTTCAAAGTCTTGTGTACTTGCTAAGATAGAGTGGTTATGCTTTAAACACACTTGCTTCTGACTTTGTAGATAGAGAGTGTGATCAGAGGGAACAAGTTAGAGGCTCAAGAATTGACTTTGTGCATAAAGCTTGCTTTTCAAGAATGGTATTCTTCACTTTCTTCCCAAAATGGCAATGTGAATTGGATAAAGCTTAAACCACTTGGATTACAGCTCAAAAGTTTGTGTAATCCATTAATGATGGATAGATACACAAGTTAGAAGGCTTGCAAAGCAATATTATGCATCCTAACATTCAAATTGCATTCTTGTTCATCATTAAAATGACCTATAATTCAAGAATGAAATGCCAACTTCATGCATTCGATTCTCCTTGCTCAAACATGATCTCAAGGAGTTCTTGGACATTTTATAAATCTTGTAATTTTATATACAACCCCTCTTTGAATAACTTTTTAAAATTCCCCTTGGAACTATATGAAAAATTGCCATGAAGTTAGGTAAAAATCCTGCCTAAACTATGGCAAAATTTTCACTAAGTGTTTAGTTTCATGACCATGACTTCATGGATTAATAACTTGAGATCCAATCATTTATAGGAGAAGTTGTGTAAAGCAATGTTTTAGATCTCATGGAAATCTACAACTTTCATGTCGAAAATTTCTTTTGAATCATCTTGCATCATGGTGAAAAAATGGCTTAAACTTGTGAAAAAATATGATGTTTTCAACACTTAGAAAATTTTCTAAGTTTGGAAATTTTGAATTTTCAAATGAAATCTTGAATTTTTGATTTCTTGATGAAAAAGTTTCATATTTTGACATGTTTTGATGAATTGTGATCTTTGACACTTGATTTTGACCAAAAAGTCAAATTTTGAATTTTCAGTGTACATTTGACTTTTGATCAGTTGACTGAAAAATCAACTATCAATCAAATGCTCTTGAGCAAAGTTTTGAGTCATGTAAATAGGTCAAAATGATGCAATTGAACTCTTGATATCATGTCTCAAACCAATTAACCATTTGCTAGGTCAAAAATCAGATATTGCCCTTTCTAAGTCAAAACCCTAATTTTGACCATTTTGCCCTTTTGATGATCTGATCAAATTTCTTGAGGAATTATGGTCCAAACTTGATCAAATGACATATTGGAGTTCACAATGTTTATGTGGATAAAAAATTATGAAGTTTGACTGTAAATTGGCCATAGTTGACTTTTTCCTCAATAAAATTGATTTTTATGTCAACTAATCAATTGACTGAGCAAAAATGTGATTTAAGACTTGAAACTTGACATGACAATTCTTGGGGGTCCATAATTATCTATGAAAATCATATGAGGCATTAAAAGTTCAATTATCCTTGTGCAATCTTAAAACCTAATTTCAGTGATCAGTGCTTAAGGAGGTGTCTTGAGTTGATCAACCCTTGTGCAGTCTTGAACCAAAGGAGATCTTGTGAGAAAATACTTGATAAATGAGAGGGAAAAGTTTGGGGTACAACAACCCGATGCTTGATTTTCTTGTTGAATTCCTTGATCATATGTTTATGATACATCTGACCATGACAGACAGACGCAAGCCTCTTTTCATCAATCAGATTCAACTGGTCTAGCATGGTGTGAATCCACTCGTCTTTGTTTAAATTTGCATCTTTCATAATCCTCAGAGAAGGAATGTGAAATTCGATAGGTAGGACAACTTCCATACCATAGACCAGAGAGAATGGGGTTTCCCCAGTTGATGTTCACGCTGAAGTGCGATAGCCATGAAGAGAAAATGGTAACATCTCGTGCTAGTCTTTATAAGTCACAACCATCTTCTGTATGATCTTTTTAATATTCTTATTAGCGGCTTCCACCGTGCCATTCATATTTGGTTGATACGGAGAAGATTTTTGGTGCTTGATCTTGAACCGTGTGCAGAGTTCAGTGATCATAGTGTTGTTGAGGTTGGTACCATTATCCGTGATGATTCTCTCAGCGATTCTATACTGGTAGATAAGGTTATTCTTAATGAACCGAGCTACCACATTCTTGGTAATAGAGGAAAATGAGGTTGCTTCAACCCATTTTGTAAAATAGTATATGGTGACGAGAATAAAGCGATGTCCGTTAGAAGCAGTAGGGTTGATTTCTCTTATCATATCAACGTCCCACATTGCGAATGGCCAGGGAGCAGTCATGACGTTCAAAGGTACTGGAGGCACATGAACTTTATTAGCATAAATCTGGCACTTATGACAAGTTCTCGAGTGGTGGTGACAGTCGGTTTCCATAGTCGACCAATAGTAACCCGCTCTCTGAATCTTTTTAGCCATAGTATGCCCGCCGGAGTGAGTACCAAAGATGCCTTCATGCATATCCTCCATAATTTTCTCTGCTTCCTTATTTTCTACACAGCAAAGCAAAGTTGAATTGTGATTACGCTTGTACAAAATTCCATTGCTCAAGAAGAACTTAGCCGAGAAGCTCCCTAGGAATTTCTTGTCATTGATCGATGTCCCTTCAGGGTATTCTTGAGCTTCAAGGTACCTTTTTACTTCATGAAACCTAGGTTTTTCTTCTACTCCATCAGTATCAATTTCGTAGCAACGGGTCGGTTCATCGAATCTTTCAATGGTAACTCTGGGAGCCTCATTGTACCATCTGACCTTGAACATGGATGACATGGTAGCTAATGCATCCGCTAACTAATTCTCTTCTCTTGGGATATTCTCAAAAGTAATCTCTTCGAAGTACAGAATCAAGGTTATCACATGTTCTCAGTAAGGGATAAGATTCAGATGCTTCGTATCCCATTCTCCCTTGACATCACTGATTACCAAGGATGAATCCCCATATACGCTCAGGAATTTGATTCTCATGTCAATAACAGCTTTAATACCCACGATGCACGCTTTGTATTCAGCCATATTATTGGTGCATTCAAAGCAAAGTTTGTCAGTTAAGGGCGTATGACAACCCTGGGGAGATATAATTACATCACCGATTCTGTTTCCAAGTGCATTAGAAGCTCAGTCAAAAACCATAGTCCATCGAGATCCTAGTTCAGGTCCTTCATACGATCCAGGCTCTTCACAATCCATAACTAGCATAATGTTCTCATCCAGGAATTCGAAATTCATAGACTGATAGTCGTCTACAACTTGATGTGCCAAATGATATTCCAGTACACTTCCTTTGATTGCCTTTTGATTGGTGTACTGAATGTCGTATTCTATTAAGACCATTTGCCATCGGTCTATTCTTCCAGAGAGGGGTGGCTTCTCAAATATGTATTTTATGGGATCCATTTGAGAAATTAATAGAGTAGTATGAGTCAACATATACTTTCTTAGTCAGTGAACATCCCATGCCAAAGCGTAGCAAGTTTTCTCGAGCAGTGAATATCTTGTTTCATAGTCAGTAAACTTTTTTGCTAAGGTAGTATATTGCATGCTCTTTTTGACCAGACTCGTCATGTTGCCCCAATACACACCCCATTGAGTTCTCTAGCACTGTTAGGTACATGATTAAAGGCCTTCCTTCAACTTGTGGCAACAAAACTGGAGGTTCTTGTAGGAATTCCTTAATTTTATCAAAGGCTATTTGACAGTCGTTGTTCCACTTTAATACTTGATCTTTCTTTAACAGCTTAAAGATTGGCTCACAGGTAGCAGTCAAATGAGAAATGAATTGGGAAATATAGTTTAGTCGTCCTAAGAAACCTCTGACCTCCTCCTCAGTACGGGGAGCTGACATTTCTTGAATGTCTTTAACTTTTGTGGGATCAACTTCAATACCTTTACCACTGGCGACAAAACTTAGGTGTTTTTCAAACCTCACCCAAAGGTGAATTTATTTGGATTCAACCTTAGCTTATATTTCTTCAATCTTTCAAATAATTTATGCAGATGATCAAGATGTTCTTCTTCAGTCTATGATCTTCCTATCATGTCGTCGATGTAGACTTCTATCTCATGATGAATCATGTCATGAAATAAGGCTACCATGGCATGCTGATAAGATGCCCCGACGTTCTTCAACCCAAAAGGCATGACCTTGTAACAGAAAGTGCCCCAATCTGATGAAGGTAGTTTTCTCCATGTCTTCAGGTGCCATCTTGATCTGATTATAAACTGAGAAACCATCCATGAAAGAGAATACCTTATGGTGAGTAATGTTCTCGACCATAACATCAATATGTGGAAGTGGGAAGTCATCTTTGGGGCTTTCCCTGTTTAGATCCCTGTAGTCTACATACATACACACTTTGCCATCATTCTTTGGTACGAGAACAATATTTGCAACCCATTGAGGATACGGCGTCATTGCGAAGAAACCTGCATTGAATTGCTTCATAACCTCAGCCTTGATCTTCTCTGACATCTCGGGACGCATGCGACAAACTTTCCGTTTAATCGGAGAAAAATCCTCTTTCATCAACAAACGGTGAACCACAATATCAGTATCGAGCCTGGAATGTCTTCGTATGACCAATAAAATATCTCAACATAGTCGTGCAACATTTGATTAATATGTTCTTGACACTGCCCTCTAAGTTGGCGCCTATCTTGACCTCTTTTCTGTCTGTCTCAGAACCCAAGTTTACCACTTTGATCGGCTCTTCGTGCAGTTGGATAGCCTTTTCTTCTTGTATTAAGAGTCTGGCAAGTTCTTCAGGTATTTCACAATTTTCCTCACCTTCGTCCTCAGCTTGGTAGATCGGATTTTAAAAGTCATAAGCGGCAATAGAAGAATCATTATCAACGAGATCCAGAGTGGATGTGGATCTTCAATATAGTGTGTGGGTGTGTGTAAGAACACATAGCTATTCGAAAGTGCAATAAAGTAAAAGAAAGACAGAGAGCTCAAAATTTGAATGCAAAACGTCCAATGTTTTCATTAAATGAAAATATGACATATGAAATGACAATCCTTAACAAATGGACCATTGTGCCCCGGGAAAGACACAGGGTTTAAAGTCATTGTTTTTAAAAGAAATTACATAACCAAACTTCTTAAAGCAATAAAACATAAATAGAAATTATCCTGACTAAAGGAGATAGAGATGGAGTCTTCCGCCTTCCAATTGTTGAGTCTGTTGCCCATGGTAGGAAATATCCAGTTGTCTAAGTTACAATCACTGTTAGCATCCTCGATAGCATTGACTCTGTTATTTCTTATACGGCATGGAGGTCTTCCAGCACGAGAGCAGCGAACATCCCCTTTACCTTTTATGGTAAAGCCCAAACCGAACTTGTCAGATTTATAAGGGATATCAGGAAGCTGACCCCAAATAGTGCAACCACCTTCTTCTATAGTAGTTTGGCATATTTCAAGGAAGCCATCTTGTGCGGAACCCTGGTGGTTTTTGGAATGGCAGAAACATCTTCAACAGCAGTATGCGAAATCACTTTAAAGGTCTGACATGGATTCTCGATAAATTCTCCGTGCATCTCCACGTACCAGAGTGAATTCATGTGGCTGACTGTTGTACCCCAAAATTTGCCCTCTCATTTGTCAAGATTTTTCTCACAAAATTCCTATTGGGTCAAGGCTGAACAAGTACAATTGGATCATATTGGATTTTCAAGCATCAAGTCAAAGAGGAAAGTATTGAAAGAACAAAGCTTATAAATTTTATTTTTTGACAAAATTGAAGAAAAGCAAGCTTGCTTTGATTCATACTAGCTTCGACTCATGCTTGCTTAGACTGAACTCCTTCCTTCATGCTAGCTTCTACTGGGCAGTGTCTCCCTTTGAAATGGTTTGCTTCGATCCAGGAGTTCGATTGGGCATTGGACTTCTTTTGAGAAAGCATGATTCCTGCTTCGATTGGGCATTTCACTTCTTTTGGGCAAGCTTGATTCCTACTTCGATTGGGCATTGGATTTATTTTGAGAAATCTTGCTTCCTGCTTCGATTGGGCATTAGAATTATTTTTAGCAAGCTTGCTTCCTGCTTCGATTGGGCATTGGACCTCTTTTGGGCAAGCTCGATTCTTGCTTCAATTGGGCATTGGATTTATTTTGAGCAAGCTTGATTCCTGCTTCGATTGGGCATTAGACTTATTTTGAGCAAGCTTGATTCTTGCTTAGATTAGGAATTGGACTTATTTTGGGCAAGCTTGATTCCTGCTTCGTTTGGGCATTGGATTTCTTTTGAGCAAGCTCAATTCCTGCTTCGTTTGAACATTTAGTTTCTTCGTGCAAGATTTGTATACATCTTGCATGCAAGTTTCGATTGCACCATCGTCCTCTTACATGTTTGCTTTGATTCAAAAATCAGGGGCTTCCCTCCTGCTAAACAGGCACAAGGAAATGACTCCCTTTATTTTTGCTTTGATTCCACCTTTAAAACCTTCAACACACATAGTTTCTACACTATGAAACACAATTTGGTGGATTCGAAGGACACGCATTTGGTGGTCCATTCGAAGAACATGAAATGTTTAAAAATAATTAGTCTTGTATGAATTTGAGTTTGGTCGAAGGTTAAACCTACGTGATCAAAACAAAAGGATTCAAAGTGATATATTCAGCTGAATATGACCCATTTGAAAAACATGCTTTTGTTGAGGACATTCAATTTCGTTTGCTCTTGAGTTTGGTCGAAGGCTGGATTTGTATGGCCAAAACGAAAGATGGAGTATTCGATTCAAAGAATCAAGTCGAAAACAGGATCCATAGGCCAGGTTATGTGATCTTTCTTTTTAGGCCTCCAACTTGTACCTCACTCTATTTTAATTGTTTATACAATTAAATTAAGTTCTGACCTAAGTGTTTTCCAAGCCAACTTGCCCTTAAAGTTATTGAGCCTTGCGCCTGTCCCTTCTGCACACATGTCCCCTATAAGCTAGAAGCAACCCATCTAAACCATTAATTTTTGTATTTTCATCTTGGGATCATGAAAAGTTGACACAGGTGGATATTTGATTTTCAACCAAACTATATTTTATTATTTTACAAATCTGTTCACTCCAAACTTTTTCTCTATAAATAAAGAGATCATTCGCAAATCAAGGGGTGGATTTTCGCTGTGTGGGAAAACTCTCAAACTCTCAAACTATAAAACACTCTCAAACACTCTCAAACATTCAAAATCTAAAAATATCAGATCCGTTCATGCATTAGTGAACCCTTTGATTCACTCCCTAACTGCCAGATAACCAACCTTCGATTCATTACCTAATTGCAACATAATAGTCTTTCGATTCACTCCCTAGACTATTATATAATAACCTTTGATTCACTCACCACCATCACACACCCACCTTCGATTTAGTGACTGCCCAAACAAAGCAGCAACTGAACTAGCTTCAGGAAGGTTCCAGCGAAGCTCCATCCACCACCAAAAAAGTCACATACAACTCCTTTGATTGGCACTTTAAGAGGTAAGTTTCCTCTAAACTTGGAACTTTCCATTTAAATATCATTTGTACATATAAATAAAATAAAAATGTAGATATCCCATCTAGGAAGTTGACCATGCCTTAACTTTCGATTCTCACTGCCTATATGTTGAGAATCTCAACTCTGACTAATTAGCCTTTGGATTTTGGTGCCCATTAAACTTGTGCTAACACCTGGCCTATAGCTTTCGAAATTTACCTTTGTTAGATTCATTTTCAAACTTTAGACAGGTTTTATGTGTCCTTCAATTGTCTAAACATTGAAGCTTTTCAAATCTCAACTTGAGAGCTTTGCATTCCAGCAATCGAAGAAGGGAGCTGAGCACTTCAAACGTTAAGAAACAATTTCATCTTGTACCCAATCGAAGTAGCCTTATGAACGGATGAAACAGACCACCCCAGTGGTACAAACAGCATGCGTGAAAGGCATTTCTGTGTAGTGTCCTGAGTTTAAACCTTGGCAGAACCAAAACAGTTTTTACCCTTTTGTTTGTTTCCTTTTTCTTTTTAACAAACTTCAAACATTTTTCTAACCAATCAAAATAACTACTTTTGAGTTGATTTTTTGCACACCATTTATTTACAAGTTTTATTTCATGAATATATAAAAATATCACAAAAAATATTTTATTTTCATAATTATTTTAATTAATCAAAACCTTTCCTTAACAAAAATTAAAACAAAATTCAGTTTCTATTAATTCCAATACTTGTACATTTATTCACATTCAATATGGTTATAATAGATAATTAGAATTTCATTTCTTGCAACCCCAATTTGTACATTTGTATCCACATCCCCAAGTGACGTAATAGTGTAGCAAATTTATATTTTTAAATTTAACGCTTTCATATAAATGTTAGTAATTAGGTTGTGTATGGCAAGATAAAATCAACAAGTAGACAACCCTAAATTCAAGACAAAAATGCATGCAATCAAACACACTTGCACACATGCATCTCTAGGGTTAAATCCACTTGTTGCCTTGAGAAAATGGTCATAATATACATGTCAGACATCTTAGCAAAAACAATCAAAAGATCATAGTTCATCGATGACACTTCGAATGTTTCCTTACGAATGATCTTAGTCCCTCAAGAGAAATGCTAAGATATCTCACAACATTTCTATTCACGACTATACGATGACCCACACCCATCCCTTTTACATCCAAAGATAAGGCTTCTTACAAATCAATGGTAAGATAGTAATATCAAAGGAAGGAAGAAAGGAACAAAAAGACTTTTGAGTAAGTAGAACGTTCTTAGTTGCTTGCTTGCAAATCAAAACCATTTCCACACTCACACTTTCAAAAACATCGAAAAACAAACATCTCTTTGATCTATTTTCAAAAAGTCCAACACTTTGTATGCATTCTTATAGAGACGAGAATCATTACAAAGTTTGCCTCACGAAGGAGCTTTTCAAAAATACTTTCAAAACCCACCACAAAGTACATTTTCAAACAAAACAAGTGATCTAGCTAACAACTAAGAGCCCATAGATAACTGTGGATAAAAAGGGTGCTAATGCCTTCCCTTTTTATAATCTACCCCCCGAACAAATGAAATAATCTCAAATTTCTTTCCCGTTCTTTTCACCCTTTCGTTATTGGAAGAAAGAAAAGTCGGTGGCGACTCTTGCTATCCGCAACAATTACGATCAAACGCAAAACAACCAAGTCAGTTCTCCCACCGTATTACATTAACCATGTACTCCTCCTCTCTGTAAACAATAACAACCTTTCCTTTTAGAGGATACTTTAATTTTTGGTGCAAAGTGAGGGTGATAACGCCTGCCCCATGGATCCAGGGGCGTGCTAGTAGACAATAATAAGTTGACCGGATGTCCATTACATAGAAGGTGGATTCAAAGATCTGTTAACTCACTTTGATAGGAAGATCCACTTCTCCATGCACCATTCTTTTAGACCCGTAAAAGGCTCGAACTATAATGTCACTGGGTTTCAGCACAACCCCTTCACAATCCAGTCTGTCAAGAGCACCCTTTGGCAGAACATTCAAAGAAGAGCCAGTATCAACTAACACATAAGCCAGCGTAGTGCCCCTTTATTCAATGGAGACATATAGGGCTCTATTATGATTTCTCCCCTCTGGAGTCAGGTCAACATCAGAGAAGCCTAATCCATTATCAGTTGTTAAACTCACTACGTAACTTCCAAATTGATCAGCCGAAATTTCTTGCAGCACGTGAGCAGTTTTCAAGAATTTTACTAAAGCGTGTGCATGGGATTCAAAACATAGTAGTAAATATAGCATGGAGATTTTGGACGAGGTCTTCCCCAGTTGCTCAACAATTTTATAGTCGCTCTTGTGGATGATTTCCAAAAAGTCTTCCAACTCTTATCCAGAGGTGTCCTTGACTGTAGCTTCTTTTGGCGCCTCCATCTGGGCAGGGTCTATTATTAGCTCTTTACCCCGAGCCTCAGCAATTGTCTTGGTAACTCTGACTTAAAAATTTGGAAAGATTTCTGGGGAGAAAATCCTTCCGCTTCTAGTAATTTTGCTGGTCCCTACAATATTGTAAATATTTGGATCAGCCTCTTCATCATCTTTGTCAGAAAACTCTTGTTTAACACCATGGTAATATACATCAGACCCATAATTCCATGGAATAGCCTTATCCGAGACATATGGGATAGGCCTAGGTGTTGTAATGATCAAAGGAGCAGCTTTTGGATTGACAGTAATCCTTATAGGACCCTTGGAAGTGATCCTGAAAGGAGTACCAGATATGACAGACACATCTCGGCACAAATTCTCAGCATACGAAACTTTCTCAATCAAAATTACATGTTCATCCATCAAGCGCTGAACGCCTTCCTTCAGTAACCCACAATCATTGGGTTGAACTACACATCAATAAAATTCTTTAACATAACCATGAAATAAATCGGCTTGTAGCAAATTCTCCTTGACTGTAGAGATAGGAGTAACCACATCACTTATGGAGGCAACGTACAAAACATCTTCAATAGCACTTATGCCTTTGTCATGCTTAGGCATAGGTGCAGTAATCACATTCGGAGTTTCTGGAGGATCAAACTCAATTTCCTTATTATCGATCATATCCTGAATCTTGCTTTTTAGGGCCCAGCAGTTGTTGGTGTTGTGCCCAGGACTATTCGAATGATAGGCACACCTCACATTTGGATTGTACTTAGGAGATGATGTGTTGGGATTCTGAGGAGGATCCTGCAATGAAATGAGTTCATACTTTAAGAAATGTTGCAATGCTTGAGCCAATGGGATATTAATCCTTGTGAACTGTCTCCTCAGAACATCAGACCTACGCTGGTTTCCCTGTTTTTGTTGTTGAACAGGCGCTAGATTAGAGATCAATGTCGCTCCCACAGACAGATGGAAGTCATTTTTACTACGACCCTTCTGGCCATAGACATCGTTATCTTCTTTTTTACCACTGAATGGCTTATTCACAGTACTAAAAGATGTAGCCATCAGAATCTTCCCACTCTTAATACCACTTTCAACTCTTTCTTCTGTCAGAATTAACTCAGTAAAGCTAGATGAAGAAATCCTAATCAGATGATTAAAGAATGAGCCTGTCAGAGTACCCATGAACATATCAACTAACTCCCGGTCAAACAAGGGAGGTTGGACCCTTCCAGCTAAGTCTTTCCACTTTTGGGCATACTCCTTGAACCCTTCATTCGATCCCATGGACATGTTTTGAAATTATACACGAGTCGGTGCGAGGTCAACATTATATTGATACTGCTTGTAAAAAATCAGCATCCAAGTTTTCCCACGTGTGAATGTTGGTTCCTTCCAGGTGGTAGAATCATTCAAGTTGAGTACCGGACAAAATTTCTTGAAAGAAATGGACCCATAATTTCCTGTCAGCAGTATGAGGTTGGATTTTTCGAACATACGACCTCAGATGAAGTTTGGAACAAGAGATCCCATCATATTTAGCAAAGACGGCGACCTTGAACTTATGGGGGATGACTACTCTCGGGATCAGACCTAGCTCTCCAAAATCCAATCCAGACACTTTCTGGTTTCCATAGCTTTGAGACGGTCTTCCAACTGCTTGTACTTGTTATCTGCATGAGGGTACTGTTCGACGGACTAGTCTTCATCTTCAGGAATATTCTCAGAACCCTGGTTATTTCTACCTTTACCCCTGACACTTCTGCCATCTTCCTCTTGGTTTTCATCTTCCTCAAAGGAAACATCACCACTTGAACTGGTTGAGTAGGACCTTTAAATCTTCTCCACATATTAAGGATAATAACTGACTTTCTAATCTTCTTTTTCTTATAGAGGAGCGTCATCATCTCTTGTTGCCCTTTGGCCAGATTCAGAAGAGTCTCTTGAAATTCTGCATGCTGAGTCTAGAGATCCTTGACGGTTTGTTAGAGAGCCATCTTACACTGAAATAAACAGTAAGTAGATGATAAGACATGTATCAGAAAACCTATATTATAAAATGATGCATGATATGTAGATGTAATGTTTTCAAGGACCTTAGGAGATTTAAATTTTCTAGCAAAAAGGAAATAATGATTTCATTAATAAGTTCAACATTACAATTTCCTCTTAGGTTTACAATGAAAACAAAAGGGTATCAAGGAGACAACAATATGAACTTCTAAAACCTAAGACTCAAGTCTCCCATGGACGCTTCCTCTTCGTGTCGATGTATGCATTAAGGCTTTGCTCCTCATGAAGTTGCTTTGTGAGCTTCAACAATTTCTTTTCACTTGCATAGAATTGAGTTTTAAAGGTGTCCCATTCTTCCTTGTGTTGAATCTAGGACTTCTACATTTCTTCGAGGTCAGTGGGCATGTCTGGATGGAGGATGGTGCGAGAAACATCTCCTTCGACAACAGGCTCTATGATCACCGGTAGAATAGCTGGATATGGCGTCATGAGGTTTTAAGCGCGGGCTCGTACCCATTTGAGGTATGGCTCCAAAGGGATGAAATTATTTTGTCCTAAAGTATTGCTATCGATCTTGTTTACCATGCCCCAAGCACGTATAAACCTTTGATGATAACCTTAAGAATCATTCTCATAATCGAACACAATACCCTAGATCAGTGTGTCATGAGGACCATGTCTTCGAGCATAACCAAATTGACGTAAAGCCAAAGAAGGGTTGTAAGTAATACCTCCCATAATGACAAGGAGTGGAACATTAGGGAATTCCCCATAACGGCCAATGATAGTAATATCCTCTTCAGATCGGGGGCACCAATAGATATTTGAATGAGAATGTGACATTATTCTTTGTGACCACCTCAAACCTTATTCATTTTTTATTACCAAGTGGGGAAGATGCGATAAACCACCTGGATAGTAGAGGTATAAAACACATGAGTCCCTTGCCTCCTCATAGTACGAGTGTAAAGAGAATGCAGAATGTCACTGAGCAAGGTAGGCACAGGGTTATGAGTGAGAAATATTTTGACGGTGTTCACATCTATGAGTTGGTCTGGATTAGGGAAAAGCACCAAACCATAGATCAACAAAGCCAAGATTTCCTCGAAAGCCTGAAAACTCATAGCATCCAGAAATAACCGAGCCTTCTCTAACATAAATTTAGCAAGAAAACCCTTGACTCCACTTCTTGTTTCCCAATTAGATACAATGTCAGACCGCTTCAGATGTAAGGCTAATGTAATTTCCTCAGGTTGTGGATATTTTTCTAAACCATTGAAAGGCGTCGGATCAAGAACATGTATTCCCGGTAGCTTAGAGAATTCTTCTATTGTGGGTACTAGCTGATAATCCGGAAAGATGAAACAGTGATGTGCGGGATCAAAGAATTGGAATAAAGCACTCATCATGTCTTCTTCAAAACACAGGGTAACCAAACTGAGTAGATGACCATGCCTTTTGGCAAATTGAGAGCTTTCAGGAACTTTTGAGACTAACTCCTTAAGTTGAGAAGGTATCCTCACAAAATTGATCTGAATAGTGTTTCTGCGAGTGGAGGCTATAACCTACAAAACAAAACAAAGATAAATCCATAGGTCCTTGAAATGGTTAGTGAAAATGATATGGTATGATGTCATGACGTTATGATGTCATGTTCGAACAATTAATCATACACAAAAAAAAACACAAGGCCTTAGGTTTAAGCTTGCATGGAGTTTGTAGGTATGTACCCTCTTGAAGTTTCAGTTGGCTTAACCTGTCCTAAAAGAAGTAACCGGGTTCTAGGAATCTCAAATCACTGATCTTTCTCTCAATCATTGTTTCATCACAAGCATCTTATTTACGATCGAAATATCCCGAGAGTTCGATCTCAATAAATGTAGTATCTAGTATCAACCAACTTCAGTCTGCACCAAATTCGACCATCTCACTACTTTCTAATGGCTAAGTTGTGTCAACTAAGGTTTTAAAGTCAGTTACTGCTTATGACACCACGCTGCAGCCCATCATTCTCCTTGATTGACTCAAGAGACACCGGCACCAACCAATGTGTCGCACTAATGTAGGCATCATTTCAACCATATCGGTCTATGCCATACAGTTTTCACGAAATAAACCCAATCATATCCCAAAATATGAAGCATACAAGGCAAACAAGTAAAGAAATAAAGTGATCTAGCTATTAAGGTAACCCCATTTTTAGTTATTTCCTTCCTCAGCAGAGTCTCCAGTTCTGTGATACGGTGGGAGAACTAAATTTTGGACTTTGCATTTTATCGCAAATGTTACGGATAGCAAGAGCCCCACCAACTTTCCTTTATCCCGTAAAGGAAAAGGTGAAAAGAATAGGAAAGACCTTTTGAGAATATTTCCGAGTAAGGGGGTAGGTTATGAAAAGGGACGGTGTTAGAACCCTTTTCATCCGTATTTATCTACAGACTCTTAATTTCTAGCTCATTTTGAAAATTCTTTGTGCTTGTGTATGTTTGAAAATATTTTGAAAATGTCTAAGTGCAGAAATTTTGTAATGATTCTCATATCGTTGAGAATGTGTACAAAATGTTTGGTTTTGAAAATATTTGTTGAAAGGAAGTGTTGTTTTTGAAAGTGTTTTTGAAAATACCAATGTAAGGCAATTCGCTTTATAATAACCCTTGTATCAGTCCTCAAGAGTTTTTATAAAGCATTTTAAAAGTAGTTATTTTGAATATGTGAGGTGCGAAAGTTATTTTAGTTTTTGAGCAAGCGATTACGAGCGATCTACCTACTCAAAAAGTCTTTATTCTTTTCCTCCTCCTTTAGATAGTGATATCCTACTATTAGTTAGTAGGAAGCCCTATTGTTGGATGTGAGGGACAGACGAGGGTCATCATACAGTCATAGGAGGCAACTTGTAGTATGCTTTAGAAAACTCTGTAAGAGACTAAGATCGTTTACCGAAGGAAAAATCGAAGGGTCATCGAGAGACTATGATCTTTTTTAACTGAGGTTCTTTGCTAAAGCATTCCACGTTCGAGGGACATGGTTGCTTTTTATCTGAGGAAACAAGTGAGGTTACCCTAGAGGTGTGTGTGTGTGTGTGTGTGTGTGTGTGTGTGTGTGTGTGTGTGTGTGTGTGTGTGTGTGTGTGTGTGTGTGTGTGTGTGTGTGTGTGTGTGTGTGTGTGTGTGTGTGTGTGTGTGTGTGTGTGTGAATAGTGTTTTGATTTCAAGTATTTGTCTAGAGATTAGGTTTTCTAATATTTGTTTTAGATCTTGCCATACAAACCCTAATTACTAACAGTAATAAGGAAAACAATAAATTGCGGAAATTAAATGTCCTACGCTATTACAATGCTTCATGAATGGGGATACAAGTTTATGAATGGGGATGAAAAGCAGTAAACCCTAATTGAAGCTATTACAGACCATTGAGCAGTTACAATAATTGGGAACTAAAGTACACGAAGATTTGTAAAATAAAGAAAAGAGAAAGGAAATCATTTTGTGATTTTTGATAGAAAAAGTTTGGTGATTGGCCTAATTATTTGATTAATTTTTATTAACAAAATTTTAGTAAAAACCTAAAGAAACTAAAATTAAATTTAATAATAAATAATAAAAAAATGCCAATTAATTTAATTAATTAAAAAGAAAGCTAATTTAGTTAACTTAATAAAAAAGAAGTCTAAATTAGTTTTAATTTAGAAAAAAAGAAACTAATTGTTAGAAAATAATTTTGATGTTTTATTTAGAAAAAATATATGAAGTATAAAATATAATTCTAATTAAATAAAATCAAAGTGATTAAATTAAATTAATTTTTATTTGTCAAAAATTTAAATTAATTAATCAAAAAAACCTAAATCTAATTTTTATCATTGTTATGATTTTTTCTGATTTTAAATAAAATTATTTAAAAGAAAAGAAAATAGTTAATTAAAAAAACAACAAAAATAATTTTAATGGGCCTGAGTTGTAAAAGCAATTGGGGGGTGAAAAAAAACAAATGTTAGGCCCAAAACAAGGAGCCCAAGTGCCAGCGCTGGATTCCCTGTGATTGACTTCAGAAAGGTGCATCATAGTCATGGTTGTGTTGAAGATTTTCGACACATATTCTCCACCATCATTAGTCCTCATAATCTTGAGCTTTCTACCACTTTGTCTTTCGACCATAGATTTAAACTTGGAAAATACTTCAATTAATTCACTTTTCTTCTTGATCAGGTAAGTCCATAGTTTTTTAATAAAATTATCTATGAATGTGACAAAGTATTTGTTACCTCCAATCAAATACACTTGGCTAGGACCACACACATTGGAGTATATGATTTCAAGAATTGCCTTCGGCTTTCTTCTTGCATCCTTGCAGAAGTTATTCTTGTGTTGCTTTGCCTGCTCACATTCTTCGCCCATTTCATTTAGAATGTCGATTTTTAGTAACCTTGAAACCATTATTCTTCTTTTCATATATATTTTGTCTTTGAAGTTGAGATGGCCAAGTCTATAGTGTCATATCCATTCATCTCTATTATTTTCAGTTGCAAGACACTTATATCTGAGACATAAGAGCCTTCAAGATTAACCTTCTACCTGAGTCGAGAACTCTTATCATCTCATCTTCAAACGACACTTTGTAAATCTTTTCGACCAACTGCCCTATGTTGAGCAAATTACTTTGCATGCCTTGTATATATAATACATTGGAAATTACTTACCTTTTGGCATTATTTCTCATAATCAAAATAACATCAGTACCTTCAACTTCTAGAGTATTGTCATTTGTAAATTTCACCATGTTCTTCATCGAGGGGTTTATGTTGACAAACCAATATTTCCTACTAGTCATGTATGATGAATATCCTGAATACAAGTATCATTGGTCCTTGAATCTTTCTTCATCTCTTGTTATGAGCATCAATAACATTTCTTCTTCTTCATGTTTTGCAAACTTTACATAATTTTCATGATTCTTCTATTTTTTAGAACAATCACTAAAGTAGTGGCCATACCTCTAACAATTGAAATACTGAATGTGACTTCTATCTAGTTTTCGACAACCACCTTTTCCTCTACCTTCAACATCACCTATGTGGTTACTTTGATATGAGGGTCTTCTTTGATTCGACGAATTTCCTTCTTGTTGGTTTCCTCTACTAGTCAAATTGTTGTATCCTCCTCTACCATTATTGTTGAACCATTTTCCTTTTCCTTTCTTTTCTCTTATTGATTGCGCCTAGATAGCCACATCACTCTTCAACTTTCCTACAACTCTTTCAGTCATTCTTTGTTCATGAGATTCAAACGTATATTGAAGCTCTTCCTTTGTTAATATTGACCAATCTTTTGATTCTTCTATGGCCACTACCACGTGATCAAATTTTGGAGCCAATGACATCAAGATATTTAGGACAACTGATTTTTATGTTAACTCTTCTCAACGTACCTTGATTTGATTCCCCAGTTTTGTAATGCTAGTGAAGAAATTAGTTATGCTTTAACTTTCTTCCATCTAAAGCAATTCATACATTATTTTATGAGTTTGTAACCTGACATCTTTCACTTTCTCAGCGCCTCCAAACAATTTCTCCAAAAATTCTCATGCTTCTTTGGCTAATTCAACTTTATTCAGTTTTTCGAAATTATCTGGACTAACACATTGATGAATTACAAAGAAAGCTTTATAATTATTCTTCTTAAATTCTTTGTGTGTAGCCTTTTGTTCATCTGTCGTGTCTCCTGCAAGTGGCGTTACTCTTTGTTTTACAAGATCCCAAAGATCTTGATAACGGAAAATGGTCTTCATATGCTTACATCAATTCTTATAGTTATTTTCTTTTAGAATTGGAAGATTCGCTGAAAAATTCTCGTTCAGATGATTCATTGCGCTATGCTTCCCAATATTTACACAATCAGTTCTCTAGATACCAGATGTTGGAATTACACCTAAAACTTGGAGAATTCTGAATCAATCTTAATGAATATAAATTAATTCTTTTGATTGATTTCGCCTCATTGTCTTTACTCTTCACTTGAGTGAATCAATCACATCATGGTTGTAAAGTGATCCCGCTGCACAACGATTATGAAAGAATAAAAAAATGAGTTAGGGAAGAAAATAGAATTAGCGTTTAAAAAAGGGGAAGAAGAAAAAGTTGAGAATTTTACATAAAAAACCCTTTGCTTTTTATTTTGTTCACTACAATATTATGATTTAAACAACTCAACTATTTTATAATGATAAGATACCTCCCTATATATAATATGAGATTTCTTACACTCTAAGAAATCTTCATCTAACCTAACTAAAACAAAGCTAAGTCTAATTCTGTCAAGACATTTCTTTGACATTTCGACTTCTAACAATTTTTGACTCACATTGCATTTCGACGATAACAGACTATCAAAATATTGTTTTGACACAAAGAATTACAATCTCAACAACATCATACATCCACAAAATATACTGGACACATTATCACCATTTAAGCACAATCATCATTTAAGCACTGAAGAGACAAAATTTAAGCAAAATTTTCGGTTGTTTTGAAGGAGTCACCTATTATAATGGATAACATTTGAAGCAAGGGCGAATACAATTTGAATGGTATGATCAATGGATCGAATAGTCGTGTAACACTAACACCATCACACCTATATAAATATTTTTATCTACAATTAGACTATTCTCATCTTTTTCAAGAGTGAGGGTATGGTGCGCAGTGGTTAGCACGAGTTTACATTCTTCAAGATTACATTTCTTTAGAAATTTATTGGTGTACTTAGTTTGATGTATATAAACTCCACTAGGACATTGATTATTTTGAAATCCATTAAATTTTTTAATTCTCCCATCACGCTCATTTTAAATTCTTTCTAAATTATCTAGAAAATTCATAACAAAGCAAAGAATATGTAGGTCCAAAAATAATATCATTCACATATATTTAACCTATAAAAATTCAATCTTAGTTATTCTTCTAAAAATTTTAGTATCCACGTGACCTATTTCAAAACTATTTTCAAGATGGAAATTACTTAAACAATCGTACTAAACTCTAGGAACTTGTTTTAGAGCATCAAATGAACTCATGAGTTTAAAAACATGAAATGGTTTCTTAGAATCTTAAAATCCTGGTAGCTTATTCAATGTAGGCCTTATTTTTGAATAATGAAGACGTGAGTCATTTCACCTTTGTTTTTTATTAAAACTCCTTATGAATTGTGAAAAGGTAGAAATCTCAATATTTCATATTTTCATTATTTTTTTATGTATTTGTTATATTTTGAATTATCCACCCTTTAACTTCCGGCGATAATAGCATTAACACTTGTGTGATCTCCGAGTTTAATGATGGTATTTATTGGAATATTTTTCTTTAAGTTACTTGGGATAATTGTTGGGCTATAAGATCAGCCTGAGTCTTTAGATTTTTTTTTATTTATGCATAATATTCTTAAGATTATTCATGAATTCTTACACAGAATTGCTGGTTTGGGCGGTCATCTTGTCAAGAGCCAATTCCCAATGTATCTTATTTTGTGTAGGTTGAATAGTTTGACATCAAAGATAACACCTTTGACATTTCCTTTTGGATCGACCTTGTTGGTTTCTCCAAGAACAATTGAGATGATTTCTTCAAGCTTATGTGTAAGTGCTCAAATAAAGGTTGTTCTATTAATGATCATCTTGGCTCTTGAGAAAATTCATTGACTCCATATGTTTGTCACCAATTAAACGGGCCTCACAATGCATAGTAAAATGGGTCCTCCACACACATCACACCTTATGTTGTTCATTTGTTTACCTAAGTTGAGTGTCACCATTCTCTTTTCTACCTCAATTGTCACTACATCTTGAGTATTTAATTTGTCGAGCTTACGTATATTCACGAAAATTGTATCAATGAGATCTTCCTTAGCATTGGAACATCTTCCATATATATCCAACTTCTCGTTTGCAGGAACAACTTAGATAATTTTTGTCGTTTGAGTAGCAGTTTTAAAATTTGAAAAACTCCCACCTATTGTATTTGGTACCCGACTTTGTATAGAGTTTTAGGGCATTGAAAAATATCGGCATAAAGTCTATGTCATATAAATTATATGTTGGGCATGCAGCTAGAATCTTCTTCAATCTTTTGTAGCTTTACCTAGTGACTCTTCTTCTTTTTCTATAAAAGTGGATATGACATTACCGTTTTCTAATAAAGAGGGGTGGGGGGAAGTATTCATTAGAAAATGTTTTATCCATGGAATTTATGTAGTTCTGCTTCATGTTGGTAATTTGTCAAACCATACCATCACGTATTCTTTCAAGGTGAAGGGAAAACATCTCAACATTTTCCTTCTTTTACATGCATTTCCTCTCTAATAATGGTAGAAATGGCGAGGAAGTTCCTCAAGTTATTGTTGGCATCTTTATTAAGCCGCACAATGAACTATATTTTTCAACTAGCATAACAATGTTGTGTGTTAGGTATCAGAATAACATGAAATAATTATAACACAACTAAAATATAAGAGAATATTATAGAAATGAGAAGAAACACAATTGAATGATTATAGGATGATTCATAAACAACAATATGAGTTCTCTATATATAAGAGACTCATGTACTAAAATAAGTTGATATATATTTAATAAATTATGCTTAATCTTCTCTTTATCATAGAAATCAGTGATTTCTAATGCTTTGACATTTTCTACAAAACAAATGATTTTATGTTCTCACAATCTCCCACTTAAAGTCATTTTGTTTGTTTCCAAAATTTATATCCCTTGTTAATTCCATGTTGCTACGTTTTAGATAGGCTATAAGAAGAATTGCACCAATAAAACTTGTCAACGTTGATCGTCTTTGTCATAACATCTGCTAGGTTGTCTTTTATGTGAATCTTCTGCAAGTCCACACTCCCTTCATCTACTACTTCACGAACGAAATGGTATTGAACTCCTATGTGCTTTGTCTTGGAATGAAAAACTGGATTTCTTGCAATTTGTAAGGCACTTTGATTGTCACAATACACTATAATTTTTATTGTTTGTATTCGAGCTCTTCCAATAACTTTGAATCCATATAGCTTCCTTGCATGCTTGAGTAGCTGCCATATACTCAGCTTCTGTAATAGATAGAGCTACAACAGTCTGCAATTTAGATAATCATCTTACCGCTCCTACTACAATTGTAAACACATAGCCTGTAGTAGATTTTATTTTGTTAAGATCACCTACATAATCTGAATCAACATATCCTCTAACACCAAATTCTAATCCTCTAAAACATAATGCAACATCCGAGGTTCCTTTAATGTATCTCAGGATCCTCTTCACAATATTCCAATGCTCTTTACCAGGATCTATCATAAACCGACTGACCGCTCCCACTGCTTGTGCAATGTCTGGCCTTGTACATATCATGGCATACATAAGGCTTCCCACCACTGATGCAAAGGGTACTCAAGACATTTTCATCCTCTCCGCTTCATTGCTAGGATTCATACTTGAGGATAATTTATAATTGATAGGAAGTGGGATATATATTGGCTTACAGTCTTGCATGTTGAAGTGCCGCAAAACTTTTCGTAGATAATTTCTTTGAGAAAGCCAAATCTTTCTATCTTTTCTATCTCAGTGAACTTGCATCCCTAAAATCTTGTTTGCTGGCCCCAAGTCCTTCATGTCGAACTCCCTAGCCAATTGTGCCTTCAATTCTTGGATTTGATCTTTGTTGGGGACTACCACCAACATGTCATCCACATATAACAACAAAATAATGAAAGCATTTTTATCAAACCTCTTGTAATATGTACAATGATATAAGCTCAATCTCTTGTATCCAAGGCTAATAATGAAAGAACCAAATCTCTTGTACCAACACCTCGGCGTCTGCTTTAAACCGTATAGAGATTTGGTCAACCTGAAAACCAAGTTTTCTTTTCCTTTTTCTTCAAAACCTTTTGGTTGTAGCATATATATTTCTTCTTCAAGTTCTCCATGAAGAAAAGCAGTCTTTACATCCAATTGTTCAAGATGTAAATCATAAGCATCACACATAGCTAACACTACTCTGATAGTGGTAAGTCTAACCACCGAAGAAAATATTTCATTGAAATCATATCCTTCCTTTTGAGGATATCCTTTAACCACAAGTCTTGCACGATATCTTTCCACTTGATCATTACCATCACGCTTAATCTTATAGACCCATTTTTTGCTGATGGCTTTCCGACCCTCTGGAAGTACAACAATATCCCATCTCTTATTTCTATGTAAGGCTTCCATTTCTTCCCGCATTGCTGCCATCCATAGAGAATCACTTGAGCAACTCATAGCCTCTTGAAAGGTTGATGGTTCTCCATCTTCTATTAGAAGACAATATGCATCGCGACTTTCCATAACATAGTCTGACTGCCAATTTGGTTTCCTTTTCTAACATGTTGGTCGTCGAACTTCAACACCATTAGGTTCCTCTAGTACTTGTACCTCGTGCTCTGGTTCTGCTTCAAAAGAATCATCTTCTACATACTTTCCATCTATATGAAAAGTAGTGACATCTTTAGAAGTACTATCATTTTCCTATTCCATTTGCAGTTCATTCTCTACAAAGATTACATCCTCACTGACAATAACCTTACGAGAAGTGGGATCTCACAGGCGATACCCCTTGACACCATCAGCATAGCCAAAGAATATGCATTTCCTGGATTTTGGATCCATCTTAGTTCTTTCTTGGGAGTTGTACATCATGTACACAGGACATCCAACCACAAGTAGAGTAGAATAATCAGCTGGCTTTCCTTTCCATATCTCCATCGGAGTCTTTAAACCAATTACACTTGATGGCGGTCTATTTATCACATAACATACAGTTTTCACGACTTCTGCTCAGAATGACTTAGCTAATCCCGCAGTTCGCAACATAACTCTAGTCCTTTCTAGGAGAGTTATATTCACCCGTTCTGCTAAACCATTCTACTAAGGTGTATGAGAAACTGTAAATTGTCTCATTATACCCTCTTCCTTGCAAAATGCCAAAAAATTATCATATGTATATTCTCCTCCATTGTCTGTCCTCAAGCACTTAATCTTCTTTCCAATTTCAAGCTCAATTAGTGCTTTGAATTGCTTGAATATTGAAAACACACTTGACTTCTTCTTGATTGGGTATATCCACAATCTCCTGGAGTAATCATCAATGAATGATACAAAATATTTTGCTCCTCCTATGGACATTTGCGGCGACTCCCACACATCATAATGAATCAAGTCAAGTATGTGTTTGCTCTTAGTAGTTAATCTATCAAACTTCAACCTATTTTGTTTGCTTACTACACAATGCTCATAGAAAGGTAAACTTACTGATTTGAGCCCGGGTAAGAGATCATGTCCCGCAAGAACTTTCAAGCCTTGTTCTAACATGTAACCCAGTCTGCGATGCCACATTGTCGTTGAGTTTTCTTGACTAGTTGATGCAATTGACACATCACCTTCTTGCAATGTCTCTCCCATAAGAATGTACAGATTTGCAGATAACTTTTTTTCCTTCGTCACTACTAGAGCATCTCTCACCACCTTCAAGATCCACTACGCCAAAAATAAGTTTTAGCAGCACATAAAAGAAAGCGCTTTTGGAAAAAAGCGCTGCTGTAGGTTTTAAAAAAAATTCGCTTAAAAACGTGCTTTCAAAGGGTGCCTTAAGAAAGCGCTTTTCAAAAGCGCTTCTAAAGGTCACCATTAGAAAGCGCTTTTTGGGAAGCGCTGCTAAAGTTGGCCTTTCAGAGGGTACCTTAAGAAAGCGCTTTTCAAAAGCGCTGCTAAAGGTCAGCCTTAGAAAGCGCTTTTCCAAAGCGCTGCTAAAGCTGGCCTTTAAAAAGCACTTTTAAAAGCGCTGCTATAGGATATGCTACGAAAGCGCTTATTGATGTAAAAGCATTGTTATAGATGACCTTTAGAAAGCGCTTTTAAAAGCTCTTTCGTAGGTAGTTTTATAATAAATATCAAAACATAATTCGTATCACTTTTCTATTCTCAGTCAAATTTTCTTCACGAAAAAACCCTAAACCAGAGCTTCTACGGCGGTCAACGGCGCTCCACTTCTCCGACCAACTGCAATTCGTATCAGGTTTCATTTTTTTCCTCATCTCGTATGTGTTTTTCTGGTTTTCGTGTGCTTTTGTTTGCTCCTTCGTAATTCAGGTATTTTTTGCAAGTGTCGTGGTTGATTGATGTACATGTAGCTGGTCCTTTGATGAATTATATCGCCTCCATCTAATAAGTGCTTTCATGATTTCTACCTCAAGATCAACGACTTCCAGATTCATTCATGTTGCAGATCTCAATTTTGTGTGTGTATATATCTGTATATGTGTGTACTTATGACCGTGAGGGGGTGGGGAGTTTAATGGATATAGGTTGTTTCAAGATTACATATCTCGAATCTATGAGTATTTATGGCATTGTATTTTCAAAAATCAAGTCATGGAACCTGGAAAATCATCTACAACAACAAACACGTTGAAACCGAAACATACAATCTTGAAAAACAAAGAAACAAACCAATGTTTCTCCCGGCAGCAGAAGGCCACTCACTTGCCATTTTGTCTGCTTATCTATTGAACTGGTTGAGATCAGGCACAGTAAACAAATACATTAGCAACACCAATGTGTTTGAGCATTCAGGGAAGTTTTACTCAATTGCTGAAAGTCACATGCCACAAGTGATTGATATATTTTCCTTGAAAACTTTGAACAATTGGGAACTCAGTGAAGCTTGGAATCTACCTTTTACAAGTCATCCAAAGGTTTTTGTTTAACTTTTACTATATTTGTAAATCAACACTTTTAACACTCTTTCATTGTTTGTTCAGTCACAAATTCTTTTTCATGTATCATCACAGAAAGCTCCAACTACAGAAGAGCTAGTTATATTTAGTTTTGCGCCAACTAAACCTTATGTTGTGGTTGGAATTATTTCTGGTATGATCTTGTTCTTTGTAAATGAAAAAAGTTGAAAAAATAAGTTTATTTAATGCTAATTATTTACTTTCAGCATTGAACAATAACTATGACTACGAGAGTTTGACATATTTCTTTTTCTCTCTTATTTTCCAGCTGATGGAAAGAAGTTGGTTCATAAAGTTGATATCAAACTAAACATGTGTAGTCTTTGCCATGACATAGGTGTTACGCAAAGGTAGCAAGCATTATAGACTATTAAGCTTTCTTGCAAAACAAGAAATCAAAATTGCATTGTAGAATATGTTTTCATGTGATTTTGTTTTTGCAAGTACAATGTAATCATGGATTTCCACTAACCATTGATCTTATCATACTTCTAAGAGGAGGACCGTGAGTACATATGAATTGAATGCATTCAATTTAAGATATTGAAAAGTGAAGCTACTAAGATTCACTTGTTTCAATGTAGATTGATGAAGTATGATAAGAATGAATACGCAAGGATTGGTGTAATGCCTCGCTATGGTAATGCCGAGTCTATCAAATGGTTTGAAGTGAAACCTAATTGCACCTTTCATATTATCAATTCTTTTGAGGATGGAGATGAGGCAAGTTGTTATCATATAAGTGCTTATGTATAAGTTGTTTTTATAATAAAAGATAAAATAAAGTTAAGTTGATTGCAAAGTTATAGAGCTTATAGAAATAAGCTGAAAATTGAAGGAATATCTAATTTTGTGGATCAACAGGTTATAGTAAGGGGATGCAGATCGCTTGACTCTTTAGTTCCTAAGCCTGACCCGTGTTCGAAAGAATTTGACTGCTTATCTCGTTCTTATGAATGTAGGTTGAACATGCGAATCGGAGAGGTCAAGGAGAAAGATCTTTATGGTGACCAAGTTGTTTATATGGATTTTCCAATGATCAATGAGAACTTTGTAGGTATTAAGCATAGATATGCTTACACACAAATAGTTGATCACATTGCAAGCTCTACCACTCAAGGTAAGAATATAACTTATAAGATCATGTTTGGTTATGCTATTTCTTAACATGATTATGCTTTGGTGTTATTTAGACGTGCAAATGTATAGAGGTTTAGCAAAGCTATATTTTGAAGAAGCAAAGGTAAAAAAAAATTGATATAACAAACTCTTTAGTAACATTAATTATGAATGTGATAACTTAGATTATTTTGTGAAGCAGATAGAAAAAGATGAAGGTATAAAGATGGAATATCATATGTTTGAGAAGAATACATATTGCAATGGAGCAGCCTTTGTGGCTAGAGATGGAGGTGTTGAAGAAGATGATGGTTGGATCATTACTTTTGTTCACAATGAAGATACTAACAAATCTCAAGTAGGTTTAGTAGTTTGTATTCTTGCAAATTGCAATTATTACTAATTAAAACATTTATCAACACATTTACTAATTTTCTTCTATTCAATTTTTTTAGGTTCATATAATTGATACAAAGAATTTTTGTGGTCAGACAGTTGCCAAAATTGAATTGCCTTGTAGAATCTTAGGTAACCTATGAAAGCGCTTTTTCACAAAAAGCGCTGTCTAAGGTAAACATATGACAACGGTTTTCCAGGAAAAAGCGCTGCTAAAAGACCACCTATGAAAGCGCTTTTCCAGAAAAAAGCGTTGCTAAAAGCCTACCTAAGACATCGTTTTTCCAGAAAAAAGCGTTGCTAAAAGAAAACTTACGAGAGCGCTTTTCCAGAAAAAAACACTGCCTTAGGTAGACCTATGAAAGCACTTCTTCATAAAAAAGTGCTGCCAAAAGCCTACTTAAGAGAGCGCTTTTTAGAAAAAATGCTGTATTAGGTAGACCTACGAAAGCGCTTTTCATTAAACAAAAAGCGTTGCTAAAACCTATAGCAGCGCCACCTTAGAAAGCGCTTTTAAGCGCTTTTAAAGGCCAAAAAAAGCGCTTTCATCTAATTGTCCAATAGACAATAAATTCTTCTTCAACCCTTTCACATGTCTCACCTCTTGAATTGTGCGAACTGTACCATCATACATTTTCATTTTCATAGTACCAACACCAACAATTTCTAAGGCGTAATCGTTTCCCATGAACACTGATACTTCGGAGATAGGTTGATAAGTGTAAAACCAATCTCGTCGAGAAGTCATGTGCCATGTTGCTCTTGAATCAATTATCCAAACATCAGTGAGCTGTTTACTATCTTTGGAATTAGTTGTTGCTCCGCTATATAGAATCTCTCCATCATCAGAGGTATTGGCAATACATCCTTGAGATGAACTTGCCTCAGAAGACTTCTAACCATTCTTCTTAAACCAACAAATGCTCTGATACCATTGTTTGGTATCAGAATAACATGAAATAATTACAACATAGCTAAAATATAAGAAAATAGTATACAAATGAGAAGAAACACAATTGAAAGATTATATGATGATTCATAAACAACATATGAGTTCTTTATGTATAAGAGACTCATATACCAAAATAAGTTGATACATATTTAATAAATTATGCTTAATCTTCTTTTTATCATAGAAATTAGTGATTTCTAATGCATTGACATTTTCTACAAAACAAATGACTTTATATTCTCACATTGTGTTGAACTGAAACTTTTATATATTGGTTTACGATGTTCAAGTTGTTCTAGCCCAATGCATGATCCCCATAGTCTTTTAAGTAATCTTTCTTCAGGTGGAGCAACGATGAAGACAGACATGTTACTCGCACGTTTAGCTAAATAATAGTAGTCAAGAGTATATTTTGACCGTTAAGATACAAGTTTTGTTTATAAATACTCATTGTAGATATAATTTCATACAAAATCAAATAATAGCATTTCTCCTTTATATTTGACCTACACTTACTTAGGTTTTCTTTCGTCAAATAATTCTAGAAAAATTCAATAATTCACACTTAAAACTATTCGGAGGAGTTTATGAATATTCAGGAGAAGGACACAATTTCTTACTTGACGTAATCTTTGAATAAAAAGAGAATCTACTGGAGGAATCAAGAGTGAGAGATTCAACTCTTTGTGGTGGAGAGATTTGTTAGACTTGGATAAAGAGGAAGGAGGTGATGGGAATAGTTGGTTTGATAACAAACTATCTAGAGAAGTGGGGGACAATATGGAAACGTCAGTTTGGGATTGAAGAAGTCTAAAGAGTATTTATCTCAGACTATATATGAATATTTTGGATAAGAATTGCAAGCTGGGTGACTTAAATAACTCTAAAAATGGTGGGTTAGTGTGGAACGGCAGATGGGACCAACCTCTTGATGAGGAGAACATAAGGTGGGAGGAGAAATTGAAAATGAGGATTCAAAGGGTCTCTTTCAAGGACAATACTAGGAATTAGTAGATTTGGTTTAAGAATGTCTATACTATTAAAGGTGCATATTATGTGATCATGAATGGAGTAAGCATTGCTGGTGAGGAGGATAGGGAGTTGGCGGCGACATGGAGCAACTTAGTTCCATTCAAAGTCTCGGTTCTTGTGTGGTGAGTATGGTGTAACAAAGTTCATTCTAGAGATAATATAGTGAAAAGAGGTATCTTAGTAATATCTCAAACTTCATGCCCTCATGGATTTCTTGTAGAGGAAAGTGTGTCTCACATTTTCATCGAATGTTCGTTAGCTCATGTTGTATGGAGCGAGGTCCTAAGGTGGCTCAATATTATTTTTGTTTCCTATAATTCAGCTATGCAGAATTTTCTACAGTTTGCAAAGCTCAACAGGCGTGGAAGAATTCAACAAGAAAGATTTTTTGTCATCTGGTTTGCAAGTATTTGGACCATTTGAAAGAGGAAAAACGAGAAGATCTTCAAAAAAGTGGATAACAATAAAAGCAACTTCATAGAAGATATTCAGGTATTATCGTTGCAATGGCTAAAGGAAAACATTAGTGGATTTAATTACAACATTCATCAATGTATGACAAACCCAAAATAATGTATTGGTTGGAGAAATAAATAGCTTTGCATTTGTGGTCTGGGGAGCTGTTTCGGTTGGTTATCAGCGTCTGAAGGTGTTTCTTCAGGCTTGTTTCAGTTTTGTTTCAGCAACTGGAGGCGATTATGCAGGCTTTGAAGTCCGGTTTTTATTACTCGGGTATATGTTTAGTTGTTGCCTTTGTTATAAGTAGGAAGGCATTGAAATTACTTTTAGAAGTTTATTGTGTTGTGTCATAATTTCCTGTTAGAGTGTACTGGTGTAAGGTATGTGTTCGCCTGTTAAAGTTTCTCGGGGTTAATCCAAATCTTGTTTAGGTTTTGATTAGTACATATGACTAATTCTTTTGGTGTTTGTAATGACTCTGTTTGGTATTGCTTATGTTAGTACTACTGACTTTAATACAAGTTATCTATGTTTCTTGTTCTAGGTTGGCCCAATTACTAGAATTGGTCCAATCTGCTTCTATCCTTGACATGGCGCAACAATAGTGGCCTAGCATCCTGGTCGACCACGCCCCTGAGCATACGACCAGCGACGCCCGACACACACACCTAACCCAGTCAGCAGTTGTCTCCCGTCAGCCTGACTCGAGTCGAGTAGACAACCAAGAACCATCCATAACGACCATCTTCTCGTAATCCACCTCCTTCCCAGATCCAATGACTAGTTACGGACACACCTGCCTATTTTGACTAAGTCCTGACAGTTACCTATTTTTGCGGACCCGCATATCTAGGCCTAAAAATAGGAACCAGTGGCCAAGCGCTGGGGGAATTATATATACCCTCACACATGTGAGGGCCAGGTACCGAATATCCATTATTCATCACTAAAACCCTAATACTTTGCTTGTATCTCTTTTGCTTCCGTACTTACTTGATCATCATAGTGTCTTGTAGGTACAACCCCCCTTTTTTCTCCTTGACTTTCTAGCTCGACAGAAGATCATCATTCGACCACCTTGGAGGTTCTGATCAACGGTAAGATCAGTGGTGCTGTCTGTGGGAAGTTATCTTCTTTGTTTTCTATTCCCCAGAATCTGAAGACCAAAGATCCTTCTCATTCATCAATCATGGCCGATTGTGATGATCACCACCTATCAAGAAAGAACGCACTTTCCCCAATGCATAAGATCGACAGAAGTCAAGAACATCCTCACCTCGAGGATAACCTTGGCTTCTATGATGGCCAGACTGCATCCCTAGATTCAGACAATGCCCAGCACGACGACACCAGTTCTTGGACGAGCAGCATCCCAATAACCCTACCGAGAAACTATCGGAGATTCTGTAACCAGTTCCCATTTCTGATAACGTCGACTCGACCATTGCAGCATTGCTCGCTTACCTCAACCAGACTAACGCCATTATCCTGCAGCAGAACAAGAAGATAGGGGCCTAGGGGAAAAGCAGTAAAAGTATCCTCCTCAGGGACACCAATGAAATGATTCCCCCAGCATATTTCCACGTAGACGGGACCTTCTGCCAAGAAAGGAGAGGCGTGACGTTTCTTTCTTCAAGAAACGCAATTGCACACCTCCTAAGAAAGATCAAAGTTGTCCATCCTCCAAGAAGAAGAAGAGCCACCGCCAAGTTGATCATGGTCGATCACTGTCGCCCAAACCAAGACAATACCGAATGAGTCATTCCCCCTGACGAGACAACAATGCCCGACGGGAAAGGAACTATCACTTTCTGCCTTCATCCTTTGAGGAAAGCGATGACAACGAGCCCCGCGGCCCGTTATCAAGAGAGATTATAGAGACCCAACTTCCAATCGGCCTGGAAAAGCCATCCCCGTTGGGAACGTATGACGGTACGATCGATCCTGATGAACACATAGAGATTATCGATGCCCTCCTCGACTATCAAGGGGTCAGGGGAACCATCAAGTACAAACTATTCCCGACTACCCTGAGGAAAGGAGCCTTATCTTGGTACAAAAGCCTTTTGGACGAGTCTAATACCTCCTGGAAAGAACTGAGAAGGATGTTCTCGAGGAACTTCACCGCCTCCCGTCAATAGCCAAAATCATAAGCTTTAGTTGAAGCGGTTATCCAGGGCAGAGACGAGTCTCTGCAAGCATATATCAAGCGCTTTAATAAAGAAGCAGTACAAGTCTCCATGACCGACACCATGAAGAAATACCTTCTTGAACACGGGCTCCGTTGTCGTAGCGACTTTGCAAAAGTAGTGGGCATTAAATCACCAGCCACACTCGACTCCCTCCTCCTCGAGGCTCGAGTGTACATTCAATACGAGGAGAAAGAGGCCGCTAACAACACCATGGAATCAAGGCACTGAGAAAGTTCCAAGTCCTCAAGAAGCGGAAAGCCCTCGACATTTCATTCGGGGGAGAAAAGAAACGGGAGTAAAAATCCCGAGACTCAAAAGATTACAAGGGGCATGTTTGTCAGTTTCATGACTACACCCCTCTGACCACTTAAAAGGAACATATTTTGTCAGAATGTGCCAATTCTGAGTTTAAACAGGCTGGGTTGCGCTTTCCCTGACAGACACCCTCCAAAACCCGGAACCGACAATAGAAAATACTGCAGGTTCCATAAAAACCATGGTCACAACACCGACGATTGCATCCATATTAAGGACGAAAACGAGATAATAATCCGAGACGAGCACCTCAAGTAGTACAAGAAGAAAGAGGGTGCCCGCGAGGAGGCTCCAGAAACAAAGAGCACCGAAGAGGGGAAGGAGTCCCCTGACATCAGCATTATATCGGTCACCATGAGTATCTCGCGACCAAAAGATTTCTACTTCTCAAGAATGGAGAATGCCCCATTGTACTTCTCCTCTTACAATCCTTGGGAGTCATTCCTCGCTGTGATAGTCATCTCCGGCGGGGGATTCAACAAGTATACAGTAGGATCCGTAAAAAGAATGTTCGAGCAACTTATAGAAGCCAACTCTGACATGGATGCCACATTAAACAAGTTCTGATGAGGCTCTCGTCCCCTCACTTTCTATAGGGAGGAATTATCAGGCAGAGCCCCAAACTTGACTATCCCACTGCTCGTGAGGGCTCGCATGGAAAACTTTGATGTTCGATGCATACTGGTCGATCAAGTAGCTCGGTAGACATCATGTACACTAATGTGATCGCTACCCTACATCTAAATGAAATCCACTTGACCCCGTATGTAGGATCAGATCTCCAGGGCTTCAACGGGGCCAATACCAAACCCTTGGGGTATGTCAAGATGATCGTCACCTGTGATACAGTGGCTGAACTGACTGTTTTGAAAATGCTGGTTTGCGTTTTGCGTTTTATATTTGCAAAATGTCGCGGTAAGCAAGAGTCGCCACCGGCTTTTATTTTATCCAACCGGAAAGGAAAAAAGCACAGAAAAATTCCTTTTTCGAGATATTCTGAGTACGGGGGTAGATTATAGAAAGGGAAGGTGTTAGCACCCTTTCTATCCGTGGTTTTCCACGGGCTCTTAGGTACTTGCTCATCTTTTAGAAATTGCTTGTGTGTGTTTGTTTTGAAAAAGTTTTGTTTTACTTTGTTTTAACCCTTGTTTCTGTCCTCAAGAGTGTTACGAAGTGTTTTTGAAAAACATTGTTTGAAAAGTGTTTGGTGTGAAAAAGTTGATTTGAGCAAGTACCTACTAACATCTACCTACTCGAAAAAGGATCGTTTCTGTTCTCGTTTCCTTTAGACAGCGCTATCCTATTATTAAGGAATAGGAAGCACCATTGTTGGAGTTGTAAGGGTCAATTCAAAAGGGACGTACGATCACTAAAGCAATGTTAGGATGTCTTAGTAATAACCCTAGAGTCTTAAGATTATATTTGAGGCAACATTTCCGAGGCGATGTTTCCGAACGGAACTTTTGATCTTTGTTAGATATGAGGGAAACCACTAAGACACCCTATACTTAATGACAGTTTATCGAAGGCAACCGAAGTGAGAGTATACCCTAAGAGTGTGCATGTGCGAGTGATTTGATTTCAGATATTATCTTTGCACATTAGGGTTTTCTAGCCGTTTTAAATTATCATGCAATCTTGTCATACAATCCTATTAACATACATCTAAATAGTTAATATTTGCAAGAATTAAAATGCGAGAAATAAAACCTACGCTATTACAAGGCTTCGGGGTAGGGATTTATTACATAGCCAAAAAACCGTAAAACGATAAATAAAAGAAAATCCTAATTTAAACTATTACATACCGTGAGCAGTTACATTAATATTGCAAAACTAATAATAAACGTGCGCGAGGAATCGAAAACGATAGATTTAGGGTTTTGACCCCAACTACCTAATTGTAATTTACAAGAAAAAATCATATTTTTGTCGTTTTTTGCGCTATTTTGAGAAAATAAAGTTTTATTGAATAAAAAATAACCTAATCACTAATTAATTTTAATTTAAGAAGAATAATTAAATTAACCAATTTTTGTATTTTTTTGTATTTTATTTGAGAAAGAAATAAAAATTAAATCAAAAGGAAACCCTAATTTTTTCTAATTGATTTTAATTATATACAAAAGTTAGAATTATCCTAAATTAAATTTAAACTAATATTAAATTAAATTTGATAAAATAAAATAAAAATAAAAAAACCTAATTCTAAATTTGTGAGACTTGATTTTATGATTTTTTGTGAAAAAGAAATTAATTGTGGTTAAAAAATAACTAAACTAATTAAATAAATAAAAGAATATTAAAGAAAAGAAAGAATGGGCATGGTGTTGTTCTAGCAAAGGGGGGGGGGTGCCGTTTTGCAAATCTGAGCCCAATAATTCCTGGCTTTTGTTGACTTTTCCAGATCCCATGTGCTTGCTTGATTGGGCGTATGGTGGACCCTCATGGGAAGGCCTTGGATCTGGTATGTTGATGATCTGATTGGTTGGATGCTGATGATGTATGGTGGACGCAAGGGGTACCGGCGCACATGATTATGCAAAGCAAAATAATATGAAACCAAGGTTGGGACCTGGGTGATCGAACCCAGGTCCTTAAGTATTCCTCCACTACGCGCTTGCCAGCTGAGCTGGTTGTGTTAGTTGTGTAAATAATGACAAATGAATATTATATGATAAAACCAAGATATTAATTCTTAAAACACGCGCAGATTCAAACGGCCCATTCACAACATGCCACACCATCGTCTTCCTCGTTGCCTCTGTCGTTTTAGATCAAATACTTTTACCTACGGACACTGGCCACAAGTACAACCCTTGTCCCCTCCAAAATCCTGTATACGCATGATAAATCAAAACCAATGGTACCAATCAACTCGTTGCAACCTCACGAGCATCACGGTACCATCATCCATGCCTAATTGTACTTGTACAAGAAACCCCTAAAAACAAAGCAAAAACCCTAACCATGGCACTTTCATGTTCAGTCAGTAAAAATGCAATTAAATATAACCATTAGCTTGCAAATATCACAAGGTTTAAGAATATGCCAATCAATCATGTTAAAGATGCCAGAATTAAGGTTTTCAAATTCAAGAAAATGCATAAACCGTATGACTATTACAATGTGATTCTGAGCGCGGGGAAGCTTACTAATGGTTGCAATATAATCCAGGGATGTCCAACAAACGATTGGGATGACTAGAATGCCTTGAAGTAATCTGTAACTTGGAAATCAGTTTGCAACTTTTCTTGAATTTTTTGAAACTTGTTTTCTCTCTTGCACGCCTCTAACCTCTTTTTTTGGTCTGCAATTATTCCTTATGTATCCGAGAATGTATTAGGGTTACAATTGGTTTCAAATCTTCTCCAATTATGATTATTGATTCATGATTTGATCCTTGTGCAAAATCTTTCCAAATCAATCAAATCCAATATTTTTGTGTCCATATGAGTCTTGCACGATTTGATCTTACTTCCAGCTGTGTAATGGACATAATCATGCACAAAATCTCAAAATTTAATTAGCTTTTCATATTTTTACTATTTTATATTGATTTTATTTTATTTAATTGAAATAAAATCAAGATAAATAAAAAAAATAAAATAATGACAAGTGGAAGGGCTCATGGGTCGTGGGTCACATTACAAACTCAGTGCAAGCATAAAAAGTTGGGCCCATTTGACAAAAAAATGCAATTTTGGACACTTTTGACTTTTGGCAATTTTACAAAAAGGGTCAACTTTACCAATACATAACTCTCTCAATTTTGACCCTAGAGAGGTGTTCTTGGACTTTTTAGAAAGCTTAAGATGTCCTCAAAGCAACACTTTTGGTCTCATCTCAATTGAGTCTTCCATGTTCATGTTTGAAGCTTTGACTTAAAAGGTGTTTTTGTTGACTTTCCAAAATGACCTATAATGTCCAAATTCATATCTTCTTGTGAGTGCATATTTTGAACTTGGGAGATGAAGATGAATTGTATGGAATTGCATCCTCTTCAAAATGAACTTTGGATGGGTAATGTTTGATAAAGTATGAGAAAGTTATGCTTGGTCAAAGTTGAGTTGACTTTTCCTGTAAAACCCTAATTTAGCAACTTTTGGGTTTTGATGAATTGTGAGAAATCCTTGAGGAATCATGATCAACCCTTGATAATGTGATGAATAATACTTCAAAATGATAATGTTGACCAAAAATCTTGAAGTTTGCTTGTATGTGGGCCACAGTTGACTTTTGCTCTAGCATAGTCGATTTTTTTAGGCTTTTGAGCAATTGACTGAGCAAACTTCCTCTGCAAGGCTTGAAACTTGACATGGATAATCTTGAGAACATATTAGGACAATTATGAGCATTTGGGACCCTTTTGATTCAAACATCTTGATGCAAAATGAAACCCTAATTTGGGGTAGAGTGCCTTAGGAGAGAGTTTGTCTGGTCAACCCTTGGACTTCCTTGAGTAATTTGAGGACCTCGCTTGGAATTTATTGACAAATATGGGAGGGAAAATTTTGGGGTACAACAGCTGCCCCTTTTCAATCTTCTTAAACCTGAGGATGTAGATTGGCTTGTCTGCCTTTCGTGATCGGAAGGTTGAAGATGATTGAACACTAGAGTGCCCAGAAATTTGGACTCACATGAAGTGGTACTTGTCTTGCGATATCGGGAATGGGATTATAGATGCCATTTGGAATTTAATGACTGGAGATGGGCTTAAAGATTCCATCCGAAGAAGTGTCGATCGCATAAGAGATTCCTCTACAAGAACCCGTATACCTGTTGTTTGAGGAAGATTTCACTGGGGAATGTTGGTCTCTGTTTTGGGAGAAATAGAATTTTAGGAGCTTCAGTCGTCCGTTATTCTACTGGGGAATCATCTCTTGGTTGAGGAGGTGAAAATGCACTACTATCTGGTCGTGCTCCAGGTTTTGCAACGACTTACTGGGGAGATGAGATTAAACTTGCTATCTGGTTGTGCTCCAGGTTTTGCAATTTCGTAATTCTTATCTGGTCGTGCTCCAGGCTTCAGAAGGAATCAAGTGGTCATTCGGTCTCATTCGGGTTTCAACTTTAATTCAAGGCATACTAATATCCGGTCGATTTCCAGGCTTCATAGTAATTGGCCGAGTAAACTTCTATTTGTTTGGATTCCAAGCTTCGTAGTACCTTATACTGTTATCTGGTCGTGTCCTAGGCTTCAATGTCCTTTGCCGCTATCTGGTCGTGCTCCAGTCTTCACAGCGTCTTATACCGTTATTTGGTCATGCTCCAGTCTTCACGGTGTCTTATACCTATTATCTGGTCGATTCCAAGCTTCATGGCATCTTGTATTTCTATCTGGTCGATTTCCAGGCTTCACAATAACTTGCTGAGGATTAAGCTATTTTCCGGTCGACTTCTTGGCTTCAAAGCTTATATTTAAGACATACCACTATCTGGTCAATTCCAGGCTTCGTAGTATTCTGGAGAAATCAAGATATTATTCGGTCGATTTCCGGGCTTCATAGCTTAAACTGGAATAGAAATCTTAGTATCAATTTGGCTGAACCAGAGAAAACTTGCGAGAACTTTATTGTATCTTTCCCTGAAAGGCAAAGAGTTAGTCGTATGTAATTTCATGATGTATGAAATGTATTGAGTAATGATGTTCTTAAAATAAATGATATTGTGATGTATGATGCGTATGCGCATGCTACGATGTATAGATATGCAATGTTCTTGTGACATCTTCCGGCTGGGGAGAATAAATCCTGGACTGCTATTGGAGAGTACACAGAATTGAGTTCTTCGTTCTCGTTGGGGATAGTGACCAAAGATGATTAGCTGGAGACTTGTGTCTGTCCTGCTTGAGAACATTCCGCCGGGAGAGACTCTGTTTGAGAATAATCCTGTGGGAGAGTGACTCTGTGATGGAAGAGAGATACTCTGTTAGATGATCTGTTGACTTGGAGAAGTAAGCTCCGCTGGTAGTGAACTTATATTGCTGGTGATAGATAAACTCTGCTTGGGGAGAATTTTTCTGACTCATTCACGATTATGAACCTTGGCTAGGTAGAGCTAACACCACTGTCTTTGAACACTTCCTACTCTGCGGGGAGTGTATGTATCTTTAGTCATATTCTAAAGCTGACTCTGCCCCTGTACCTGGTGGGTAGAGCACCTGTAAGGTTTGGACACTTCTTGTTTGCCCTTGTTCCTGGAATTACGAGTAATTGTGTTTTGTTTCTTATGTAAATATTTATGAGCAACAATTATTTTCAAATGCATATATCAAGAATGAATCATTGGACATTCTTGCAAAACAAAACAGAAAAAGAAAAAACAAGTTGAAATTTGTGAGATTGAATTGTATTGATTTTTGAAGTTGGCCTATAACAGCCGTTTTGTACAAGAGGCTGGCGTCCTAGTAAGAGAACGCCGCCGAAGGAACATAAATTATACAATTTGTGTAAAATAAAGAAAAACAGCTATGTGAAACAATCCCATTGGGTTCCAACCCTGCTATTGCCTTTATATCCTCGAGCGTCTCATCACTTTGCTACTTGGTCGAAGGCAGATCAGATTGATTGGCACCGTCCGAGCTTGATAGTCGATAACAAAGTCTGGTTGCAAGATCATCCAATGAGATATAGTGTTACACTTTGATCCCTAATTTTTGCCTGGACCGCCCTTTCAGGTTTTCAGTCCACCGGGATACCCTTTTTTGCCCAAGTTTCCTTTCCAGGTTTTCGACTTGCCGGGTGTACAGTTTTTTCATTTTCATCCCTTACTTTTGCCCGAACCCTTTTGGTTCGCCGGGAAGCCCTTATTTTTTCCTAGGCCAGTCAACCTAGCGGGTATTTGATTATGCGTAGTATCTTTTCACTATGTCTGCATTGACGGGGTTAGGAAGGTCGTCACCATCCATGGTGGTTAGAATCATAGCTCCTCCCGAGAAGATGTTCTTAACCACAAATGTCCCTTCGTAAGTGGGGGTCCATTTGCCCCTAGGATCACCTTGCGGCAGTATGATGCATTTGATCACCAGATCCCCGACTTGATATTCTTGACGTTTGACTTTCTTATTAAAAGCCTTGATCATTCGCTTTTGGTATGTCTGACCATGACAGATAGCAGTAAGTCTCTTTTCATCGATTAAGTTCAGCTGATCAAGTCGGGTCTGGATCCAATCGTCTTCTCTCAAACATGCATCCTTCATGATCGGGAGAGAGAGTATCTAGACTTCGATGGGTAGGACTGCCTCCATGCCATACACCAGAGAGTAGGGTGTTGCCCCTGTCGAAGTTCGTGCTGAGGCACGGTACCCATGAAGAGCGAATGGTAACATCTCATGCCAGTCTTTGTATGTCACCGTCATCTTCTGCACAATCTTCTTGATGTTTTTATTAGCTGCTTCAACGACCCCATTCATCTTCGGCCGGTAGGGAGAAGAGTTGTGATGATGTATCTTAAACTGTTTGTAGAGCTTGGTGATAATCGTATTATTGAGATTTATACCATTGTCAGTGATGATCCTCTCTGGTACACCGTATCGACATATCAGATTGTTTCAGATAAACCGCACCACGACGTTCTTGGTTACTGTAGCAAAGGAAAAGCTGCCTCAACCCACTTCATGAAATAATCAATAGCTACCAGAATGAAATGATGCCCGTTAGACGCAGTAGGTCTGATCTCACCTATCATATCGATGCCCCACATTGCAAAAGGCCAAGGAGCTGTCAAAACATTCTGAGGAACTGGAGGTACATGCACTTTATCAGCATAGACTTGGCACTTATGACAGGTCCGAGAGTGCTGATAACAATCGGCTTCCGTAGTGGACCAATAATATCCTGCCCGTAGGATTTTCTTTGCCATGGTATGTCCAATGGAATGAGTTCCGAAGGTACCTTCATGTAATTCTGCCACGATCCTTTCCGCCTCGCTTTTGTCTACATACCGCAATAAGGTTGAATCATGGTTACGCTTATAGAGGATCCCATTACTAATGAAGAACTTCGTAGGGAATCTTCTTAAGAACTTCTTATCATTAACAGATGTACTCTCGGGGTACTCTTGAGTCTCAAGATACCTTTTTACTTCGTGAAACCAGGGTTTATCTGCCACCTCTTCAGTATCAATGTCACAACAATGTGCGGGTTCGTCCGGCCTCTCAATGGTAATCTGGGGAGCCTCATTGTCCCACCTAACTTTGAACATATAAGACATGGTAGCTAGCGCGTCCGCTAACTGGTTCACCTCTCTTGGGAAGTGTTCAAAGGTTATCTCCTCGAAGTCTGGGAGCAACGTCAATACATACTCTTTGTAAGGAATAAGATTTGGGTGCTTCGTATCCCACTCGCCTTTGATATGACTGATCACCAAAGAAGAATCTCCGAATACACTCGAGAACTTAATCCTCAGGTCAATAGCAGCTCGCAGACCCAGGATACACACTTCATACTCTGTCATATTGTTGGTGCAGTTAAAACATAATTGGGCGGTGAACGGAGTATGACAACCCTCAGAAGATATAATCATAGCGCCAATGCCATTACCCGACGCGTTTGATGCTCCATCAAAATACATAGACCATCGAGATCCTTCCTCGGGTCCTTCATCCGATCTAAGTTCTTCACAGTCGGTCACCAACATGATGTTCTCGTCTGGGAACTCGAAATTCATGGATTGGTAGTCATCCACGGCCTGATGTGCCAAATGATCTGCCAATACACTCCCCTTGATTTGTTTTTGGGTTGTGTATTGGATGTCGTACTCAGTTAGGATCATCTGCCATCTTGCTATTCTTCTTGACAAGGCAGGCTTTTCGAAGATATACTTGATTAGATCCATCTTTGATATCAATAAGGTGGTGTGAGTCAGCATATACTGTCTCAGCCGACGAGCATCCCATGCCAAAGTGAAGCAAGTTTTCTCGAGCAATGAGTATCAGCTCTCACAGTCGGTAAACTTTTTGCTAAGGTAGTAAATAGCGTGCTCTTTTCTGCCAGACTCGTCATGCTGCCCCAGCATTCACCCCATTGAATTATCCAACACTGTCAAGTATAAGATCAAAGGTCTTTCTTCAACTGGAGGCATCAGAATTGGTGGCTCTTGGAGGTATTTCTTGATCCTTTCGAAGGCGGTATGACATTCATAATTCCATTTTACCACTTGATCTTTCTTCAACAGCTTGAAGATTGGCTCACAAGTAGCGGTCAGGTGTGAAATGAATCTGGAAATGTAATTTAGGCATCCCAAAAAGCCTTTAACTTCCTTTTCTATGAAGGGAGCCGGCATCTCTTGTATGGCTTTCACCTTGGCAGGGTCCACCTGAATACCCTTATCACTAATGACGAAACCCAACAGTTTACCAGACCTTACCCCAAAGGTGCACTTTTTCGGGTTTAACCTCAGCTTGTACATCTTCAACCTGTCGAATAGTTTCTAGAGATGGTAAAGGTGTTCTTCCTCAGTCTGGGACCTTGCTATCATGTCATCAACATAAACCTCAATCTCATGGTGAATCATGTCGTGGAATAAAGCGACCATGGCGCGCTGATAAGTTTCCCAAGCATTCTTCAACCCGAAAGGCATTACCTTATAATAGAAGGTGCCCCACTGTGTAACAAAATTTGTCTTCTCCATGTCCTCAGGAGCCATCTTGATCTGATTGTAACCATAAAAACCATCCATAAATGAGAAGATCTTATGATGCGCAGTGTTGTCGACCAGAACATCGATGTGAGGAAGCGGGAAATCATCCTTGGGGCTTGCCCTGTTCAGATCTATATAGTCCACGCACATCCGTACCTTACCATCCTTCTTAGGCACCGGAACCACATTGGCAACCCACTGCGGATAAGAAGTGATAGCTAAAAATCCCGCATAGAACTGTTTCATGACCTTAGCTTTGATTTTCTCAGACATCTCAGGGCGCATACGGCGAACCTTCTGCTTTACCGGAGGACAATCTTCTTTGGTTGGCGAGCGGTGTACCACAATATCAGTGTCCAAACCAGGCATGTCTTCATAAGACCAAGCGAATATCTCAACATAGTCAGGTAGCATCTGTATCAATCGTTGTTTAACACTGGGCTCTAGATTCGCACCTATCTTAACCTCCTTCCTGTCTTCCTCTGTACCCAAATTCACTGATTCAACTGGCTCTTCATGAGGCTGTATGGCCCTTTCTTCCTGCAGTTATAGTCTATTAAGTTCTCCAAGCATTTCACAATCATCCTCACCTTCGTCCTCGGCTTGGTTGATCGGATTTTCGAAGTTATAACTTGAAGTAGCAGAGTTGTTATCAATGGGATCCAGAGTGGATATGGATCTGCATTATGATATGTAGTGTGTGTAAGAGAATAACTGTTTGGATAGAGAGAGAGACAAAAAAAAGAAAAACAAGGAGCGCAAAATTTATAATCCAAGAAATGTCTAATGTTTTATTAATGATATATGAAATGACAAATAATAAGCCCTCACAAGCAAAGCCAAGGTGCCTCGGGCAAGGCACCGGGCGATAAAGTTTCAAACTGTCTATTACAAACTTCAAAACAAAAGTCAATTACTATGGAATAAAAGAAACAGGTATGAAGTCCTTCGCCGTTCAGTTGTTCTATCCACTATTGGTTGTAGGGTAGATCCAACTGTCAATATCTGAATCTTCTTCACCATCTTCAGCCGCATTAACTCCCTGATTGCTGATACGCAGATGAGGTCTCCCAATCCGTGCGTGCCTAACAGCCCTTTAAGCCCATGTAGTAAATCCCAAACCAAATTTGTCAGTTTTGTGTGTGAAATCAGGGAGTTGACCTCAATTTGTACACCCACCTTCTTCAATTACAGCCCTGGCATCCTTGAGAGAAGCCATCTTCATCGGAGGTTTGTCGGTAGCAATTTCAGTTGACGCCAAAGTCTGAGGGACCTCTTCAAAGTTTTGACAAGGGGTTTCAATGAACTCCCCATCCATCTCCACGTAGCGAAAGGAATTGAGATGACTCACCATATACTCCTCTTCACCTTGCACCGTGACGATCTTCCCCTTCACCGAATATTTCAACATTTGATGGAGCGTGGAAGTCACTGCCCCAACCTTATGAATCCAAGGACGACCCATCAAGCAAGAATATGATGGTCTAATATCCATCACGTAGAAAGTGGATGCAAAAGTTTCAGAGCCAATTTTAACAGGGATGTCCACCTCCCCGTGCACCATCCTTTTTGACCCGTCGAAAGCCCTGACCACAATATTGCTCGGCTTTAGAATCAAACCTTCACAGTCCAGACGGTCTAATGCTTTCTTTGGCAGAATATTCAACAAGGACCCGATATCCACCAGCACATGGGCCATAGTAGTTCCCCTCCACTCGATCGAGATGTGCAGAGCATCATTATGATTCCTTCCTTTGGCAGTCAGATCTGCATCTGAGAAACCCAACCTATTGTCAGCAGTCAAGCTAGCCACGCAATCTTTGAATTGATCGGCTGAAGTTTCTTGCGGCACATGCGCAGTTTTAAGGAATGCAATTAGAGCCTTTGCATGGGCTTCAAAACACAATAACAAGGACAACATGGATATTTTTGATGGGGTATGCCCCAGCTGCTCGACTACATTGTAGTCGCTCTTCTTGATAATCTTCAGTATTTCCTCTATCTCCTGTTTAGAGGTTTCTACAATGATCTTCTTAGGTGCCTCCGTCCGGGTAGGCTCACCTATGACTTCTTTGCCTCGAGTCCGAGATGGCTCGGCAACAGGGGTGATAACTGGAACAGGAACTGGGATAGTAGCTGATGTACCAGCAGATGGAATGATAACAGGTTTGTGGACAGTCGGAGGGGAGATCTCGGGAGAAAAGAGTCTTCCACTTCTGGTGACCTTGCTAGCCCCAACAATATTGCGGACATCAACATCAGCTTCCTCACTATTGAAGTCTTGTTTAACTCCATGGTAATACATGTCAGCCCCATAGTGCCAAGGGACAGCCTTATCCGAAGTGTATAGGATAGGACCAGGGACAGTAATTATTAACGGACAATTCTTGGGACGGGTGTAATCCTAACAGGCTTTCTCGAGGAAACCTTGGAAGGATTGGCGGAAATGGTTATGATGGCAACATCTTCAATTGGAACCAACCGAATCATATTCTTTTCGAACAGGATCTCTTTGTTATCCATCAAGCGTTGAACACCTAATTTCAATAAGTGGCAACCAGTAGGCAGAATTGAACACATGTGGCAACCTTCACCACAGCCCAGAAATAAACCGGCTAACAACAAATTCCTCTTAACTGTCATCAAAGGAGTAGCAATTTCTTCCACAAAGGTCACAAATAAATCATCGTCCACAACATTTACTCCATGACCATGTTTGGGCATGGGAGCGGTTATGAAGTTGGGCTTCTCCGGAGCGTCAAACTCAATCTCTTTGGCTTCGATCAAGTCTTGCACCTTGTTTTTCAAGGCCCGACAATTGTTTGTATCATGACCTGGACTTTCGGAGTGATAGGCACAACGGACATTCAGGTTATAGTGAGGAGAAGTGGTGTTGGGGTTCTTCGATGCCTCCCTCAGAGTTACCAGATTGGTCTTCAATAATTATGGTAGAATTTGAGACAAGGTCATATTGAACCGAGTGTACTGTCTCTGTGGTCTTTCCACCCTTTGTTGATTATTGCATTGTGGAGCAACTGTGGGTCTTGATATCACTACCGCATTTACTGCTTGACGGTGTTCAGGTCTGCTTTGGCCCCTCGGGCCGTAGACTGCACTAACTTCTTTCTTACCGGTGAAAGGCTTATTTACTGCACTTGATGAAGTATCTTTCTGTATCTTACCACTTCAGATGCCAGCTTTTACTCTCTCTCCAGTCAAAATCAACTCAGTAAACCCAGATGACGAATTGTCGATCAGATGATTGAAAAATGGACCAGATAGGGTCCCTAGAAACATATCCACCACTCCCTATCAGACAAAGGGGGTTGGACTCTTCCAACCAAGTCTCTCCACTTTTGAGCGTAGTCCTTAAAACCTTCACTTGCACCCATTGACATACCCTGAAGATGAGTACGAGTGGGAGCAAGGTCGGCGTTATACTGATACTTCCTGTAAAAAGCAGTAACAAGGTCTTCCCAATTTCAGATATTAGCTCCTTCCAACTGATAAAACCATTCAAGCTGAGTCCCTGAAAAACTATCTTGAAAGAAATGCACCCATAAATTTCTATCAGCAGTGTGGGGTTGGATTTTACTAACATACAAACGGAGATGGAGTTTTGGACAGGATACTCCATCGTACTTGGCAAAAACCGGAGCTTTGAACTTATAAGGGATCACCACTCCTGATACCAATCCCAATTCTCCGAAATCCAAACCAGGGATCTTTTGAATCTCCATAGCACTCAGACGGTCTTCTAACTGCTTGTACCTATCCTTGGCAAGAGAATATTGCTCATCATCAAAATCAGTATCATTATCAGAGATTGCAGGACTGAGGCCCTTTTCTTCTTCTTGGTTCTCCCCTTCCTTGGATGAAGAGGTCAGATCAGCTTGCTGTTTTAATCTATCCCCAAACCTTTTGCCCATATTCAGAAGAACGACCTTTTTCTTCTTCTTCTTCTCTTTTAGAATGAGAGCTTTTAGATCCTCTTGTCCTTTAGCCAAGCTTAAGAACATCTGTTGGAATTGGGCGTTTTGTGCCTGAAGATCTTTGATGGCTTGATCGGAAGACATTTCTGCTGAAATAAACAACGAAGAAGATGAGAAACCTGTAATGGTACCTGTAATGGTGTGCATGATAATGGGATGCGTATGTAATGATTTCAAAGACTTTGGGAGATTTAAATTTGCAAACCAAAAATAAACAAACTTTATTAGATTAACTTGTAAAAGGTTCAACAATGCCTTTAAGGAATTACAAAAGAAGTAAATAAAACAATATTTAAAACTAGAAAAAGCAGAATCAAAAGTCCCATGGACGCTTCCTCTTTTTGCTGACATAGTCATTGATCACTCTTTCTTCCTCGATCTGCCTGGTGAGCTTCAAGATCTTCCTTTCTTGCTCATGGTACTTCTCCCGGTAAGTATCCCTTTCCTCTTTCAGCTGAATCCAAGACCTCTGAAATTCCCTAGGATCAGTGGGCATATAAGGATAAAGAACTGTGTAAGGAATGCCTTCTTCATTAGTGGGCTCCACAATCACTAGTAACACAGCCTCATAAGGCATCCCAAGCTTCTGGGCACGAGCTCGGACCCATTGGAGGTAAGGCTGCATAGGGAGGGAAGTCCTTGGTCCTAGCTCTTGGGGGTCAGATCTGTTCACCATGCCCCAAGCTCGTATAAACCTCCAGCGGTGCTCGTCTACGTCCTCCTTGTAATCAAATGAAATATCCGCAAGAATTAGCTCATGGGGAGCATCTCTCCGAGCACGACCAAATTGTCACAAAGCTAGACAAGGATTGTAGGTTATCCCCCCTCTAATTCCAAGCAACGGGACATTAGGGTATCCCCCACAATGATCGATGACAACAGTGTCTTCCATAGCCTTGGACTCCAAAGAACGTCTGTATGGGCAAGTGACTTTATTCGGTAAGACCATCCCAAACCTTCCTCGTTCTTCAGCACAAACTTAGGGAGGTGCAAAATAAACCACCTCGACAGCAATGGCATGCAACACATAAGAGTCCCTCTTCTTTGCACAGTACGAGTGTAGAGGGCATGCAAGATATCACCCAGCAGAGTAGGCACAGGATTACGAGAAAGGAAAATCTTAACCGTGTTCACATCTACAAAGGAATCTAGATTCAGGAAGAGAACCAAACCATAGATAAGGAGAGCCAAGACATCTTCAAAAGCCTGAAAATCCAAATTATCCTAGAATAGCTGAGCCTGATCTATCAGAAACTTGGCTAAGAAACCTTCGACCCCACTTCATGTTTCCCAATTGGATACTACATCAGCCCATTTTAGATGCAAAGTTGAGGCAATGTCTTCTGGTCTAGGAACCTCTTCCATACCTGTGAAGGGTACCTGCTCAAGGATGGATATGCCCAATAAGTGTGAGAACTCTTCCAAAGTGGGAACCAGCTGGTAATCTGGAAAGGTGAAGCAATGATGCACAGGACCGAAGAACTGGAAAAGAACACTCATCATCTGCTCATCAAACTTTGAGGTAACCAAGCTAAGAAGCTGACCATGTCTCTTAATGAACATAGAAGTATCAGAAACGCTCGAGGCTAACTCTTTAAGCTGAGCAGGTATTTGCACAAAGTTAACTCAGATGGTATTTCTGCACACGGAAGCCATAATTTGCAAAACAGAACAAAGATAAATCCCCTCGGTCTTTGAAATGGTCAGTATAATGAAGTATGCATGCTATGTTATGATGCGTGATGTCATGATGAAAACAAACAACAGGTATAACAGATAACAGGAATGACAAAGACAAACAAGTCACACCAAAGCCCTTAAGTTTAAGGCTTGCATGGGGTCAAAGGTATTACCCTCTTGAAGTTAAGTTGGTTTCAACCTGTCTTAGCAAAAGTAACCGGGTTCTAGAGGTTCTCAATATCACTGACCATCCTCCATCGGTCATGGTTTCAGCTCACGCAATCTTTTCTTGCAGCCGGAACTATCTCGAGAGTATGGTCTCAATGAGTGTAGCATCGAGTATCAACCAGTTCTCAGCTTTACACCGAGGCCGGCTATCTCACTACTTTCTAATGGCCAAGTTGGTCGATTAAGGGTTCTAAGGTCAGTTGATGCTTAACGACACATATAGCGGCCCCGTATTCTCCTCGTTTCTCCACAAGGGATATCGGTACCAACCAATGTGCCACATCAACGTAGCTACTGCTTCAACCGTATCGGTTTATGCCGTATAGTTTCCTTACAGTTTATTGCTACTTACCTAAAAGGTGTCCCCAGATTCGGGTTAGGATCTATAGTAACTCCCAAACAAAACTCTTAAAAGTAAAGCAACCAAAACAAACAAGAGAAGAAAATATGATTAACTAAATCCTAAGGTATACCCCATAACTCTCCCCAACAGAGTCGCCAGTTCTGTGATACGGTGGCAGAACTGACTGTTTTGAAAATGCTGGTTTGCGTTTTGCGTTTAATATTTGCAAAATGTCACGGTAAGCAAGAGTCGCCACCGACTTTTATTTTATCCAACCAGAAAGAAAAAAAGCACGGAAAAATTCCTTTTTCAAGATATTTTGAGTACGGGGGGTAGATTATAGAAAGGGAAGGTGTTAGCACCCTTTCTATCTGTTGTTTTCCACGGGCTCTTAGGTACTTGCTCATATTTTAGAAATTTCTTGTATGTGTTTGTTTTGAAATTTTTTGGTTTTACTTCGTTTTAACCCTTGTTTCTGTCCTCAAGAGTGTTACGAAGTGTTTTTGAAAAACTTTGTTCGAAAAGTGTTTGGTGTGAAAAAGTTGATTTGAGCAAGTACCTATTAGCATCTACCTACTGGAAAACGGATCATTTCTGTTCTCGTTTCCTTTAGACAATGCTATCCTATTATTAAGGAATAGGAAGCACCGTCGTTGGAGTTATAAGGGTCAAATCGAAAGGGACGTACGATCAATAAAGCAATGTTAGGACGTCTTAGTAATAACCCTAGAGTCTTAATATTATATTCGAGGTAACATTTCCGAGGCAACATTTCCGAGGTGACGTTTCCGAATGGGACTTTTGATCTTTTTATACAAGAGGGAAACCACTAATACACCCTATACTTAATGACTGTTTATCGAAGGCAACCGAAGTGAGAGTATACCCTAAGAGTGCGCATGTGCGAGTGATTTGATTTCAGATATTAACTTTGCACATTAGGGTTTTCTAGCGGTTTTAAATTATCATGCAATCTTGTCAAAGAATCCTATTAACATACATCTAAATAGTTAATATTTGCAAGAATTAAAATGTAAGAAATAAAACCTACGCTATTACAAGGCTTTGGGGTAGGGATTAATTACATAGCCAAAAAAACCGTAAAACGATAAATAAAAGAAAATCCTAATTTAAACTATTACATACCATGAGCAGTTACATTAATATTGCAAAAATAATAATAAACGCGCGCGAGGAATCGAAAACGAGAGATTTAGGGTTTTGACCCCAATTATCTAATTGTAATTTACAAGAAAAAATCATCTTTTTGTCGTTTTTTGGGCTATTTTGAGAAAATAAAGTTTTATTGAATAAAAAATAACCTAATCACTAATTAATTTTAATTTAAGAAGAATAATTAAATTAACCAATTTTTGTATTTTCTTATTTTATTTGAGAAAGAAATAAAAATTAAATCAAAAGCAAACCCTATTTTTTTCTAATTGATTTTAATTATATACAAAAAGTTAGAATTACCCTAAATTAAATTTAAACTAATATTAAATTAAATTTGATAAAATAAAATAAAAATAAAAAAACCTAATTCTAAATTTGTGAGACTTGATTTTATGATTTTTTGTGAAAAAGAAATTAATTATGGTTAAAAAATAACTAAACTAATTAAATAAATAAAATAATATTAAAGAAAAGAAAGAATGAGCCTGGTGTTGTTCTAGCAAAGGGGGTGCCATTTTGCAAATCTGAGCCCAATAATTCCTGACCTTTGTTGACTTTGCCAGATCCCATGTGTTTGCTTGACTGGGCGTATGGTGGACCCTCATGGGAAGGACTTGGATCTGGCATGTTGATGATATGATTGGTTGGATGCTGATGATGTATGGTGGACGCAAGGGGTACCAGCGCACCTGATTATGCAAAGCAAAATAATATGAAACCAAGGTTGGGACCTGGGGATCGAACCCAGGTCCTTAAGCATTCCTCCACTGCGCGCTTTCCAGCTGAGCTGGTTGTGTTAGTTGTATAAATAATGACAAATGAATATTATATGATAAAACCAAGATATTAATTCTTAAAATGCGCACAGATTCAAACAGCCCATTCACAGCATGCCACACCATCATCTTCCTCGTTGCCTCCGTCGTTTTAGATCAAATACTTTTACCTACGGACTCTGGGCATAGGTATAACCCTTGTCCACTCCAAAATCCTGTATACGCATGATAAATCAAAACCAATGGTACCAATCAACTCGTTGCAACCTCACGAGCATCATGGTACCATTATCCATGCCTAATTGTACATGTACAAGAAACCCCTAAAAACAAAGCAAAAACCCTAACCATGGCACTTTCATGTTCAGTCAGTAAAAACACAATTAAATATAACCATTAGCTTGCAAACATCACAAGGTTTAAGAATATGCCAATCAATCATGTTAAAGATGCCAGAATTAAGGTTTTCGAATTCAAGAAAATGCGTAAACCGTATGACTCTTATAGTTGATTCGGAGCATGGGGAAGCTTGCTAATGGTTGCAAATACGATCTAGGGATGTCCAGCAAACAATTGGGATGACTAGAATGCCTTGAAGTGATCTGTAACTTGGAAATCAGTTTGCAACTTTTCTTGAATTTTTTGAAACTTATTTTCTCTCTTGTATGCCTCTAACCTCTTTGTTTTTGGTCTGCAATTGTTCCTTATGTATCCGAGAATGTATTAGGGTTACAATTGGTTTCAAATTTTCTCCAATTATGATTATTGATTCATGATTTGATCTTTGTGCAAAATCTTCCCAAATCAAGCAAATCCAATCTTTTTGTGTCCATATGAGTCTTGCACGATTTGATCTTACTTCCAGCTGTGTAATGGACCTAATCATGCACAAAATCTCAAGATTTAATTAGCTTTTGATATTTTTACTATTTTATATTGATTTTATTTGATTTAATTGAAATAAAATCAAGATAAATAACAAAAATAAAATAATGACAAGTGGAAGGGCTCATGGGTTGTGGGTCACATTAAAAACTCAGTGCAAGCATAAAAAGTTGGGCCCATTTGACAAAAAATGCAATTTTGGACACTTTTGACTTTTGGCAATTTTGCAAAAAGGGTCAAATTTACCAATGCATAACTCTCTCAATTTTGACCCTAGAGAGGTGTTCTTTGACTTTTTAGAAAGATTAAGATGTCCTATAAGCAAACCTTTTTGTATCATCTCAATTGAGTCTTCCATGTTCATGTATGAAGCTTTGACCCAAAAAGTGTTTTTGTTGACCTTCCAAAATGACCTATAATGTCCAAATTCATATCTTCTTATGAGTTCATATTTTGAACTTGGGAGCTGAAGATGAATTGTATATAATTGCATCCTCTTCAAAATGAGCTTTGGATGGGTCATTTTTGATAAAGTATGAGAAAGTTATGCATGGTCAAAGTTGAGTTGACTTTTCCTATAAAACCCTAATTTAGCAACTTTTGGGTTTTGATGAATTGTGAGCAATCCTTGAGGAATCATGATCAACCCTTGATCAAATGATGAATAGTACTTCGAAATGAGAATGTTGATAAAAAATCTTGAAGTTTGATTGTATGTGGGCCACAATTGACTTTTGCCCTAGCATAATCGATTTTTTTAGGCTTTTGAGCAATTGACTGAGCAAACTTCCTCTGCAAGGCTTGAAACTTGACATGGATAATCTTGAGAAAATATTAGGACAATGGTGAGCGTTTGGGACCCTTTGGATTCAAACATCTTGATGCAAAATGAAACCCTAATTTGGGGTAGACTGCCTTAGAAGAGAGTTTGTCTGGTCAATCCTTGGACTTCTTTGAGTAATTTGAGGACCTCACTTGGAATGTATTGACAAATAAGGGAGGGAAAATTTTGGGGTACAACATCACCTTCGGAAGAGGGGTGAACTCCAGATCCATCAAGACTCAATTTATAATAGTGGATTACCCGTCTCTCTATCAATGCATCTTTGGGAGGCCCACTCTGGCCAAGCTGATCACCATGCCCTCCATCGTGTACCTCAAAATGAAGTACTACACTGTAAAGGGTTTGGTCGCCACCCTCCACGGGTACATCCAAGCGGCAAGAAGCTATTTTGAAGCCTTTGCAAGGGGCCTGAGTTGCATCAACGCTTAACCCTGAACAACCACTGGGGCTGCACTGCCCTCCAGCTCCGTGGAAGCCAATCCACTACCAAGGGTCGACGCCATCGATCTCGATAGCCACTTCCCCAGAGAGGATCATGCAAAGCAGGGAAATAAAGGGGAAGAGCCCTTGGTCAAAGGCGAAGTATCATCCTTATCTACAAATAGCGAGGAACTCTCAGATCCCACGTGACCCATCTCGGACAGAGACTTCGAGATCATCCCCCTCAGGAACGATCCCACTAGAGGAGTGAAGATCGGAGCTTACCTCCCCGACTTGGCAAAGAGGCAACTTAAATCTTGCTTGAAGGAGAATGTTGATATGTTCGCCTGGAGCGCAGCCGAGATGCCCGGATTGGACCTAGAGATTGCATGTTGTAACGCCCGATAATTTAATTAATTATTTAATTAAATTATTTTTGGATTATTTGTTGAAGTTGTGAGATGCTGAGAATTGTTGGTATAAGTTGTTAGATTATTATTAATTAATTAATTAGTTGATTAATAATAATAATAATAACGTTGGAATTATTAGTCTTAGTCGTTGGGCTTGTTTTGGTGGTATGTAGTAATAAGGGGGTGTGAGAATTAAGCCCAATAGAAACAATTCTATTATTATTGAGTTTAGTTATAATAATAGAAAATATGTTTTGTCAAGAAGAAGAGGAATAAGGGTTGGAAGAAAGAAAGAGAACGTAGAAGTTGTCGAACAAAAGAAGAAAAGAGGCAAAGTGGAATTCGATCGGAAAATTATAGAGCAACCTTCAATCCAAGGTAAGGGTTGGGTTCTGACTCTATAATTTGGTATATGATGCATGTTACATGGGAATTGGATTATGCGAAATTGTTGCTGTGTGTAATTTTTGTATGGATAAATTGTTGTTTGGTATATGTGATAATTTTGCTAATGTTGCAGTGATTCAATTGATGAATCGAGTATTAGAAATTTGCATATATTAATGTGAGTATAGTTGTTCTGTTAGTCTGAGATCATGGCAAGGAAAGGAATTACTGATCGCAAGAAAGTTGGACGTAGTTGTAGAACTGCAACTGGAATCATGGACATGTTTCGAGCGGCACATGTGTGTTGATGAAGGGTGCCGACCAGCACCATGTTCTATGTCGAGGGGCGCGGTTTGCATGCCGAGGGGCATGAATCTCTTAACCAGTATTTCTTTTAATTGTTCTAGGATTGTATTGCGTTTATGTTAATTAGTAGTTTGTTACACAAAAAGGTGTAGTAGGGTTAGAAAATGATGAATAATAGTAGAGATTATTTATTAGTAACTGAAGTGAACAATTTGCAGATTTGCATAAGTATAGCAGTTAATATTAATGAGTTAGCAGAAAATTAATAATTAGAAGACATTGTAATGGGAATTGTTGGTAGCAGTGATACATGAAAGTAATAGAAATGGATATTTATCAAGGATAATTATTAAATTGTATAATTAATAACTAGTATAGTTTTAGTTGTAGAACTAACAGTAAATAACAGAAGTATTAGCATCCAAAATATATTAGTAGTAGAGGTAATTTAAGTAGTAAGGAAATAATAGTTTCACTAATTTAGTAGAAAACTATTAATGAGGCTTATGGCATAATAGTTTAGTAGAAGTATTTTAGTAGGATTATGTTAATAATATTATTGGCATGTGTAAGTTGTGATATTGTTGTTACTAATTATTGAAGTTGTAGCTGATGAGTTATGTTATATTGAATCTATAATTGGAAATTATTAAGTTGTAGGCTTATGGTTGATATTAAATTAAGTTGAATTATTAAGTTGTAGGCTTATGGTCAATGTTGTTTTCTTATTGATGTTGTTGTCGGATTACTATTGTTGATATGTTATTGTTGTTGTGACGTATTAAGTTGTAGACTTATGACCAATGTTGAATTAAGTTGAATTATTAAGTTGTAGGCTTATGGACAATGTTGAACTAAGTTGAATTATCAAGTTGTAGGCATATGGCCAGTGTTAAATTATTATTAAGTTGTTGTTGAATTGTTGTCAAGTTGTAGTTGAATTATTGTTGTTGTGTTGTTGTTGAATGGTTGTTAAGTTGTAGTTTAATTGTTGTTGTTGTTATTGTTATTGTTGTTGAATTATTGTTAAGTTATAGTTGAATTGTTGTTGTTGTGTTATTGATGTGTTGTTGTTGAATGGTTGATGTTGTAGTTGTTGTTGTCATATGCATAGCATAACAAGTTGGCCTGGATTGGCAAAAATGTTGAAGTTGAAGGATTATGCCTTGTTGATGCCTCTACTAATTGACAATTTCTAAGTTGGGAGTTCTGCTCCATTTTTAAGTTAGGAGTTATGCTACATTAGTACCACATGCATGTGCATAGTAACAAGTTGCATTTCACATTGCATATTGAGTTGTTGTGTTGGTAAATTATTTATTATGTTTCGTTGATGTTTTCGTTGTGATTGACATTGTTTAAAGTTATGAAGTGGTGATTTGGAATACACTAATTCTAATGTAATATTATCATAATCTGATTATATTATTCGATATCTCATCCCTTCTGTTTGAATGTTACCCCGATGTTGGTAACATGCAGGTAATCCAGAGTGAAGGTTGTTTACCTTCAGTAGTTTGAGTCGGTGTAATTACTCTGATACGTAACACTCAAGGGGATGAATGCTTGCTATTTTATTGTCGTTATTATTTCAATTGATTGAACCTTAAGTTGTTGTTTGTTAACTACTTTTATTTGAAGTTGTTTTAGTTAGACTAAGATGATATATTCTTTTAAGTTGAATATTTGATTCCGCTGCGTAGTTATGAAAGTTGTTGTTTTAAAAAGATTAAATTATGTTGCCGTTAATTCATATAAGCTTAATGTTTTATGTATCTGTAATGAATGTCGTTGTTTTAAGTTGAAAATTTTAGCATCTTGATTTAGTTGTTGAATTTTTATAACTTTGATTTTATAATAATTGTCGGGTAGAATTGGGGTGTTACACATGCCATCACCTGACTATAGACCCTGCCTTCAAGGCATTCGCCCAACGCAGAAGAAAACAGTCCCCCAAAAAAACAGAGGTTGCCCAACTAGTTGTAAAAGACCTCCTAGAGGCATATTTTATTTCTGAATCCCAGTACACAACCTGGCTCTGAAATGTAGTTCTTGTAAAGAAATCTAATGGAAACTGTCGCATGTGCATTGACTATATCAACCTCAATCGGACTTTCCCGAAAGATGTTTATCCTTTCCCCAATATTGACAAATCAGTCGACATATCGATCAATTTCAAATTATTATCTATTATGGATGCGTGTTCTGGCTACAACCAAATTCCAATTGCGAAATCGGGAAAAAATATACCACTTTCATGATCGAGTCAGGTAACTATTACTACAACATAATGCCTTTCGACGTGAAAAACACGGGCGCTACATATCCGCGCATGATGAACAAAATCTTCCAAAATGAAATGGGCGACATGCTCGAAGTATACATGGACGACATGATCGTCAAATTGATATAAGAGATTGACCATGCCCTCCACTTGAAGAAAGTGTTCGAGCATGCCAGAAAGTTCCATATGCGATTTAACCCAGAAAAATGCACCTTTGGCGTACAGGCATGCAAATTCCTTAGATTCTACCTCATAGAACAAGGGATTGAGGCAAACCCTGACAAATTCCTAGCATTTTATGAGTTTCCAACACCCAATTTGAAAACTCCATTTAAATCCTGAACGACATGCTCACTTCTCTCTCCCAATTCGTGGCAAAATCCTCCAAGAACGCGCTCCCCCTCTTCAAACTCCTCCGCAAGGAAGATGCCTTTGAATGGACGGTCGAATGCGAGCAAGCCCTTACCCACTTGAAGTAGGCACTATCGCAACTGCGTGTCCTCTCTCGACCAGAGAAGGATGAAATCCTGTATCTCTATTTGGCTGTCGCATCCGAGGCAATAAGCGTAATGCTAATCAGAGAAACCCCAAAAGGACAGAGACCAATATACTTTACGAGCAAGGCCCTGCAGGGCCTGAAAATTAGATATCACCTAATTGAAAAGGTGGCCCTAGCCCTCATCAACACAGTGAGGAGACCCAGACACTATTTCGTGGCGCATACCATTGTCGTCCGAGTGGATCAACCAATAAAGCAATTGCTCGGAAGGCTTGACATAGCGGGCAGAATGTTGAAATGGATGTTAGAACTATCCGAGTTTGACATCCAGTATGAAGGCAGGAAATATCTCAAAGCTCAAGCACTGGCCGACTTTGTGGCAGAAATGACCTCGCCCGCACCCGCGAATAGAGTGCGCTGGTGGACAACTTTCGTGAATGGTGCCTCTAGTTTGACTGGAAGCGGCTCAAGCATTATATTGGAAAATGAAGAAGGAAACTTAATTGAAGTCTCCCTTGCATTATCATTCCCAACCTCGAACAACCAGGCTAAATACGAGGCATTTCTTGTAGGTTTACGCCTAGCCGAAGACCTAGGAGCCAAGGAAGTGAAAATCTTCACCGACTCTCAACTCGTTGAGTCCCAGGTCCGGGGAGAATATCAGGTGAAAAACAATTACCTCGCTGAATATTGGGCTCTGGTCAAGGAGATAAAAAAGAAATTCAAATCATGGACGTACAAGATGTTCCCCGCAAACGTAACGCTCGGGAAGACATCCTTTCCAAACTAGCAAGCACAAAGAGGAAATGGGAGAACAAGTCGGTGATATAGGAAATCCTTCCTCGACCGTGCACTCAGAGACTCCTCTCAAATTTGGGAGTATTCTCCATAGGGGAAGGCGACTGTTGGATGACCCCCATGCACGATTACCTCGTAAAAGGGAAGTTACCCTCCGACTCGAAAGAAGCGATCATGGTCAACGAAGAGCCTCCTCGTACGTCCTGGTCGAAGGCAAACTATACAGGAAAAGGTTTTCCATTCCCCTTCTCAAATGAGTTCACTGAAGCAGCGCAGATCGCATCTTGTTTGAAATCCATGAAGGGATAAACGACCAACATCTAGGTGGAAGATCCTTATCCAGGAAAGCTCTGCGAGCAGGGTATTACTGACCCATCATGCAGCGCGACGCAAAATAGCACCTAAAAAATGCGACAAATGCCAGCAACACGGGGACATGCACTTATCTTCCCCAAACGAGCTCAGGTCCCTATCGTCTCCCTGGCCCTTTTCTTGGTGGGGGTTAGACCTCCTTGGTCCATTTATGATGGGTACCAATCAAAATAAATATTTGATAGTAGCCATCGACTAATTCACCAAATGGATAGAGGCCGAAGCATTAGCCAAAATTACCGCTCAAAACGTCATTTGCTTCTACAAAAGAAACATCCTTTCTTGGTTCGGTATCCCACAAGCAATATTCATTGACAACGGGACCTAGTTCATAGACCGAACCTTTCAAGAATTCTTCTCCAAGTTGGGCATCACACAACACTTCGCCTCTGTCGAACATCCCCAGAAGAACAGCCAGGCCAAATTTGCAAACAGGGTGATACTCAGAGGCCTCAAACAAAGGTTATGCAAAACCAAGAAAAGATGGGTCGAGGATCTACACAACATACTCTAGGGATACCGAACAATAACACACTCATCAACCGGGGAGACTCCCTTCTGACTAACTTATGGAACGAAGGTCGTTATTCTCGTAGAGATCGAAGAACCCTCTAGGAAAACTGAAGCTCCCCAAGACGAGGAGATGAATGACGTCGCCCTACGAGAAGAACTAGACCTGGTTGAATAAATTCGAACAAGAGCGCGTGATGGAAAGATTTCAATTATGTCAAAGTAGCATGAAAAGTCTTCAAGAATTGGTATTTTTTAAAATTATTTTCTATGAGTCGACTCATAGAAAGCTCAGGTCGACACATGATTAAAAGTTGCTCCTTTGGGAAGTCTCGGGTTTGCTCACGTCGACTATGTGGTTGACTCATCCTGGAAGCAATGTTTAGGAACTATGCATCAATGCATACCCCTGGAGAGGTCGACGCATGGATCTTGTACTCTGTCATGTGACATCTTCGGGAATGCTCAGGTCGAGTCATCCTTCTACTTAGGTCGACGCATGGATCATGCACACTGTCATATGGCACCTTCAGGAATGCTCAGGTCAAGTCACCTCTTTTCATAGGTCGATGCATGGCTTGTATACACTATCATATGGCACTTACGGGAATGCTCAGGTCGAGTCCCCTTTTGCATAGGTCGACCGCTCGCTCGTAAAAATTGTTTTTCAGTCTCTTAGTTTGGGTATTGACCTTAGATACATATATATACTTATTTGGTTATTTCACTTGGTTTCAAAAAGAAAAGTGAAATAGATACACAAGGTACTCATCATCTTCAACCTCTCACTGATCCATTGACAACTACACATAATAATTTTTGTCGATCAAAGTGCGGAACGTGTATTGACAACGTCCGAAGTATAAGATTGTAATCTCATTCGGGTTGAGTAATTCTGGGTTTTTCTTGAATAAAATCTGAGGGTTTTGTTCTCCAATATCATTGGGATTTGGGGTTTTTTGACAATTCTCTGCTTCATCAAATTCAGTTGTGCTTAAGGGATTGAGGAATTGTGTGTTCGCTCAATAAGGTAGCTATAATTGGAGGATTTTGAAGGAAGAATTAGGGTCATCATCTTGAGATCAAATCAGCCGAGCAGAGGGTTTGAGAAACAGTTTGGATTCTCAACAAGGTAACTACAACCGGAGGTTTATCGAAGATTGGTGACATACTTGATTCAAATCGAATCAAGGGAAGAGAGGAGCTTAGTTTTCAATTCAACATATTGGGTTTGAATTGTGGTGACTATTTTCTATCTCTTGTATAAACTTTGTAATCATAATAGAAACTATCCTAATTATGAATTCTAGAATTAGGGGCTAATTCTAAATTCTATAATTAGGGGAAGACGTACTCCACACGAGGACGACAGGGGGAACATCCTTAACAAATCGCGTGTCATTTTTTTCTCTCGCTCTTTACCGTTTATTTGCAATTATCTGAAAATTTGCTCTTGTGGTTCAAATTTCCCTGATTTTTAGTGCAATATAACTATTACTAAAAACTATAGTAATCACTTTGATTGCTAAAATTTATTTCAACACTACAAATTAAGGTAGATTGGACTTAGTGAAATTAAGCACACCAAGTGTTTGATAAAAGTCCAAAAGTGCAAATTTGTGTATTTTCTTCTCAACATTTCATTGGAAGTAATTGACAATAGTTAAAGAGTATAAGTGATAAATTTAAGTTAAGTGTTAATAATTCTCATTGATTCATTTCGTTTTGTTTTTTGCATATCTGGTCTTTTCAATAGAGGATCGTTTTAGATGAGTGTACCCGGGTAGCTTTCAATGCGCTTCAAGTTTTTCTTAAAAATTGATTTTAAAAATCAAGGTATCTATTCAACCCCCCTTCTAGATACATCCTATCGTCTAACAAGTGGTATCAGAGCACTGGTTCATCTAGTGCTTCGCATATAACTCTTTAGACAATGGAGAACGATCCAAAAGGGGCGTACAATAGAGAGCCTATTTTCACCGGTGAAAACTATAGCTATTGGAAAGATTGTATACCTGTGCATATCAATTTTGTTGATAGAAAATTTTGGAAAGTCATAGAAGAAGGTCCTATGGCCATAACTATGTTGAACAATGCGGGTGCCGTTGTACCAAAACCGAAAGCACAATGGGATGAAAAAGATGATAAAAACTATGCTTATGACTGGAAAGCTAAAAATATGCTCATATCAGCTCTTGGAGTTGATGAATACTTTCATATCTCGCATTGTGCTACCGCTAAGGCAACGTGGGATGCTTTACAAGTTACCCATGAGAGTACAAACAATGTCAAACTAGCAAGGATTAACACTTTAACTCAATAGTTTGATCTCTTTCACATGAAGCATGGTGAAACAATTGCAGATATGCAAAAGATATTTTCTCACATAATAAATCGCTTACACACACTTGGTCATATTACTTCCAATGTCGTTGCTATTAACAAGATTTTGAGATGTCTTAACACATAATGGAAACATAAGGTCACGGCTACCAATGAAGCCAATGATCTAAATACATTGGATCTTACAACACTGTTTGGTAAATTTCAAGAACATGAGCAAGAGCTCACAAATCTTAATAAGCATGAAAAGAAAGAGAAGAAAGAAAAACTGAGGGACACAAAGAAGAAGTCTATCGTGTTAAGGGCTTCAAGTTCTAGGTCTTCCACCATAAATTCAAGTCGAAGTGACTCAAGTGATGGAGCTAAGAGTCTGGATGAAGATTTGGGTTTATTCGTAAGGAAGCACAATAGATATCTTCGGAAGAATGAAATTCAACATTCGGACAAGAATCTCGTTGACTATTGAAGGCAAGCTAAGCCAAACAAACCTTTTGAAAAAAAATATATAAGTCAAAGGGATCTTGTTACAATTATGGGAGACCTGGTCATTATAAACCAAATTGTCCCTTGTTCAAGAAAGACAAAGTAAGAAACAAGTTTCAAAAGCAGCCGAGCAAAGCTAGAAGAGCTTACATTGCTTGGGATAGTGATAGTGATTCATCAAGAAAAGATGACTCTAGTGATGAAGAAGAAAAAGCAAACTTGTGTCTTATGGCTCATCACAAAAAGAAAAATAATGTAAGTCACTCTATATATGACTATGTTGATGATATGCCTTATATTGGATTACTAAATGCCTTTAATACTCTACATCATGAGGCTAAGGAAGCTTTCAAACGATTAGCCTCAAATAAAAAGATTTTCAAATAACTTGAGCATAAAGTTTCCAAATCCGAAAAGGAGTTGGAAACTCTCAAGGCATCCATGATAGAGAGTATCAAAGACAAAAATGAAATTGAAAAGACCTCTTGGCAAAATTGGCATGGATGTGAAACTTGTCACATTTGGAAAAAAGATACTAAAGTTCTTAAAGCCAAATTAGACAAGGCCTTACAACCCAAAATTATGTTTGCTATTGATCGTTCAAACTTTAGAAAAAGCATGATTAATCCCTATCTAAAATATTCTTATCAAATAAGAGACCAATCAAGCAAAAGTAACTTCTATCAAGACTCAACTTATCTATATTGTTGCAAGGAGGGACACACCATTAAAAAATGTCGATTTATAAGATTTTTGGTACCTAAAGGAATTTTCAAATGGTCTCCCAAAGGCAACCCATGTTTCACTCACACACAAGGATCCAATAAAAATTGGGTACCTATTTCCCTTGTTTGATTTTTTAGGTGGAATGTCTTGAGACTACATAGAGAAGATGGTTTCTCGACAGTGGGTTCTCAAGACAAATGACCGGTGACATTTCCCTATTCTTTAACTTGGTGGATAAAAAGAAGGATTTTGTAACCTATGGTGATAACAACAAGGGAGCTATACTCAGAAAAGGTAAGGTAGGTAATCCCTCTTATACAACTATCTCAGATGTCTTTTTAGTTGAGGGTCTTAAACACAATCTCATTAATATTCGTCAATTATGCGACAAAGGATATAAAGTTTCTTTTTCAAAATATTGTTGCTTAATTGAAAATGGTGATAAGGAACTTGTATTTAATGGCTCGAGGGCTAATAATGTATATATGCTTGACTTGAATCAAGTATCTTTGACCAGCACTAAATATCTGGTCTCCATGAGTGAAGACTCATGGCTTTGGCATAGGTGATTATCACATGCAAATTTTGACTTTCTAAACAAAATTGTATCAAAAGATCTAGTTGTTGGTTTGCCTAAAATAAAATTTTCTAAAGATCACTTATGTGATGCATGTCAGATGGATAAACAAACAAAAATTCCTTTTAAATTAAAAAGTATTATCTCTACAACTAAACCACTCGAACTTCTCCACATGGATCTTTTTGGACCATCTAGCATAAAAAGTCTAGGTGGTAATTATTATGGTTTTGTTATAGTAGATGATTTCTCTAGATTTTGTTGGACAATTTTCTTAGCTAGCAGAAGTGACACCTTTCCTGCGTTTGAAACATTTTATAAGATGTTCCAAAACAAGTTAAACACTAAAATTGTTACAATCCCAAGCGATCACAGAGGTGAATTTGAAAACCATCTCTTTGAGGAATTTTGTGAAAAACATTACATTGATCATAATTTTTCCGCACCACTCACTCCACAACAAAATGGAGTAGTGGAACGCAAAAACCGTGTTTTAGAAGAACACCAAAGAACTATGATCAATGGACATGCCCTTCGTAAGTATTTTTGGGCCGATGCTATAAGTACGACTTGTTATGTTTTGAATAGGATCCTAATTTGTCTAATTCTAAACAAAACTCCTTATTAACTACTAAAAGGAAGAAAGCCTAATATTTCACACCTTCACGTTTTCGGATGTAAATGTTTTGTGTTGAACAATGGAAAGGAAAATCTTGGTAAGTTTGACTCAAAAGCATATGAAGGTATCTTTCTCGGATACTCTCAATCTAGTAAATCTTCTTATAGAGTATTTAATAAAGGTTACAAATTATTGAGGAATTTGTGCATGTATCTTTTGATGAATCTTGTCGTAGATCGGTCGGAAAAGGTATTGTATTTGATAGTGCAGGTGTATCTTCGGGAAGTATACTTAAAGATCCGAATGTTGAAAGCAATGAAAATAATTCCCCATTGGAATGTGAATCTATCAAAGAAAAATATTCGGATACTAAAAGCAATAAAAATCATCTCCCATTGGAATGGAAATCTATCAAGGATCATCCCATCGACAATATCCTTGGAGATATCACAAAAGGAGTCACTTCACGGTCCAAGATAAGTAACTTCTATTATCATTTTTCTTTCGTCTGACAAGTTGAGCCTAAAAATTCCAAAGACGCTTTACTCGATGAACATTTGTTTTTGCTATGCAAGATGAGCTGAACCAATTTAAGAGAAATGAGGTTTTGGATCTTGTCCCTCCTCCGCGAGACCATCGTGTAATCGGCACTAAATGGGTGTTTAGGAACAAATTGGACGAAAACCGAATAATAACTTGCAACAAGGAACACCTTGTTGCTCAAGGGTATAAACAAGAGAAGGGCATCGACTATGAGGAAACTTATGCACTGGTCGCCCGACTTGAGGCTATACACCTTTTGCTTGCCTTTTCATGTCCACTAAACTTCAAGTTATATCAAATGGATATTAAGAGTGCTTTTCTAAATGGTTATATTAATGAAGAGGTGTATGTATCTCAACCTCCCGGATTTGAAAACTTTGAGTATCCTAACCATGTTTACAAATTAAAATATGCTTTATATGGTCTCAAATAAGCCCCTAGGGCTTGGTATGAACGACTTAGCAAGTTTTTGTTAGAACAAGGATTTTCAAGAGGAAAGGTCGATACAACTCTTTTCATTAAGCGCCAAGGACAACATTCAATTTTAGTACATGTTTATGTAGATGATATTTGTTAAACCCCAAAATTTTCCCTCTCATTTCTCAAGAATTTCCTCCCAAAATCTCCCATGACATCAAGTTTGCAGCACTAATACATCAATTTAGGTTTGGAATTGGCACAAGGGCAAAATGGTCAACTGCATGCTAAAAAGTCAAACTTTGACTTTTTGATCAAAATCATGTTTCAAGAATCATATTTCATCAAGATATGTTGGAATATGAAGTTTGTTTCATCAAGAAAATCAAAAGTCAAAATTCCAAATACTTAGATATTTTTCTAAGTGTTTAAGAAATATGATAAGTTCATAACTTCTGGCCAGACTTTCGCCATGATGCAAGTTGATTCTGGAAGAACTTCTAACACAAAAGTCATAGATCTCATTGAGATCTAAAACATTGTAGAACATAACTTCTTCTAGAAGTGTTGGGATTTCAAGTTATACATCCATGAAGACACGTCCATGAAACTGAAGCACTCAGCAAATTTTGGAAATTTCCAAGACAAATTTTGGTTAGAACTTATGAACCAGTTTTTATGAAGGTTCAATCATAATTTGCAAGAGTAATTCAAAGAGGGTCTACAAAGCGTGTTACAAGCTTTCTGAAAAGTTTGAGAACTCCTTTAGAACATGATGAAGCAGGACTATTCAAAGATCAAAAGTTGGATGTTTATTCTAAGTTTTGCCGATGCTGAACTTCTGATCTTGACCTAAGCTATGATGGATAATATCATATTGCAGGATTTCTGGTTTGATAAATCTCATCATCATTTAATTTTCACACCCACTTTAGAGTCTTTATCCAAAGGATTTCCCCACGTGAGACATATAAGTACCATTGTTGTCCTTGAAAAGCAAACTTTTGTACAAGTTTATGTTAGGCCCATGCTTTGCTTTTGTTTGAGGGTACTTTTCCTTAATCCATGCTTACAAATCCAGCTTAGGCACGGACAAAAGCTGCTAAGCACCCTACTTTGTACCTTGAACCATACTTGTTTGAACTTGCTTCAAGAACAAGTCAGCGCCTAGTGTATGATGGTTGTACGTTTGACTTCTCCAAGCTACTAAATCCTTGCCTATAAATTGAACTTCATTTGCAACTGAAAAGAGATCGAAAAATTGAAAAGAAAAAGCCTTGAAACCTTTGCTAAAAATTCCAAGATTTCAAAACTGCAAACACAAATACAAAACCTGCTAGTTTTTGATTTTTGCTTTCAAACTCCAATTTTCCTCAAGTGTTTCTTGACCAAACTATCAACACAATTTCTAATACATATTTAGAAGTCGTTCCAACTTTCATTTTCATACTGTAACACATTCTCCATCAATCTCCACTTCAAAAAGTTAGAACTTTGCTTCTTGGTTGTTCCATAATTTTCCAGCCATTCATAGCCCAAGTTAAAGGTTGTTTCGGCCAGCTGAGAACGTGAAGAAGCTGATCAGAACATCACAACAATAAGAACCAGGCTCCAGCTCACAGGACATTTTTAGCTGCAAGGTAAGCTTTTGCTGACTCTCATCATATTACTTAGGCATTGTTAGACTTGCATGTCCAAAAATACAATGTAGACATCATGAGTCTGATTATGTACTTATTCATAGATTTCATGTATTTCTACCTAAGTAGAGAGAAGTTCAGTTCAGAACATCTTGAGAAAATTAGGATTTAGAATTAGGATCAGCAAAATATATGCTTGCCTCTAATTTACAATCCTAATATTTCATGTTTCTGAAACCATGATGAAACCTGCCATAACTGCTATGTGTGCATTTTCTATTTTGTTGAGAAATGACTAAGTTGCAGATGTTCTGATTGGCATGGAGAAGAGGATGAAATTCAGCATCAGAGTTTACCTTGTAATTTATGTCTATGTTTCTGCTTCTAATACCGGATGTATAGCCACCCCAGTGGTAGAGAGCGTGCACATAAGACATTAGTGTTAAGGGTCCTGAGTTCTAGTCCCAGAAACACCTTTTTATGTTTATTTCCTGACACTTTTACCCCATTAGTTGGATCAGAACCTACAGATCAATCCCCTTAATTGCTTATCAAAACAGTTATCCTACACCAGAACTTCTAGATATTCCCATCCAACAACTTTGACACCTCATATACCCATTATCAGAACTTCTATCTTGCCAATGACACTAGAACTTCAAAATTTTCTCAACAACCAGAACTTCTGACCTTCCTGTAACACTAGAATTTTTAGGATGCCCGTTGCATCAGAACTTTTAGGATTTCCCTTGTTCCCAACAACCCCAGAACATCAGTGTACCCAGACTCAACTTCTGACCTTCCCCTTTTCTGCTAACATTTCCTTTATGATTTGCAGTGCATCAGAGTCAGAGTTTCTGCCCCCCTTACTTATGTTTTTTCAACAACACGTTGATTCTGATTCTTTTCCCTTTTATTATTTTTAATATCTCTTTTATTCTCAATAATAAAAAACACCAAAAACATTTTTATATTCCCATATTTTATTTTATTTTCTTTTAAAACAAAAAGACTAAAAATATTTTCTTAGAGCAAATTTATTTTCTTCTCTTAACAAAAACAAAACAAGCTTAGTTTACTTTTCTTGTACATTATTTTAATATGGTTGTAATAGATAATTAGGATTTTAACTCCTTGCAATCCCCATTTGTAAATTTGTACACCCCATCCCCCAATTGATTGTAATAGCATAGAATATTTACTTTCCGCAATTTATCGCTTTCATATAAATGCTAGTAAAGTAGGATTTGTATGGGAAGATAAAATCAACAAGTAGACAACCCCTAATCAAAGATTAAATGCATGCAAATCAAATACACTATTCACACATGCACCCCTAGGGTTAACTCCACTTGTTGCCTAAAAATGGTTATGTTATGCATGTGAGACGTCTTAGCAAAAACAATAAAAAATAGAAGATCATAGTCCCTCGATGATGCTATGAATGTTGCCTTACAAATGATCTTAGTCCATTAAGAGAAATGCTAAGGTATCTCACAGAATTGCTATCATGACTATACGATGACCCATGCCCGTCCCTTTTACATCCAAAGATAAGGCTTCTTACCAATCAATGGTGAGATAGCAATATCAAAGGAAGGAAGAAATGAACAAAGACTTTTGAGTCAACATGGGTAGAAGAATCAGAGAGCAGATATGTAAGATACCGGTAGTGGAAGACTCGTCTAAGGAAGACGAAAATAAAATTGGAGAAGCTAGGAGTACCCAGGCTGGGTGTATCAATGATCAAGCGTCTGACGATGAAGATTATCCTGCTGATGTTAAGTACAAGCAACTAGAAGACAAATTAAAGGCCGTTGAGATTCAAGCTATCCCTGGTTTTAATTTTGACGATTTGGGTTTAATATCTGGGGTTGTAATTCCCCACAAATTCAAGATACCTGTTTTCGTTAAATATGATGGGGTTTCCTGTCCAAAGCTTCACCTGAAGTCCTATGTGTGCAAGATACAACCGCACACCGTTGATAAGAAACTTTGGGTTAACTTCTTCCAAGAAAGCTTGGCTGGGATGCAACTAGAGTGGTTTTACCAATTGGAGGGTTCCCATATCCATACATGGGAAGACTTAGCCACTGCTTTCTACCACCAATACCAGTACAATGTCAACCTGGCGCCAACAAGAGTTCAATTGCAAGACATGACAATGGGGAAGAATGAAGGGTTCAAAGAATATGCCCAAAAATGGAGGGATCTTGCCAGTAGGGTCCAACCGCCGTTAACTGATAGGGAATACATTGATATTTTTATGGGCACTTTATCTGGTCCATTTTTCAACTTATTGGTTGGTTGTTCTTTGTCCGGTTTCACCGAGCTGATCTTAATCGGTGAAAGGGTTGAAAGTAGTGTCAAAAGCGAGAAGATCCCCATAGCATCTGCTTCCACCTCCAATCGCGTAAAGAAACCTTTCACTGGAAAGAAAGAAGAAAATGATGTGTATGAGGAAAGGGCATGTACCAAGAAGGACTACCAACAGTCCGTTAATGCTGTTCAGATTTCCAATCCAACACCTATTCAAAGACAACCTTCCAATCGTCAACGGTTCGAGACTCCACCAAGACAATACACAAGGATAGGCATGTTGCCATCTCAAGCCTTACAACACTTGTTAAAGGCTAATTTGGTGACACTGCGTGATCCTCCGTCCAATCCAGATACCTCTTCACCTAAATACAATCCAAATACCTAGTGTGCATATCACTCGAATAGTCCCGGGCATCAGACTGACCAATGTTGGGCACTGAAGAATAAAATTCAAGACTTGATATATAACAAAACCATCGAATTTGATCTGCCTCCAATTCCCAATGTCATAATGGCACCAATGCCAAACCATGGCAAGGGTGTCAATGATGTTGAAGACACCATTTTTGTTTCTTCCGTCGAAGACTTGACTACTCCGTTAAACATTATCAAGAAGAATCTACTGAAAGCCGGGATTTTCCCTGGCTGTTTGAAGGATTACGATTGTTGTGCCACACAACTCAATGGATGTAAAGTGCTGGAGGAAGGCATTCAACGCCTGATGAATAGCCATGAGATCCTATTTGAGAAAACTTCATCTGCCAAAAGTTTGACCAATAAGTTTGAAGACCTCTCCATCATAACAATCTCAAACAAGCCTCAAAGGGTCTCCTCCAAGTGTCCTATCAGGATTTCAAATGAACCGACTATTGCTCCTCTAATAATTACCGCCCCCGAGCCAATTTCGTACTCTTCCAACAAAGTAGTGCCGTGGAACTATGGTGCTGAGGTGTTTTACCATGGAATAAAGAAAGATGATTAGATTGAAGAAAGCAAAGTTGATGACGTTAGTAAAATTACTAGATATAGTAAGATGACCAGAATTGGGAGAATCTTTTCACCCAACATCTCACCACCAACTGCTACAAAGGCACATGTCCACATCATCACTGCTAAGCCTGGTGCTGACCCAAAGGGAAAAGAGAAGGTAGTTGAGCCTGCTGAGACAGAAATTCCCGCAAAAGACATTGCCGCTGAGGAACCTTACGCTCGAGAAATGGATGAGATGTTGAAAATTATAAAAAGAAGTGATTTCAAGATAGTGGAGCAGTTGGGGCAAACCCCTTCCAAGATTTATATGTTATCTTTGCTACTCTGTTCCGATGCTCATGCTCGAGCGTTAATCAAATTCTTGAAGAAGGCTCATGTCCCTCATGAGACCACAACTAACCAGTTTGAAAATTGTGTGGCAAGCTTGACGGCTGACAATGGTTTGGGGTTCTCTGATGCTGATCTGACACCACTGGGAAAGAACCGTAACAAAGCTCTGCATGTTTCTGTTGAATGTAAGGGGACTACCCTAGCACATGTTCTAGTTGACACGTGATCTTCTTTAAACGTGCTACCCAAAGGGGCTTTGGACCGTTTAGACTGTGAAGGATTGGTGTTGAAACCAAGTGATATTATCGTTAGGGCTTTCGATGGGTCCAAAAGGACAATTCATGGGGAGGTGGATCTCCCGATCAAGGTGGGATCAGAGATTTTCAACTCTACTTTCTACATCATGGATATCCGTCCTGCTTACTCCTGTTTGTTGGGTCGCCTATGGATCCACGGAGCAGGGTCAGTAACATCAACCCTTCATCAAAAGCTAAAATACCCAATCAAGGGAAGGATCGTCACTGTCTGTGGTGAGGAGGAGTTCATGGTAAGCCACCTCAACTCTTTCAAATATGTGGAAATGGATGGCGAATTTATAGAAACCCCGTGTCAAGCTTTTGAAGTTATGCCACCAATGGTGACTACTGCAAACTTTTCCTTTGATGTGTCCAAAGTTGTTAAGGTCGTGCCAAAGATGGTTTCGTTTAGAGATGCTCGTGCTGCAATCGAAGAAGGAAGCTGTGATACTTGGGGGCAACTCCCCGAGATCCCATTCAAAGCAGACAAATGTGGTTTGGGTTTCACTATCAAGGCTCAGAAATAAGTGAGGCGCGCTCGTGCAGGGAAGCCCTCTCTCCGTATTGGAAGCCATGAAGTTAATGTTGTGGGTGATTCTGATGATGAGCTTGCATTTGAAGAATGTGTATATCCTACTACAATAGAGCTCAAGAATTGGCATACAAAGGACTTTGTTTCCATCTCCTTCATTAAGGAGTAATTACTTGTTTATTGCTTTCTATTAATTCAAGAACATTTTGTCTATGATATTTAACAATGACTTTTAAGCCATGTGCCTGGCCCGGGGCACTATGGTCCATTTGTCAAGGGTTTTATTTATGTTCATTTTATCATATGATCATTTAATACAAACCATTGGACTTTTTTGCATTCGAACTTTTGTGCTCGTTATCTTTCTTTTTCTTCAATGCATTTTTAAAAAATAGCCATGTATCTTACATGCACACACACACGCTCTTGTATGTCCTCATCCACTATGGATCTCATTGCCAATGACTCTACTATTGCCGACTATGATTTCAAACATCCAATTAACTAATCCGAAGATGAAGGCAAGGAAGATTGTGAAATACCGAGAGAACTAGCCAGAATTCTATTACAAGAGGAAGAAGTTATTCACCTGCACGAAGAGTCAGTGGAAGTCATCAATCTAGGTACCGAGACAGGCAAGAAAGAGGTCAAGATTGGCGCTAACCTAGGAAGCAGTGTCAAAAGCAGATTGGTTCAGATGTTGCATGACTATGTGGAAGTGTTTGCTTGGTCGTATGAAGATATTCCAGGGTTGGATACTGACATTGTAGTTCATCGTCTTCCGACAAAAGAAGATTGTCCTCCTGTTAAACAAAAAGTTCTTCGCATGAGGCCTGACATGTCTGAAAAGATAAAAGCTAAAGTGATGAAACAATTTGATGCAGGATTCCTAGCGGTGACATCTTATCCCAAATGGGTTCTAAACGTGGTGCCAGTGCCGAAGAAAGACGGAAAAGTTCATATGTGCGTAGACTATAGGGATATGAATAGGGCAAGCCCCAAAGACAACTTCCCTCTACCTCATATTGATGTCTTGGTCGATAACACCGCTCAACATAAAATCTTATCTTTCATGGATGGCTTCTCCAGCTATAACCAAATTAGGATGGCTCCCGAAGACATGGAGAAGACCACCTTTGTTACACAATGGGGCACCTTTTGTTACAAGGTCATGCTATTCGGATTGAAGAATCCAGGGGCAACATATCAAAGGGCTATGGTAGCTTTGTTTCATGATATGATCCATCATGAAATAGAGGTATATATGGATGATATGATTGCAAGGTCACAAACCGAAGAGGAACATCTCAATCATATATACAAGCTATTCGAAAGGCTGAAAAAGTACAAGTTGAGGTTGAACCCAAATAAGTGTGTATTCGGAGTATGATCTGGAAAGCATCTAGGTTTTGTTATCAGTGGTAAAGGCATCGAAGTTGATCCTGACAAGGTGAAGGCCATCCAAGAAATGCCAGTTCCCCACTCTGAAAAGGAAGTTAGAGGATTCTTGGGTCGTCTTAACTACATCGCCCGCTTCATATCTCACTTAACTGCTACTTGTGAGCCAATCTTCAAACTCTTGAAGAAAGATCAAGGAGTCAGATGGAATGATGAATGCCAAGCTGCCTTCGACAAAATCAAAGAATATCTGCAAGAACCTCCTATTCGCATGCCTCCAATTGAAGGAAGACCCTTGATCATGTACTTGACTGTGCTAGAGAATTCTACGGGGTGTGTGTTGGGCCAACATGACGAGTCTGGCCGAAAAGAGCACGTTGTTTACTACCTGAGCAAAAGTTTACCGACTGTGAAACCAGATATTCACTGCTATAGAAAACTTGCTGCACTCTGGCATGGGCTACTTGCCGGTTAAGACAATATATGTTGAATCATACCACTCTGTTGATTTCTAAGATGGACCCTATCAAGTATATCTTCGAGAAACCCGCTCTTTCCAGATGGATAGCTAGATGGCAAATGATCTTGACTGAGTATGATATTCAATACACAATGCAAAAGGCCATCAAAGGAAGTGTATTAGAAGATAATTTGGCCCATCAAGCTGTTGATGATTATCAGTCTATGAACTTTGACTTCCCGAATGAGAACATTATGCTAGTGACCGACAACACGAAACCTGGACTGTATGACAGACCTGAACAAGGATCCCGATGGACTATGATCTTCGACGGGGCTTCCAACGCCCTAGGTAGTGGAATTGGTGCTGTGATAATCTCCCCTGAAGGTTGCCACACTCCTTTCACTGCCAGATTATGCTTCGATTGCACTAACAACATGGATGAGTACGAAGCATGCATTTTGGGTCTGAAGGCTGCCATTGATTTGAGGATCAAGCATTTGAGTGTGTTCGGGGATTCCGCTCTAGTGATTAGCCAAGTAAAAGGGGTTTGGGACACTAAACACCCTAATCTCATTCCTTACAAGGAGCTTGTGATATCTTTGATCCCTTACTTAGAAGAAGTCACCTTTGAACATTTCCCTAGGGAAGAAAACCAGTTAGCCGATGCTTTGGCCACGATGTCTTCTATGTTCAAGGTCAAATGGGACAACGAAGATCCCATGATTACAATTGAGAGATTCGATGAATCTGTACACTGCTATGAGCTTGACACTGACATAGAAAAGCCATGGTACCACGAGGTGAAGAGATACCTTGAAGCACAAGAGTACTCTGAAGGAGAATCCATCAATGACAGAAAGTTCTTACGAAGATTTTCAGCCAAATTCTTCTAAGTAATGGAACCTTGTACAAATCCAACCATGACTCTACTCTACTCCAATTCGCGGAGAAGAAGGAGATAAAGTAAATTATGGAAGAAATGCATGATGGTATCTTTGGGACTCACTCTAGCAGACATACTATGGCCAAGAAAATCCTGAGAGCTGGTTACTATTGGTCAACAATGGAGATTGATTGCCATCACCACTCAAGAACTTTGCACAAATGTCAAATCTATGTTGACAAGGTCCATGTGCCTCCTATTCCTCTAAACGTCATGACCGCTTCGTGGTCGTTTGCAATGTAGGGCATTAACATGATTGGAGAGATCAAACCAATTGCTTCCAATGGACACCGCTTCATTTTTGTCGCTATCGATTATTTCACCAAATGGGTCGAAGCCGCCTCATTTTCCTCAGTCACTAAAAACGTGGTAGCCAGACTAATCAAACACAACCTCATCTGCCTCTATGGTATCCCCGAAAGGATCATCACCGAAAATGGGAATAACCTCAACAATGCTATGATTACAGAACTTTTCACTCAGTTCAAAATCAAGCATCACAATTCTTCCCCTTACAGACCTAAAATGAATGGCATAGTGGAAGCGGCCAACTAAAACATTAAGAAGATTGTGCAGAAGATGGTAGTGACCTACAAGGACTGGAATGAGATGTTACTGTTTGCTCTTCATGGCTACCGTACTTCAGCTAGAAAATCAACTGGGGAAACTCCCTTTTCTTTGGTCTACGGCATGGAAGTTGTTCTGCCAGTGGAAGTTTAGATTCCCTCACTAAGGATTATGAATGAAGCAGACCTAGATGAAGACGAGTGGATTCATACAAGATTGGATGAATTGAACTTGATTGATGAAAAGCGACTGGTTGCCGTTTGTCATGGTCAGATGTACCAAAAACGTATGATCAAGGCTTTCAACAAAAAGATCAAGCCTCGAGTATATCAAGCTGGTGACTTGGTAATAAAGTGCATCATTCTTACACAAGGCGACACCGGGGGTAAATGGACTCCCACCTACGAAGGGCCATTTGTTGTCAAGAGAGTTTTCTCTGGTGGTGCCATGATGCTGACTACCATGGACGGTGACGACTTCCCACATCCTGTGAACACGGACATAGCTAAAAAATACTACGCATGAGAGACCCGCTAGGTTGACACACCTAGGAAAGATAAGGGCATCTTGGCAAACTAAAAGGTTTGGGCAAAAATTAGGGATATATGCAAAATATTGTACACCCGGCAAGTTGAAAACCCGAAAGGGTGACTTGGGCTAAAATGGGTATCCTGGTGGGCTGAAAACTGGAAAGGGTAGTCCAGGAAAAAATTAAGGATTAAAAGCGTATGACTATGTCCCGCAGGATCACCACAATCGACTTTATTACCAAGGTCCGAGTTCAAATGGTCCCCGATCAAACCAATCAACTTCTGTCAACGGCAAGGAACATTCGAAGACATTGGGGCAATAGTAGAGTTGGAACACAATGATATCACTTCCACATGGCTATTATCTTTGTTTTCAAATTTGTTTTCCTTTCTACGATTTCCTCTTACTAGGATCTCCCTCTCTTTGTACAAAAACACCTATTCACGGGAAAAATATTAATACAAATATACTTTGAAGTGCAAACTTTCTGTTTTTGTTTTGAATGCAAAAATGTCCAATGACTAAAATTGAACAAAAATTTGCATTTGAACATGATTAAAACTATTTAGCACACGTGTCCTGCCAAGAAGCAACAAAAATATCTTTAATGTATATGGGATATCCCCACAGAGTTATGTCATTAGCATTATCCCTGAAAGGAAGGATACAATAAACTTTCCCCAACGGAGTTGCCCACAAAACCCTTTTCTTAGGTTGGTCCCCAGCCAGAGTCTCAATCTTTTGACAGCTTTCTGCCTAGCTAAGTTGGTCCTAAAAGAAGAAACCTCGTGGATCTCTTCCTAAAAGAACTCACCTCGTCAGCAGTTCGTCAAGTATTTCTCAACATGGTTTATTTCCCCATCAAGGTTTATTCCCCCAACTGAGTTTATTTCCCTAGCCGAGTTTATTGCACCAGCTGAGTCTGTCTCCCCGGATGAGTCTATCCTCTCCAGCTTGAATTTTCCTCTCAAACGATTACAAATTAGTGGACCACAACCCCTAATCTCCAGTGAAGTCGTCAACAGAGTCATTGCTATCCCCTAAAGTTACTGTGAAACCTGGACCCGACCAGATAACAATTCAACTTCAGTAAGTTATTGTGAAGCCTGGACCCGACCATATAATAGTACAACTTTTAGTAACTATGAAGCCTGGACCCGACCAGATATAGTTAACTTCTCAAGACACTATGAAGCCTGGACCCGACCAGATAATAGTTTGACTCTTCGAGATATGGAAAATATTGGACTCAACTAGACAAGGGTTTAATTTCTTTCCCTAGTATAGTTTTCCTCTACCCAAGCAAGTTACTGTGAAGCCTGGATCCAACCAGATATCAGTTCAACTTCATATTTTCAAGCAAGTTATTGTGAAGCTTGGATTCGACCAGCTAGAAATCAACTTTATTCCCTCCGAAATTTGTTGCGAAGCCTGGATTCCGACCAGATAACAACTAATTTTTATGCAAGTTACTGTGAAGCCTGGATCGACCAGATATCAATTCAACTTCATTCTTTCAAACAAGTTACTATGAAGCCTGGACCTGACCAGATAATAGTACAACTTTCAGTAACTATGAAGCCTGGACCCGACCAGATAATAGTTAACTTCTCAAGACACTATGAAGCCTGGACCCGACCAGATAATAGTTTGACTCTTCGAGATATGGAAAAACCTGGACTCAACCAGACAAGGGTTTAATTTCTTTTCCTCAGTAGAGTTTTCCTCTACCCTAACAAGTTACTGTGAAGCCTGGATTCGACCAGATATCAGTTCAACTTCATCTTTTCAAGCAAGTTATTGTGGAGCCTAGATCCGACCAGATAGCAATCAACTTTATTCCCTCCAAAATTTGTTGCGAAGCCTGGATTCCGACCAAATAAGAACGAATTTCATGCAAGTTACTATGAAGCTCGGATCCGACCACGTATCAGTTCAAATTCATCTTTTCAAGCAAGTTTATTATGAAGTGTGGATCCGACCAGATAGCAATTAACTTCATCCACCTCAGAAATCTGTGAAGCCTGGAATCCGACCAGATAGCAATTTAACGTTAATAAATTACTGTGAAGCTTAGAACCGACCAGATAAAAGTTAGTTTATTCTTCCCTAGAAAGTTACTGTGAAGCCTGGATCCGACCAGATATCAGTTCAACTTTATCTTGTCAATAAGTTATTGTGAAGCCTGGACCCGACTAGATAATTGTTAATCTATTCTTCTCTAGTAAGTTACTGTGAAGCATGGACCCGACCAGATATGAGTTTAACTTTTTCTATTCAAGTAAGTTATTGCGAAGCCTGGAGTACGACCAGTTAACAACTAGCTACAATTCCCATTGAGACATTATGAAGCCTGAACTCAACCAGATAATAGTGTAACTTTTCAAAAACTATGAAGCCTGGACCCAACCAGATAATAGTTACCACTTCAAGTTACTGCGAAGCCTGGATTTCGACCAGATAATAGTTCAACTTCAAGCAATTTTCTGCGAAGCCTGGATTCCGACCAGATAACAGTTAATTCAGATCTTCCCCTGCAAGTCACTACGAAGCCTGGAATACGACCAGATAGAAGTCAACTTCTTTATCCCCAACAAATTGCTGCCAAGCCTAGATTTTGACAAGATAACAACCAGTTTTCGATGCTCTCGAATCAAGAATAAATCTTCAGTAGAGCATTAAACTCTTTCCCCAAGCAGAGCAATGAACAATCAAAACTCCAAAACTCTTCAGCGCTCTCCATAGAGTCATCTTAAATAAGCCAGTATTCCCCAGCAGAGTTTCTCCTCAAACAACAGAACAGGAATTCCCAGCGGAAATATCCTAAAACAAGAGGAGCATACTCTTCATCCTCAGTAGCTTTCTGGGAGCTCATTTCCCAAGGCTCATCAGCATGTTGTCAAGGATTTATTTTCCTAGACAAAGACACGCTGCAAGGAACGCATCACATTCATAAATCATAACGCATACATGACAATTGCATACGGCATAATCTCATTTATTTTGAGAACATCATTACACCATGCATACATCTGCATGCAACTAATCTTTTTCCTTTCAGAAAAGTCTACACACAAAGGCCTCCATCACTCCAGTTTAAATCAACCAAAAGATTTGTCCTGGTACCTTCCCCAGTCACTCTGAATGGAAATTCTAAGCCCATTCCCTACACGATAGACTAACACATCATTAAATGCAAATTTCTAGGTACTCTAGTGTTCAACCGTCTTCCACCTTCAAGTCACGAATGAAGGACTCGCCAATCTAACTCTTCAGGTTTAAGAAGATTGAACAGGGGCAGTTGTTGTACCCCAAAATTTTCCCTCTCATTTCTCAATAATTTCCTCCCAAAATCTCCCATGACATCAAGTATGAAGCACTGATAGATCAATTTAGGTTTGGAATTGGCACAAGGGCAAAATGGTCAAGTGCATGCTGAAAAGTCAAACTTTGACTTTTGGATTAAAATCAAGTTTCAAGAATCATATTTCATCAAGACATGTTGGAATATGAAGTTTGTTTCATCAAGAAAATCAAAAGTCAAAATTCCAAATACTTAGAAATTATTCTGTGTTTAAGAAATATGATAAGTTCAGAACTTCTAGCCAGACTTTCGCCATGATGCAAGTTGATTATGGAAGAACTTCTAACACAAAAGTTATAGATCTAATTGAGATATTAAACATTGCAGAACATAACTTCTTCTAGAAGTGATGGGATTTCAAGTTATACATCTATGAAGACACGTCCATGAAACTGAAGTACTCAGCAAATTCTGGACATTTCCAAGACAAATTTTAGTTAGAACTTCTGGACCAGTTTTCATGAAGGTTCAATCAAAGTTTGCAAGAGTAATTTAAAGAGGGTCTACAAAGCATGTTACAAGCTTTCTGAAAAGTCTGAGAACTCCTTCAAAACATGTTGGGGCAGGAAGATTCAAAGATCAGAAGTTGGATGTTTATTCTAAGTTACGCTGATGCTAAACTTCTGATCCAGACTTAAGCTATGATGAATAATCTCATATTGCAGGATTTATGGTTTGATAAACCTCATCACCATTTAATGCTCACACTCACTTTTGCATCTTTATCCAAAGGATTTCCCCACGTGTGACATAGAAGTACCATTGATGTCCTTGAAAAGAAAACTTTTGTATAAGTTTATGTTGGGCTCATGCTTTGCTTTTGTTTCTGAGGGTACTTTTCCTTAATCCATGCTTACAAATCCAGCTTAGGCATGGCCAAAAGCTGCTAACCATCCTACTTTGTGCCTTGAATCATACTTGTTTGAACTTACTTCAAGAACAAGTCAGTGCCTAGTGTATGATGGTTGTACGTTTGACTTCTCCAAGCTACTAAATCCTTGCCTATAAGTTGAACTTCATATGCAACTGAAAAAAGGTAAAAAAATTGAAAAGAAAAAGCGTTTAAACCCTTGCTAAAAATTCCAAGAATCCAAAATTGCAAACACAAATACAAAACCTGCTAGTTTCTAATTTTTGCTTTCAAACTCTAATTTTCCTTAAGTGTTTCTTGACCAAACTATCAAAACAGTTTCTAATACACATTTAGAATCCGTTCCAACTTTTGTTTTCAGACTGTAACACGTTCTCCATCAATATCCACCTCAAAAACTCAAAACTTTGCTTCTTGGCTGTTCCAAAATTTTCCAGCCATTCATAGCCCAAGTTAAAGGTTGTTCCAGCCTGCTGAGCACATGAAGAAGCTGATCAGAATATCACAACAATCAAAACCAGGCTCTAGCTCAAAGGACATTTTCAGCTGCAAGGTGAGCTTCTGCTGACTCTCATCATATTACTTAGGCATTATTAGACTTGCATGTCCAAAAATACAATGTATAGATCCTGACTCTGATTTTGTACATATTCATAGATTTCATGTATTTCTGCCTAAGTAGAGAGAAGTTCAGTTCATAACTTCTTGAGAAAATTAGGATTTAGAACTAGGATCATCAAAATACATACTTTCCTCTGATTTATAATCCTGATATTTCATGTTTCTAAAACCATGATGAAACCTTCCATAACTGCTATGTGTGCATATCCTGTTTTATTGAGAAATGACTAAGTTGCAGATGTTCTGATTGGCATGGAGAAGAGGATGAAATTCAGCATCAGAGTTTACCTTGTAATTTTTGTTTACGTTTCTGCTTCTAATACCAGATGTATAGCCACCCAGTGATAGAGAGCGTGCGCATAAGACATTAGTGTTAAGGGTCCTAATTTCTAGTCCTAGAAACACCTTTTTATGTTTATTTCCTGACATTTTTCCCCATTATCAGAACCTCTGAATCAATCCCCTTAATTTCTTATCAAAACAGTGATCCTGGACCAGAACTTCTAGATATTCCCATCCAACAGCTTTGACACCTCATATTCCCATTATCAGAACTTCTAGCTTTCCAGTGACACTAGAACTTCCAAATTTTCTCAACAACCAGAACTCCTGACCTTCCAGTAACACTAGAATTTCTAGGCTGCCCGTTGCATCAGAACTTTTTGGATTTCCCTTGTTCCCAGTAACCCTAGAACTTCAGTGTACCCAGACTCAACTTCTGACCATCCCCTTTTATGCTAACATTTCCTTTCTGATTTGCAGTGCATTAGAGTCAGAGTTTCTGCCCCCTTACTTCTGTTTTTTCAACAACACACTGATTCTGATTCTTTTCCCTTTTATTATTTTTCATATCACTTTTTTTTCAATACTCAAAAACACCAGAAAAAAATTATATTCCCATGTTTTATTTTATTTTCTTTTAAAATAAAAAGACTAAAAATATTTTCTTAGAGCAAACTTATTTTCTTCTCTTAACAAAAACAAAACAAGCTTAGTTTACTCTTCTTGTACATTATTTCAATATGGTTGTAATAGATAATTAGGATTTTAATTCCTTGCAATCCCCATTTGTAAATTTGTACAACCCACCCCCTAATGATTGTAATAGCATAGAATATTTACTTTCCGCAATTTATCGCTTTCATATAAATGCTAGTAAAGTAGGATTTGTATGGGAAGATAAAATCAACAATTAGACAACCCCTAATCAAATATTAAATGCATGAAAATAAAACACACTATTCACACATGCACCCCTAGGGTTAACTCCACTTGTTTCCTAAAAATGGTCATGTTATGCATGTGAGATGTCTTAGCAAAAATAATAAAAAATACAAGATCATAGTCCCTCGATGATGCTATGAATGTTGCCTTACAAATGATCTTTGTCCCTCAAGAGAAATGCTAAGGTATCTCACGACATTTCTATCATGACTATACGATGACCCACGCCCGTCCCTTTTACATCCAGAGATAAGGCTTCTTACCAATCAATATTGAGATAGCATATCAAAGGAAGGAAGAAATGAACAAAGACTTTTGAGTAGGTAGAAACGTTCTTAGTTGCTTGCTCACTTTCAAAACAAAAACACACCTCAATTTCAAAACAAACACACACCAAACACTTTCTAAACATGAAATATTTTCAAAAGTCCAACACTTTGTATATGTTCTTACAAAATGAGAACCATTACAAAGTTAGCCTAAATGAAGGCGCCTTTTCAAAATATACTTTCAAAAGCCACCACAAAGCATATTTTCAAACAAAGCAAGTGATATAACAAGAAAATAAGAGCCCATAGATAACTATGGATGAAAAGGGTGCTAACACCTTCCCATTTCATAATCTACCCCTCGAACTCAAGAAATAATCTCAAAGGTCTTTCTTGTTCTTTTCAGCCTTTCCTTTTGGATAAAAGAAAAGTCGGTGGCGACTCTTGCTAATCGCAACAATTGCAATCAAACACAACACATCCCAAGTCAGTTCTCCCACCGTATTACAATATTATATTTGGTTCTACTAATACATCTTTGGTCAAGGAGTTTTCTAAGTTGATGCATGGAGAATTTGAAATGAGTATGATGGGTGAATTAAAGTACTTTCTTGGGCTTCAAATTAATCAACTCGAGGAAGGAACTTTTGTGATTCAAACCATGTATTGTCAAGAACTGTTAAAGTTCTTTGACATAACTAAATCAAAAGTCATTGACACTCCAATGTCTACCGCTATTAATCTTGATCTTGACGAACATGGTAAGCCGATTGATGTAAAAAGGTATAGAGGTATGATCGGTTCCCTTCTTTACCTTACCACTTCTCGTCCCGATATTATGTTTAATGTATGTATGTGTGCTAGGTATCAATAATATCCCAAGGAGTCACATTTAAAAGTCATTAAGCGCATATGTAGGTATCTTTGTGTTACGGCTAAGTATGGGTTATGGTTCTCTAAGGGCTGTGATTGCTCTTTGGTTGGTTATTCCGATTCCTACTTTTCCGGTTGCAAGTTAGATAGGAAAAGTACTAGTGGTACATGTCATTTCTTTTCAAATTCCTTAGTAAGTTGGAATAGTAAGAAACAAGTTTTCGTTGCTTTGTCAACTGCCAAGGCGGAATATGTCACAACAGGTAATTGTTGTGCCCAATTTTTGTGGCTAAAACAATAATTACTCGATTTCGATTTTAAACTCAATCATATTCTGATATTTTGTGACAACACTAGTGCTATAAACCTAACCAAAAACCCGATTTTACATTCACACACCAAACATATTGAGATTACGCATCACTTCCTTAGGGATCGTGTAGAAAAAGGTGACATCGTATTTGAGCATGTTGATAGCACATATCCACTTACAGATATTTTCACAAAACTTCTTGCGACCGAGCCTTTCTTCCATATCCAAAGGGAACTTGGTGTTCTTGATATTTCGGATAGGATGCAACTACATTAGTTGCATTACTCTTATTTATACTTGGAATCTCATGCATTATCTACACTCTTATATCAAGTTACTCGTGAGGGAAAATTATCATCCCGCATCATATAGGTAATATCATTCTAACTCTAACTCTATTCTTGATAACTCAATTCGATAAACTTTTAAATGTAATTCCTTGTGATAAGTGCTTTTCAATCTTTGTGATGTGTGATCTATGATTATGTAGTTATTTATGTTTCATTATGTCTTAAAATTCATGAATATGTGCAAAATTGAAAAACAAACACGCTTAGGTCGATCTATGACTGAGAACCGTCGACGCATATTGGAACTTATATTTCTCAAATTTTTTCTTCTATGAGTCGACGCATGACCTGCATAGGTCGAAGCATCACGCGTTATTCTAACCAATGACCTTATAACTTCTATGTGACATGTATGCTTTATATTATCATCTCTACTCATTCACTCTCATTACTCCTTCTACACAAATCCTTCTCAAAAACCCTAAAAGCCTCTTTTACTCAAAAATCTCAAACTCCTTAAGCTTTCTTCCATGGCTTCATCAAGACCCACAAAGAGAAGATTGGTGAAAGGTATTTTCTCATCTCAACAAAATTCTGATTTGGTAACTACTTTATCTCTACTCTCTGATGATTTGCTTGACTCTTATTCAAATAACTTTAGTAAAATAAAAATAGTTAAGCAATTTGTAGTGTACAAGTAAACCCTAGGTAAATTGAATCTACCACATGTTGTTGAGCTGTTAAGTTTCAGAAACTAGGGGTATTTCTAGAGTGTGATACTGATTATGATGAAGAGTTGATCAAGATGTTCTATAATGGTATTCAAGGTAATTTTGAAGGAATCACTTTTAAATACAAGATGAACAACAAAGTTTACACTGTTAACTCTGAAATATGGACGGATTTTGAATTGTTTCCTCCAAGTCCGGTTGCAATAAAAAATACTGATACCAATAACTTTGAAGGATATGACTTCAAGCTTGCTATAAAATTTATGATGAAACATCCATACTCTGAAAATGTTGTAAATAGCACCTTATTTCCAAAGTCGGTCACAGCTGGTGCGTTGAAGCTGCTTGACTGTATTCTGCAATGGATTGTTTCTCGCATCATTCGCCCTAAGAGGGGTGGATATTCAAGAATTTATCAACCTAGGATACACTTGATCTATGCTATCAAGAACAAAATGAAGATAAATTGGACTCACTATATTGCAAGTAGAATGTATAGTATGAAGGATTTGGGTAGAGGAACATCATTGGGATACACTTATTTTATTCAACATGTCCTCAACAAGGCCGCTATTGGTGTTTCAGGTATTACCTTTATTTGAATATCAATCGATCAAGAGTTCACTCAGAAAACTTTGAATATGATGGGTCACCATTGGGATTCGAGTCAACAAAGATATAGGTATGTAATAAGAAGTAATAACATGAGCTTGCAGCAAGAAGATGATAGTGAAGAGGAACATGATAAATATAATGAGGAAAGTGGAAATGTTGTTGCCATGAATGAAGATGAAGTGACAGGTGGAAACAATGCTAATATTCTAAACCTACTTGAGTCTATTCTCCTTCAACAGGAGAACTCCTCACTTGTGAATGAGATACTTGTCACTCTATCAAACCGTGTCAAAGTACACGATGAATAATTTGTCACATATTATACCATTCAGGATCAAAGATATAATACTTTGTATGGGATGATGGATTCTCAAGTAAACAACTTCACCAACTTCACCAACAATTTTATGCAACACTTCCCTTTTAACCAACCATCAAGTCCTCCACCATAACAAGGAAATGAGAGTGATGAAAATTGATGTTTTTTTTTTGTACTTTGCAAATTTCATGAAGTTTAGCTAGTATTCGCTGTTTAATTATTTTTTATTATGACTTACTTTGTGTTTGTCTTCCTTTGAACACCGGCTTGTAACCATACTGTACGATTGATTTCTATTTATTTTCTATGCCCTTCTCTAACATCTCTTTATGTGATTATTTGCTAGAGTTATTGATTGCCAAAGTAGATAATGATTTAACCTTGCTCATATTGATTATTGTTACGTTAACATGTTACTTTGAATCTTTTTGATGTTTTCAAAGAGGGAGAAGCATGTGGAAGTCAAGAACAAATAATATGAAAACCAATATGAAACGAAAGGATGCACATAGATAGGGGGAGAAATCTCCAAGATGAACATTCCAGATACATGGTGCTAAGGACAAGTTTTGCCATCATCAAAAAGGGGGAGTATGTGAGGGCAAGATTTCAATGATGTTAAAACAATGTTAGAAGTGTTGCTAGATGATATGGTGGACAAAGTAGCATTAAAAGCCTTCAAGAATTTGTATTTTTGAAATTTTATATTCTATGAGTCGCCTCATAGAAAGCTCAGGTCGATGCATGATTAAAAGTTTCTCCTTTGGGAAGTCTCAGGTTTGCTCACGTCGACTATGTGGTCGACTCATCCTGGAAGCAATACTTAGGAGCTATGCATCGACGCATACCCCTGGAGCAGTCGACACATGGATCTTGCACTCTGTCATGTGTCATCTTCGAGAATGCTCAGGTCGAGTCATCCTTATGCATAGGTCGGCGCATGGATCGTTAACACTGTCATATGGAACCTTCGGGAATGCTCAGGTCGAGTCACCTCTTTTGCATAGGTCGACTCATAGCTTGTATACAATATCATATGGCACTTACATGAATTCTCAGGTCGAGTCCCCTTTTGCATAGGCCGACCGCTCGCTCGTAAAAACTATTTTTTAGTCTGTTAGTTTGGGTCTTGACCTTATATATATATATATATATATATATATATATATATATATATATATATATATATATATATATATATATATATATATATATATATACTTGTTTGGTTATTTCATTTGGTTTCAACAAGAAAAGTGAAATATATACACAAGGTACTCTTCATCTTCAACCTCTCACTCATCCATTGACAACTACATATAATAAATTTTGTCGATCAAGGTGCGAAGCGTGTGTTGACAACGTCCGTAGTAGAAGATTGCAATCTTGTTCGGGTTGAGTAATTGTGGGTTTTTCTTGAATAAAATCTGAGAGTTTTGTCCTCCAAGATCATTGGGATTTGGGTTTTTTTTTTACAATTCTTTGCTTTATCAAATTCAATCATGCTTAAGGGATTGAGGAACTGTGGGTTTGCTCAACAAGGTAGCTACAATCGGAGGATTTTGAAGGAAGAATTGGGGTCATCATCTTGCGATCCAATTAGCCGAGCAGAGGGTTTGAGAAATGGTTTGGATTCTCAAGAAGGTAGCTACAACCGGAGGTTTATCGAATATTGATGACATACTTGATTCAAATCGAATCAAGGGAAGAGAGGAACTTAGTTTTCAATTCAACATATTGGGTTTAAATTGCGGTGACTATTTTCTATCTCTTGTATAAACCTTGAAATCATAATAGCAACTATCTTAATTCTAAATTCTAGATTTAGGGGCAGACGTACCCCATGCGAGGACGACATAGGGAGTTGCCTTAACAAATCGCGTGTCGTTTTTCTTTCTGGCTCTTTACCGTTTATTTGCAATAATCTGAAAATTTGCTCTTGTGGTTCCAATTGTCCTGATTTATAATGCAATAGAACTGTTACTAAAAACTATACTAATCACTTTGATTGCTAAAATTGATTTCAACACTACAAATTAAGGTAGATTGGACTTGGTGAAATTAAGCACACCAAGTGTTCGATAAAAGTACAAAAGTGAAAATTTGTGTATTTTCTTCTCAACATTTCATTGGAAGTAATTAACAATAGTTAAAGAGTATAAGTGATCAATTATAATTGAGTTAAGTGTTAATAATTCTTATTGATTCATTCCATTCGGTTTTTCGCATTTCCGGTCTTTTCAATAGAGGATCGTTTTAGACGAGTGTATCCGGGTAGCTTTCATTGTGCTTCAAGTTTTTCTTAAAAAATGATTTTAAAAATCAAGGTATCTATTCAACCCCCCTTCTAGATACGTCCTATCGTCTAACAGAGCGGCCCTACGAGAGGCTTCCCTCAAATAAAAAATATTCATGCGCTACGATGCCAAAGTCATACGACGAGTGTTTAAGGTCGGAAGCCTTCTCTTAAAGAGAAATCGCAAAGAATCTCGCAAAGGAAAGCTCACAGTGAACTGGGAAGGCCCTTATCGCGTCTACACAAAAATAGGGACCGGGGTGTACTACTAAAAAAATCTACAAGGGGAACAACTTACTTGACTATGGAACACTGAAAAGCTAATATAATATTACAATTAAAACATTGAGCAGTCGGCGAGTTTCGTCAACAAGACAAAACCCAAACCCGATCATACGTGCATGCCTATGTACAAGCATAACACCCAAAATACTTTGAAGGGGCAATACTCCGCTCTTTTATCGAGCGTGTCCTCGGCCCGACATGGATAACTCAATCGATATCCATCATCCTCATACCACAACGGTAGAACACCCGACTCATGATGGGAAGCTCACGCCACCGAGCTCAAGTCCTTGAAACGAGACCTGAGTTCTGGCCTATGTCCAATATTCACCCTGGAAAATTGTTCAGTTTCCCCATACTGGCGAACGTAGAAATCAAACGAGCAAGTCCTTGCTATAAACCCTTAGCAAAATAAAATATGTCTCAAGAAGACAAGAATCACAAGAAACGTGCAAACACAAATTAAATATTTAGAACAAATGACCATTTAAGGCCTCCATTATACGAATTTTACAAAACAGAGGCCCATGGCCCCCCATCCAACAAAATAACTTTGTGGCCACAAGGACCAGAACTATTCAAGAATTACATGAACGGGAAAATGCCTGAGAAAATAAATTACAACATATCGCCATGTAGGCTGGAAAAGAAATATTGAATAACAATCAAGCATCTGGATGGGGATCCTCCTCGATAACGAGCTCTTGACGCGACATATCCCCAATTGGCGCATCCCTGACACCTTTGAGGCAGTCAGGAATTACGATCTGGCCATCTACCACATAATGATGAAGACCTATCCTGGACACGCTTAGTTTAACCACGGGGTTCAGAACCTGAAGTTGCTTCATAATGTTATCAAATATCCCCTCGGCAATAGCCAGAGCATCATCCAGATCCAACTGTAAGCGAGCAACCAGATTAGCTCGAGTCCTCAAACCTTTGGCCTCTTCGGGCTCGTCCTCGGCGGGAGCACCTTCAGCAGTCAAGGTCGCCACCTGCTCGTCAGAAGCTTTCTTCTTGAGCAGAAGCACCTTTTGATCCTTATATAATTTCCCTAGCCCATCCTTTGCTACCTTCTGAGCACTCTTCTCATCAGCGCACTTCTTCTCCGTCTCAGCCAGCTTTGATCGCAGCTTCCTCACCTTGACTTTTAGAGAAGTACCCCCCCTTTGTATACGCCATAGCCATCTCCAAGACCCTCATAAAATTCCCCGGCATCATGAGCTAACGTCGTCTTCTTTGTCAGGCGATCCATATCTTCGAGCAGATGGGACTCCCCCCAAAGAAGATACATAGAAGAACCCTCGAAGAAGGACCTCTCGTTCCAGCAAGGGGAAACTTGAACTTTCCCTTCTCCCTCTCCCTAGTCAGGTCCATAGTACCCTCATTGTGATGCCTCTTATGCCTCGAGGACACCTGTAGAGGATAAATAGCCCCGATCAACTGCCTTATCGATGAAGCACCTGATCCTGACATAGGACCACCATTGACCGAGGAAGCCTTGGCACTTTTCTGTGCCTTCTTCAGGTTGAAAGTGGTCATCCGATCCAAGCACTCCTGGGCGGAATTCATCTTATCTGCGAGAAAACAACAAAGATCAGTCAGTAAAACAGAAGAATATACGCGAACAAAGAAAATCAAAGGATAAAAGTGGCTACCAAGATAGGTCACGGGGTCCTCTCTCTCTCGAGGAGCTCCTTGACACCTATCAGCCCAAGGTCTAACATCGCCTTCCCGTTCTTGTCGACGATCGGGTTTCCCCCTCTGTCCATATGCTGGAAATTAGGAATCTCCGTGACAAAGGCAGTAAGACGATCAAAGATGGTTGCGTCCTCGACACCAAGCGCTCTCTCTTTAAAACATAGATGTTGGTTCCCCTTTCATAATGCTTACGGTCCAGTTAAAGTGAAACTTTAGTACCAGCTTTTTCTCATGTCTTCCCTCCTCGGTCAAAACAGAAGCCCCTTCCTCTTGGAACGCGGAAGCAAACTACAAAATGGGTTGAATGATCATAAAATTCTTCTTGAAAAACCAAACTGACTCCAGGTACGCTTTGAACAACTTACCACTCACCTGCTTCAAAGCGAACCAACAATATTGGGCACCGAACGACTCCCTCTAAAGGTGGAAATAGTAAAAGAACAAAGGGGCGGTGGCCCCAACCCGCAAATGATCGTACACGACCTTGAAGGCCCGAAGGAAAGCCATCGAGTTCGGATACAGCTGGGACGGAGCCAGATGAAGGTGCCTGAAAACTGCCACTTGGAATCTCGAGAACGGGAGCCGCAAACCCATCTCTCAATACATAAATTTCGTACAAAGGGAACCTATGGGATTTTAATCGGGAGCATATTCGGCTCCTCTTGCTCAGAATATAGGTTTCCTATTGCTCCTCTGCACCCTCTCGATCTATCTCTAGATCCAACGAAGTGAATATCTCATTAGGATGCTCAATAAAATAGGAGATATACCTTGACGGGCCCGACCCTACCCGGTCCAGCAGACCCTCCTTGTCCACGGGCACGCTAGAACCCTCTTGATCAATAGGATCCGCCTCCATGTTCGCCTCAGCATCCCTGTTACCAGGCACAACTAGCTTCAGTGCCCTCGGTGAAGACTCATATGCCCCCGAGGTACTTGCCTCGCTGGACTGCTCTTGGAAGAACTCTGAACGGAACCCCTAGGCTTGTTAAGAAACTCTTCGTCGCTATTAGTTATCATACCGAAAAATTAGAGATTTAAGGGAGTTTGAAGTCAACGTTAAATCCTCCCTTCCACCTGTAGTGGTAGAAATGTTGAGACTAAGCCATTGGATTGACTTGACTCACACAAATCAAATAAAATCGCCACCATGCTTTATTATTTTCAGAGGAATGGGAAAAGAACTAATAACCCAAAAAAGGGGAGAGCATCTAGGTACGGGGGTTGGTTATGCAAAGGGAAGGTATTAGCACCCTAAACATCGACGGTACTCCGCAAGAACCTCTTTGAAAATTTGTGTATTTTGGCTATAAATGTGTTGTATAAAAATAGATTATAGAGATGAGAAAAGAAGTATTTTTTTACAATTTTTGCACTTGCCGCGGTTGCGAACCTTTAGTGCCTATCTACCACTTTCCGTGCAATAGGGGATCAGGGAACTCGTAGTTCACCTTTTTAAAAATTTTAAAACAAGTGTGTTGGTTGATTTTAAGAGAAGAGACATCATCTTTATATCCGAGTGGAAAACATACTTACTACCCTGTAATACAGTGGGAGAACTGAATTTTTTGGCTTTATCGCAAATGTTGCGTCTAGCAAGAGTCGCCACAAACTTTTATTTTATACAATATTTAGGAAAGGTGAAAATAACAGGAAAGACCTTTGATAGATTTTGAGTTTGGGGGGTAAGTTATTAAAAGGGAAGGTGTTAGCACCCTTTTCATCCGTAGTTATCTACGGGCTCTTGATTTCTTAGCTCACTTTTAAAAAACTTGCTTTGTGTGTGTGTGTGTGTGTGTGATTTGTTTGAAAATATTTTGAAATTCTAATGTAAGGATAACTTTGTAATAATTCTTGTATCAGTCCTCAAGAATGTATACAAAATGTTTTAAAAAAAAATATATTTGTTTGAAAGTGTAGTGTGGAAGATGTTTGTTTGAAAGTGTAGTGTGGAAGATGTTTGTTTGAAAAAAAGGTTGTGAGCAAGCATTCAAGAGTCCTACCCACTAAGGTATTTCTTGTTATTTTCCTTCTCCTTTGGAGATAGTATTATCCATACCATTAGTTGGTAGATAATCCTATCTATAGGATGTGAAGAGACAGGCGTAGGGTCATCGTATGGTCATCGGAGGCAACATGTAAGGATACTTTAGCAATTTTATTGGAGGGACTATCATCATTTTGTAGGCAACTCGAAGGGACTAGATCATTTTGTAGGTAACTCGAAGGGTCATCAAGGGGCTGTGATCTTTATTCGAAAGGGACCATGATGATATTGTTAAATCGATGGTCTTTTGCTAAAGTATCCCTACTTTCGAGGGACATGACCAATATTTTGTAAGGCAACAAGAGAGGTTATCCTAGAGGTGAAAGTGTGTAAATTATTTGTTTTCAGTTATTTTATCTTGAAAATTAGGTTTTCTACGTTTTCTTTTAGTCTTTCCATGCAAACCCTAATTAGTAGGAGTTAAATAACGTACGGAATGTAAAATGCGGAAAATTAAACCTAAGCTATTACATCCTGTAAGAAATTACATGATTAGAAAAAGATGTGAGAAAATAAATTTATGCCATTACATTGATTAGTTGCGACCTATACACTTGTTCTACGAATTTAAATAGCAAAAGAAATAAGGAAAAAGTTATAAAAATGTTTAAAGACCTAAAGTTCTAAGTTAATGTTTTTGGTGTTTTTTGTAGAAGATAATATAGGTTAATAAATAATAATTAAAACCTAACTATTTCTAATTAATTTTAATATTAAGAAAAACCTAATTAATTAATTAATAAAAATATGTGAAAAAATTAATTACTAACTCGAAAAACTCTAATCCTAATTTGTTGTAATTTCAAAAAAGTTTAAGGTTTGTTAATGATTAATTAGAAAGTAATTAGTAAAATAGAAAAAGAATTAGGGTTAGTGAAAAATATGGATAAAACAAAATGCATGGGGTGGGAGTTGAATCCACACCTTTCCCTTCACCAGCATGCGATCCTACTATTGTGCCATATTGTCTTTTGTGATATGGAATGAGAATGAATCAACATATTGTAAACCTACGTGTTATCCTGAAAAAGTAAAAAAAAATTACAAAACATAGGGATCAAACCCACATCTCTCATGTCACAGGTCTCAGTCTCCAACCATTTGAGCTACTCTAGCTTTTTGTTATTCAAACATAATTAAATCAATATATAATAAAAATGGATGGATCAAAGAAGCGTCACAGCCCTAGTTCCGGTCATATTCTCCAGTGAGGTACATTATCAAACCTGCGAATCACGCAAAATCAAAACATAATATGAACCCTATCCCCCTAATTTTACCCTTGTGAATTCAATGGTAGCATTGGTTTAACCTGAAAATGCTTGTAGAGTGAGTTTCGAATAAAATATCTCAAACTACCCTAACAATGACAGATCTTTATTCCTACGTCAAAGCTTGCAAATGATGACTCTAAACAAGTCCAAACATCATTATAAACAGGTATATATGCATAGAACCAATTAACAATGTATGAATAAAAATTTTGAGATTAAAGAAGATTACCAAACTGGTGCAACTTGGTTGGCACGTTCTGGGATGCTTCAAGCTTCAGTAATGGTTGGGATGAACTCCGGGGATCTTCAGGAGTGTGATGGGATGCTTGGAATTGATTGATAAAGGTTGGAGATAAGGGTTTCTAGTTGCCCTAGTTTCTTAAAAAATTTAGAATTTTAGGATTTTCTCTTGAGACAACCTTGTGTGTTTTTCTTGGTCTGAATGTGTTGAGTATATATAGAGCTTGGATTAGGTCAACAAATATGGAATGAATATTTGTATTTCATGATCAAATATTTAATTTGAAATTTGCATGAAAAATTTTTATTTTAAGCTCAATCTTGTATCAATCACCCTCACACGGTTTTGCTAGCTGGTTGTGAGTTTTTTGGGCTTCAAATCTGATCACAACAAGAGTCCATATGCCTTGGTCTAACATCTTGACAATTTATTTGATTTATTTTAAAAATATGTGAATAAAATTAAAATAAAATAAATCAAGGCTATTCATGGATGGACTTAGAGGTCCTCTAACATGCTATAAACATGTTTAAACTTCGAACGTTAGGCCCATTAGCCAGAAAGTTCAAGTTTGCTCAATTTGAGTTTCATGCATTTTCTCAAAATGGCTCAATTTGCACCAATCATAACTCTCTCAATTTTTGTCATATGAAGATGAACTTGGACTTTTTGGAAACCTTAAGATGTCTCCTACAACTTTTATGCTGGTCATTTTTTCATTTGAAGCCTTTATCTTGATGTGAATTGCTTTGACAAAAGATGTCTTTTTGTTGACTTTTAAAACGACCTGTAATGTTTTGGATCATATCTCTCAAATGAAGCATTTCAGGCCTTGAGCTTAGAGAGACAAAGTTGTATAAAATTGAATTTCCTTCAAGATAAGATTTGTTTGAGTAATTTTTGATGAAGTATGCAAAAGTTATGCTTGGTCAAAGTTCAGTTGACTTCTCCTTAAGAAAACCCTAATTTAGTAATTTTTTACTTTTGATGAATCTCGAGTTTTCTTGATGAATCATGGTCAACCCTTGATAGAATGATGAATGTAACTTTAAAATCTTGATGATGACAAAATAATCTAGAGATGTGACAGTCAATTGGTATAAGTTGACCTTTTGTCCAATACAGTTGATTTTCAATCATCTGACTAATTGACTTAGCAAATTTGTATTGTAAGGCTTGAAATTTGGTATGAGGATACTTTGAGACATATGAGAAACCATAAGTCCATTTGAGGCATTAGAAACTCAATTTCCTTTGTGTTGTACCCCAAAATTTGCCCTCCCATATTCATCAAGAATTGTTAAAGTCAAGGTCACAAGGTGCCCCAAGGGTTGTGCAGCTCAACTGTCTTCTATACAGTCAATACTAGGGTTTGAGTTCTGGTCAAGCAAATGAACTTTTCAAAGGCCCAATCAAGTCTCACATGCCTACAAAGATGGTCAAGCATCCTCATGTCAAGTTTCAAGGCATTCAGCTCAAAATTGCACAGTGAAAACCCTAAATTGCACTACAGTCAACTGTAGGGGCAAAATGGTCATTTGACAGTCAAAAGTTCAAATTTTTGGTCAATATATCATTTTGAAGCCACAAACATCATTTGATCAATACTTGATCATGATTCTCAAAATTTGGCTCAGAAATCATCAAAGATGCAAAAGTTGCTATATTTGGACAGCTGAAAAAGTCAACTGAAATTGACCAGGGCATAACTTTCACATGGATTATCAGAAAATTTCCATCCAAAGCTCATTTTGAAGAGAAAGACATTTCCTACAATTCATCTTCATGTTCCAAGTCCAAGAAATGCTCTCACAAAAAGTTATCAATTTCAACATTATAGGTCATTTTCAAAAGTCAACAAAAAGTGACTTTAAGTCAAAGGCCATAACTTGAGAGTGGTAAATCAAAATGACATGGGACCAAAGGCATTGGTTAAAGGACTCAAAGACCTTTCCAAAATGTCCAAGAACATGTGAAAAGCTTAAAAATTGACCAAGTTATGCCTTGTGGAAGTTGGGAAATTTTTAGGAATTTTGAAAAGTCAACATTGATGCAAAAGGCCTAAAAATGCAAATGGGCCCATTTTTCTTCCAAATTTCTTCATGCCAAGCCTATGCACGACCACTAGGCCCAAAGGGAAGTATTCTCATATTTTTTAATTATTTATTTGAATTAATATTAATTTATATTCATTTAAATCATTTTAATTCATGAAAAATATAACCTTAACTTAAAAAATCTTTTTATGCACATTATCATGTCAATATTTCGTGCTTAATGGATTATGGCAAGTTTTGATAAGTTTTGATCAGATTTGAACCAAGTTGCACATGAAAAGATATGAAAAAAGATTTTTCAAAATCAAATATATGAAATCATAATTGCATGAGATTTTGTTGGTTTTTGTTGACCTAGATCACTCCATATATGATCAGAATGAGAACCCTAATGATCCAAGACAAAAAGCTGCGCATAACACACCTTTGGCATATTGAAATTTTTGACAAAAAAACTCAACACTGAAATCTAGCTTTTAGGACGATTCAAGCTTTGATTTTTGTTTCAATAGCATCCTGAGATATCCCTGAACCTTTCTCAATCAAAAACAACAAGCCAAACGCATTGAAACGGTACCAAGACCTCAAACTGTGAAGCAAATTTTCCCAAATCGCATATCATTATCTAAGCATCTTTTTGCATTTTTCTTTGTGGATTATTGTTTGTCATGATGTTTCTGTGCTAACCAATATGTTCAATTGAATTTTCGTGCCATATTTATGCTTTCGCCATTGTCAAAAAACTAGGGTTTACAGGTTTCAAATTTGGGGTTTCTCACCCAAGGAACAATTGGGATTCGAGATTGTTACCATTGCATTCAGCGTGTTCTTCTGAATAAAACATATGCCTCGCGAACAATTTATGATGCCTAGAATGCTATTCGCTATTTTCTTGAATCCACCTTAAAACCACGCTGGAAAAACCGTTCCCCTTGAGTTTTGTTTTACAGGGTAGGGAAGGAGACGAAGACGTGTCTGAACCTGATTGGACATTTTGAATTTTCGCGCGAAATTCCAAAGCGTTAGTGTGTTCTCTTTATATTATTTACGCGTTATTATATATTAATTGAAACCAAAGTGATTCAGTGGCAGGGATACGTAGTGGTAACCTCAAAGACCTGGGTTCAAGTCCCAGGTCTTGCATAAAGTCCATATTATTTTTCTATAACTGATCCCATGCAGGCCTAACGTGAACGTTCACCATACACGCTCAATAATCCATCGCCCACGCATCCTGGAGATTTAGATCAAGGGTCAAGATTTAAGATGCACCATGCACCAGGTCAAAGCGCTGACATGTGATCCAGGAAAGTCAGCACGTTGCAACTCTTATTGGGCCAGGCCTCTTAAATTGGAACCTCCTTATTTGGGGCAACACCCCACCCTGGTTTGTTTTATTATTTTATTTTTTATTCTTTCTTTAATCTTTTTTTTTCTTTTTATTACTTTTATTCAATTATGTTTATTTAATTAATTATTTTTAATAAAATATAAAAACACTAAAAAAATCAGAAAGATACAAAAATATAATATTTATTTTATAATAATTATTTTCATAAACAAATTAATATGTAAATAAACTAGTGTAATTAGGTTTTAATTCTAATTCCTTTTTTAATAAAAATCCAAAAAAACATGTAGAATTAGGTTTAATATCTTTGTTGATTTTCTTTTTTTTTTTAATTTTTATTTCTCACAATACTATTTATTTATTATTTTTATTTTTATAATTAAAAATTGTACATAATAAATTTTAGGTTTAATTTAGACTATATTTAAATCTTTCATAACAAATAAAAAATACTAGAATTAGGGTTTGTCTTTTAATTTAATTTCCATTAATTTCTTTTCCTTATTAAATCTAAAAAATACAAAAATATCCAAAAAAACATTTAATCATTTAATTTTTTAATTCTCATTAACTTTTAATTATTTGCAAAAGGGTCCAACGCCCTAGTTTCGTTTTAATTATTTAATTTGCGCATTTATCTTATGTCGTAATTATAATTATGTAATTGTCCCTAAGCCATGTAATTTATTTTTCGCACTTTATTTCTTCGCATTATTTATTTTTCCGCTAAATCGGGTCCGGTTTAATTTTGGCGATGTGGACCCGCGCCATTTGTAATAGTCTAGCTTTATTTCCTCGCAAACTATAAACTGTTAAATATGCATGCAAGAATGAATGTCAATAATTAAAATCAAGCGTAGAACACGACAAATATGACAAGACAAATAACTGAAACAGGACACACAATTCGCACACACCACCCCTAGGGTACGCCTCACTGTTGCCTTTCGAAAGGTGGTCGTCGAGTAGAGGACGTCTTAGTAAGTCCTCATGATCCGGGAACCTGGCATGAGGGTAGCTTCTAAGGTGTCTTCCCATTGCTCTGGTGATCACCATGTCCCTAAAATCGAATTGACCCGAACACCTCCAACGGTGGTGCTACCTACCTCTCAATGGTGGGATGGCACTACTTTAAAGGACTCTTACACAGACGAATTCCTTAGGGTAGGTAGGTTCTCAAGGATACTTGCTCTAATCTCAAAACAAACTCAAAAAGACTTTTCACACTGACACTTTTCAAAAGCTTTCAAAGCAAACTTTTCAAATACTCTGACGTATGAGTCGATCTGAAATTTTTCAAAAGAAACTTTTAAACCCACATTGAAAAGCACGCAAAACAATTTGAAAACACAAATGAGCAAGTATCTAAGAGCCCATGGATAACCATGGATAGAAAGGGTGCTAACACCTTCCCTTTCTATAACCTACCTCCCGAACCGAGAGCAATCTCTTAAAAGGAATTTTTCTGTGCTTTTGTCCTTTCCTATTGGAGAAAATAAAAGACGGTGGCGACTCTTGCTTCCGCGACATTTCGCGAACCAGCGTTAAACAGTCAGTTCCAGATCCACCGATCACAGAACCGGCGACTCTGCTGGGGAGCTAAAACTTAAAGTGAGGTTTACCTTAGGGCTAGCTTATAACTATGTTTTCAATTGTATTGCTTTGTGTGCTTTAAATTGTGGGTTGCTTGGGAGTTCTATAGGTCCTACACCCGGATCTGGGGGATACCTTTCTTAGAAAGTAGCAACAAGGCTGTGAGGGAACTGTGCGGGGTATACCGACACGGTTGAAACAGTCTGCTACGTTGATGTGGCACTTTGGTGTGTACCGGTAACCCTTGAGTTCAGTCAAGGAGAGTACGGGGCCTCCGCGTGGTGTCGTGAAGCATCAACAGACCTTAGGAACCTTAATTGAACTATCTTGGCCTCTTTAGGGTAGTGAGATAACTGACTTTGGTGCAGTCCGAGGTTGGTTGATACTCGATACTACGCTCAATTGAGGGTTGCTTTCCTGGAATATTTCGGTCGCCAGTTTAGTGGCTAAATCGAAACGATGAACAATGAAAGCAATCCCGTGATATTGGGAACCTTAGAACCCGGTTACTTTGATTAGGACAGGTATGAACCCACCAACTCAAGAGGGTACTACCCAGACCCCATGCTGGCCTTAAACCTTAAGGGCTTGTCTTGTGTGCCTTGTTTGCCCTACATGTTTGTCTTTGTAAATATCTGTGGTGTGTTTAATCATAGCATCATGACATCATCCAGCATCATATGCATTGACTAACCATTTCAGGGGTTCGAATTTTCATCTTTGTTCTTGTTTTGTAGGACATGGAAACTGCTCGTAGAAAGACAATTCAGGTCAATCTTGTAAGGATCCCTCCTCAGCTTAAGGAGCTTATATCCAGGATTCCCGAGAACTCTTCATTCAGTGACAGGCATGGAAGCCTCATCAGCTTGGTCAACACCAACATTGAGGAAGATATGATAAAGGTCTTGTTCCAGTTCTTTGATCCCCTGCATCACTGTTTTACCTTCTTGGACTATCAGTTGGTACCTACATTGGAGGAGTTCTCCCGGCTCCTGAAGATCCCTATCCTTGATCAGCTACCCTTCAACGGTACAGAAAAGGAACCTAAGCTGGAAGAGATTGCTAAAGCCTTGCACCTGCAGTCATCTGACCTCAAGGGACATTGGGAAGTTAGAAGTGGCGTCAAAGGGTTCTTAGCCAGGTTTCTGTTTGAGAAAGCCCTTGAATGTTGGAACTCTCTTGACTTGCAAGCTTTTGAAGAGGTTGTGGCCCTCCTTGTTTATGGTTTGGTATTGTTCCCTAATCCAGATCAGCTTATTGATATCAGTGCCGTTCAGATCTTTATGTCCAGGAATCCTATACCTACATTGCTGGGGGACATCCTTCACTCATGTTACACTCGAACCATGAGAAAAAGAGGTGTCCTTATGTGTTGCACTCCTCTCTTGGGAAGGTGGTTTATTTCGCACCTTCCCCAATCAGTCCTGAAGAATGAGCGGGGTTTGAGATGGTCACAACGGTTGATGACTCTTACACATGCAGATATACATTGGTGTCCTAGGTCCAGAGGAGATGTCACTATCATTGATCGTTGTGGGGAGTACCCTAATGTTCCTTTACTTGGAATCAGAGGAGGTATTACCTATAGCCCATGCCTGGCTTGGAGACAGTTTGGTTATGCTCGGAGGGACGGTCCTCATGACATGCTAATCCCTGACATAGTTTTTGACTTCGACAGTGATACTCAAGGACTTCGTCAGAGATTTATCAGAGCCTGGAGGATGCCTAGTAGGATAGACAGCAAGACACTGGGGCACAGGAACTCCATCCCTTTGGAGCCTTATCTCAAGTGGGTACGCGCTCGCTCTCAGAAATTAATTATGCCTTATCCTCACATGCTTCCAGTAATCAAAGAGCCTGTCTTGGAAGGGGAAGTGTCTCATGTTATTCAGCACCCTGATATGCCCACATCCTGGGAAGAGATGCAGAAGAGCTGGATCCAGCTTAAGGAAGAAAGGAATTCTCTTGAGACTAGTCTGCACGCCAGTGAAAAGAAAGTCTTGGAGCTCACCCGTCTGCTGCACGAGGAGAGGAACCTCAACACCTACATAGCTCCGAAGAGGATGCGCAGTGTATTTTGGGATTGACTTGATTCTTGTACTTTTGCCCATGAGGCCTTGATGTATTAAACAATGATTTCATTAAATGATAACGTGTGTTCTTTTCTTGTCTACAACAAATTTGAACTTTCGAACCCTTGAATGCATTGCATACACATTTCATACATCATGTGCATAGCAGGTTTTTCCCTTTTCAGGTTGCTTACAGTTCTTCGCTGTTTATTTCAGCATCATGAATTCCGGATCTGAATCAACTGAGGCTTCAATCAAGGCTCTCCAGGCGCAGAATGCGCAGTTTCAAGAATTAATCCTGGGTCTAGCTAAAGGCCAAGATGAACTGAAGACCATGCTCCTGAAGAAGGAGAAGAAGAAGAAAAGAAGAACTGTTCTATTCAACACGGGCCGAAGGATGGGTAATACTCTACACAATGAAGAGGTTGCTTCTTCTGTTGGCAAGAGTCCTTCTCAGGCAGAAGCAAGGGTTCCTAGTCCGGTGGTCTCCGACAACGAGACAGATTTTGATGAAGAGCAGTACCCTCCTGAAGACAACAGATACAAACAATTGGAGGACAGGCTGAAAGCTATGGAGGTGCAACAGGTACCTGGGCTGGATTTCGGAGATCTGGGTTTGTCGACTGGTGTAATTATCCCGCACAAGTTCAAAGCTCCCACCTTCTCCAAGTATGACGGGGCATCTTGTCCCAAGCTGCATTTGAGGTCTTATGTTCGAAAGATTCAGCCGTACTCTGCGGACAAGAATCTATGGATCCACTTCTTCCAGGAGAGTCTTTCAGGGACTCATCTCGAATGGTTCTATCAGCTGGATGGGACCAAAGTTCGTAACTGGGAGGAGCTGGCTACTGCTTTCTATAAGCAGTATCAGTATAATGCCGACCTTGCCCCCACGCGTACCCAACTCCAGGGTATGTCGTTGGGCGTAAGCGAAGGTTTTAAAGAGTACGCGCAGAAGTGGAGAGATCTGGCTGGCAGGGTGCAGCCACCTTTGACTGATCGAGAGTTAGTGGACATGTTCTTGGGGACCCTATCTGGGCCGTTCTTCAATCACCTCATTGGGAATTCTTCTGCTGGTTTCACTGATTTGATCTTAACTGGAGAGAGAATTGAAGCTGGGTTGAAGTCTGGGAAGATTGCAAAGGCTGCATCATCATCTGGGTCAGAAAAGAAGCCGTTTAAAAAGGAGTCTAGTGCTGTGTATGGCTCCAGGAAATCAGAGAGACCTGATCACCGCCAATCTGTCAGTGCGGTCATGATTGCTACGCCTGCTGCCGCTCCCCGGCCAAACAATCCTCAAAGGGTTGATAGACCCCGGAGAGAGTTTACCCGGTTAAGCATGACCCTATCGCAGATTCTGCCACAGCTGCTCGCAACCAATTTGGTATCTGTCAAGGAGGCACCAAAGTTCCCTAACACTACCTCTCCTAAGTACAACCCGAATGCCCGTTGTGCCTACCATTCAGACAGCCCGGGGCATGCCACTGATGACTGTTGGGCACTAAGGAACAAGCTGCAGGACCTCATTGATGCTAAGGAGGTTCAGTTTGAGACATCAGACAAGCCTAATGTGGTGACAGCTCCCCTGCCTGCTCATGGAGTTAATGCCATCGGGGACGAAGAGGAAGTTGATGAAGCTGAGTTCGATAGCTGGATTTACCCGGCTGCTAATGGTGGACTTAACAATTGGAGCGCCAAGGACAACCTCTCTGTTTCTTTTGACACTAAGTAATAAATTTCCTTGTTTTGTTATTTTGTAATAGACAATGATAAACTCTATGGCCCGGTGTCATACCCGAGGCACCGTGGTTCTATTTGTGAGGGCATATGAACTGTCATTTTATACATCATGAATGAAAATCTTGGACTATTTTCGCATTGCAAATATTGTGTTCCTTTTCTATCTCTCCTTTTCCTTTACATAATTTTTTAAAGCAGCTGTATTTACACACACACTCACTCATACAGGTTCCAATCCACTCTGGATCTCACTGATAACAGCTCTGCTAATGCCAATTATGACTTCGAAAATCCGATCAACTTAGCCGAAGACGAAGGTGAAGATGATTGCGAAGTGCCTGGCGAGCTTGCTAGACTGTTGCTTCAGGAAGAGAGGGCAATTCAACCCCATGAAGAGCCAGTGGAACTATAAACCTGGGTACTGAGGCAGACAGAAAAGAGGTAAAGATTGGTGCTAACCTAGAGCTCAGCGTGAAGCAACGGTTAACCAAGATGTTACATGACTATATGGAGATCTTTGCCTGGTCCTACGAAGACATGCCAGGGTTGGATACCGATATTGTTGTCCATCATTTGCCGACTAGGGAAGACTGCCCTCCAGTTAAACAAAAGGTTCGTCGGATGCGTCCAGAGATGTCAGAGAAGATTAAAGCCGAGGTCATGAAATAGTTTGATGCCGGCTTCCTTGCAGTAACTTCTTACCCTCAGTGGGTTGCTAATGTGGTGCCAGTACCTAAGAAGGATGGCAAGGTCAGAATGTGTGTTGATTACAGGGATCTGAACAGGGCCAGCCCCAAGGATGACTTCCCCTTACCTCACATTGATGTCCTTGTGGATAATACAGCTCAGCACAAGGTATTCTCTTTCATGGATGGCTTTTCAGGTTATAATCAGATAAAGATGGCACCTGAAGACATGGAGAAGACTACTTTTGTTACTCAGTGGGGCACCTTCTGTTACAAGGTCATGCCGTTCGGGTTAAAGAATGCTGGGGCAACCTACCAGCGTGCCATGGTTGCCTTATTTCACGATATGATCCATCACGAGATCGAAGTGTATGTGGACGACATGATCGCTAGGTCCCAGACTGAGGAAGAGCATCTAGATCATCTACAGAAGTTGTTTGACCGGTTGAAACTATACAAGCTGAGATTGAACCCGAACAAGTGCACCTTCGGGGTAAGATCGGGAAAGTTACTAGGCTTCGTGGTCAGTGATAAAGGTATTCAAGTGGACCCTGCTAAGGTCAAAGCTATTCAAGAGATGCCAGTTCCTAAGACAGAGAAGGAAGTCAGAGGCTTTTTAGGACGCCTGAATTACATCGCTCGATTCATCTCTCATCTGACTGCTACCTGTGAGCCAATCTTCAAGCTGCTGAAGAAAGATCAGGTAGTGCGTTGGAACGATGAATGTCAGGCTGCCTTCGACAGAATTAAAGAGTATCTCCAAGAACCACCCATCCTTATGCCACCGGTTGAAGGGAGACCTCTGATCCTATATCTGACAGTGCTAGACAACTCAATGGGGTGTGTGCTGGGGCAGCATGACGAGTCTGGCCGAAAAGAGCATGCCATTTATTACCTTAGCAAAAAGTTTACCGACTGTGAGACCCGATACTCACTGCTTGAGAAAACTTGCTGCGCTTTGGTATGGGCTGCTCGCCGGCTGAGACAGTATATGCTGACTCACACTACCTTGTTGATCTCAAAGATGGATCCGATAAAGTATATATTCGAAAAGCCTGCTCTGTCTGGGAGAATTGCAAGATGGCAAATGATCTTGACGGAATACGACATTCAGTATACAACCCAGAAAGCCATCAAGGGGAGTGTACTGGCAGACCACTTAGCTCATCAAGCTGTAGATGACTACCAATCAATGAACTTCGAGTTTCCAGATGAAAGCATCATGATCGTAACTGACTGTGAAGTACCTGGACCGGATGAAGGACCTGAACCAGGATCCCGATGGTCTATGCACTTTGACGGAGCTTCCAATGCTTTGGGAAATGGTATCGGCGCCATAATCATATCTCCACAAGGTACTCATACTCCACTCACCGCCCGGCTGTGTTTCAACTGTACCAACAACATGGCGGAGTATGAGGCGTGTATCATGGGTCTTCAAGCTGCGATCGACCTAAGGATCAAATTTCTAAGTGTTTTCGGAGATTCCGCTCTTGTGATCAATCAGATCAAAGGAGAGTGGGATACGAAACATCCAAACTTGATTCCTTACAGAGAATGTGTGTTGACCCTGATTCCCCACTTCACAGAGATAACCTTTGAGCACTTTCCAAGAGAAGAGAATCAGTTAGCGGACGCGTTAGCTACTATGTCTTCAATGTTCAAGGTTAAATGGGATAATGAAGCTCCCCAGATTACCATTTGGAAACTGGACGAGCCGGCATACTGTTGTGATCTCGAAACTGAATTGGTAACTGAGAAGCCTTGGTACCATGAAGTGAAGAGATATCTGGAAGCTCAGGAATACCCTGAAGGTGCCTCTATCAATGATAAGAAATTCCTGAGGAGGTTCGCAGCAAAGTTCTTCCTAAGCAACGGCATCTTGTACAAGAGGAATCATGATTCAACCTTACTGCGTTGTGTGGACAAGATCGAAGCAGAAAGAATCATGGAAGAGCTACATGAAGGGACCTTTGGTACGCATTCCAGTGGACATACTATGGCTAAAAAGATCCTACGGGCAGGATATTACTGGTCCACAATGGAAGCTGATTGCTACCAACACTCCAGGACATGCCACAAGTGCCAGATCTACGCAGATAAGGTGCATGTTCCTCCAGTTCCCCTGAATGTTCTGACTGCGCCGTGGCCGTTTGCAATGTGGGGCATAGACATGATCGGCGAGATAAGACCTACGGCATCCAATGGACATCGCTTCATCCTAGTGGCGATTGACTATTTTACGAAGTGGGTTGAGGCAGCATCCTATGCTACAGTAACCAAGACTGTTGTGGCACGGTTTATTCGGCACAACCTGATTTGTCGATACGGCGTCCCTGAACGGATTATTACAGACAACGGTAGCAATCTGAACAATAAGATGATTGCTGAGCTCTGCGAACAGTTCAAAATACAGCACCACAATTCTTCTCCTTACAGACCGAAGATGAATGGGGCTGTAGAAGCAGCGAATAAGAACATCAAGAAGATCGTGCAAAAAATGACAATAACGTACAAAGATTGGCACGAGATGTTGCCGTTCGCTCTGCATGGGTACCGTACCTCAGCCAGGACGTCAACCGGGGCAACTCCATTCTCTCTGGTTTATGGCATGGAGGCAGTCTTGCCGATCGAAGTGCAAATTCCCTCTCTCCGGATAATGAAGGATGCAAATCTGAACGAAGATGATTGGATCCAGACACGACTCGACCAACTCAATCTCATTGACGAAAAGAGACTTGCTGCTATCTGTCATGGTCAGACGTATCAGAAACGGATGATCAGGGCATTTAACAAAAAGGTCAGACCACAAGAATATCAAGTTGGGGATCTGGTTATCAAGAGAATCATCCTTCCTCAGAGTGATCCAAGGGGCAAATGGACCCCTACATATGAAGGGCCATTTGTGGTTAAGCATGTGTTCTCAGGAGGAGCAATGATCTTAACCAACATGGATGGTGACGACCTTCCTCACCCCGCCAATGCAGACATAGTTAAAAAATACTACGCATGAAAAAAGACCCGCTAGGCTGACATGCCTAGGCAAAAATTAGGGCTTCCCGTCGAACCAAAAGGGTTCGGGCAAAATGTAGGGATGAAAATGAAAAAATCTGTACACCCGGCAAGTCGAAAACCTGAAAAGGCGGCTTGAGCAAAAATGGGTATCCCGGTGGACTGAAAACCCGAAAGGGCGGTCCAGGCAAAAATTAGGGATAAAAGCGTAAAACTATGTCTCATTGATCACTGTGCATCCAGAATCCGGTATCTGTATCAAGTTCAAAACGGCATCAATCAGTCAGCTTCACCTTCAACCAAGGTCATCAAGTGATGAGACGCTCGGAGTTATAAGGGCAATAGCAGAGTTGAAACCCAATGGATCATTCATCTTTCACACAGCTGTTTTATTTTCATTTGTACAAAACTTGTATAAATTCTTTTGATCGGCGACGTACCTCTTGCTAGGACGTCAGCCTCTTGTATACAAAACGCCTATTCAGGCCATTCAAAAATCAATAAAAATATATTTCCAGTTAAACGTGCCCAAGTGTTTTTCTTTTTTCTGTTTTGTTTTGCGAAGAACGTCCAAGGTTCAATTTGTGATGTATGCATTGACAATAATTTGCTAACTCATGAATATTCGCATACGAAACAAAGGAATTCATTGCAGGTGACACTAGAAACAGGGGCAATAAAGAGTTGTCCGAGCAGCTAATTGTTCTATCCCCCAAGGTACTAAGATAGGTTCAGCTAAAGAACACGACCAGATACCTTAACTCCCCAGAGAGTGGTTCAATAAAACAATACATTCTTCTCCAAGCAAAATTGTCAAAATATCAAGGAAATTGAGTATCCTCCCGTAGAGCTCAATACTTCCCCAGCAGCATGCATTCTTAACAAGCATCCCCGGCAATCTTGGTCTAAAGATTGTTCCCCGGCGGTATACCACCATTCAAAGGAATCACTTCCCCGCAGTTCAAACTTCCCCAAAAGAGTCCAATCCAGTTCCCCCAAGAAATTTGGAATTCATATCTCCCCAAGCAGCAAGCTTATCCCCAGTAGATTCTGGAAGCTTATCCATCGCAGAGCACGAACGCGTCGTCCCGGCTTGATTTAAAGAGTTATTTCCGTAACAGGATATAACTGGGTTATCCTCAGCCAAAAGCCACGGAAAGAGCGTCCTCGGCAAAGTATCTTCCTACCCCCAGCGAAGTCTATCAACACTTCCAGCACAACAAAGATATCCCCAGCATAACTCATCAACGATATCCCCAGCGGAGTTATCTTCATCATTTCAGCAAAGTATCGCTATTCCCCACAGAGTAGCACTCCCCAGCATGATCGCTAGAGTATCTTTTCTCCCGCAGAATTATTTCATTTGCCAAGTTTATTCCTCAACGGAGTTATCTTCTCCCATCGGTATTCTTGCAACGACCATCCACAGCGGAAGCAAAATCTCTTCCTCAACATCAGCCCAGGATATGATTTCCCGGCACCCGTCAAGGATTTATTTTCCTAGACGAAAACATACATGAATCATCACATACATCATCATAGCATGCATAACGCACTACATCATACAAATCTCCTTTATGCTGAGAATATCATTGCTTGATCTATATCATGCATCGCATATGACTGACCTTTACCTTTCAGGAAAGATGCAGTTCAAATTCTCAATGATATTTCAAGACCTAGACCGGTTCAGTTAAGTCGTCCCCAAGACCTCCCTGATTCTTATCCCAGTAAAAGACACCAAGACTTTTCTCAACGAGCGTTGTTGAAGATAAAGTCACCCAAGATTTCCTCAACGAGCGTTGTTGAGGTCACCAAGATTTTTCCTCAACAAGCGTTGTTGAAGTTAAAGTTTCTTATGGTCCCCTCTCCGACGGTGAGCGTGAGGTGGTAATTCCTTTTTCAAGATGTTTTCCTCTCCGACGATGAGCGTGAGGTGATAGTCTTTTGTGGTCCCCTCTCCGACGGTGAGCGTGAGGTGGTAATTCCTTTTTCAAGATGTTTTCCTCTCCGACGATGAGCGTGAGGTGATAGTCTCTTATGGTCCCCTCTCCGACGGTGAGCGTGAGGTGGTAATTCCTTCTTCAGATGTTTCCCTCTCCGGCATGAGCGTGAGGTGATAGTCTTTTGTGGTCCCCTCTCCGACGGTGAGCGTGAGGTGGTAATTCCTTTTTCAAGATGTTTTCCTCTCCGACGATGAGCGTGAGGTGATAGTCTTTTGTGGTCCCCTCTCCGACGGTGAGCGTGAGGTGGTAATTCCTTTTCAAGATGTTTTCCTCTCCGACGATGAGCGTGAGGTGATAGTCTTTTGTGGTCCCCTCTCCAACGGTGAGCGTGAGGTGGTAATTCCTTTTTCAAGATGTTTTCCTCTCCGACGATGAGCGTGAGGTGATATTCTCTTATGGTCCCCTCTCCAACGGCGTGTGAGGTGGTAATTCCTTCTTCAGATGTTCTCCTCTCCGGCATGAGCGTGAGGTGATATTCTCTTATGGTCCCCTCTCCAACGGCGTGTGAGGTGGTAATTCCTTCTTCAGATGTTTCCCTCTCCGACGATGAGCGTGAGGTGATATTTCCTTTCAGATTATAATTTCCTATAGTTCCCTCTCCAACGGTGAGTGAGGTGGCTCCCTTTGAGATTATAATATCCTTTGGTTCTCTTCCTGACACTACGAAGATGGTAATCCTCACCAAGATTTTCTCAACGAGCGTTGTTGAAGTTAAAATCGTCCAAGGTTCACTTATCATTCATGTTAAGGCAGTAACCATCCCTGGTTCATTCATCAGCGTTCGAAGCTCCAGACCCAGTTCCTGTAACAAGTCAGGACACATATATACCAAGCATCTAAAATCAGCTCCTGCGACGTGTCAGGTACTCATTTTTCTGTTTTGCAGGCATGCAGGTTCTCGCTAAGGAATCTCCTACGCGATCAACATCCAGATGGCATCTATAAGCCCATCATCCTATCCAAGCAACATCCAAATGGCATCTATAAGCCCATTCCCTCATCATCATTGCTACTATGTGAGCGCAAATTTCTGGGCACTTTAGTGTTCAATCATCTTCTACCCTCGGATTACGAAAGGCACGTCAGCCAATCTGCATCCTCAGGTCTAAGAAGATTGAACAGGGGCAACTGTTGTACCCCAAAATTTGCCCTCCCATATTCATCAAGAATTGTTAAAGTCAAGGTCACAAGGTGCCCCAAGGGTTGTGCAGCTCAACTGTCTTCTATACAGTCAATACTAGGGTTTGAGTTCTGGTCAAGCAAATGAACTTTTCAAAGGCCCAATCAAGTCTCACATGCCTACAAAGATGGTCAAGCATCCTCATGTCAAGTTTCAAGGCATTCAGCTCAAAATTGCACAGTCAAAACCCTAAATTGCACTACAGTCAACTGTAGGGGCAAAATGGTCATTTGACAGTCAAAAGTTCAAATTTTTGGTCAATATATCATTTTGAAGCCACAAACATCATTTGATCAATACTTGATCATGATTCTCAAAATTTGGCTCAGAAATCATCAAAGATGCAAAAGTTGCTATATTTGGACAGCTGAAAAAGTCAACTGAAATTGACCAGGGCATAACTTTCACATGGATTATCAGAAAATTTCCATCCAAAGCTCATTTTGAAGAGAAAGACATTTCCTACAATTCATCTTCATGTTCCAAGTCCAAGAAATGCTCTCACAAAAAGTTATCAATTTCAACATTATAGGTCATTTTCAAAAGTCAACAAAAAGTGACTTTAAGTCAAAGGCCATAACTTGAGAGTGGTAAATCAAAATGACATGGGACAAAAGGCATTGGTTAAAGGACTCAAAGACCTTTCCAAAATGTCCAAGAACATGTGAAAAGCTTAAAAATTGACCAAGTTATGCCTTGTGGAAGTTGGGAAATTTTTAGGAATTTTGAAAAGTCAACATTGATGCAAAAGGCCTAAAAATGCAAATGGGCCCATTTTTCTTCCAAATTTCTTCATGCCAAGCCTATGCACGACCACTAGGCCCAAAGGGAAGTATTCTCATATTTTTTAATTATTTATTTGAATTAATATTAATTTATATTCATTTAAATCATTTTAATTCATGAAAAATATAACCTTAACTTAAAAAATCTTTTTATGCACATTATCATGTCAATATTTCGTGCTTAATGGATTATGGCAAGTTTTGATAAGTTTTGATCAGATTTGAACCAAGTTGCACATGAAAAGATATGAAAAAAGATTTTTCAAAATCAAATATATGAAATCATAATTGCATGAGATTTTGTTGGTTTTTGTTGACCTAGATCACTCCATATATGATCAGAATGAGAACCCTAATGATCCAAGACAAAAAGCTGCGCATAACACACCTTTGGCATATTGAAATTTTTGACAAAAAAACTCAACACTGAAATCTAGCTTTTAGGACGATTCAAGCTTTGATTTTTGTTTCAATAGCATCCTGAGATATCCCTGAACCTTTCTCAATCAAAAACAACAAGCCAAACGCATTGAAACGGTACCAAGACCTCAAACTGTGAAGCAAATTTTCCCAAATCGCATATCATTATCTAAGCATCTTTTTGCATTTTTCTTTGTGGATTATTGTTTGTCATGATGTTTCTGTGCTAACCAATATGTTCAATTGAATTTTCGTGCCATATTTATGCTTTCGCCATTGTCAAAAAACTAGGGTTTACAGGTTTCAAATTTGGGGTTTCTCACCCAAGGAACAATTGGGATTCGAGATTGTTACCATTGCATTCAGCGTGTTCTTCTGAATAAAACATATGCCTCGCGAACAATTTATGATGCCTAGAATGCTATTCGCTATTTTCTTGAATCCACCTTAAAACCACGCTGGAAAAACCGTTCCCCTTGAGTTTTGTTTTACAGGGTAGGGAAGGAGACGAAGACGTGTCTGAACCTGATTGGACATTTTGAATTTTCGCGCGAAATTCCAAAGCGTTAGTGTGTTCTCTTTATATTATTTACGCGTTATTATATATTAATTGAAACCAAAGTGATTCAGTGGCAGGGATACGTAGTGGTAACCTCAAAGACCTGGGTTCAAGTCCCAGGTCTTGCATAAAGTCCATATTATTTTTCTATAACTGATCCCATGCAGGCCTAACGTGAACGTTCACCATACACGCTCAATAATCCATCGCCCACGCATCCTGGAGATTTAGATCAAGGGTCAAGATTTAAGATGCACCATGCACCAGGTCAAAGCGCTGACATGTGATCCAGGAAAGTCAGCACGTTGCAACTCTTATTGGGCCAGGCCTCTTAAATTGGAACCTCCTTATTTGGGGCAACACCCCACCCTGGTTTGTTTTATTATTTTATTTTTTATTCTTTCTTTAATCTTTTTTTTTCTTTTTATTACTTTTATTCAATTATGTTTATTTAATTAATTATTTTTAATAAAATATAAAAACACTAAAAAAATCAGAAAGATACAAAAATATAATATTTATTTTATAATAATTATTTTCATAAACAAATTAATATGTAAATAAACTAGTGTAATTAGGTTTTAATTCTAATTCCTTTTTTAATAAAAATCCAAAAAAACATGTAGAATTAGGTTTAATATCTTTGTTGATTTTCTTTTTTTTTTTAATTTTTATTTCTCACAATACTATTTATTTATTATTTTTATTTTTATAATTAAAAATTGTACATAATAAATTTTAGGTTTATTTAGACTATATTTAAATCTTTCATAACAAATAAAAAATACTAGAATTAGGGTTTGTCTTTTAATTTAATTTCCATTAATTTCTTTTCCTTATTAAATCTAAAAAATACAAAAATATCCAAAAAAACATTTAATCATTTAATTTTTTAATTCTCATTAACTTTTAATTATTTGCAAAAGGGTCCAACGCCCTAGTTTCGTTTTAATTATTTAATTTGCGCATTTATCTTATGTCGTAATTATAATTATGTAATTGTCCCTAAGCCATGTAATTTATTTTTCGCACTTTATTTCTTCGCATTATTTATTTTTCCGCTAAATCGGGTCCGGTTTAATTTTGGCGATGTGGACCCGCGCCATTTGTAATAGTCTAGCTTTATTTCCTCGCAAACTATAAACTGTTAAATATGCATGCAAGAATGAATGTCAATAATTAAAATCAAGCGTAGAACACGACAAATATGACAAGACAAATAACTGAAACAGGACACACAATTCGCACACACCACCCCTAGGGTACGCCTCACTGTTGCCTTTCGAAAGGTGGTCGTCGAGTAGAGGACGTCTTAGTAAGTCCTCATGATCCGGGAACCTGGCATGAGGGTAGCTTCTAAGGTGTCTTCCCATTGCTCTGGTGATCACCATGTCCCTAAAATCGAATTGACCCGAACACCTCCAACGGTGGTGCTACCTACCTCTCAATGGTGGGATGGCACTACTTTAAAGGACTCTTACACAGACGAATTCCTTAGGGTAGGTAGGTTCTCAAGGATACTTGCTCTAATCTCAAAACAAACTCAAAAAGACTTTTCACACTGACACTTTTCAAAAGCTTTCAAAGCAAACTTTTCAAATACTCTGACGTATGAGTCGATCTGAAATTTTTCAAAAGAAACTTTTAAACCCACATTGAAAAGCACGCAAAACAATTTGAAAACACAAATGAGCAAGTATCTAAGAGCCCATGGATAACCATGGATAGAAAGGGTGCTAACACCTTCCCTTTCTATAACCTACCTCCCGAACCGAGAGCAATCTCTTAAAAGGAATTTTTCTGTGCTTTTGTCCTTTCCTATTGGAGAAAATAAAAGACGGTGGCGACTCTTGCTTCCGCGACATTTCGCGAACCAGCGTTAAACAGTCAGTTCCAGATCCACCGATCACACTTTGAGAAAAGAAAAATCCTAGTTGTAGGTCAATTACTTAGGAGGAGAGTTTGTCTGGTTAACCCATGAGTAGTCTTGAGTAATTGAGACCTTCTTGAGCATGAGGAGATATTGTGAATTAATGTGTCTTGAAGATGGGAGGGAAAATTTTGGGGTACAACACCCACGATTATGAGAAAAGAGAATTTGAATCATCTCAAAGTGGAGAATATGGCTTGGATTTTAAAATCAACAAAGCCTCACTCGACATCCAAGTTGAAAATATCTCACTTCACTACATATCGTAGAAGTATAGTAGCTTGCATTACTAAAATGATTGACAAGAGTCTAATATTTTGAGAAAATTTTAAAGTAAAAAGCCAAAGTGGTAAAAATGGTTTGAATGAGATTGATTGACTTTTAGTCTTCTCGCAAAAATGTCAAAGTATGATTAAGTTGATTAAAGTTTGATTAAGAAAATATTTTTTGAAAATGCACCGACCTTAGTCCAAGTTTATTGTGAAAGCCGTTCAAGTTAGAAAAAAAGAAGAGTTTTGAAAAGGAGGGAGAAGATTTTGAAATTAAAGAAGATGGGAGGAGATGAAGGGACTATCCTAAAGCATAAGGTAAAATCTAGGAAAAAGAACCGTCTAACCAACAAGAAGTCAATACTTGACACAAAGAGTAAATGAAGAATTCCCATCCTTTGGATTGAAACCAAGCAAGAAAAGATATTAAACCTCTTAAGAATACCAAGATTCAAATGTGTTAAGTCTTCATAAAAATTGGACAGAGTAACGACTGCATACAGAGGAATTCCCAATCCAAGACGAATCATATAATCAGAATAACCTGCACACAAAGAAAATCAACCCAATGTCTTGGGGTAAACCCCAAGAACTCTTTACAAAATAACAATCATAGTCACATTATCCCAAAGAGTCAAGACTTCTAATCCTAAGTCAGAGAGATCCACAACTCCATAATGCCAAGGATAGTAACCAAATAGTCTGAGTAACCTTAAGGATTTTTTATTGTTCAAGTTGATTATTAAGTGTCTTCAAAAAGAAAATGAAAGTTCAATTGAGCAAAAATAAAAATGACATAAAGATAAATGCTCAAGTGAGCAAGGATAAAAATAGTATGGAATGTATATGCTAAAATAAATGGTGCGTAAAAGTAAAGACATAAAATAAAAGCATAAGGTGAAAGCACAAAGTAAAAATCAATTGTTAGTGAATTAGAAATTAGAGGTTAGTTGGATGACCATCTTGAAACTTGCATTTGAAAACTCATTAGAAGATTGATACAATTAAAGCTTCTCAACAACAAGTTTCATTTGCTTTTTGTCAAGTATATCATTCATTTCAAGTTCTCGAGGCGACAACATATAATCAACGATGTTTACATGATTCACTTAGACCAAAGTTTATGATGGTTCATTAGAGGATTGATATGACCAAAACCTCCTAACAATGAACCTCAAGGTTATTGGATCAAAGGTTTCAAATTAAACATACTTAGGCTTTAAAACATAAATTTGGGCCACAAATGATCATTTCTCGAATCGGGACAAATTTAACACTATGTTAAACAATCGTAAGTGGACTTATGAAGAAGTCGCACCTATTTTAAGGTCTGTCAATAGCAATCTATGTACCATATGTTTAGAGAAATGATATATAGATCATTTGCAAACAATATGTAGCACAAGTAAGAAATGGATAAGATGAAGAGGGAGGAGATGCACTAAATTAAAAAAAAAAACAGGGTTTCAAATATCGTCAACATCATTCATCCATTTTGATGGATTTGATTTTTTAACCTATCAACACCCAAGATCCAATGAGTTTGAGAAATTTGTCCCAACATACCACCTAAATCAGGACCAAACAAAAATAATAAAATAGTATTTAATAAAACATTATTTAAATGGTAAATAAAAGGGAAATAATTAGTAAAATACCCAAAATACATTAAAACACCAAATAAAAATCCTAAAAAAAGTCATAGGTCAAACATGAGTTAATATGTATTGACAATTTTTTTTAGAATTCTTTAAAGTCAAAAACTATTTTTAAAATTGAAAGAAATGTGCAAAATAAACCAAAAATTATATAAAAAAATAGTAAAAAAAAAAAACTAAAATGAGGTCACCAATATTTGTCAAGAGATCATTGGATCCTTCCATAAATTTTTTTAGAAATTAAAAATCAAGAAAAGTATTTTTAATTATTTAAAACAAGTTAAATAAAGATGAAAATTATAAAAAATACCAAATCGCAAAATAAAATTGTGAAAAATTAAAATTCATAAAGAGAAAAATCAAAAGTATTTTTAAGAATTTTTTCAGAATTTTTGAGTCAGAATTGAATTTTTTTATGAATTTTTGAAGTTTAAACAATTAAATATAAAAATCAGAAATATAAATAAACTCAAAAATATGTGGACCTTATGGTCATTGTCAAAATGCATTAGTAAGCTAATCCAACGAATCAGACACGCTGTGCATATCATGGTCTTCATGAAATAACACATGTGATCCATTATTAAACAGATTTGAAAAAATGCGTGGCAATTTGTCATTGGTTGAAGACAGACACGTATGTCGTCTTCAACCTCTGTCCACGCGATTTACAGTTTCATGAAATGGAAAAATTGGAGCTTGAGACCAGTGTCATTCGCTTTGTCTCTTCAAGACGATTCCAATGGTACCCTCGCGCCAAATCTATATTTTCCATAGCGTAATCGATTTTGAAAAAACCATGGGAGATTTTTTGAGAAGGGATTTGAAAACAGACGTATCAAACTTAGTTACAGTCGAAAACAAAAAATTGGTGGAGAAAACTACTTGTTTGAACTCAAAGATGAATCTATGAAACTGGACTTATGGAGCTTGTTTCAGGTCATGATTCTTGAAGGTAGGAGTATGGTTAGCTTCAGAGAAGTCCAATGAAGCTAACTGAAAGGAGTTTTTGGTGATTTGAATGGTGGAAAACAAAAAATGATTTCAAGCTTTAAGACTTCAAATGAGATATTAGCAGGGGTCAATTGGCTATCAAAATCTACCATTCATTGGAGTAACAAATATCAACAACGAACCATCTCCCATAATAATGAGACTATCATTCAACGGAGTAACAAATCTCAATAATGAACTATCTCCCATAATTACGAGACTACCTTTCATCGAAGTAACAAATCTCAACAATGAACTATCTCCCATAATGACGTGACTACCATTCATCGGAGTAACAAATCTCAACAACAAACTATCTCCCATAATGACGAGACTATCATTCATCGGAGTAACAAATCTTAACAACGAAGTATCTCCCATAATGACGAGACTACCATTCATCGGAGTAACAAATCTCAACAATGAACTATCTCCCATAATGACGATACTACCATTCATCAGAGTAACAAATCTCAACAACGGATTATCTCTCATAATGACAAGACTATCATTCATTGGAGTAACAAATCTCAACAATGAACTATCTCCCATAATGATGAGACTACCATTCATCAGAGTAAAAATATAAAAAATGAACTATCTCCCATAGTGACGAGACTACCATTCGTCAGAGTAACAAATATCAACAATGAACTAATCCCATACTTAGGAGACTACTATTCATCAGAGTAACAAATCTCAACAAAAAATATCTCCTATAATGACGAGACTTCCATTCATCAGAGTAACAAATCTTAACAATGAACTATCTCCCATAATGACGAGACTATCATTCATTAGAGTTACAAATCTCAACAACAAACTATCCCCCATAATGACGAGACTACCATTTGTTGGAGTAACAATGCTAATCTTATCTGGGAGCTAACAGACGTACTGGGGAAGTACAAATTGTTCAAATAAAGAGACCATCCACTTTTTTTTGTAAGAAGCCTGTTGGGAATGGAAATATGACTTATCCACGGAAATGCCAATACATTCCTGTTGAGGAGATAAAGTTTTCTCATGCAAAATAAATGCACATTCTCAAACTAGAGCTCAAATCCTAGAGAAATCATAATAATAATGTTATCGGGGACCACAGGTTCAAACCAGAAATAAAATGGAGTCAAACAATCAATCAAAACAACAACTAATGAGAAATAGACTCAAAAGGGGACTATGTTCCATCCAGACAATAAGCTGAAATAGGAAGGCTAAAATAAAATTTTTCCATGAGGGATAACTCGGTAGGGGAAATTTAAAGGTTATACACTTTCTACTTAAGGTTGATAATCTATTGGAGAGAGGGTAACATAACGCTGCGAATAGGGTAGTATGCCAACAAAAACAATAATAAATGAAAATAAGCAATGGATTTTAAATTCAACTATGCATGATGTATGTATGAATGTATGAATTTTATCATGTATATGTTGACAAATCAAACATACAACACTGGGAACAATCAGATAAGACCAATTTGGGCAAAGTCAACACTCGGCTAAATCACATCCACGTTGAAGATTCCCTGAGAGAGTAAGCACCAACTGAAGAAACAACTTCCTACTTCACGGCTTAACTCCACTAGGAAGAATCACGGCTTGAAAATAATCGAAGCACCATCTAATAACAATAAACCACTACAAAATGCATGGATGTAACATCCTTCTCCAGGTTTCACCAGGGAATATCATACATACTTTTCTAGGAAATATAATGCCTCATCGTCTAGTCTTCCACAAGAGATTATAATACTGACTTCACTAGGGAAGCTGAAAACGACATCGTCAAGACTTTAACTGGGGATTTCGTGTTGACCTCATTGGGGAGTACAACACCATATCATCGAGGGGAGCTGTAATACAGTGGGAGAACTGACTTTTTTTTGCATTTTATCGCAAATGTTGCAGATAGATTGAGTCGCCACATACTTTTATTTTATCCAATAAGGAAAGGGTGAAAAGAATAGGAAACACCTTAAAGACTTTGAGTTAGGAGGGTAGTGTTGTACCCTAATTTTTCCACCTAAGATTCCTCTATCATCTCATATCAACTCAAACACAACAAGATCACACTAGGGTTTAGCTCTTCTCCCTATCTTTAGGTTTGCTCATGAGGAATCACCAAGCACCTTGTTTTGTTTATTGCGATCATCTATGTTTTGTATTTATCAATTTTTAACTAACAAATACAATGAATTTTTTCTCTAATTGATGATCATATAGGTGAGGGTACAACACATTTCATCAGATGGATTCATAGTTTCATGAGTTTATTTCCATGCCTTCTTCAACAAATATTCATTGAGATTCAAGCTCCATTATTGAAGACACTTTAAAGTAATATCATTACAAGATTTACTATGGTTTATCATGCCTCAATTTGTCAAATAAAGTCAAAATATGCAAGGGTTAATTGAAGAGGTTTGACCTAATCGGACAAATTCTTAATTTTTTTATCACAAGTACATAACTCTTTCAATTCTTAAAATTTGGAAGTGTATATTGTTGCTATGGTTTCTTATTATCATCCTCAACAACTCCTATTCACATAGAAAAAGTTATTATCCAAGAAATTTTGTCAAAATTGAAAAGGGTTTCCAAGTCATTTTGGTGCTTGAGGAGCTAGGGTTTTGAATTTATAAGGGCTATATCTTGCTCATCTTTTGATATTTTTGAGTAATTCCAAAGACATGCTTCGCGTTAAAGGGTTATCAACTAATCACTTCTAGAGTTTCAAGAAAATGTCATGTGGAAGATGCCTAATGATGAAGAAATATTACAAGTCCTCTAGATAGGCCATCAAATTCCTTTATGTGATTTCAAAGGATCATAACTTGTTCAATTTTTATCTCCTTAAGCCCACTATTTTTCCACAATGATCTTAAGAAAGTGAAATTCAACTCTTCTTTAATGTGAAAAGCTTGAAAATGAGTGGAAGATGCCCTAAGAAGTTAAAATATTATGGGTCACCTCATGAATTTTCACAAATTTTACAAGGCTATAACTTTTTCAATACTTGGTATTCTTGAGTGATTAAAGTTTCACATTGCTATTTGGGAAGTATACTTCAAGCTAGCATCAATGATCAAAGCTCAATTTTGGAGGAAGGTCTTGTTTGAACTCAAAAGATTATAGGTCACTTTTGAAGAAAAACAGAGAATTTTTCTAAGTACAAAAAGTCAGCATCTTTTTCTCAACTTTGACTCATCACAACTTTTAGCTCAAGCATCCAATTGATCTCACTCTTTACACATTGTAAATTTTTTGACCTTATCTTTTAAATGCTTCAAGAATCATGCCCTGAGACTCCTTGAGCTGTGAATACCATTGATTCAAAGTTGGTACCTTGAAACTGAAGTTTTCTCCAAAGTCAAAATTTGAAATTCATAATTTGGATTCTAATTACCAAATTTCCACGTGTTTTACACTTAAACATGATTAGCAAATATGTTTGGATCATTTAGAATGATAAAACACATTGTTTGATTGAGTTTTGATGCACATGTGATCACACTTTATTCATGATCATAGGTGTTCACGAACTCAAAGGAAATTGCATCATTCACCCCTCCTCTTGATTCCATTCGCTTCTCCTATAAACACAGGCTCTACTCCACTCATTTTCGCAAGCTTGAACAACTAAAATCACTCTGTCAAACTCCCTCCATAACTCACTTTTCTGAGATTTCAAATTCCTCTTTTCTCCATTTTTAATCCAATTTCTTCATTGATCCTTCATCCTTGAACTTCACTGAAGCTAATAGAAGAAGAATCAAGCCTTTAGGTGCCCTGAATCGTGCTAGCCAAGTCCATTTACAGAGCAAGTTTATCTGACTTTGTTCAAGTCGTTTAAGGCAGCAAATCCTCTATCTCAAATTACTGGAATAGTCTATGATATTCATTGATGCTTGTTCTTAATTTAATTTTGGTGAAAAAAGCATTTAATGCTTCTGATTTTCGATTTTAACATTTTTAAATATCTCTGGTTTTTTCCAAATCGACTACGCTGTTCTTTACATAAAGTTTTTGCAAGCATATAGTTGTGATCGTCTCAAGTAGACGCATCTAATGGTACCACTATGAACGCGTAAATTTACGGATTCAAGGATCTTGGATTTTCCCTACTTGCAGAAGGCTGGAGGTTGAAGATGACCTACGTGTCGTTCTTCAACCAATGACACTGAACCAATTGTTTTATTTTGATTGGTTGGAGTTTCTTGTGTTGTATGCGCGAGCTCTAGCTTGGGTCTGTGATGCTCCCTCACCTTAGATCCATTATATCTGTCAGCGTTTATAAGTGAGAGAGAGCCAATGCGCGTGGTTTTTCTGATTTGTTTTTATTTTACAATTTTTTTTTAAATTTCTTTTATCTTTAAAAATTCATAACTCTTTTATTTTTTATCCAAAAATTATGAAAAAATATACAAAAATACTTTTAATTATTTATGACTTTGGGAATATTTTTTCATATTTTTATTTCAATGTTTGATATTTTTCATAATTTTTGTCTTGCTTGCCTTATTTAAATTGTTTTAAAAATACTTTTTGATATTTTTTAAATCCTAAAAATTTTATAAAAATTATATTTATTATTATGACTTTTTGAATTTTTTCTAGAATTTTATTTTGACTTCTACTATTTTTGATCCTTTTCCCATTTATTTGAATGATTTTAATCAATTTAAAAATGTTTTTTCGATTTAAAAAATTTACCAAATTTTTAATAAAAATATTTGAGGTTACTTCTGATTTTTCTATGGTCTCTTTAAATTTTTCTTTGATACTTTGAATATAGTTTGCTATTTACCTTTTATTTTCATTTTAAAAACATTTTAAAAATCATTTTTTCTTTTTTATTTTATTCATTAAATGCAATTTATTTTTTAAATATATTTTGGCTATGTGATTACTGATCACAAACTTCATTAAAATTATTGGATCTTGAGTGTTGAGTTTAACTCCACTAAAATGGATGGAAGATTTTAATGATAGTTTGATTAAATTTTTTGATTCAAATGTATCCCCTCCCTTTTCATCTTATCCATTTCTCATTGTGTTACATGTTGTTAGAGGATGATTTACATATCATCACTCCAAACATACGGTTGTTATACCCCAATTTTTTTCCCTAAGATCCCTTCAGCATACCATGTTGATTCACTCACAACAAGATCACACTAGGATTCTTGGTTCCCCTCCCTACTTTGAGTTTTGCTCCTTTTGAGGGATTACCAAGCACCTTGACTTATGTTCCTTTTGTGATCATGAATATTGTTTTGTTTTCTTCATTTAACTAATAAAATGCAATGTTGGTTTGTCTTGCTTGTTATCCATGTAGGTGGAGGCAATGAGATTTAATAAGTTACTCCATGGGTTCATGTGTTTATTTCCATGCCCTAGCCAATAAAAGCTTGAGAAGTTCAAACCTCACCATTGGAGTGGTTTTGGAATAATTGGCATGGTAAGTTTGTTTTGGTTAATCACATTTCAAGGTTATTAGATTTGACTCAAAAGCACAAGGGGGTTGATTGGAGAAGTTGTCATGTTTGGACAAGGCCTTGTTCCTATTGGTCACAAGAGAATATTTCTCTCAAATTTCAAGATGTGGACGTGGTTTTGGTGGCTATGAGTCCTCATTATCATCCTCAACAACTTCTATTCACAAATCAAGAATATTGGTACAAGAAGTTTGTTCAAACTTGTCAAAGTTCCTCAAGGCATTCTCTTGATCTAGAAGCTAGGGTTTTGAACTTCAAAGGAGCATATATTGCTCACCTTTTGGTATTTTTGAATGATTCTAAAAACATCCTTCTCTTAAAAGGGTTATCAACAAATCACTTCAAAAGTTCCAAGGAGTTTTCATATGGAAGAAACTTGGTGAAGAAGAAAGATTATAAGTCATCCAGATGAATCCACAATTTTACATAAGTGACTTCAAATGATCATAAATTGGTCAATTTTCATGACCTTGAGTCCATTATTTTTCCATAATTATCTTGAAGATGTGAAATTTATAACTTCTTTTATGTGCAAAGTGGGAAAATGGATGGAGGTTGCCTTAAATATGCAAAAGATTATAGGTCATTTCATGATTTTTGGAAAAGTTCAACAAGTCATAACTTGCACAATTTTTGGATATTTTTAGTGGTTCAAGTTTCAAAATGTCATTCAAGATATCTACTTCATTCCATCTTTTTTGGTTAAGAGTAAATTCCAAGTGGAAGGCCATGTTTGGATGCAAAAGATTATAGGTCATTTTTGAAGAAGAATTTGAAATATTTCTAAGTATGGAAAGTCAACCCTTTTTCTTCAACATTCACTCAATGTAAATTTCATCTCAAGTAGACATTTAACTCCATTCTTTTTCCATTGCAAATCTTGTAACCTCATCTTTCTAAAGCATCAAGAATCATTCCCTAAGACCCCTTGAGTTGGAAATGCCATGGATTTGAATTTGGTAACTTGAAACTGAATTTTCCACAAAGTCAGAATTTTAAAATCCATAATGTGACTTCTAAACACAAGATTTATGCGTGTTTTTGATTTAAACTTGATTAGAAAACTTGCCAGAAGTGATTAGCACCCCAAAACGCAAGATTTGGTTGAGTTTTGATGGAAATGAAGTCACACATCACTCGTGCTCAACCTTCACTCAATTTCCCTCAAAACATCCTTGTTTCTTCCAATTTTCATTCCCATTCACATCCCTATAAATAGAGGGTCATCCCTCATTCATTTCTTCAAGCTTGGAGAGCCAAAAATATCCTGCCAAAACTTCACACGAACCCATCTTTTTTGAATTCAGTTTCTGAAATTTAAGCTCCCTTTTCCAAAATTCTTTGCGCATTCATCATCTTTAAGCATCATATAAACTCTCCAGCACTTAAACCAATCAAAACGAGCTATAATTCAAGCTATAGAAGTCCAGTTTCAGAGCCTCTTCCTTGAACTTCGAAAAGGTAGAATTCTCCACCATTTGGATCCAAATCAAGCACTAATCTATTCTACTTCTTATCCTAATTCTAATGCTGCTTACAATTTTTAAATCCATTGAGAATTGAGAGAGAAATCTCAAATGAAAGGTGCTCGCTATTTTCTGGATTTTTGATTCATATCTCTCTCCATACCTCATATAAATTTGGCGTGATGGTGGTGTTAGAATCGTCTTGAAGAGAGGAGTTCAATGATACTAGCATGGGATCCTAATTTTCCATTTGAAGGATCTCACAAAATCCCCATTGCGGGGTGTCTGGAGGTTGAAGACGATGACATGTCTCGTCTCAGCCAATGATAGCGTGCCAAACGTTTTAATTTCATTGGTTGCCCTTTTTCTGATCCTATGCGCATCTCACTAAGATCCATATCAAGCACAGCGCGTCTGGTCCATTGGATCAGCTTACTAACGCGTTTTGACTATGATCTGATGGTCCACATCTTTTTGGTTTTATTTTATTTTCTGATTTTATATTTTTATTGATTAAATTTTCAAAAATTCATAACTCTTTTATTTTTTATCCAAAAATTATGAAAAAAATTCACAAAATTACTTTGAAATATTTCTGATCTCATGACTATTTTTTCACATTTTTATTTTGAAATTTCATATTTTTTGTATTTTTTTGAATTATTTGCTTTCTTTTAATTACTTAAAAAATACTTTCTGACATTTTTTAATTCTGAAAAAATTCATAAATATTACTTTGCATATTCTTGACTTTTTAAAATTTTTATGGAATTTTATATTGAGGTTTACTATTTTTGACCTATTTTTGTTTGTTTGAACAATTTTAAATAGTTTAAAAATAGTTTCTGACTTTTAAAAATTACCAAAAATTTTATAAAAATATTTGGATCCATTTCTGATTTTTCTATGGCCTTACTTTTTCTTTCTTGATTAATTTGTACATAGTTGATATCTTTCTCCTCTATTTTTATTTTTAATCATTTTTTTAAACCCTTTTAATGTATATATCAAATATAATACTATTTTGTGATTATTTTCTGGCTGTCTTGAGTTGATTTTTTGATCATGACTTTATTAACATCATTGGATCTTGGGTGTTGAGTTCAACTCCACCAAAGTGGATGAATGATTTTAATAATAGTTTGATTAAATTTTTTATTCAAAAATGGTTTATTCATTTTTCCCATCCCCTCTTCATCTTATCCCTTTCTTATTGCACTAGGTGTTATTGGAGCATGATCTCTATATCATGTCTCAAAACAAATGGTGCATAAATTGCTATTGACCGGCCTCAAAATAGGTGCGACTTCTATATAAGTCCACTTACGATTGCTTAACATAGCGCTAAATTTTATCCCGATTCGAATAAATGATCATTCTCAGCCCAAACTTATGATTGTAAGCCCAAGTATGTTAATTTGATCTCTTTGATCCAATAACCTTGAGATTCATTGTATGGAGGCTTTGGTTCTACCAATCCTCTAATGGATCTACAACACCTTTAGTCAACGCAGATCACTTAAACATCATTGATCATTAAATGGTACTTGTGAGAATTCCAAATGGATGATATACTTGACAAAAAGAAAATGCAACTTATTGTGTGGAGGCTTTGGTTATACCAATCCTCTAATGAGTTCCAAATGCAAGTTTCAAGATGGTCATCCAACTAACCACTAATTATTGACTTGTCTTACTTTATGCTTTTATTCTTTTTTTATGATTTATGTACCATTTACTTTAGCATTTACATTTCATTCCATTTTCATCTTTGCTCAATTTGAGCATTTACTTTCTTGCCATTTTTACTTTGCTCGCTTGAGCTTTTCTTTTCCTTTCTTAAGATACTTAATAATCAACATAAACCCTAAAAAATCTTTAATGGTACTTGGAATATTTGGTTATTATCCTTGGCATTATGGAGCATGGGACTTTTCTTGGACTTAGGATTAGAAACCTTGGCCTATCTTGGAGATCTTATCTGATTATTTTGTATGGAGTTCTTGAGGTTTACCTCAAGACATTGGGTTGCATGTTTGATTTTGTGCGCATGTTTTTGTGATTACATCCTCTGTTTGTAATTTGGAACTCGCCCGTATACAGCCGTTACTCTTACCAATTTTTGTAAATACTTAATACAATTGAAGTTTGGTTCTCTCAAGAGGTCTAGTATTTTTGTTTGCTTGGTTTCAATCCAAGGAATGGGAATTCTATCTTGGCTCATAATGTCAAGTATTGGCTTCTTATTGGTTAGATGGTTCTTATCCCTAGCTTTTACCTTATGCTTTAGGATAGGCTCTTCTTCTCCTCCCATCTTCTTTAATTTCAAAATCTTCTCACTCCTTTTGACAACTCTTCTTGTTTTGAAACTTGAACCATTTTCATAATAAACTTGGACTTATGTCCATGCATTTTCAAAAAAATTTCATAAATAAAGTCCAATCAACTTAATAATACATTGACATTTTTTTGTGAGAAGACTAAAAGTCAATCAATCTCATTTCAAACCATCTTGCCATTTTGGCTTTTTATCTTTAAAATTTTATCAAAAGATTAGTCTCTTGTCAATCCTTATAGTGATGCAAACAAATATACTTCTACAATATGTAGTGAATAGATATATTTTCCACTTGAGTGTTGAGTGAGGCATTGTTGATTTTGAAGTCCAAGCCATATCCTGCACTTTGAGATGATGTAAATTCTCCTTTCTCATGACTGTGGGTAGTAGGTTTGTTTTCCACACGGACAATGACGATGATGTTTTATCTTATAAAATTAACCAGCACATTTGTGTTTCAAATTTTTAAAAGAGGAACTACGTGTACCCTGATCCCCTATTTCACGAAAGGTGGTACGTAGGCACTAAAGGTTCGTAACCGCGGCGGGTGCAAAAATCATAAAAAAAAAATATTTTTTTCTCACCTCCCCCATCCATTTTATATATAACAGTTTTTATAGCCAAAATATACAGATTTTACAAAGAGGCTCCTGCAAAGTATTGTAGATGTTTAGGGTGCTAATACCTTACCTTTGCATAACCAACCCCCTTACCTTGAATCTTTCCCCCTCTTTTTGGGTTATTCACTATTTTCCCATTCCTTTGGAAACAATAAAGCGCGGTGGCGATTTTTATTTTGATTTGTATAAAGTTTAGTCAATCCAATGGTTTAGTCTTGAACATTTCTTCCGCTACATAAAAATGGCGACTTCACTGGGGAAAGATTGACCTCTTACTGGTCCATACCTAAGTGGGTTAAGCCTATCTTTGTTTATATCTGTATATGTGTTATTACTGTTTTTTGTGTTATATGTTGTATATATGTTTGTCTGGATTTTCCTGGTTTTCAGGGTGCTTGGTGATTACTCATAAGTCCTATACCCGGACATGGGAAAACTTTAAGATAGGACGGGCGGTATAGTCATGTTAACTTTGAGGGAGTAATCCCAAAAAATGAGGCATGAGATCCCCCACTCAATGGAGGCCCCTTTGATTGTAGTGTCGTTTTCCGAGTAATCGGGAAGACGTACTGCTTTCGACCTGGGAGCCTGCTGAAACTGAGGACCGTAGAATACCAAACCTATCTTGGCCTTTTAGGTGTAGTGCGGAAGCTATGACGGAGTAATTCAGAAATAGTTGTCACGCGATACTACGCTTGAACGAGTCTTTCTTGAGAATATTACTAATTACTGAGTTAATCGGGAAGTTGGTAATATCTGAAGGAAGGATTAGACTCTGGGAACCTCTAGAACCTTGTTTGGCAGGTGATAACTTTAGACCAATACCTTATGGGTAGTACCTTCAACCTCATGCTCGTGACGTTGAACCTATGAACCCTATATGTGTGATCTTGTGTGTGATTATTGCATCATGCGTCCATGCACTCATAAGCATCTTTTGAAGAAACCATATTTCAAGGGATTTAAAGGTTGACTATTTGTGAATATATCAGGTACTTTCTAACCATGGATTCTGGAAAGAGAAAGACTGGGAAATACAGTTTCAAGAATCCAAAAATAGATGAGTTGATCAGTCTAATCCCCGAGGTCGAGTGTTCTGCAGACTTTCGGAAGAAGTATGGATCTATTATTCCTCTCATGAAGATGAAGATGAAGGAGGGTATTCTCTCGACCTTGGTCCAGTTCTATAATATGATGTATCATTGCTTTACTTTTCCCGACTATTAGTTGATGCCTACACTGGAGGAGTATTCTTATCTATTGGATTTACCTGTTACCGATCGTGTTCCTTTTACTGGTTTGAAGGGTGAGCCAAAACCACATGAGATTGTTGCTTTGATTCACCTAGGGAAGTCTGAGGTGGAAGCCCATATGACTACTAAAGGAGGGATTAGACGATTACCAGCTCAGTTCTTATCGGAGAAAGCTCGTTACTTTGCCAGAATGAAGATTACACTTTCTTTTGAGGCCATCATTTCTCTACTTGCTTACGGGTTATTCTTATTTCCTAGTGTGGACAGGTTCGTTGACATTAATGCTATCAGGATCTTCATGATTGGAAACCCAGTTTCTACACTGTTGGGTGATTCTTATTACTCTATTCATCTTCAGAATTCTTATCATGGGGGAATGATTATCTATTGCACGCCTCTGTTGTACCGGTGGTTCATCTCTCATATGCCTCTGTCTGATGATTTTTGGGATGTCAAAAAGGAACCCCGTTGGGCTCCTAAGATCATGGCACTTACTCACTAGGATATTAATTGGTATCATCAAGCTTACCAGGATATAGAGATTATTGACAGTTGTGGTAGTTTCCCCAATGTACCTCTTCTTGGTACAAAGGTAGGAATTAACTATAACCCTGTTCTTGCACGGCGACATCTTGGTTATCCGATGAGGGATAAACCGAATAGTATTCATCTTAGTAGTTTCTTTTTGAAGGAAGGGGAAGACCATAGGGAATCTAGGGAGCAGATTGCGAAGGCCTGGCGTCACATTCATAAGAAGAGTAGGAAGGATTTGGGACCTAGGGGTGTTGTTTCTTTGGAGCCATATCTTCAATGGATCCGATCGAGAGCTATTCAGTTAAAGATGTCGTATACCCGGGAGACACCCATGCCTAATCTATTTGTGAAGACCACTCCTCCCTTATTAGATGATCTGGAAGAGCTGCAGCTTGCTTTGATTAGGATGCAATAGGAAAGGGATGCTTGGAAGAACAGGTTCTAGACTTTAGAGAGTTCCTACAGAGCAGACCTGAAGGAGAAAGACGACTTGATTGAGATCCTTGAGAGTCGAGCGGTATAGTCTATAGAGAGGCAAGGGGATTTATTTTCTCCTAAGCCTTAATCAGGGGTTGATCACTTACTTCATGATTCAGATGATTGGAAGGAGATTGTCATCAAACATATGGAAGAAAACCAGAGGTTGAAGGCTCAGATTGCCAGACTCATGGGAAAGCGCCAGCGTATAGAGTGATCTCCATCAGTTCTTTTTCTCAGGATTTTAGATTGTATTTTCATCTTGTACTTGAGACCATTGAAACTTGTAATCCATTTTGGAGTTATTATAATAAAAAATTCAGTATTTCAAAAGCTTTATTACTTTGATGTTTGCAATATGTCTATAAACCTTAAATCCCTTGAAATATTAAATAATGAAGTAAAAATAATCATGGGCATTGCATATCATACATCATATTGCACATATTTATTGCATTTTTTTATGCATATCCAGGTGTCTTACCCAGCTTCTTTACTTTGTTCAGCAAGCTGAATCATCACTACAACACTCGGGATAATTTCAAAAAGAAGATGGACAACTTAGAACACGAGAATCGTGAGCTGCGCGAAGAAGTTTCTACTTTGAAGGCCGGCTTGGAAAATTTGACTACTCTGATGGAAGCTCTGGTGGCTGCTCAGAATCAGCCACCGAGTTTTCAACCCCAACCAACAAGGGCAAATATTGAAGTTCCGACTGTTCCCATATCTGCTACTTTGGTTGTTGTTCAGAATCTCATGCCTCAAGGTTATCCATTGGGAATGCCAGAGAATTTTGAACCCAAAGGTTTCAATCTTGGTCCTTAAGATACTCCAGTAGTTCAAACTATTGTTACTCCGACACCTCTTGTGGTGCATGTTGTTCCTGCTGCACCTCCTTCGGTGAATATGGTTCCGTTTATTAATGATGATGTGTGTCATCATTTCCCTCAACCAAGTGAAGACTTGGGTCTTTATGACATAATAGATGATTTCCAAGAGCAGTTTGACAAGATGCAAAGAGAGATGAAGGCCCTCAAGGGGAAAGAGCTATTTGGGAAGAATGTGAATGAGCTATGTTTGGTCCCGAATGTTAAGATACCTGCTAAGTTTAAGGTCCCGGAGTTTGAGAAGTATAAGGGCAACACTTTCCCTCGTGCTCATCTAGTGATGTACATGAGGAGAATGTCTACCCATACTGATGATCAGCGTCTGCTGATTCACTTTTTTTCAGGATAATTTGACTGGTGCTGCGCTGAAATGGTATATGAGTTGGGATATCGCCAATATCCATACTTTTAATGATTTGGGAGAAGCATTAATCAAACAATACAAGTACAACATGGACATGGCGCCTGACCGTGATCAACTTAGGGCCATGGTTCAAAAAGACAGTGAATCGTTCAAAGAGTATGCACAGAGATGGTGTTAGGTAGCCGCCCAAGTGATTTCTCCCATGGAAGAGAAGGAGATGACTAAGATTTTCTTGAAGACCTGGGTGCTTTCTACTACGAAAGGATGGTAGCGAGCACACCAAGTGACTTTACTGAGATGGTAGGAATGGGTATCCGCTTGGAAGAGGTTGTAAGAGAAGGTCGTTTGACGAAGAGTGAAGGATCCAGAGGTGTGAAGAAGCCATATTATGGGTTTACCAAGAAGAAAGAAGGAGATGTAAATATTGTTATACAAGAGAGGAGGGTAAACGCTCCTAGAAGGAATTATCAACGTCATTAGAAAGTCGCCTCAGTGACTCCTGTTATGAATGCTACTCCAACTACCGTTGCTTATCAGAGACCGCCCCAATAGGGGAATCAAGGGCATAATCAGAGAAGAGAGAGTTTTGACCCTATTCCCATGAGCTATACATAGCTACTACCAGCATTGATTCAGAAAAAGTTAGTCCAGACGCGACCACCTCCCGCCGTACCATCACCATTGCCTTGGTATTACAAGGCAGACCAAACATGTGCTTTTCATCAGGGAGCACCGGGGCATAATGTTGAGATTTGTTATCCTTTGAGGAATGAGGTGCAGAAATTGGTAAAGTCTGGTGTTCTATCTTTCAAGGACATGAGACCTAATGTGAAAGATAATCCTCTAACCAAGCACGGGGGAGTAAATGCTGTAAATATGGTGGCCGGTTGTCCAGGCGACTTCCATATTTTTTACATTAGTTTAGTTTGAGGATATTTGGTGAAAATGCATGCAGACCTCTGTGAATTTAGCTACTACACGCATGACCATGCGGTTGTGCTATTTGCAGTATAAATATACAGGGTTGCAATAAGATAAAGGTTGATTTACAAGAGATGATGGATGAGGGCCTCATCCACATAATCAGGCCTAGGGCAGAGTATGAAGAGGAAGTGAACATGGTTTCTGGATGTCCTGGTGAATTCAAATTTTTTGATGTGGAGTATATGAATGAGGATCTAGTGCAGTTGCATGCTACCTTCTGCCATACGGATGGTCAGGTGGAACACCAATATAGATCTTGCATAGTTTGCTGTTGAGACCCCCAAGGATGTTCAATCGTGAAGAAGGGTGTTCAGTTGCTGTTATACAATGGAACTATCAAGATTACAGGTCAGAGGGACGATTATCATGAAGTTGGTATGGTTGAGGTTTGTTAATGGAAGAAGAGTCAGAGGAAGAGTATGCCTCCCTAAATGAATATTTCTCTTCAGATGAAGATTTGCTTTCCAGAAATGACTTATTGATGACTGGTTATGTTGAAGAAGGGGTAAACATCATTGTGCCTTGTTTCGGTGCACCATCCCATTTCGAGGTGGAGTATCATAGCAAGCCAGCTGTTACCCCATTGGTAATTAGTTTTCCAGGTCCTATCCCCTACAAATCAGATAAGTTTGTGCCTTACAAATACAACACTACAATCTTGGAGGACGGTGTGGAAGTTCCCATCCAGCCAATGCTCGATGTTGGAAATATAGCTGAAAATAGCAGGGTGACCCGTAGCGGTCGTGTGTTTGCGCCGGTAGTTCAGAGAGATGTTGCTGCTGGAAAGAAAATTGTTGAGAATGATGAACCTAAGAAGACTACATGAGAGACTAGTGGAGCTACGTTAGAGAAAGAAGTGGATGATATTTTAAAGATAATTAAGATGAGCGACTACAGGATTGTAGATCAGCTACTGCAAACTCCTTCAAAAATATTTATCTTAGCTTTATTGACGAACTCCTCTGCTCATAGAGAATCCTTGATGAGGGTACTAGACCAAGATTTTGTGGAGAGTGACATTCCAATAGATCAACCCAGCAGCGTAATTGGAAACATTACGTCATGTAATAACTTGAGTTTCTACGATGATGAATTACCAGATGAAGGGAGGAATCACAACCTGGACCTCCACATATCTATGAACTGCAAGAATGATTCTTTATCCAATGTGCTAATTGATAATGGATCTGTGTTGAATGTTATACCAAGGAGTACTCTCATGAAGTTGAAATATCAAGGAACACATATGCGCTTGAGTGGCATCATTGTGAAGGCATTTGATGGGTCGAGGAAATCTGTCATCAGTGAAGTGGATTTACCCATCCATATAGGACCATATTTGTTTCAGATAACCTTCCAGGTCATGGACATTGTTCCCGCTTATAGCTGTTTTCTAGGACGGCCATGGATACATGAAGCAGGGGCTATCACTTCAACTTTACATCAGAAGCTAAAGTTTATGCGTGAAGGGAAAGTAGTGATCATAAATGGGGAGCAGGCGTTGTTGATATCTCATTTGTCCTCTTTCAGTATTGTAGAAGCAGATAAGGCTGCTGTTGGAACCCAATTCCAAGCCCTATCCATTGACAACATAAGGAGAAATGAGAATTCCATGGTTTCGCTGAAGGACGCGCAGCAGGTTGTGCACAATGGTCATAATGCAGTTTGGGGACGAATTATGGATCCACTCGTGAACAAGAACAGAACTGGTTTGGGTTTCTCTTCAAAGAATGGCAGAGGCGAAGGTTTGAAGTCAAATTCTACTATGAGTGGCTATCATGATGTTTTCCGCAGCGGAGGTTACCTCTATCCAATTGATTCTGGAATTAATGTTGTTGAGGAGGATGCAGCAGAGCAGGAAATACTGAATTATGTGATGCATGGAGTCAGGGTTCAGAACTGGGTCACCATTGATGTTCCCTCTTGCATACATGTTTCAAAGTAATTTTATTTGCTTAATCTTTTTTTTCTTGAAAGGTTTTCACTCTTCCCAAGGTGGAAGTATTAATGTTGTAGGGCTTATCTGTTTGCTGTGACTTTTAAGATCAATAATAAAAATTGTCTTTGCTTCCCGAATTATGTCTTTATTTTCGGTTTTTTCTTGGAAAATGGTAATAAAAAAATGAAAATAAAAACCCTTTCAAAATAAACAATAATTGAAATTCAATCTGCATGATCACTTGTTATATGTGTCAGTTTCTAAAAGCAATCATAAATCATATGTGCAGATTAATTAAAAAACCTGTTGAATACAATGACCCTGCACCCTATCCCAACTTTAAATGTCCTGTGTTTGGGGCTGAAGAAGAAGATTATGATGAGATTCTAGAAGAGGTATCACGGTTGCTTGAGAATGAGGAAAATACCATTCAGCCATATAAAGAGCCTTTGGAAGTGATCAATTTGGATTCAGAAGAAGATCCGAAGGAAGTCAAGATTGGAGCATCGTTGCATCCCGATGTGAAGAGAAGGTTGATTGAGTTGCTGAAAGAGTATGTGGATATTTTTGCTTGGTCTTACGAAGATATGCGCGGTCTAGATATAGATATTGTCGAGCACCGTTTGCCGTTGAAGCCAGAGTGTCCGCCAATTAAACAAAAGTTGAGAAGAACTCACCCAGATATGGTAGTAAAGATCAAAGAGGAGGTTCTATAGCAGATTAATGCTGGTTTTATTGTGACGTCAGTGTATCCTAAATGGATTTCCAATATTGTCCCAGTACCGAAAAAAGACGGAAAATCCGTGTGTGCGTAGATTACAGAGATCTAAATAAAGCTAGTCCAAAAGATGATTTTCCATTGCCTCACATCGACACGTTAGTGGATAGCACATCAAAATTCAAAGTATTCTTGTTCATGGACGGATTTTCCGAGTATAATCAAATAAGAATGGCTCCAAAGGACATGGAAAAAACAACGTTTATTACACCTTGTGGAACATTATGTTACAGAGTGATGCCCTTCGGGTTGAAGAACGCTGGTGCAATGTACCAGAGGGCTATGATAACCCTATTACATGATCTGATGTACAAGGAAATTTAAGTATATGTTGATGATATGATTTCCAAATCCCAGACTGAAGAAGGGCTTATAGAAGATTTTTTGAAGGTGTTTCAGCGTTTGAGGAAGTATCGTCTCCGCTTGAATCCAAATAAATGCACCTTCGGTGTTCGATCGGGGAAGTTGTTGGGTTTCATTATTAGCCAGAAAGGAATTGAAGTTGACCCTGATAAAGTCAAAGCAATTCAAGAAATGTCAGCACCAAGAACTGAAAAGCAAGTTAGAGGTTTCCTCGGGCGTTTGAATTATATTTCCAGATTCATTTCCCACATGACTGCAACATGCGAACCGATCTTTAAGTTGTTAAAGAAAGATCAAGGTTGTGTGTAGACGGATAATTTCCAAAGGGAGTTTGAGAGTATTAAAGAATATTTGCTTGAACCTCCTATCTTGCTCCCCCCTGTAGAAGGAAGACCATTTATTATGTATCTGATAGTGTTGGATAAATCCATGGGTTGTATTCTGGGACAACAGGATGAAACAGGGAAGAAGGAGTTCGTCATTTATTATCTCAGTAAAAAATTCACTGATTGTGAGTCGCGGTATTCCATGCTGGAAAAAACATGTTGTGTTTTGGCCTGGGTGGCAAAGTGTTTGCGGCAGTATATGTTGAATCACACCACTTGGTTGATCTCCAAAATGGATCCATTCAAGTACATTTTTGAAAAGCCTGCTCTTACTGGGAGAATTTCCCCTTGGCATATGTTGTTATCTGAATACGATATCGAATACCGCACTCAAAAGGCTATTAAAAGTAGCGTGTTGGAAGGTTATCTTGCTCACCAACCAGTGGAAGATCACCAGTCTGCAGAATATGAATTCCCTGATGAGGATGTGATGTTCCTGAAAGTGAAAGATTGTGATGAGTCGTTGCCTAAGGTCCTGACCCTGAATCTCGTTGGAGTATGATATTTGATGGAGTTGTGAATGCTTAAGGTAAAGTAATTGGTGTTGTGATTGTCACTCCTCATGGATCGCATATTCCTTTTACTGCAAGGTTAACATTTGATTGTACTAATAATATGGCAGAATATGAGGCTTGCATCATGGGTCTCGAGGAAGCTATTGATCTCAGAATCAAAAATCTAGATGTGTATGGTGATTCAGCTTTGGTAATAAATCAGATTAAAGGAGAATAGGATACTCGTCACCCTGGCTTGATCCCTTACAAAGATTATGCTAGAAGATTATTACCCTTCTTAAATAAAGTTGAATTCCATCACATCCCTAGAGATGAAAATCAAATGTCGGATGCTCTGGAAACTCTGGCTTCTATGTACCAAGTGAATACTTGGAATGATATACCCTGAATTACAGTTCGACGGCTGGATAGGCCCGCTCATGTGTTTACAACAGAGGAGGTAGCAGATTAAAAACCCTGGTATTATGATATCAAGCATTTTCTTCAGACTCAGGAATACCCGATTGGTGCGTCGAGGAAAGATACAAAAACATTGAGAAGATTTGCAGGAAGTTTCTTCCTCAGTGAAAATGTGTTATACAAGATAAATTATGACATGGTCTTGCTCAGATGCGTGGATAGACACAAAGTAGACATGGTGATGCATGAGATTCATGAAGGTTCATTTGGAACTCATGCCAATGGACATTCAATGGCTAAAAAGATGCTAAGGGCAGGTTATTATTGGCTGACAATGGAATCTAACTGTTACAAATTTGCAAAGAAGTGCCATAAATGCCAGATTTATGCAGACAAGGTCCATGTGCCTCCGACTCTTCTCAATGTGATTTCCTCCCCGTGGCCTTTCTCTATGTGGGATATTGACATGATTGGAATGATAGAACCCAAAGCTTCGAATGGACACCGTTTTATCTTAGTAGTAATTGATTACTTCACCAAGTGGGTGGAGGTTTCTTCATATTCCAATGTTACTAAGCAGGTGGTTGTGTGTTTCATTAAGAATAATCTTATATGCCGGTATGGTATGCCGAGCAGAATCATCACTGACAATGGCTCAAATTTGAACAACAAGATGATGACAAAACTGTGTGAAGAATTCAAGATTGTCCATCACAATTCATCTCTATACAGGCCAAAGATGAATGGGACTGTTGGAGCCGCCAATAAGAATATCAAGAGAATCATCCAGAAGATGGTAATTACTTATAAGGATTTGCGTGAAATGCTCCCTTTTGCTTTGCATGGGTATTGAACATATGTCCGCACTTCAACAGGAGAAACCCCATTCTCCTTAGTGTATGGAATGTAAGTTGTACTCCCAGTCGAGGTAGAGATTCCCTTGTTGCGTGTGATAATGGAAACCAAGTTGATGGAGGTTGAATGGGTTCATAACAGTTTTGACCAATTGAATTTGATTGAGGAGAAGAGAATGACAACCTTATGTCATCGCCAATTATATAAGATAAGAATGAAGAAAGCTTTTGATAAAAAGGTCAAACCTCGTGAATTTAGAGAAGGGGACCTCGTGCTTAGGAAGATCATGTCTTTCAATAGTGATTCTAGGGGCAAGTGGACTCCCAATTTTGAAGGCCCGTATGTTGTCAAGAAATCCTTCTCTGGCGTAGAATTAATTCTTGAAACTATGGATGGCGAGGAGTTCCCACGTCCCGTTAATGCTGACGCAGTCAAGAAATACTTCTCCTAAAGAAATAAAAGAACAACTAACTAATTTGAAAACCTGAAAGGGCGACTTAGGCAAAAAGGAGCATCTCGGTAGGCCGAAAACCCGAAAGGGCGGTCTAGGAAAAAATTAGAGACCTAAACAGATTAAATTTCCCGCTAAGTTGAAAACCCTCAAGGGAAGCTTAGGCAAAAGTTAGGGATTTTCTTGGCAAGTAACTACGTCAGACAAGACTTGATCGTTGAAGCAACAATCTTCTCAAATCCTCACCAACAAAAGATGCTGCTTTAGATTTTAAAAGTTGTTAGGAGGGATAATGGTCATTGTATCTCAATGTATCTTTTCCATTATGTATTACCATTTCCCAAACTTTGTAATCATCTTTTTGTTTCTTATTTTATTTAGCTTGTAAAGACTCTATTTATTACTGATAATAACTTTCAAAGCAAAGAGATTAAATAACAAAATAGATTTTTCAAAAAAAAAGATTTTTACAATTTACTTTTACTTTGAGATTTATGATGAAACAATGACAAAAAAAATGGTGATCCCATGAATGGAAAAATTCCAGATGTTTTGAGAAGCTTTTGTTCCCCTCGGGAATGTCTACTCAGGATGTTTCGCTGCACGAGGTTCATGATTCTGGTATCCTCGGTCAAGTTTGGATTCATTTCTCCTTTTTCTAAATTTTTCATGATTTGAATCCGCATTTCCTGCAGTGAAGTGGGTTTGAATTCCCCAATGAATGTTTGGATGTTTCAGTGTCAGTCTGCTTTATTTGAGACTAGTCTTGAAATCTCCAATAGGCATGTAACTTTTGAGAAACACTTGTTTCCCCGGTGAAGCCTGAAGAGGGATGATCTATCCCTGTATCCGTACTATTTCATCACTTTGATTTATCTACCTTCAGATCATGTTTCTCCTCAGTAAAGTTAAAGCAGGAAGTAGGTTTTGTTTCCTCAGTTGGCCTTTACCCTTTCTTGGAATGATCATCTTGGATGAAGTTTAGCCGAGTGTTGTTAGTGCCCAAGGCAGTTTTACCTGGTTGTTCCCAATGTTGTATATTTGTTATGTCAGCATACGCATGATAACGCTCATACATTCATGCATACATCATGTATAGCTAAAATTGGAAAATAATTGTTCATTGACATTTGTTAATATTTTTGTTGACATATTACCCTGTTTTGCAGAGATAAGTTACCCTCTTTTCAATAGATTGTTAGCTTTAAGCAGAAAGCATATATTATTTCAATATCCTTATTGAGTTGTCCCTCATAGAAGATTTCTGCCTTATCCTTCTGATACAGTTCCTTGTTTAGATGGATTTGGTTTTCCCTCTTGAGTTTATTTATCAAAGGATGAATTCAGGTTGACTGTTTCATTCCAGTTTATTTCTGGTTTGGATCTATGGTTCCCTGGCAATGTTACTTACTTTGGAATTCTGAAGAACTCAAAGCCTTGGTTGGTGCATTTATTTTGCACAAGAAGACTTTACCCCCTCAGCAAGAATATCATGGCATTTCCCCAGGAAGTCATACCTCTTGCCCATAAAAGTCATTTCTTTTTACAATCTTCCGTGACAACAAATATCAAGTTCTCTTTATTTGAGACAGCTTATGTATTATCCTTTCCAGGTAGACTGCCTTGGTTAAAGAAGAAGTTGAGACCCATTCTAGGAGAAACACCAGAAATTTGGGGAAACTTGTTTTCTTTTGCTATATTCAGTGAACGTTGCTAGTTCATCGTCTATGAACGACGATGATATGATATTATTTGTCTACCTTCAGTGAAAGTTGGTGGACCATCAGCAGTGAACATCGATGTTTATTATCTTTTTGCTACCCTCAGTGAATGTTGGTAGTTCATCATCAGTGAACGACGGTGATATGATATTCTTTTTCTACCTTCAGTGAAAGTTGGTGGACCATCAGCAGTGAACGTCGATGTTTATTATCTTTTTGCTACCCTTAGTAAATGTTGGTAGTTCATCGTCAATGAATGGCAAAGATATGATATTCATTTTCTACCTTTAGTGAAAGTTGGTTGACCATCAGAAGTGAACGTCGATGTTTATTATCTTTTTGATACCCTCAGTGAACGTTGGTAGTTCATCGTCAGTGAACGGCGATGATATGATATTCTTTTTCTACCTTCAGTGAAAGTTGGTGGACCATTGCCAGTGAACGTCGATGTTTATTATTCTCTTTCTACCTTCAGTGAAAGTTGGTACACCATCGGCAGTGAACGTCGATGTTTGTTATCCTTCTCTCTGCCTTCAATAAATGTTGGTAGCTTCGCCTTTATTAGAAGTTGGTGTGTCCTCTGACCATCCTCTCTGATTCAGTTCTTTTGGTCCACCAGTGATTTATTTTCCTGGTGGGGTTGCTCCTTTATTTCTTTATTATTGTTGCATCCCCAGTGTTATCTTTGCATCTATTTGGTCTTGTTCATATGCGTTCATGACCATAAGCATTTTCATTGTATCTTAGGGACAAAAAATAGGGTTTGTTTTATATTTAAGTATCTTTGATCGCGTTGACACAAAGATTTTTAACCTTCGTATCTCTGGATAGAAGTAACTTAAATAAGGGCAGCTGTTGTACCCCAATTTTTTCCGCTAAGATCCCTTCATCATACCATGTTGATTCACTCACAATAAGATCACACTAGGATTCTTGGTTCCCCTCCCTACTTTGAGTTTTGCTTCTTTTGAGGGATTACCAAGCACCTTGACATATGTTCCTTTTATGATCATGAATATTGTTTTGTTTTCTTCATTTCACTAATAAAATGCAATGTTGGTTTGTCTTGCTTGTTATCCATGTAAGTGAAGGCAATGAGATTTAACAAGTTACAACATAGGTTCATGAGTTTATTTCCATGCCCTAGCCAATAAAAGCTTGAGAAGTTCAAACCTCACCATTGGAGTGGTTTTGGAAGAATTGGCATGGCAAGTTTGTTTTGGTTCATCACATTTCAAGGTTATTAGATTTGACTCAAAAGCACAAGGGGGTTGATTGGAGAAGTTGTCATGTTTGGACAAGGCCTTGTTCCTATTGGTCACAAGAGCATATTTATCTCAAATTTCAAGATGTGGAAGTGTTTTTTGTGGCTATTAGTCCTCATTATCATCCTCAACAACTTCTATTCACAAAGAAATAATATTGGTACAAGAAGTTTGTTCAAACTTGTCAAAGTTCCTCAAGGAATTCTCTTGATCTAGAAGCTAGGGTTTTGAACTTCAAAGGAGCATATATTGCTCACATTTTGGTATTTTTTAATGATTCCAAAGACATCCTTCTCTTCAAAGGGTTATCAACAAATCACTTCAAAAGTTCCAAGGAGTTTTCATGTGGAAGAAACTTGGTGAAGAAGAAAGATTTCAAGTCATCCAGATGAATCCATAATTTTATATAAGTGACTTCAAATGATCATAACTTGGTCAATTTTCATCACCTTGAGTCCATTATTTTTCCATAATGATCTTGAAGATGTGAACTTTATGCCTTCTTTTATGTGAAAAGTGGGAAAATGGATGGAGGTTGCCTTGAATATGAAAAAGATTATAGGTCATTTCATGATTTTTGACCAACTTCAACAAGTCATAACTTTCTCAATTTTTGGATATTTTGAGTGGTTCAAGTTTTAAAATGTCATTCAAGAGATCTACTTCATTCCATCTTCTTTGGTCAAGATCAAATTCTAAGTGGAAGGCTATGTTTGGATGCAAAGGATTATAGGTCATTTTTGAAGAAGAATTTGAAATATTTCTAAGTATGGAAAGTCAACCATTTTTCTTCAACTTTGACTCAATGTAACTTTCATCTCAAGTAGCCATTTAACTCCATTCTTTTTCCATTGCAAAGCTTGTAACCTCATCTTTCTAAAACATCAATAATCATGCTCTAAGACCCCTTGAGTTGGAAATGCCATGGATTTGAATTTGGTAACTTGAAACTGAATTTTCCACAAAGTCAGAATTTTGAAATCCATAATGTGACTTCTAAACACAAGATTTATACGTGTTTCTGATTTAAACTTGATTAGCAAACTTTCCAGAAGTGATTAGCACCCCAAAACACAAGATTTTGTTGAGTTTTGATGGAAATGAAGTCACATTTCACTGATGCTCGACCTTCACTCAATTTCCCTCCAAACTTCCTTGTTTCTTCCAATTTTCATTCCCATTCACTTCCCTATAAATAGAGGGTCATCCCCCATTCATTTCTTCAAGCTTGGAGAGCCAAAAACACCCTTCCAAAACTTCACACGATCGCATCTTTTTTGAATTCAGTTTATGAAATTTAAGCTCCCTTTTCCAAAATTCTTTGCGCATTCATCATCCTTAAGCATCATATAAACTCTCCAGCACTTAAACCAATCAAAGCAAGCTATAATTCAAGCTACATAAGTCTTGTTTTAGAGTATCTTCCTTGAACTTCGAAAAGGTGGAATTCTCCACCATTTGGATCCAAATCAAGCACTAATCTATTCTACTCCTTCTCCTGATTCTAATGCTGCTTACAATTTTTAAATCCATTGAAAATTGATAGAGAAATTTCAAATTGAAGATGTTCGCTATTTTCTGGGTTTTTGATTCATATCTCTCTCCATACCTTATATAAAGTTAGCGCGATGGTGGTGTTAGAACCGTCTTGAAGAGACGAGTTCAATGATACTAGCCTGGGATCCTAATTTTTCCATTGGAAGGATCTCACCAAAATCCCCATTGCAGGGTATCTGGAGGTTGAAGATGATGACATGTCTCGTCTCAGCCAATGATAGCGTGCCAAACGTTTTAATTTCATTGGTTGCCCTTTTTCTGATCTTATGCGCATCTCACTAAGGTCCATATCAAGCATATCACATTTGGTCCACTAGATCAGCTTACTAACGCTTTTTGACTATGATATGATGATCCACATCTTTTTGGTTTTACTTTATTTTCTTATTTTATATTTTTATTAATTAAATTTTCAAAAATTCATAACTCTTTTATTTTTTATCCAAAAATTATGAATAAATTCACAAAAATACTTTGAATTATTTCTGATCTCATGACTATTTTTTCACATTTTTATTTTAACATTTGATATTTTTTGTATTTTTTAAATTATTTGCTTTCTTTTAATTACTTAAAAAATACTTTCTGACATTTTTTAATTTTGAAAAAATTCATAAATATTATTTTGCATATTCTTGACTTTCTGAAAATTTTATGGAATTTTATATTGAGGTTTACTATTTTTGACCTATTTTTTGTTTGTTTGATCAATTTTAAATAGTTTAAAAATAGTTTGACTTTTAAAAATTACCAAAAATCTTATAAAAATATTTGGATCCATTTCTGATTTTTCTATGGCCTTACTTTTTCTTTCTTGATTAATTTGAACATAGTTGATATCTTTCTCCTCTATTTTTATTTTTAAACATTTTTTTAAACCCTTTTAATGTATATATCAAATATAATATTATTTTGTGATTATTTTTTGGCTGTCTTGAGTTGATTTTTTGATCATGACTTTATTAACATCATTGGATCTTGGGTGTTGAGTTCAACTCCACCAAAGTGGATGAATGATTTTAATTATAGTTTGATTAAATTTTTAATTCAAAAATGGTTTATTCATTTTTCCCATCCCCTCTTGATCTTATCCCTTTCTTATTGCACTAGGTGTTATTGGAGCATGATCTCTATATCATGTCTCAAAACAAATGGTGCATAAAATTGCTATTGACCGGCCTCAAAATAGGTGCGACTTCTATATAAGTCCACTTATGATTGCTTAACATAGCGCTAAATTTTGTCCCGATTCGAATAAATGATCATTCCTGGCCCAAACTTATGATTGCAAGCCCAAGTATGTTAATTTGATCTCTTTGATCCAATAACCTTGAGATTCATTGTGTGGAGGCTTTAGTTCTACCAATCCTCTAATGGATCAACAACACCTTTGGTCAACGCGGATCACTTAAACATCGTTGATCATTAAATGGTACTTGTGAGAATCCCAAATGGATGATATACTTGACAAAAACCAAGTGCAACTTATTGTGTGGAGGCTTTGGTTCTACCAATCCACTAATGAGTTTCAAATGCAAGTTTCAAGATGGTCATCCAACTAACCATTAATTATTGAGTTGTCTTACTTTATTATTTTATTCTTTTTTATGCTTTATGTACCATTTACTTTAGCATTTACATTTCATGCCATTTTCATCTTTGCTCATTTGAGCATTTACTTTCTTGCCATTTTTACTTTGCTCGCTTGAGCTTTTCTTTTCCTTTATTAAGATGCTTAATAATCAACATAAACCCTAAAAAATCTTTAATGGTACTTGGACTATTTGGTTATTATCCTTGGCATTATGGAGCATGGGACTATTCTTGGACTTAGGATTAGAAACCCTGGCCTATCTTGGAGATCTTATTTGATTATTTTGTCTGGAGTTCTTGAGGTTTATCTCAAGACATTGGGTTGCATGTTTGCTTTTGTGTGCAGGTTTTTGCGATTACATCCTCTGTTTGTAATCTGGAACTCACCCATATACAGTCATTACTCTGCCCATTTTTTGTAAAGACTTAATACAATTGAAGTTTGGTTCTCTCAAGAGGTCTAGTATTTTTGCTTGCTTGGTTTCAATCCAAGGAATGGGAATTCTATCTTGGCTTATAATGTCAAGTATTGGCTTCTTGTTGGTTATATGGTTCTTATCTCTAGCTTTTACCTTATGCTTTAGGATAGTCTCTCCTTCTCCTCCCATCTTCTTTAATTTCAAAATCTTCTCCCTCCTTTTGAAAACTCTTCTTGTTTTGAAACTTGAACCATTTTCATAATAAACTTGGACTTATGTCCATGCATTTTCAAAACATTTTCATAAGTAAACTCCAATCAAATTAATAATACCTTGACTTTTTTTTTGTGAGAAGACTAAAAGTCAATCAATTTCATTTCAAACCATCTTGCCATTTTGGCTTTTTATCTTTAAAATTTTCTCAAAAGATTAGACTCTTGTCAATCCTTGTAGTGATGTAAACAACTATACTTCTACAATATATAGTTAAGAGAGATATTTTCCACTTGGGTGTTGAGTGAGGCATTGTTGATTTTGAAGTCCAAGCCATATCCTCCACTTTTAGATGATGTAAATTCTCCTTTCTCATGATTATGGGTAGTAGGTGTGTTTTCCACACGGACAATGAGGATGATGTTTTATCTTATAAAATTAACAACACATTTGTGTTTCAAATTTTTAAAAGAGGAATTACGTGTACCCTGATCCCCTATTGCATGAAAGGTGGTACGTAGGCACTAAAGGTTCACAACCGCGACGGGTGCAAAAATCATAAAAAATATATTTCTTTTCTCACCTCCACCATCCATTTTATATACAACAGTTTTTATAGCCAAAATATACAGATTTTACAAAGAGGCTCCTGCGGAGTACCATTGATGTTTAGAGTGCTAATACCTTCCCTTTGCATAACCAACCCCCCTTACCTTGAATCTTTCCCCCTCTTTTTGGGTTATTCGCTCTTTTCCTATTCCTTGGGAAACAATAAAGCGCGGTGGCGATTTTTATTTTGATTTGTATAAAGTCTAGTTAATCCAATGGCTTAGTCTTGAACATTTCTGCCGCTACAATGGCACATAGATTTCTATTGACCAGCCTCAAAATAGGTGCGACTTCTACATAAGTCCACTTACGATTGCTTAGCATAGCGCTAAATTTTGTCCATATTTGAACATTCATGGCCCAAACCTATGTTTTCAAGCCCAAGTATGTTTAATTTGAAACCTCTGATCTAATAACCTTGAGGTTCATTGTTAGATGGATTTGGTCTTATCAATCCTCTAATGAATCATCATAAATTTTTGACTAAGTGAATCATTTAAACATCGTTGATCATTTGTTGTTTCCTTGAGAATTTGAAATAAATGACATACTTGACAGAAAGAAAATGAAACTTGTTGTTGAGAGGCTTTGATTTTATCAATCTTCTAATGAGTTTTCAAATTTAAGATTCAATATGGTCATTCAACTAACCTCTAATTTCTAACTCATTAACAATTGACTTTTATTTCTATGCTTTTACTTTATACTTTTACTTTAAGCACCATTTATCTTAGCATTTACATTTCATCCTATTTTCATCTTTGCTCACTTGAGCATTTATCTTTATGTCATTTTATTTTTCTCACTTGAGATTTCATTTTCTTTTTGAAGATACTTAATAGCCAACTTGAACAATAAAAAGCTTTAATGTTACTTGGAATACTTGGTTACTATCCTTTGCCTGATGGAGTTATGGGCTTCTTGGACTTAGGAGTAGAGACCTTGACTTACCTTGAGACCTTGTAATTTCTATTGTTATTTTATTCGGATCTTGGGGTTTACCCTGAGACATTGGGTTGTTTATTTTCTTTATGTGTAGGTTATTCTGATTATGTGCTTTGTCTGTGATTGTGAATTCATCTGTATACAGTCGTTACTCTGCCCAATTTTTGTGAAGACTTAATGCATTTAAAGTTTGGTATTCTTAAGAGGTTTAGTATCTTTGCTTGCTTGGCTTCAATCCAAAGGATGGAAATTCTACATTGACTCATTGTGTCAAGTGTTAGATTCTTGTTGGTTAGACTTTTCTTTTCCTTAGATTTTACCTTATGCTTTAGGATAGTCCCTTCTTCTTCTCCCATCTTCTTTAATTTCAAAAATCTTCTCCCTCCTTTTCAAAGCTCTTCTTGTTTTCTAAATATGAACTGCTTTCACAATAAACTTGGACTTAGGTCCATGCATTTTAAAAATATTTTCTTAATCAAATTTTAAACAACTTAATCATACTTTGACATATTTGTGAGAAGACTAAAAGTCAATCAATCTCATTCAAACAATTCTTGCCACTTTGACTTTTTACCTTAAAAATTTTCTCAAAAGATTAGACTCTTGCCAATCCTTGTAGTGATACGAGCTACTATACTTCTACGATATGTAGTGAAGTAAGATATTTTCCACTTGGGTTTTGAGCGAGGCTTTGTTGATTTTAAAATCCAAGTCATATCTTCCATGTTGAGATGATGCAAATTCTCCTTTCTCATTATTGTGGGTAGTAAGTATGTTCTTCCACTCGGATAAGACGATGATGTCTCATCTCATAAAATTAACCAACACACCTGTGTTTTAAATTTTTTTAAGGTGAACTACGAGTACCCTGATCCTCTATTGCACAGAAGGTGGTACGTAGACACTAAAGGTTCGCAACCGCGGTGGGTGAATTTTTTTAAAAAAAATACTTCTTTTATCATCCCCACAATCTATTTTTGTATACAACACTTATAGCCAAAACACATAAATTTTCAAAGAGGTTCCTGCGGAGTACCATAGATGTTTAGGGTGATAATACCTTCCCTTTGCATAACAAACAACCGAACTTAGATTCTCTCCCCCTCTTTTAGTTTTATTCGTTCTTTTCCCATTCTTTTGGAAACAATAAATGGAGGTGGCGATTTTTATTCGATTTGTGCGAGTTAAGTCAATCCAATGGCTTAGTCTCAACATTTCTACCGCTACAGAAAAAATGGCGACTTCACTGGGGAAAGATCAACCAAATGCTGGTACATCCCTAAGTGGGTTGAGCCTATCTTTGTTTATTTGTGTATGTGCTATTTTTTGTTGTATATTATACGTTATATATATATATATATATATATATATATATATATATATATATATATATATATATATATATATATATATATGTGTGTTTGTTTGGATTTTCCTGGTTTTCAGGGTGCTTGGTGATTTCTCATAAGTCTTATACTCGGACTTTGGAAAACTTAAGATAGGACAGGCGATATAGTCATGTTAACTTTAAGGAAGTAATCCCGAAAAAAGAGATATGAGATACCCAGTCAGTGGAGGCCCTTTTTACTGTAGTGTGTTTACCGAGTAATCGGGAAGACGTGCAGCTTTCGACCTGGGAGCCTGCTGAAACTGAGGATCATATAACCCTTAACCAATCTTGGCATTTTAGGTGGAGTGTGGAAACTATGATGGATTAATCTGGAAGTGGTTATCACGCGATACTACACTCAAACGAGTTTTTCCTGAGAAAATTACTAATTACTGAGTCAATGGGACATTGGTAATATCCGAAGGAAGGATGTAGACTCTGGGAACCTCTTAAAACCTTGTTTGACAGGTGATAAACTATTAGACCATACCTTGTGGGTAGTTGTAATACGGTGGCAGAACCGACTGTTATACTGGTTTTGCATTTGTATTCGCAAATGTTGCGGTAAGAAAGAGTCGCCACCGACTTTTCTTTTATCCAACAAAGGAAAGGGTGAAAAGAATAGAAAAATACCTTTTCGAGAATTTTCTGAGTAAGAGGGGTAGATTATGGAAAGGGAATGTGTTATCACCCTTTCCATCGGTAGTTTTCTATGGGCTCTTAGATGCTTAGCTCATTTTAAAAGTACCTTGTGCTTTGTGTGTTTGAAAAATGTTTTGAAATGCCTTAGTGCGGCGATTCGCTTTGCGTTAACTCTTGTATCAGTCCTCATGAGTGTTGACAAAGAAAATGTTTTTGAAAGTTATTTTTGAAATGTGTAAGTGTGAAAAGTTTGTTTTATTTGAGCAAGCATCTAACAGATATCTACTTGTACACGAAAAGGTCGTTCTTTTCCTCCTATCCTTTAGACAATGCTATCCTACTATTAGTGAGTAGGTAGCCCTATCGTTGGATGTATGAGGGACATTCGAAGGGACGTACAGTCATAAAGGCAACATGTAGAGACGCTTTAGAAATTTTTGTTTAGGGACTAGATCATTTATCGAAAAGCAACTGTAGGGTTATCGAGGGACTGTGATCTTTTGATTTACGGGTCTTTGCTAAAGCGTCCCTGTCTCAAGGGACATGAGTGTTTTATTTATGAAGGAAATCAAAGTGGGGTACCCTAGAGGTGCATGTGTGCAATGTGTGTTATGTTCAATTATTTTAGTCTTGAGTTTAATTTGCTAACATTTTGATGTTAATCTTTCCATACAAGCCTAATTACTAACAGTTAATATATTTCAGAAATTTAAAGTGCGAGAATTTAAACCCTACGCTATTACAATGCTTCGGGGAGGGGGTATTTACATGTTCAAATGGTGGAAAATAAAGAAAGCGATAAAGTCATATTTTAATCTATTACATCCCATCAGCAGATACAAAAATATGAAAAAGAAAAAATAGAAAGGGAAAATTGAAAGCGCACGAATTGGGAAAAATACGTCTAGAACCCTAAAAATTTCTAAGTAAACAAGAAAATCATTTTGTCGTTTTGTGATTTAAGAAGATGACTAAATTAAATATCCTAAAATTAATTAGAAGAATAAAATTTAATTAAGAAATTAGTCTAAGTTCCTTTTTGTTATTATTTTTTTATTATGAAAAGAAAAGAAACTGATATAAATATAAAACTATACCTAATTCTATTTTATTTTAATTCAAAAAGGAGTTAAAGTTTAATTAATTAATTGATTAAAGAAATTAATTTAATTGAAATATATGACCCTAATTTTGTGATTTTTATTATTATTCTGATTAATTAAATAAATAAATAAAACCAAAAAAAATTGAAAATAAGAATTAAAAACAAACAAAGAAAAGATAAAATGGGCCTAGGCAGCTTAGCAATTTGGGGGGATGCTGAAATTGAATTTCGTTGGGCCCAATAGAGAGCCCATACCTGCTTTTGGATCCAGTAAGGACGATTCTTGATGGCAGATGGTGATCTATGCGTTAAAGCCCTTGGATTTAGATCAATCAGGATCTAATGGTTGTGATTTGGAGGCATATGGTGAGCTCCTGACTATTGGAAGTGTGGGATCTGCATGAACATTGTTAGAAAACAAAAAAACAAAATTGTTGGACCTGGGATTTGAACCCAAGTCCTCCCTCATAAACATGTCACGCCTTTACCAACTAAGTTGTTGTACCATTCATGTATAAGAACAAACACAATATATTATATACAAAACAAAGTCAAGCATATTTGAAGAAAAAAAACGCGCACTGATTTGAACTGACCAATGAGGGGCTGCCAGGTACTTCGACCGGAGGGACGCATGAGTCAAACTCCAGTCGTCTTCTCTAGTATGCTAACTCTGCAAAAATCCAGCAAACGTTAATTTCAACAAAATCAAATGACCCTATCCCACACGAAATTCCTCCCTGAGTTCGAGTTTGAGGTCTATTCACCCTGAAAATCCCTAGATCGTGAGGTACAACAAAGAACTCAGATCGTGCCCTAGAAATGGCACAATCCTATTCTGGCTCCTATTCTTACATGTTTCACGTTAGAATTATTCTATGGGTCATCCTAAACATGAAGAAAACATTGAAAACTATTAAATCATCACGAAATCATGAATACGAAATTAAAAAAAAATTACCAACGAAAAGTGTGCTTCGGTTTGCTGGTTCTGTGTGTGGAATAGCTTGAGTGATGGTAGGTATGTATTCTTGGGAATCATAGGATGTTGATGGATCCTTTGAATCGGATTGAAATGTATTTGAATTGGGCTTTTGGATTTTAAAAACTTTTCTATTTTTTGCAAGCTTTCGTGTGATTCCTTGAGGTGTTTTCCAGTGTCCGTTTGGCTTGCTCATGTCTTGTACTTATAGTGGAGAGGGAGGGAAAAAATTAAGAAGGAAAGAAGTCAAGGCATTAAGCCATGGTTTAAAGCCATGAATGTCATTTTGAATTCTTGCCAAAAATGTGATTACATGCCTTGTTTGATGCTGAATGAATCCGGACACCCCTGCAAGTTTTTATGGGCCTAAAATCTATCCAAACCAAAAGCCCAATGTCATGATCCATCATTCATTATTTTATATAATTTATCTTGTATTTATGTGAATAAAAACAAAATAAATATGAATAAAATAGCTAAAAAAATCAAGGCAAGGTAATAATGAAATTAGAGGTCCTTTATAAGTTTAGGAAGATGTTTTAAGTCCAAGAAAATAAGCCATTGACCTAAAAGTTCAATTTTGCTCAATGCATAATTCTTGAGATTTCCAAATAATTTCCAACTTGGGAAAGCCATAACTTGCTCAAATTTTATCTAATGATGATGATCTTGGACTTTTTGGAAATCCCAAGATGTCTACTTCAATCCCAATTTTTGTCAACTTTGAATTTGAAGATTTATCTTGATGTAAATGGTCTTGACAAAAAGTGTCTTTTGTTGACTTTCTGAAAATGACCTGTAATGTATGAGCTTGTATCTTTCAAATGATGCATCTCTTGATCTTGAGGAAAAAAGAGAAGTTGTAGGGAATTATATTCTCTTCAAAATGATATTTGGTTGGTGAAAATGGATGAAGTATGTGAAAGTTATGCCTGGTCAAAGTTTAGTTGACTTTTCCGAAAGAAACCCTAATTAGCAATTTTTGACTTTTGATGAATTAGGAACATTCCTTGAGGAATCACGATCAACCATTGATAAAATGATGGATATCACTTCCAAATGTTTATATTGACCAAAAATAATGAAGTTTGACTGTACTTGGGCCATATTTGACTTTTGACCTAGTATAGTTAATTTTCAAGCATTTGAGCAATTGACTGAGCAAACTTGTAGTGCAAGGTGTGAAACTTTGCATGGGAAGTCTTGAAGGAATATTAGGACAATGGAAAACATTAGATAACTTTGGATCTCACACATCTTAATGAATAGTGAAACCCTAGTTAGAGGTTCATTGCTTAGGAGGAGAATTTGTCTGATCAGTTCTTGGTCAACCTTGAGCAATTGAGGACCTCTAGGAGCATGTGTTTGAGTAAAAATTGGAGGGAAAATTTTGGGGTACAACAGCTTCCCCTGTTCAATCTTCTTAAACATGAGGATTTATATTGGCTTGTCTGCCTTTCGTGATCTGAAGGTGGAAGATGATTGAACACTAGAGTGCCAAGAAATTTGCACGCGCGTGAAGTAATATTGTTGGTTGATGATGTCGGGAATGGGCTTACAGAGGCCATTTAGAGGAGAGGACAGAGAGTCATCGAAGATGGGCTTAAAGATTCCAACTAAAGTAGATGCTGATTTCATAAATGGTCCTTTTTTAGGGAATTCATGTTCCTGTTATCTAAGGAGGACTCCACTGGGAAATGTTGATTTCTGTTGTTCTCCCGCTTGAGGGAAACTCTGTGGGGAATAGAGTTTAGGAGCTTTAGTTGTCCATGGCTCTACTGAGAGTTATCTCTGGACTAGAGAGATGAGCGTTAGCTATTTTCTGGCTGAAATCCAGGCTTCACAATAACTTGCTAGGGAGAATGAAATTAACTATTATCTGGAAGTATATTAGAAGGAACCTGTGTAGGGCTGCTTCAGGATGAGTCTGTGTTAAACTTCATCTGGAGATATATGATAAGGATCCTGTGTAGGGCTTCTTAAGGATGAGTCTGTGTTAAACTGCATCTGAAAATTGCAAGAAGGAATCCGTGTAAGATTGCTTCAGGATGAGCCCGTGTAAAGCTGCATTTGAAAATTGCGAGAAGGAATCCGTGTAAGATTTCTTCAGGATGAGCCCGTGTAAAGCTGCATTTGAAAATTACGAGAAGGAATTCGTGTAAGATTTCTTCTAGATGAGCCCGTGTAAAGTTGCATCTAGAGACCATGAGACGGAATCCGCGTAATATTGCTTCAGGAAAAGCTCGTGTAAAGATGCATCTAGAGATCATGAGAAGGAACCCATGTAAGATTGCTTCGTCTGGTCATGTAGATAGTTTTCCTGTCTAGTTTCAGGTGTTAATATATAAATCATCTGTTCGCAGATAGTTATCATGTCTGGTTTCAGGTATTAATCTGGAACTTGAAAATTGTCGGTCGCTGAGATAGTTGTCCAGGCTAGTTTCAGGTATTAATCTCTGACTTGAGAAAGAAAGATAGTTTTCCTGGCTTGTTACAGGTGTTAATCTTCAATCTCCTCATGTAGATAGCTTTCCTGGCTTGTTACAGGTATTATTCTATAATCTATCGTCCACAGATAGTTCTCCTGGCTTGTTACAGATATTAATATGGAACTTGTTTTTTTTCTGGTCGGTGAGATAATTGTCCTGGCTTGTTACAGGTATTAATCTCTGACCTGTGAAATAAAGATAGTTTTCCTGGCTTGTTACACGTATTAATCTTCAATCTCCTCATGTGGATAGTTCTCCTGGCTTGTTACAGGTATTAATCCATAGTCGGTCGTCCATAGATAGTTCTCCTGGATTGTTACAGGTATTAATCTGGGACTTGGTAACATTGGTCACATAGATAGTTCCCCATGTGGTTTCGGGCATTAATCAGTGGCCTGCTGTATTTGTTGGTAAACCTGCCTTATTATGGGAGTTCATACCACTTGGTCGTGTGGATAGTTTCTCCGTTTGGTTTCGAGCATTAATCTTTGACTTTCTATATAGGTTGACAATGTTTGTCTTTCTGCGAACTCATCCTGGAAAGGTAAAGTCAGTTTCATGCGATGTCATGATGTATGAATTGCATGATACTCTCAAAATAAATGAGATTGTGATATACGCATTTGTGCTGCATATGCTATGATGTTTTTAGAAAATGATGTATGAATGCAATGTATGAATGTGTCAGCTGTTCCATTGTTGTATTGTTTAAATTAGGGAAAATAAATCTCTGATTGTTGTTGGGGGGAAGAACGTGGGTCTTCAAATTTGTTGAAGTTGAAACGCTGGGAGATGAACTTCCGTTGTTAGAGAAATAAACTTTGTTGGGTAATGTGATACGGTGGCAGAACTGACTGTTAAATACTGGTTTTGCATTTTGTATTCGCAAATGTCGCGGTAAGCAAGAGTCACCACCGACTTTTATTTCATCCAATAAAGGAAAAGGAAAAAGAACAGAAAAAACCTTTTTCGAGATGTTTCTGAGTATGGGGGTAGATTACAGAAAGGGAAGGTGATAGCACCCTTTTTATCCATGGTTTTCCATGGGCTCTTGGGTACTTGCTCATTTTTTGAAATTGCTTTCGTGTGTTTATGTTTTTGAAAAAAAGTTTTGAAATCTTCCTTAGTGCGGTGTTTCACTTTAAGGTAACCCTTGTATCAGTCCTTAAGGGTGTGATAAAATGTTTTTGAAAACTTTGTTTGAAAAGCTTGTTTGAAAGTGCATGTGTAAAAATTGTTGTTTTGAGCAAGCATCTAAGAACTTATCTACTTATACTCGAAAAGGTCATTCTTTTCTCCTTATCCTTTAGACAGTGTTATCCTACTATTAGTGAGTAGGTAACCCTAGTCGTTGGATGTGTGAGGGATAGGCGCGGGTCATTGTTATGGTCATAGAAGGAAACTATTGTACCCCAAAATTTTCCCTCCCATATTTCCCAACACATGACAAGTGAGATCCCCATGCTCAAGGAAGTCCAAGAGTTGACCAGATAAACTCTCTCCTAAGGCAGTCTATCTCAAATTAGGGTTTCCATCTTCATTAAGATGTGTGAACCATATAGGACTCAAATGCTCACCATTGTCCTGATATGTTCTCAAGATCATCCTTGTCAAGTTTCAAGCCTTGCAGAAGAAGTTTGCTCAGTCAATTGCTCAAATGCCTGAAAATCAACTGTGTTAGGTCAAAAGTCAATTGTGGCCGACATACAGTCAAACTTAAATATTTTTGGTCAACATCCTCATTTTGAAGTATTATTCATCATTTTATCAATGGTTGATCATGATTCCCCAAGGATTGCTCACAATTCATCAAAACCCAAAAGTTGCTAAATTAGGGTTTTGTAGGAAAAGTCAACTAAACTTGGACCAAGCATAACTTTCTCATACTTTATCAGAAATGACCCGTCCAAATCTCATTTTGAATAGGATGCAATTTACTACAATTCATCTTCAGCTCCCAAGTTCATAATATGCACTCACAAAAAGATATGAATTTTGATATTATAGGTACTTTTGAAAAGTCAACAAAAACACTTTTTGGGTCAAAGCTTCATACATGAACATGGAGGACTCACTTGAGTTGATACCAAAAGGGTTGCTTAGAGAACATACTAATATTTCTAAAAAGTCAAAGAACACCTCTCTAGGGTCAAAATTGAGAGAGTTATGCATTGGCCAAGTTGACCATTTTTGCAAAATTGCCAAAAGTCAAATGTGCTCAAATTTGCATTTTTTGCTAAATGGGCCCAACTTTTTATGCTTGCACCTCACTTATAACATGGTCCACGACCCAAATGCTCACTCACATGTTATTTGCTTCATTATTTATTTTATTTTGATTTTTTATTTATTAAAAATTGAATTAAATAAAATAATTGGTAAATAATAGAAAAGATTTGTTTTGATTGGATTTTTGGACAGAATCATAAGCTCATTATGTTGGAATATCAGAATCAGATCATATCTAGGCTGATTGGCACGAGATTGGCATAATTAGGCCAAATTGGGAAGGATATCATACAAATTGAAAATCAAATCAAATCTCATCAAAGCTTCAAGATTCCATCTGTTTTGCAATCCTAATTCATTAAGGGATATATAATGAACAAGAACAAAGCAAAAAAGAGGGGTTAGAGGTCGTGCATAGCCCGGAAGAAAAATTGAAAATTCAAGAAAAAGTGGGAATCGGTTTTCAATCTACAAGGCGTTTCAGAGCAGTTCAAGATAACCAATCCCTTCCTAGACATCTCAGGAAGCATTCCAAATCATTTACAGGCATCAAAACATCCAGAATCATTCCCTATCACTCTCACAGTTTGCAAAATTATTCAAATTCGATTACTGTAATTCTTGCATCTTTAGCATGTCTAAGTTACATATTTGTGTTCATCATCATGTTTGTAATGTTTCTGGATAGTTTAATTTAAGTTACAGTGTAGGAATAAGCTTTTGCCATTGTTAGGGTTTTGTGCTCCAATTTGGGGTTTCATGATTTAAGCAAAATTAGGCTTGATAATGGGTACCATGATGATCAGAGTTTCAAACCCAGTTGATCCATGGTCCCCAATTGAATTCATATTGCGTGTGCTTTATTTTTGAATGACACAAGTTTCAGTAACAGACCTGCGTCTGTAGGTAAAGGTTCAGAGCCTAAAATGACGGTTCCAGGGAAGAAGACAATAGCGTGTCACAACCTGACTGGCTAGTTTAAATTCTGGCGCGTTATTCTGGCCACTAATTTTTTTTCCAATATATTATTTGTTTTTTATTATATTAACAAGTTAACATCCAGCGCAGTTGGTCAGAGGAAGGAAGTCAGAAGCTCATGTCCTGGGTTTGATCCCTGGCGTGAGCTTTTGGCATTTTCTCCATTGTTTTCACCAGATCCATCGCACCGCACTTTTTGCGGGTCATCATCTTCTGGATCCATCAGCCAGAACCAAATCTAGTGCACCTCACTTTCTGAGGGTCATCATCTTCTGGATCCATCAGCCAGAACCAGATCCAGTGCACCTCACTTTCTGAGGGTCATCATCTTCTGGATCCATCATCCAGAACCAGATCCCGTGCACCTCACTTTCTGAGGGTCATCATCTTTTGGATCCATCAGCCATAACCAGATCCGGAGCACATACACCTTCTGAGGGTCATCATCTTCTAGATCCATCAGCCAGAACCAGATCCAGTGCACCTCACCTTCTGAGGGTCGCCATCTTCTGGATCCATCTCCAGCCAGATCTGCTGACAGCAGGCCCATTTGGTTATTTCTACTATTCTTCTTTAATTCCTTTTCTTTAATTATCTTCCCTTTTATCAATACAAAATTTATTTTAATTTAACCTATCAAAAATCACAAAAAAAATTATTTTCTTAATAAATGTTTTTTTAGTTAATTAGTTTAATTAATTTAGGGCAACTTTAATTTCTTTGACAATTAAAATTCAATTAGAAAATTAGGTTAACTCTTGATTTAATCTTTCTTTCTTTCTCAAATAAATGAAAAAATACAAAAAAAAATAGTTTTTTTTAGAATAAATTAACCTATTTTTCTTAATTTAAAATTAATTAGAACTTAGGATTTTCTTTTTTAATTCAATTATTCCATTGTTTTCTTAAATAATAAAACATGACAAAAACATCTTTTTTAATCAATCGCAAGTAGGATTAGTCAAAGGGTCAAAACCCTAATCGCCTCGCATTTAATTCGTCGCGTGCTTGTTAATTATTTTGCCAATATTTTTGTAACTGCTCACCGGTTTGTAATAGTTAATTTAGGGTTTTATTTACTGTTTAAATTCCCGGGTTTTTTGGCTATGTAATTAATCCCCCTCTCCGAAGACTTGTAATAGCGTAGATTTATTTTCTCGCATTTTTAATTCCTGCAAATATTTAACTATTTAGATGTATGCTAATAGGATTGTATGTCAAGAATGCATGACAAATTAATACAGTTAGAAAACCCTAATGTACAAAATAAATCACTCGCACATATCACTCTTAGGGTATACTCTTACTTTGGTTGCCTTCGGTAAACGATCGTTAAGCATAGGGTGTCTTAGTGGTTGCCTTCCTATCTAAAAAGATCAAATGTTGCCTCAGAAATGTTGCCTCAGAAATGTTGCCTCGAATATGATCTTAAGACTCTAGGGTTATTACTAAGGTTTCCTAATATTGCTTTAGTGATCGTACGTCCCTTTCGAATTGACCCTTACAAATTCCAACGACGGTGCTACCTATTTCTCAATAGTAGGATAGCGTTGTCTAAAGGAAACAAAAATAGAAACGAACTTTTTTCGAGTAGGTAGATGCTAGTAGGTACTTGCTCAAATCAAAACTTTTCACACTTACATATTTCAAAATAATTTTCAAAACAACTTCGTCACACCTTTGAGGACTGATCCAAGGGTTATCACGAAGTAAAACATTTTCAAAACAAAGCACACAAACACAAGCAATTTAAAATGAGCAAGTATCTAACAACCCATGGAAAACCATGGATAGAGAGGATGCTAACACCTTCCCTTTCTATAATCTACCCCCCGTACTCAAAATCTCGAAAAAGGATTTTTTCTGTACTTTTTTCCTTTCCGGTTGGATGAAATAAAAGTCGGTGGTGACTCTTGCTTACCGCGACATTTTGCGAACAAAAAATGCAAAACGCAAACCAGTATTAAACATTCGGTTCTGCCACCGTATCACAGTAACATATAGGGATGCCTTAGCAGTTCGAAGGGACTGTCATCATATATTTGTAGGCAATATCGAGGGACAAGATCATTTCTTGTAGGTAACTCGAGGGATGTTAAGGGACTATGATCTTTATGATGACTTTTAGATTGAGGGTTTTTGCTAAGATATCCCTACGTTTGAGGGACATGACTATTTTTTTCCGAGGTAACCAAGTGGGGAGTACCCTAGGGGTGCAAGTGTGCAACAGTGTCTTTTTTTCAGTTATATTTATCTTGCAATTAGGGTTTTCTATCGTTCATTTTTTTCTTTCCATACAATCCTATTAATCTAAGCATTTCATAAAATATAGTAGCAGGAGATAAAGGCGAAAATGTAAACCTAAGCTATTACAGAGCTTTAGGGCAGTTACATAATAGTGAAGAGTGCAAAAAAGAAATCCTAAAACTATTACATCCTGGAAACAATTACATGATAATGATGAAAAAAGCGGGAAAAATAAAGCTACGCTATTACAGTTGAACGCCCTATACACTTTATCTAGGAAAATAAAAACAAGATGAAAATAGAAAAGAAAATATTTTAGTAAAAAAATGTTAATTTTGAAAAAAATTAATTAAAATACCTAAAACCTAATTAGTTCGAATTAAAAAAAGTTAGTTTGGAAAAAAAGGTTGATTAATCTAAAATTAATTAACCTAAAAATTAAATTAGGTTTTTTTATAAAAAAAAATGTTTGTGAAATTTTTTTTGTGATTAAGTGAATTTAAGATTGAAAAAGACAAATTGGTTAGAAACCAAAAAAAATGAAATTAAAAACCTAAAGTTAAGTTAAAACCTAAAATTAAATTAAAAACCTAAAATTAATTATTTGAGTTTATTAGGAAAAATCAAGGGTTTGTGAAAAATGTTAGATTTTATGAAAAAAGTTTTAAACATAAATAGTGAAAAAAAGATAAAAGGATAAATAAAAAGGAAGAAAACCAAAACCAATAGGGGTAGGTGTTGAACCCACGCCCCTAACTTTCTCAGGATGTTTGTCTTGCCATGAGCCATGCTTTGGTTGTTGTTCTATTTTAGTGTTTTGGCCTCAACATTCTGTAATAAACCTGCATGAGACTATTAGATTGTCCAAACCTATAGTGTTGAATCTCATTAACACATTAAACAAATTAGTATACCATGAATACAAAGAAAATAAATATATGAAATTTTGTAATGTTAAAACCGATATGGCATGTATGAATGCTTTTACACCCTTTGGATCATGGAGATCAAACCAGCTTTACCCTTACTGGAGAAGTAGTGAAAGTAGTGAGATGTGAGTTTGTAACGAGGGTAGCTTGTTTGTAGTGAGATGGGGGTTTCTAACAAGGATTTCAAGATATTTTAGAGTTCTTGAAAGAATTTGATATTTTGACAGGGTTGCGGCAAAGGTTTTTTTTCATTTTTATCGTGTTTGTGTGAAAAGAATGAGATTATATAATGGAAATTAGATTAAAAAAAGTGGGCTTTGAATGTGAAATTGGGTCTCCAGTAACCACAAGCAATAGTGCAGATATTTATTCACTTGAGTCCGTCACGTTCCAGGCTAAATCGTAGGGACTTAAGTGCAATTTTTGAAGTTGAGATGTGAAAACAAAATGTATCCGACATCGATAACTAATTCCTATCTGAAAATGGGCTCAATCAGATAAACAGTGAATTAGTTATGAATTTTTGAAGTTTCGCCTCAAACAAACTTATTTTGGGCTCCAATGTCAACTCTGGCACGTTCTTCAATAAAAAACCGGTATTGATCGGAGCATAACCAGGTCTCAACTTTGGAAGAAAATTTTTAGATCTGAGTCAGTGACCTTGTGTAAAAAGATGAACCTGATCCGATAAAAATAGACCGAGTTATCAATTTTTGAAGTTTCGACCCAGATGAAATAATATTCAGCATTCAGGATTTTCGGCGCGTCACGCGCACTCCAGGCAAAAACGAAATCCTTTTGGATATCGTTTGAACTCAATATCTCCTGTGAAAACATAGCCAGCTCAATTGTGAAATTTCGGCACTAGAACCAGCTCAATACAATGAAAATTGACCGAATTATGATTTTCTGAACATGACGCAAATAAACTTCTATCACAAATTTTCTGTACGAAAATACTTGATAAATCCGAATTTTTGAAGACCTTCTGATAGAAATTAACTTCTAGCCGTGAGATATGAAAACGTAGATGACATCAAGACGGAATTTTTACCACCAGAACGGGTTCAAAACGAGCCACGATCTTCAAGTTATGAATTTGTTAGTGCGTAAAAACTGCACTTTCAGCATACTTTTCACCATATTTGTTCGAGAAAAATCACACATTCGGAGACCTTCTTTAAAGAATTGGCTCTCGAGCTAAACCTGAATTTAAGAATATGTTATCAGGGATATCTTGGCGAAAGAACACCTAAATATGATGCGTCGGGTTGGACTTATGAATCTTTGAACCCCGAATTATTGCGAAACAGCAAACCGATCTTCGGCACGGAAAATTATCTGAGAATATCCATTGGCGAAATAAACGTCACTTGTAACCTGACGAAGCTTTCTAAATATACCTTGATTCCATAACCATAAAACCAATGATATGCATGTATGTAATAATGAAATGTAAGCCAAAAGGTCGAAATAAATAGGGTAAATTTTGGGGTACAACAGTTGCCCCTATTCAATCTTCTTAAACCTGAGGATGTAGATTGGATGGTCTGCCTTTCGTGATCTGAAGTTGAAGATGATTGAACACTAGAGTGCCCAGAAATTTGCACTCATCTGAAATGATACTTGATTGTGTAGATAATGTCAGGAATGGGCTTATAGATGCCATTTGGAGAAGATAACTTAAAGTCGTCGGAGATGGGCTTAAAGTCGCCATCTTGAGAATGTGACGGAGATTCGTCGGAGATGGACTTAAAGATGCCATCCATAATAATGATGATTTCATGAGATAATCCTTCGTGGGAATTCCTTTTCCTGTTGTTAGGGAGAACTTCGCTGAGGAATTTTGGTCTCTGTCTTGGGGAATAGAGTCTAGGAGCTTCAGTTGTGAGTTATTCTACTGGGGAGTCATCTCTTAATTGAGGAGACGGAAGTGAGCTTCTTATTTGGTCATAATCCAAGCTTCACAGTGACTGGTTGAGGATGATAAGGCTGACTGCTATCTGGTCGTATTCCGGGCTTCACAGCAACTTACTGGGGAAATGTGAAATCGACCGTATCTGGCCGGGTCTAGGTACTAGTGTTATAAACTGTTGTCCGGAGATAAAAGAGAAGGAACCTGGATAGTAGGGTTACTTCAAGATGAAAGCCTGGATAGTAAGGCTGTGAGAATGAACCTGGATAGTAGGATTACTTCGAAATGAGAGCCTGGATAGTAGGGCTATGAGAAGGAACCTGGGTCGTAGGTTTACTTCGAGATGAAAGCCTGGATAGTAGGGCTATGAGAAGGAACCTGGATAGTAGGGTTACTTCGAGATGAAAGCCTAGATAGTAGGGCTATGAGAAGGAACCTGGATAGTAGGGTTACTTTGAGATGAAAGCCTGGATAGTAGGGCTATGAGAAGGAACCTGGATAGTAGGGTTACTTCGAGATGAAAGCCTGGATAGTAGGGTTGTGAGAAGGAACTTGGATAGTAGGGTTACTTCGAGATAAAAGCCTGGATAATAGGGATGTGAGAAGGAACCTGGATAGTAGGGTTACTTCAAGATGAAAGCTTGGATAGTAAGGCTGTAAGAAGGAACCTGGGTAGTAGGGTTACTTCGAGAAGAAAGCCTGGATAGTAGGGCTGTGAGAAGGAACCTGGATAGTAGGGTTACTTCGAGATGAAAGCCTGGATAGTAAGGTTGTAAGAAGGAACCTGGATAGTAGGGTTACTTCAAGATGAAAGCCTGGATAGTAGGGTTGTGAGAAGGAACCTGGATAGTAGGGTTACTTCGAGATGAAAGCCTAGATAGTAGGGTTGTGAGAAGGAACCCGGGTCGTATGGTTACTTCGAAATGAGAGCCTGGATAGTAGGGCTTATGGGAAGGAACCTTGATAGTAGGGTTACTTAGAAGTGATAGTGTAGATTAGTTGACCTGTTTGGTTTCGGGAACTAAGTTTCCATTAGTCGTCTGCAGACGTGACTCGTATAACTGCTGGATTTGTTGAAGATAATTGTCTTTCCTGAAAAGATACCAGGGTTAATTATATGCAATGCATGAAATTCCTTGTGAGATGATGTTATCAAAATAAATGAGATCCTACTGTATATGATATGTATGCGCATATCATGATGTATGTACATGAAATCCTATTGGGGTATGTCTGAGTCTGGGAAAATAAATCCCTGACTGCTGCTGGAGAATATAACATTCCTGACTGTTGTAGAGAATTTTGGTTCTTCTACTTCCGCCGGGGATGGTGAACGGAGATGACTATAACGTGGATTTACTCCTTTATGTTTGTGAATATTCTGTCTGGGAGAGACTCTGCTTGAGAATAACTCTGCGGGGAATAACTCTATTTGAGAGAGGAGATGCTTTGCTGAAAGATTTTGCCGATTAAGAGAAATAAACTCCACTGGGGGATGAACTTCCGTAGCTGGAGAAATAAACTCTGTTGGGGATTGAGCTTCTGTATTCAGAGAAATAAGATCTTCTTAGGAGACAACTTTATGAACCGCTTGCGATTATAAAATTCGGCTGGGGAATATATATGTCATCTCTCTGAAGGAACTTTGTTGGGGAAAGTAACTCTTGTTTGGGGAAGCCGATGATAAAGATTTGGTTACCTCTACTATGTTGGGAGTGTAGATGTCACTGGGACACATGCCGAGGATACAGTAATGACTTTGCATCAGGACTTTTCTGCCCCCTTGTACCTGCTGGAGAAAGTGCATGTGGAGGCTTTGTGGATCGAGTGTTATCCTGACTCTTGGGGTGCTTGGTGAACGAAGATCAGGGGACATAGTCGTATGCTTTAATCCCTAACTTTTTGCCTGGACTGTCTTTTCAGATTTTTAGTCCACCGAGATACCCTTCTTTTCCCAAGCCGCCTTTTCAGGTTTTCTACTTTCCAGGTGTACATATTTTGTTTTTATCCCTAATTTTTTCCAAAACCTTTTGGTTCGCCGGGATGCCCTTATTTTTTCCTAGGCCATTCAACCTAGCGGGTCTTTGTTCATGCGTAGTATTTTCCGACTATGTCCATGTTCATCGGGTACAAAGAATTGTCATTGTCCATAGTAGTAAGTGTTGCCACACTTCCAAAAGATGTTCGTTTGATCGTACATGATTCGTTGCTGGAATTCATGTCCAATGCCCCAAGTGATTCAGATGGAGATCTGCCCCTGGCTACTTGGTATCTTTGAGAGATTCCTTGAATCTTGACTTGACTGCCCCAGATCAGCTAGACATCATGCTATGCCCCTTGATTATGATAGGCCTATCAATGGAATATCTTTCCGTCCGAGGTGATTCTTTTCATTGAGAAGATCTCTGTCCATTGAATATTCGTCCTGCGAATTTCTCTGTTGTTGAACAAATAGTCATATGCAAACAATGGTATTTTAAGAATGCAAAGCTTATGTCTGTCTTGAAGTTTGAAAATTCATTTTTTAGTAAAACAAATAAATTTTGTAAAAGTTTGATATCAACTCGGGATTTATAGCGAACCCTACAGGAGTCAGGATACCTTTTGTAACAATATGCTTTCGAACTAACCCATGCTTCAGCTAGGATTTTTAAGGGTTATAACGTGGCCTGGTTCACGGTTCAAGAAATAAAGGATAAAGGCTAAAATTTTATTTGTACCCAACCCACTCTTTGTGATGTTCTTAAGTCCTATGCTCAACTATTTGCGCATTTAGATCCCCATTGAGTCTGGCATCTTGTCCTTGATGTTCCGATGATGGTTCGGATACTGAAAGTTTATTTGGAAGAGGCAGTCATTTTGTAATCTTTTTTTTTGTCGAGGATTGGTAGGACCTCTTCTTTTTTATTATTATCCCTTTGTTTTCCTGAACTTTTTCTTTTGTGAATACAGCCAGCGGGATGCCCTAGTTTTTTTCTTAAGTCTCCTTCATAGGTTTTGACTTAGTGGGCTTTCATTTTGAGAGATAATGATTGTCTGTTATTAATGACTATGTGGAACCATCATCGTCTTTTGATTTGGAAGGACGTCTTTGATGCCATTAATTATGTATGAAGTAGAATATTTCGACTGAATGCGCATCTGAATTAACTGAGAAACTACCCTGCCCCAAGTTATGATTAAATGTTTTAATTTGTGTGAAAAGAAAACTCCTACTTCTTAGGCTCAAAGGGGTTGGCTAGGGATTATCTTCGTTATAAATCTACTGTTTTGGATTTGAAACAACGCCAGTACATCGCCATCGGGGTCTGTTCAAAAGCATATTGTATCATTTTCATCATCCTCCCTCTAAAGGCTTACAGCTTTTAATCAAGAGTCGAGTATCACAAAAAGGAAGTAAGAACGCAGTTTTGAAATAGTGAATATGAATGAATTGATTTAAGACAAACATACGCGATGCATTGATGAAATAACAAGGTTTTATATGAATAAATGTTCGAACATTTCAAAATAAAATTACAAATTGAAAATTCTAATGAACAAAGGCCTCTTCGTCTGATCTTGACGCTTCAGATGATGTTCCTTTGAAGGATGGAAGAAGAACTCAACCTGACCATCTTGTGTAAACTCCAGCAATCCTTCATCAATCAAGTTTTGAATTTTATATTTCAACATCTAACAATCATCAGTATCATGCCCCGAACTGTTGGAGTGATATGCACACCTTGCATCAGGATTGTAGTTAGGCGAAGAAGTCTTGGGATTCGGATGAGGCCATATCCACGGAACCGGATTCATCCTCAACATGTATTGTAAAGCTTGATACAACGGCATGTTGAGTTTGGTAAACTACCTCTTGGGTGTATTTAGCTTACTCTGATTAACCCGTTGTTTTTAGCGAGGTTGTTGTTGGACACGTGAGGTAGTAGCAATTTGGAAAGGTCCACTCTTCACCAAACCAAACTCTTGTCTTCTTGGAGGTTGATCAATGACTTGGTCCTCAGCCTGGACTGCTTGCTTCATACGGTTGTATCCATCTTGATGAAGTTTGTTGATAAGTGACATCTGGGTTCTCATTGCTTCAACCTCAGCTTGCAGTTGTTCCAACTGTTCGTCCTTATTGTCTTTAGGATTTTTCTTGGCCAGGTTCCCAGCAAGGAGTGCTTTCAACTCTTCCTGCCCCTTGTATAGGTTTAGGAACATTTCCATGAACTGAGCCTCTTGAATTTGGAGATCTATGTTGTCTTGTTTGAGAGTCATTGCATGACATAAACAGCGAGAACATGAGAGACCTACTTTGAAACCTGTTTATGCAATGATATGTATGATATATGTATGTAATGTTTTCAAGGATCTCGCGGGGTAAACAAGAAAATGTCAGAAGTTGAGATTTGCAACTTTGATTGAAAAACTTCGTATCGTCGAATGTCCTTCTACGAGAGTCAAGCTCACCATATCAAGTGGGTTATAGCCCCTGGCTCAAGTTATCATGTTTTAATCTTTTGATGGCATTGGCTAGAGGAAAATAAATCCCCTTGCCCCTTGTTAGACGTCTGGTTCATCATAACTTGTATCACAGGCCCTCAAGATCCTTGAAATGGTTAAGGAAATACTATGGTATGATGTCATGATGTGTATGCTATGCATCCAGAAAAAATGCAGGGTAAGAAACCAATTTATTGGATTTATACAAACAAGGTCCTGCAAGGAATATAAACAAAGCTCTGCAATGAGTTTAAATTGTTAGGAACATAAAGCAAATAAGTCACACAAGCAGCCTTAGGCTTAGGCTTGCATGGATTCCATAGGTAAGTACCCTTTTGAATTTTAGTTGGTTTCAAACCTGTCTTAGAAAAGTAACCGGGTTCTACGGGATCTCAATATCACCGATCTTTCCCCCAGCTTCATTCAATAGGCGATTGACTCGCAATCAAACAAAACTCAAGAGTTAAACCTCAATGAGTGTAGCATCGAGAATCTGTCGATCATGGGAATACACCAAAGTTGGCCATCTCGCTACGTCTTATTGGTCAAGTTTTGCAATTAAAGGTTCTAAGGTCAGTTGATGCTTCAAGACACCATGCGTCGGCCCCGTACTCTCCTTGATTGACTCAAGGGTTAGCGGTACCAACCAAAGTTCCACATCAACGTAGCTACTACTTCAAACGTGTCGGTATACCAAGCATAATTCCCTCAAAGTTTATTGCTACTTACCTAAAAGATGTTCCCCAATCAGGGTGTAGGATCTTCAATAATACCCAAACAAAACCCTTGAATATAAAGAAGGAAAATTAAACAAGAAAGCAATTTTAAAAGTGACCTAGATCCTAAGGTATACCCCACTTACTTATACTCCCCAACAGAGTCTCTAGTTCTGTGATACGGTGGCAGAACCGACTGTTAAATACTGGTTTTGCATTTTGTATTCGCAAATGTCGCGGTAAGCAAGAGTCGCCACCGACTTTTATTTCATCCAACAAAGAAAAGGAAAAAAGAATAGAAAAAACCTTTTTCGAGATGTTTATAAGTACGAGGGGGTAGATTATAGAAAGGGAAGGTGTTAGCACCCTTTCTATTCATGGTTTTCCATGGGCTCTTAGGTACTTGCTCATTTTTTGGAATTGCTTTCGTGTGTTTATGTTTTGGAAAAAAAGTTTTGAAATCTTCCTTAGTGCGGCGTTTCACTTTATGGTAACCCTTGTATCAGTCCTTGAGGGTGTGATAAAATGTTTTTGAAAACTTTGTTTGAAAAGCTTGTTTGAAAGTGTATGTGTAAAAATTGTTGTTTTGAGCAAACATCTAAGAACTTATCTAGTTATACTCGAAAAGGTCGTTCTTTTCTCCTTATCCATTAGACAGTGTTATCCTACTATTAGTGAGTAGGCAACCCTAGTCATTGGATGTGTGAGGGACAGACGCGGGTCATAGTTATGGTCATAGAAGGCAACATATATGGATACCTTAGCAGTTTGAAGGGATTGTCATCATATATTCGTAGGCAACATCGAGGGACGAGATCATTTCTCGTAGGCAACTCGAGGGACGTTAAGGGACTATGATCTTTATGATGACTTTTAGATTGAAGGTCTTTTGCTAAGATATCCCTACGTTCGAGGGACATGACCATTTTTTTTCTCAGGCAACCAAGTGGGGAGTACCCTAGGGGTACAAGTGTGCAACAGTGTGTTTTTTCAGTTATATTTATCTTGCAATTAGGGTTTTCTATCGTTCATTTTTATCTTTCCATACAATCCTATTAATCTAAGCATTGCATAAAATATAGTAGCAGGAGATAAAGGAGAAAATATAAACCTAAGCTATTACAGAGCTTTGGGGAAGTTACATAATAGTGGAGAGTGCAGAAAAGAAATCCTAAAATTATTACATCCTGGAAGCAATTACATGATAATGATGAAAAAAGCAGGAAAAATAAAGCTACGCTATTATAGTTGAACGCCCTATACACTTTATCTAGGAAAATAAAAATAAGATGAAAATAGAAAAGAAAATATTTTGGTGATTTTTTATGAAAAAAATGATTTATGATAATTAATTAAATAAACCTAAAAAACTTAATTAATTTTAATTAATAAAAAATATTAATTTTGAAAAAAGTTAATTAAAATACCTAAAACCTAATTAGTTCAAATTTTTAAAAAAGTTGGTTTTGAAAAAAAGGTTGATTAATCTAAAATTAATTAACCTAAAAATTAAATTAGGTTTTTTTGTAAAAAAAAAAGGTTTGTGAAAAAAGTTTTCTGGTTAAGTGAATTTAAGATTGAAAAAGACAAATTAGTTAGAAACCAAAAACAAACAATGAAATTAAAAACCTAAAATTAAATTAAAAACCTAAAATTAATTATTTGAGTTTATTAGGAAAAATCAAGGGTTTGTGAAAAATGCTAGGTTTTATGAAAAAGGTTTTAAACAGAAAGAATGAAAAAAAGATAAAAGGATAAATAAAAAGGAAAAAACCCAAAACCAATAGGGGTAGGTGTTGAACCCACGCCCTTAACCTTCTCAGGATGTCTGCCTTGCCATGAGTCATGCATTGGTTGTTGTTCTGTTTTAGTATTTTGGCCTCAGCTTTCTATAATAAACCAGCATAGGACTATTAGATGGTCCAAACCTGTAGTGTTGACTCTCATGAACACGTTAAACAAATTAGTATACCATGAAATACAAAGAGAATAAATATATGAAATTTTGTAATGTTAAAACTGATATGGCATGTATGAATGCTTTTACACTCTTTGGATCATGGAGATCAAACCAGCCTTACCATTACTGGAGAAGTAGTGAAAGTAGTGAGAAGTGGGTTTGTAACGAGGGTATCTTGTTTGTAGTGAGATGGGGGTTTGTAACAAGGATTTCAAGATTTTCAGGATTCTTTGAAGAATTTGATATTTTGACAGGGTTGTGGCAAAGTTTTTTTTGTCGTGTTTGTGTGAAAAAAATGAGATTATATAATGGAAATTAGATAAAAAAAAGTGGGCTTTGAATATGCAATTGGGCCTCCAATAACCACAAGCAATAGTGCAGATTTTTATTCACTTGAGTCCGTCACGTTCCAGGCTAAATTGTAGGGACTTAAGTGAAATTTTTGAAGTTGAGATGTATAAACAAAATGTAGCCGATAAAGATAACTAATTTCTATTTGAAAATGGGCTCAATCGGATAAATGGTGAATTAGTTATGAATTTTTGAAGTTTCGCCTCAGACAAACTTATTTTGGGCTCCAATGTCAACTCTGGCACGTTCTTCAGTAAAAAACTGGTATTGATCAAAGCATAACCCGGTCTCGACTTTGGAAGAAAAGTTATAAATCTCTGAGTCAGTGACCTTGTATAAAAAGATGAACCTGATCCGATAAAAATTGACCGAGTTATCAATTTTCTAAGTTTCGACGCAGATGAAATAATATTCAGTATTGAGGATTTTCGGCGCGTCACACGCACTCAGGGCAAAAATGAAGGCCTTTTGGATACCGTTTGAACTCGATATCTCCTGTGAAAACGTAGCCAACTCAATTGTGATATTTCGGCACTGAAACCAGCTCAATACAGTGAAAATTGACCAAGTTATGATTTTCTGAACATGACGCAAATAAACTTCTATCACAAATTTTCTGTATGAAAATACTTGATAAATCCGCATTTTTGAAGACCTTCTGATCGAAATTAACTTCCAAACATGAGAGATGAAAACGTAGATGACGCCAAAATGGAATTTTGGCCACCGGAACGGGTTCATAACGAGCCACGATCTTCAAGCTATGAATTTTTTAGTGCGTAAAAACTGCACTTTCAGCATACTTTTTCACCATATTTCTTCGAGAAAAATCGCACATTTGGAGACCTTCTTAAAAGAATTGGCTCTCGAGCCGAACCTAAATTTGAGAATATGTTATCAGGGATATCTTGGCGACAGAACACCTAAATATGACGCGTCGGGTTGGACTTGTGAAACTTTGAATCCCGAATTATTGCGAAACGGCGAACCGATCTCCGGCACGGAAAATACTCTGAGAATATCCATTGGCGAAATAAACGTCACTTGTAACCTAACGAAGCTTGCTAAATATACCTTGATTACATAACCATAAAACCAATGATATGCGTGTATGTAATAATGAAATGTAATCCAAAAGGTCGAAATAAATAGGGTAAATTTTGGGGTACAACAGGTAAGGTAAACTCTGTGAACTGCTTGGGGATTTCATTGAAATCCTGTTGGGGAATCCTGAGAAGTTTGGCGACTTAACTGGGGTATCTTTAGGTGTTGGAGCAATAATTGGAGATTCTTGCTCGGCCGGGGATATGAGAACCTGACACCATTGGTCGCATACTGAGAAATATGGCAGTGACCTTGTAGTAGGATGTCTCTGCCTCTGTACCTGCTGGAGAAGGTATCTGCTGGAGGAAATATCTGCGGGGATTTTGTGGATAGCCCTTAGATATTGTCCCGTTTCTTGAAGTAATTAGTACATGTCTTTCTGTTTTTTTGTGCATATTTGTAAGCAGTAATTACATTCAAATGCATATGTTCAAAAATAATCACTGGACATTTTTGCAAACAAAATAGAAAAATAAAAACAAATAGTCTTGCACTTTCAAAGAAATAGCTTTGTATTAGCTTGAATAAGCATTTTTGTACAAGGAGACAGACATCCTAGTAAGAGAATGTCATCGTAAGAATGAAAACTATACAAAATAGTATACAAAGTGTGATACAGTGGCAGAACCGACTGTTTAATACTGGTTTGCATTTTGTGCTTTTTGTTTGCAAAATGTCGCGGTAAGCAAGAGTCGCCATCGACTTTTATTTCATCCAATCTTGGAAAAGGAAAAAGAACAGAAAAAACCTTTTTTCGAGATATTCTAAGTACGGGGGGTAGATTATAGAAAGCGAAGGTGTTAGCACCCTTTCTATCCGTAGTTATCTACGGGCTCTTAGGTACTTGCTCATTTTTCAAATTGCTTGTGTGTGTTTGTCTTGAAAATGTTTACTTCGTGATAACCCTTGTATCAGTCCTTAAGGATGTGACGAAGTTTGTTTTGAAAATTTGTTTTGAAAAGGTGTTTGTGTGAAAAAAATTTATTGAGCAAGTACTTAAGATTCCACCTACTCGAAAAAGATTGTTTGTTCTCATTTCCTTTAGACAACACTATCCTACCATTAAGGAGTAGGTAGCGCCATCGTTGGAGTTGTAAGGGACATTTTAAAGGGACATACGGTCACAAAAGCAATGTTAGGACACCTTAGTAACCATCCTAGAGTCCTAAAGATCTTTTTTGAGGCAACAGTCGAAAGGGTCCATTTTTGATCTTTTGGGACATAGAGGATAGCCACTAAAACATCCTATGCTTCATGACTGTTTACCGAAGGCAGCCAGAGTGAGAGTATACCCTAAGAGTGAGCATGTGCAAGTGTGCTTTTTCAGTTAATGTTATCTTTGCACATTAGGGTTTTCTAACTGTTTTAATTTTTCATGCAAATTGTCTTTCGCATACAATCCTAGGCATACATCTAGCAGTTTGATAGTTGTGGAAATTAAAAGCGGAAAAGTAAATCTAATTATTACAAGGCTTCGGGGAATGGGGATTACATAACCAAAACTTGGGGAGAAATTAAACAGTAAATAAAACCCTAGTTTAAAAGACTATTACAACCTCGGAGGAATTACAAAAATATAATGAAAAGTACGTACGACAAACGTAAATGCGAAAAATTAGGGTTTTGACCCTTGAAAACCAAATTGAATTTAATTAACGGAAAAAAAATCATTTTTTTGTCATTTTTATTTAAGGAGATAAAGAATAAATTGCAAAATATCCTAATCACTAATTAAGTTTTAATTATGAAAAATCATTAAATTAATGAAGAAAAAAACCAATTGACCTATTTTTGTGTTTTTATTTTGAGAAGGAATTAAAATTAAGAATTAAACCTAATTTCTATTTGATTTTAATTATGAAAAAAAGATTTAAGTTAACCTAATTAAACTAATTAATGCAATTAAATATTTTATAAAAAAAAAGACTAAACCTAATATTGTTTGTGATTTTCTGACTTTTATGTTTTGATTAAAAATGATTTTTGGAAAATAAATAAAATAAATAAATTAAAACAATAAAAATAATTGAAATAAAATAAAAAAAGAAAAGATTGGGCATGTGTGGTAGAATACAGACTGAGGGGTGCATTGCCAAATTGTTAGGCCCAAATTAGTTGGGCCATGTTCCTTGCGTGTGATCCCATGTGGATTAGCTTCAGAGAGTGCACCATGGGCTGCTGTGGTTGGATGCTGGATCTGGACTAATGGATGTTCCAAAGGGTAGGATTTGTGAGCGTATGATAGACGCATGGAATGGTGATGTACTGAATATGCAGTAAATTGTTAGGAAAACAATAATAGTGTGAATTAATAATTTAAAACCTAACTCTGATTAATTTACAAGTTAATTATGAAATAAAATCAATATTGATTAAATCAAAACAACTTTTATGTCAAAAATTATTTTAATTAATTAAAAGCCTAAAACTAATATTTAATGATTTTTTTGTGATTTTATATGTTAATTAAATTAATGATAGAAAACAAATCAAGTGAAAAATAAATAAATGAAAAGGGTTAGAAAAGAAAATAGTCAAAAAAGTGAAAAATGCATGGGGTGGGTGATGAACCCATGCCCCTTGGGTCACAGTTAGGCGCCTCATCCACCAAGCCAAGCTATTGTTTGTGATTCAAACCTGTTCTACGTAACAACAAGAACTCATTTGGACAGCTAATAAACATTAGCAATGCATGAAATTAATTATATGAATATTTAAAAGAAAAGAAAATCGGAGAAGATGAGTATGCTTGTTCCAAGCATCAATGGCCATGACTTTAGACCTATTCTTACCCTTAGATACCTCAGGAATGATTTGCAATTGATGGCTTAGACTGAAAGTGGATGGATCTTCGGTTTTGACTTTGCACTAGTTTTGACAGAATTTGAGGTTTTTAGAGAGTGTTCTTGGGCAGCCAATTTCGTGCCCCCTGGTATATGAGGGTGTTGTGTTTATATAGAGGAGGAATTTACGTCAAAAATAATGGAAGAAATCTCATGGTATCTTGAGGAATTATGTAGATTTGATTTGATTTTGGCCTTGTATGATTTCTTTCCAAAATAGCTCCAATTGTGACTTTTTCAATCTAAAGCATCCTTGCACGAATTACATGCCATGCTAGATGTATATGGACTCTTAATGTGCACAAAAAATCCAAGATTTGATTTGATTTTATTACTTTACCATTTAAATTGATTTATTTTAATTTAAATGAAAAAAATCAAAATAAATAATAAAAATAATAAAATAATATGTGGATAAGCTCAGGGGTCGTGGGTCCTATTAGAAACAAGTTTCAAGCAAGAAAACATGGCCCCCTTTGGAAAAAATGCAATTTTGATCAATGTTGACTTTTAACAATTTTTTTCAAAAATGGCCAACTTTGACAATGCATATCTCTCCCAATTTTGACCCTAGGAGGGTGTTCTTGGACTTTTTAGAAAGCTTAGGATTTCCCCTAAACAAACATTTAGGTATCATCTCAATTGGATCTTCTATTTTCATGTATGAAGCTTTGACCCAAAAGGTGTTTTTGTTGACTTTTCAAAAGGACCTATAATGTCAAAATTCATATCTTTTTATGAGTGCATATTTTGAACTTGAGGGATGAATATTAATTGTATGGAATTGCATCCTATTAAAAATGAGCCTTGGATGGAAACTTTCTGATAAAGTATGAAGAAGTTATGCTTCGTCAAAGTTGGGTTGACTTTTCCTACAAAACCCGAATTTAGCAACTTTTGAGTTTTGATGAATTTGGAGCATTCCTTGGGGAATCATGGTCAATACTTGATAAAATGATGAAATTCACTTCAAAATGTGGATGTTGACCAAAAAACTTGAAGTTTCACTGTATGTGGGTCATAGTTGACTTTTGACCTAATACAGTCGATTCTCAAGCATCTGAGCAGTTGACTGAGCAAACTTCTTGTGCAAGGCATGAGACTTGACATGGAGAATCTTGGGAACATATTAGGGCCTTGGAGAGAATTTGGGGCCTTTGTGATCCACACATCTTGATGAAAGTGGAAACCCTAATTCGAGGTATACTACCTTAGGAGAGAGGTTGTCTGGTCCACTCTTGGGCAACCTTAAGCAAATTGAAGATCTCTAGGAGCATGTATTGAGTAAAATGAGAGGGAAAATTTTGGGGTACAACAGCTGCCCCTGCTCAATCTTCTTAAACCTGAGGATGTAGATTGGCACGTCTGCCTTTCGTGATCTGAAGGTGGAAGATGATTGAACACTAGAGTGCCCAGAAATTTGCACTCGCATGAAGTGGCACTTGATTTGTGATATCAGGAATGGGCTTACTTATGCCATTTGAAGGTCGATAATGGAACATTGTTGGAGATGGGCTTAAAGATGCCATCCTGGATGTGACGAAGAATTTTCTGAGATGGGCTTAAAGATGCCATCTAGAGAATGTGGATTTCTTGAGATATTCCTTTGACGAGAGTCCCTGTTGTTGTTGTTGTTAAGGAGGAATCTGCTGAGGAATGTTGGTATCTGTCTCGGGAGATATAGAATTTTAGGAGCTTCAGATGTTCGCTACTCTACTAGGGAATTAACTCCGGAGGTGAACTGCATATCTTGGTCAGTGTATAGGCTGCATCGCAACCTACTGGGGAAAGGTGAAACCGATCGTGTTTGATTAGGTCCAGGTCTTACAGTGTTGTGGACTGCTGTCTGGAGATAAGAGAAAAGAAACCTGGATGGTAAGGTTATGAGAAGGAGCCTAGATAGTAGGCCTTATGGGAAGGAACCTGGGTAAGGTTGTTTCGTGAGAAGTTTGGGTAAAACTGCATCTGAACCAAGAAGGAACCTGGGTAAGGTTGCTTTGTGAGGAGTTTGGGTAAAACTGCATCTGAACTGAGAAGGAACCTGGGTAAGGTTGCTTTGTGAGGAGTTTGGGTAAAACTGCATCTGAACCGAGAAGGAACCTAGGTAAGGTTGCTTCAGGATAAGTCTGAGTGAAGCTTCAGAAGGAACCTGGGTAAGGTTGCTCGTGATGAGTCTGTGTAGGGCTTTAGGAGGAACTTGGGTAGGGCTACTTCAGGATAAGTCCGTGTAAAACTTCGGCAGGAACCTGGGTAAGGTTACTTTGGGGTAAGTCTGTGTAAAACTTCAAGAGGAACCTAAATAAGGTTACTTTGTGATAAGTTCATGTAAAACTTTAGAAGGGACCTGGGTAAGGTTACTTTGGGATAAGTTCGTGTAAAACTTCAGGAGGAACCTGGGTAAGGTTACTTTGGGATAAGTCCGTGTAAAACTTCGGGATGAACCAAGGTAAGGTTATAAGTTTGTGTAAAACTTCATAATGAACCGGGGTAAGGTTATAAGTTTGTGTAAAACTTCAGAGTGAATCGGGGTAAGGTTACTTTGATCTGATAATGTAGATTAGTTGACCCGTTTGATTTCGGGAACTGAGTTTCCATTAGTTGTTTGTAGATGTAATTTGTATAATTGTTGGATTCATCGAAACTGATCGTCTTTTCCTGAAAAGATATCAGGGTTAGTTATATGCGATGCATGAAATGCAAGGTGAGATGATGTTCTCAAAATAAATGAGATTATGCTGTATGCAATATGTATGCGCATGTCATGATATATGAGCATGAAATGCTATTGTGGCACATCCGAGTTTGGGAAAATAAATCCCTGACTACTGTTGGAGAGTATTGGAAATTACATTCTTGATCGTAGTAAAAAAAGTGGTTCTTCTACTTCCGCTGGAGATGGCGAACTGGAGATGACTATGCTGGGGATTTGCCCCTTGTTTACGGATATTCTGCCGAGGAGAGACTCTACTTGAGAATAACTCTGCGGGGGAATAATTCTGTTGGAGAAAGAAGCTTCCACAGCTGAAGGGATAAACTTTGTCGGGGATTGAGCTTCTGTATTCAGAGAAATAAACTTTGTTCGGGAGAAAACTTTATGACCCACTTGCAATTATGAAATTCGATTGGGGAATATAGATGTCGATCCTCTGAAGGAACTTTGTTGGGGAACATAGCTCCTGTTTGGGGGAGCCGATGTCAAAGCTTTAGTTACCTCTACTCTGTGGGGAGTGTAGATGTCATGGGGTCGTATGCTGAGGATACGACAATGACTTTGCATCAAGACTTTTCTGCCCCTATACTTGCTGGAAAAAGTACCCACGAAGGCTTTGTGGATGCTTATCAGGATGATAAGTCTTCTATTGATAAACAAAAGATAAGATGACGGGACATAGTCGTATGCGTCAAATCCCTAACTTTTGCCTGGACCGCCCTTTCGGGTTTTCAGTCCACCGGGATACCCTTTTTTGCTCAAGCCGCCTTTTTAAGTTTTCGACTTACCGTGTGTACATATATTTTTTGTTTTTATCCCTAATTTTTTCCCGAACCCTTTTGGTTCGCCGGGATGCCCTTATTTTTGCCTAGGCCACTCAACCTAGTGGGTCTTTGTTCATGCGCAGTATTTTATGACTATGTCCACGCTCTCAGGGTGTAGGGAGTTGTCACTGTCGGTAGTGTTGTGTAGCCACACTACCAGAAGATGTTTGTTTGATCGTATCGGATTCATTGCTGGAATTCATGCCCAATGCCCCCAAGTGATTCAGATGGAGATCTGTCCCTGGCTATTTGGCATCTTTGAGAGATTCCTTGAATCTTGACTTGACTGCCCAGATGATGGACAATGATCATGCCGTGCCCCTTGGTTGGAAGTGTTTTTCCACTTGAGGTGATCCTTTTTATTGAGAAGGTTATTGTTCACTAGATATTCGTCATGCGAATTTCTATGCTGTTGAACAAATAGTCATATGCAAACAATGTTATTTTAAGAATGCAAAGTTTACGCCTGTCTTGAAGTTTTGAAAATGCAGTTTTTTTTATAGAAAAAATAGAATTTTTCAAAGATGTGATATCAGCTCAACATTTGTAACGAACCTTCGGGAGTCAGGATACCTTTTGTAACAGTATGTTTTCGAACTAACCCATGCTTCACCTAGGACTTTTAAGGGTTATAACGTGGCCTGGTTCACGGTTTAAGAAACAAAGGATAAAGGCTCAAATTTTATTTGTACCCACCCGTTCTTCGTGATGTTCTTTAATCCTATGCTCAATTAATTATGCATTTAGATCCCGTTTGAGTCTTTGCTCTGATATTCCAGTGATGGTTCGGATACCGACGGTTTATTTCGAATAGGCAATCATTTTTTTGTTGAGGGTTTTTAGGACCTCTTTATTTTATATTTTATTATCCATGTCTTTTGCCTGAATTATTTCTTTTTGTGATTACAGTCAGCAGGATGCCCTAGTTTTTTTCTTAAGTCTCCTTCATAGGTTTTGACTTAATGGGCTTTTATTTCGAGAGATAATGACTGCTTGTCTTGCTGATTATAGGGAACCATCATTTTCTTTTGTTTCGGAAGGACGTCTTTAATGCCACTCGTTATGTATGAAGCGACAGATTATGAATGAATGCGCCTCTGTATTAATTGAGAAAACTACCCTGCCCCAGGTTATGATTAAGGGTTTTAATATGTGTGAAAAGAAAAACTCCTACTTCTTTGGCTCGAAGGGGTTGACTAGGGATTATCTTCCTTATAACTCCACTGTTTAGGATTTGAAACAACGCCTGTACATCGTCAGTGGGGTCTGTTCAAAAGCATACTGTAGAGATTGTGGTATCGTTTTCGTCATCCTCCCTCTAAAGGCTTACAGTTTTTTAGTCGAGAGTTGAATATCACGAAAAGGAAATATAAAGAAATTTAAGCATAATGAAAACAAATTAATTCAAGACAGACATGTGTAATGCATTAATGAAATAAAAAAGTTTGACATGACAATAATTGTTCGAATGAGCAAAGAAAATACAACTTCAGAATTTAAATGAACAAAAATGCTTTCAATCCTAGCCATGTTTTGGCAAGGGAGCAGTGATCACGTTGGGAGTCTCAGGAGGGTCGAATTCGATCTCCTTGGTGTCAATCATATTCTGAATCTTGTATTTCAACGCCCAACAATCGTTAGTATCGTGCCCTGGGTTACCAGAATGATAAGCACACCTTGCATCTGGGTTGTAGTTAGGAGAAGAAGTCTTAGGGTTCAGATGAGGGTTTATCACCGTAATCAGCTTCATCTTCAACATGTGTTGCAATGCTTGTGATAGTGGCATGTTAATTTAGGTGAACTGCATTTGAGGTCTTTCCACCCTTGGCTGATTGTTTCGTTGTTGTGGTCGTTGTGCGTGTGCCGAATTAGAGATTAGCACTGCCCCTACAGGTTGGTGGTAGTCTGCCTTGCTATGCCCCTTATGGTCGTGCACAACATTAGCTTCCCTGTTTCCACCAAATTACTTCTTCTCTATACTCGAAGAGGTATTTTTTTGGATCTTGCCACTTCGGATCCCAACTTCTACTCTTTATCCAATCAATATCAGCTCGGTGAAACCAGCTAATGAGCTACCAATCAAGTGATTGAAGAATGGACCAGACAGCATTCCGAGAAACATGTCACCCAACTCCCTGTCAAACAAAGGGGGTTGGACTCTCCTTGCCAAATCTCTCCACTTTTGGGCATAGTCTTTAAAGCCTTCACTTGTCCCCATGGACATACTCTAGAGTTAAGTACGAGTAGGAGCAAGGTCATTGTTGTATTGATACTTCTTATAGAAAGCAGCAGCCAGATCTTCCCAATTTCGGACATTGGCTCTCTCCAGCTGGTTGAACCATTCAAGCTGAGTCCCTGACAGACTATCTTGAAAGAAATGAACCCACAGATTTCTATCAGCAGTGTGGGGATGGATTTTCCTGACGTAGGAATGGAGATGGAGCTTTGGGAAGCACACCCCATCATACTTAGCAAAAACTGCAGCTTTGAACTTCTGTGGGATGACCACTCCCGACACCAATCCAAGTTCTTTGAAATCTAGTCTAGGTATCCTCTGAACTTCCATGGCACTCAGACGGTCTTCTAGCTATTTGTATCTATCCTCAGCCAGAGGATATTGTTCATCGTGATAGTCAGTATCATTGTCAGAGACTACAGGACTAGGGTCCTTCTCCTCTTCCTGATTCTCCCCTTCCCTGGATGAAGAGGTCAGATCAGTTTGTCGCTTCAACCGCTCTCCAAACCTTCTGCCCATAATCAGAATACCGACAACCTTCTTCTTTTTCTTCTTCTCTTTCAGAATGAGGGCTTTCAGATCCTCCTGCCCTTTTTCCAGACTTATGAAAATTTGATGGAACTGGGTGTTCTGTGCCTGAAGGTCCTTGATGCTTTGTTCGGAAGACATTTATGCTGAAATAAACAGCGAAGAAGATGAGAAACTTGTAATGGTACTTGTTTATGCAATGCTATGGATGGGATGTGTATGCGATGATTTCAAGGATTCTTAAAGGCTCTGATTTGTTTAACCAAAAGAAACACACATTAATTGCATTAATAAGTTCAAATTGTTACCAAGAATGCCTTTTAGGCTTACAATTAGACAAAACAAAACTTGAAGAAAGAAACTAGGTCTCTCAGAAGCGCATCCTCTTTGGCGCGATGTAGGCATTTATGTTCCTTTCTTCATGAAGTAGCCTAGTGAGCTCCAGGACCTTCTTCTTGCTAGCATAGAACTGAGCTTCAAATGTGTCCCGCTCTTATTTGAGTTGAAATCAGGACTTCTGTAACACTTCAAGATCGGTTGGCATGTCGAGATGATGACCAAGTGAAGTAGTGTCTCCTTCAGTAGCTGGCTCCACGGCTATTAGTAGGACAGTTGGGTAACTCATCCTAAGGATTTGGGCGTGAGCTCGTACCCACTGGAGATAAGGCTCAAAAGGAATGGAATTCTTATGTCCTAGCGTCTTGCTATCAATTTTATGTACCATGCCCCAAGCCTTAATGAACCTTTTACGGTATTCCTGAGCATCATTCTCATAGTTGAAGGCAATTCCTTGGATGAGCGTGTCATGTGGACCATCCCTTCTTGCATAACCAAACTGACGTAAGGCCAAACAAGGGTTGTAAGTGATTCCTCCCCTAATACCTAAGAGAGGGACATTATGGAATTCACCACAGTGATCGATGATGGTAACATCTTTCGAGAACCGTGAACACCAATGAATGTCTGAATGTTTAAGGGACATCAGCCTGCGAGACCATTTCAAACCCTGCTCATTCTTCAAAACAGACCTGGGTAGGTGCGAAATAAACCACCTAGCCAATAGAGGAGTGCAACACAGGAGGGTTCCCCTTCTCTTTAGAGTGCGAGCATGCAAAGAGTGCAGAATATCCCCGAGTAATGTAGGTATTGGATTATGAGACAGGAAAACCTTGATAGCACTCACATCTACGAGTTGATCAGCATTAGGGAAAAGTATTGTCCTGTATACGAGAAGTGCTAGCACCTCTTCGAAAGCTTGTAAATCTAAGGTATCCCAAAATTGATAAGCCTTCTCAAATAGAAACTTAACCAGAATTCCTTGGACACTCCCCCTAGTCTCCTAATTTGCCACTATGTCAGACCATTGTAAAAACAGAGCTCTAGCAATTTCTTCAGGCTTTGGATGTTCTTCTGTACCATTGAAAGGCAACTGGTCAAGAATAGGTACTCCCAATAACTGAGAAAATTCCTCCATAGTAGGTAATAACTGATAATCCGGGAAGGTGAAACAATGGTGCACCGGGTCGAAGAACTGAAACAACACTTTTAACAACTCTTCATCAGGTTTTGCAGTGACCAGATTACGCAACTGACCATGCTTTCTAGTGAAATGAGAACCTTCAAGAACCCTTAATTCCAGATCCTTTAGTTGGAGAGAAACTTTCACAAGGTTGATCTGTATAGTGTTCCTACAGGCAGATGCCATGTCCTACAAAACAGAGCAAAAATGAGCCCTAGGGAATCCTTGAAATGGTTAGTCATGATATGCCACGCTTATGATGTCATGATTAGGTTAATGTCATGATTAGGTTATAAAATAACTGGTATAGCAATCAACAAACAAGTAACATCAAGTCCTTAGGTTTAAGGCTTGCATGAATTTTAAGGTCATACCCTCTTGAAGTTGGATTGGTTCAACCTGTCCTATAAATAGTAACCGGGTTCTAAAAGGGATCTCAATATCACTGATCTTTCTCCCAGTTTCGTTCAATAGGCGATTGACTCTCAACCAATCAAAGCTCAAGAGTCAGACCTCAATGAGTGTAGCATCGAGTATCTGTCGACCTTGGGCATACACCAAAGCCGACCATCTCGCTACGTCCTATTGGCCAAGTTGTGAAATTAAAGGTTCTAAGGTCAGTTGATGCTTCACGACACCACGCGGCGGCCCCGTACTCTCTCTGATTGACTCAAGGGTTACCGGTACCAACCAAAGTGCAACATCAATGTATCTACTGCTTCAACCGTGCTGGTATACCCCATCATAGTTCCCTCATAGTTTATTTCTACTTACCTAAAAGGTGTTCCCCAGATCCAGGTGTAGGATTAAATAACCCAAACAGTTCCCATAAATATAAAGCAAGCAAGACAATCAAGAGAAAGCAATTAAATATGACCTAGATCCTAAGGTTTACCCCACTTCATATAATATTTCCCAGCAGAGTCGCCAGTTCTTTGATACGGTGGCAGAACCGACTGTTTAATATTGGTTTGCGTTTTGCGTTTTTTGTTTGCAAAATGTCGCGGTAAGCAAGAGTCGACACCAACTTTTATTTCATCCAATCTTGGAAAAGGAAAAAGAACAGAAAAAACCTTTTTTCGAGATATTCTGAGTACGGGGGGGGGGGGGGGGGGGGGGGTAGATTATAGAAAGGGAAGGTGTTAGCACCCTTTCTATCCGTAGTTATCTACGGGCTCTTATGTACTTGCTCATTTTTCAAATTGCTTGTGTGTGTTTGTATTGAAAATGTCTACTTCGTGATAACCCTTGTATCAGTCCTCAAGGATGTGACAAAGTTTGTTTTGAAAATTTGTTTTGAAAAGGTGTTTGTGTGAAAAGTTTTTTATTGAGCAAGTACTTAAGATTCTACCTACTCGAAAAATATTGTTTGTTCTCATTTCCTTTAGACAGCGCTATCTACCATTAAGGAGTAGGTAGAACCATCATTGGAGTTGTAAGGGACATTCGAAATGGACGTACGGTCACAAAAGCAATGTTAGGACACCTTAGTAACCATCCTAGAGTCCTAAAGATCTTTTTTGAGGCAACAGTCGAAAGGGTCCATTTTTGGAATTTTTTTTATTAATAACCAAGTATTAAAAAAATATTTCGCAAATAACCGGGTTTCGGAAAAAATTACGCAAATAACCATGTTTGAGATGGCTCCACAAAGGAGGAGCCATCTCATTTGGCGCATCCTCCTAATTTTTTAAGGGAGGCGCCATCTCATTTGGCGCCTAAGGGCAAATGGCAAGCCCTAAGCCAAATGAGATGGCGCCTATGTGTAAAGCTAGGGCAAAAAAAAATTTTTTTTTTCCTTTCCTGCGCGTTGCGTATTAGACAGAGATAACCAAAATTGAATTTTTATTTGAAAAAAAATAATTACATTCTACTGTTTTACATTTAAATAACAGTAAAAAAATAGATACAAAAAATACTGAAAAAAAAAAAGATACATCAATGATCCCCAGGAACCCGGTAATGACCCCCTGTCCCGCATCCCCGTCCTCGCCTTTCTCTTGCTGGGTGCCGTCTCGTTTCCTGTTGCGGCAAGGTCGATGGCCCAGCGAAGTCAATGCGATCCGAATCCATAAAATCCGTAAGATCTCCATATCTCGAAGATCCGCTCTGGTACAGTCGGTTACCCATGCCCTCGAAGTTTGGTCGTGTTGGCGGTGGGTGGGGTTCCATGGTTGGTCGGTAGCATTGGTCGTCTGAGTATGGGGGGTAGAAAGGAAATGGATCTTGGGGTGTTTGGTACTGTGGATGTTGGGTTGTTTGGTGATATGGTGGTTGATGGTAGGTTTGGTCGGGTTGGTCGTAATCTTCTGACATTCCCATATCAGGGCTTAGGCTGGATGTTGAGGGCCCCATATTGGGATATGTGGAAGACTGAAATTGTGTATGAGGTATGTGGGTTTGCTGGTATTGGGGTTGGTATTGTGGTTGGGTTTGAGGCATATCTGGGTATTGGTAGTTTGGCGGTGACTGTGGTTGGTAGTACGGCATTTGGTTGTAGTTGTGTTGTGGTGGGGATTGTGGTTGTGTGTTTGTTGGTCTGTTTCTTCTTGGGGGTGGGTTTGAGGTTGAAGGATTTTGGGTTTGTTGGTGGGGAATCGAGGGTTGTGCCCATTGTGTGCGTGGGTCAACCAAGTACCTCGGATGAGACACGTGCATATCTGGGTTACTAACCGACCTGTACCACGACATATATTGATCGGTGTGTCGCATGTTACCTTGAGTAAGGAAAACAGGGGATTGCAAGATGAAGCGGTGACGCCTTTGCCACATTTTACACCATTCTGGAGCAAAGTCTTTCCAGTTGGTTAGATTCCACTGGGCGTCGACCCTTTTTAGATGCCAGGGGGACAAATCTGTTGGGTCACTCGGTATCTCTTGGATCATTCCGAACTGCATCTTCACGCGGTCGCTGTGGTGCATCTCCACAATGTTGAACCGAATGAGTGCAGTCTTTGCAGTCCAAGTTGCTGCATCCTCTGGATTTGGAGAATGGTCCAGACCCAAATATGGTCTCCAGACGAACTGCGATAAAATTTAAATCAGGTAAGCGCAAAAGTAATGTATAAATAAATAAAATGAACAACAGTTAAAAGCTACGACTTACGTCATCTGGGCCTAGGTGATCCAACAGATTCCGGTAGAGTGCGACATTGAATCTGGGATTCTTGCCGTAATCCATACCCCTCACGCAGTACCTATAGGAAATGAGAAACATGTTATTTTTAGCATATATTTTGGAAAGAGAAGAATAGTTATAAATGCTATAACCTAATGACTTACTTTGTTGCGTAAGGGAAACCAAAAGTGTTGTTGTTGATGGGGTTTAAGGACTCCATCCTCCACCAACCCCAGGCTTGTAGTAAAAATGCGCACCCATAAAATGTACATTTTTCCTTGACTGCGTTTTTGCACAAGGAACTGTACAGGTGGGCTAATACTGCAGAACCCCAACTAAATTTTCTAGTTTTATCAAAATTGGTTAGTAAATGTAAGTACATGAAATTTACACTATTTCCCGTACTTTCGGGAAATAAAAAAGTACCAAAAAGTATCATAATATACGTTCGGGCTTTTACTACTCGGTCATTTTCTGAGGAATTTTCATTTAATTCCATACTTGCATAATGCCGTTTCAGGTCAGTGAGTAGTATTCCCTGCCCTCTTGCTCCACCACCTTCTACCATGTCCCTACCCAACAGTTCTTCACACTGTGAGTTGGGTTGTTGAACCGACCCGTTCACCGCTTTACCGTCAATAGGGAGGCCCAGTAGCATGTAGACATCTTCGAGAGTGATGGTACATTCACCTATTGGTAGGTGAAATGTATGGGTCTCCGGTCTCCACCTCTCCAACATTGCAAGGATGAATTTGGAGTCAATGGTGCAGTTGGAGATCTTTATCACGTGTCCAAAACCTGCATATTCCAGATAAGGGACGATAAAAGGGTCGGGGGCCAGGTATTTGTGCGAACGGATTCTGAATCTTTGTGTATCCTGAGATCATAATTAAACAAGAGTAAGATTAATTAAGATGAACAACACGTTTTTTAAAGTATGAAAAATGTATAACCAAAGAAGAGACTTACAAATGCAGCAATGTTTTCCCTTGTGCCTCTGTGAGTATCTCCCATTGTTAGAAGGGCCATTCTTCAGAACGCTTGAGTGAATGAAAGACTTAGGAAGAAATAAGGAGTATGAGAGACTTAAGAAATATTTCGTAGCAGAGAGTGAGAGAGTGAGAGTTGTGTGGGTGTGAGATATGTTTCATAAGGTATGTATTTATAGGCAACTAATTCTGATGTACTGGTTGCATGCCTGCGAGGTGTCACATTTGCATGCTTAGGGAGTTACACATATGCATGCATGCATTTACAAATAATGTAAGGTGTCACTCTTGCAGGCTAGGTGGCAGCCTAAGCCCATGCATGTAATACGATTGGACAGTAAGGGAGGCGCCATCTCACTTGGCGAAATAGTACAAAAATGAATGTTGTCGCCACCCCATTTGGCGAATAAGAGGTGTCACGTTTTACAGCATTGTCTCAGGCTAGGTGGCAGCCTTTGGGATTCCTTTCTCTGTTGCATGCAAGGCCATTGGAGCTGACGGGTGGCAGGCTTAGACAAAACATTTATGTGTGTATTATAGGGCCAGGCTAGGTGGCAGCCTAAGCCCATGCATGTAATACGATTGGACAGTAAGGGAGGCGCCATCTCACTTGGCGAAATAGTACAAAAATGAATGTTGTCGCCACCCCATTTGGCGAATAAGAGGTGTCACGTTTTACAGCATTGTCTCAGGCTAGGTGGCAGCCTTTGGGATGCCTTTCTCTGTTGCATGCAAGGCCATTGGAGCTGACGGGTGGCAGGCTTAGACAAAACATTTATGTGTGTATTATAGGGCCAGGCTAGGTGGCAGCATAAGCCCATGCATGTAATACGATTGGACAGTAAGGGAGGCGCCATCTCACTTGGCGAAATAGTACAAAAATGAATGTTGTCGCCACCCCATTTGGCGAATAAGAGGTGTCACGTTTTACAGCATTGTCTCAGGCTACGTGACAGCCTTTGGGATTCCTTTCTCTGTTGCATGCAAGGCCATTGGAGCTGACGGGTGGCAGGCTTAGACAAAACATTTATGTGTGAAGAATAGGGCCAGGCTAGGTGGCAGCATAAGCCCATGCATGTAATATTATTGGCAGCCTTGGGGGGTTGCATCACTTACTTAATTGAAATATTTTGCCTTAGGTTGAACATAACATTCATTCACATAAACTGTAAAATTTTCCAACCTTCGAATCAGTCATCTAACCTTCAAACATTCCAGCATTCATACCTTCATATAATCAATAAACCCAAAACATTCCCACCTTCATACCCAAAACAATTCTACACAATGGCCTCTTCACCACAATTTGTTGTCAAAGCACATTTCAACGGTGAGACATACATGTGTCCCACAGTTGGGTTTTTGTTTAGAAACACCGACAATGTCCGATTTCTCTTAAACGGGAAAGCAAATTTCTCCTACTTTAAGAAAAGATTGGAGGCCAAACTTGAACGAGGCCCTACATCCCAGATATTTTATCAGAGTCCAGTCTTTTTTGGAAACAACCAAGTCATATTTTATAAGGTTGCAATTCAAGATGACGAGGATTTCCAGAACATGATTTCCAGCCATGTCTATTCTGGAAACGACTCTATTGAGTTGTACGTTCTGTTTCAAGAGCCTCCGGTGACACAGGAGGTAGAGCCTCCGGTGTTACAGGAGGTTGATCCTTTGGAGAATGAGCAAGCCGAGGTGGATGCAGTTGATGATGAAGAAGAAGATAACGAGTTAGAGTTCGATGAAATGGTGAACGACGATTCTGACGATGATGGCATCCCAAGTATTCCTACCGACAAAATATACACACCACCTACGCACATGACAAACTTCAACATGGGCGGAGATGAACCTTCTACGGACTTGTTTTTCCAACCGTATATGCAATCAGATGAAAATTTAAAAGAGAAGGACAAGTTTCGTAATAGAGAGGAATGCATAAGGGCCATCAAAAAATTTCACATGCTCAACTCGGTTGATTATAAGGTGGATCGTGTAAACCCGGAAAGGTACAAGATCAAGTGTGTCCACCCTGACTGCATGTTCAAGCTGACCGCTTCATACAGACTAAGGGGTGACTGCTGGGTCATAGGTTCCATGACAACCCATACTTGTGTAAGTTCCACTCAATCACAAGACCACCGAAAACTCAACCATGATCTAATCTGTCAAGAAATCCTACCCCTGGTGAGCAACGACCCTTCTTTGAAGGTGAAAACAATCATCTCCCACATCACCACAGTTTTTAATTACACTCCGTCTTACCGTAAGGCGTGGTTAGCAAAGACTAAGGCGATTGAAAGGGTGTATGGAAACTGGGAGGAGTCATACCGAGAACTTCCCCGCTACCTCAATGGCAACAATAACATTTTCCCCGTTGCGTTTGCCCTTGTCGAGGGGGAGACCGGTGGTGCTTGGAGCTTTTTCCTGAAAAATCTTCGTACACACGTGGCTCCTCAACCGGATCTATGTTTGATCTCGGACAGACATGCCTCTATTGAAAGTGCCTATAATAATCCGGCAAATGGTTGGCATGACCCTCCCTCTACGCATGTCTATTGCATCAGGCATATCGTCCAGAATTTCTCGAGGGAGGTCAAGGACAAAATATTGCGGAAAGCGGTGATGAATGCGGGATACGCACTGACACAGCCCACATTCAAATATTACCGCAACGAGATCCGTTTGTCTAACCCAGAAGCCGGTACGTGGATCGACAACATACCGGTCGAAAAGTGGACTAGGTCATACGACAATGGCCAAAGATGGGGGCATATGACAACAAATCTCATTGAATCAATGAATGGGGTATTCAAGGGCATACGAAACCTCCCCATCACTGCCTTGGTGAAATCCACGTATTTTAGGATGGCTGCGTTATTTGCCAAAAGAGGTGAAATGTGGTATTCGGTCTTGCAATCAGGACAACTGTGGAGTGAAAGCTGTATGAAATACATTAAGGCTGAAAGTGCAAAAGCCAACACTCACATGGTTACACGGTTTGACCGCCATAGCCACAACTTCATTGTGAAAGAGACAATTGACCACAATGAAGGCCTGGCAAGACAGGAATACAGGGTCATTTTACCTTCTCAATGGTGCGATTGTGGCAGGTTTCAAGCTTTTCGTATGCCTTGCTCTCATGTCATTGCCGCTTGTGCGCATACCCATCAAGACGCGCTTCAACTGCTATCAAACGTTTATAAATCTGAAACGTTGCTAACTGTTTACAACAACAACTTTCCTTTGGTGGCAAAACCGGACTATTGGCCTGAATACAGCGGTGATATAGTTTGGCACAATGACCAAATGCGAAGGAACAAGAAGGGTCGTCCCAAAAGCAGGCGCATAACAACAGAAATGGACGATCTTGACAGGTTGGAAAGAAAGTGTGGTTTATGCCGTCAGGTCGGACACAATCGCAAAAACTGTCCGAATCGGGCGTCTGGCTCGACCACATAAATTTTGTAATACAATAAATCTTTTCAATATTTGTGTTGTAAACATTATGGGTTTTCCGTTAATAAAACTGTTCACACAATTTAAGAAATTCAATATAGGAAATTACATTAGGGTTTTCGCGTACAACAATGATTAACGATAATCAATCTAGGAAATTAAATTAGGGTTTTCGCGTACAACAATGATTAACGATAATCAATCTAGGAAATTACAACTGTTAACACAATTTCATCTGACCCATGCATCATCAGCATTACATCACTGTCTGTTTTGACTTCCTCCAACCACACATTAGGTCTTCCTGTCGCATGCGAGGTTGTTGTTCGTTTTCGCTGGATCCTTCGAATTTTTTCCCCCTCGGCGATGTCTCCTTCTAGCCACCGCATCAACTCCCGCTTCAGACGCTCCATGGAGTGAATGTGCCAGAATTTCATTTTCATCGCGGGTTTCGTGGCGGAGAATATAACGTAACCATCTCTGCTAAAAATCATAGGCGACGTCATTACGTAAATAAGGGAGTACAAAATAAAAATACAGTGCGAGAAAGTGTGAGAAATTTCAAAGAAACGGACGAATTATTTATAAAACGGCAAAAAACCCTAGTTTTGCCCTAGGCGCCAAGTGAGATGGCGCCTCCTCTCCTTTTTAAGGAGCATGCGCCATCTCACTTGGCTAAAAGCCAATGGAGGCGCCAAGTGAGATGGCGCCTAGGGCAAAACCCTAGGTGCATGCGCCAAATGACTTGGCTCCTCCTTTGTGGAGCCATCTCAAACATGGTTATTTGCGTAATTTTTTCCGAAACCCGGTTATTTGCGAAATATTTTTTTAATACTTGGTTATTAATAAAAAAAATTCCCATTTTTGATCTTTTGGGACATAGAGGATAGCCACTAAAACATCCTATGCTTCATGACCGTTTACCGAAGGCAACCAAAGTGAGAGTATACCCTAAGAGTGAGCATGTGCAAGTGTGCTTTTTCAGTTAATGTTATCTTTGTACATTAGGGTTTTCTAACTGTTTTAATTTTCATGCAAATTGTCTTTCGCATACAATCCTAGGCATACATCTAGCAGTTTGATAGTTGTGGAAATTAAAAGTGGAAAAGTAAATCTAATTATTACAAGGCTTCGGGGAATGGGGATTACATAATCAAAACTTGGGGAGAAATTAAATAGTAAATAAAACCCTAGTTTAAAAGACTATTACAACCTCGGAGCAATTACAAAAATATAATAAAAAGTACGTACGACAAACGTAAATGCGAGAAATTAGGGTTTTGACCCTTGAAAACCAAATTTAATTTAATTAAAGAAAAAAAAATCATGTTTTGTCATTTTTATTTAAGGAAATAAAGAGTAAATTGCAAAATATCCTAATCACTAATTAAGTTTTAATTATGAAAAATCATTAAATTAATGAAGAAAAAAACAATTGACCTATTTTTGTGTTTTTATTTTGAGAAGGAATTAAAATTAAGAATTAAACCTAATTTCTATTTGATTTTAATTATGAAAAAAGTTTTAAGTTAACCTAATTAAACTAATTAATGCAATTAAATATTTTATAAAAAAAAGACTAAACCTAATATTGTTTGTGATTTCTGATTTTTTATGTTTTGATTAAAAATGATTTTTGGAAAATAAATAAAATAAATAAATTAAAACAATAAAAAGAATTGAAATAAAATAAAAAAAGAAAAGATCGGGCCTGTGTGGTAGAATGCAGACATGGGGGTGCATTGCCAAATTGTTAGGCCCAAATTAGTTGGCCCGTGTTCCTTGCGTGTGATCCCATGTGGATTAGCTTCAGAGAGTGCACCATGTACTGCTGTGGTTGGATGCTGGATCTGGACCAATGGATGATCCAAAGGGTAGGATTTGTGAGCGTATGATGGACACATGGAATGGTGATACACTGAATCTGCAGTAAATTGTTAGGAAAACAATAAAAGTGTGAATTAATAATTTAAAACCCAACTCTGATTAATTTACGAGTTAATTATGAAATAAAATCAATATTGATTAAATCAAAACAAATTTTATGTCAAAAATTGTTTTAATTAATTAAAAGCCTAAAACTAATATTTAATGATTTTTTTGTGATTTTATATGTTAATTAAATTAATGATAGAAAACAAATCAAGTGAAAATTAAATAAATGAAAGGGTTAGAAAAGAAAATAGTCAAAAAAAGTGAAAAATGCATGGGGTGGATGATGAACCCATGCCCCTTGGGTCATAGTTAGGCGCCTCATCCATCAAGCCAAGCTATTGTTTGTGATTAAAACCTGTTCTACGTAACAACAAGAACTCATTTGGACAGTTAATAAATATTAGCAATGTATGAAATTAATTATATGAATGTTTGAAAGAAAAGAAAATCAGAGAAGATGAGTATACTTGTTTCAAGCATCAATGGCCATGACTTTCAACCTATTCTTACCCTTATATACCTCAGGAATGATTTGTAATTGATGGCTTGGACTGAAAGTGGCTGGATCTTCGGTTTTGACTTTGCACTATTTTGACAGAATTTGAGGTTTTTAGAGAGTTTTCTTGGGCAGCCAATTTCGTGCCCCCTAGTGTATGAGGGTGTTGTGTTTATATGGAAGAGGAATTAAGGTCAAAAATAATGGAAGAAATCTCATGGTATCTTGAGGAATTATGAAGATTTGATTTGATTTTGGCCTTGTATGATTTCTTTCTAAAATAGCTCCAATTGTGACTTTTTAAATCTAAATCATCCTTGCACGAATTACATGCCATGCTAGTTGTATATGGACTCATAATGTGCATAAAAAATCCAAGATTTGATTTGATTTTATTATTTTACCATTTAAATTGATTTATTTTGATTTAAATGAATAAAAAATCAAAATAAATAATAAAAATAATAAAAATAATAAAATAATAGGTGGATAAGCTCATGGGTCGTGGGTCCTATTAGAAACAAGTTTCAAGCAAGAAAATATGGGCCCCTTTGGAAAAAATGCAATTTTGATCAATGTTGACTTTTGACAATTTTTTTCAAAAATGGCCAACTTTGACAATGCATATCTCTCAATTTTGACCCTAGGAGGGTGTTCTTGGACTTTTTAGAAAGCTTAGGATGTCCCCTAAACAAACCTTTTGGTTTCATCTCAATTGGATCTTCCATGTTCATGTATGAAGCTTTGACCCAAAAGGTGTTTTTGTTGACTTTTCAAAAGGACCTATAATGTCAAAATTCATATCTTTTTATGAGTGCATATTTTGAACTTGAGGGATGAAGATGAACTGTAGGGAATTGCATCCTATTAAAAATGAGCCTTGGATGGAAATTTCTGATAAAGTATGAAGAAGTTATGCTTCGTCAAAGTTGGGTTGACTTTTCCTACAAAACCCTAATTTAGCAACTTTTGGGTTTTGATGAATTTGGAGCATTCCTTGGGGAATCATGGTCAATACTTTATAAAATGATGAAATTCAATTCAAAATGTGGATGTTGACCAAAAAACTTGAAGTTTCACTGTATGTGGGTCACAGTTGACTTTTGACCTAATACAGTCGATTCTCAAGCATCTGAGCAGTTGACTGAGCAAACTTCTTGTGCAAGGCATGAGACTTGACATGGAGAATCTTGGTTACATATTAGGGCCTTGGAGAGCATTTGGGGCCTTTGTGATCCACGCATATTTATGAAATTGGAAACCCTAATTCAAGGTATACTGCCTTAGGAGAGAGGTTGTCTGGTCCACTCTTGGGCAATCTTGAGCAAATTGAGGATCTCTAGAAGCATGTATTGAGTAAAATGAGAGGTAATATTGGGGTACAACACAAAGAAAACATCTATGTGAAATAATCCCTTTGGGTTCCCATTCTTCTATTGTCTTTATATCTTTGAGCATCTCATCTCTTTCGCTTTTTGTCCGAAGCTGACTGGATTGATTTGTACCACTTGAGCTCGATACTTGATATTGAATATTGGATGTAAGGTGATCCAACAGGATATAGTCATACGCTTAAAATCCCTAACTTTTGCCTGGACCGCCCTTTCGGGTTTTCAGTCCACCGGGATACCCTTAATTGCCTAAGCCGCCTTTTCAGGTTTTCAACTTTCCGGGTGTATAGATTTTTTGTATATTCCCTAATTTTTGCCCGAACCTTTTTGGTTCGCCGGGATACTCTAATTTTTGCCTAGGCCAGTCGACCTAGTGGGTCTTTGTTCATGCGTGGTATCTTTTAACTATGTCTGCATTTACAGGGTGCGTAAGGTCGTCACCATCCATAGTAGTTAAGATCATGGCCCCACCAGAAAATATGTTCTTAATTATAAATGGTCTTTCGTATGTGGGAGTCCATTTGCCCCTGGGATCACCTTGTGGAAATATGATGCGCTTGATAACTAGATCACCGGCCTGATATACTTGATGTCTGACCTTTTTGTTAAAAGCTTTGATCATACATTTTTGGTACATCTGACCATGGCAGACAACCACGAGCCTCTTCTCATCAATCAGGTTTAGTTGGCCAAGTCGAGTCTGAACCCATTCGCCTTCGCTCAACCCTGCATCTTTCATGATCCTCAAGGAAGGGATCTAGACCTCAATGAGCAGGACAGCTTCCATACCGTATACCAAAGAGAAAGGAGTTGCCCATGTTGATGTGCGCATTGTGGTGCGGTAACCATGAAGATCAAATGGTAACATTTTGTCCCAGTATTTGTATGTCAACGTCATCTTCTGTATGATTTTATTGATATTTTTATTAGCAGCTTCTATAATGCCATTCATCTTCGGCCAGTAAGGGGAAGAGTTATGATGCTGGATTGTGAATTGCATGCAGAGCTTGGTGATCATATTGTTATTGAGATTGGCACCATTATTCGTAATGATTCTTTCTGGAATATCGTACCGATAGATAAGGTTATGTCTAATGAACCGGGCCACATTGTTCTTGGTAATGGAAGCAAATGAAGCTTCCTCGACCCACTTCATGAAGTAATGAATGGCAACCAGGATGAAGTGGTGTCCATTAGAAGTTATAGGTTTTATTTCTCCAATCATGTTGATTCCCCACATTGTGAATGTCCAAGGAGCAGTCAGGATGTTTAAAGGAACTGGAGGCACAAGTACTTTATCAGCATAGATTTGGCATTTGTGACAAGTCTGTGAATGCTGATAACAGTCTGCTTCCATAGTGGACCAGTAGTATCCTGTCCGTAGGATATTTTTATCCATCGTGTGTCCACTAGAATGGGTGCCAAAGGTACCTTCATGTAAATTAGCCATAATCTTTTCTGCTTCAATCTTGTCTACACACTTATGCTAGAGTCATGGTTGCTCTTATAGAGGGTCCTGTTACTGAGGAAGAACTTGACAGAGAACCTTCTTAGGAACTTCTTATCATTGACTGGAGCACCCTCAAGGTACTCTTGGGCTTCGAGATATCTTTTGACTTCATAGAACCAAGGTTTTTCCACTACTTCTTCAATATCAATCTCGTGACAGTATGATGGTTCATCCATCCTTTGAATAGTGATCTGAGGAGCTTCGTTATCCCATCTGACCTTGAACATGGATGACATCGTAGCTAGCGCGTTTGCTAGTTGATTTTCCTCTCGTGGAAATTGCTAAAAGGTAATTTCTTCAAAGTGTGGAATCAATGTCAACACATGTTCTTTGTAAGGGATGAGATTAGGATGCTTTGTGTCCCATTCTCCTTTGATCTGACTAATTACTAGAGCTGAGTCTCCAAATACACTCAAGAATTTGATCCTTAAGTCGATAGCAGCTTTGAGACCCATGATACATGCTTCATGCTCAGCCATATTGTTGGTACAATTGAAACATAACCTGGCAGTGAAAGGAGTATGATAGCCTTCAGGAGATATAATCACATCACCGATGCCATTGCCAAGAGCTTTGGAAGCTCCATCAAAAACCATAGTCCATCGGGATCCTTTTTCAGGTACTTCATCCGGTCCAGGTTCTTCATAATCAGTTACTAACATGATGTTCTCATTCGGGAACTCAAAATTCATGGATTGATAATCATCCACAGCCTGATGAGCCAAATGAACATCTAGCACACTCCCCTTAATTGCTTTTTGGGTTGTATATTGAATGTCGTATTCGGTCAAGATTATTTTCCATCTTGCTATTCTTCTGGAGAGAGCGGGCTTCTCAAATATGTACTTGATAGGGTCCATTTTAGATATCAACAAAGTAGTGTGAGTCAACATATAATGACTCAGCCAGAGAGCATCCCATGCCAAAGTGCATCAAGTTTTCTTGAGAAGTGAGTATCTTGTTTCACACTCGGTAAATTTTTTGCTAAGGTAGTATATTGCATGCTCTTTTCGACCAGACTCGTCATGCTGCCCCAGCACACACACCCCTTTGAATTCTCTAATACCGTTAAGTACATGATCAGAGGTCTTCCTTCAACTGGAGGCATTCAAATTGGAGGCTCTTGAATATATTCTTTGATTTTGTTAAAGGCGTTTTGGCAATCGTCATTCCACTTCACTGCTTGATCTTTTTTCAGTAATTTGAAGATAGGCTCACAAGTAGCGGTCAAATGTGAAATGAATCTGGCTATGTAGTTTAGGCGTCCCAAGAATCCCCTAACTTCCTTCTTAGTGCGAGGATTCGACATTTCTTGTATAGCTTTGACCTTTGCAGGGTCTACCTCAATACCTTTGTTGCTGACAACAAAACCCAAGAGCTTACCTGATCTTACTCCAAAGGTGCACTTATTCGGATTCAGCCTCAATTTGTACTTCTTCCTCCTTTCAAAAAGCTTCTGTAGGTGATCAATGTGTTCCTCTTCAGTATGAGACCTGGCTAGCATATCATCAATGTAGACCTCTATCTCATGATGGATCATATCATGAAACAAAGCTACCATGGCTCGCTGATAGGTTTCCCTGGAATTCTTTAACCCAAATGGCATAACTTTGTAATAGAAAGTGCCCCACTGTGTGACAAAGGTTGTTTTATCCATGTCTTCAGGTGCCATTTTGATCTGATTATACCCTGAGAAGCCATCCATGAAAGAGAATACCTTATGTTGTATGGTGTTGTCGACTAGAACATCAATGTGGGGGAGCGGAAAGTCATCCTTGGGGCTTGCCCTGTTCAGTTCTCTGTAATCCACATATATATGTACTTTACCATCCTTTTTAGGTACTAGAACAACATTGGCGGCCCATTTTGGATAAGATGTGACAGCTAAGAAACTGGCACTGAACCGTTTCATGACTTCAGCCTTGATCTTTTCTGATATTTCCGGCCCCATACGACGAACCTTGTGTTTCACGGGAGGGCATTCCTCTTTTGTCGGAAGGCGATGAACCACAATATTAGTGTCAAGTCCCGGCATGTCTTCGTATGACTAGGAAAAAACCTCAACATAGTCATGTAGTATCTGTATTAACCATTCTTTGACACCATGCTCCAGATCGGCACCTATCTTGACTTCTTTCTTGTCCTCTTCAGTACCCAAGTTAAATGTCTCAACCGACTCTTCATGAGGCAATATTGCCCTTTCCTCCTGTTGTAACAGTCTGGCAAGTTCCCCTGGTACTTCACAATCTTCCTCACATTCGTCCTCGACTTGGTAGATCGGATTTTCAAAGTTATAACTGGCAATAGCAGAACCGTTATCAATGTAATCGAGAGTGGATGTGGATCTGCAATTTGATACGTGGGTGTGTGTAAGAGCATAACTGTATATTTTTGATAGAGTAAAAGGAAGAAAAGAAAAACAAATAGCGTAAAATTTGTATGCAAAACGTCTGATGTTTTATTGATGACATATGAAAATAAAGTAATGACCCTCACAAATAGACCATTGTGTCTCAGGTAAGACACAAGGCTTTAATGTTTCAATTGTTTAAATATTACATTTCCTCAAAAACAAAAAATTCTAATTACTCTTGAATAAAAGTAATGGGCACAAAGTATTTAGCCTCCAAATTGCTGAGTCCACCGCGGATGGTTAGGAAGATCCACTTGTCCAGGTCGCAATCACTAACAATGTCCTCCGAGGCATTGACTCCAAGGTTGTTGATTCATAAAGGTTGTCCCCTGGCGCGAGCATGACGAACAGCTCTCTGGGCTCCTGAAGTAAAACCCAGACCAAATTTGTCAGATTTGTAGGGAATATCCTGATGTTGGCCCCAAATTGTATACCTAATTTCTTCGACTACTGCCTTGGCATCCTTCAAAGAAGCCATCTTCAAAGGAGGTCTAGAAGTCTTTGGAACACTGTTAGTGGTCTTGGTTGCAGCAACGGTCTATGGAACCTCCTCAAAGTTCTGACAGGTGGTCTTGATGAACTCATCGTCCATTCCAATGTACCTGAAACAGTTCAGGTGGCTCACCATGTACTCTTCCTCCCCATGGACTATGATAATTTTCCCATTGACTGGGTACTTCAGCATATGATGTAGGGTGGAAGTCACAGCACCAACCCCATGGATCCATGGTCTACCCAATAAACAAGAGTAAGATGGGTAGATGTCCATCACATAAAAACTGGAATTAAAAGTCTGAGTACCCACTTTGATAGGGATGACCACCTCCCCATGCACCATTCTTTTAGAACCATCAAAGTCCCTGACCACAATGTTACTGGGCTTTAGCGTGAGCCTTTCGCAATCCAACCTGTCTAAAGCATTCTTGGGTAAGACATTCAGTGATGAACCTGTATCCACCATAACATGGGTTAATGTAGTGCCCCTACACTCAATGGAGACATGCAGGGCATCATTGTGTTTCCTTCCCTTAGGAGTTAGGTCAGCATCAGAGAATCCCAGTCCATTATCAGTAGTTAGGCTGGCCATGCAATTCTCGAATTGATCAGTGAAGGTCTCCTGGGCACATGGGCAGACTTCATGAATTTTACTAAAGCCTTGGCATGGGCTTCAGAGCACAGCAGTAGGGCCAGCATTGAGATTTTTGCGGGAGTCTGCCCCAATTGCTCTACGATATTATAATCACTTTTCTTGATTATCTTTAATATTTCTTCCATCTCCTTTTTAGAAGCCTTAGGAATGACTTCTAGATGCACCTTCATCCAAACAGGCTCAACCAATACCTCTTTGCCCCGAGTCTCGACTGACTCGGTAGCAGGGATAACAGCAGGACTACAGTAGGAGTAGCCATGGAAATGTTGACATGAGAAGCAACAGGAATAATCACAGGAGTAGTAATAGGAATATTAGTAGGAGCGGCATAAGGGATGATCACAGGAGTAACAACAGTTTTTGGAGAGATCTCGGGAGAGAAAACTCTTCTACTCCTCGTTATTTTACTGGTCCCAATGATATTGTCGACGTCAGGATCAATACCTTCAATAACTTTGTCTTCAACAACCAATAGGTCTTTCTTAACGCCATGGTAATAGACGTTAGCCCCATAATTACAGGGAACAACTTTATCCTAGGAATATGGTATTGGCCTCGACATGTGTTGGCTCCTAAACTCGACACCCTTGTTTTTATTAATATAAACCATTAATCATGAAGGATGGCTTCGACCAGCTGATTCTGTCGAAATGCCCATCAGAAGATGGAAAGGTTTGGAGAATTTCTTCTAAGAAGGAATCTTGTTGCCTTCAACGTCGAAGATGCTTCTCGACGAAGGTGTTCGATTGCTCAGAGTGGAACGGTTTGAGATTCAAACGTTTGGAGGGAAAACGGTTCCCAGCGGTTACCAAGTACAACGTGCCAAGATCTGGAGCGTCGAATGCTGTGAGCGTGCCAAGTGGAGTCATCTCGAAGCAGCGTAACTGCCCGACGATTACTTGAGATATGTTTAGTATAAATATTAGTAGTTCACGCAGTTTCTCGCATGTGTTCACAATTATATACAAGTCACTCATATAGATTCAAGTACCCAGTGTGAGCGAAAGAATTGTTGAGAATGTATGTGTGAAACACCACTTTAATTAATCAAAGTCATTTATTTTCCAGAACATTACTGCCTCTTCATTTACTTTTCCAGTCGAAGCCTTTATTCAAATCTTTCTTTTATTCTACCAAGTTTTCTTCTTCATGCAATTTACATAAAGCTTCTTTATTTTCTTGTCATTTAACCATTATAAAACTTAGTCAAAACCCCCAAAATCAACCATGTCTTAGGATCAATCTGATCGATCCTGCGAGTCACCAAATAAGTAACCTTTTGGAAGATCAGCGGTTGTTTACCAATTTCCCCGGTAAACAAATTGGCACACCTGATGGGACCTTGTGTTGATTTTGAAGTTTAACCTTTTTATACAGAATATCATCTTTTTCGAGAAGTATTGCATGTTATTGAGAAGTGGTAGAATATACACTAACAATACCAATACTGCCAGAAGAAGAGAAGCGATGGCGAATCCGCCAAACAATAACGAAATCCTACAAACGAATGTGGGAACAACGGTTATCCCAACCGTAAGTGAAGCGATAACCGCTGGTTCAACACCAGCAGTAACGGTCACAACCACGGGGCCATTACCTCCGTTCACTGGCCCCAGAGTGCCTTTGGGAACTCCCCCACCAAGGGGAAATCTAGGCACCAGGCCTTATATTCCCCCAGGATTTATGACAGGCGGTCCAAATCGAGAACCACTCTATGGCATGCCAACGTCTGAATTGGCTAGCCTGACGAACGCTGCGTCCACTTTCTCAGACCCTTTAGTGAGTGCCTCTTCGCCACTCCAAGGTTCTGGAGTTGGTATGGCGAACAGAAATAGGACCCAACTCTTAGGAGGAACGTCCCAAGTAGCGCATGGCCTTACGAATGCCTCGACAGCAGTCTTGAGGCAACAAATGGACGAAAGCAACCATGATATGGTTCAAATGTTGGCACAAACTTTAAGTACAGTGCTGAAACCTCTGATACAAAATACCACCCAGTCGAATCAGCAGATGACAGCGCAAATGACGCGTCTGGCTGATTTCTTTGGAGTACCCCAACCTATTCGACAGCCCCAAAGGGCGCAAATAAGGGGAAACCAAGGTATACTTCTAGAGGAAGAAACCACTACCAACCAAGTCCAGCAGCCTGTCGAAGAAAACCTTAGGGCACGATTGGAGCAGCCTGTCTAAGAACCTAGGGTCATAGCCCCAGAGGTAAGGATAGTCAACAGAAACCAAAATGCTGACGAAGTAGTTCAGCATATCCAATACCAGAATATGGGTTTGGAGAATAATCTGGCAGCCATGATCGAAAGAATCATGACGCAAAATGGGATGAATATGGGCTTTCGTAGGACCAACTTCACATCCCCACTGTCAGAATATGTGTTACAAACAGACTTACCTCCTAGATGTAAAGTCCCTAAGTTCACTAAATTCTCAGGGGACACGACATAATCTACTGTCGAACATGTGGCGAGATACTTGATCGAAGAAGGAGATATTTCAAACAACGAAAACTTGAGGATCAAGTATTTCCCAAGTTCTTTAACAAAGAACGCGTTTACTTGGTTTACAACTCTCCCCCCCAATTCGATCCATCATTGGACCCAGTTGGAGAGATTGTTCCATGAGCAATTCTACATGGGACAAACTAAGATAAGCCTGAAAGAATTGGCCAGTGTAAAGAGACGTTTCACTGAACCTATAGACGAATATCTGAATAGGTTTAGGTTGCTCAAAGCAAGATGCTTTACGCAAGTGCCAGAACATGAGTTAGTCGAAATAGCCGCAGGCGGCTTAGATTATTCCATTAGGAAGAAGTTAGACACTCAATACCTGAGAGACATGGCCCAATTGGCCGATAGAGTTCGACAGGTAGAACGCCTTAAGGCTGAAAAAGCCAAGGCGACAAAAACTCATAAAAGAGAGAGGATAGCGTATGTCGAGATGGATGATGAAGATCCAGAAACCTTCGACGAAACTATAACTGTCGAAGAAAGCGAGGTCGATTTAGCGGAACTGAAACAAGGGCCACCATACTCTTGCAAACTATTAGTCCCCTCAAGTGGAAAAAATCCCACTGGTCCAGAAAGGACCAACGATAGGTTCCCCAAAAAGACTTATAGTTTTGATATTACAAAATATGATGAAATCTTTGACTTACTTGTAAAAGATGGCCAAATGATAGTACCCCCAGGGGTAAAAGTGCCTCCTCTTGATCAAAGAAAGAAGAGAGGCTTTTGTAAATATCATAATTTTCTGGGCCATAAAACATCTCAATGTTTTCTTTTCAGGAATCTTGTGCAAGACGCTATCGAAGAAGGGAGGTTGAAGTTTGATGACAAGACCCCCATGACTGTAGACTCCAACCCTTTGCAGGCTGAAGCCCATTATGCTGAACCTTCAGAGGTGAACGTGATCGAGGCATCCAGAAGCCAGTCGAAGAGGCCAGGAATCACAATGGTCAAAGTCACAAAGGACCATGTCAACATGCCAATCTTTGGCAGTTTTTCTGGGAATCTATCCAGAAAGACAATTGAAGCGGTCCAAAAGGCGGTCAAAAGCTCAAAGCTGGAGACAGTGGGAGCCCAAAAATCTGGAACAAAACCCAGTTCTTACTTGGCTGCAGTTCAAGGCCAGACAGAGGACTTGGAGACTCAGATGAAGCAGTTGACTCTTGCCACCAAAGACACCATGAATGTCAACATGGTCGAAGTCTTTGAACCAAAAGCATCAGAGGAGGCCATTAGGAAAGAACAAGCCAACAAAACTGCTTTTCCTCGGGAAAATGAAAATCTGGCAGATTTCCTGCAAAGATGCTAGAAAAGAAGTCAGAAGTGATGCTGTGTCCTCGATGCAGCTCGATCTTCGACAAAAAAGCTGCTGAACATATTCAAGGTGTAAGAGCAGCAAACAGAAAAAGGGAAAGTGTTGATACTCGACATGACCCCAGAAGAACCCACCAAAAGGGTTCAAATCAAGAAAAGAGGCCACTGACTTTCAGGCCTCCAACCAATGTGCCAGTAGATACATGGTACAAAACATCTGGTCGAAAGAGGCCAAGCGAGGAAAGATGGCACTCCTTCGAAGTGCCAAGAGGTTCATCTTTTACACATAAGAAAGAACCTCAGGTTGCTACTCCTAAAGTGACCCAGGTATCAAGCAACTACAAAGGGAAGAATCCCGTGTCTCGATCTCAATGGAGGAGATACCAGAGGCGACGAAAAGCTGAGAGGGAAGCTGCTAATGAACCAAAGGCAGAATCGAGTTCAAATGTTCCTCAGAGGAAGCAGAGGAAGCCTCTGGAAAGACAACCAGTTACCAATAGGCTAGTCTGGCCTAACCAGGGTGAAGTTGATAACGAAGATGGCTCTGAGTCTGATGACACCTTAGATATCATGGTGAACATAGTCTCAGTTTTGCCAAGAGAGTTCAACCGCCAGGTGGAGGTCGAAACAAGCGATTGGGAAGTTGAATAAGAAATGGCCAAGCATAGGCCAGTGTGCTACTTCGTCATGGATAATGGTGCTACTGAAGAGCAGAATGGGTTCTTCGAACCTCCTACAGAGGCGATGAAAAATCACCTTAAGCCTTTATTTATAAAGGCTAAACTCGAAGAAACCACAGTAAATAAGATCTTGGTAGATTGTGGGGCAACCATCAACATCATCCCTCACTTTATGCTAAGAAAAATAGGCAAAAGCGATGAGAATATCAAGCCTCACAACATGGTCCTGTCGAACTATGAAGGCAGCATAGGGACCACTATGGGTGTGATCCAACTGGACATCAAGGTGGGATATATCCTTCGACCAACTATGTTTATGGTCATATCGGCCAAACCTAACTATAATCTTTTGTTGGGCCGTGAATGGATACATGGTGTTGGAGCTGTACCATCATCAATGCACCAGAGGTTGCTACTATGGCGTCCTGATGGAATGGTCGAAAACATAGAAGCGGATCAAAGCTATTACCTGGGCGAAGTAAATCACCTAGGGCTGGCAGACTTCGACAAAAACCTGGCTCACATTGGGCCATGCCCAACACCTGACTTCGACTTAGCGCCAGCGCCAAATACTTTTTGCTCCCTATACCTGCACCCTGAGCATGGTTTTCAATGGGACAGAGAAGACTTGTCCCACATTGACTTTAGTGGGCTAACTGATATCCAACCAACTGGTTGGGGAAGTGAATTCAGTGACAATGACTGAGTCACAATCATTGCAGCGAATTTCGGCTTACGTAGCCGAAACAAGGTTGATAACGGCTCTCGAAGCCGAAGTAAAATATATGGCCACACAGGCCAATGATCAAGAGCTACCTCCTGCAGGTCTTGGAAAGGATTTCGACCCAGAACCTCCTGATATCATGCCAGAAGGAATGCAGGGACAAAGGCTCTACGCCATCTACGACGATGAGCCTTTGGGATTCGAAAAGGACCCCTTAGAGAACAACATCAAAATGTTAGCGCAGGATCCTTTAGAAGAGATCAACTTGGGCGAAGGGTTAGAGAAAAATCCAACTTACATTAGCGCAAAAATAGACCCAGAACTCAGGTTGGAAGTGATCCATTTGTTAAAGGAGTTCAAGGACTGCTTTGCATGGGATTACGACGAAATGCCTGGTCTCGACAGAGGATTGGTAGAACTTCAGTTGCCAATCAAACCTGGGAAGAAGCCAGTCAAGCAAAGTCCAAGGCGCTTCGCTCCAGAAATACTGTCGAAGATCAAAACGGAAGTCGAAAGACTGCTGAAGTGCAAATTCATACGAGCTACGAGGTATGTCGAATGGATTGCAAACATTGTGCCAGTGATTAAAAAGAATGGTACATTGAGGGTGTGCATAGATTTCAGAGATTTGAATGCTGCTACACCCAAAGATGAATATTCTATGCCTGTGGCGGAAATGCTAGTCGATTCTGCCGCTGGCTATGAGTACCTGAGTATGCTCGACGGTTATTCAGGATATAATCATATATTCATTGCTGAAGAAGATGTGTCGAAAAAAGCTTTTCGATGCCCTGGGGCTTTAGGCACTTACGAATGGGTAGTGATGCCTTTTGGCCTAAAGAACACTGGGGCAACATATCAGCGAGCGATGAACTCTATCTTCCATGATTTTATTAATACTTTTTATGCAAGTATATATTGATGACATTGTTGTAAAATCTGTTTCTAGGAAGAACCATATAGACCACCTTCGACAATCATTCGAAAGAATGAGAGAACATGGTCTGAAAATGAACCCTTTGAAGTGTGTATTCTGTGTCAAAGCTGGAGATTTCTTGGGCTTCGTCGTCCATAAGAAAGGAATCGAAATCAACCAGAACAAGATGAAGGCAATTCTGGAAGCGAAAGCGCCAGCGAACAAAAAGGAACTGCAATCTCTGCTAGGCAAGATAAATTTCTTGAGGAGATTCATATCTAACCTAAGTGGGAAAGCTCAAGCCTTTTCACCCTTACTTCGATTGAACAAAGAAATATTCGAATGGGGGCAAGAGCAACAAGAAGCCTTCGACAAAATCAAAGGGTATCTCACAAAGCCACCTATTGTGGTGCCTCCTTGCAGCAACAGGAGTATGAGATTGTACATAGCTGCATCCGACAAAACTTTGGGAAGCATGTTAGCCCAAGAAGATGAAAATGGAGTCGAAAGACCCATTTACTATCTTAGTAGAGTTTTGAACGATGCAGAAACTAGATATAGCGAAGTTGAAAAATTATGTCTATGTCTTTATTTCTCTTGTACAAAGCTTAAACAATATATAAAACCAGTTGATGTGTATGTTTCGTCTCATTTTAATGTTTTCAAGTACATGTTGTCGAAACCCATCCTGCACAGCCGAATTGGCAAGTGGGCGCTAGCATTAACTGAATACTCCTTGACCTTTATGCCTCTTAAGGCAGTGAAAAGACAAGTGGTGGCAGACTTTATAGTCGACCACTCAATCCAAGTTGAGAGTATAAATTATGTGGAGATAGAACCTTGGAAACTCTACTTCGATGGTTCCAGCCATAAATATGGAACAGGAGTAGGGGTCTTGATTATTTCTCCAGAAAAAATTCCAACAACATTCAAGTACAAGATATCAGGTACTTGTTCGAACAATGAGGCTGAGTACGAAGCTCTAATTACTGGCCTTGAGATATTGTTGGAATTGGGGGCAACTCGAGTCGAAATAATGGGAGACTCATAGTTAGTCATTAAGCAAGTCACAAAAGAATATAAGTGCATAAGGGAAAATCTCATTATGTACTTTGTGATAGAAAATCGTTTATTGAAAAAATTCGAAATGGTCAACATTCGACACATACCCAGATTGGAAAATCAAATAGCCAACGATTTGGCACAAATTGCATCTGGGTACAAAATTTCAAAAACGAGATTACAAAGAGCAATCGAAGTTCGAGAAAAGATAAAAGCAACTTGTCTGTCACCAACAGACTTGGAATCGACAAGACTAGGGTATGCTGATCAAAGGAACTTCGAAATTTCGTTCATAGACAATTTGTCAGAGCAAGATTGGAGGAAACCCATTGTGGATTATCTGCAAAATCCAGCAGCTTCGACAGAACGAAAAATAAAATATAGGGCGTTGAGTTACGTACTCATGGGTAACGAGTTATTTAAAAAGACGCCTGAAGGGGTATTGCTAAAGTGCTTAAGTGAAACTGAAGCATACATAGCCCTTTCAACTACGCACGCTGGAGCATGTGGGGCTCACCAAGTAGGCCATAAGATAAAATGGTTGTTGTTTCGACAAGGACTATACTGGCCCACCATCTTGAAAGATTGTGTCGAGTTCGCGAAGGGGTGCCAAGAATGTCAAGTCCACACAGGCATCCAACATGTACCAGCAAGCGAACTTCACTCAATAGTGAAACCTTGGCCCTTTAGAGGATGGGCGTTATACCTTATTGGAGAGATTCGACCAGCATCATCAAAGAGCCAGAAGTATATATTGGTAGGCATTGATTATTTCACTAAGTGGATCGAAGCTATTCCTTTAGTCAATGTAGACCAAGAAAATGTCATTGAATTTATTCAAAAGAACATTATCTTTAGATTTGGGATCCCTGAAACTATAACTACTGATCAAGGATCAGTTTTCACCGGTCGAAAGATGCAGGAATTCGCTCAAGAAACAGGCTTTAGACTCCTAACGTCAACACCTTATTATGCACAGGCAAACGGTCAAGTCAAAGCAGCGAATAAAATAGTGATTGGCTTGATAAAAAAGCATGTAGGGAAGAAGCCAAAAAACTGGCATAAGACGTTAGACCAGATCATGTGGGCATGTCGAACTTCCCCAAAAGAAGCCATAGGTACAACACCGTATCGGCTAACTTTTGGTCATGACGCAGTATTGCCAGCGGAAATTTTTCTTCAATCTGCAAGGGTTCAGAGACACCATGATATCCCCTCTGAAGTTTATTGGGATATGATGTTAGACGAACTAGTAGATTTAGACGAAGAAAGACTGCGTGCTCTCGACCTACTAAGGATTCAGAAGAAAAGAGTAGAAGACTCTTACAATAAAAAAGTGAAACCTAAGGCATTCTCGCCTGGAGAATTAGTTTGGAAGGTGATTCTCCCCATGGATCGAAGGGATCGAAGCATGGGAAAATGGTCACCCAAATGGGAAGGACCATTCAGAATTATCCAAACTTTTTCTGGTGGAGCTTATGAAGTCGAAGAGTTAGGTGAAGATAAAAGACTCTTGAGAGTAAACGGCAAATATTTGAAAAAGTATAAACCTATGCTCCAAGAGATCAAAATAAATAGCAAGTAATGATCAAATTAACCATAAATATCCAAAATGGAAAATTTTATAAGAATTAGCCAAAATGGTTACATTGTCAAATAAGTGTTACAATACATGGTTAATAAAAGACTGAGTAAATTAGAAGGGGATAGAATCTCTGAGTCGAAGGTACTTGGCCTGCTGCAACTCCAGTCTTTTGTTACACAAGGCATTCGCCTGGGCAAGCTTGGAAATTTGGTCATCGAAGGCTTGGGCTTTCTCAGCAAACTCTAGGCCTCATGTAACTTCAGCTTGGCTCTGTGTCTGAAACAGTCGAGAGAAGCTCCTCCTTGCGCTTAGTATTAGCATTCATCTTGGCCTCCAGCTCTTCGATTTGCGCCTTTATGGAGGCATTGTCTCGATCTATGGCGTCAATTTCTTCTTGCTTGGATGCCTTTTGCTTCGACAACTCTGCAATTCGAGAAGTCGTCTCAGCTACTGCAGTCCAGGCAGAAGAACTTTTGCCATATAACGCTTCGAGCTGGCTATTGAAGCCCCTATGACGTCGATAGTCTGCTGAGACTTGATCAACGATGGAGGATAACTCCATGATAAAGCTCAAAACCTCTGGAGTCACAGCAAGCAAGTCGACTGCATTCAAAACATCTCCCAAACACGACGGAGCAGTGGGATCCCCCTCCAAAGCCTTCATCAAATCTTTCTTGAAGAACTGAGCCTTGACCTTCATCAAAGCCTCATCAAGAGGAGAATTCAAAGTGGACATTCCCGATGTAGTTGAAGCATCATGACTAAGGTCAGATGAACTTCCCCTACTCTCGATAATGGCATTCAAGTACCAATGGGATAAGTTTGCTTCAAGAGTGCTAAGTCTTCTTTAGACTTATGCTTTGTCGAGGTGGTAACCCTTACAGCAGCGTTGTCTTGGGGTTGAAGTTGTTGAGTAGCGTTTGCATCGACATGACTCTCTTCGACCTGTAGTTCAGCAGTGCCAGCGTCAGCATGATCCCCTTCGTCATGTTGTTCCTCTGACAGATCGACCACTTGAATTTCTTTTGGTTGTTGTTCCTCTGTTTCGGCATTGGTTTCATCGTTCGCCAATTCCTTCTCTTGTGGCCTACTGTGTTCAGCAGAGTCTAGTGTTTCAGAAGTCTTTGGTGCTGAACTTTCAGTGGTCTCCTGAAAATAGAAGAGGAAGAATCTTCTGGTTTAGAAAGAGACACAATCGAACGTGAGCATCGACACCTGAATTAAAAATGGTCAGAGAAACTACCTGCAGAGGAACTTCAGTCCCAGGGCTAGAATTATCACTTTCGACGGGTTTATTGAGCAAAACATTTAGCTCCTCCTCCGTTGGCTCTTCGATAATCACTGGAGGTGGCCTGGGTCTTCTCCCTGCAACCTTTATTCTGATTGTGGGTCGAGGCTCAGGAGAAGGAGCGTATTTCTTCAGTTTTCTCCGTTTAAGAGGAGCGGGGGGAGATTCGTCCTCATCATCACTCCCAGATTCGACTGTCAGTGCAGGTTGTTTCTTGGGTGAAGGTGCCTGAAAATCAATTAGAGTTCGATTTAGAACGCTACATCGAAAATCAGGATGTTAAAACCAGAGGGAATTAATAAAAGTTTGGTTACCGGTGCTGAAGGTTTTTTCGAAGGACCTTCCCCCTGATGGCTTGTTGTAGTTTTCGCCGGTGCTGGAGGTTTTGTCAAGGGACCTCCTCCCTGTTGGCCTTCTGCGGCTTTCTTTGCTGCAGGCTTTCGAACAACTGAAAGAAGACAAGTTATAATTAACAAGTTACCAGACAAAATGGAAAGACAAAATAATTTGAAGAGTAAACGTACATTTCTTTATTTTGTCATGGACTAGAACGAAAGACTTCTGAAGTTCGTCCACAAAATCTTTCTCGTTGAAGAACTCTTCAACGTAGTAACTCTTCCACCAGTCTTCGAAGGATGGTGAACAGAGGAAGTTAAGTTGATAGTCGAACAGTGAAAGTACTGTTCGACCAGCATACCTGCCAATATGCTTGGTGGCGGCATCCTCAGTATAGTCATTGCAAAAATATAACATGGATTACTCCTTAGGAAAAATAGGAGAAGGAAGTGATTGAATGATACCAAACTGTCGAGAGACCAAGTTTGGTTGGTAAGCGATCAAGCTCAGGTGAGTCTTGGAGATCTTAAAGCGCAGGGGCATTATTCTGGGTGTGAGAAATGCTTCCCACATTATTGTGTGTTCTTCGACATGAGGGTCACCTGACGACCTGGGATGGGGCCTGGTGAACCATTCTGGACCAACCTTTCGACGAGCGAAAGGAGCCATGGTCGAAGTGAATTCTTTTCTTCTTGCAAACATCAAGACGAAGTTTGCAAAAGTCTGCTGAAGCTCCAGCCCATCTTCAGTCGGGGTCAGTAGAGCTAATCTGGTGCCTTCGATACGCCTATTTGCTATCTCAGGAGCTTGCTCATTTATTTGAGTTTTCTGAGGTAAGAAAGACTCGAAAGTGGCATTGAGCCACAGTTGAAGTAGCCAAAAGGGTCCTGCAAGCAACAGACTGGCTCTATTTTCGATGACCTTTAACAGAGTCGCTCCGCTGCTGATCGACTCGTACAGATTCGCCAAGATTAATTCTGCCAAACAAATATTTTGCCCATGGTGAAGCTGGGTGGCGAGGGTGACCATCTTTTTTGTCACCTGTAAAGACTTTGTACAGAACACAAAGCGTGACAGCCAAAGGGCTAGAAACACAATATGCTCTACATCCGTCACAGTGGTTGTCGACCTATCATGGTAATGGTTGATATAGGTGGTATAGGTGGGTTTCGTAGCTGAGAATCCAATCTGATCCTCCGATATTTCCTCTGGGTCGAAATAATCCCCAGTGGGTCGAAGGCCGGTGATGGCAGCCACGTCGAAAAGCGTGGGTGTTAGCATTCCACAAGGAAGGTGGAAAGTAAAATGAGTATAATCCCAGAAAAGCAAAGAGGCTATCAGCATCTCGGGGGAGTAGTTGAGACCCGTCTTCGACAGCATGACTAGGTCGTATATCCCCAGGTTCTTCCAAATCAAAGCCTGGCTTTTTTCCATCTTCTCTAGCCAAGCGCTGTAGTCAGGTGTGAGGCTAGGGCTAGACCTAAAAGCCCTAACACCCCTATTGAAGAAGCGAAGATCTATCTTCTCCTTAGCGGGATCTTCGTTGTCATCTGCAGCTTTTTTAGAGCACCCAACAGGTTTGAGCGCCTCAAGCACTGGAAAGAAGTTCTTGATCTTCATGGATTCATCAATGCATGTGGATAGCGGGCCAGACATGGCGAAGATTTGGTTGGAGTATCCAACCGGAATCATTAGTTGGTGTGAATAAGCTTCACGCTCAGCAGTTTCCAGGGGTTCAGGAACCCTTCGCTGGCCTGTAGGGGTAACTGTTGGAACAGTTGAGAAGATTTTGGGTTTAGCATTTCTGGAAGGGATGTTAGAACTAGGAGCGTTAGAGGAACCTGAAGCCATTGTTGAGTTAAGGTTGAAGGTGAAGTGAAGAACAAAGTGTTTGCAAGTTTGCAGAGATTTTGTGTTCAGTAATGAGGTTTTGAATGCAGATAGCGTGAAAAAATCCCACAATGGGTACCTAGCATTATTTATAGTGGTTGGGAAATCACAAAATTCGAGGCCATTTAATGTTGCAGAAGATAGTGGGACACGTGGCGTTCCTTCGCTGACATAGCCGTTCTGCAGAAACGAAAAGGTGCAGCGTGCGCCCTCATTTTTGGGAAATTGTCATGATGACGATTTGTGAAAGGACATTGGGCACGCTGAACGCCGTACTGAGGTGACGTCTTAGGTACAGATGGAATGATGGATTTTTCTTAGGATTGTCAGTGGTTGGTAGAAGACAAAAAGCGCACAGTTTAATTTGTGGCTAAGAATGAAAGACAGGTGTCGAGTGGAATCTCAAAGAATGTCTTTTTCTTTTCAGCGTCGAAATAAGGCATTCTTGGGGGGCAATTTGTTGGCTTCTAAACTCGACACCCTTGTTTTTATTAATATAAACCATTAATCATGAAGGATGGCTTCGACCAGCTGATTCTGTCGAAATGCCCATCAGAAGATGGCAAGGTTTGGAGAATTTCTTCTAAGAAGGAATCTTGTTGCCTTCGACGTCGAAGATGCTTCTCGACGAAGGTGTTCGATTGCTCAGAGTGGAACGGTTTGAGATTCAAACGTTTGGAGGGAAAACGGTTCCCAGCGGTTACCAAGTACAACATGCCAAGATCTGGAGTGTCGAATGCTGTGAGCGTGCCAAGTGGAGTCATCTCGAAGCAGCGTAACTGCCCGACGGTTACTTGAGATGTGTTTAGTATAAATATTAGTAGTTCACGCAGTTTCTCGCGTGTGTTCACAATTATATACAAGTCACTCATATAGATTCAAGTACCCAGTGTGAGCGAAAGAATTGTTGAGAACGTATGTGTGAAACACCACTTTAATTAATCAAAGTCATTTATTTTCCAGAACTTTACTGCCTCTTCATTTACTCTTCCAGTCAAAGCCTTTATTCAAAGCTTTCTTTTATTCTACCAAGTTTTCTTCTTCATGCAATTTACATAAAGCTTCTTTATTTTCTTGTCATTTAACCATTATCAAACTTAGTCAAAACCCCTAAAATCAACCATGTCTTAGGATCAATCTGATCGATCCTACGAGTCACCAAATAAGTAACCTTTTGGAAGATCAGCGGTTGTTTACCAATTTCCCCGGTAAACAACATGGTGATGATCAGGGGAGTAAACTTTGGAACAGATGTAATCCTGATGGGTCTTTTGGTGGAGACCCTGGGAGGATTGTCGGAAATGGTGATTACTGAAACATCTTCACATGAACTTCTGGCAAGAGGAACTTTCTCGAACAGGATTTCTTTGTTAACCATCAGGCGTTGGACGCCCATCTTCAATAACAAAAATCCATCTGGTAGAGTTAAACATAAGCAGCAACCTTCACCATAGCCCCGAAATAAACCGGCTTGCAACATATTCTTTTTTATAGTCAAAATAGGAGTAGATAACTCATCCACAGAAGAAACAAAACTGTCATCATCAATAGCATTGACACTTTGGCCATGTTTGGGCATTGGCTCTGTTATTACATTAGGTGTCTCGGGAAGGTCGAACTCAATCTCCTTCGCCTTAATGAGATCTTGTACCCTATTATTTAAAGCTCAACAATCGTTTGTATCATGCCCAGGAGTCTCAGAATGGCAAGCACATCTAGCATTTGGATTGTAGTAGGGAGAGGCAGTACTAGGATTCTTCGGGGCTTCCTTCAGAGTTACCAAATTGGACTTCAGCAAGTATGGCAAAATCTAGGATAGGGTCATGTTGATCCGAGTAAATTGTCTTCTACGTGCATCTGGTCTGTGCTGATTGTTTCGTTGTTGGTTTGAGGCAGGATTGGAAATCATAACTTCCCCTACCGTCGTGCGATGCTCAGTTTTGTTATGATTTCTTTGGCTATAAGTAGCATTGACCTCCTTCTTCCTTGTGAAGGGTTTCTTTGCAATACTGGAGGATGCATCTCTCTGTATTTTACCACTTTTGATGTCGGCTTCTTCCCGTTCACCAGTCAAGATTAATTCAGTAAACCCAGCAGAAGAACTTCCAATCAGATGGTTAAAGAACGACCCGGATAACGTGCCCAAGAACATGTCGGCTAGCTCCTTATCAGAAATGGAGGTTGGACTCTTCCCGCAAGGTCTCTCTATTTTTGGTCATAATCTTTAAAACATTCTCCAAAAACCATAGACATACTTTACAACTGTGTACGAGTCGGGGCGAGGTCAGCATTATATTGATACTACTTTTAGAAAGAAGCAGCCAAATCTTCCCAATTGTGAACATTGGTTCTCTCCAGTTGATAGAACCAATTCAGCTGAGTCCTCGACAAACTTTCCTGGAAGAAGTGTACCCACAAATTCCTGTTAGTAGTGTGAGGTTGGATCTTCCTGACATATGACCTTAAGTGAAGCTTAGGGCAGGAGACACCGTCGTACTTATTGAATGTCGTGACTTTGAATTTCTGTGCGACGACCACCCCTGAGATCAGTCCTAGCTCCTCAAAATCCAGCCCGAGTATCCTCTGGATCTCTATAGCATTGAGTCGATTCTCTAGTTGTTTGTATTTATCATTAGCAGGAGGATATTGTTCCTCAGAATAATCAGGTTCATCTTCCTCAGACCATAGATTATTATTTTCTTCCACTGGCTTCCCTTCATGATTATCCCCCTCATTTTACGGGGTCGCGAAATCTATAGCCCGCTTAACCGGCCCCATGATCCTTCTTCCCAAATTAAATACACTAGCTGGTTTCTTTGGCTTCTTGGTCTTCTCTTTGAAGTTAAGCGCTTTCAAATCTTCCTACCCCTAGGCCAGAGCCAGGAACATTTGCTGAAACTGAGTGTTCTAAGCTTGGAGGTCCTTCACTGTCTATTCAAGAGCCATTTCTTTTGCTGAAATAAACAGCGAAAAGAATTAAGAAACATGTCTTGGAACACCTGTTTATGCAATGAAATGCATGATATTCTTATGCAATGTTTTCAAGGGCCTCATAGGATTCAAACTCTTTTAACCAAAACAGAAACAAAGACTTTTTATTAGTAAGTTCAAAATGAAATCAAAGTTTTACAAAAGGAATAACAAATAAGGAACTTCTAAAATTCCTAAGTCTCCCAAGGACGCTTCTTTTTAGTGCTAATGTAGGAAATGAGATTCTGCTCTTCGTGAAGCCGCTTTGTCAGTTCCAACACCTTTTTCTCACTAACATAAAATTGGGACTCAAAGGTATCTCGTTATTCTTTGAGCTGTATCCAGGATTTTTGCAATTCTTCAAAGTTTGTTGGCATATCAGGATGCAAAATGATGTGAAACTCGACGCCTTGAACAATAGGCTCTAAAATCACTGGTAGGATAGCAGCATACAGAATCATAAGATCTTGAGCATGAGCTCACACCCATTTGAGGTATGGCTCCAAAGGGATGGAGTTCTTGTTCCCTAGAGTCCTGCTATCATTCTTCTTAACCATTCCACAAGCACGAATGAACCTATGAAGATAACCTTGCAGATCATTAGAATAGTCGAACATAATACCTTGAATGAGCATATCATAAGGACCATCCCTCTGAGCGTAACCGAACTGATGTAAAGCTAAAGAGAGGTTGTAGGTGATGCCTCCTTTAATGCCAAGGAGTGGCACATTAGGAAATTCTCTATAGCAATCAATAAAAGAAATGTCTTCTTGGGAGCGAGGGCACCAATAGATGTCAGAGTGAGAAAGAGACATTAATCTTTGGTTCCATCTTAAACCTAATTCATTCTCCATTACTGACTGAGGGAGGTGTGAAATAAACCACCTATAGAGTAGAGGTATGCAACACATAAGAGTCTCTTGCTTCTTCATGGTACGGGTATGGAGTGAATGCAGAATATCCCCGAGCAATGTAGGCACTGGATTGTGAGCAAGGAAAATGTTGATTGCACTGACATCTACAAACTGGTATAATTGGGGAACAGAACCAACCCATAGATCAAAAGAGCTAAAACATATTCAAAGGAATGGTAACTTATAGCGTCTAGGAATTCCTGGGCTTTCTTCATCAGAAAACTTGTGAGGAGGCCCTTAACTTTACTCCTTCTTTCCCAATTGGACTCAATGTCAGATGGCTTCAAGTGCAAAGCTATGGCGACATCTTCAGCAGCTGGATCTTGTTCTAAATCGATAAAGGGTATCTGCTCCAATATAGGCAAATCGAGTATTTTGGAGAGTTCTTCCAGCGTAGGCACCAACTGATAGTCTAGAAATGTGAAGCAGTGGTGCTTAGGGTTGAAGAAATGGAATAAGACACGCATCAAAACCTCGTCAAAACCGGTAGTAACAAAACTGAGCAAGTGACCATATCTTTGGTTGAATGATGAACTCTCCGGACCTTTTGAAACCATTTCTTTGAGTTTGGGAGGGATCTCTACAAAATTGATTCTGATGGTTTTTCTACGAGCTGAATCCATGACCTACAAAACATAGAAGAGATAAATCCATAAGCCCTTGAAATGGTTAGTGTACATGAAATGTTATGATGTCTATGATTTTATGATTATGCTTTGAAATCACAAGTATATCAAATACAAACAAGACACACAGAGACCTTAGGTTTAAAGGCTTGCATGAGTTTTTAAAGGTAAGTACCCTCTTAAAGTTTCAGTTGGCTCAACCTGTTCTATTAATAGTAACCGGGTTCTAAGGAGTCTCATATCATTGACTTTATTTTAGGCATTGTTCTAGCTCAAGCACCAAAGTATTGTGGTCAGAATATCCGAAAAGTCCAATCTCAATGAGTGTAGCATCGAGTGTCAACCAATCTTTGGTCGGAACCAAAGTCGGTCTTCTCACTACTTTCTAAAGGCTTAGGATGAGTCAATTAAAGGTTCTAAAGTTCGGTTAGCGCTTAATGACACTAAAGAAGCCTAATGTTATCCTTGATTGACTCAAGGAACATTAGTATAAACCAGAGTATCACGATAACGTAGCTATCACTTCATCCATATCGGTCTACGCCGTACAACCTCCATGATTTATTGCTACTTACCTAAAAAGGTGCCCCAGATCCGGGTGAAGGATCTTTAACAATAACCCAAGAAACCCTTTAAAAATAAAAGTAATCAAAGCATACAAGTAATTTTAAAGTGATAAACTAAACTCTAAGGTAACCCCACTTTATAAGAATTCCCCAGCAGAGTCGCCAGTTCTGTAATACGGTGGCAGAACTGACTGTTATACTGGTTTTGCATTTGTATTCGCAAATGTTGCAGTAAGCAAGAGTCGCCACTGACTTTTCTTTTATCCAACAAAGGAAAGGGTGAAAAGAATAGAAAAAGACCTTTTTGAGAATTTTCTGAGTAAGGGGTAGATTATGGAGAAGGAAGGTGTTAGCATCTTTTCCATCGGTAGTTTTCTATGGGCTCTTAGATGCTTAGCTCATTTTAAAAAGTACTTTGTGCTTTGTTTTTTTGAAAAATGTTTTGAAATGCCTTAGTTCGGCGATTCTCTTTGCGTTAACTCTTGTATCAGTCCTCAAGAGTGTTGACAAAGCAAATATTTTTGAAAGTTATTTTTGAAATGTGTAAGTGTGAAAAAAAAATTTATTTGAGCAAGCATCTAACAATTATCTACTTGTACTTGAAAAGGTCGTTCTTTTCCTCCTATCCTTTAAACATTGATATCCTACTATTAGTGAGTAGGTAGCGCTATCATTGGATGTATGAGGGACATTCAAAGGGACGTACAGTCATAAAGGCAACATGTAGAGACGTTTAGCATTTTTTGTTTAGGGACTAGATCATTTACCGAAAGGCAACTGTAGGGTCATCGAGGGACTATGATCTTTTGATTTGCGAGTCTTTGCTAAAGCGTCCTTGTCTCGAGGCACATGACTGTTTTATTTCTGAAGGCAACCAAAATGGGGTACCCTAGAGGTGCATGTGTCTAATGTGTGTTATGTTCAATTATTTTAGTCTTGAGTTTAGTTTGCTAAAATTTTGATTTTAATCTTTCCATACAAGCCTAATTACTAACATTTAATATTTTGCAGAAATTTAAAGTGCGGGAATTTAAACCCTACACTATTACAATGCTTCGGAGAGGGGGTATTTACATGTTCAAATGGGGGAAAATAAGAAAGCTATAAAGTCCTATTTTAATCTATTATATCCCATGAGCAGATACAAAAATATGAAAAATAAAAAATAGAAAGGGAAAATTGAAAGCGCGCGAATTGGGAAAAATACGTCTAGAACCCTAAAAATTTCTAAGTAAACAAGAAAATCTTTTTGTCGTTTTGTGATTTAAGAAGATGACTAAATTAAATATCCTAAAATTAATTAGAAAAATTAAATTTAATTAAGAAATTAGTCTAAGTTCCTTTTTTTATTGTTTTTTTTATTATGAAAAGAAAAGAAATTGATATAAATATAAAACTATTCCTAATTCTATTTTATTTTAATTTAAAAAGGAGTTAAAGTCTAATTAATTAATTGATTAAATTAATTAATTTAATTAAAATATCTGATCCTAATTTTGTTATTTTTATTATTATTCTGATTAATTAAATAAATAAATAAATAAATAAAAGCAAAAAAAAAAACAAATTAAAAAAAAGAATTAAAAACAACCAAAGAAAAGATAAAATGGGCCTAGGCAGCTTAGCAATTGAAGGGTGCTGAAATTGAATTTCGTTGGGCCCAATAGAGAGCCCAGACCTGCTTTTGGATCCAGTGAGGACGATTCTTGATGGCACATGGTGATCTGCGCGTTAAAGCCCTTGGATTTAGATCAATTAGGATCTAGTGGTTGTGATTTGAAGGCGTATGGTGAGCTCCTGACTATTGGAAGTGTGAGATCTACATGAACATTGTTAGAGAAAAAAATTGTTGGACCTGGGATTCGAACCCAGGTCCTCCCTCATAAACGTGCCACGCCTTTACCAACTGAGTTGTTGTACCATTCGTGTATAAGAACAAACGCAATATATTATATACAAAACAAAGTCAAGCATATTTGAAAATTAAAAAAATGTGCGCTGATTTGAACTGCCCAATGAGGGGCTGCCAGGTACTTTGACCAGAGGGACGCCGCAGTCAAACTTTGGTCGTCTTCTCTGGTATGATAACTCTGCAAAAATCCAGTAAATGTTAATTTCAACAAACTCAAATGACCCTATCCCACATGAAATTCCCCCCTGAGTTCAAATTTGAGGACTATTCACCTTGAAAATCCCTAGATCGTGAGGTACAATGAAGTACTCAAATCGTGCCCTAGAAATGGCACGATCATATTCTAGCTCCTATTCTCACATGTTTCACGTTAGAATTGTTCTATGGATCATCCTAAACATGAAGCAAACATTGAAAACTATTAAATCATCACGAAATCATCAATACGAAATTAAAAAAAAATTACCAAAAATGAGTGTGCTTCAGTTTGCTGGTTCTAGGCGTGGAATAGCTTGAGTGAAGGTAGGTATGTATTCCTGGGAATCTCAGGATATTGATGGATCCATTGAATCGGATTGAAATGGACTGGAATTAGGTTTTTGGATTTTTACAACTTTGCTATTTTTTGCAAGCTTTTGTGTGACTCCTTGAGGTGTTTTCCAGCGCCCGTTTGGCTTGCTCATAAATTGTACTTATAGTGGAAAGGGAAGGAATAAAGTAAGAAGGAAAGAAATCAAGGCATTAAGCCATGGTTTAAAGCCATGAATGTCATTTTGAATTCTTGCCAAAAATGAGATTCGATGCCTTGTTTGATGCTGACTGAATTTGGACACCTGCTGCACGTGTTTATGGGCCTAAAATCAATCCAAACCAAAATCCCAAGTGTCATGATCCATCATTCATTATTTTATATAATTTATCTTGTACTTATGTGAATAAAAACAAAATAAATATGAATAAAATAGCTAAAAAATGCAAGGCAAGGTAAGAATGAAATTATAGGTCCTCTATAAGCATAGAAAGATGTTTGAAGTCCAAGAAAATAAGCCATTGACGTAAAAGTTCAATTTTGCTCAATGCACAATTCTTGAGATTTCCAAACAGTTTCCAACATAGGCAAGCCATAACTTGCTCAATTTCTATCTCATGATGATGATATTTGACTTTTTGGAAAGCCAAAGATGTCTACTTTAATACCTCTTTTTATCAATTAGTCATTTGAAGAATTTATCTTGATGTAAATGGTCTTTACAAAAAGTGTCTTTTGTTGACTTTCTGAAAATGACTTGTAATATATGAGCTTGTGTCGTTTAAATGATGCATCTCTTGATCTCGAGGATAAAATATAAGTTTTAGGGAATTGGATTCTCTTCAAAATGATCTTTGGTTGGGGAAAATGGATGAAGTATGCGAAAGTTATGCCTAGTCAAAGTTCAGTTGACTTTTCCTATAGAAAACCTAATTAGCAATTTTTGACTTTTGATGAATTAGGAACATTTCTTGAGGAATCATGATCAACCCTTGATCAAATTATGAATATCACTTCAAAATGTTGATGTTTACCAAAACTCATGAAGTTTGACTGTATTTGGGCCAAAGTTGACTTTTAACCTAGTACAATTGATTTTCAAGCATTTGAGCAATTGACTGAGCAAACTTGTAGTGCTAGGTATGAAACTTGGCATGGGAAATCTTGAAGGCATATTAGGAAAATGGAAAACATTAGAGACCTTTGTAGCTCACACATCTTAATGAAAAGTGAAACCCTAGTCAAAGGTTTATTGCTTAGGAGGAGAATTTGTCTGATCAATTCTTGGTCAACCTTGAGCAAGTGAGGACCTCTAGGAGCATGTTTTAAGTAAAAATGGGAGGGAAATTTTGGGGTACAATAGTAGAACTTTTGAATTCATGCCTGTGATGTCAAACCTATGAACCCCCCATGTTTTTGATCTTGTGTTTGATTGTTGCGTCATGCATTCATGCACCCATGAGCATCCATTAAAACATTTGTTTCAGGGGACTTAAAGTTGACTTTTTGTGAATATCTCAAGTACTTTTGACCATGGATTCTGGAAAAAGAAAGACTCTGAAGTGCGGTTTCAAGGAACCTAAGATAGATGAATTGATGAGTCTGATTCCTGAGATTAAGAGCTCTACATATTTTCGGAAGAAATATGGATCCATCGTGTCTCTTATGAAGCTCAGGATGAAGGAGGGTATTCTCTCAAATTTGCTCCAGTTCTATGATCCGATGTGTCGATGTTTCACTTTCCCAGATTATCAGTTGATGCCTACATTTGAGGAGTATTCTTACCTACTGGGTTTACCTGTTACCGATCGTGTTCCTTTCACCGGTTTGGAGGGGGAGCCAAAGTCTCATGAGATAGTTGTTATGGTTCATTTGAAGAAGTCTGAGATTGAGGCCCACATGACTATCAAAGGAGGAATCAGAGGCTTACCCACTCAGTTATTATTAGAGAAAGCTTGCTACTTTTCTAGGATGAAGAGTACAGTTGCTTTTGAGGCGATCTTTGTTCTACTTGCATATGGGTTGTTCTTATTTCCTAACGTCAACAAATTTATAGATATCAATGGCATCAAGATCTTTTTTATTGGAAACCCAGTTCCTACATTATTAGGAGATTCTTATTACTCCATTCATCTTTGGGATTCCTATCATGGAGGAATGATCATTTGTTGCACGCCTTTGTTATATCAGTGGTTTATTTCTCAGTTACCTCGGGCCGATGCTTTCTGGGATATCAAGAAGAAACCTCATTGGGCTCTGAAGATCATGGCCCTCACTCATTCAGATATTGTTTGGTATCATCAGGCTTACCATGATGTAGAGATTGTCCATAGTTGTGGTAGTTTTCCCAGTGTACCTCTTCTTGGTACAAAGGGAGTAATTGACTACAATCTCGTTCTTGCACGATGACAACTTGGATATTCGATGAGAGATAAGCCAATTAGTATTCATCTGAGTGGTTTCTTTATTAAAGAGGGAGAGGATCATAAGGAAACTAAAAAGGATATTGAAAAGTCTTGGCGTCATATTCATAGGAAGAGTAGAAAGGACTTGGGACCTAGAGGAGTTGTTTCTTTGAAGCCTTGCCTCCGGTGGGTACAGGAAAGGGATGTTCAGTTGAAGATTCCATATTCCCATGAGGAACCTTTACCTGATATGTTTGTGAAGACTACTCCTCCCATTTTAGATGACGTGGAAAAGCTTCAGCTTGCCCTAGTTAGGATGTAGCAGGTGAAGGAGGCCTGGAAAATGATGACCTAATTGAGATTCTTGAGAGTCGTTATGTAGAGATGATGGAGAAGCAAGAGGATTTATTTTCCTCTAGAGCTTGATCAGAATTTAGTCACTCATTTCCTGACCCTAGTGATTGGAAAAAGCAGTTGAAGGCTCAGATTATAAGACTCACAGGAAAGCGTTAGTGTGTGGAGTGATCTTCATCAGCTTTTCCTTCTTAGGATTTTAGATTCTATTTTCTATTGTACTTGAGATTGTTGAAACTTGTACTAAAAAGTTGTAATTCATTTTGAAAGTTGTTATAATGAGAATTTCAGTATTTCGTAATGTGTTAGTACTTTAGTATTTGCAAATTGTCTATAATTCTTGGAGTCCCTTGAAATATTAATAATAATAAAATAAATCATATGCATTGCATATCATGCATCATCTTGTACATATTTCTTGCATTTTTGTTCATACCCAGGTGTCTTACTAAGTTCATCTGACTTCGTTTAACAAGTTATCTCACCGGTACAATACTCGGGCTAATTCCAAGAAGAAAATGGAGAATCTTGAACAAGAGAATCGCGAGCTGCGCGAAGAAGTTACTGCTTTGAAGGTCGGTATAGCCAATCTATCTGCTTTGATGCAATCATCGGTCGCTGCTCAGAATCAGCCACCAGTTGTTCCTACTTTTGCTCAGCCACAACAAACAATGATTGTTTCTGAAGGACCATCAGTTCTCGTTTCTGTTACTCCAATTACTTCTGCATATAACCATGTGCCTCATGGTTACCTGTGGGGGATGCCAGAAATTTTCATGCCAGAAGGGTATAATCTTGATGCTCAAGTTTCTCCAATTGTTCAAGTTGTTGCTACTCTCGCACCTCCTGTGGTACATGTTACTCCTGCTGTTATAAATGAGATCCACTATGTTGCACCTCCTTCGGTGAATGTTATGTCGTTTGTTAACAATGAAGTTTATCTTTCTATTCCTCCACTTAGTGAAAGTGTGGGTTTTTATGACCCATTGGATGACTTTCAAGACTAGTTCAATGAGATGCAGAAGGAAATGAAGGTCCTTCGAGGAAAAGAATTGTTTGGACAGAATGTTAGTGAACTCTTTCTAGTTCCCAATGTAAAGGTGTCAACAAAGTTTAAAGGGACAGAATTTGAGAGGTACAAGGGCAACTCTTGTTCTCGTGACCACCTTGTGGTGTATATCAGGAATATGTCTACCCATACTGATGATCAGTGTTTGCTTATTCATTTCTTCTAAGATAGTTTGACTGGTGATGCTCTAAAGTGGTATATGAATCTGGACAATAGCATTATCCACACCTTTAATGATCAGGGGGAAGCATTTATCAAGTAGTATAAGCACAATATGTTTATGGCGTCTGACCATGACCAGTTGATGGTAATGGCTCATAGAGACAAGGAGTCGTTCAAAGAATATGTGCAGCATTGGCGCGAGATAGGTGCCCAGGTGGTGCCACCTATGGGAGAACAAGAAATGGCCAAGGTCTTCTTGAAAACCCTTGGATCATTTTATTATGAAAGGATGTTCGCCAGTGTGCCGAGTGATTTCATTGAAATGGTGAGCATGAGTGTTCGTTTGGAAGGGGTTATTAGAGAAGGGCGTTTGACGAAATACGAAGGGACAAAGAAGTCATCATACGGGTTCTCTCGAAAGAAAGAAAGTGAAATAAATGTTGTTATTGGGGAAATAAAGATTAGGCCACCTAGGAGGCATCAACAGTACCAGCAACAGGTTTCTTCTATGACTCCTTTCGTCAATGTAGCTCCAACCATTATTTCCTATCGAAGACCATCTCCTCAAGGGAATCAAGGGTGAAGTATAAAGAGGGAGGCTTTTGACTCTATTCCAAAGAGCTATGCAAAGTTACTTCCGACTTTGATTCAGAAGAAGTTGGTTCAGACCAGGCCACCCCCTGCTATACCATCACCTTTACCCTAGTATTATAAGGCAGACTAGATGTGTGCTTTTCATCAAGGAGCACCATAGAACAGTATTGAGAATTGTTATCCTTTGAAATCGGAAGTACCATAGATGGTGAGATCTAGCCTCCTATCCTTTAAAGATGTTAGCCTTAATGTGAAAGATAATCCTTTGCCAAAGCATGGAGGAGTAAATGATGTAAACATGGTTGCTGGTTGTCCTGGGGACTTCTGGATTTTCGATATCAACTTGGTTAGAGGAGATTTGGTAAAGTTGCATTTTGACCTCTGCGAGTTCAGTTACTATACACACGACCATGCTGGTTGTAGTATTTGCAGTATAAATATCAAGGGATGTGATAAGATAAAAGTTGATCTTCAGGAAATGATGGACGAGGGCCTCATTCATATAATCAGGCCTAGGGCAGAGTACGAAGAAGATGTGAATATGGTCTTTGGATGCCCTGGAGAATTTCGGATTTTTTATGTGAATCATATGAATGATGATTTGATACAGTTACATGCTGCCTTCTGTCACATGGATGGTCAAAAAGAACACCATTATGGGTCTTACCAGATTTTCTGCAGAACTCTCATGGTTGTTCCATTGCGAAAAGGGTGTTCATTTATTATTGGATAATGGTACTATCAAATTTTCAGGCAATAGAGATGATTACAATGGGATTAACATGATTTAAGATTGCTCGGTCGAGACTGTGTCGGACGATGAGTATGTTTCCGCAGATGAATTCTTTTCCTCAGATGAAGATATGTTCTCCAGCAAAGATTTTGTGATGCCTAAGTATTCTGAAGAAAGGGTGAATGTTATCGTGCCTTGTTTTGGTGTTCCCTCCCCTATAGATATTGAGTACCATAGAAAGCTAGTTGTTGCTCCTGTGTGATTTTCTTGTCGGGTCCTATTCCTTACGAATCAGACAAAGTCGTGCCATATAAATACAACGCTATAATCCTAGAGGATGGTGTGGAAGTTCCCATCCAACCTTTGTATGATGTCAAGAATATTGCTGAAGCCAGTCGGGTGACCCGCAGTGGCCTTGTTTTCGCATCCGTTATTCAAGGGAATGTTGATGTTGATAAAAAATTTGTTGAAAGTACTGAACCTAAGCAAGCAGTGGGGGAATCTAGTGGTATTACTCTGGAAAAATATGTGGATGATATATTAAAGATTATCAAGATGAGCGACTACATGATCTTAGGTCATTTCTTGAAGACTCCATCAAAAATATCTATTCTAGCCTTGGTAATGAACTCTTCTTCCCATGGGGGATCTTTGATGAGAGTAATGGATCAAGATTTCATGGAAAGTGATATGTTATTTGACCAATTCAGTAGTGTTGTCGGGAATATTACATCTTGTAATAACCTGAGTTTCTGTGATGACGAATTGCCCGGTGAAGGAAGGAATCATAATATGGCTCTCCATATGTCCATGAACTATAAGAATGGTTCATTGTCCAATGTGATGATTGATAATGGGCCCACTTTATATGTCATACTGAGGAGCACTCTCATGAAGTTGAAGTACCAAGGAACTCCCATGTGCCCGAGTGACATAATTGTGAAAGCTTTTAATGGATCGAGGAAGTATGTCATCAGGGAAGTAGATTTTCCTATTCACATAGGCCCGTGCCTATTTCAGATTACTTTCAAGGTTATGGATATTGTTCCTGCTTACAGCTGTTTACTAGGATGACCATGGATCCATCAGGAAGGGGTTGTTACTTCAACTTTGCACCAGAAGCTTAAGTTTGTTCATGAAAGAAAGGTGGTCATCATAAATGGAGAAAAATCTTTGTTAATATCTCATTTATCCTCTTTTAGTGTTGTGGAAGCGGATGAAGTTGTTGTTGGAACTCAGTTCCAATATTTATCCATTAATAATGTAAGGGAAAATTAGAATTATATATCTTCGTTTAAGTATGCTCGGTAGGTAGTGCGTAATGGCCCTAGTAAAGTATGGGGGCAGATTCTTGATCCACCTGTGAATAAGAATAGAGCTGGTTTGGGTTTCTCTATGAAGAGTAATAAAGGTGAGAATATAAAGCCTAAGTCTGCTTTGGGCAAATATCAAGACATCTTTCACAGCGGAGGTTAACTTCATCCAATTATTCTTAGGATCAATGCTATTCTGGAAGGAAAAGCAGAGCAAGAGATGCTGAACTATGTGACGTGTGGGGTCAGAGTCCAAAACTGGAGTCAGGTTGCGAACCTTTAGTGCCTATGTACCACCTTTTCGTGCAATAGGGGATCAGGGTACACGTAGTTCCTCTTTTAAAAATTTTAAAACACAAATGTGTTGGTCAATTTTATGAGATAAAACATCATCGTCATAGTACGTGTGGAAAACATACCTACTACCCACAATCATGAGAAAGGAGAATTTGCATCATCTCAAATTAGAGGATATGGCTTGAATATTAAAATCAACAATGCCTCACTCAACACCCAAGTGGAAAATATCTCTCTTTTCTACATATTATAGAAGTATAGCTGTTTGCATCATTACAAGGATTGACAAGAGTTCAATCTTTTGAGAAAAGTTTAAAGATAAAAGCCAAAGTGGCAAGATGGTTTGAAATGAGATTGATTGACTTTTAGTCTTCTCACAAAAATGTCAAAGTATTATTAAGTTTATTGGAGTTTATTTATAAAAATGTTTGAAAATGCATGGACCTAAGTCCAAGTTTATTATAAAATTAATTCAAGTTTAAAATAAGAAGAGTTTTCAAAAGGGGGAGAAGATTTTTTGAAATTAAAGAAGATGGGAGGAGAAGTAGAGGCTATCCTAAAATATAAGGTAAAAGCTAGGGATAAGAACCATCTAACCAACAAGTAGCCAATACTTGACACTATGAGCCAAAATAGAATTCACATTCTTTGGATTGAAACCAAACAAGCAAATGATACTAGACCTCTTGGGAAAACCAAACTTCATGTGTATTAAGTCTTCACAAAAATTGAGCAGAGTAACGGCTGTATACGGGTGAATTCCATATTACAAACCAAGGGTGTAATCACAATAACCTTCACAAAAACAAACAAACAACCCAATGTCTTGAGGTAAACCTAAAGAGCTCCAGACAAAATAATCAGATAAGATCACAAGGTCTCCACTCACAGGCTAAGGTTTCTAATCCTAAGTCCAAAAAGTTCAATGCTCCATAATTCTAAGGATAGTAACCAAATAGTCCAAGTATCATTAAAGATTTTTAGGGTTTATGTTGATTATTAGATGTTTTGAAAAAAAAGAAAAGTAAAGCCCAAATGAGCAAAAATAAAAATGACAAGAAAGTAAATTCTCAAATGAGCAAAGATAAAAAATGGCATGAAATGTAAATGCTAAAAAAAATAGTGCATAAAAATAAAAGGGGCATATAAAAGAATATAGGATAAAGTCAATTATTAGTGATTAGTGGTTAGTTGGACGATCATCTTGAAACTTGCATTTGGAACTCATTAGAGGATTGGTAGAACCAAAGCCTCCACACAACAAGTTGCATTTGCTTTATGTCAAGTATATCATCCATTTGGAATCCTTATGAATATTATTTAATGATCAACGATGTTTAAGTGATCCGCGTTGACCAAAGGTGTTGTAGATCCATTAGAGGATTGGTAGAACCAAAGCCTCTACACAATGAATCTCAAGGTTATTGGATCAAAGAGATCAAATTAACATACTTGGGCTTGCAAACATAAGTTTGAGCCACGAATGATCATTTATTCGAATCAGAACAAAATTTAGCGCTATGTTAAGCAATCGTAAGTGGACTTATATAGAAGTCACACCTATTTTGAGATCGGTCAGTAGCAATCTATGCACCATTTGTTTTGAGACATGATATAGAGATCATGTTCCAACAACATTTAGTGCAATAAGAAGGGGATGAGATGAAGAGGGATGGGAGAGAATATACAAATCACTTTTAAATTAAATTTAACCAAACTATTATTAAAATCATTCATCCATTTTTGTGGAGTTAGACTCAACACCATGGATCCAATGATATTAATAAAGTTCATGATCAAAAATTTAATCCAAGATCAGCCAGAAAATAATCACAAGATAATATTACATTTTAATATATACAAAAAGGTTTAAAAATAATATTTAAAAAATAGAAATAAAAGAGAAAAATATCAACTATGTCCAAATTAATCAAGAAATAAAAATTAAGACCATAGAAAAATCAGAAATGAACTAAAATAATTTTATAAATTTTTTGGAAATTTTTTTAAAGTATGAAACAATTTTTAAAATTAAAAGAAAGGGGTAAAATAAACTAAAAATGATAAAAAAAATAGCAAAGTCAGAAACAAAAATAAAATAAGGTCACCAATATTTGTCACAATATCATTGGATCATTCCATAATTTTTTCAGAGTTTAAAAATGTATAAAAGTATTTTTAAACATTTAAAATAAATCAAATAAAGTGTAAATTTATAAAAAAAATACCAAAACACAAAATTAAAATTTGAAAAAATAAAAAACAGAAAGAGAATAATCAAAAATATTTTTCATGATTTTTTTCAGATTTTTTGGACTTAAAATGAATTTTCTATGATATTTTGAAGTTTAAAACAGTTAAATATAAAAAATCAGAAAAGAAAATAAAAGTCAAAAATATGTGGACCATTGGGTGAGAGTCAAAACGCGTTAGTAATCAAATCTAAGGGATCTGACGTGTTGTGCATATCATGGTCATTAGTGAATAAAGCACTGAATCAATTATTAAATCATAATTCAAAAATAACAAGTGGCGTGCCATCATTGGTTGGAAGATGACACGTTGGTCATCTTCAACCTCCAGCCAACGTGAATTGCAAGTCTCTCAAACTGTAAAATTAGAAGCTCATACCTATGCCATTCGCTTCGTCTCTTCAAGACGAAGACAACCACACCGTCGCGCCAAATTTATGTAAATTGTAGCTCAAGCAATTTGGAAAGAAAGTTTTGAAAAGGGATTTTAAATTTCATGGTCAAAACGTGTTTCCAGTAAAAAGCAAGTGTTACGACTAGAATCAGGGCAATGAGAGCATCACAATGATATCAAAGTTTTGAAGAATTGGTGATGGAATCTACCTATTGAAGTTGAGATGCAGAGCTCTGAAACTGGATTTCTATGGAGCAATATGGGGCACGATTCTTGAATGTAATTATATGGTTAGCTTCAGGGAAGATCAAGGAAGGTGAATTGATGAAAAAATTGGATTAAAAAAGGCTTGTATATGGATTACGAAGTTGCTGAATTCTGAGTTATGGAACAAGTTTGGCATGGTGATTCTGGATATCTAAGCTTGAGAAAATGAATGGGATAGTTCATGTATTTATAGGAGAAACAAATGGGATCAAAAGGAAGAGTGAATGATGCATTTTGGAGGGAATTCGTGCAAACCTGATGCACGAGTGAAGTGTGATCTAATTTTCACCAAAACTCATCCAATCCTTGCGGTTTGAGGTGCTAAACACTTCTGGAAAGTTTGTTAATCAAGTTTAAATCAAAAAAGCGTGTAAATCTTGTGATTATAAGCCAAAACAAAGATTTCAAACTTCTGACTTGGTGAAAAATTCAGTTTCAAAGGGCCAACTTTTGACCAATGGCATTTTCAGCTCAATGGGTCTTAGGGCATGATTCTTGATGCTTCAGAAAGATGAGATTACAAGCTTTGCAATGGAAAAATAATGGAATCAAATGGATGCTTTAGCTGAAATTTGTGTTGAGTCAAAGTTGGAGAAAAAATGATGACTTTCCATACTTAGAAATATTTCAAATTCTTCTTCAAAAGTGACCTATAATGTCTTGCATCCAAACATTGCTTTCTACTTGGAATTTTCTCTTGACCAAAAAAGATGGCATGAAGTAGATCTCTTGAATGACATTTTGGAACTTAAACCATTCAAAATCTCCAAAAATTGAGAGAGCTATGAATTGTTGAAGTGGGCAAAAAATCATGAAATGACCTATAATCGTTTGTATCCTTAAGGCAATTTCCATTCATTTTCTCACTTTGCACATAAAATAAGGCATAAACTTCACATCTTCAATACCATTATGGAAAAATAATGGGCTCAAGGTGATAAAAGTTGACCAAGTTATGATCATTTGAAGTCACACATGGAAAAATGGGGATTCATCTGAAGGACTTGTAATCTTTCTTCATCGTCAAGTTTCTTACACATGAAAAATCCTTGAAACTTTTGAAGTGATTGTTACCAACCCTTTGAATATAAGGATGCATTTGGAATCACTCAAAAATACCAAAAGATGAGCAAGATATGCTTCTTTGAAGTTCAAAACACTAGCTCCTAGATTAAGAAACATGCTTTGAGGAACTTTGACAATTTTGAACAAACTTCTTGTACCAAAACAAATGATTTGCAAATATAAGTTGTTAAGGATGATAATGAGAACTCAAAGCAACCAAAACCACTTCATATCTTGAGAATTGAGATAAATATGCACTTGTGATCAATGGGAACAAGGCCTTGTCCAAGCATGACATCTCCTTCAATAAACCCCTTGTACTTTTGAATCAATCTTGCTAATTTGGAAATGTAGTGAACCAAAATAACCTTACCATGCTATCCCTTCCAAAACAACTTCCATGGTGAGGTTTGAACTTCTCAAGCTTCATTGACTAGATCATAGAAATAAACTAATGAACCCATGGATCAACTTGCTAAGCCACATTGCCTTTACCTGCATTATTGACAAGTAAGACAAACCAACATTGAATTTTATAATTAAAAGGAAAGTCAAAACAAAAACATGAATGATTACACAAGAAAATCAAGTCAAGGTGCTTGGTGATTCCTCAAAGAGCAAAGCTAAAGATAGGAAGGATAACCAAAAGCCCTAAAGTGATCTTGTTGTGATTGAATCAATATGGTATGGTAAGGGGGTCTTAGGGGCAAAAATTGGGGTACAACAATATGGCCGAAGAAGAAGAATATGATGAAGTCCCAGAAGAGGTTTCACGGTTTCTTGAGCACGAGGAAAGTACCATTCAGCCATATAAAGAGCCGTTAGAGACAATTAATTTGGGTACAGAGGAAGATCCAAAAGAAGTCAAAGATTGGAGAATTACTTCATCCCGGCGTGAAGAGTAGGTTGATTTAATTGTTAAAAGAGTATGTAGACATCTTTTCTTTGTCTTACCCATACATGCTAGGATTGGATACTAATATTGTGGAACATCATTTGTCGCTAAAGCCAGAATGCCCACCAATCAAATAGAAATTGCAAAGAACTCACCCTGATATAGCAGTGAAAATTAAAGAAGAAGTTTTAAAGAAGATTAATGTTGGTTTTCTTGTGACATAAGTGTACCCTCAGTGGATTGCCAATATTGTCCCGGTACCAAAGAAGGACAGAAAAGTTCCTATGTGCGTTGATTATAGAGATTTAAACAAAGCTAGTCCAAAAGATGACTTTCGATTGCCACATATTGATATTTTGGTTGATAGTATAACAAAATTCAAAGTATTCTCATTCATGACGGATTTTCCGGAAATAATCAAATCAGAATGGCTCCCGGGGACATGGAAAAAACAACATTTATCACACCCTGGGGAATATTCTGTTACAGAGTGATGCCCTTCGGGTTGAAGAACACTGGTGCAACGTACCAGAGGGTTATGACAACCCTATTCTGTGATTTGATGCACAAGGAAATTGAGGTATATGTTGATGATATGATTTCCAAATCCCAGGCGGAAGAAGGGCATATAGAAGATTTGTTAAAATTGTTTCACCGTTTGAGGAAGTATCGTCTCCGCTTGAATCCAAATACATGCACCTTCGGTGTTTGATCAGGAAAATTGTTAGGTTTCATTATCAGCCAAAAAGGGATTGAAGTTGATCTTGATAAAGTTAAGGTAATTCAAGAAATGCCAGCACCAAGAACTGAAAAGAAAGTTAGAGGCTTCCTTAGGCGTTTGAATTACATTTCCAGATTTATCTCCCATATGACTGCAACGTGTGAACTGATCTTTAATTTTTTAAATAATGATCAAGGTTGTGTATGGACAGATGATTGCCAAAGGGCATTTGAAAGTATTAAAGAGTACCTGCTTGAACCTCCTATCTTGCTCCCTCCTGTTGAAGGAAGACCATTGATTATGTATCTGACAATGTTGATAATTCTATGGGTTGTATTTTGGGACAATAAGATGAAACAGGGAGAAAAGAATATGCCATTTATTATCTCAGCAACAATTTTACTGACTGTGAGTCATGGTATTCTATGTTGGAAAAAACATGTTGTACTCTGGCCTGGGCGGCAAAGCGGTTGCGAAAATATATGTTGAATCATACTACTTGGTTGATTTCCAAAATGGATCCAATTAAGTATATTTTTGAAAAGCCTGCTCTTACTAGAACAATTTCCCGTTGGCAAATGTTGTTGTCTAAATATGATATTGAATATCATACTCAGAATGATATAAAAAGTAGTGTGTTGGCATATTATCTTTCTCACCAACCGGTTGATAATTAACAGTCTGTTAAATATGATTTCCCTGATGAGGATGTTATGTTTTTGAAAATAAAAGATTGTGATGAACTGTTGCCTGGGGAAGGTCCTGATCCTGAATATCATTGGGGCATGGTGTTTGATAGAATTGTGAATGCTTATGGGAAAGGAGTTGGTGATGTGATTATCACTCCCCACGGATCACATATCCCTTTTACTGCAAGGTTGGCATTTGATTGCACCAATAACATGGCAAAGTATGAAGCTTGTATCATGGGTTTCAAGGAGGTTATTGATCTTAGAATCAAAATTCTAGATGTGTATGGAGATTCAACTTTGGTAATAAATCAGATTAAAGGAGAATGGGATACTCATCACCCTGTCTTGATTCCCTACAAAGACTATGCTAGAATATTATTACATTTCTTTAACATAGTTGAATTCCATCATATTCCCAGAGATAAAAATCAGATGGCGGATGCTTTGGTTACTTTGGCTGCTATGTATCAAGTAAATACTTGGAACAATGTGCCTCGTATCATAGTGTGACGTTTGGATAGACCGGATCATGTGTTTGCAACAGAGCAAACATCAGACGAAAAACCTTGGTATTATGATATCAAGCATTTTCTCCAGACTCAAGAATACCCGGCTGGTGCCTTAAACAAAGATAGAAAGACATTGAGAAGGTTGACAGGTAACTTTTTCCTCAATGAAGATGTGCTATACAACATAAATTATGACATGGTCTTTCTCATATGTGTGGATAGACACGAAGAATACATGTTGATGCATGAGATCCATGAAGGTTCCTTTGGCACTCATGCCAATGGACATTCGATGGCAAAAAAAATGCTTAGGGCAGGTTACTATTGGCTGAAATTGGAATTTGACTGTTACAAATTTGCAAATAAGTGCCATAAATGCCAGATTTATGTTGACAAAATTCATGTGCCTCCGACGCTTCTCAATGTTATTTCTTCCCTGTGACCTTTCACTATGTGGGGTATTGACATAATTGGAATGATTGAACCCACGACATCGAATGGACACTATTTTATCTTGGTGGCAATAGACTATTTCACCAAGTGGGTAGAAGCAGCTTCATATGCTAATGTTACTAAGTAGGTGGTAGTACACTTTAACAAGAATAATCTTATATGTCGGTATAGTGTGCTAAGCAGGATTATCACCAACAATGGCTCGAATTTGAATAATAAGATGATGATAGAACTTTGTGAAGAATTCAAGATTCTCCATCACAATTCATCTCCTTACAGGCTAAAGATAAATGGGGTTGTTGAAGCTGCTAATAAAAACATTAAGAAGATCATCCAGAAAATGGTTGTTACCTATAAAGATTGGCATGAGATACTCCTTTTTGCTTTGCATGGATATCGTACATCTGTCCACATTTCAACAGGGGCAACCTGTTCTCTCTTGTGTATGGTATGGAAGCAGTGCTCCCCGTTAAGGTTGAGATTCCCTATTTATGTGTGATAATGGAAACCAAATTATCAGAGCCTGAATGGGTCCAGAACATGTTTGATCAATTGAACTTGATTGAAGAAAAGAGAATGACGACCTTGTGTCATGGCCAGTTATACCAGAAGAGAACGAAGAAAGATTTGGATAAGAAGGTCAAGCCTCGTGAATTCAGAGAAGGCGACCACGTGCTCAGGAAAATCATGTCTTTTAACACTGATTCTAGGGGCAAGTGGACTCCCAATTTTGAAGGCCCATATGTTGTCAAGAAAGACTTCTCTGGTGGTGCATTGATTCTTGAAACTATGGATGGCGAGGAGTTCCCACATCCTATGAATGCTGATGCAGATAAGAAATACTTTGACTAAAGAAATAAAATAACAACTCGCTAAGTCGAAAACCTGAAAAGGTGGCTTAGGCAAAAAGGAGCGTCTCAGTAGGCTGAAAACCCGAAAGGGTTGTCTAGGAAAAAATAAGAGACACAAACAGAATAAATTCTCCCACTATGTTGAAAACCCACAAGGGAAACCTAGGCAAAAGTTAGGGATTTCTTGGCAAGTAAATGCGTCAGACAAGAGTTTATCATTGAAGCAACAATATTCTTGGACTCTCACCATACTTCAACAGAAGTCGCTGCACAGGAATTCAAAGTGGGAGAATAGTGGTCATTGTGTTTCAATGTATCTTTTCCATTGTATTACCATCTTCTAAACTTTGTAATCATCTATGGGGTCTCGCCATTCGCAGACTATCATTCTATTAATAAAATTTGAGCTTTCATCCAATTCTTTGCAATTCTTATTTTATTCTGCTTACAAAGACTCCATTTATTATTGATAGTAATTTTCAAAACAAAGAGATTTAATAATAAAATAATTTTGAAAAGAATTTACAAATTTCCATTTACTTTAGATTTTGTGACTCAAGAAAAAACAAAAATAGTGATTCTTAGGATGGACGAACTCAGATTTTTTTTGGAAGTAGGTTTTCCCCAGGAAAGTACTTTCAAGTCGCTTTCGCTGATATGCGTATGATCTTCTTGTTTTTTCTAAAATAGTTGGAGATGATGCCAATTGATGTATGGTGCGGTGTTGGATTTGTGATCCCATTTTCCCCAGTCAGGCCTTGGTTCAATTTTTCCTCCAGGTTGATAATTTTTGTTTCAGGTTTACATGGTTTGTAACCTCTATCCCAGATTCCCCAGTGAGGTATTCACTCATATGATGGAAGTTCCTTCTCCCTTTGTGTGATGAGGTGGAATCATTTTCAGAACACCGCCCTTTGTAGTAATGGCATTATTTTTGTTGTTTAGAAACTAGACAAGGTCAGTATCTTTTATAAGAAGTGTTGAAACAAGTGTCAATTTTTTTGGGTTTTCTCTCGCCAAGCATTGGGTTTGATTTAAAATCCCCATAATTTTGATTTCTTGTTATGTTGTTTGACTTCTTAAATCCCCAAGTAAAACTAAGATGATGTTTCTCTCTGAAAGTTATTATCCCCATGTGGTTTCATGATTTCTCCCCAGAGAAGTTTATGTAATCATCACTCTTGGTATTGAAGAATGTATTTTGGACTCCTCTCGACGATGTGGTATTGTCTTTCCCAATGAAATCAGCACGGGATCCCCAACTGATATCTCGACGACATGCTTTTGATCTTCCCTAATGAAGTCAGTATTGTAATTCCCCAGTGGAAATCTAGACATTGAAACTTTGTTTTCCCCATTGAAGTATGTGTGATGTTCCCTGGTGAAGCCTGAAGGAGGATTTTATATCCTTGTAGCTGCTTTGTTTCTCTGTTTTGACTTGATAATTTTTGGATTATGTTTCTTCTCAGTGAAGTTAAGCCATGAGATAGGAATTTGTTTCCTCAGTTGGCGCTTACTTTCTTATGAAATTTTCCTACTGGATGTAATTTAGCTGAGTGTTGACTTTACCCAAGCTGGTTTTTTCTGGTCATCCCCAATACTGTGTGTCTGTTTTGTTAGAATATACATGATAACATTCATACATTCATACATACATAATGCATAGTTGAATTTAGCAATTCATTTCTCATTTGCATTCATTATTATTTTGTTGGCACATTAAACTATTTTGCATAGTTATGTTACCCTCTCTCCAATAGAGTGTCGACCTTAAGCAGAAAGTGTATATTCTTTCAATTTCCCCACTGAGATAACCCTAGTGGAAGAATTTTGCTTCATTATTCCTATTCATCTCTTTATCTGGATGGAACATGTTTCCCTTTTGAGTTTATTTCTCATCAGGTGCATCTTGGTTGACTGTTTCATTCCAGTTTATTTCTTGTTTTGATTTATGGTCCCCGGCAACATTATTATTTTGATTTTCGTAGGCTCTGAACTCTGGATTGAGGGCATACATTTATTTTGCATAAGAAGATTTTATCTCCTCAGTATGAATATATTGAAACTTCCCCAGAGAAGTCATATTTCTTTTCCTGAAGAGTTTCATATAACAGCAAGCGGCATGTCTCTTTGTTTGAGCAACCTATACTTCCCCATAGAAGTTATATTTCTTTGCCTGAAGAGTTTCTTATAACAGCAAATGGCAAGTCTCTTTATTTGAGCAACCTATATTTCCCAGTAAGTTTGTTAGTTCCCCGAGAAAATTCATTTATACTCCAATGGATGGTAGTCTCTTCATTATGGAAGATAGTTCGTTATTGAGTGTGATACGGTGGCAGAACCGACTGTTATACTGGTTTTGCATTTGTGTTTGCAAATGTTGCAGTAAGCAAGAGTCGCCACCGAATTTTCTTTTATCCAACAAAGGAAAGGGTGAAAAGAACAGAAAAAGACCTTTCGAGATTGTTTCTGAGTAAGGGGTGTAGATTATGGAAAGGGAAGTTGTTAGTACCCTTTCCATCCATAGTTTTCTACGGGCTCTTAGATGCTTAGCTCATTTTTTTAAATACCTTGTGCTTTTGTGTGTTTGGGAAATTATTTTGAAAAATTCCTTAGTGCGGCGATTTGCTTTATGATAACTCTTGTATCAGTCCTCAAGAGTGTTGATAAAGCATTTGAAAATTTTTTTTGAAATTTTTGTGTAAGTGTGAAAATTTGTTTTTGAGCAAGCATCTAACAGCTATCTACTTTTACTCAAAAGGTTGTTCTTTTTCTCCTTTCCTTTAGACAAGTCTAGCCTACTATTAGTGAGTAGGTAGCCATAGTCGTTTGGATGTATTGAGGGACATTCGTGGGTCATCGTATAATCATAAAGGCAACATATAGAGACACTTTGGCAATTTTTGTCTGAGGGACTAGATCATTTACCGAAAGACAACATTGTAGGGTCATCGAGGGACTATGATCTTTTTGATTTAAGGGTCTTTGCTAAAGAGTCCCTACTTTCGAGGGACATGACTGTTTTATTTCCGAAGGTAACCAAAGTGGGAGTACCCTAGAGGTGTATGTGTGCAAATGTGTTGTATTCAGTTTTTTTTTGTCTTTTTTGTTAGGTTTGCTAGCGTTTGATTATTAGTCTTATCATGCAATCCTATTAACATACATCTAAATAGTTAATAATTTGTAGGAATTTAAAATGTGGAAATGTAAATCCTATGCTATTACATGGCTTTGGGGATTAATTACATGTCCAAGGATGAGGAGGAATAAAGCAGAAAAAGTAAAAATCCTAATTTAAGTCTATTACATCCCATGAGCAGATACATTAATATATAAAAAAAATTGACAATAAATGCGCGTGAATTAAAAAAAAAGGACATTTGAAACCTAAAAGTAAAAGAAAATCTTTTTTTTTGTTTATGAAAAGAAATGAAATTAATCCTAAGTCTATTTAGTTTTAAAGTAAAAAATGGTTTAAATAATTATTAATTAATTTACAAAATTAATTTAATCAAAAAATGCTAACCTAATATTTTTATGATTTTAATTATTTTTTGTTATGATAAAAATATTAAAAGAAATAAAACAATTAAAACAAATAGATAAAGAAACAATGAACATGGGCCTGATATGGAACAACGATGGGGGTGAGAATTGGAATCAGTTAGGGCTCATTATCAAGAAAAAGCCCAAGCCACGTTGGATCTGGTGAGGGTGCATCTGAAAGGTCCATGGTGAGCCTGCATATTTGGAGTGCTTAGATCTGATCAGATGAGATCTAGTAGCTATGATCATGTGGCATATGGTGGGCATCTGGATGTGAAACACACAAGATCTACAAAGTGATAGTTAGAAAAACAAACTGCACGACCTGGGTATCGAACCCAAGTCCTTCTCACTGTAACACGCCTACTTCACCAACTGAGCCAGCTTGCCATTTGTTTATATTAATGAAACAATAATATTATGTTAGGAAATGGGTAAGATATATAAAATTCAAAATCAAACGTGTGTGTTGTACAAGCCAATGGAAGAGTGACAATTGGGGCGCTGGAGTCAGCCCACCGGAGTCAACTCTCTGGTTGTCTTCTCCGATAGGCTTCAACAGTAAACCTGCAAAAATAGCCAAAAACAAAAGTTAAAAGCTACCCTATCTCACTAGTTCGGGTCCCCTGAGTTTGAATCAGCAATCCGTTTGGTCTGAAACTTCATGGATTTTGAGATTCGTAGCAGAATACATATCATGTCCTAGCAATGGCACTATCTTATTCCGGTCCTTAAACCTGCAGTTTCAACATTTAAAGCCCTTACCAACCGGTGATGTTTGGAGGCAGCTATTCAAGGTGTTGCACGCCTTGTGAATGGTCTGGACACCTTCCTGGGAACCTAAGGGGTGGAGTGTTGAGGTTTGTTTGGCACGAGGATGCTTGCACTGGTGTTTCAAATTTGACAGCCCTTGTGAAGATTTTGCAATTTTTGTATGCTTTTCTGAGGCAGTATGTGTGTGTATGGGCCTCCCTTTGGCTTGCAAGTGATGTTGTATTTATAAAGGAGCATAGTGGCTTGACAAATATGGCAAGGATCTGCCATTAAACATGGTTTCAAAAACAAGATCAAAGAATTGAAAAACATTCCATTTTGGGTGATTCTCTTGCCATTCTCATTTTTGCATGAACCTGGACCTTTCTAATGTATCATGCACAAAAATTGGATCTTGAAACAAATCCAAACATCAGCCCTTATTGAATAGTTGGACAATAATGTTAAAACTGTAAAGACAGTGTAAGAAGACAGGAAAAATGCATTTTTTAACTGTTATGTGTCGACATGATGCTACTATGCATCGACACATAACTCTTCTTGCTCCGGTAAAAACAAAATCAACTCAGTATGAGTCAATGCATAATGGGATGTGTCGACTCATGCACCTCTCCTCCTTCTGTTTTGGATCATGGATAACAGTATGTATTGATGCATAAGGATTTGTGTCGACATACCCTTATTGTGTCGACACATACGCGTTTGTGTCGACTCATGCACCTTTCATCCTTCTGTTTTGGGGCTGGATAACAATATGAGTCAATGCATAAGGCCATGTGTCGACTCATACCCTATTTTATCACTAGAATGATTCGACTCATATGGGTGTGTGTTGACTCATGCTGTAGTTTTTTTCCTTGAACATTTGTTTTGAATTTGAACCTCTTTCAAGAAGTTGTGGTAGCCTCCCTCTGTATTAGAAGTTGTAATGTATGAGCTTCTATCTTCCAAATGATGCATTTCTTGAACTTGAGGATAAAAGAGAAGTTGTAGGGAACTAGATTCTCTTCAAAAATGAGCTTTGGTTGGGGCAAAATGAGTGAAGTATGTGAAATTTATGTCTGGTCAAAGTTCAGTTGCCTTTTAACCTAGCATAGTTAATTTTCAAACACTTGAGCAGTTGACTGAGCAAATTTGTAGTGTAAGGCATGAAATTTGACATGGACATTCTTGAAGACAAATTAAGGATCATGGAAATTGTTTAGAGCCTTTGCATCCCAAACATATTGGTGGACAGCGAAACCCTAGCTGGAGGTTTATTACTTAGGAGTAGAATTTGTCTGATCAATTCTCTGGTCAACCTTGAGCAATTAAGGACCTCAATGAGCATGTCTTGATTAAAAAATGGGAGGAAAAATTTTGGGGTACAACATTTAGATTTTGTTACTCCGATGAATGGTAGTCTCGTCATTATGGGAGATATTTTGTTGTTGATATTTATCACTCCAATGGATGGTAGTCTCGTCATTATGGGAGATAGTTCATTGTTGAGATTTTTTACTCCAATGGATGGTAGTTTCATCATTATGGGAGATAGTCCGTTGTTGATATTTGTTACTCCGGTAGATGGTAGTCTTGTCTTTATGGGAGATAGTTTTTTGTTGAGATTTTTTACTCCAATGGATGGTAGTCTCTTCATTATAGGAGATAGTTCGTTGTTGAGATTTATTACTCCAATGGATGGTAGTCTCGTCATTATAGGAGATAGTTCGTTGATGAGATGTTTACTCCAATGAATGGTATTCTCATCATTATGGGAGATAGTTTGTTGTTGAGATGTTTACTCTAATGGATGGTAGTCTTGTCATTATGGGAGATAGTTCATCGTTGATATTCATTTTGCTCTGAAGAATACATTAGTTTCCAGTCGTAAGTACTGATACTGGTCATTTGTTTCCTACCCTAATATTGGCTTTTTCTATTATTATCCTACCATTTCTTTCCCCTTGTGGGTTGATGTTACCTTTTTTTTCAATCTTCTCATTGAGTGGATGGTTTCCAGTTATTTGTCAATCATCGTTATCCTTTACCTTCTCTCCTCGATATTTGAGTTGATGTTGCTTTACCTCCTCCTTGGGCTTTACCCCAGTAGAATTGAGTCTTCTGTTCACCAGCGATTTATTTTCCTGGTCGTACTTTCTGTTGATCCTTTATTTTATTTCCCACATCCCCACTGGTGTCCTGTGTCACCTTTGGATTTGTTTGTTTGCATGCATAATCATATGCATTACATGGCATCTTAGGGCCAAAAATAGGGTTTGTTTTATATTTAAGTATCTTCAACCGCGTTGACACGAAGATCTTAACCTTTGTATCTCCGGATAGAAGACACTTAAATAAGGGCAGCTGTTGTACCCCAATTTTTGGCCCTAATATTCCTCTATCATCTCATATCAACTCAATCACAACAAGATCACACTAGGGTTTGACTCTTCTCCTTATCTTTAGGTTTGCTCATGAGGAATAACCAAGCATATTGATTTGTATATTGTGATTATCTATATTTTTTATTGATCAATTTTTAACTAACAAATACAATGAATGTTTGTTCTAATTGATGATCCTATAGGTGAGGGCGCAACAGATTTCATCAGGTGGATTCATAGGTTCATGAGTTTATTTCCAAGCATTCTTCAACAAAGCTTCATTAAGAATTCAAGCTTCATTATTGAATATACTTTAAAGTAATATCAATACAAGATCTCCTATGGTTTATCATGCCTCAATTTTTCAATGAAAGTTAAAAGATGCAAGGGTTGATTGAAGAAGTTTGACCTAATTGGAAAAATTCTTGATTCTTTGATCATAAGTACATAACTCTTTCAATTCTTAATATTTGGAAGTGGTTATTGTTGATATTATTTCTTATTATCATCCTCAACAACTCCTATTCACATGGCAAAAGTTATTATGCAAGAAAGTTTGTCAAAATTGAAAAGGATTTCCAAGTCATTTTGGTGCTTGAAGAGCTTGGGTTTTGAATCTCTAAGGGCTATATCTTGCTCATATTTTGATATTTTTGAGTAATTCCAAATACATGCTTCTCTTTAAAGGGTTATAAACTAATCACTTCAATGGTTTCAAGAAAATTTTATGTGGAAGATGCCTAATGATGAAGAAAGATTACAAGCCCTCTAGATAGGCCATCAAATTCCTTGATGTGATTTCACAGGATCATAACTTGGTCAATTTTTATCTCTTTAAGCCCATTATTTTTCCATAATGATCATAATAAAGTTAACTGTAACTCTTCTTTTATGTGCAAAGCTTGAAAATGAGTGGAAGATTCCCTAAGAAGTCAAAATATTATGGGTCACCACATGAATTTTCAAAAAATTTACAAGGCTATAACTTTTTCAATACTTGGTATTTTTTAGTGATTCAAGTTTCACAATTCCCTTTGGGAAGTCTACGTCAAGCTAGCATCAATGATCGAAGCTCAATTTTGGAGGAAGGCCTTGGTTGACTCAAAAGATTATAGGTCACTTTTGAATAAAAACTTAGAATTTTTCTAAGTACAAAAAGTCAGTATCTTTTTCTCAACTTTGACTCATCACAACATTTAGCTCAAGCATCCAATTTATCTCACTCTTTGCACATTGTAAATTTTGTGACCTTATCTTTTAAATGCTTCAAGAATCATGTCCTAAGACTCCTTGAGCTGTGAATACCATTGATTCAAAGTTAGTACCTTGAAACTGAAGTTTTCTCCATAGTCAGAATTTGAAATTCATAATTTGGCTTCTAATCACCAAATTTCCACGTGTTTTCCACTTGAACATGATTAGAAAATATGTTTGGATCATTTAGAATGATAAAACGCTTTGTTTGATTGAGTTTTGATGCACATGTGATCACACTTTCTTTATGATCATAGGTGTGCACGAACTCAAGGGAAATTGCATCATTCCCATCCTCTTGATTCCATTCGCTTCTCCTATAAATACTGGATCTATTCCACTCAATTTCGCAAGCTTGAACATCCAAAATCACTTTGTCAAACTCCATCCATAACTCACTTTTCTGAGATTTCGAATTCCTCTTTTCTCCACTTTTCAATCCATTTTCTTCATTGATCCTCCATCCTTGAACTTCACTGAAGCTAACAGAAGAAGAATCAAGCCTTGAGGTGTCCTAAATCGTGCTAGCCAAGTCCATTTACAGAGCAAGTTCATCTGAATTCGTTCAGGTAGTTTAAGGCACCAAATCCTCTAACTCAAATTAATGGAATGGTCTATGATGTTCACTGATGCTTGCTCTTAACTCAATTTTAGTGAAACAATAAATTTAATGCTTCTGATTTTTTATTTTAACATTTTTAAGCATCTCTGATTTTTTCCAAATCGACTAAGTTGTGTTTTATATAAATTTCTTGCTAGTATATGGTTGTTATCGTCTCAAGTAGACGCATCTAATGGTACCACTATGAACGCGTAAGTTTACGGATTCAAGGATCTTGAATTTGCCCTACTTGCAGGAGGATAGAGGTTGAAGACGACCTACATGTCATTCTTCAACCAATGACACTGATCCATTTATTTTATTTTGAGTGGTTGAACTTTCTTGTGTTGTATGTGTGCGCTCTAGCTTGGATCCATGATACTCCCTCACCTCAGATCCATTAGATCTGATTATGTCCTTTGTCTGTGATTGGAAATTCATTTGTATACAACCGTTACTCTGCCCAATTTTTGTGAAGACTTAATGCATTTGAAGTTTTGTATTCTTAAGAGATTTAGTATCTTTGCTTGCTTAGTTTCAATCCAAAGGATGGGAATTCAACATTGACTCATTGTGTCAAGTGTTGGCTTCTTGTTGGTTAGACGGTTCTTTTCCTTAGCTTTTACCTTATGCTTTAGGATAGTCCCTTCATCTCCTCCCATCTTCTTTAATTTCAAAAATCTTCTCCCTCCTTTTCAAAACTCTTCTTGTTTCTAAACTTGAACCGCTTTCACAATAAACTTTGACTTAAGTCCATGCATTTTCAAAATATTTTCTTAATTAAATTTTAAACAACTTAGTCATACTTTGACATTTTTGTGATAAGACTAAAAGTCAATCAATCTCATTCAAACCATTTTTGCCACTTTTGCTTTTTACCTTAAAACTTTTCTCAAAATATTAGACTCTTGTCAATCCTTGTAGTGATGCGAGCTACTATACTTCTACGATATTTAGTGAAGTGAGTTATTTTCCACATGGGTGTTGAGCAAGGCTTTGTTGATTTTAAAATCCAAGCCATATCCTCCACTTTGAGATGACGCAAATTCTCCTTTCTCATAATTATGGATAGTAAGTATGTTCTTCCACTCGGATAAGACGGTGATGTCTCGTCTCATAAAATTAACCAACACACTTGTGTTTTAAATTTTTTAAAGGTGAACTACGAGTACCCTGATCCCCTATTGCACGGAAGGTGGTACGTAGGCACTAAAGTTTCGCAACCGCGGTGGGTGAAAAATTGTAAAAAGTAATTATTTTCTCATCCCCACAATCTATTTTTGTATTCAACACTTATAGCCAAAATACATAAATTTTTAAAGAGGTTCATGCGGAGTATCGTACATGTTTAGGGTTCTAATACCTTCCCTTTGCATAACCAACTCCCGAACTTAGATTCTCTCCCCCCTCTTTTTGGGTTGTTAGCTCTTTTACCATTCCTTTTGAAACAATAAATTGCGGTGGCGATTTTTATTTGATATGTGCGAGTTAAGTTAATCCAATGGCTTAGTCTAAATATTTCTACCGCTACAAGTAGGTTATGAAAATGGAAGGTGTTAGCACCCTTTTCATTCGTATTTATCTACGGGCTCTTAATCGCTAGATCACTTTTGAAAAATTTCTTTTTGTGTGTGTTTGCAAATATTTTGAAAAAATGCCATAGTGAGGCAGACTTTGTAATGATTCTTTTATCAGTCCTCAAGAATACGTACAAAGTGTTTTGAAAATATTCGTTGTTTTGAAAGTGTGATATGATAAATATTTCGCTTTGCCCTAGTTTGGATAATCTTTGGAGTTTTTTGGAAGATGATCTTGCAAGGATTTTTCATGTCTTGTCTTGTGTTCTAAATGAAGAATATATAGAGCCTGAATCAGGTCAAAAAGATTGGGCTTGGACCTTTGTATGAAAGCCTCTTATTTATTTTAAACTTTAAATAAATAAATAAAAAATAGAATAAAATAGAATAGAAATCCAAGGGGTGTATGAATGGATTCATAGGTTCATTATGAGATTTAAAACTCGTTTGGGCCTTGAAACATAAGTCCACTAGCCCAAAAATTCAAGTTTGATTACTTTTGGTTTCATGCATTTTCTCAAAATTTCCCAACTTGCACCAATCATAACTCTCTCAATTTTTATCATATGAAGGTGATCTTGGACTTTTTGGAAATCGCAGGATATCCTTTACAACCTCTATGTTGATCATTTTTCCATTTGAATAATTTATCTTGAAATTGCTTTGACAAAAAGTGTCTTTTTATTGACTTTTGAAATAGCCTATAATATATTGTCTCATGTCTCTCAAATGAAGCATTTTTTAGACTTGAGCTTTGAGAGACAAAGTTGTAGAGAATTTAATTTCCTTAAACATGGGCTTTGGTTGAGAAAAATATGATGAAGCATGTGAAAGTCATGCTTGGTCAAAGTTCAGTTGACTTCTCCTTAAGAAAACCGTAATTTAGCAACCTTTGACTTTTGATGAATCTTGAGTCTTCTTGATGAATCATGATCAAACATTGATTAAATGATGAATATGACTTCAAAATATTGATGTTGACCAAAAATATTGAAGTTTAACTGTATGTTGACCACTGTTGACTTTTTGTCCAATATAGTTGATTTTTAGTAATCTGAGCAATTGATTGAGCAAACTTGTGATGCAAGACTTGAAATTTGGCATGATAATTCCTTGAGACATATGAGGACCCATGAAATACACTTGATGAATTATAAGCTCAAATTTCCTTAAGAAAAGTGAAACTCTAATTATAGGTCAACTGCTTAGGAAGAGAATTTGTCTGATCAAACCTTGAGTATGAAGAAGTGAAAAACACAAGAAGGGGGGTTGAATTGTAAAAACTTGAAATAAATTGCAGTCAACACGGTATTTTTATCCTGGTTTGTTTGATCTCAAACTACTCCAGTCCACCCGTCAAGGTGATTTCGCCTCTCTCCAACGAGGTCTTAATCCACTATATTCTACTGAATATTACAACTGCTTTAACAACTGCTAAAGCCTTCTTGAGTCAAACCATAAACCGGTTTCTCAAGGAAATACTTTCTTACATATAATTGAAATCTAAGTGTGTTGAATGTTTTCTACAAAAATTGTTTATCACAACTGTGATACTACACACGTTAAGCTTATTAGAACTAGAGTGCTAAAATAATTGAGTAAAGAATTTGAGAGCTTTAGCAAACTGAGAGTGAGGAAGATGATGAATAGCTTTAGGTGTGTAGAGAGTTGTAGAGCATTAGCCAATTCAATCTTCACTGACTTATTTATATAGCATTGGAAAAATGGTACGTTGGAGTCCGTTAATTCCATTTCAATGCCAATAACATTCTTTCTAAATTGAGAAGATTTTGTCTGGAATGATGTCGTTGATAATAAAATATCTTGAATGCACAGTATCGTTGCCACTTAAGCGTGTTCTAGCTTTGGCTCATTCTAACGTTGCTTAGGTGCTGATGAGTTGTTGTTATCTTGATCAGAGTTCAGATTGTTACGCGCAGATCTGTTCATCAAGCTTCAGCGTAAGCACAAGTTGATCTTCTGATTCTGGCATCTGATATTACATCCTCTGATGCTGATGTTGATATTCCATCTTCTGATGCTGATGATGATATTCTCTTGCTGATGTCCATCAGAGTTTCTGTGAAACAGAATGTAATTTTTTAGGCAGCATATATGTCTTACATGAATCATACAATTAATATATCTATGCATTTTGTTATCATCAAAACTTAAACTTAGGGTAGTAGATTCAAACTTTGTTCTAACAATCTCCCCCTTTTTGATGATGACAAAAACTAGATATTTTTTTTTAATTGAAAATTAACGTGAAAAGTATCAGAGATAACCAAATAGTAAAGAGTATCAGAATTAAACAGGAAGTTATCAAAGATAAGAGGATAAGGGATAAAGAGATATCAGAGTTTAGATCGGAGATACTCCCCCTGAATTTATTACTTCCCTTTTTAATTCCAAGAGTTCTTCAGGATCAGATCTTTATTGACTTTCTTTGAACATCAGAACATCAGAGCTTCAGTGTATCAGTGATGATTAACTTTTTGTACCTGTAGGCTTATGCAAAACAGAAAACATTCAAGTATATCAGAGTGTTAGAATGTTTGAGACTATTTGTCTCAGTAATCCGTTATTGAAAAATATCATTCTTGTTCTCCCCCTTTTTGTCAGCAATCAAAAAGTGTAAGTAAAATAAGCTAAAATGATCAGAGCAAAAAAACTGTTATATTGAATTCAAGGCATAGAAGAGAGTACAGAAAACATGGAAAGAAAAAAATGAAAACATCATGAATGAAAAACTAAGGTTGGGGTGGAAGGCGTGTGAACAGAGCTTCTAGCATGTTCTTGATCTGATCAGCAGTTTCCTTCTGCTGATGAACCATGCTGACAACTGTATCAATCTTGCCATCTTGCACATCCATCCTTTCCTTCATCTTCTGATCATTCTCATCCATTCTTTGCTGTAGACGAATATCATTCTGCTTCAGCTCTTCAAGAGTCTGCCTGTCCAAAGCATCTTGAGAGACATCAGAAACAGGATGCTTCTGAGAGCTTTCTGCAACATCTTCAGCTTGACTAACATCTTCAGCTTGAATTGTCTGATCTTCTGCTGGCTGCACTTTTGACGCTGGACGCTTTTCAGACCATGGCTCACTATCCAGAAGGAGCACTTCCTCCTTCAGCAGCTGACTTTCAGCTTCCTTCAGCAGCTTGCTGAAGTTCTGCTGGGCCTGTTCATAGTTGATGTCTTGCAGCTTGAGGGCTTCAGCGCGTACCCACATTCTGAATCGTGTCCATAGTTGGTCTGAAGCAGCAGGATCAATCATTCCAGGACAAACCTGCTTTAGAGAAGCAATCCAATTATGCAAGCCTGTTTCAAAATTCAAAATGCCAACACCAACATCTAGTTGTTTGGGTTTGGGGATGGCTATTTTATTTTTAAGATCAGCAAGACGGTCAAGGATTGTTAAATCAATGAAGGTCCTGTTGTGGTCTTCTGTATTTTGTTTGGGAGATGGAGTGGGAGAGTCAGAAATGATAATTGGACTGTTTGGAGTATTTGGAGGGGTAGTTTCTGGTGAGGATGGCAGTTGGGGTATGTTTACAGTTGTACCACATGGCAGTTGAATTGCCAAGGGTAGAGGTTCAGAGGATTGAGGAGAATGAGGTTCAGGGGTTTGAGGTTCAGGTGATGGAGTTTCAGAGTGTTGAAACTCAGGTTGTGGAGATGATGGTTGAGGTGAAAGTGGATGAAGTTCTGGTTGTGGAGAGGGAGGAGGAATTTCTGGTTGTGGAGAAGGAGGTGGAATTTCTGGTTCCTCTGGTATTGGAGATAGTATAGTTGCTGGTTGTGGTGAATGGGGAGTTTCTGGTTGAGTGTTTGGATTTTCTGAGAGGGGAGCGGAAGAACGTTGATCAATTTCAGAAAGAACTTTATCAAGTTCTGATTCTGTTGATGTTGTGGGTTTTAGATTTTTGGTGAGGGATCTCCTGAGAGTTAGTGACTCAGAAGGGTCAAACTCTGGTTCGGTATCATCGATGGTTGGTATGGAAATTGGGAGTTCATATGAAGCAGGGGTTGGGATTGATGTTGGAATAGCAGAAGAATTTAAAACATTAACAGCAGATAGATTACCTCTCTTATTAGGGGTCTGCTGGGATGGTCCTTCTGAAGCAGCCTTTCTTTTCTTCATATTCTTCACAGTAACTTCTGGATTTTGCTGGTGCAGATCTTTACTGTTCAGAGTGGGATCTGTGCCATCAACCTTGCAAGCGTCCAAGTATCTGAGAACAATGGCTGGTTTAGACTCAATCTCAGAAAATATTGGAAAGTCGTCCAGAGGGACTCTTCTGCTGGTGATGTCAGCCAGAGGAGTGACGCTGGGCTCCTTTGTGATATTCTCTATCAGTTTAATTTTCTTCAGATTCTTGGCATTCAGAGGCTTGCCAACAGTAGGTTCAATAGAACTTAATTCCTGTGCTTCTGTAAGGTGTTCTATCAGCCTATTCTCAGTTAGAATATCTGATATTAACCTGCCAAAGGGTATCCAATCCCTTTTTGTCCTTTCTTGTTCTCTTGTCTCCTTGAAACTGGTCCTGAGGTGATTAAACAGAAGATGAGCCAAGTTAGTCTTTACCTTCTGATTAATAAAATAGATCAGAAACTGCTGATCTATATTTATATAATCAGGAGAGCTTGTGGGCTTCCTGTGATTGAAGCACCCCAGAATAATCTTCGCCCATATTCTATGTTGGTCCTTCAAGTCTCTGATTTTGCTGCTGGGAACCCCATGGGTGAAAATCTCTCTTGCAATGACAACAGCATCTGAGCATCTTTCTGCCATGTCGATACAGCGGATGCCACCACCGTTGTATCCAATCAGTCTAGCAATGTGATCCTCAGTGATCACAATCTTCTTTCCCATTATATAGGAAGTAACTTGATGTGTTGATGAAGACGCATGAATCCAGAATTCCTTGACCAATACTGGGAACATTGGACCCACCAACCTATCAAAGTATCTCTCCCATCCTTGTGCCCTAACTTCTTCTGTCAAATCGAATCCATTTTCTTTCAGACTGGAGAAATCAACAATCAGTTCAGACAGAACTTCCAAGTTCTTCACTGGTGTAAGTAGAGTTCTGAATGGAATTTGGTATTGTTCAGATGAAGCCTCCTTCTGAGAACCTGCAGAAACATTGCTAGAGGTTGCCATGTTCACACTTAGGGTTTCTGAGGAAATTTTTTTTTGAGAAAAGGGTTTCTTTTGAAAAGGGATGAACGCACAAGAAGAATGCAGAAAATATTTGTATGAATGTAGGAGACAGTAAAAATTTAATGAATGATGTTAATGTGCTTAAATAGATTTCAAAATGAGTTTTGAAAACGTAAACGGTTTTAAGAAAGAGAATTAATTCATGATTACAGTTTAACTCATGATTACGTGCATTTAATGCTTGCTGATTTTGGGGGATTTGAGAAAGATATTTGAAACGGTTACCAGACATGTGTCTCAATGCACCCAATCAGCGTTTTGCCTTCTAAGAAGCGTGCACGTGTGTTTTGCTTCAGAGATTTGCTGATGATTGGATGACACTTGTTTGATTTAGTGAGCAGCACGTCTATCCTTGAGCTGAAACGCTCAGATCTTTAAGAATAGAATCTGATACAATCTGCATGTCTATCTTTCTGAAAGAAGATTGATCAGAAGTTCACAGTAAAAATAAAACACATTATGAAGGTTAATATATAAAATTAAAACATTTTTCACTCTGGGCAGAGCTTCATGCTGAGATGTTTCAGAATGAAGTTGAACCTATCTTCAGAAAGAGGTTTAGTGAAGATATCAGCCCATTAATGGTATGTATCAATAAATTTTAAGTTCAAAATTCCTTTCTGAATATAGTCCCTAATGAAGTGATGTTTTATTTCTATATGCTTAGCCCTAGAATGCAAAATAGGATTTTTACTTAAGCAAATGGCAGAAGTATTGTCACAGAGTATAGGGATGTTACTCTCAAAAATCTGGAAGTCTTCAAGCTGACTTTTCATCCAGAGCATTTGTGTGCTACAACCTGCTGCTGCTATGTACTCAGCTTCTGCTGTTGATAGCGCAATTGTGGATTGCCTTTTGCTGGACCAAGAGATCAGATTTTCTCCCAGAAACTGGCAGCTTCCAGAAGTACTTTTACGCTCTACTCTGTCTCCAGCAAAGTCAGCATCGCAGTAGCCTACTAAGCTGTAATCACTAGATTTTCTCTGTATACCTTCTGTTCTACCTTTTTGCTTACCTCTTCTCTTTCCAGAATGCACGTGGGATGCATTGGAATCTTTGATGACTTACATTCTGAGAGGTCAAATTTCTTCAGAAGTTCTCTGACATATTTGCTCTGATGAATGTAAGTTCCCTCTGGGTTTTGATTGATCTGAATTCCCAGAAAGAATTTCAGTTCTCCCATGAGGCTCATCTCAAATTCTGCCTGCGTACACTTAGCAAATTTTCTTCCAAGAGAAGGATTAGTAGATCCAAAAATAATATCATCAACATAAATTTGGCAAACTAAGATGTCATTCTTAACTGACTTACAGAATAAGGTAGTGTCCACCTTCCCTCTGGTGAATTCATTTTCTAACAGAAAGTTACTTAGTCTTTCATACCAAGCTCTGGGAGCTTGTTTCAGACCATATAGTGACTTCTTTAGTTTGAAAACATATTCTGGATTTTTTGTACTTTCAAAACCAGGGGGTTGGTGCACATAAACCTCTTCTTCTATATAACCATTTAAGAATGCACTCTTGACATCCATCTGATACAGAGTGATGCCTTTATTAACAGCAAACGAAATTAAAAGTCTGATAGATTCTAACCTGGCAACTGGAGCAAAGGTTTTTGTATAGTCTATCCCCTCTTGCTGACTATAACCTTGTGCTACCAGTCGTGCTTTGTTTCTGATAATTTCACCTTGTTCGTTCAGCTTATTTCTGAACACCCATCTTGTTCCAATGATGTTGAATCCTTTTGGTCTGAGAACAAGATCCCATACGTCATTTCTGGTGAATTGATTCAGCTCTTCTTGCATTGCTAGAATCCAGTCGTTGTCCAGAAGTGCTTCATCAATAGAAGAAGGTTCAATCAGAGACACAAGTCCCATGAGGGATTCTTCAGAGTTTCTGAAGCTGGCTCTTGTTCTGATTGGATCTTCCTTTCTCCCTAAGATAGTTTCTTCTGGGTGATCCAAGCTGCTTCTGGGTAGTCTTTTCTGAGGTTGATCAGCAGTTGTTGCTGGATTGCTTGCAGTGCTCCTTTCAGATGTTGAAGGAGTGTCTTTGTTGAGAGCTTCTGATGACTTGTCTTCAGAACCTGTAAATTCAACTTCCATACCTGCAAAAACTTCATTCTGCTTTGAATTTTCAGAGTCAAGCTTATCATCAAAACAAACACTAATTAATTCTTCCACAATCTGTGTTTCTGTATTGTATACTTTGTACCTTCTTGAGCGTTCAGAGTATCCTAACATAATACACTTCTGTGCTTTAGAGTCAAACTTGTTCAAATAATTTTTTGTATTTAACATAAAACAAGTACATCCAAATGGATGAAAATATGAAATGTTGGGCTTTCTGTTCTTCCACAATTCATATGGAGTCTTTTCCAGAATAGGTCTTATTGAGATTCTATTCTGAATGTAGCACGTTGTGTTTATTGCCTCTGCCCAGAAGATCTTAGCAACGTTTGTCTCATTGATCATGGTTATGGCCATTTCTTGCAATGTTCTGTTCTTTCGTTCTACAACTCCATTTTGTTGGGGAGTTCTAGGACAAGAGAAATCATGCAAAATGCCTCTGTCATTAAAGAATGACTCAAAATCTTTGTTTTCAAACTCTCCACCATGATCACTTCTGACTTTAACGATTCTAAGATCCTTTTCATTCTGAACTTGGTTACAGAAGGTAACAAACACAGAGTGTGACTCGTCCTTGTGTCTTAAGAACTTTACCCATGTCCATCTGCTATAGTCATCTACGATTACTAACCCATACTTCTTGCCACTGACTAAGGCAATTTTAACTGGTCCAAATAGGTCAATGTGCAGAAGTTCTAATGGCTTAGAGGTAGAAACAACATTTTTAGATTTGAAAGAAGGTTTTGCAAACTTTCCTTTCTGACATGCTTCACACAGAGCATCTGAATTGAACTTCAGATTAGGAAGTCCTCTGACCAGATTGAGTTTGTTAATCTGAGATATTCTTCTCATACTAACATGCCCCAATCTTCTGTGCCAGATCCATTGCTCGTTGTTAACAGACAGAAGACACTTTACATTCTGACTTTTCAGTTCAGAAAGTTTGATTTTATAAATGTTGTTTTTCCTCTTTCCATTAAATAGGATAGTCCCATCTTTCTGACTAACAGCTTTACATGATTTTTGATTAAAGATTATATCATAACCGTTATCACTTAATTGACTTATGGATAACAGATTATGCATTAATCCATCTACTAGAAGAACATTATTTATAGAGGGAAGATTTCCATTACCTACAGTTCCAGAGCCAATGATCTTTCCCCTCTGATTGCCTCCAAAGCCAACGTGGCCTCCAGGCTTAAGTTCCAGGCTTTGGAACAAATGCCTTTTTCCCGTCATGTGTCGCAAGTAGCCAGAGTCCAGGTACCATGACTGGTGTTTTTGATTTGCTGCTAAAGATATCTGCAACATGTATTATTTTATCCTTAGGTACCCAGATTTTCTTGGGTCCTGATTTGTTAGATTTACCAAAACTCTGGTTGAATTTTGGTTTCACATAATACTTACTACTAGTATATTTAATATCATGTGTGTGACCATACACAAAATGTGAATTCAGAGAGGTGTGTTTAATAGTTAAATCCATGGCATTCTTTGGTGTAGGAACCTTACCTTGGTATCCTATTCCCTTTCTGCCGTTTCTGCTAACTCCATAGATCATTGAAGCCATTTTGCTTCTATCTATGCTTTTCGCAAGGAACTTCTGAAAGCTATGATCATACTCCTTGATGATCTCATCAGCGCTGCTGGGAGTTTCAGAAATTGTTTCCTTCTGAGAGTTTTGTAAAACATTTTCTAACTTTGAAATTTTGTTTTTCAGCTCAGAATTTTCCAATTTAAGACTCTCAGTCTTATTAGAGTCAGATTCAAGATTCCTTTTCAGGTTTCTGAATTTAACTCTAATCTGCTGGTACCTTTCCAGAATTTTGTTAAGGCTTTCAGCAAGTTCAGCCTTAGTAAAATTAATTGCAAAGTCAGGAAATACCTCTTCAGTGTCTGACTTTGAGTCTGATTCAGAAGCTTCACTGTCTTCTGAAATGTTGGCCATGAGAGCTATGTTTGCTCTCTCATCATCTGATTCTGAGTCAGCTTCAGACGAGTCAGAGTCATCCCATGTAGCCATGAGACTTTTCTTCTTTTCTCTTCCAAACTTCTTTTTGGGCTTTTCCCTCTGAAGCTTTGGGAAGTCACTCTTGTAGTGTCCTTGCTCATTGCATTCATAGCATGTGATGTCCTTGGTGTTTGGCTTTCTGCTTCCTGAGGAGCCTTCAGATCTTCTGTATCCAGAGGAAGAATCTGACCTTTTGTATCTGGAAGAGGACTCATTCTGATCAGATCTTCTGGGATTCCTGAACTTCCTTTGCCTCTGCTTCTATAGTTGGTTTACTCTTCTGGAGAGGAGGGAAAGTTCGTCTTCTTCTGATGAGGTTCCATCAGATGTTTCTTCAACTGCCTGCAAAACTTTAGACTCAGATTTTTGTTAGATTTTAATGCTAAAGGCTTACCTTGCTTCTGAGGTTCATCAGCTTCCAGCTCTATCTCATGACTTCTGAGGGAGCTGATAAGTTCCTCCAGAGAAATTTTGTTGAGATCTTTAGCTAGCTTCAGCGCTGTAACCATTGGCCTCCACTGCTTTGGCAAGCTTCTGATGATCTTCTTGACATGATCAGCAGTAGAGTATCCTTTGTCCAGAACCTTGAGACCAGCCACCAGAATTTGGAATCTTGAGAACATTGTTTCAATGGATTCACTTTCTTCCATTTTGAATGCCTCATACTTCTGAATGAGCGCAAGAGCTTTAGTTTCTTTGACCTGAACAGTGCCTTCATGCGTCATTCTGAGTGAGTCAAACATGTTCTTTGTTGTGTCTCTGTTAGAGATCTTTTCATATTCAGCGTAAGAGATGGCGCTGAGAAGAATGGTTCTGGCCTTGTGGTGATTTTTGAAGTCACGCTTTTGTTGGTAAGACATTGCTTTCTTGTCAATTTTCTGACCGCTTGCATTTACTGGGTGCGTGTATCCATTTGTCACCATGTCCCACAGATCAGTATCATGTGCCAGAAAGAAGCTTTCAATTATGTCTTTCCAGTAATCAAAATTTTCTCCATCAAAGACTGGAGGTTTGCCGTTGAATCTGTCTCTGTCTTCATTGTTCTCATTGCTGGTGTGTTGATAAGTTCCTACCATTGTGTTTTTCTGGCGCTGGATCTTGTACTGACACGGTTAAGTGTTTTAGCTCAGAACCAGGCGCTCTGATGCCAATTAAAGAAGTGAAAAACACAAGAAGGGGGGTTGAATTGTAAAAACTTGAAATCAATTGCAGTCAACACGGTATTTTTATCCTGGTTCGTTTGATCTCAAACTACTCCAGTCCACCCGTCAAGGTGATTTCGCCTCTCTCCAACGAGGTCTTAATCCACTATATTCTACTGAATATTACAACTGCTTTAACAACTGCTAAAGCCTTCTTGAGTCAAACCATAAACCGGTTTCTCAAGGAAATACTTTCTTACAAATAATTGAAATCTAAGTGTGTTGAATGTTTTCTACAAAAACTGTTTATCACAACTGTGATACTACACACGTTAAGCTTATGAGAACTAGATTGCTAAAATAATTGAGTAAAGAATTTGAGAGCTTTAGCAAAATGAGAGTGAGGAAGATGATGAATAGCTTTAGGCGTGTAGAGAGTTGTAGAGCATTAGCCAATTCAATCTTCACTGACTTGTTTATATAGCATTGGAAAAATGGTACGTTGGAGTCCGTTAATTCCATTTCAATGCCAATAACATTCTTTCAAAATTGAGAAGATTTTGTCTGGAATGATGCCGTTGATAATAAAGTATCTTGAATGCACAGTACCGTTGCCACTTAAGCGTGTTCTGGCTTTGGCTCATTCTGACGCTGCTTAGGTGCTGATGAGTTGTTGTTATCTTGATCAGAGTTCAGATTGTTATGCGCAGATCTATTCATCAAGCTTCAACGTAAGCACAAGTTGATCTTCTGATTCTGGCATCTGATATGACATCCTCTGATGTTGATTTTGATGTTGATATTCCATCTTCTGATGTTGATGATGATATTCTCTTGCTGATGTCCATCAGAGTTTCTATAAAACAGAATGTAATTTTTTAGGCAGCATATATGTCTTACATGAATCATACAATTAATATATCTATGCATTTTGTTATCATCAAAACTTAAACTTAGGGTAGTAGATTCAAACTTTGTTCTAACAGAGTAGTCTTGAGCAATTGAAAACCCTAGGAGCATGAGGAGATATCTTGAAGAAAATGAGAGGGAAAATTTTGGGGTACAACATTAGCCCAAATAAATTTTCGATATTAAAAGTAATGGTTGTGCAAACTTCTCTGGGGAGAAATTATGAAGCTTCATGGGGGTAACAACTTTCAGGTAGAAATATCATCTCAGCTTCATTTGGAGGTCTAGAAGTTTTAATAATACAGCCAGAAATCAAAATTATGGGGATTTTAATTCAAATTCAACAAAGAAAGTTGACAACTGTTTCAACATTTCTTAGAAAAGATATTGCCCTTGTATGGCTGTTTAGTGGGGAAAATGGGATCACAGGCCCAACATTGCACCATATCAATTGGTATGAACTCCAATTATCCTAGGAAAGCAACACAAAAGGATCATGCGTATATCTGTGAGAGTAACCTGGGGAATCTTTTCAAAACTTCGGAATTTGTCCATCCTTGGAACCACTATTTTTGTTCTACTTGAATCACAAAATTTGAGGTAAAAAGTAATTTGTAAATTCTTTTTAAAAAAACATTTTTAATTACTAATTCTTTGTGTTTTGAAAATTATTATCAATAATAAATGAAATATTTGCAAACAGAATAAAAATAAGAACTACAAAGAAATGGATAAAGGCTCAAACTTTATTAATAGAATGGTAGCCTGTGAATGGAGAGCTCCATGGATGATTACAATGTTTGGAAGATGGTAATAATATGGAAAAGATACATTAAAATACAATGACTACTACTCTCTTTAACAACTTTGAACTCCTGGGAAGAGACTTTAGTTGAAGTGTGATGAGGATCTGAGAAGATTGTTGCTTCAATGATCAAGTCTTATCTGATGCAGTTACTTGCCAAGAAATCCCTAACTTTTTCCTAGGTTGCCCTTGTAGTTTTTAACCTAGCGGGAAAATTTATTTTGTTTATGTATCTTATTTTTCCTTATACCCCCCCCCCCCTTCTGGTTTTCATCCTACCGAGACTCTCTTTTTTCCTAAGCCGCCCTTTCGGGTTTTCAACTTAACAAGTTGTTCTTTTATTTTTTTAGGTGAAGTATTTCTTGACTGCATCAGCATTCATGGGACATAGGAATTTCTCGTCATCCATAGTTTTGAGAATCAATGCACCGCCAGAGAAGGATTTCTTGACAACGTATGGGCCTTCATAATTAGGAGTCCATTTTTCCCTAAAATCATTGTTAAAAGACAGTGTCTCTCTGAGCACGAGGTCGTCTTCTGTGAATTCACGAGGCTTGACTTTATTATCAAAATATTTCTTAATTATCTTATGATATAAGTGGCCATGTCATAAAGCTGTCATTCTCTTCTCTTCAATTAAATTCAATTGGTCAAACTTGTTCTAGACCCACTCAGCCTCTGGAAATTTGGTTTCCATTATCACATGCAAAGAGGGAATCTCAACTTCGATGGGGATCACCGCTTTCATACCATACACAAGAGATAATGGGGTTTCCCCTATTGAAGTATGAAGAGATGTATGATACCCATGTAAAGCAAAAGGGAGCATATCATGCCAACCCTTATAGGTAACAACCATCTTCTGGATGATCTTTTTAATATATTTGTTAGCACCTTCAACAACCCCATTCATCTTAGGCTTGTAAGGAGAAGAATTGTGATGGATAATCTTGAATTCTTCACAGATTTCTGTCACCATTTTGTTATTTAAATTCGAGTCGTTATCAATGATAATTCTGCTTGGCACACCATACCAACATATAAGGTTGTTCTTGATAAAGTGTACTACCACCCTGCTTGGTGACATTAACATAGGAAGCCGCTTCCACCCACTTGGTGAAGTAGTCAATTTCCACCAAGATGAAACGATGTTCATTTGACGCTTTGGGTTCAACCATTCCAATCATATCAATACCCCAAATAGAAAAAGGCCACGAGAATGAAATAACATTGAGAAGCGTCAGAGGCACATGAATCTTGTCAGCATAAATTTGACATTTATGGCACTTCTTTGCAAATTTGTAATAGTCAGATTCCATTGTCAGCCAATAATAACTTGCCCTAAGCATATTCTTTGCCATTGAATGTCCATTGGCATGGGTACCAGTGGAACCTTCATGGATCTCATGCATCAACACGTCTTCTTCGTGTCTATCCACGCATCTGAGCAAGACCATGTCGTAGTTTCTTTTGTATAGCACATCTTCATTGAGGAAAAAGCTTCCTGCCAACCTTCTCAATGTCTTCCTATCTTTGTTTGATGCACCAACCGGGTATTCCTGATTCTAGAGAAAATGCTTGATATCATAATACCAATGTTTTTCATCTGATGTTCCCTCGGTAGCAAACACATGAGCTGGCCTATCTAGGCGTCGAATTGTGATCCGAGGTACATCGTTCCAAGCATTTACTTGGTACATAGAAGCCAAAATGGCTAGAGCATATTCCATATGATTCTCATCTCTGGGAATATGATGGAACTCAACTTTATTAAAGAACGGTAAAAATCTTCTAGCATAATCTTTGTAGGGAATCAAGCCAACATGACGAGTATCCCATTCTCCTTTAATCTGATTTATTACTAAAGCTGAATCGCCATATACATCTAGAATTTTGTTTCTGAGATCTATAGCCTTATCAAGACCCATAATACAAGCTTCATACTCTGCCATATTATTGGTATAATCAAATGCCAACCTTGCAGTAAAAGCGATATGCGACCCATGTGGAGTGATAATCACAACACTAATTCCTTTCCCATAAGCATTTACAGCTCCATCAAACACCATACCCCACTAGGATTCAGGATCAGGACCTTCCTCAAGAAAAGATTCATCACAATCTTTTATTTTCAAATACATCACATCCTTATCAAGGAAATCATATTTAACAGACTGATAATCATCAACTGGTTGGTGAATGAGATAATCTGTCAACACACTGCTTTTTATAGATTTTTTAGTTGGATATTCAATATCATTTTCAGACAACAGCATCTGCCAACGGGAAATTCTTCCAGCAAAGGGTCACGTACGATCAAGCAAATATTTTCTGGCAATGCTAAAACACTTACTACTATGGACAGTGACAATTCTTCGCACCTTGTGAACATGAACATAGTCGGAAAAAACTATGCACGAAAAAAGACTCGCTAGGTTGACTGACCTAGGCAAAAATAAGGGCATCCCGACGAACCAAAAGAGTTCGGGAAAAATTATGGACATATGAATAAAATTATAAATAGGCAAGTCGAAAAACTTAAAAGGCGGCTTGGGAAAAAAGGGTATCCCGGTGGACTAAAAATCTGAAAAGACTGTCTAGGCAAAAGTTAGGGATTAAAGCATACGACTATGTCTCGTTATATCATTACTTGTCTATCAGTAGAAGACTCATCACTCTGATAAGCATTTACCAAGGGCTCTAGAGGTTGAAATAATGTTCAAGTCATCCATAAATTCCCACAGAGCTACCTTCAGAAGCTCATCTTCAACAAAGACACATCCCCGACAGGTCTAATGTGCCTTCCAACAGAAAGTGGGGCATCTTCTAGCTGTTAACATAATAGTACTCACCAGCAGATCCCCCTAATGGATAAAAGAGTATGATCTTCTCCCCGACAATGTCGCTAACTTACGGAGTCCCAACCGTCATCATAGATTAGGTCGTCATCATAATTCATAGGAATTCTCTTCCCCAGCTGAGTTTATTTCTCCAAAACTGTGAAATCCCCTGCAGAATTCTCTTCTCCAACAAGGATCATCTCCTAAGCAGATTATTTCTCCACTAGAGCATTTGCTAAGCAGAATATACTCCTCCAGCAGAGTTTATTTCCCCAGCAAGGTTTATTTCCCCAACAGGGTTTATTTCCCAAACAAAATTCAATCTCCCCAGCTTGAGTCTATTTCTCTGACTACTACAAATCACCGGCAAAATCCCTTTCTCCAGCAAAGGGTAGTCCAGGTTGCTATCCCCAAGAGTTGTTACTGAATCTGAAATTGGACGAGATATTATTCAACCTTATTATCCCCTGACGAGTCAACATCCATATCAGAAACTCGGTCAGATAGTACCTCGAAATGTTATCCATCTCTTTTATCTCCAGTCAGGGTATATAAGAATTAAACTCCCCAGTAGAGTGATGAATGGCCAATGTTCCTAAACTCTTCTCCCCAAGAAGAAATCAAATTCCCCAGCAGACTTCCTCAAACAGAAAGCAGGAAGTCCCAACAGAGACGTTCTAAACAAGATCAAAGATTCATTTTCTTCACCCCCCAGCAACCGTCCTAGATTTATGTTCCCAATCAAAAATATTATACAAGGCTAACGATACCCTTCAACGACATATCACATTCATATATTATTTATCATAGCATATTCATACAAAATGCATACAACACACTCTCATTTACTTTGAGAACATCATTACGCGATGTATTTCATACATCATGATATTGCATACCGCTAATTCTTTGCCTTTCAGGTAAAGTCTACCAACAGATGAATATCATCAATAATTTTCAAACAGGTCGCAGATTAATTCCTGAAACAAGATAGGGCAACTATTTGTATGACCAGACACAGATTAATTCCTGAAACAAGACATGGCAACTATCTATGAAAACAGATTGTAGATCAATTCTTGAAATAGGACGGGGCGACTATCTATATGAACAGGTTGAAGATTAACTTCGGAAATAGGACAGGGAAACTATCTATACAACCGAACAAAGATTAACTCCTGAAACAAGACGGGGAAACTATCTTTCTATCTTTATGGTCAAATGAATATCATTTCCGGAAATAGGATGGGGCGACTATCTTTATCACCAAATGGTATGAAATCCCGAAATAGGATGGGTTTACCAACAAAAACAGATTGCAGATCAATTCCCGAAACAGGATAGGACGACTATCTATATGACAAACACTTCCTTCAGAGACTGAATCCTGAAAATCATTTCCTTTCGAGACTGAATTTTGACAAGCATTTCCCTCGGAGACTAAATCTGATAAGTAAGCTACTTAAGCACTTTCCCCAGAGAGTCATTCTAAAAATCACCTCTTTTAGATGAAGTTTGGCGTAGACATCTTCTAGTGCATCATTCAGATGAAATCAAGCGTAGATTCCTTATGAAACTCCTTTAGAAAAAAGTCAGGCGTAGGCTCCTTCCAATACCTCTTTTAGATGAAGTCATGCGTAGACATCTTCTAGTGCATCATTCAGATGAAATCGAGCATATATTCCTTCTAAAACTCCTTTGGAAAAAAGTTAGGTGTAGACTCCTTCCAATACCTCTTCTAGTTGAAATCGGGCGTAGACATCTTCTAGTGCATCATTCAGATGAAATCAAGCGTAGATTCCTTCTGACACTCATTTGGAAAAAAGTAGGGCGTAGACTCCTTATAATACCTCTTCTAGTTGAAGTCAGGCGTAGACATCTTCTAGTGCATCTTTTAGATGAAATCAAGCGTATATTCCTTCTGAAACTCCTTTGGAAAAGAAGTCAGGCGTAGACTCCTTACAATACCTTTTTGAGATGAAGTCGGACATAGACATCTTCTAGTGCATCATTCAGATGAAATCAAGTGTAGATTCCTTCTAAAACTCCTTTGGAAAAGAAGTCGGGCGTAGACTCCTTCTAATACATCTTCTAGTTGAAGTCGGACGTAGACATCTTCTAGTGCATCATTCAGATGAAACCAAGCATAGATCCATTATGATATTCTTTTTGGACAAATTCAGGAGTAGACTCATTCCAAACGTATATTCTAAACAAAGTCAAGAGTAGACATCTTCTAGTACATCATTCAGATAAAATCAAGCATAGATTAGCTCTAATGTTCTTTCAGATATAGTTAAGCGTAGACTTATTCTGGTATTCCTATCAACAGTTACTCTGGATGGCATCTATAAGCCCATCTCTGATGACATCCCGTCACTCTCTAAATGGCATCTTTAAGCCCATTCCAGGTACAATCAACCAACAGATTTATTTCTTGCACAGGCGAGTGCAAATTTCTGGGTACTTAAGTGTTCAATCATCTTCTACCTTCATGTCACGAATTGCAGACATGCCAATCTAACTCTTCAATTTTAAGAAGATTGAACAGGGGCAGTTGTTGTACCCTAAAATTTTCCCTCTCATTTCATTCAAAAATATCTCTTCATGCTCCTAGGTTTTTCAATCGCTTTAGGCTACCCATGCTTTCTAGGCCTCAAGATATCGCACTGATTATTTGTTTCATCAGAGAACTAGAACTGCAAGTATTTTGATCTTGAATCATGTTTCTCCCATCTATTGGATCTTGTGCTAGGGTTTTTGATTATTGAATCTATGACGTCTTTCTTGACAAAATCTCGAAAACAATATCATCCTGAATTTTATCTCATTACACCTTCGATCATCAACTGAAGTTCATTAGAGATGTTCTTCTATTCTCCAAGTATCATTTCCATCCCCGAGGACTCTCGAGGGCATTGTTGTTGAGTTGGATTGAATTACAAGTACCATGGCTTAGGAGACGAGCTTGAGGGTTCTCTTAATTTATTTGAAGACATGGTTTCTTCGAGAAATGAAGATTAGTTTGGAATCTTGGCTTGGTTAACATTAATTAATTAAAGTCCAGTGGATTTCATGCTTCAAAGCCTTATCATCTTTTAGGTTTTCCTCAAGGCATTTGTTTTAAGATCATTGGTTTTCAATTTCAGATGTCTTGGTTGATTTAACCGCAAAGAATGAATTGTGAAAGCAAGGTATAGAGTTGTAAATACTTGGTGAGAGAGGCATTTTTCCTATGGGACTGAGGTCATTTGTCTCTCGTTTTTCGAAGTGGAATTGGTTGCTCAGTTGCAATTTAATTCAGATTTGTGGACTTACGTGAGATTACAAGTGACAAAATTTACAAATCATGGTTCTAATTCAAATCGCAAGGCATATTCTTTAATTCAAAGTTCCATTCAAAATGCCTTCAAGTAATTTATTTTGGCTCAAACATGGCAAGCAGATCAATATTTCAATATTGCAAGATTCATTCATGATTCAAAAATCTTTATCAAAATTCATTCAAGATCATCCAAATTTACCAAAGATCCAAGTTTGATTACAAATTCTACAAAATGAATGTAAGAACATTCCAAATGTTATTTAGCTTCATACATCACCACTTCTTTTTGTTATAAGAGGGTTTCAAGCTTCTTAGTTACTAAGTTTCAAATTACATCATCAAGACTATAAAATTATCCATGTTCCTAAGCCTAAACTTATAATTCCTAAAGAGACTTTATATTGACTTTCTCCAATTTACCAAGTCGGGCCACAAATTCTTCTTCTTCCTTCCAAAGACCAATCATCTTTCTCCCATCCTCCATCACATGAACCAAGGAAAAGAAAACACAAATTGGTTAGAAAGTAATCATCAAAAAGACATGAACAAGACTTATTAAGCAAGACGTTTTCAAGCAAGTTTCTTTTCAAGTTCATCATTATGGTTTCATGATAGGAATCAGAATAAGATGGTTTTGAGTTTAATCATTCGGGTCATTTCAATCATGTTCGCAAGAAATGCAAAGGCCTCATACATTTTTACAACAAAGTCAGGAATTGAATGAGTAATCATAGGCCCAAAAGAACCTCTATTGCAAATCATAAATTTTGTTTTGGTTCACAAAGAGAGGTGTGAAGAAGTACTTCATGCAGTAATTCAATAAAAATAAAAATACAAGTACAGAATCGCATCCAAGCCCATCAAAGTTTTCATAAATCCAGAAACAACTCAGCACTAAAAATGCATCTCAGGCCCAGAATCGCAGCAACATGTCAAGAAATTATAAACATATCAGATATCAAAAATCCAAATAACAAAAATGTCCAGCAACGCAGAAACCCTAAATGGTATCTATATAAAACAATCATTGGGACCAGTTTCAAGGGGCCACAGTACACAATACAGACAACATCGCAAACAACACAAACCCTAGTTATCATCATTTTCCTTTTTACACAAACCTTTCAGAAACAAAAAAAGCAAAAGAAGAGGAAAAGATTTCAAAAATTGAAAACTCCAGATTGAGAGAAGAAGAGTTAAAAGCAGAAAGATCTCACTAAAGTATTCTCATAAACGACGCCTTCGTCGTATCATCATCCTCATCGTCACTGTTTCACCATCGAAGCTCTAGGGTTTCAGATTTCCCTTTTAAGATCTCGGCCGATTCGCCCATCATATGTAAAAATCAACACCAAATTTAGATAGAGGAGAAGTAGACGAAGCGATCAAGCTGAAAATCTTGAAGATCGGAGCAATTGCCGCCACGGTCCGCCGTTAGAGCCGCCAAGGGTGATTTCCGGCAAAAGAGGGAAGAAAGAATAATGAGAGAGGAAAAACATTCCTATGAGTGTTTTATTATTTGTTAAGGAATGTTTTTATCTTTTCTTTAATTATTCTGATACATGCTGTGATACGGTGGGAGAACTGACTTGAGTGTTTTGCGTTTGTGTTTGCAAATGTTTCGGTTTAGCAAGAGTCGCCACCGACTTTTTATTTTATCCAAAGGAAAGGTCAAAAAGCACAGAAAATACCTTTGAGATTTTTTCTTGAGTTCGGGGGGTAGATTATGAAAAGGGAAGGTGCTAGCACCCTTTTCATCCATGGTTTTCCATGGGCTCTTAGTTACTTGTTTAGATCACTTGCTTTGCTTTTCCAATTGTTTTAAATGGTGCTTTGTGTGGTTTTGAAAGTATTTTGAAAAGAGGCCATCATTTTGGCAATCTTTGTAATGATTCTTGTTTGAAGAATGTATACAAAGATGTTTGTCTTTTGAAAAATGTTTCAATGTTTGAAAGTTTGTTTGGAAATTGTTTTGAAATGTGTTGTGTGTTTTTGAAAATATCAAGGATGGTTTGCAAATTTAATCAAGTAACTAGAAGCATCTACCTACTCAAAAGTATTTCCTACACATTTTTAACCCTTTAACATTGTTGTTTTACCATTGTATTTGGTAAATAACCCTATCTTTGGATGTTAAACGGGACAGGCGTGGGTCATCGTATGACCATGATAACAATATTGCCAAGTATATTTAGCAAGTTTTGAGGGACTTAAGATCATTTTTGTTTAGGCGACATTTTGATAGCGTCATCGAGGGACTATGATCTTTTTGTTTTTGCATTGATTTTGCCAAGATACCTAGCATGCATACCATGGCCATGTTTTAAGGAAACAAAGTGGATGAAACCCTAGGGGTGCTTGTGTGCAATGTGTTTTCATTTTTCATGCATTTTTGTCTTGTATTAAGTCATGCTATTTGTTTGATTTTTGGTCTTTGCATACAAAATCCTAATTTACTATCATGGTATATGAAAGTAATAAAATGCGTAAAGTAAATCTAAACTATTACAACATTATTATGCGGAGGGGGGTACAAGTTTTGAATAGGGGGATATTGATCAAAATAAAACGCTAAAACTATTACAACCATATTGAATTTATTGTACAAATAAATAAATAAACAAGTATTTAAATATGGAATAAATTATAAATATGCAAAAATGTTTTTTTGTAATTGTTTTATGTATGAGAAAATAAATTTATTTATGTCTTAAAAATAAGAAAAAAATAAAATGATTATTTTTGAAAGGGTGAAAACCCTAATTTTTGTTTTAAGAAAATATATATTCTAATATTATTTATTTCATTTATGCACAAGAAAATAAATAAAAATATATTCAAAATGTTAAAAAATTAAATATTGTATGAAAATATTATTTTAAGTGTATAAATAATAAAAAATAAAATGTATGATATTTTTATATTATTTATAAGTTTTATTTAGAAAAATAAGTTATATTATTATTAATAAACTATTTTTATGCCCAAAAAAATAATGAAAATAATAAAATAAAATGCAAAAAATAATGAAAATATTTTTGAGATTTTTATTTGTTTAGAAAAAATAAATAAAGTCGGAAAATATAAAAGAAATGAAAAATATACAAAAATATAGAAAATGGGCCAAGAGGGTGCAAAAAGGAAAAAGGGTGGTGTGAAAAGTAGAAACAGCAAGCCCAAGCCCAATGTTCACTTCATCCCTGACCTCCAGACCAGAAAAACGTGTGCGCTGCCTTTCAAACTTGTTCTTGCTATTCTTTGCACAAAATCAAAAACTTATAACATGAAAAATGTAGCTCATCATCACACTATTCCAATGATATAAAGAACTTAACCTAACTCTCAAAGACCAAAGAGAATATCATCACCCCTAATTTCTGACCTAAAATTTTCAGCAACTTCAACTATCAAATACTCCTAGCTCAGTCAATATAAATGGAAGTTATGCATATGTACAGTTCAAGCACATTAAGGACTACATTTTTGCTTCACAAACCTAAGCCTAATGATTCCTAAATAAGGAGATAGAACTTTGAAAATTACCTTGTTCATTTGAGTTTGGATATGGCAATGTAGCAACTTTGAGTGAGGCCTGAAGTTCTTTTGAGCTTGCTTGAAGTTCCCTCAACCTTTCCCAATGCTCAACTTGCTTTGAAATGGCTTGAATCTTCTTGTAGAAGTCAACCTGCAAAGTCAGAAATTGAAAATGGTGAAGCACGAAACAGAGGTTACATTTGCTTGAGAAAGGTCTGGACAGCTTAGGTGTGATGTATGGAATGTGTTTGAAGCCTTGAAACAAAAAACGCACGAGTGAAATTTGTTTTGGCTAGTGATCTGCAGAGGTTGCCCTGTTTTGGCAGAAATGATGATTTTGGTGTTTTAGGGTGTTTGCAATGCTATGAGCTCGTGTATTGGCTTGTTACAATATTCTGAACTTGTTTCAAATGATAGCAAAGCTTGGTTTTATCAGATAGAAGAGATATGATGACTTTTGCAAGTTGGCTTGTTTTTGAAGAAAAGTTGAGTTGACAAAGCTCAAAGCCTGCACAGGCTAGCTTGAGGTATGAACATAGTTGGTGTACTTTGCCTCAAGTTTGTGGATCTTGTTTGTAGCCAAAGATCAGGTTCAATGCTCAAGGAATACAAAGTTGCAAAAAAGCAAGCTTTATGAAAATGGTATTGTTACCTTTATGCCATAAATGGGTTAATTCATTGTGCAAAGTTCCATAGCTCAGAACAAAACCATTGTCCAATGTATTTGCGTTAAATTAAGGAGTTTGGAAAGGATTAAGACCTTTAAAACAAGTACAAGCATGCTTAGGACAGATTTGCAACTTGTAACAATGTGAAAAATGCCATGGACAAAAGTGATGATTTGCCATTTTCATTCATTCGATTCTCCCTAACCATAAATGATCTTGGAGAGTTCTTGGATATTTTGGAAAGCTTGTAACATGATATACAATCTATCTTTGAAATGCATTTTGAGATTCCACTTGGAACTAGGTGAAAAGTTTCCATGGAGTTAGGTCAAAAACCTGCCTAAACTAGGGCAAAATTTCACTAAGTTAAAAAGTTTATGGACCCTTATTCACAAAATCATAACTTGAGATCCAAGCATCTTTTGGGAAAACTTTTTTAATCAAAGTTGTATATTTTGTGGAGGACTACAACTTTCATGTTGGAAGTTTTCTTTGAATCCAATTTCATCATTGTGAAAAAGTTGGGAAAAAATAAGAAATTTTCATAACTTAGAAAATTTCTAAGTTATGAAAATTTTCAAACTTAAACCCTAATTTTCAAAATTAGGTTTCTTGGTCAACAAGTTTCATGTTTTGACACATCTTGATGAAAAATGACCCTTGACACTTGATTTTGACCAAAAAGTCAAAGTTTGACTTTTCAGTGTACAGTTGATTTTTGATCAGTTGACTGGAAAATTCATCTGTCAATCCAATGCATTTGAGATCTTTTGAACCTTGTGATTAGGTAAATATGATGCCATTGAGTCCTTGAAACCATGCTTGAACCCAATTTGCCATTGGCTAGGTGAATAATCAGAAATTACCCTTCTACAGTCAAAACCCTAATTTTGACCATTTTGCCCTTTTGATGATCTGATCAAATTTCTTGAGGAGTTGTGGTCCAAACTTGATCAAATGGTTCATATGAGACTATAATGTTGATGTTGATCAAAAATTATGAGGTTTGACTGTAAATTGGCCATGGTTGACTTTTTCCCCAATACAGTTGATTTTTAGGTTAACTGTCCAATTGACTGGGCAAAAATTTGATTCAAAGCTTGAAACTTGGTATGAGCAATCTTAGGAGTCCAATATGAAGTATGAAAGTCACATGAGGCATTGGAAGTCCAAAATTCCTTGTGCAAACTCAAACCCTAATTTTAGGTCATCAGTGCAAGGAGATGTCTTGAGCTGAGCAAACCCTAATTTGGTCTTGAGTCCAAGAAGTCTTATGAGGGAAATCTTGATAAAATGAGAGGGAAAATTTTGGGGTACAACAGTTGCCCCTGTTCAATCTTCTTGAACCTGAAGAGTTAGATTGGCGAGTTTGTCGTTCGTGACTCGAAGGTAAAAGATAATTGGACACCAGAGTGCCCGTAAATTTGCACTCGTCAAAATGTAGTTGAGGGAATGGGCTTAAAGATGCCATTTGGAGATGTGAGAGAAACTTGTTGGAGATGGGCTTAAAGATTCCATCCAAGAATGTCTGCTGAATTGTAAGTAGTAAGTCAGAAGAATGAGTATCAGAATGGTATCTGCGTCTGGAACGTATCTGAACTGTATCTGGAGACTGGATCTGTATGAGCAATGGAATGGCGTCCGTGTCTGGAGCGTATCCGAGCTGTAACTATATTTGATTCTGAATGAATAGCAGAATGACTTTTGTGTCTGGAGTGTATCTGTATTATATCTGAATCTGATTTCTGAGTATGAGACAGAATAGCATCCGTGTCTGGAGCATCTCTGGGTTGGGGAAAAAGTCAGAATAAGTGACAGAATGGCAACCGTGTATGGAGCATATCTGAACTGTATCTGAAGTTGAGATCTGTATGAGTAGCAGAATGACTTCCGTGTCTGGAGTATATCAGTACTGTAACTGGGATCTGAATAAGTGACAGAATGACTTCCATGTCTGGAGTGTATCCGTACTTGAAATTGATAGTTGAATCTGAATGAGAAATAGAATGTGTTCCATATCTAGAGCGTATCTGATCTGTATCATGATTGTTGAAGTCTGAATGAGTAATGGAATGACTTCCGTGTTTGGAGTGTATTTGTTCTGTATCTGAACTTTGAATTCTGAATGAGTAATGGAATGACTTCCGTGTTTGGAGTGTATCTGTATTGTATCTTGAATAAGAGATCTGAATGAGTAACAGAATGACTTCCGCGTCTGGAGTGTATCCGTACTGTATCTGAAATCTGAATATTTGTTAAGAATAGTTGTTAATCTTATCCTGAAAAGGGTAAAATGTTAGCTGAAACACAAAGTTATGTTGCATGAAATGTATGATCCAATAAAATGTGTTTTATCAATGTTTATGATATATGAATGTAATGTATGCGCATGTAAGCTGATTTGATGTATTGCTGAGGAAAATAAATCCTTGATGGCTAGGGATAATGAAATCCTTGACTGCTGCCGAGGAAAATAAATCCATGACCGCTACTTGAGATTCAAAATCTTTGACAACTTCTGTGGGGATGTGAGGATCCTTCATGTCTTGAAGTTGGAGTATTGACAAAAATTCTGCTTGGGGAAGTAATGCCATGTACTGCCTGAGAAATCTGCTTGGAGAATTCAGAGAACTTTGAAGACTTCTACTGGGGGTTAAATAATGGGAATCCTTACTCGGCTGGGGAATAGGGAAAATTTTGATGATTTCTGCGGGGAACTAAGAATGAGAATCTTCATTCTGTTGAGGAATTTGAATCCTTGAGGACTTCATACTGGGAGTCAAGAATTAGAATCTTCGATCTGCAGGGGATTAAAAATTCTGACAAATTCATGCTGGGGAGTAATGAAGACTCTGGCAACTTCACTGGGGAAATGAGAATGAGAATCTTCAATCTGCTAGGGGATGAAAAACTTTGTGGGGAGTAGCTATACTGCTGGGGAGTAGCTATCCTGCTAGAGAGTAAGTTCAGGAGTCTGGGAAAAAGCTTATTCTTGTTTGGAGAAAGTTCAGGAGTTTGGGTTGTATGCCACTTTACTGGGGAATTATCCTAGTTTGGGGATAAGACAAAAGTTAACTGTTATCTGGTTGATTCTCAAATTTTAAGACAAAACTTGTTGGTGAAATCTGGAGAAACTGAATGGTTCCCGTTGGGGATTGGTAGATGGAAATTTGACTTGACTGGGGAAGAAGGTTTCATCTCCGCTGAGGGTCTGTAGTTCAAAGTTTTTGCTCCTCTGGGGATTGGGAGTTTGTAGACTTAACTCTGATGGGAATTGAAGATTTTGAAATTATAATTCCGTTGGGGATATGTATTTCAAGACTTTTAGCTCCGCTGAGGATCTAGATGATGTACTGCAGGGGATTTCTCTTGGAATAGTTTGAAGACGTTTTCCTATACTTTCAACCTGTCAGTAATTATTCTTTCCCATTTCGTTTATTTGTAAACGGTGATTATATTCAAATGCATATGCTCATTAATAAATCATTGGACTTTTTCAAATAAAACACAAGTGTAAAAAAAGAAGAAAAGGCAAATAGTTTTCTGCACTTTGAAGTATCTTTATATTAACTGTGTGTAAGTAATTTGTACAAAGGAGACATACATCCTAGTAAGAGAATGTTGTCATAAAAATGAGAAAAAATTATACAAAGAAAGATGGCTATGTGTAAAAATTCCGTGGGGTTCCCATTCTGCTATAGCCTTCGTAACTCTGAATATCTTGTCCATTCGTTGCTTCGTCCGAAAATGATTGAGTTGATCAGAAGCCCGGAGCTTGTCCTTAAAGTGATCCGACGAGACATAGTCATACGCTTTAATTCCCTAACTTTTTCCTGGACCGCCCTTTCGGGTTTTCGATCCACCGGGAAACCCTTTTTTGCCCAAGTCGCCCTTTCGGGTTTTCAACTTGCCGGGTGTACATATTTTTTTTTGTTTTATCCCTAACTTTTGCCTGAACCTCCCTTTCGGGTTTTCGATTCACCGGGATGCCCTTTTTTGCCTAGGTGTGTCAACCTAGCGGGTCATTTATGCGTAGTATCTTTTGACTATGTCTGTGTTTACAGGGTGCGGCAGGTCGTCGCCGTCCATGGTGGTTAATATCATTGCCCCACCAGAAAAGATGTTCTTGATTATAAATGGTCCTTCGTAGGTAGGAGTCCATTTTCCCCTGGGATCACTTTGCGGCAAGATGATCCGCTTGATTACAAGATCTCCAACTTGATATACCTGACGCCTGACTTTCTTGGTTAAAGCCTTGATCATCCGTTTTTGATACGTCTGACTGTGGCAAACAACAGTAAGTCGCTTTTCATCAATCAATTTAAGTTGATCAAGATGGGTCTGAATCCAATAGTCTTCACTCAAACCAGCATCCTTCATGATTCTCAAGGAGGGAATCTGAACCTCGATAGGTAAAACAGCCTCCATGCCATATACCAAAGAATAGGGTGTTGCCCCAATTGATGTACGCGCCGTGGTACGTTACCCGCGGAGAGAAAACGGTAACATTTCATGCCAGTCCTTGTTGGTGACTGTCATCTTTTGTATGATCTTCTTGTTATTTTTATTCGCAGCTTCGACAGCATCGTTCATCTTCGGCCAATAGGGAGATGAATTATGATGTTGAATCTGGAACTGCTCGCACAAGGTAGTGATCATAGTGTTGTTAAGGTTTGTACCATTGTCAGTGATGATCCTTTCGGGGATGTCGTACCGACAAATGAGGTTCTGCTTGATGAAGCGGGAAACAACATTCTTTGTGACAGATGTGAAGGAAGCTGCTTCGACCTATTTGGTAAAGTAATCAATGGCCACCAGAATGAAGCAGTGTCCATTGGATGTTATAGGCTTGATCTCTCCAATCATGTTGATTCCCCACATAGCGAATGGCCAAGGAGCTGTTAAGACATTGAGAGGAACTGGAGGTATATGTATCTTGTCCACATAGATTTCACATTTGTGACAAGTCCTGGAATGTTGATAGCAGTCAGCTTCCATGGTATACCAGTAATAGCCTGCCCTTAGAATCTTCTTAGCCATCATATGTCTGCGAGAGTGAGTGCCAAAGGTACCATTGTGCAGTTCAGCCATGATCTGTTCAGCTTCAATCTTATCCACACAATGGAGCAGGACACAATCATGATTGCGCTTGTATAGGATACCATTGCTTAGGAAGAACTTGGCAGACAATCTCCTCAAGAACTTTTTGTCGTTGACTGAAGCTCCTTAAAGATATTCTTGAGCCTTGAGATACCTTTTGACTTCATGAAACCAAGGTTGGTCCACTACTTCTTCGGTATTAATCTCGTGACAATGTGCAGGTTCGTCCATCCGTTCAATGGTGATCTGGGGAGCCTCATTATCCCATTTAAGTTTAAACATGGATGACATTGTAGCTAGAGCATCTGCTAGCTGATTCTCTTCTCGTGGGAAGTGCTTGAAGGAAATCTGCTCGAAATGTGGTAACAATGTCAAGACATGTTCTTTGTAAGGGATGAGGTTGGGATGTTTAGTGTCCCACTCTCCTTTGATCTGACTGATGACCAAAGCGGAGTCCCCAAACACAATCAAAGATTTGATCCCCAAGTCTATAGCAGCCTTGAGTCCAAAAATGCAAGCTTCATACTCGGCCATGTTGTTGGTGCAGCTGAAACAAAGTCTGGCAGTGAAAGGAGTATGGCAACCTTCTGGAGAGATAAGTATCACGCTGATACTGTTGCCAAGTGCGTTGGAGGCACCATCAAAGTACAGGGCCCATCGGGATCCTTGTTCAGGTCTGTCATATGCTCTGAAATCTTCAACGTTGTTCAATGTCATAATGTCTTTGTCGGGGAAGTCAAACTTCATGGATTGGTAATCTTCGACAGCTTGATGAGCCAGATGGTCAGCTAGCACACTCTCCTTTATAGCTTTTTGGGTCGTGTATTGTATATCGTATTCTGTCAGGATCATCTGCCACCTAGCTATCCTTCCAGACAAAGCAGGCTTATTAAAGATGTACTTGATCGGATCCATCTTAGATATCAGCAAAGTGGTATGAGTCAACATATATTGCCTTAACCGGCGAGCAGCCCATACCAAAGTGCAGCAAGTTTTCTCGAGCAGTGAGTATCGAGTCTCACAGTCGGTAAACTTTTTACTAAGGTAATAAATGGCATGCTCTTTTCGGCCAGACTCGTCATGTTGGCCCAGTACGCACCCCCATTGAATTCTCTAGGACGGTCAGATACATGATTAGCGGTCTTCCTTCGACGGGTGGCATCAAGATAGGAGGTTCTAGAAAATACTCCTTGATTTTATCGAAAGCAATTTGACAGTCATCATTCCATTTAACCACCTGATCTTTCTTCAATAGCTTGAAGATTGGCTCACAGGTAAATTTTTGGTGAGAGATGAACCTAGCAATGTAGTTTAGGCATCCCAAGAAACCTCTGACCTCCTTCTCAGTGTGAGGAGCAGGCATTTCTTGTATAGCTTTGACTTTGGCAGGATCAACCTCGATGTCTTTGTTGCTGACAATGAAACCCAAGAGTTTACTGGATCGGACTCTGAATGTGCACTTGTTAGGGTTTAATTTGAGCTTGTACTCCTTCAACCTGACAAACAGCTTTTGCAAATGGTCGAGGTGTTCTTCTTCCGTCTGTGATCGGGATATCATTTCGTCTACATAGACCTCTATCTCATGATGTATCATATCATGAAACAAAGCCACCATGGCACGTTGATAGGTTTCCCCGGCATTCTTCAGTCCGAATGGCATCACTTTGTAGAAGAGCGTACCCCACTGTGTAACAAAAGTAGTTTTCTCCATGTCTTCAGGTGCCATTTTGATCTGGTTGTAACCTGAAAATCCATCCATGAAAGAAAATACCTTGTGTTGAGTTGTGTTGTCGACCAAGATGTCAATGTGCGGAAGTGGAAAGTCATCTTTAGGGCTGGCCCTATTTAAGTCTCTGTAATCCACACACATTATCACTTTTCCGTCCTTCTTAGGCACAGGCACAATGTTAGTAACCCATTGTGGATAGGAGGTAACAGCAAGAAATCCAGCATTGAACTACTTCATAACTTCTGCTTTGATCTTTTCTGACATGTCGGGCCTCATGCGGCAGACTTTCTGTTTGATTGGTGGACAGTCTTCTCTTGTGGGCAGACGGTGAACCACAATATCTATATCGAGTCCCGACATGTCTTCGTAATACCAGGCGAAGATCTCAACATATTCATTCAAAAGCTGAATTAAGTGCTCCTTGACACTTGGCTCTAGGTTGGCACCCACTCTGACTTCTTTTTTGTCTTCCTCAATACCCAAGTTGATTGTCTCTAACAGCTCCTCATGAGGCAGAATAGCCCTTTCTTCCTGTTGTAGCAGCCTAGCCAATTCTCCCGGCACCTCACAGTCTTCCTCACCTTCGTATTTGGCATGGTAGACCAGATCTTCAGAGTCACTGAAGGCCATAGCAGAATTGTTACCCATGGAATCCAGAATGGAAGGGTACCTGCATTTGTGAGTGTGGGTGTGTGTAAGGGATATCCATCTTTAAACAAATAAAATGTAAAAAAGAAAGACAATGAACATAAAAGTTTATATGTGAAAACGTCCATGATTCATTAAAATGGCATATGAAGATGAAAAATCAAACCCTTACAAATGGACCTATGTGCCTCGGGTAAGGCACAAGGTTAAAAGTGTACGAATTGTTTGAGAATTATTACAAACCAACAGAAATGTTTGAAAGATAAATTACTGCGGTATGAAAGTAATCGGAACAAAGTCTTTTACCTCCCAGTTGCACAGTCCTTCATCAATAGTAGGGAAAATCCAGTCTTCCAAGTTGATCTCTTCCTCACTATCCTCCAAAGCATTGACTCCATGATGGGTGATCTTCACTGGTGGCCCTCCGGCACGGGAGCGACGCACAGCCTTCTGACTAGCCGAAGTGAAACCCAAGCCGAATTTATCTGATTTGAAAGGAAAGTCAGTAAGTGTGATCGGTGGATCTGGAACTGACTGTTTAACGCTGGTTTGCGAAATGTCGCGGAAGCAAGACTCGCCACCGTCTTTTATTTTCTCCAATATGGACAGGACAAAAGCACAGCAAAATTCCTTATGAGATAGTTTCTCGGTTCGGGAGGTAGATTTATAGAAAGGGAAGGTGTTAGCACTCTTTCTATCCATGGTTATCCATGGGCTCTTAGGTACTTGCTCATTTGTGTTTTCAAAAATGTTTGTTTTTCAAAGTGTGAGTGGGCCTCCAATGTTTACTTGAGTTCGTCACTTTCCAGGCTAAATCGCAGGGACTTAAGTGCAATTTTTGAAGTTGAAATGTGAAAACAAAATGTATCCGGCATCAAGAACTAACTCCTGTCCGAAAATCGGCTCAATCGGATAAACGGTGAATTAGTTATGAATTTTTGAAGTTTCAGCTCAGACAAACTTATTTTGGGCTCCAGTGTCGACTCTGACACGTTCTTCAATAAAAAACTGGTATTGATCGGAGCATAATCCGGTCTCGACTTTTGAAGCAAAGTTGTAGATCTATGAATCAATAACTTTGTGTAAAAATATGAGCCCAATCCGATAAAAATTGACCGAGTTATGAATTTTCGAAGTTTCGGCCCACATGAAATAATATTCAGCATTCAGGATTTTCAGCGTGCCACGCACTCTGAGCAAACAATGAAGGCATTTTCAATACCGTTTGAACTCAATACCTTCTGTGAAAATGTAGTCAACTCAATTTGTGAAATTTTGGCGCCGGAACCAGCTCGATACGATGAAAATCGACCAAGTTATGATTTTTTGAACATGACGCAAATAAACTTGTCACAAATTTTCTGTGCAAAAATACTTGATAAATCCACATTTTTGAAGACCTTCTGATCGAAATTGGCTTCCAGCCGTGATAAATGAAAACGTAGATAATGTCAAGACGGAATTTTGGCCACCGGAACGGGTTGAAAACGAGCCACGATCTTCAAGTTATGAATTTTTAGCGCGTAAAAACTGCACTTTCAGCACACTTTTTCACCATATTTCTTCAAGAAAACTCGCACATTCGGATACCTTCTTTAAAGAATTGACTCTTGAGCCGAACCTGAATTTGAGAATACGTTATCAGAGATATCTTGGCGAAAGAATACCTGAATATGACGCGCCGGGTTGGACTTGTGAATTTTTCTTGAAATATTTTGAGAAATATGGGAGGGCAAATTTTGGGGTACAACAGTTGCCCCTGTTCAATCTTCTTAAACCTGAGGATGTAGATTGGCTTGCGTGCCTTTCGTGATCCGATGGTGGAAGATGATTGAACACTAGAGTGCCCAGAAATTTGCGCTCACATAGTAAAGTATCAGCAGCATGATGGCGGGAATGGGCTTATAGATGCCATTTGGAGATACGATGGATAGGGGGATGGGCTTATAGATGCCATCTGGAGGTGTCGATCGCGTAAGAGATTCCTTAGCGAGAACTTGCGTACCTGAAAAATAAAATAATTACCTGGCCTGTTACAGGAGTTGATCTTCAAACTCTTTATGCAGATGTGCCCTGGCTGGATACAGGTATCGAATCTTTAAACTCTTCAGACGTGCCCTGGCAAGATACAGGAATCGAGTCCGGAGAATATAGTCGTCAACAGATACACCCTAGCGAGATATAGGAATCGGATCTTCAAACTCTTCAGACGTGCCCTGGCAGGATACAGGAATCGAGTCTGGAATTAGTCATCAACAGATACACCCTGGCAAGATACAGGAATCTGATCTTCAAACTCTTCAGACGTGCCCTGGCAGGATACAGGAATCGAGTCTGGAATTAGTCGTCAATAGATACACCCTAGCAAGATACAGGAATCGGATCTTCGAACTCTTCAGACGTGCCCTGGCAAGATACAGGAATCGAGTCTGGAGCTTCAAAAGGTTTTTGTTGATAATGATGTGATGAATGAATCAGGGACGGTTACTACCTCAACGGGACGATGAGAGAACCTTGGACGATTACTATCTCAATGGGACGATGAGAGAACCTTGGACGATTACTACCTCAACGGGATGATGAGAGAACCTTTGGGAGATTACTACCTCAACGGGACGATGAGAGAACCTTTGGGCGATTACTACCTCAACGGGACGATGAGAGAACCTTGGACGATTACTACCTCAACGGGACGATGAGAGAACCTTTGGGTGATTACTACCTCAACGGGACGATGAGAGAACCTTTGGGCGATTACTACCTCAACGGGACGATGAGAGAACCTTGGACGATTACTACCTCAACGGGACGATGAGAGAACCTTGGACGATTACTACCTCAACGGGACGATGAGAGAACCTTTGGGCGATTACTACCTCAACGGGACGATGAGAGAACCTTGGACGATTACTACCTCAACGGGATGATGAGAGAACCTTTGGGCGATTACTACCTCAACGGGACGATGAGAGAACCTTTGGGCGATTACTACCTCAACAGGACGATGAGAGAACCTTTTGGCGATTACTACCTCAACGGGACGATGATAGAACCTTTGGGCGATTACTACCTCAACGGGACGATGAGAGAACCTTTGAGAGATTACTACCTCAACGGGACGATGAGAGAACCTTTGGGCGATTACTACCTCAACGGGACGATGAGAGAACCTTTGGGCGATTACTACCTCAACAGAATGATGAAGGAATCTTGGACGTCTTCTACTTCAAAAGGTAAAGACTTTTATCTGTTGATCGTTCTTTTCCTGAAAAAATAACGAGGTAGTTGTATGCAATGTCATAATGTATGACATGCATGATGTCATGATCTTCTCAAAAATAAATGAGATTGGGGTGATACGATGCGTGTATGCATGTATCATAATGTATGACAAGGTGATGTTTATGAATGTATTTTCGTCTAGGAAAATAAATCCTTGACGGGTGCCGGGAAGTTGAATCCTGGGCTGATATGGAAGAGTAGAGCTCTGTTTCCGCTGGGGGTGATGGTTGCAAGAATACCGGTAGAAGAAGATGACTCCATTAGGGAACAAACTTGGCGAATAGATTACTCTGCGGGGAATGCTCTGTGGGGAGAGGAATACTTCGCTGAGGTTGATGATAACTCCACTGGGGATTCCATTGGTAAGTCATGTTGGGAGATCTGATGAACTCCGCTGGGGATAGGAAGACTTTGCCGGGGACGATCTCTCCGTGGCAATTGGCTGAGGATAACCCAGTTATATCCTGGTGGGGAAATAAACTTTGAATAATGTCGGGGGAGCGTTCGTACTATGCGGATGACAAGCTTCCAGAATCTACTGGGGATAAGCTTTAAGACCTGCTGGGGATATGGATTCCACTTTCCTGGGGAAACTTTTGGACTGGACTCTCCTGGGGAATTTTTTTTGAGATGTACTGGGGAAGTGGCTCCACCGAATGTCTGGTATTCTGCCGGGGAACAATCTTAGATCAGGACTGCCGGGGATGCTTGTTAAGAATGTTTGTATACTCCGCTGGGGAATGTTGAGATCCGCGGGGGATAATCCAACTTCCTTGAGGTTGATAGTGGACTAACTCTGCTTGGGGAGAGTATCGCTGACTTGCTGGCTCACTCTCTGGGGAATTAAGATATCTTGGTCATGTTTTTCAACCGAACCTAACTTTGTACCTTGGTGGACAGATCAATTAGATCGCTTAGACAACTCATTATTGCCCCTGTTTCTAATGTGGGAGAGGAAGATACCTGTGGAGGTGCTTGATGACTGCCGATTTGACAAATCTTCTTCTGGTAGGCAAGTGACGAGATGACAGGACATAGTTGTACGATCTGATCCCTAATTTTTGCCTGGACCGCCCTTTCAGGTTTTCAGTCCACCGGGATACCCATTTTTGCCCAAGCCGCCTTTTCAGGTTTTCGACTTGCCGGGTGTACAGATTTTTCATTTTCATCCCTTATTTTGCCCGAACCCTTTTGGTTCGCCGGGAAGCCCTTATTTTTGCCTAGGTGTGTCAACCTAGCGGGTCTTTGATTGTGCGTAGTATTTTTTCGACTATGGCCACACTCTCAGGATGTAGGGAGGTGCCCCTGTCAGTAGCATTGTGTAGCCATATTACCAGAAGATGTCTGATCGTGCAAGATTTGTTGCTGGAATTCCTGTCCAATGCCCCAAGTGACTTAGGCGGAGATTCGCCCCTGGTTATCTTGGCATTTTGAGAGATTCTCCGAATCTTGACTGAATTGCCCCAGATGATGGACAATAATCACGTCTGCCCCTTGATTGGAAGTGCTTTTGTTCACTAGGTATTCATCATGCGAATTTTCCTGCTGTTCAAACATATAGTTATATGCAAACAATGTTATATCAAAAATGCAAAGCTTATGTCTGTCTTGAAGATTTTGAAAATGCATTCTTTTTCCTAAAACAAGTGAATGTTTGTAAAATGTGATGTCAACTCCGTATTTACCGTAGGCCTTAAGGAGTCAGGATACCTTTCGTAACAGTATGCTTTCGAACTAACCCATGCTTCAGCTAGGACTTTTAAGGGTTGTAACGTGGTCTGGTTCACGGTTTAAGAAACAAAGGATAAAGGCTCAAATTTTATTTGTACCCACCCGTTCTTCGTGATGTTCTACAAACCTAAACTAAGCTAATCGTGCGTTAGACCTTGTTTGAGTCTTTATCCTGATATTCCGGTGATGGTTCGGATGTTGACAGTTTATTTTGAATAGGCAGTCATTTCTTTTCTTTTTGTTGACGGTTTGTAGGACCTCTTTCTTTTTGATTTCGTTATCCCTATTTTTTTTGCCTGAACTGTTTCTTTTTGTATTTACAGTCAGCGGGATGCCCCAGTTTTGTAAGTCTCCTTCATAGGTTTTGACTTATTGGGCTTTAGTTTTTTTTTGTTTTGGTAATGACTGCCTGTCTTTATGATTATTCGGAACCATCATTGTCTTTTGTTTTGTAAGGACCTCTTTGGTGCCATTCGTTATGCACTTGGATCAACTAAGAGAACTACCCTGCCCCAGGTTATGATTAAGGGTTTTAATTTTCGAAAAGAAAAACTCCTACTTCTTTGGCTCAAAGGGGTTGACGAGGGATTATCTTCCTTATTACTCCAGTGTTTAGGAATTGAAACAATGCATGTACCTCATCAGCAGGGTCCGTTCAAAAGCATACTGTAGAGATCGTGGTATCGTTTTCGTCATCCTCCCTCAAGAGGCTTAGAATTGTTAACTGAGCGTTGAACATCACAAAAATATGAAAACAGTTTTAAGCATAGTAAACATAATTACTTCAAAACAGACACGTGTAATGCATTAATGAAATAACAAAGTTTGACATGAATAAAATGTTTGAACGATCAAAGAAAAATACAACTTGAACATTCGAATGAACAAAAGATATTCTCGATGACTTGGTGTAGGATCAGTGTTCAAACTTGACCTCCTTGGCGTCAATCAAATCCTGGATCTTGTTCTTCAAGGTCCAACAGTCGTCGGTGTCATGTCCGAGACTGTCAGAATGGTAGGCACATCTCACACCCGGGTTATACTTGGGAGAGGAAGTATCAGGATTTTTAGGAGGATCCTTTAGTGTGATCAGTTTCGCCTTCAGCAATTGTTGTAGTGCCTGAGACAAAGGCATGCTGATGTCAGTATACTTCCTATCTTGATACTTTATCCTACGCCTATTGCTCTTTCTTTGTTGAACAGGCGCGGGATCAGAGATCTGGATTGCCCCTACATCATGACGACCCTTTTTACCATGTATAGCATTGGACTCTTTCTTCCCACTGTGGGGCTTTTTCTGAGCATCAGCAGGTGCAGCTTCTTGAATCTTTCCTGATTTTATACCAGCTTCAATTCTCTCCCCGGTCAAGATCAGATCTGTGAACCCAGCAGAAGAATTCCTAATCAGATGGTTGTAGAATGGACCAGACAGGGTCCCCAAGAACAGGTCCACAAGTTCACGATCAGTTAGAGGTGGTTGCACCCTTCCAGCAAGGTCTCTCCACTTTTGGGCGTACTCCTTAAAACCTTCGCCTGATCCTAGCGACATACCTTGGAGTTGGGTACGTGTAAGAGCGAGGTCGGCATTGTACTGGTACTGCTTGTAGAATGCAGTTGCCAAGTCCTCCTAGCTGCGGATGTTGGCTCCATTCAGTTGATAGAACCAGTCGAGTTGAGTTCCCGACAGACTATCCTGAAAGAAGTGAATCCACAAATTCTTGTCAGCCGTGTAGGGCTGGATCCTCCTTGTGTAAGACCTGAGATGCAGCTTAGGACAGGAAGCCCCGTCATATTTTGCAAAAGCAGGTGCCTTGAACTTGTGTGGGATTACTACCCCAAAAGAAAGACCTAGATCTTCGAAGTCTAGGCCGGGCACTTTCTGTATTTCCATAGCACTTAACCGGTCTTCCAGCTGTTTGTACCTGTCCTCAGCTGGAGGGTACTGCTCGTCATTGTAATCGGTCTCGTTGTTGGAGACCACTGGACTAGGAACCTCCCTTTCTTGGGGACTGTCTTTCCCAACAGATGGGGTAGTCTGCTCAACCTCATTTTGTGATCCATTCCCAGATTTGCGTCTAGGGTTGAACAGCACCGTCCTCTTCTTCTTCTTTTTTAAAAGCAGGGTCTTCAGATCTTGCTGCCCCTGGGCCAAATTCATGATCAACTCTTGGAACTGGGCATTCTGAGTCTGGAGAGCCTTGATGGATTGCTCAGTAGATGATTCAGGATTCATGACGATCGGCTGAAATAAACAGCGAAGAAGGTAAGCAACCTGTAAAAGGGATACCTGTAATGCAATGATATGTATGTATGCATGCAATGTTTTCAAGGATCTCGCGGGGTAAACAAGAAGATTGTTAGAGTTTGCATTTTGTAGCTTGATGGAAGGCACTGCATATTGTTGAGAGTCCTTCTTCAAGGGTCAAAGGCTCACCATATTCAGTGGGTCATAGCCCCCTTACTTAAGTCATCATGTCTGGTTTTGATTTCCAAACAACCTTGGTTAGGGGAACCTTATTCAAGAGTCAAAGCTCACCATATCAAGTGGGTCATAGCCTTTGACTCAGATCATCAACCTGGCTAGAGGAAAATAAATCCCCTTTGCCCCTTGCTAGACATTCTGATTCATCATGACCTGCATCACAAGCCCTTGAGATCCTTGAAACGGATTAGTCCTTATGCGGGGTGTATGCAATGGTATGATGTTATGCTATGCATGGGGTAATGTAGGCAAATCCTATTATGAGTCCCAATTAAGGACTGTAAACAAAACCTGCAAGAAACTCAAGTGTCAGATAACAAGCATGCAAATAGTCAAATTGGAAGGCACACAAGTCACACAAGAGAAGCCCTTAGAGTTTAGGCCAGCATGGGGTCTAGGTATTACCCTCTTTCAGTTTGTTGGTTGAGACCTGTCCTATCAGAAGTAACCGGGTTCTAGAGGATCCCAATATCATTGGATTGCTTTCATTGTTCATCGTTTTGATTTAACCACTGAACTGGCGACCGAAATATTCCAAGAAAACAACCCTCAATTGAGTGTAGTATCGAGTATCAACCAACCTCGGACTGCACCAAAGTCAGTTATCTCACTACCCTAAAGAGGCCAAGATGGTTCAATTAAGGTTCCTAAGGTCAGTTGATGCTTCACGACACCACGTGGAGGCCCCGTACTCTCCTTGACTGAACTCAAGGGTTACCGGTACACACCAAAGTGCCACATCAACGTAGCAGACTGCTTCAACCATGCCGGTATACCCCGCACAGTTCCCTCACAGCCTTGTTTCTACTTTCTAAGAAGGTATCCCCAGATCCGAGTTAGGATCTATAGAACTCCCGAGACAGTCCCACAATAATAAAGCAAACAAGCACAACAATTGAAAACACAAGTGATCTATCCTAAGATACACCTCAATTTAAAGTAAATCCCCAGCAGAGTCGCCAGTTATGTGATCGGTGGTTCTGGAACTGACTGTTTAACGCTGGTTCGCGAAATGTCGCGGAAGCAAGAGTCACCACCGTCTTTTATTTTCTCTAATATGGACAGGACAAAAGCACAGCAAAATTCCTTATGAGATAGTTTCTCGGTTCGGGAGGTAGATTTATAGAAAGGGAAGGTGTTAGCACCCTTTCTATCCATGGTTATCCATGGGCTCTTAGATACTTGCTCATTTGTGTTTTCAAAAATGTTTGCTTTTCAAAGTGTGAGTGGGCCTCCAATGTTTACTTGAGTTCGTCACTTTCCAGGCTAAATCGCAGGGACTTAAGTACAATTTTTGAAGTTGAAATATGAAAACAAAATGTAGCCGACATCAAGAACTAACTCCTGTCCGAAAATCGGCTCAATCGGATAAACGGTGAATTAGTTATGAATTTTTGAAGTTTTAGCTCAGACAAACTTATTTTGGGCTCCAGTGTCGACTCTGACACGTTCTTCAATAAAAAACTGGTATTGATCGGAGCATAATCCGGTCTCAACTTTTGAAGCAAAGTTGTAGATCTATGAATCAATGACTTTGTGTAAAAATATGAGCCCAATCCGATAAAAATTGACCGAGTTATGAATTTTCGAAGTTTCGGCCCACATGAAATAATATTCAGCATTCAGGATTTTCAGCGTGTCACGCACTCTGAGCAAAAAATGAAGGCCTTTTCAATACCGTTTGAACTCAATACCTTCTGTGAAAATGTAGTCAACTCAATTTGTGAAATTTTGGCGCCAGAACCAGCTTGATACGATGAAAATCGACCAAGTTATGATTTTCTGAACATGACGCAAATAAACTTCTGTCACAAATTTTCTGTGCGAAAATACTTGATAAATCCATATTTTTGAAGACCTTCTGATTGAAATTGGCTTCCATCCGTGAGAGATGAAAACGTAGATAATATCAAGACGGAATTTTGGCCACCGAAACGGGTTCAAAAAGAGCCACGATCTTCAAGTTATGAATTTTTTAGCGCGTAAAAACTGCACTTTCAGCACACTTTTTCACCATATTTCTTCAAGAAAACTCGCACATTCGGATACCTTCTTTAAAGAATTGACTCTTGAGCCGAACCTGAATTTGAGAATACATTATCAGAGATATCTTGGCGAAAGAATACCTGAATATGACGCGCCGGGTTGGAGTTGTGAATTTTTCTTGAAATATTTTGAGAAATATGGGAGGGCAAATTTTGGGGTACAACAGTAAGCTTCCCCCAGATTATGCTTCCTCCTTCTTCAATCATAGCCCTTGCATCTTTGAGAGACGACATCCGAGACGGAGGTCTGGTAATCATGGGTACATAAGGCACTGTCTTGGTTGCCGCAATCTCCTGAGCTACCTCCTCAAAATGCTGGAAAGGGGTTTCGATGAATTCACCATCCAATTCTACATAGTGGAAAGAATTTAGATGGCTTATCATGTATTCCTCTTCACCATGAACAATTATGATTTCCCCTGGACAGGGTACTTAAGCATTTGATGCAGAGAGTAAGTTACGGCTCCAGCATTGTGAATCCAGGGTCTTCCCAACAAGCAAGAATAGGAAGGACGGATGTCCATCACATAGAATGTAGAGTTGAAGGTTTCAGTTCCCACTTTAATCGGGATGTCCACCTCCCCGTGGACCATCCTTTTAGAACCATCAAAGGCTCTGACAATTATATTGTTGGGCTTCAGGGTTAGGCTTTCATAGTCCAATCTATCCAAGGCTTTCTTCGGCAAGACATTTAAAGATGACCCAGTATCAACCAGAACGTGTGCTAGAGTAGTCCCTCTGCATTCCACCGAGACATGCAAAGCGTCATTATGTTTTCTCCCTTTGGAGGTTAAATCGGCATCGGAGAATCCTAGACCATTGGCAGCTGTTAAGCTAGCTACATATTTCTGGAACTGATCCGTGGAGGTTTCCTGTGGCACGTGGGCCGTCTTCAAGAATCTTATCAAAGCTTTAGCATGAGCCTCTGAACAAAGCAGCAGGGCCAACATAGAGATCTTTGAGGGGGTTTGCCCCAGTTGTTCCATAACATCATAATCGCTTTTCTTGATTATTTTCAAAATCTCTTCTATTTCTTTTTGAGAGGTTTCAGGGATGACCAATGGTTGAGCCCTCGTCCTGACAGGCTCTTCTTGGATCCCTTTCCCTCTGCCATCAATATCAGCAGAGGGGGAAACCACAGGAGTTGCAACTTCTTTAATAATTGGAGTTCTCGCAGATATGTTTACCGGTGCAGGGGTAACCTTAGGAGCAGTTGAGGGTCCGAAGATCGCCTTTGGAGGGGCAATCTTCGGAGAGAAAATTCTTCCACTGCGGGTGATTTTGCTCGTTCCAGCAATGTTTCCAATGTCGGAAGTCTCTTCATCAGAACTCTCTTCAGTTGATTCAATTTGTTTAATATTGTGGTAGTAGATTTCTCCACCATAGTTCCATGGTATCGATTTGTCGGACTTCTATGGGATGGGCCCGAGCATGGTTATCTTCAAAGGTACAGTCTTCGGAGCAGATGTAATCTTAACAGGCCTTTTGGAGACCTTGGAAAGATTGGAGGATATGGTTATTATCGAAACATCATTGACAGGAGTTGGTATAACAGGAGTCTTTTCAAAAAGGATTTCTTGGTTATCCATTAGGCGTTGGATGGCTAACTTCAACAATGGACAGTCGGTTGGTATGGATGAACAAAGGCAGCAATCTTCTTCACACCCTGGGAAAATCCAAGCCTTCAGCAAACTCAACTTGATTATTGGTAGCGGAGTTATCAAATCATCAACAATAGCAACAAAAAGATCCTCTTCAACAGCATGGGCATTGTGGCCATGCCTTGGCATTGGAGCAGAGATTACATTCGGCTTTTCAGGGGCGTCGAATTCAACTTCTTTAGCGTCTATCAAATCCTGAATCTTATTCTTGAGGGCCCAACAATTGTTGGTGTCGTTCCCCAGGCTGTCTGAATGATAAGCACACTTGGCATTCGAATGGTAGTATGGAGAAGAAGTATTCGGGTTCTTAGGGGCTTCTTTCAAACTGGAAAGGTTTAACTTCAAGAGATAGGGTAGAACCTGAGAAGGAGTCATGTTTATCCGGGTGAATTGTCGTACAGGCCTTTCCACCCTTGCTTGGTTGGTTCTTGGTTGATTGTTTTTGGGCTGATCAGCTGCAGACTTCTGAATCATTACGGCCCCCACCGCTGGCCGGCGCTTAACTCTTCCTTGACCTCTTTGGGAGTAGACAGCTGATACTTCCTTCTTTGCTGGAAAAGTATTTTTGATGGCAGCGGAAGCAGATGTATCCTTTTGAATTTTCCCGCTTTTTATGTCGGCTTCAACTCTCTCACCAGTTAGAATCAACTCGGTGAACCCCGCAGAAGAGCTTCCTATCAGGTGGTTAAAGAAAGGACCTGACAGCATCCCCAAGAACATATCAACTAGCTCTCTCTCAGATAGAGGTGGTTGTACTCGTCCTACCAAGTCTCTCCATTTCTGGGCATACTCTTTGAAACCTTCATTTGAGACCATGCCCATACTCTGTAATTGAGTACGGGTTGGTGCTAAGTCCGCATTGTATTGATACTGCTTATAGAATGCAACTTCCAAATCCTCCCAATTATGCACATTAGACCTCTCCAACTGGTAGAACCAATCTAACTGCGTTCCCGACAAATTGTCCTGGAAAAAGTGGACCCATAGGTCTTTGTCAGAAGAATGTGGTTGAATTTTCTTGACATAATATCGTAGGTGTATCTTTGGGAAAGACACCCCATCATACTTAGCAAACAGAGGCACTTTGAATTTAGGAGGGATTACAATTCCAGATACCAACCCTAGCTCTTCAAAGTCCAGCCCGGGCACTCTCTGTATCTCCATGGCAACTAGACGCTCTTCCAAGTTCTTGTATTTGTCATCGGCCAGAGGATACTGTTGTTCAGAGTAATCCTCATCTTCCTATTCTTCAGCTTCAGAATCAGATGGCACTACAACTCCTTTACCCTTTCCTTCACCCTCTTCAGATGTTGATGGGAAATCTAGGACCCTTTTGGCTTAACCTTCAAATCTTTTGCCCAAGGTAGCCACACCAACCCTCTTCTTCTTATTTTTATCTTTTTCCTTTTCTAGCAGAGTTTTGAGCTCCTCCTGCCCCTTGGTCAAGGTCAGAAGTAGCTGTTGGAATTGTAAATTTTGAGCTTGTAAGTCTTTGACCGTTTGTTCAATATCCATCTTGCTGAAATAAACAGCAGAGAGACGAGGAAACTTAGTGTGAAGACCTGTTTATGCATATGATGAATGATATGTATTCATGTAATGCATTCAAGGATTCAGAAATTCAAATTTGTTTTAAACAAAAAAAGAGACACACGTCATATTAATAAGATAGAATTTGTTAGTACATCAATTCCCCATGGGCAAAATAATACAAAATTCTAAGGTAAAAAGACGTTGCGCATCCTCTTTGGTGCAATGTAGGTGTTGAGAGTCTGCTCTTCATGAAGTTGACGAGTGAGTTCTAAAACCTTTTTCTCGCTTGCATAGAATTGGGCTTCAAAAGTATCGCGTTCTCCCTTGAGATGTATCCAACTCCTTTGCAGATCTTCGAGTGATGTTGGGATGTCAGGATGTAGGAGGGTGTATGGAACCTCTCCTTCCATAACAGGCTCTATAATCATAGGGAGAATGTAGGGGTAGGGCATCATAAGACTTTGGGCGTGGGTTCGTACCCACTTGAGGTAAGGCTCAAGGGGGATGGAATTCTTGTGTCCCAAGGTCTTACTATCCACCTTGTTTGGAATCCTCCAAGCTCGGATGAACCTTTGTCGAAGTCCTTGATCGTCGTTGTCGAAGTCAAAAACCAAGTCTGGAATCAACATGTCATGTGGGCCATCCCTTCGGGCATACCCAAATTGTCTCAGAGCTAAGCAGAGGTTGTAGGTGATGCCTCCCCTAATGCCAAGTAGAGGGAAATTAGTGAATTCCCCACAACGGTCGATGATGATAACATTTTCTCTGGATCGAGAACACCAATGGACATCTGAATATGTAAGAGTCATCAATCGTTGTGACCACCTCAAACCTTGCTCATTCTTCAAGACTGATTGGGGAAGATGAGAAATAAACCATCTTGCCAGTAGAGGAGTGCAGCACATGAGAACACCTCTTTTCCTCATTGTTCGAGTGTGAAAAGAGTGCAAGATATCTCCAAGCAATGTAGGCACAGGGTTGCGGGCCATAAAGATTTTGATAGCATTGACATCTATAAGCTGGTCAGGGTTTGGAAACAAGACCAACCCATAGATAAGAAGAGCTACAATCTCCTCAAAAGCTTGCAGGTCTAGAGAATTCTAGCATTCTTGAGCTTTCTCAAACAGGAACTTTGCCAAGAAACCCTTGACACCACTTCTGGTTTCCCAATTACTTATGACATCTGATGGTTGCAAGTGCAAGGCTTGAGAAACATCTTCAGGCTTTGGATCTCTTTCCGTACTATTGAAAGGTAGTTGGTGGAGAATGGGAATCCTCAAGAGTTGAGAAAATTCCTCCAAAGTAGGCACTAGCTGGTAATCAGGAAATGTGAAGCTGTGGTGTAGGGGACCAAAGAACTGAAAGAGAACTTTCACCATGTCTTCCTTTGTGTTAGAGTTGACCAAGTTGAGAAGTCGACCATGTCTCTCAGTGAATGGAGAATACTCTGGAATCTTGGAAGCAAGCTTCTTGAGTTGTCGAGGAATTCTCACAAGATTAACCTGAATAGTTTTCCTGCGAAGTGAATCCATAACCTACAAAACAGGAACAAAGATGAAAATCCAAAATCCTTGAAATGGTTAGTGGATGCATATGATGCTTCATGATGCTCATGATGTTATGCATAAGTATATGTACAAGCAAATCACACAAGTTTCTAGTTTAGGCTTGCATGGGGTTTCATTGGTAAGTACCCTCTTGAAGTTTAGTTGGCTCAACTTGTCCTAGTAATAGTAATCGGGTTCTAAGGAACTCAATATCACTAGATTGTTTTCTGTGTTCATTGTTTCAGTTTAGCCACTTTACTGGCTACCGAAATACTCCAAGAAAACAACCCTTATTGAGTGTAGTATCGAGTATCTACCAACTTCGGACTACACCAAAGCCGGTCATCTCACTACATCCTAAAAGGCCAATATGGTCAAGTAAAGGTTCTAAAAGTCCATTAGTGCTTCATGACATCACTCAGCGGCCCCGTATTCTCTTTGATTGACTCAAAGGCTACTGGTACCCATAAATATGTTGCACTAACATAGCTATTGCTTAGACCATGTCGGTATACCCCGCACAGTTTCCACAATGTATTGCTATTTACCTATGAATGTTTCCTAAATCCAAGTAGAGGATTCAAACCCAAACAATAGAACCAAAGTGTAAAGCATACAAGTCAAACAAGATAAGCATGTAAAGGTGATCTAAAACCCTAAGGTAACCCCACTTTTCTTATTTTTCCCCAGCAGAGTCGCCAGTTCTGTGATACGGTGGGAGAACTGACTTGGGTGTTTTGCGTTTGTGTTCGCAAATGTTTCGGTTTAGCAAGATTCGCCACCAACTTTTTATTTTATCCAAAGGAAAGGTCAAAAAGCACAGGAAATACCTTTGAGATGTTTTCTTGAGTTCGGGGGGTAGATTATGAAAAGGGAAGGTGCTAGCACCCTTTTCATCCATGGTTTTCCATGGGCTCTTAGTTACTTGTTTAGATCACTTGCTTTGATTTTCCAATTGTTTGATATGGTGCTTTGTGTGGTTTTGAAAGTATTTTGAAAAGAGGCCATCATTTTGGCAATCTTTGTAATGATTCTTGTTTGAAGAATGTTTACAAAGATGTTTGTCTTTTGAAAAATGTTTCAATGTTTGAAAGTTTGTTTGGAAATTGTTTCGGAATGTGTTGTGTGTTTTTGAAAATAGCAAGGATGGTTTGCAAATTTGATCAAGTAACTAGAAGCATTTACCTACTCAAAAGTCTTTCCTACACATTTTTAACCCTTTGACATTGTTGTTTTACCATTGTATTTGGTAAACAACCCTATCTTTGGATGTTAAACGGGACAGGCGTGGGTCATCGTATGACCATGATAACAATATTTCCAAGTATCTTTAGCAAGTTTTGAGGGACTTAAGATCATTTTTGTTTAGGCAACATTTTGATAGCGTCATTGAGGGACTATGATCTTTTTGTTTTTGCATTGATTTTGCCAAGATACCTAGCATGCATACCATGGCCATATTTTAAGGCAACAAAGTGGATGAAACCCTAGGGGTGCTTGTGTGCAATGTGTTGTCATTTTTCATGCATTTTTATCTTGTATTAAGTCATGTTATTTGTTTAATTTTTGGTCTTTGCATACAAAACCCTAATTTACTATCATGGTAAATGAAAGCAATAAAATGCGTAAATTAAATCTAAACTATTAAACCATTATTATGGAGAGGGTACAAGTTTTGAATAGGGGGATATTGCTCAAAATAAAACCCTAAAACTATTACAACCATATTGAATTTATTGTACAAATAAATAAATAAACAAGTATTTAAATATGGAATAAATTATAAGTATGCAAAAATGTTTTTTTGTAATTGTTTTATGTATGAGAAAATAAATTTATTTATGTCTTAAAAATAAGAAAAAAATAAAATGATTATTTTTGAAAGGGTGAAAACCCTAATTTTTGTTTTAAGAAAATATATACTCTATTATTATTTATTTCATTTATGCACAAGAAAATAAATAAAAATATATTCAAAATGTTAAAAAATTAAATATTGTATGAAAATATTATTTTAAGTGTATAAATAATAAAAAATAAAATGTATGATATTTTTATATTATTTATAAGTTTTATTTAGAAAAAAAGTTATATTATTATTAATAAACTATTTTTATACCCAAAAAAATAATGAAAATAATAAAATAAAATGCAAAAAATAATGAAAATATTTTTGAGATTTTTATTTGTTTAGAATAAATAAATAAAGTCAGAAAATATAAAAGAAATGAAAAATATACAAAAATATAGAAAATGGGCCAAGGGGGTGCAAAAAGGAAAAATGATGGTGTGAAAAGTAGAAACAGCAAGCCCAAGCCCAATGTTCACTTCATCCTTGACCTCCAGACCAGAAAAACGCGCGCGCTTCCTTTCAAACCTGTTCTTGCTATTCTTTGCACAAAATCAAAAACTTATAACATGAAAAATATAGCTCATCATCACACGATTCCAATGATATAAAGAATTTGACCTAACTCTCAAAGACCAAAGAGAATCTTATCACCCCTAATTTCTGACCTAAAATTTTCAGCAACTTCAACTATTAAATACTCCTAGCTCAGTCAATATAAATGGAAGATATGCATATGTACAGCTCAAGCACACTAAGGACTACATTTTTGCTTCACAAACCTAAGCCTAATGATGCCTAAATAAGGAGATAGAACTTTGAAAATTACCTTGTTCAGTTGAGTTTGGATATGGCAATGTAGCAACTTTGAGTGAGGCCTGAACACTATGCCAAAATTGCATTTAGACAGCGCCACATAGACATCGCTTATGCCATAAGCGCTGCTATAGGTTTTCAGAAGAAAAAAAAATTAAAAAATTAGAGTAAGCGCTGCTAAAGGTATACCTTAGACAGCGCTTACTAAAAGCGCTGCTAAAGGCCTTACCATAGACAACGCTTCCTTTCCCTAAGCGCTGCTATAGGTTTTCGATAAAAAAAATAAAAAAAATAAGAATAAGTGCTGCTAAAGGGTATACCTTAGACAGCGCTTACTAAAAGCGCTGCTAAAGGCTTTACCATAGCCAACGCTTCCTTTCCCTAAGCGCTGCTATAGGTTTTCAATAAATAAAAAATAAAAAAATAAGAATAGACGCTGCTAAAGGGTATACCTTAGATAGCGCTTAATAAAAGCGCTACTAAAGGTGTGATAATGGGTATACCTTAGACAACACTTTTAAGAAGCGCTGCTAAAGGCATTACACTAAAGCGCTGCTAAAGGTAATACCTTTAGTAGCGCTTCTTGAAAGCGCTGTCTAAGGTAATTAAATAATTTCTAAATCCCTAAATTGGTTATCAGAAACCCCACTTTATACAAAACCCCACTTTATACACGCAATTGTTCATCTTCTTCTAACTCGTCTCCTCCCTCCTCACCGTCCAACCGTGGTTCATCTTCTTCTCCAACTCGCTTCCTGATTCGTTGTATCGTTGTAAGCTTCGGATTCTCCGGTTATACGAGGCACGTGGTTCATCTTCTTCTCCAACTCGCTTCAGATTCGTTACCACCATCTCCTCGTGAAGAAGAAGTTTCACAAAACCAGTTTCACTATAAGGTAAAATTTCTTCATCCTTCTATATTTTTTTCTATGGTTAACTCAATGCAAGAACAATGGTCTTCTTCATTTCTTTCTTCATCCTTTTAATTATGAAAGTGATTCTAGCAATTTACACATAAATTTTGGATTGATAGTTGTAGTTACAGTGATTAGTTTACTCTTTCTCCATATTCGTTCAGTTTTCTCCTTCTATTGCAATTATTTAGGTTTCTCTTAGAGTTTAATTGATTTTTTTGAAATCTTCATTGTTGTTCTCCAATTTCTAATTTTTCCGTTTGGATTTTGGAATGTTATTGTGGTATGATAATTGTAATCTAAGATTCTAAATAACAATGTGTCCATGGTTGAGGGTTTTCCATTTCACCAAGAATTTATTTTTAGGTTTTGTATCCCTCTGCCTTCCAGCCCCTGTTTTGTCGTCCAAAGCATTATCATGCTTTTATGCTTTTGTTTTGCTTTTATTGATTCATGGAAGTAAGAATTCTTCCCATCTCCAAACTTTAGCCAATCAATTTTTGCCCTTTGAGTCAAAACATGTTCTTTTAGCTCATGCCATTTTATAAGCTCCTCATTCAACTTTTTTTACATTCTCAATTTTGTGGATGTTCATTCTATCATTATTGAGTTCCTTCTGGGCCTGCAATGGTTATGTTCTAGCCTTTACAACTTTGTTGTTCAAGTTTCACAGGGGTTTACCAGGGTTTTCAAAATGGGTTGTCGTCTTTGCAATTTCTTCCATAGCACATACGTAGATCTACCTCTCATAGGTTCCCTTTATCTATTGCTCAAAACCTCCTCATAACCCTACAGATCGATTACACTATTGATTTACAAAATGCAAAAATCTCTGATGTTATCCAAGAAGAAGATAGCCCAGGCCAGATAAAATCTTGAAAAAGCTCAAATTAATCTTTCTAGAGACATATTCAACAGACATTTGATTGAGGGTGTTAAAAATTGCACAGAGGAGCTGATTAGATGGAATGATACTGAGATAGCTATTCTGAGACAGAGGGCAAATATTAGTTGGCTTAAAGATGGTGATGGTAATTCTTCATTTTTTCATGCATTTGTCAAAGCTAAGAAAAAGTCTGGAAACCTGAACATGTTACTTAAAGAGGTACTATGGCAATTACTCAATCAGATATTGAGAATGAAGTCTTAGGTTTCTATGGTAACTTGATGGGGAGGAAATATGAGAACTTGAGGAGCATAGATATGAGTGTTATGAAGTTGGGCCCAGGCTTAGTAGGGTGTAGAGTGATGGTTTGATCAGTCCTGTTAAGGAGGAAGAAATCTTTTCTGCCCTAAAAGGCATTCATGACCTGTCTGCTCCAGGACTTGATGGTTTTAATTCCAGGCTTTTTAAGCACTACTGGGATATTATAAAAGGAGATCTGACTGTTGCAGTCCATGAATTTTTTGACAAAGGGTACCTGTACAAAGCTTTCAATTGCATTGTTGTTTCTCTCACCCCTAAAAGCAAATCTTCTAGGAGTATAAGGGATTATGGGCCAATTTATGTCTGCACTATTGTTTGCAAGATTATATCCAGAATTTTGACTGCTAGATTAGGGCATGTTATTTGTAAAATTGTTAACCCAAATCAGGCTGCTTTTATCCCAAGGAAGCAAACCCATAGTCACATTCTTTTAGTGTTTGAATTGATTAAAGGGTACAACAGGAATAGTGGCCCTCCTAGATGTATGGTGTAGTTAGACATGCATAAGGCTTATGACATGATCTCTTAGAAAGCTTTATAAAATATCATGCAGGAAATTGGTATGGCCTCTAAGTTCATTTGCTGGATAATAATTGTAGTCTCCTTTGTTTCCTACAGATTCAGTCTCAATGGTTAATTATTACTACATCAAAGACCAAAGCATTGAAGAGGTGAAATCCAAAACAAATAGCACTTGGATCATGAGGAAAATCTTATAGCAGAAGGATTTTATTGTTAATAATCCAACTGTTTGGGCAGATATGAACCTGAAATAGAAATTCAGAATGAAAGAGGTTTATCTCACCTTATGCAATTGCCCTGATGTGACTTGGTATAGGCTGCTTAAAAATAATCCTGCTAGACCCAGATCGAAGGTTTTTTTTTTGCTTGCATGTCATCAAAGGCTAGCTACTAGATGTAGATTGTTCAAATTTGGGATGGTTGCTAATAAGGATTGTGCCTTCTGCAGCAAAGAGGAATCTATTATGAATTTGTTGTTTGATTGTCATAAGCTTAATCATATCTGGAGTAATATTCTGGCCTAGATTCATCAGTCCCATGTTCCAAAAAGTTGGGATATTGAGCTTCGCTGGACTATTGCGCATGGGAAGGTTAAAGGGTATAAAGCCTCCTTGCTCAAGCTGGCTATTGTTAAGACTGTCTATGGCATATGGAACTACGGGAATGAAACATTTTTTGGTGCTATGAGTAATATGGAACTTAAATCTAGCTTTCTTCCTATAGGTCTTCTCATAGCAATTCAAACATAGTAGAGAACGGTGTGACGCACTAGGAGACATGATATTTAAAGTTTTCTCCATGTTACTTTGCAGCCAAGCTACATTGGACAAGACTCTATTTGTTCTAGAGTAGATATCCCTCTCACTTTTCTTGTTTGACCATGTGTAGTAATCTCCTATTCTATCCATTTCATACAACCGTATGAGCATCATCATGTTGGTCAAGTCATCATATTTATGTTCAGTTGCTGGTTTCCCTCCAATTTTGTCTTGAGTTTTCAACACATTGTTGAAGTTCCTAATTAAGAACCAAGGCCCCTGGTTCTAGAAGTGCACTTCCAATATGTCCTTCCACAAAATTTTCCTTTGTTCTAGCTGGTTACATGCATATACAACAAACATACAATTTAGGAAGTTACCCTGTTAATCATAAACACCACAATATATTAGTTGGTTAGTACTTTTTACATGTTTAACATCAACTCTATTTTCATCCCACTCCAGCCATATCCTTCCATTATCATGTTTGTTGTAATTATCTATATAGAGACCTCTGAGCTTGAGTTTGTCTCTAATAGTTTGGGCATTTATATTCTTCACTCTAGTTTCAATCAAAATAGTGATTTTAGGGTTGAGAATTTGGATCCGGGAGCTAATCTCTCTAATCTTGAAATACTCACCAGCATTTTTATTTTATGTCAATTTTAATATATCTTATATTTCTGCACAGCAATTAACTGAGTTGGTTTAACGAGACTAATGAATTTGATGTATTGTTTTTACAATGAATGATACAGGAAATCAAGATGTTAGAATAGTGCATCACCAGAATTTGAATAAGAGAATTCTACTAGCATTGATTGCTTCTTCTGCTCTTGCTGGAATCTTCATCTTCTTATTGTTTTTCTTCTTACGGCAAAATAGAAAATTAACAATCTCCGCGAGTAAAAGCCGAGGAACCTTAGGTATTATGGTTTCTATTCTCTCTTTTGAAACTTTTATTTTGATTTTTTTTTAAATCTAAGATATATTATGGACTAGTCAAAATACTTGTAATGGGTTTAATAATCTTAGATTTCTCAATGATGGGAGAAGAATAAGATAGTGGAGGACTGAGTTTGTACATAGCAGAGACAAACCGAGTCATAACAAAGCATAACTAGGAGATGGATGGGGAGTAGGAAAAAACTGAGGATCGATGACTTGTGTCCTGCCTGTAATATAATAAGTGGTGCTTCAATTTAAAGTTGTAATCTCCTATAACTAATCCATCATCAAAAGATATATCTATAATTCTCTTAAGAATAAAATTTCAATCTCATACAATTCTTTTTAACAATAAAGTTCTAATCTCCTATAACTAATCTATCATGAAAAGTATCCTACAATTTCTCTTAATATTTACCGCACAGCTTCTAACATGTTGATAGAGTTAATTAATTTAATAAAAGTATAATGTCTTTTAACATGTTGAAGTGTCAATTACATCTGTAGATGATTATTTTCAACTAGAATATATCCATAATTCTATTTAAGAAATATTGTATGCTTAGCTCATGTAGACATGCCTGCAAGGAACAAAGGAATCACATCATGTAAATCCCCCATCTAATATTCAACTTAGTAATAGTAAAAAATAACACAAATCATGAATCTTAGAATGAGTTCACAACTAAGCTAATGTCTCTAAAATTGTAACGTTGACGATCATTGATTTAATATGTTATAGGACCACAACAATCCTCATTTCTAGAATTGTTCTAATCACATGTTTGATTTTTGTTGACAACACAGACTCTTTAACTTAGATAATAGTTAAAACCATGGATAAAAAATGGATGTGTGCCGATCGATTGTCAAAAGAGTACGAGGATGGGGTATTAGAGTTCGTTAAGTTTGCTGTTGAACACGCTGAAGACCCGAATAGAATGAAATGTCCTTGCTTGGGTTGTTGTTATGTGGGTCGGGTTGACGCAGATGGATTGAAATCGCATTTACTAATGCGCGGAATTAATCGAAGTTATACGTGTTGGATATTTCATGGTGAGAAAAGCATCGAGAATGTTGAACCGGGGGTGAAAAGTAATGCGACCTATGTTTCGTACGACAATGCCACGGATACATATGATTGTGATCGGGTTGAAGAGATTGCAGAAGCACTTGAAGAAGATCTTCAAGATTATCCCAAAATGTTTGAGAGGTTGGTAAGCGATGCGGAGAAACCGTTGTATAAAGATTGCCCCAAATTCACAAGATTGTCTGCGGTATTAAAATTGTACAACTTAAAGGCGCGCAATGGATGGTCGGATAAAAGTTTCACACAGTTATTAGCCCTTTTGAGAGATATGCTTCCTGAGGATAATGTTCTTCCTAATCGAACCTACAAGGCCAAAAAAATGTTGTGCTCTATTGGCATGAGCTATGATAAGATACATGCATGTCTAAATGATTGTATTTTGTTTCGAAACGAATATGCATCGTTGAATGAGTGCCCAAAGTGCGGTTTATCTCGATATAAGAAAAAATTATCTCCAGCGAAAGTCTTATGGTATTTTCCTATTATTCCGGGATTTAGACGCATGTTTCGTAGTGAAACCGATGCTAGACACTTGACTTGGCATGCAGATGAAAGAATTATCGATGGAAAGTTTCGACATCCGGAAGATGCACCACAGTGGAAGAAAATTGATAATGATTATCCTGATTTTGGAGGAGAAACAAGAAACCTTCGCTTGGCATTATCTACGGATGGAATGAACCCGCATGGTCTTCAAAGTATCTCACATTCCACATGGATTGTGATTCTTATGATTTATAACCTACCTCCATGGCTATGTATGAAGCGCAAGTACATGATGTTATCTATGTTAATTTCTGGGCCTAAACAACCAGGGAATGACATAGATGTATACTTGAAACCTTTAATCGAAGATTTGAATATTTTATGGGAGAACGGTGTGGAGGTTTATGATGGATATAGGAAAGAAAGTTTCAATTTGAGGGTGATGTTGTTTGGCACAATTAACGATTTTCCAGCATATGGAAATCTATCCGGGTATAGCATTAAAGGTGAAAAAGCGTGTCCTGTCTGTGAAGATGGAACCGATACGACACGATTGAAACTTTGTCAAAAGAATGTCTTTCTCGGTCATCGTAGATTCTTAAATTCAAAACATCAATATCGTGGATGGAGAAAAGCGTTCAATGGAAATACCGAACAACGTAGAGCTCCATCTGGATTGACAGGTGATCAAATTTGTGAAAAGGTGAAAGATGTGAGTATTCAGTTTGGCAAGCCTTTTGCACATAAAGTTGTCACAGGTGGGTGGAAGAAGAGGTCAATTTTTTTTGAATTGCCATATTGGAAATCTTTGTACGTAAGACATTTTCTTGATGTTATGCATATTGAAAAAAATGTATTTGAAAGTGTTATTGGTACGTTACTCAATATAAAAGGAAAGTCTAAGGATGGCCTTAAAGCAAGAGAGGACATGGTAGAGATGGGAATAAGAACTGAATTAGGACCCGTGAAGAAAGGAAGACGAACATATCTACCACCTGCTTCTTATACTCTATCTAGGAAGGAAAAGAAAATATTGTGTAAGTTTCTGAGTGAAGTTAAAGTTCCAGAAGGTTACTCCTCAGACATTAGAAGACTCGTGTCCATGAAAGACCTCAAGTTAAAGAGTCTGAAGACACGTGATTGCCATGTCACAATGGAACATTTTCTACCAATAGGTATACGTTCTATTTTGCCAGAAAAAGTAAGAAGCGCTATAACTAAATTGTGTTTTTTTTCAGGTCAATTTGTAGTAAGGTGATCGATCCTGAGATCTTACTAGTATTACAAAAAGAAATCGTTATTACTCTGTGTGACCTTGAAATGTATTTTCCTCCATCATTTTTTGACATTATGGTACATCTTGTTGTTCATCTTGTGAAAGAGACACAATTGTGTGGACCAGCTTATATGAGATGGATGTACCCTGTTGAACGTTATATGAAAATATTAAAAGGGTACATGAAAAACCGAAGTCGTCCAGAGGGTTGTATCATTGAGTGATACGTTGTTGAAGAAGCGATTGAGTTTTGTACTGATTTTTTGTCCAATGTGCAATCCATTGGACTCCCCAAATCTCATTTTTTTCGAAAAAAAAGAAGGTAACAAATTAATTGGAAATGAAATTGTGACAGTATCAAGGAATGAACGGGATCAAGTGCATTTGTATGTTCTGCATAATGACACTGAGGTTGGGCCGTTTGTTAAAATGCACAAGGCTATACTCCGAGGTGAGAATTAAAGTAGAAATGAAAATTGGATAGTACGAGAGCACAATCAAAGTTTTATACAGTGGTTTAAGGATCATATATATTCAAAGTTTCATTCAGATCCCGCTTCAATATCAGACAGGTTGAGATGTTTGGCATATGGTCCAAGTTCGATTGTGTTCTCTTATAGAGGATACGGAATTAATGGATACACATTTTATACCAAAGAACAAGATTAGAAAAGTACCATGCAAAATAGTGGTGTCACAGTGGTATGTGAAGCAATGCACATTTCTGGTATGAAGGACTTAAACCCCAAATATGAAAATTTGTCATATTTCGGGGTTATCAATCACATCTGGGTGTTTGATTATGAGAAGTTTCAGATTCCTATCTTTGGTTGCAAGTGGGTACATACTAGTGGAATACGAATGGATAAGTCAGGGTTTTTGCAAGTGGATCTTAGTAGGGTGGGGTACAAAGATGAGCCTTTTATTCTTGCCTCTCAAGCTAAACAAGTGTTCTATGTCACAGACCCGAAGAGTACGAAATGGTCTATAGTGCTTTTATCTAACAAAGTGATTGATGATAAAAGTGTGGATCAAGTTGATGTTGATGTTGAGAATGAGTCGTATATTAGAAACGATCGAGATGATGATACTACAGCGGATGAATCATATATCAGAAAAGATCATGATGAGGGAATTTGGATCAATCCCTCCGTCTGCGTTCTTAAGAGACAAGTAATTCGGAATCCAAGAAAAGAAAGAGATGTTAGTGAAAGAGGTAATATATATTCCTCCATACCTGTTAACACTTAGCAAACTTCTAATAAATTATATATTTGTCATTTTATATACTCAATTGATATTTGTCATTTTATATACTCAATTGATATTTGTCATTTTATATACTGAATAGATATTTGGAATTATATATTTGGAATTAAATATTTGTCATTAGATACTAATGTTTTTCTTTATTATAGGTTAGATGGATAGTAACGAGGAGCACCCTCACGATGATTCTATTAATGATGGAGACAGTGATGGAGGAAAATCCAGTAAGGGAGTGGAAAAAGAAATAAAAAGAGGAAAAACTATTATGAAGAATATCATTCTTGATAGAGATAGGGGTATAAAATATGATGTGCATTGGAGTCCAAATGACCAATTAATTGAGCCTAACGGTTCTAAATTGACAAGTTACATTGGCACACTTGTAAGAAGAGAAATTCCAATAACTTGTGATTAGTGGAGAGATGATAAGCTGAATGATGCTAAAAACAAAATCTGGAGTGAGATACAGGTGCTTTAAATTATGTCTTTAAATTACGATTATGTACTTTAAATTATGTCTTTAAATTACTTATACTAACGCACTTTGTGTATGTTTTTTGTAGAGGTCTTTCAACATTGATGACAAAAGAAAAGATTATTGTCTTGGATTGGCCGGCAAAATACTAAGAGGGTTTAGAACATATTTAAACAGAAAATATCTTAGAGATGCCGAAAAAAATTTGTTGATGCAGAGCGTCCAGCAGAATATGCGGATGTGATTTCAGTTAAATAATGGGATGTTTTTAAAGCCAAATGGAAAACCCCAAAATTTCAGAGTGTAAGTGAATTAAATCGTCTAAGAGCATCATCTCCCGCATATCCATACAAAAAAGGGCGTTTGGGATATGCACGATTAGAACAAAAAATAGTAAGTATTTACAAATTGCAATGATATACTTGTTCATCAATAGTTATAACTGAGCTTGTTTTTTGTGTTAATGTGTAGTTAAAAGAGGAGAGTAGTTCGGAAACATCTCTTCCGGAGCATGTTTTGTGGAAGGTTGCCCGTGTGGGTAAGGATGGAGTTCTCAAAGATGTACAATAAATTTTTGAAAAATGCGTAAGTATAACATTAATTCTAATTAAATCAAAATTTTATTAGCATATAGTATTCATGTTTTTCCAATATTCATATGAATTTCAGAAGAGTCTGTCTCAGTATACATCTCCACCAGATGATTGCAGGAGCATACTTAGTCGAGCATTAGATGTTCGTGAGTATTCTAGTCGGGTGAGGGGTAAAGGACATGGGGTTACTCCAACCTCCTTGAAAAAGAACAATCCAAAGACAAAATCTGCTAGCAATAAAGAACTGCAGGCAAGGTTGGATGCATTAGAAGCTGAAGTTCTTGAATTGAGGAAGGAAAAAGCAAGACAGTACCAATCAGAAAGGGAAGCTTCGGGTGTTAAAGAAGCTAGTGACATAGCTAGTGTCAATTTTGCAGCTCAACCGAGTATTCCCGAGGTACTTACATATATTATTATGAAATTAAATTAGTGTAATTTATTTAACTGACATATATACACATTAACGATGTCATATTTATTATTGATTTTAGGGCATTTCACCTTGTCAACTCTTTTTAGAGACGCCAACTTATCGCATGGTTGGCAAGGGAAAAGTCCATAACACTCTGAGAGAAGTACTTCATCATAAACCGCTCCCTTCTGGATATTTGAAAGTGTCTATTGATATTGATTTAGAGGAGGGTGCGTTATTACCAATCCCAGATGAAGTTTCGGATGCAACATTGGTGGGAGAGGCAATAGGAGAGTTTGTTGCATGGTCGTCAAGGCTTGTTCGCATAGATGATGAGGTATAATTAAAACCGTTATGAACCTTTTAGTACTCAAATTTTTTACGTTCATTTTACTTACATTTTTTTTGCATGGTAATGTTAGACTCCTACAAAACCCAAACCAAAAGATAAAGGGATTACGCGACCAAAGGAGTCAGTGACAGCAAAAAAACAGGTACAATAAATTATATGATATTTATGCTTAGATAATGTTAATTTGTCGTCCTATACTTGACCACTCTAATTTTATGATATTTAGATTATTCCTGCTAAAGAGATTGAACCTGTAAGTAGGGGTAAGGACCCTGTAATTAGCAACACTCCCACAGAAACAAAGAGTGTTGCTAAGAGGACCGGGGCTAGAAAGAAAACTACTTCACAATATAGGTCGTGCCTTCAGACATTTATAAGCTTCACAACTATTTCCCAAGGTGGTACTTCTCTTATACCCCTGCATGAAGGGATTTATGGTTCTGAAGGCATGACAGCAATTGGTAAGGAGGATTTGGAAGAATTTTTTGGACACTTGACATTAGGCATGGCTGTTATCAATACATACATCAGGTATACTCCAATCAACTTTGTTTAATTAATTGCAGAATTTATTTACTCATTTCAATGAATAATTAATGTTAATGATGTTTTTATTTAAGGTTTCTGTATGACAAGTTGATTCGCCCGCGTGGATTGGAGTCCAGATTCGCTTTCATAAATCCCAACATTGTCCACGCAGGGTCAATAATCTCAAAACCAGATGAAGTAATAGCATTTGTGCTCATTTTATTTATGGCCAGCAAAGATACAGAAAAAATTGTTCTTTTTACCATATAATACTGGCCCCAAGTAAGATTTTCATTCTAAATTACCTATATTATAATTTTTCGTTTTTTAACGTTGTGCAGAAAATTTCCATCTAACCTTTGTTTAATATTCCAGTGAACACTGGTTATTGGTTGCAATTAATCCTGTGAGAGAAATTGTATATTATCTGGATTCATTGGGCAATGATTGGACAACATACCCAAATATGAAGAAGACGATTGACACGTAAGTGACATTGTTCCAAAATATTACTGTGTATATTTAATTATTTATGTGCGATAGTTCTAAATATTTGTTATTATTTTATTATAGCATTCTACAAATTTTTCGAGCATAAAGAGATATTCAAGTACCAAGGAGTAGAGTCAACAATATTTCTTGGATCAAAGTGGAGGTATAGATTTTCACAGTTTTGATTATATAGTGATGATACTTGATAAAACAAGTTAAGGTGTATATCTTGATGTATATCCGTATTTTCTTTCCATGTGTAGTGTCCTCATCAGCGCAATGGTGTAGATTGCGGTTATTTTATGTTGAGGTTTATGAAAGAAACTATTCTTTTGGACCGATTAGAGATTCCATCCACGGTATGAATTTCTAACTTAGGAATTATTTTCATATTTCTCATAAAATGACTTAGTATTTTAATTAAATCATACTATGTTATATTATTATGTAGTACTTTGATGAATTCAAGTGTGCTTCATACTCAAAAGATCAATTGGATGAACTTATGGAGGATTGGTGCCAATTTGTTATGGAGTTGAGAGTTTTATTATAAGGTATAACTTTGAGTTTTGAGAATATAATATATGTCGTTATAGTTGTGTTACAATATTATTGTTTTTGTTGTTGTTATTTGGTAACTTGTATGAATTTTGATTTTTTGATTTTGTTTTCGGTTATATAGGTGCAGCTCGATGTAGAAGATAGAGTTATATATTCATCATTGATTTTGTTTCATTGTTGTATATACTAATGTTGTTGTTGTGTATATTGTGCAAAAAGGAGTGAAGAGATGAATATTGATGTAGTTATAATATTGTTTCATTGTTGTATATACTAATGTTGTTGTTGTGTATATTGTGCAAAAAGGATTGAAGAGATGAATATTGATGTTGTTATAATATTGTTTCATTGTGGTATATATTAATGTTGTTATTGTGTATATTGTGCAAAAAGGATTTAAGAGATGAATATTGATGTTGTTATAATATTGTTTCATTGTGGTATATTGATGTTGTTGTTGTTTAAAATGTTATAATGAAGCTATAATTTCTGGTGCAAAAATGGTGAGATTAAATTTGATAGGCAGCGTTTTATTTTAAATAAATTTTTTTTTTAAAAATAATAAGGAAAAGCGCTGCTAAACGGGGGGGGGGGGGGGGGGGGGGGAATAGACAACGCTTTTCATGAAAGCGCTGTCTAAAGTGATTGAAATTATTATTTTTTTAAATAAGGAAAAGCGCTACTAAAGGGGGGGTAATAGACAGCGCTTTTCATGAAAGCGCTGTCTAAAGTGATTGAAAAAAAATTTTAAAAAATAATAAGGAAAAGCGCTGCTAAAGGGGGGGGAATAGACAGCGCTTTTCATGAAAGCGCTGTCTAAAGTGATTGAAAAAAAATTTTAAATAAGGAAAAGCGCTGCTAAAGGGGGGGTAATAGACATCGCTTTTCATGAAAGCGCTGTCTAAAGTGATTGAAAAAAAATTAAAAAATAATAAGGAAAAGCGCTGCTAAAGGGAGGGAATAGACAACACTTTTACCAAGTGCTGTCTAAAGTGATTGAAAAAAAATATTAAAAAATAATAAGGATAAGCGCTGCAAAAGGGGGGAAATAGACAACGCTTGATAAAAGCGTTGTCTAATGTTCCACATTAAAAGCGCTGTCTATACCTTTAGCAGCGGAGGTTTTAGCAGCGCTTTTAAGCGTTGTTAAAAGCCTAAAAAAGCGCTGTCTAATCCCTTGTTTAGCATAGTGGAAGTTCTTTTGAGCTTGCTTGAAGTTCCCTCAACCTTTCACAATGCTCAGCTTGCTTTGAAATGGCTTGAATCTTCTTGTAGAAGTCAACCTACAAACTCAGAAATTGAAAATGGTGAAGCACGAAACAGAGGTTACAGTTGCTTGAGAAAGGTCTGGACAACTTAGGTGTGATGTATGGAATGTGTTTGAAGCCTTGAAACAAAAAATGCACGAGTGAAATTTGTTTTGGCTAGTGATCTGCAAAGGTTGCCCTGTTTTGGGCAGAAATGGTGATTTTGGTGTTTTAGGGTGTTTGCAAAGCTATGAGATCGTGTATTGGCTTGTTACAATATGCTGAACTTGTTTCAAATAATAGTAAAGCTTGGTTTTATCAGATAGAAGAGATATGCTGACTTTTGCAAGTTGGCTTGTTTTTGAAGAAAAGTTGAGTTGACAAAGCTCAAAGCCTGTACAGGCTAGCTTGAGGTCTGAAAATAGTTGGTGTACTTTGCCTCAAGTTTGTGGATCTTTTTTGTATCCAAATATCAGGTTCAATGCTCAAGGAATACAAAGTTGCAAAAAAGCAAGCTTTATGGAAATGGTATTGTTACCTTTATGCCATAAATGGGTTAATTCATTGTGCAAAGTTCCATATCTCAGAACAAAGCCATTTTCCAATGTATTTGAATTAAATTAAGGAGTGTGGAAAGGATTAAGACTTGTAAAACAAGTAGAAGCATGCTTAGGACAGATTTCCAACTTGTAACAATGTGAAAAATGCCATGGACAAAAGTGATGATTTGCCATTTTCATTCCTTCGATTCTCCCTAACCATAAATGATCTTGGAGAGTTCTTGGACATTTTGGAAAGCTTGTAACATGATCTACAATCCATCTTTGAAATGGAGTTTGAGATTCCACTTAGAACTAGGTGAAAAGTTTCCATGAAGTTAGGTCAAAAACCTGCCTAAACTAGGGCAAAATTTCACTAAGTTAAAAAGTTTATGGACCCTTATTCACAAAATCATAACTTTAGATCCAAGCATATTTTTGGAAAACTTTGTGAATCAAAGTTGTAGATTTTGTGGAGTACTACAACTTTCATGTTGTAAGTTTTCTTTGAATCCAATTGCATCATGGTGAAAAAGTTTGGAAAAGCTGGGGAAAAATAAGAAATTTTCATAACTTAGAAAGTTTCTAAGTTATGAAAATTTTCAAACTTAAACCCTAATTTTCAAAATTAGGTTTCTTGGTCAAAAAGTTTCATGTTTTTAAACAGCTTGATGAAAAATGACCCTTGACACTTGATTTTGACCAAAAAGTCAAAGTTTGACTTTTTAGTGTATAGTTGATTTTTGATCAGTTGATTGGAAAATTCATCTGTCAATCCAATGCATTTTGAGATCTTTTGAACCTTGTGATTAGGTAAATATGATGCCATTGAGTCCTTTAAACCATTCTTGAACCCAATTTGCCACTGGCTAGGTGAAAAATCAGAAATTGCCCTTCTACAGTCAAAACCCTAATTTTGACCATTTTGCCCTTTTGATGATCTGATCAAATTTCTTGAGGAGTTGTGGTCCAAACTTGATCAAATGGTTCATATGAGTCTATAATGTTGATGTGGATAAACAATTATGAGGTTTGACTATAAATTGGCCATGGTTGACTTTTTCCCCAATACAGTTGATTTTTATGTCAACTGTCCAATTGACTAGGCAAAAATTTAATTCAAAGCTTGAAACTTGGTATGAGCAATCTTAGGAGTCCAATATGAAGTATGAAAGTCACATGAGGCATTGGAAGTCCAAAATTCCTTGTGCAAACTCAAACCCTAATTTCAGGTCATTAGTGCAAGGAGATGTCTTGAGCTGAGCAAACCCTAATCTGGTCTTGAGTCCAAGAAGTCTTGTGAGGAAATTCTTGATAAAATGAGAGGGCAAATTTTGGGGTACAACACATGCCATGTGTTTATTGTAGGCCAGGTATAGTGGTGACAAGTGTTCCGCTATGGGACACTTGTCACTGTTCAATTTGCAGACATTTATCCAGTGTTGCTTCCACCTTACTAGTGGTAAGACATGCATGAGGAGAGGATGAGGGCGTGGATTCGACACCCACCCCTGGCACTTTGAGTTTTTTATATTTTTCCTTTTTTTCAGGTACAAAATAGATACATTGATGCTACTCATTAAATACAAGAACACGTTTGGCCTGGTGGTGAGCTTGTTGTTGGAAACTGCTGAGGGTGTGGCTTCAACACCCACCCCTACTAGTTTATTTTTATTTCATTTCTCAATTATCCTTATTCTTTTCCTCCCTTTTTCCTTTACAAAACCTTTTCTAAAAATATTTTTTTAACCATAATTTAATTTAGCTTTTCATTTAATAAACTTCAATTTAATTTTAAGTTTTTTTTAATTTAATCAATTTTAGGTTTTATTCAATTAACCTTAATTTAGTTTTAAGTTTTATTAATAAACCCTAATTTGATTTTTTTAGGTTTTCTCAATGAAATTAAAATCAACCTAGATTTTAGGTTTTATTTGTTTAATTACTTAACTTATTTTTAACCAATTCACGTTAATTAGGTTTATGTTAATAATTAATTAATCATCAAACGATCACTAAACAATTTTCAATTTGTTTTTTCCCTTTGTTTTACAATCTTTGCGCATTTACTTTCACATTAGCTTTTCAGATTATGTAATTGCTACAGTATGTAATAGTTTAATTTGGGTTTTTATTTGCTTTATGTTTTCCCCGATTTTATGGTTTTGTAGCCCCTTCCCCGAAGCCTTATAATAGTTTAGGTTTACTTTCCGCACCTTTACTTCCTGCAATTTATCATTTTCCTTATTATTGTATAGTAACTAGGCATGTATGGCAAGACATAAAAAAGAACATAGCTAACCCTAAATTCAAGATAAAATAATCGAATTGGATCACTTTCTTTTTCTTCGAATAAAAAATACTCATGTCCCTCGAACGTGGGGACGCCTTAGCAAAGACCCTCGGTTAAAAAGATCGTAGTCCCTCGATGACCCTTACAATGCTGCCTTCGGTAAACGATCTTAGTTCCTTACAATAAATTGCTAAAACGCCCTTATGAGTTGCCTTTATGATTATGTGATGGCCCGCGTCTGTCCCTTCACATACAACAATAGGGCTTCCTACTAACTAATGGTAGGATAGCACTCTCTAAAGGAGGAGGAAAATAACACGAAATGCTTTTGAGTAGGTAGATAGCTATTAATCGCTTGCTCACAAAAAACATCTGTTTCACAAACATTTTCTCTGATATATTTTCAAAACAAACACTTTGTATACATTCTTAACTTATACAAGAATCATTACAAAGTTTCTGTACTTAGGCATTTTACAAAATATTTTCAAACAAATCACACACATAAAGCAAGTTATTAAAGTGACCTAGCGATTAAGAGCTCGTAGATAACTACGGATAAAAGGGTGATAACACATCCCATTTCATAACCTACCCCTCGAACTCACAAAAATCTCGAAGGTCTTTCCTGTTCTTTTCACCCATTCCTTATTGGATAAAAGAAAAGTCGATGGCGACTCTTGCTATTGCATATTTGCGATAAAACGCAAAAATAATCAATTCTCCCGTCGTATAACACAGCCCATAGAATTATCTAACATAGTTAGATACATAATCAATGGTCTTCCTTCAATAGGAGGGAGTAATATAGGAGGTTCAAGAAGATATTCTTTAATGCTTTCAAATTCCCTTTGGCAATCATCTGTCCATACACAACCTTGATCTTTCTTTAACAGCTTGAAGATCGATTCACATGTTGGAGCCATGTGGGAAATAAATTTGGAAGTGTAATTCAGACGTCCAAGGAAACCTCTAACTTGCTTTTCACTTCTTGGTGCAGGTATTTCTTGAATTGCTTTAACTTTATCAGGATCAACTTCAATTCCCTTTTGGCGAACAATGAAACCTAGCAATTTTCCTGAACGAACACCAAAAGTACATTTATTTGGATTCAAACGGAGACGATATTTCCTCAAATACTGGAACAATTTCAACAAATATTTTATATTCCCTTCCTTAGTCTGAGATTTTAAAATCATATCATCAACATATACATCGATTTCCTTATGCATCAGATCATGGAATAGGGTTGTTATAGCCCTCTGGTACGTTGCACCAACGTTCTTCAACCCGAAGGGCATCACACTATAACAGAATGTTCCCCAGGGCGTGATAAACATAGTTTTTCTGTGTTCTCAGGAGCCATCTTGATTTGATTGTATCTGGAAAATCCATCCATGAACGAAAATACTTTGAATTTTGTTGTACTGTCAATCAAAATATACATAAGTGGCAATGGAAAGTCATCTTTTAGACTAGCTTTGTTTAAATCTCTACAATCAATGCACATGCGGACTTTTTCGTCTTTCTTTGATACTGGCACAATATTGGAAATCCATTTAGGGTAGACTGATTTCACAAGAAAATTGGCATCAATCTTCTTTAAAACTTTTTTTTAATTTTTACTGCCATATCAGGGTGAGTTCTTTGCAACATCTGTTTAATTGGTGGACATTCTGGCTTTAGTGGCAAATAATGTTCCACAATATCAGTATCCAGACCAGGCATGTCCCGATAAGACCAAGAAAAGATATCCACATACTCTTTCAACAATTCAACCAACCTGCTCTTCACATCAGGATGAAGCAATGCTGCAATCTTGACTTTCTTTGGATCTTCCTCTGAACCCAAGTTAATCATCTCCAACGGCTCTTTATAAGGCTCATCCGTTCCTCTATCTTAGGATCCTTTAAACTATACTTATGAGTCTTTCTTTTTCTAAAATCCATGGTCAAAAAGTACCTCAGATATTTGCAAAAAGGCAACTCTAAGTCCCTTGAAACAATTGTTTTAAGGAATGCTCATGGGTGCATGAATGCATGATGCAACAATCACACATAAGATCACAAACATGGGCGGTTCATAGGTTCGACGTCACGAGCATGAAGTCAAAGGTACTACCCACAATGTTAGGACTACTATTTTATCACCTGCAGAACAAGGTTTTAAAAGATTCCCATAGTTTACATCCTTCCTTCCGATATTACCAACGTCCCGGTTAATTCAGTAATTAATAATATTCTCAAGAAAAACTCGTCTGAGTGTAGTATCGCGTGACACCCATTTTTGAATTACTCTGTCATAGTTTCTGTACTACACCTAAAAGGCCAAGATGGGTTAAGGGTTCTACAGTTCTCAGTTTCAGCAGGCTCCCAGGTTAAAAGCAGCACGTCTTCCCGATTACTCGGTAAAGGAATAATACAATTAAAGGGGCCTCCACTGAGTGGGAGATCTCATGTATCCTTTTTTGGGATTACTACCTCAATGTTAACATCACTATACCGCCCGTCCTATCTTAAGTTTTCCCAAGTCCGAGTAGAGGACTTATGAGAAATCACCAAGCACCCCGGAAAACCAAGAAATCTAGACAAACATATATACAACACATAATATATAACAAATATAAGCACATACACAAATAAACAAATATAGACTCAACCCACTTAGGGATAGACCAACATTTGGTCGACATTTCTCCCCAATGAAGTTGCCATTTTTTTCTGTAGCGGTAGCAATGTTGAGACTAAGCCATTGAATTGACTTGACTCGCACAGATCAAATAAAAATTGCCACCATACTTTATTGTTTCCAGAGCAATGGGAAAAGAGAAAATAACTTTAAAAAAAGGGGAGAGAATCTAGGTACAGGGGTTAGTTATGCAAAGGAAAGGTATTAACACTCTAAACATCTACGATACTCTGCAGGAACCTCTTTGAAAATTTGTGTATTTTGGCTATAAATGTGTTGTATAAGAATAGATTGTGGAGATGAGAAAAGAAGTTTTTTTTACAATGTTTGCACCTGTCGCAGTTGCGAACCTTTAGTGCCTATGTACCATCTTCTGTGCAATAGAGGATCAAGGTACTCATAGTTCACCTTTTTAAAAATTTTAAAACAAGTGTGCTAGTTGATTTTAAGAGAATAGACATCATCGTCATATCCGAGTGAAAAACATACTTACTACCCACAATTATAAGAAAGGAGAATTTGCATCATCTCAAAATGGAGGATATGGATTGGATTTTAAAATCAACAAAGCCTCACTCGACACCTAAGTGGAAAATATCTCACTTCACTACATATCGTAGAAGTATAGTAGCTCGCATCACTACAAGGATTGACAAGAGTCTAATCTTTTGAGAAAATTTTAAAGTAAAAAGCAAAAGTGGCAAAAATGGTTTGAATGAGATTGATTGAGTTTTACTCTTCTCACAAAAATGTCAAAGTTTGATTAAGAAAATATTTTTTTAAAATGCATGGACCTAAGTCCAAGTATATTGAGAAAGCGATTCAAGTTAGAAAACAAGAAGAGTTTTGAAAAGGAGGGAGAAGATTTTAAAATTAAAGAATATGGGAGGAGATAAAGAGACTATCCTAAAGCATAAGGTAAAAGCTAGGGAAAAGAACCGTCTAACCAACAAGAAGTCAATACTTGACACAAAGAGTCAATGTAGAATTTCCATCCTTTGGATTGAAACCAAGCAAGCAAAGATACTAAACCTCTTAAGAATACCAAACTTCAAATGCATTAAGTCTTCACAAAAATTGGGCAGAGTAACGGTTGTATACAGAGGAATTCTCAATCACAGACAAAGCATATAATCAGAATAACCTGCACACAAAGAAAATCAACCCAATGTATTTGGGTAAACCCTAAGAACTCTAGACAAAATAACAATCATAGTTATATGGTCTCAAAGAGTCAAGGCTTTTAATCCTAAGTCTGAGAGACCCACAACTCCATAATGCCAAGGATAGTAACCAAATAGTCAGAGTAACCTTAAGTTTATTTATTGTTCAAGTTGATTATTAAGTGTCTTTAAAAAGAAAATGAAAGCTCAAGTGAGCAAAAATAAAAATGACATAAAGATAAATGCTCAAGTGAGCAAAGATAAAAATAGTATGGAATGTAAATGCTAAAATAAATGGTGTGTAAAAGTAAAGGCATAAAATAAAAGCATAAAGTAAAAGCACAAAGTAAAAATAAATTGTTAGTGAATTAGAAATTAGAGGTTAGTTGAATGACCATCTTGAAACTTTCATTTGAAAACTCATTAGAAGATTGATATAATCAAAGCTTCTTAACAACAAGTTTCATTTGCTTTTTGTCAAGTATATCATTCATTTCAAGTTCCCGAGGCGACAACATATGATCAATGATGTTTAAATGATTCACTTAGACCAAAGTTTATGATGGTTCATTAGAGGATTGATAATACCAATTCCTCCTAACAATGAACCTCAAGGTTATTGGATCAAAGGTTTCAAATTAAACATACTTGGGATTGCAAACATAGCTTTGAGCCACGAATGATCATTTCTCGAATCGGGACAAATTTAGCGCTATGTTAAGCAATCGTAAGTGGACTTATGAAGAAGTCACACCTATTTTGAGGTCGGTCAATAGCAATCTATGTACTATATGTTTAGATAAATGATATATAGATCATTCCCTAACAACATGTAGCACAAGTAAGAAAGGGATAAGATGAAGAGGGAGGGGATGTATTAAATAAAAAAATTAGGGTTTCAAATATCGTTAACATCTTCATCCATTTTAGTAGATTTGGTTTTATAACCTATCAACACCCAAGATCCAATGAGGTTGAGGAATTTGTCTCAACATACCATCTAAATCAGGAACAAACAAAAATAATAAAATAATATTTAATAAAACAATATTTAAATGGTAAATAAAAGGGAAATAATTGGTAAAATACTCAAAGTACATTAAAACACCAAATAAAAATCCTAAAAAAAGTCAGAGGTCAAACATGAATTAATAAGTGTTGACAAATTTTTTTTAGAGTTTTTTAAAGTCAGAAACTATTTTTAAAATTGAAAGAAATATGCAAATATACTAAAGTTATAAAAAATAGTAAAATCAAAAAATAAAATAAAATGAGATCACCAATATTTGTCAGAAATCATTGGATCCTTCCATAAATTTTTTAGAATTTAAAAATCTAGAAAAGTATTTTTAATCATTTAAAACAAATTAATTAAAGTAAAAAATTATAAAAAGTATCAAATCACAAAATAAAATTTTGAAAAAATGAAAATTAGAAAGAGAAAAATTAAAAGTGTTTTTAAGAATTTTTTTTAAATATTTTTGAGTTACAAATGAATATCTTATGAATTTTTGAAGTTTAAAACAATTAAATACAAAAATCAGAAATAAAAATAAACTCGAAAATATGTTGACCATTTGATCATTGTCAAAACGCGTTAGTAAGCTAATCCAACGGATTAGATGCGCTGTGCATATCATGGTCTTCAGGAAATAACACATGTGATCCATTAAACGAATTTGAAAATAATATGTGGCAATTTGTCATTGGTTGAAGACAGACATGTAGGTCGTCTTCAACCTCCATCCATGCGATTTACATGTTCATGAAATGGAAAAATTGGAGCTTGAGACCGGTGTCATTCCCTTTGTCTCTTCAAGACGATTCCAATGGTACCCTCGTGCCAAATTTATATTTGCCATAGCGTAATCGATTTGGAAAAAATCAGGGGAAATTTTTTGATAAGGGATTTGAAAACAGGCGTATCAAACTCAATTACAGTCGAAAAAAAAGGATACCATGAGCATCAGGGAACCAAGTGCTACATTCTAGCAACAAAATTGAGGTGAATTGATGGAGAAAACTACCTGTTCAAACTCAAGGATGAAGCTCTGAAACTAGACTTGTGGAGCTTGATTCAGGTCACAATTCTTGAAGGTAGGAGTATGGTTAGCTTCAGAAAAGTCTAATGAAGCTAAATGAAAGGAGTTTTTGGTGATTTGAAGGGTGGAAATGAAAAAACAAATTCAAGCTTTAAGAGCTCAAATAAGATCTTAGCAGGGGTCAACTAGCTATCAAAAGCCCGTGGAAATGGGTGGAATGTGTATATTATTTATAGGAGAGGATGAGGCAATGCGCAAGCGTATGAATGAGAGGATAAATGAATGAATTCGTGCGAATCTGAAACATGAGCAATGTGTGACTTGTTTGGCATCAAAACTCAACCAAAACTTGCATTTCAAGGTACTAATTTCTTTTGGAATGTTGCTAAACATGATTAGAAGAAAAATCACACGAGCTTTGTGTTTAGAGGCCAAACTGATCAAAACTAAATATGACTTTAAACCCATAATCAGTTTCAAGAAGCCAACTTCACAACCATGGTGCCAATAATTTAGAGCACCATATGATGTGATTTTTGAAGCATTGGAGAGGTATCATTTCAAGATTTACAATGTGAAAATAATGGTTGCATTTGGTGTCTTGGATCAAAAGTTGTGTCTCTTTGAAATCAGCAAAAAAACACGGGTTTTCTTCACAGAAAAATTTCTAAGTTTGGCATTAAAAGTGTCTTGTAATGTTTTGCATCCAAACATGGCCTTTCACTCAAAAATTGCTTTTGACAAAAAAATATGACATGAATTAGATCTCTTAAATGGAGTTTTGAGATTTGAACCACTTAAAAACTCCAAAAATTGAGAAAGTCATGACCTTGTGGAGTTGGTGAAAATCCATGAAATGGCCTATAATCTTTTGAACTCTTAAGGCATCTTCTAAACATTTTCAAGCTTTGCACATAAAAGAAGAATTTAAGTTCATAATATTAAGATCATGGTGGAAAAAGAATGGGCTCTAGGAGATAAAAATGACCAAGTTATGATCATTTGAAGTCAAACCCTAAAATTCAAAGACCTTTCAAGGAGACTTATAATCTTTCTCAATCCATACTGATCTTCCATCCAAAATTAGCCTTAGATTTATGAAGAGAGCTTGTTAAGGACCCTTTAAAGAGAATAATAGCTTTGGAATCAATCAAAAATCTCAATCAATGATAAAGATATAGTCCTTAGAAGTCAACAAACCCTAGCTCAGAGAGTGTCAAAATGACTTGAAACTCCTTTCAACTTTTGATGATTTTTCTTGCACAATTGGATCTTTCCATATGAAGAGAGATTATTATTTATGATGGTTAGAATCCATAGCAAAAATAATCAACTCAAGATATTGAAAATTTAGATATTTATTGCACTTGTGATCATTGGATCAACCATTTGCTCAATTAGGTCAAACTTGTTGAACCAAACTTTGAATATCTTGATCTTTCTTAGCAAGATAAAGCATCATGAATCATGATAGGTCTTGAAATGATATTTTCTTGAAGCACAATAGAAAATGGAACTTATACCTCAATGAAGCTTAATGAATAAGGCATGGAAATAAACACAGAAACCTATCTCTTTGATGAATGTCAACACCAATTTTTTTTAGGAAAATTTGACCTAAATAAGGTGAGGGAAATATTTGAACCACAAATCTTTGATATCATGGATATAGCCTTGAAACTTGAGTTCTTGTAATCCTTTGAAAAGTTAATTTGATTGAGAACTCAACCCCAAACCTAGGTTAGATGGTATGATGAACGCAATTGTATCTCCACCTACAATATGAACATTCAAGGAAACATATATACCTATTTTGATGTTAGTTAACAAAAAACATGTACAAGATACACACTTCAAGGTTCTTGGTGATCCATCAAGAGAAAACTTAAAGACAATATGAAAAATAAAGGAAGAACCAACCCTAATGTGTGGTCTTGTTATATTGATAAGAGTGAGATGATGAGAAGTCTTAGGGGCGAAAATTGAGGTATAACACCACCACTAATCAAGTGAAAGGGCGTCAAGGAACGAGAACCTCATCCCCGACAAGAGCCCTCACTCAAATGGCTATTGAACGATCTCTTTTCCCCGACCAAACTCACTGGATCCGCACGAAAATTTTCCTACATTCGTCTAACGACACTGAGATCCCAAAGACTCCCCGACGAAGGACACTTGGTATCCTCAACACACTCATCCTCCAGAACCACCGTCTCCAACCAACATTCCACTAGAATCCCTAAGAAACTAGTCGCCTTAAACCTTAACCACATGCATTCTCTAGAAACTCGGAAATCTAACTAAAGTGACATATGCTAAAAACTAAGAGGACCAAAAGAACTTACCAGATTAAATGGAGAATCGGTAAAAAGAAACGACAGCAAATGGCGGAACAAGTGAAAAGCTTAGGAGCGAATGGAGTCGAGTAGGAACTGATGAAGTCGGGCAAGAGTGAGAAATGTCGAGCAGATGGAAGGATGGCAAAAAATATTCAAAGAGCTTTCTCCCCTCTTTTTATAGACAGAGCCCACCAAGCGCGTAGAAAAACACGCGCTTGGGGAACTTTATAAGGCGTCACATCACACCCTAGCCCCTAGACCAACCATCATCACACCTATTTGACAACGTGCGCCTCGATGCACGCAAGGCATGCAACCTCTCTAGACCCCCCTCCCCAATAACAAAACACCAGGCGAATCCCCAAACTCCTCGCACAAAATTACTCCTAAAAGCGAGCTGCTAAATTATTCACCTCCTCACGAGGCAAACGCGGCGAACATCATTTGCACCCCTCGAGTATTGCCAACACAAAAACATCCTCGTTTCACGGGATGGCACTAAGTCATCACTCTTGCGCCCAGAAGCAACGACTTGGGAGGCTCATGTTCTAGGCTAACCCAATGACTAGAATTGGCCCAATCCGTTTCTACCCTTGGCACGGCCCAACAGTGGCCCAGCATCCTGGTTGACCATGCCCCTGGGCATACGACCAGTGACGCCCGACACGCACGCCTGACCCAGACAGCAGTTGTCTCCCATCAGCCCGACTCGAGTTGAGCAGACAACCAGAAACCGTCCATAACGGTCATCTGCCCGTAATTCGCCTCCCTGTCGGATCCAACGACTAGTTACGGACACACCTGCCCGTTTTGACTCAGTCCTGGCAGTTACCTATTTTTGCGGACCTGCATATCTAGCCCAAAAATAGGAACCAATGACCAAGCATTGGTGGCATGATATATACCCTCACATATGTGAGGGCCGGGTACCGAATATTCAGTATTCATCACTAAAATTCTAATACTTTACTTGTATCTCTTTTGCTCTCACACTTACTTGATCGTCGGAGTGCCTTGCAGGTACAACTTCTTTTTTTTCTCCTCGACTTTCCAGGCCGACAGAAGATCATTATTTAACCATCTTACAAGTTCTGATCAATTGGTAAAATCACTTTCCAAAAAAAATTATTAGTCGAATTTTCAACTAACTTTTAAATTTAACTACACTTATACAAATATTTAATATTTTCTTAATTTCTTAAAAAAGTGTGAGACTAATCTCTACCACTTAAATCTCACACTTTTTGTGTACTATAATGCAATTTTGTAAGTTTCTATATCGGTTTAGAATCTCACACTTTTTGTGTACTATAATGCAATTTTCTTGGTGAAATAGTAGTATAGATTCTTTAGAACATCAAAGTCATTGATTTTGGCCTTAAATGTTGTCCTCGTTATGATATTTTTTTGTCTTATAAAGTTGTGGGCTAGATGCTTTGAAAATGCTGGTTTCTTATTTTTTTCTCAATGGGTGATCATTAGTTTCTCAAGAAGTCATAGGCTCAATCAAATATAGTGCAAGAATATAATGATAGTGGTCGCTCATTCTTATTCTTTGTAAATAATACTACAATACAATGGTTGCTTTATATAAAAGACAATTTATTTTTTAAATTTTTATTTAATAAATTTAAAAAGTTATTTGTCTCTTGTAAAAAAAACAGAGATAATATAAATTAAAAAAATATGAAAAATATTAACAATTTCAAATTTACCTCTAAAGTTTTTTATTAAAAATTGTAAATTGATTTCATAATTTTTTTTTATTAATTGCATATTAATCCATATTTATATAGAAAATTATTTTTGGGAAAATATAAAACATAAAGAAAAAAGAAGAACAAAATAACAACACAAGAGATTAATATGAAAATTTTAAAATCGGAGAAAAAATCACGATCGCTGTCAAATGACAATCAGAGAATCATACTATATGAAAATTGTTACAATAAATAGACTACCCTCAACCATCTCAAGACCCCAATACACCCGCACTCTCCAAAGAAAATATTCAATTATCTCTCACAATACTCTAAAACAAGAGTATAAAAGAAAATATAAAAAATCAAATAAAAACTTAAAGTATTCTTGACTAATACATCTTGTACAAGATAACTTGAATCTTATATATAACTTTGAATTCACTCTTCCTTCACAGAACTAACCGATGTCAGACTTCTTCAATATAATACATTAATTTTCATTGTCTTTATTGACAATCATACTCCACTATAAAGATTATACTCACTCAAAGCTACATCTCTCTAAGAATTTTCACATTGTCTTCACTGACAATCATTGTTTTAAAAACTATCATATTTTACCTAAAGAAGAGTATACTTTACATGTAAACTATCAAAACTCAAAGTTTCTTTCCCATATATCAAAACATGTTTAATATACTCATAGGAAGATGGAAGAGACCATATGAGTCTCAAAGGTTTATCTTCTTCATCAATCTTGACTCTAATAGTTTCTAATTCAGAAACAATGTCATTTAAAACACTTAGATGATCAAATACTTTTGTATGTTCATCCATACACTAGCTATGAAACCTCTCCTTCAACAATAAATAATTTGATATATATTTTCCTTGATATAACCCTTCAAGTTTCTCTCAAAGCTCTTGGACTGACGATATACCAAGAACATTCGCTAGAATATTCTTAGTCAAAGGCATACGAATTTTACTCGAAGCTCTCAAATCTAGTTCCTCCTAGCTCTCGTTGTCCATGTTGAAAATATTTCCTTTCAATACCTTCTGTAATCCTAATTGTATCAAAACATCTTTGACTTAAATTTTTCACAATCCAAAATTGATTCTTCCATCAAATTTCTCTAAGTAAATCTTCATTGTACTTGAAAAACTTGACCTTGCAACCAAAATCTTTCTTGCAGCAAACCACAATTTCCCAACCAACATAGAGTATAAATTTTTTTCTTCTGATGTGGAAGATCAGACAAAACTGCAACCACAGAGCATACTAAAATTTATACCCCATCAAACCAGACTCTGATATTATTTGTTAGGAAAAAAAATAAAAACATAGAAGAAAAAAAGAGAAACAAAATAACAACACAAGAGATTAACGTGGAAACTCCAAAACCGGAGAAAAAAATCATGATCGTTGTCAAATGACAAATAGAGAATAATACTATGTAAAAATTATTACAACACATAGTCTATCCCCAACCACCCAAGGTCCCAATATACATGTATTCTCTAAAAAAAAAAATTAACTATCCCTCACAAGAGTATAAGAGAAAATATAAAAAGTCAAATAAAAATTTAAAATATTTTTTTACTGATACACCTTATAAAAAAATTATAATCCTATAATCTTAAATTTTCTCTTCTTTCACGTAACTAACCAATCTAAAACTTTTTCAACATATATATTTTTCATTCGATCCCAACAACTACTAGTATGCTATTACTAATTTGACAATTGTAGAATTAAATTTTTAAGACAATTTTTTAATATTAGTTTCTTAAACAATGTTCCTATAGTACTACTCTATCCGTTCCTTTTTAAGTGTCGTTTTAGAAGAGTTTTTTTGTTTCTATTTAAGTGTCATTTTTATAGTTTAATATTATCATTTGTCAATTATATCCCTACTTTCTCAATAACTCCACTTCACATTTTCCATAAAATTAATTATTTTCTCAATTAGTTATTGGAAAAAGAGAGATGGTGTATGATTGAATTTATTTGAAAAGAAAAAATAAATAAGAGTATAATAGAAAAAATAACTCTAATAATCCACTATCTTAATTGAAGAGTTTTATGCTAAAATGACACTTAAAAAAAAATAGAGGGAGTACTTGTTATGAGTTTAAAATTATAGTTAATCATTTTATGGATTTATGATATGTATCATCTTGTTTTATTTATTAATACACTTATATACATAATTGAGCTACATTAAGCATATTGTTAACATTTACTAGTGTCAAGTTTGTGTCAAAGTACTATCATTTAGTAGTACTATCTTGAGTCAAATAAAACTTTTGAATTGAAGAACCAAATAGTTTGTATTTTACGGTTCAAATCCAAAAGACAAGAGTCCATAATTGCTAGTTTGACATTTTCCTTATATTCTTATCCACTCATAATTCCCATCATCGAAGTGGCCAATGGAGGAATCAAATTTGAGGTATTAAAAGTAAAATCAAATCTTAACCAAGACCCTTCATTTTCTTTTCCATTCATGTTTCAACCTATAATTGGTGTCAAAACATTGTACCCGTCGTTTTCAATTGGGGTGATTTACACGTGGTTATCTTTTGAGTATTTCTTACAATTATAATCCCTCTAGAAGTTATTGCTAGGTTTAAGGTTATTTGTTTCATGTTACTACTCAATCTTTATCATAATAGCTATTTTTTTCTTATTTTTATTTATAATAAATATCAATATGATATTTATTATTTCTTTCTACTAATTTATTCTTATTTATGGTATTTTAATTTATATAATTATTTTATTATTAATTATTAAAAAATTATCTTTATAAATAAGACTTATTTTAACATTAAATTAATATAATTAATTATTATTTTAAAATTGTAAAAATCTCAACAAAAAAAATCTATTGTAAAACGGAGGAAGTACTATCTTTCGAATGAATTCAAACCGACTACTTATCCTTAATATATATTAAAAAGAATACACACTTAGATACTATATTTTATGTAAAATTCCGCCTAAATAGTTTTTAATTATTTTTTTTTCTTTTTCCAATAAATATCATTTAATATATTAATTAATACTTAATATTAATTACTCAAGTTCGTTACCCCATAATAATCAATAAATTATATGTTACATGGAGTATTGTTTATTTTCATAAACAAATTTAAAAATTATTTTTTTATTAAATTTCTATAAAGTCCAAAATAAAATTAGGATTTCAAATTATTTGAGGTGATGCCATATGCTGTGGCTCTCTCCAAACATCCAGAGAGCCGACTCGGCTTTCATAGATTCTCCAAAAAAATAATATCATAATCTTTAATTCATTAAATAATATCATAGTCTTCAGTTCCCCATTTAGGAGAATAGAAATTGTGAATATTATGTACAATTTTACTTTTTTTTAAATTATTAAATTTAAGTATGATTTTGATTAAATCTATTCTTATAAAATAATAACTATAATTTTTTTAGATTAACACAAGACATTTCTCTTCCTTCTGACATCTCTCTTTTGATATAGAATATTGAATTTGGCGTTGTTATGAAACTCAAATAGCTGAGAGACAAAATGAGACAAATTCATTTTGCCCATATTATTTATAAAAGAAATTAAAATTTTAGACTCATATTCTCTGATATATTTATTTGAATCTGTCTCATTTATGTCCGACGCAGACATTAACAATTCTTTCTACATTTTTATAGTCTTTAGATGTGCAAAATGTTTAGTTCGCCATGTTAGAAGAATAGCAATTGAATATTATGTTAGTTTTTTTTAATTATTAAATTTAAGTGTGATTGATTAAATCTATTCTTATAAAAATGATTATCATAATTTTTTTGATTAACACAAGATGTTTCTTTTCCTTCCCACACATCTCTCTTGATTATAGAACATTAAATTTGGGGTTGGTATAAAAATCCCAATAGCAGGGTGGCAAAATGTGCCAAACTTATTACTACTATTTTGTTTCTCCTCGTTGAATGATTAATAGGAGTATGAGTGACGGTCACTTTACTCAGCAATGAGACAGTAGCTATAGTACATATTTGTTTTTTTTAGTGTCGACATTTTACTATTTTTTTGTCATGTACAAGTCATATGTTGTAAGTAGGTTACTGGTTGATTTCTTGAATCACCAATCGATATTGGTCACATGTTGAGTTTGCCTCACGTGGCAATGAAATATAAAAGATATTTTTGTCTTTTGTCAAAATAGCATATAGCTTTATGTTATGGTTCTTTGTCAAATGATTTAAAGATAAGAATATATCTTTTTGTGAACATTATGAGAATAAGGAATGTGTTGGGAATTTATCTAAATTTATGATAAATTTTTATTAAATTTGATAAATAAGATTGATATTATCACACAATGATAATGAATTATATGAAAAGAAGAAAAAAAAAATTATTTTTTGCAAAATTTCTCTCTGTCTACAAACTGTGGAAAACTTTATTATTCACTTTCAACTACAAATTATGTGAAACAGTGAATTGATTTGATTATAAAAAATAAGAGTTACTCTCTATTTATAGATTTAGGTTAGTTTGCTCCCTAAGTCAAAGTACAAAACTATAAAAGTCCAAAAATAACTATTTTAGAACTAAATCAAATTTATCTATTTTATATCTAAATCAAATATATCTAAATCTAAAACAAATCTAAATCTAAAACCAAATCAAATCTGTGTGCAACTTGCTTCGATACACAAGCTCTTCGACTGAGCAATAGTTTCCATCGAGCAACCTGCTTCGACAACCTCTAACCCTTCGACACACACATAGTTTTGACACTGTGAATTACAATTTAACACACCACCTAATTCATTGTGTCTAAACTATCTATATTCATCATAGCTCTTAGTCTTTGAAATACTTCGACTTGCACTCCCTTTGTCATGATGTCTGCAATCTGATTCTCAATTCTGCAGTGTTTCAAATTCATCTTCCCATCTGCTACCTGCTCTCAAAGATAGTGGAACCTTACTTCGATGTGCTTGCTTCGACCATGAGCTATTGGGTTCTTCGCCATATTGATAGCTGATATGTTGTCAATCTTCATGGTAATTGCTCCATGATCTTTACTTGTAATCTCTTCGACCAAGTTCACCATCCAAATTGGTTTACATGCACAAAGAGAAGCAACTATATATTCTGCTTTGCATGATGATAATGTCATTACTGGTTCCTTTCTCGAACTCCAAGCAACTGGTGCACCACCTAACATAAATATATATCCTGCTGTGAAAATTCGATCCTCAGCATCACTACATCAACTTGAATTAATGTACCTTATTAACTTGCATTTTTCCTTTATCATTTGCAGGAAACAAAATGCCATAGTCGAGAGTTTATTTGAGATACCTTAGTATCCTCTATACCAGTTCTACCTTTGGCTTCTACATAAATCTACTTACCATACCTACATTGTATGCTAAGTCAGGCCTTATATGACAAAGGTATCTTAATGACCCAATAAGTCTTCGGTATTGGGTTGAGTTGACATCATCTTCATCTATATCTTTCGACAGTTGCAGTCTTGTTTCTGCAGGTGTCAAACTCGAGTTGCATTCTTTCATCTCAAATCTCTTGAGAATTTCTCCTGCATATCTTCTTTGATGCATCATCAAACCTCTACTGCTCTTGTAGAATTTGATACCAAGAAAGTATGAAATGTCACTCAGATCAGACATTTCGAATTCCTTGTTGAGATTACCTTTGAAGTCTTTGATCTCATTCTTGCAGCTACCTATTATTAACAAGTTATCGACATAGAGGCATAGTATAAGCAATTTACTATTTCTTATTCTTACATATACTCCATGTTCAATTGTGCACTTCACAAATTCCTTCTCACTTATAAAACTATCAATCTTCTTATTCCAAGCTCTTATAGCTTATTTCAATCCACACAAGGCTTTATGTAACGCGTACACCTTTCTCTCTTTGTTATGTTTCACAAACCCAATTGGCTGTTTAACATAAACTTCTTTGTCTAAGGGTTCATTCAAGAATACACACTTCCCGTCCATCTGACATATGTGCCAACTGTTTATTTCTGCTAGACCAACAACTAACTTGATTGTTTCGATCCTAGCAACAGGTGCAAACACTTCATCGAAGTCTGTAACACCCCAATTCTACCCCGGAAAATTATATAAATAAATCAGAGTTATAAAATTCATATCATGCAAACCAATCGGGACGTCACAAATTCTTCTATCAAAATTCATTACATTCATCGTGGATATATAACACTTTCAAAACATCGGATGAACCATCATAACATCTTTAATTAAATAACTCAACATCTACGCAGCGGAATTCTCAATAACGATTTTATCACCAATACAACAACTTTGAAACAACACATATTAATAATAATCAACTTAAAGTTCCACAACTGAAAATCAACAATCAAAAACAGCAAGCGTTCATCCCCCCGAGTGTTACATATCAGAGCAATGACACCGACTCGAACTACTGAAAGTATACGGCCTTCACTTTCAATTACCTGTACGTTACCAACATAAGGGCATTCAAACAGTAGGGGTGAGATATCTAACAATATAATAAAGCGCATGATAATTAATATATTAAATTAGATCAATGACATCACCACTTCTCATCTCATAATCAACAATAATTACAACGCATATACACATTCATCAACATCAAAATACACTTCTTTATGCCATCATATAATGCGACTCAATACTATGCAAATGTATGTAGTACCATTGGAGCAGAACTCCCATCTCAAAATTTTTCCAATTAATAGAGGCATCAACAAGGCATAAGCCTTCATCTCAAAATTCGCCAATACAGGCCATCTCAACGAGCATAAGCTCCATCTCAAAAATGCAATGTATGCAACACAACCATGAATGTAATAACAACACCCAAATTAACAACATATCAAATCATCTCAAAAACATCTCAATTAACATCTCAAAAGCATCTCAAAATAACAACATCTCAAATGCATCTCAATGTCTCGTCATCAACATCTCATATCATCAAAATAATTTATTAAACATCATTTATTTATTATAAATCATCAACAGAACATCATGAATAACTTCTCACTAACAACTCAGTTATACATTAAGTCCACAGTAAGTCACTACTGCTATTATGTAAATCTAACGTCATTACCATCACTATCCCACTGTTATAGTTCAAACAACAGCTTCTAAGCATCTAACTTCCACATTTTGTACGAAAACAACGTAAAGGTGTGATCGGTGGAAATAGAACTGACTGTTTTTTAAGCTGGTTCGCGAAATATTGCGGTAAGCAAGAGTCGCCACCGTCTTTTATGTTCTCCAACATGGAAAGGACAAAAGCACAGCAAAATTCCTTTTTTGAGAATGTTTCTCGGTTCGGGAGGTAGATTTATAAGAAGGGAAGGTGTTAACACCCTTTCTATCCGTGGTTATCCACGGGCTCTTAGGTACTTGCTCTTATGTTTTCAAAAATGTTTGCTTTTCAAATGTGTGTGGGTTTTGAAAAAGTTTCGTTTTGAAAACTTTTAGGTAACTCTTGTATCAGTCCTCAAGAGTGTATGAAGTGTTTGTTTGAAAACTTTTTGAAAGTGTAGGTGCGAAAAGTTTGTTTTTTTTGTTTTGAAAGAGCAAGTACCCAGGAGAAATCTACCTACTCTAAGGAATTAGACTGTGTAAGAGTCCTTTAGATAGTGCTATCCAACCATTGAGAGGTAGGTAGCACCGTCATTGGAGGTATTCGGGTCAATTCGATGATAAGGGACAATGTGTGGTCACCAAAGCAATAGTAGGACACCTTAGATGTAACCCTAATATCCTAGATCCTTTTTATCCGAGGCAACCGTTTCGAGGCGACTGGATCTTTAGACAGGAGGGCGACCTCTAAAACACCCTATACTTGACGACCACGTTCGAGGCAACCGGTGAGGCGTACCCTAGGAGTGGCATGTGCTTGTGTGTTGTTTCAGTTTATATTTATCTTTGAACATGTCATTTGTGAGCTACGAGTTGTTTTTAATTTTCATCCAAGTCTTGCATGCATATTAACAGTTAAGAGTGCGGAAAATAAATTGCGGAAATATGAATCTACGCTATTACAAGGCGCGGGTCTATACATCTCCAAAAACATAACCCGTTTTGGAAAATAAGTGCGAAAGAGTAAAGAAAGCGGTAAATCCTAATTAACTATTACATCCTTTGAGCAGATACATAAATAATCAAAATAAGAATAATGCGCAAAAAGAAATAGAATCGGGACGTCCTTAGGGTTTTGACCCTTTTTTTGAGAAAATAATTTAAGTTTTGTCCTTTTTTGCAATTTAATTAAAATATTAAACCTAGTACTAATTAATTATTTAATTAAAAAGAAATTTTTTTTTAATGTTTTTTAAGTCTTTAATGAAAATAAAATAAAAAGAAAATAAAAGTCAAAAGAAACCCTAATTCTAAATTGGTTTTATTCATTGTAAAAATAGTCAAAATTACCTAATTAAAACTAAGTCAATTTGGTTAGTATTTATTTACAAAATAAGTTAATAAATAAGAATAATAATAATTAACAAAAATATTTACATTTTTTATTCTCTGAATTTATTATAAAAAATATTAATTTATGAATTAATAATAATACTAATAATTAATAAAAAGAAATTATAAAAGAAAAGAAAATAAAAAGAGTAACAAAACCAGTGGGGGTGTTGACCCAAGAATGGAGGTTTGTTTGTAACTTTGAGGCTGCGTTGACTTACTTTGAAGCGTTCATCCCCCCAGTAAGCTTAAGCCTGCGTTGACTTTGGAATTGCCCACGTGCATGTTGACTGAGGAACATGGTGGTCAACCATCCCTGGCCTTTGGATTTACCTTTGTGGCCACTTGGCAAGCTGATCTGTGAGGGTATATGGTTTTCTGCAGCAGTTTGTACGTTCCAGGCATTAGGGTTGGCTTCAGTATTTATGTTGGAAGGGAATTAGGGTACAAACTAGGTCAAAGATCCATGGAATAAAGTTTTCAATATTTGATTTTCAATCAAATATTTTTCAATCTTTTTGATTGAAAAACCTTGCCAAATTGGGAGATTTTTGTCTCTTTGATGGATGCACGAAATTGCCAGCTTGCCCTGAGCCTATTGGTTTCATAAAAAGATTTGAAAACCATATCTTTATATTTTCTACATTTTAAATCAATTAAATGAATTAATATTAATAAAAAATTCAATTAATTAATTAAAAATAAGAAAATAAATCAATTTGAGCTCAATGGGTCGTGCATAGGCCTTGGACAAAGTTTCAAGAAGGAATTTGAGGCCCATTAGCAAAAATGAGGTGTTTTGGGCAAAGTTGACTTTTGCAAATTCCCAAACATTTCCCAACTTCTCCAATGCATATCTTGCTCAATTTTGATCCTATGAACATGTTCTTGGACATTTTGGAAAGATCTTGAAGTCCTCTAACCAATTACTTTGGTCCCATGTCATTTTTATTTACCAATCTCAAGTTATGGTCTTTGACTTAAAATGCCTTTTTGTTGACTTTTGAAATTGACCTATAATGTAGAAATTGATAACTTTTTGTGAGAGCATTTCTTAGACTTGTAATGTGAAAATGAGTTGTAGGAAATGTCATCCCCTTCAAAATGAGCATTGGATGGGATTTTTCTGATGAACCATGAAAAGGTTATGCTTTGGTCAAGTTACAGTTGACTTTTCAGCTGTCCAAAAATGGAAACTTTTGCATCTTGATGATATTTGAGCCATGCTAGTGGAATCATGATATCAAATGATGATTGTGGCTTCAAAATAAGATGTTGACCAAATTTTTTGACTTTTGACTGCCAAATGACCATTTTGCCCCTGCAGTTGATTGTGAACCAAATAGGGCTTTTGACTGTGCAACTTGATGCTGTGAGACTTGCAACTTGGCATGTAGATGCTTGGCAATGTATATAGGCACATGAGACTTGTTTGAGCCATTGAAAACCTCAAATTCACTGAAAGAACCAAAACCCTAATTTTGACTGGCTTAGGAGGCCTTTGAATTGTGCAATCCTTGATCCATTTGAAGATTGATCTTGACAAATTTTGAAGAATATGGGAGGGAAAATTTTGGGGTACAACAGTTGCCCCTGTTCAATCTTCTTAAACCTGAGGATGTAGATTGGCTTGTGTGCCTTTCGTGATCCGAAGGTGGAAGATGATTGAACACTAGAGTGCCCAGAAATTTGCACTTGCATAGTAGAGTATCAGCAATGTGATGTCGGGAATGGGCTTACAGATGCCATTTGGAGAGGTGGTGGATAGGAGGATGGGATTATAGATGCCATCTGGAGATGTGACAGAACCTTTTCGGGAATGGGCTTATAGATGCCATTTGGAAGTATAATGGATACTTGTGGAGATGGGCTTAAAGATGCCATCTGGGGTGTTGATCGCGTAAGAGATTCCTTAGCGAGAACTTGCGTACCTGAGAAAGAAAGATAATTTCCTGGCCTGTTACAGGTGTTGATCTTCAATCTCTTCATGCAGATATGCCCTGGCTAGATACAAGTATCAAATCTGGAATTAGTCGTCTACAGATATGCCCTGGCTGGATACATGTATCGAATCTGGAACTTCAAAAGGTGGATGGGTTGTCTCTACTGACAGGTTATCTCAGAAAAATCTTTAGGGATCGATTTAACTGAACCAGGTTTTGTTTTGTCTTCTCTGATGAGTTGTTTCTTTTAACAGTTTGTCTTCATGGACGAGTCGTCTTTAATGACGAGGTTGTCTTCAATAACAGGTTGTCTTCAATGACAGGTGGTCTTCAATGACAGATTGTCTTCAATGACAGGTTGTCTTCAACGACGGGTTGTCTTTAATGATGGGTTGTCTTTAATGACAGATTGTCTATAACGACTGGTGTCTATAACGACGGGTGTCTATAACGACGAGTGTCTATAACGACGGGTGTCTGTGACGACGAGTGTCTATAACGACGGGTGTCTATGACGACGGGTGTATATGACGACGGGTGTCTATGACGACGGGTGTCTATAACGACGAGTGTCTATGACGACGAGTGTCTATAACGACGGATGTCTATGACGACGGGTGTCTATGACGACGGGTGTCTATAACGACGAGTGTCTATAACGACGGGTGTCTATAACGACGAGTGTCTATAACGACGGGTGTCTATAACGACGACTGTCTATAATGACGGGTGTCTATAACGACGGATGTCTATACTTATGGGTGTCTATAACGACGGGTGTCTATAACGACGAGTGTCTATAACGACGGGTGTCTATAACGACGGGTGTCTATAACGACGGGTGTCTATAACAACGAGTGTCTATAACGACGAGTTTCTATAACGACGGGTGTCTATAACGACGGGTGTCTATAACGACGGGTGTCTATGACGACGGGTGTCTATAACAACGGGTGTCTATAATGACGGGTGTCAATAATGACGGGTGTCTATAATGACGAGTGTCTATAATGACGGGTGTCTATAATGACTTTAGGAATTGATTTCAACTGGACTTGTCTTCTTTGACTGGATGAGCATCAGAAAAACCTTTGGGATTTAACTGTACTTGTCTTTTTTGACTGGATTTGTCTTCTTTGACTGGATTGGTCTCTTTTGACTATATTTGTCTACTTTGACATAGCTGATCATTTAACTGTATCCTTCCTGAAAGGTAAAGGTCAGTCATATGCAATGCATGATATGGATCAAGCAATGACGTTCTTGACATAAGTGAGATTGTATGACATGATGCATATGCATGTGTCATGATGTATGACAATGTAATGTTTATGAACGTATTTTCGTCTGGGAAAATCAATCCTTGACGAATTCCGGGAGCTTGTTGAATCCTGGGCTGGTGTTGAAGAGTAGAGTTCTTCGCTTCCGCTGGGGATGATGATTGGAAGAATAAACCGGTAGGAGAAGATGACTCCGTTGGAGAATAAACTTGTTGGAGAGATTACTCTGCGGGGAATTACTCTGTGGGAAGAGATACTTCGTTGAGGTTTTGTTGATAACTCCGCTGGGGATTCCGTTGAGAAGTTTTGTTGGAAGATTTGATGAACTCCGCTGGGGGATAGGAAGAACTTCGCCGAGGACGATCTTTCCGTGGTAATTAGCTGAGGATAACCCAGTTATAAGCTCTGGTGGGGAATAATCTTATGAATAAAGCCGGGGAGAGATATGTACTCTGCAGGGGACAAGCTTCCAGAATCTACTGGGGATAAGCTTCCAGAATCTACTGGGGAGATTGATTCAACTCTCCTGGGGGAAACTTTTGAATTGTATCGGGGAAGTGGCTCCACTGGGGTCTGTATTCCGCCGGGGAACAATCTTATATTAAGACTGTCGGGGATGCTCGTTTAGGAATATCCGTATACTCCGCTGGGGAATATTGAGATCTTCTGGGGATACCCAACTTCCTTAAGACTGACAGTAGACTAACTCTGCTTGGGGAGAGTGTTGCTGACTTGCTGGAGATACTGTGCCTTTTCGGGGCTGATGGGATACTACCTCTGCTTGGGGAGAGAGCATGGCTGACTCTTGTCCTACTCTGCGGGGAGTGAAGGTATCTTGGTCATGTTCTTCAGCCGAACATACCTTGTACCTGGTGGACAGAGCGTCTTGTATAGTTCAGACAATTCTTATTGCCCCAGTTTCTGCGGGAGAAGGAGACCTATGAGGTGCTTGATAACTGCCGATTGACCAATCTTCTTCTGGTAGGAAAATGACGAGATGACGGGACATAGTCGTACGCTGTGATCCCTAATTTTTGCCTGGACCGCCCTTTCGGGTTTTCAGTCCACCGGGATACCCATTTTTGCCCAAGCCTCCTTTTCAGGTTTTCGACTTGCCGGGTGTACAAATTTTTTCATTTTCATCCCTTATTTTTGCCCGAACCCTTTTGGTTCGCCGGGAAGCCCTTATTTTTGCCTAGGTATGTGTTGGCTGAAGATTTTGATAATATTATTAGAAGCCAAGTGAATTGAACGTTTTGATCAAAATGAAACAAAGCGTCATGTTTCGAAGTAGCAGAAGTAGTGTTTCGAATAAGCATATCAAAGCTTGAAGCTTCGAGTGGCAATTATGGGAACATATCTAAAGAAGTCTCGAAATAACAACAAGGTTGTGTCTGAGAAGTGCGTTCGAAACGGAGAAGTACCAAAACATTTGAAATTCAAATGGAAGCGGGACATTCGAAGTTTGAAATTTATGTGCTGGAGCATTTGGAGACACGTGGAAAGAAGAAAGAGGCATTGTTCTGCATGTTCTGAACGTGGCATAATCCTATAGCAAGACCGTTATGGTCGAATTAGTATAAATAGAAGTCTTAGTATTAGGATTTCGGGTGTCATATCTATTGTACTAAATACTCAGTAACATTCAAATTACCACATGGCAAGGGAAACGAATGCAAGAGCAATGTACGTATGATAGCACCACATATTTATGATTTAATGAAAACCTTTTACCATTTCCAGCACTTTCCTTTACCTTTATACCAAATACCATTTACAAGTTTTCTCATTCAAAGTCTTTTTATTTCGAAGTCTCTTCACTAAAGTTTAACATTTTCAATGCTTTCTTTACATTTCAAGCACTTTACCTTTCAGAAAACTGTCATACTTTTCATGCTTTTATCTTCAAGTTTTGTCTTTCGAAAGTCTATTTTTACTTAAAGTCATTTACAGATTTCTTGCATTAAACGCTTTCTTCATATTTCGAATCTTTTACGTTCCAGAGTATCTTTTACATTAACTGTTTTTATAATTCGAAGCCATTTACTTGCCTTTTATGCAATTTTACATGTCTTTACAATTAACATTTATTCATGCAATTTAGTTTCGTACACGCATATTTTGATTACACCTTTAGATCTTTAAGAGAGAGATCGAAATAAGCCAAACACTTATACAACTCTCAAATACCAACCATGAATATCTGTTCGATCATGAGAGTAACCCTAATGACCAAGGAATCCTAGGATCAATCTAGTCGATCCTGTGAGTTACCAGAGAAATTGAATAACAGTCAGTAAGTTTATTCGATAGTTTGGAAGACTAGCGGTTGTTTACCAGAAATCACTGGAAACAAATTGGCACACTTGGTGGGACCAATAATTGGACATTAGAAATAAAGATTGTTGAGACATAACCATTATAAAAACGTTGGAACCTAAGAAGTTTGCTGTTTTATGAACCTAAGAAGTGGTAAAATAACCAACAACAACCAACCCTTATCCAGAAGAAAACGTTTGGACAAAATGTCTAATTCCGACAATCAACAAGGGCAACAAAATGCCCCACATACAACAGGCACTAATGTGTCCACTTCGATGGGAACATCTAATGTGATCCCTTCGAATGCACAGTCTGTTGCATCTTCAACCAGTAATATAGCCACCAATGGAGTAAGTGGCATATCAACTAATAGTTCGATCTTAGGAAATACTGGAACCATTGGTTACCCTGGGGGATTCGTTCCACCATCAGGGACACAATCCCATTTCGCCACTCCACTAACTAGACCACCCGATTTCGATGGTAATAGAACCAGAAACTCCTCTTATGGAATGCCAACTTCCTTTATGGCAGGTTTACATAATTCCACATCGAATTCATCACCACAATTAGGGTCTGGGTCTGGGGCGAATCAGTTTATGACAAATAACCAAGGGTCAGTGGGTTATAGCATAATGCCTATTTTAACCACAGAAAACCAGTTGGCTTTTAGGCAATTGATGGATGACAGTAACCATAACATGATAGGGGTGTTAGCACAAACTATGCAGGAAATATTTGCCCCAATAGTACAAAATGTGACTGTGACAAACAGGGAAAACGCTGACAACATGAGTCGAATAGCAGATTTCTTTGCTCCCCCAGAAAGGCGTAGGCAGAATCAGGCGAGATTTCGAGCAAACATGCCTGTTATAGAACAAATTGCTAACGACTCAATTTATAGACCACCTAGAGAAGAAGTTAACTTGGGGGCCAGGGAACCAAGGTTAGAAGCCCCAATAATCCCAGGCCCACAAAGAGAAATTATGGAACCAGGGGCAAGGGTCGAAAGGCTAGAAGCCCCAGAGTTTCGAGAAGAACAACCTAGGGGAGTTGTCCTGGTTGGTCGAAATCAAGATGTCGATGCTGTCGTTCATAGAATTCGAAACGATAACATCTTGGCAGAAAACAATCTAACCACCATGATAGAGAGAGTCATGGCCCAGAATGGCCTCAACACAGGAATGAGAAGGCCAAATTACGCTTCTCCTATATTAGATTGCATAATGCATACTGATTTACCAAGGGGATATAAAGTCCCTAAATTTACAAAGTTCGCTGGGGATACCAATGAGTCAACAGTCGAACACATAGCGAGATATTTAACCGAAGCGGGAGATATAGCCAATAATGAAGATCTCAGGATCAAATACTTCCCAAGTTCCTTGACTAAAAACGCCTTCACATGGTTTACCACTTTGCCTCCTGGGTCCATTGATACCTGGGCTCTCTTGGAGAGATTATTCCATGAACAATTCTACATGGGACAGTCGAAAATAAGCTTGAAGGAATTAGCCAGTGTCAAGAGAAAGTTCATCGAACCCATAGATGATTATTTGAATAGATTTAGGCTTTTGAAATCCAGATGTTACACAGTAGTGCCTGAACATGAGTTAGTCGAAATGGCTGCTGGTGGTTTGGATTACTCTATTCGAAAGAAACTAGACACTCAATATTTGAGGGATATGGCTCAGTTAGCCGATAGGGTTCGACAGGTCGAAAGGCTAAAGGCCGAAAAAGCCAGAGTCTTTAAGAATAGCAAGAAAGAAAGGATCTCTTATGTTGGAACTGAGGAAGCAGAAGAATATCCTGAGTTCGAATTCGAAGAGGTCGAAATCGACCTCGCTGAATTAAAACAGGCTCCACCCTACTCCTGCAAATTATTGGTTCCCACAAAAGGGAAAGAGATTGTTGAAAATGAGAAAAGTGACAAATTCCCAAAGAAGGTTTATACCTTCGATGTCACTAAATGTGACGAGATTTTTGACTTACTTGTTAAAGATGGCCAACTCATTGTGCCATCAAATGTCAAAATACCTCCTTTAGATCAGAGAAAGAAGAGAGGATTTTGAAAATACCATAGTTTCCTGGGCCACAAAACCTCACAATGTTTTCTTTTCAGGGACCTAATTCAAAATGCAATCAAAGACGACAGACTAAAGTTTGCTGATAAGGCGAAGATGAAAGTGGACGAAGATCCCTTGGACGTCGCAGACACCAACTACTCCGAGCCTGCGTGCGTTGGAGAGATTAACATGGTGGAAACTGACCAAAGCGACGCCCTAACAGGAGAGAAAGGTACTGAAACTGAAAACTGGGTGATGGTCGAAGTCGATAAGGAGGTCACTGAAGACATCCAGAAGATACCAGAGACTTCGATTGAAGCAGCACCTGTAGCTGTTGCAAAAGAAACCCAGGCTACTGAAGGCCAAGGAAATCAAAACCAAGAACTAACACAGGTCACTGAAGGCTTGAGGCTGGAATTGGAGAAAGTCTAAATCACGAAGCCAACTTCCCCTCAGAAGGAAATATGGGACACTCTAGGGGAACCCAGTGGAAAATTTGACTATTTGGTCAAATATTCTGCCCCAGAGAGTTCGAAGGTTCAGATTGAGGATATAAAGCCCACAGGATGGGGCGATGATGAAGCTAAGGGGGAAGATGTTGAGATAAATATGGTGGATATGGAGAGGCCTCGCTCTGAGATGGAGGAAGTATAAAAATACTTATAAAAAGAGAAGTATAGAATGGAGGATAATCACACTGGAGACGCTAGTCTCAAGGATTACCTCATGACATGCCACAAAGGAGATTCAGGCATGATATTGTGCCCTAGGTGCAGCATCCTCTGCAATCAGAGAATCGCTATGAATTTCGAAAGGGTACAGAGGACTCGAACTGGCAACAATTGGCGCCAGGATAACCAGCTTTTTAGGTGTTATCCCAAGGCTGGAGAAAGTTTGCTGGAATTTGTGTTTCGCTGCTACAAAGGGGCAACCAAGTGCTTGATTTGCCCAAGTTGTTCTGCTGTGTATGACCAAAGCATGGCCAGAGCCTTCGAAACGATTCCCTTTGCCCCTTGCTGGAACCATCAAGAAACTGTCCAGATGGGCCCACGTTTCAACAGCAGACACAAACAACGAAGGCCTGATAGCCCTCACCCCAAGGCTGCTCGAAGAGTGACTTTCAAACTCCCTACTGAAGTGCCAACCGACAGATGGTTACAAGTCAGAAATGACAAAGGCAAAGATAGATGGAGAAACACCGAACGAAATGCACGCCATGCTGTGGCATACAGAAGGCAATTCAACACAGCAAAAAGGGAGGAGGTAAGATTAGAAAATTACAAAGGAAGGAACCCCATGTCAAGATCCCAGTGGCGCAGGCAACAAAGGATTCGAAAGGCTGAAAGGGAAGCTGTGGCAAACAAAGGGGTCACTTCAACAAAGAACCAAGGTGAATCTAGCACCAACAAACCAAAGAATCAAACTGAAGACAAACCTCCAGTTAATAGGAGGCTTTTCTCTGAAGTACAACGGGATGAACCAAAGGAATACACTCCAGGCCCAGAAGAGGACGAAGATATGATAACAGATAACTTCGAATCGGAGGGGGAGTCTTCATTCAACCTAAACTGTAACGTGGTATCTGTGCTTCCCTGTGAATTTGGGCAGGAAACCGAAATTGATGAATATGAGGAAGAAGATACCACATATTTGATGAAACATAGGCCTGTGTGCTACTATGTGATGGACAATGGGGCTGTTGAGGATCAAAATGCGTTCTTCGAACGTCCAGAACCTGCTATGAAGAACCATCTTAAGCCACTTTTTATTCGGGCAAAAGTTGGTGTCCATGGTGTGAACAAAGTTCTAGTGGATGAGGGTGTTGCAGTCAATTTGATACCCCATTTCATGCTGAAAAGATTAGGGATCCGTGAAGGAGACATCAAGCCCTATAATATGGTTCTGTCCAATTATGAGGGAAAAGTGGGAAAAACACTGGGAGTGGTCCAGTTGGAATTGACAATAGGCTCAAGCTGTAGGCCCACCATGTTTATGGTGATCGAAGCCAAGGCCAACTATAACTTATTGCTGGGAAGGGAGTGGATCCATGGCGTGGGGGCAGTTCCTTCGTCAATGCATCAGCGACTAGTTCTGTGGAGAGATGATGGAATCGTGGAAAACATCGAAGCAGACCAGATTTACTTTATGTCAACAATCAATTTAGTTGACAAGAGGGATTATGATAAAAATCTGGCAAAGATTGCTCCGTGTGTTCCAAATGATGAGATTAACGAAACCAGAAACGCCCACTACTACATGACCCTTCGCCATGATGGCCTTTACTGGGATAGAACAATAATCAGTAAAGAAGAGGGAGTCGAAAGCACTATACAAAAATGTCCAGCAGGCTGGGACTTCGACAACCTTATCCATGACTGAGTCCACCTTTTTCGAAAGGATTTCGGCCTATATGGCTGAGAACGAATCAAAAGCGGCCTTAGAGGCTGAAATAAATAAATCAACTATAAAGATGAACGAAGTAAGTGGGGATGGCTCGAAATGCTCACCCTTCAGAGAATTTGAGATGGATCAAAGGTTGGATGCCATCTACGATAAAGAACCCTTAGGCTTCGAAAGGGATCCCATAAACTCAGGTGCCAAAATGTTGGCACAAGATCCACTCGAAGAAGTCAACTTAGGGGATGAAAAAACGAAAAGAATAACCTACATAAGTGCAAAACTCAGCCCAGGCCTCAAGAAGGAAGTAATCAAAGTCCTCAAGGAGAATAAAAATTGCTTCGCATGGGATTATGACGAAATGCCTGGTTTAAAGAGGGAGTTTGTCGAACATATACTGCCAATCAAAGATGGCAAGAAGCCCATCAAACAAACTCCCAGAAGATTCGCACCAGCGGTTCTCACAAAAATTAAAGCTGAGATCGAAAGGTTGCTGCGTTGCAAATTCATCAGAACAACAAGGTACGTTGAATGGTTAGCAAACATAGTACCTGTTATTAAGAAAAATGGTTCTTTAAGAATTTGCATAGATTTTAGGGATTTAAACACTGCAACCCCTAAAGATGAATATTCCATGCCTGTGGCAGAAATGCTAGTAGATTCTGCTGCAGGGTTCGAACACTTGAGTATGTTAGATGGATACTCTGGGTATAATCAGATTTTCATTGCTGAAGAAGATGTTGCAAAGACAACATTTCATTGCCCAAGAGCCTTAGGCACCTACGAATGGGTGGTGATGCCTTTTGGTTTAAAGAACGCTGGGGCAACTTATCAAAGGGCAATGAATTCAATTTTTCATGATTTCATTGAAACCTTCATGCAGGTGTATATTGATGATATAGTCATCAAATCTATATCTGCAGAAACACATTTGCATCATTTGAGCCAATCATTCAAGAGAATGAGAAAACATGGCTTAAAAATGAATCCCCTTAAATGTGCATTTTTTGTGCAGGCTGGAGATTTTCTTGGTTTTGTGGTTCACAAGAAAGGGATTGAAATCAACCAGAACAAAACTAAAGCCATAATGGAGACGAAAGCACCTACGTCAAAAAGGGAGTTGCAATCTCTGCTAGGGAAAATTAACTTCCTCAGAAGATTCATTTCGAACCTGAGTGGAAGAACCCAAGCTTTCTCTCCGTTACTTCGTCTAAAGCAAGGCCAAGCCTTCGAATGGAACGAAGCCCACCAGGAGGCATTTGACAGGATAAAAAGATACCTCTCTCAGCCTCCTATTTTGTCTCCGCCTTCATGGGGGAAGCCCATGAGATTGTACATATTTGCCTCTGAAGTTAGTATAGGTAGTATGTTAGCACAAGAAGATAGCAATGGTATCGAAAGAGCCATATACTATTTAAGTAGAGTACTAAATGATGCAGAGACTAGATATAGCAATCTAGAAAAGCTATGTCTCTGTTTGTATTTCTCTTGTATGAAACTCAAGTATTATATAAAGCCTGTTGATGTTTATGTTTCATCTCATTTCGATGTCATTAAACATATGCTTTCAAAACCAATAATGCATAGCAGAGTTGGTAAATGGGCTTTAGCCTTAACAGAATATTCTTTGACTTTCATGCCTCTAAAAGCTATGAAAGGTCAAGTGATTTCTGACTTCATTGTGGACCATTCTTTGGTTGAGCAGACTGTCATGAGTTACGTCGAAATGCAACCATGGAAATTGTACTTTGATGGTTCAACCCACATGAATGGAAGTGGCGTTGGAGTCCTTCTAATTTCTCCTGAAGGAATTCCAACAAAATTCAAGTATAAATTAGATGGTCCTCGTTGCTCGAACAACAAAGCTGAGTATGAAGCGCTCATTGTTGGACTTGAAGCTTTGTTGGAATTGGGGGCAACCAGAGTCGAAATTAAAGGAGACTCTGAATTAGTGGTCAAACAAATTACAAAGGAATATAAGTGCATAAAGGAAAACTTAATGGTATACTTCGTCATAGTCAATAGGCTACTAAGGAAATTTGAATACATGGATATTCAACACATACCAAGAATAGAGAACCAAGAAGCAAATGACTTAGCACAGTTGGCTTCGGGTTATAAAGTTTCTACCAGGAACTTTAAGGATTTAGTTGAATTAAGGGGTAGAGTTATGGCTACTAGATTCACACCATCAGATCTGGAAAGTATGAAATTGGGATATGCTGAGAAACAGGGATTCGAAATATTAGCCATAAATACTTTGTCAGATGCAGATTGGCGAAGTCCACTGAAGAGTTATTTAGCAGACCCAACTCTGAACGTGGATAGAAAGACAAAATACAGAGCATTGTCATATCTCCTCATGGGGAACGAATTGTTTAAAAAGACCCAAGAGGGTGTATTATTGAAATGCCTAGGAGAAAGTGAGGCATATTTAGCATTGTCAGAAGTCCACAATGGGGCATGTGGGGCACATCAAGCAGGCCATAAAATGAAATGGCTGTTATTTCGATACGGCTTGTATTGGCCTAGCATGCTCAAAGATTGCATAGACTTTGCTAAAGGATGTGAGGAATGTCAGAAACATGCAGGGATTCAACATGCCCCTGCAAGTGAGTTGCATTCGATCATCAAACCATGGCCATTTAGAGGATGGGCATTGAATTTGATAGGAGAAATAATCCTGCTTTGTCCAAAGGACAGAAATATATCTTGGTAGGAATAGATTATTTTACCAAGTGGGTTGAAGCTATACCACTAATAGTTGCTGATCAAGAGGCTATTATTGAGTTTATAGAAAAGCACATTATCTATAGGTTCGGATTGCCAGAGAGCATAACCACAGACCAAGGCTCTGTGTTTACTGGTAGAAAGATGCAAGAATTTGCCCAAGAAATGGGGTTTAGATTGCTAACGTCAACACCATATTATGCTCAAGCAAACTGTCAAGTCGAAGCAGCCAATAAAGTGATAATAGGATTAATCAAGAAGCATATTGGCAAAAAGCCAAGAAACTGGCACAAAACTTTGGACCAAATATTATGGGCTTGTAGAACATCTCCTAAGGAAGTTACTAACACTACGCCTTTCCAACTCACATTTGGTCATGATGCAGTGTTGCCAGTAGAAATTCATCTACAATCAGTTTGAATTCAGAGACAAAACGAAATCCCAGCTGCTTTATATTGGGAAATGATGATGAATGAATTAGTTGAGTTGGACGAAATTAGATTACATGCATTGGAAATTTTGATGAGACAAAAAGAAAGAGTGGCCAGAAATACAACAAGAGGGTGAAGAAAAAAGTATTCATTATTAATGACTTAGTTTGGAAAGTCAAATTGCCCATGGACAAGAAAAATAAAGCATTAGGTAAATGGTCACCTCATTGGGAAGGACCTTTTCGAATATTAAAAGTATTCTCAAACAATGCATACGAAATCGAAGAACTGGTGGATGACAAACGTATCCTAAAGGTTAATGGGAAATATTTAAAGAAATATAAGCCACGCCTGCAGGAGATTTGAATAGTAACAACGTAACCAAGATATTATAAGAAGGCCAAAATGGCAAGATAAGATGCTAAAATGGCGTTGTTCGAATATTACATATAAGAAACCAAATTGTAGTCAAATAAACATCTGAAATTTAGAAATAAGAGTTATTTTTCAATCGGTTGAAAGTGCTTCGAAATGATTCAAGCCTCTGCTGAGCGAAACGCCTGGCTCCTTCTAAGGTTGCCACTTCTCCTTTAAGTTGTTCTGCAGTCTCCATTTCTGCAAGCCCCTGGTTGAGAAGCTCTTCGAATTGGTTACCAGCAGTATTGGTTTCGAAGGCTATTTGTTGTTCTTTAGCCTCCTTAACCTTCTGTTGAAGTTCCAGAATCTTCCTTTCCCAAAGAAGTATGGACTCAGCTCGAGCCTCATAATCAGTTTTCGCCTTGCTTTAGATGCATAGCTTGATCCTCAGCTTCTTGAGAGAGTTTCAAAGCTTGTTCATAAGCAGCATCCATTGTAATGCGTTTCTCTTGAACCTTCTTGGCAGCAGATTCGTCTTGGAGAAGGTAACCAGTTACGTTGTCCAGCAAAGCCTGAAGATCGAACAAGAGAGTACTAACTGGCAAGGAGCAGGTAGAAAGATTGACCTTTGTGAGCAGCTCCTTCATAGTATAGCAAGCAGTACTATCTTGCTTGAGCACTTCGAATATATCCACATTGAGAATTGTTTTCCTAATCTTATTAAGAAGTACAATTCTTTCATCTGTGGGAAGAGGATAGTTGGTCGAACTAGTGCCAGCCCTAGCAAGTGGGACGTCCCTTTGAGCCAGCTTTGCCTTCATATACCCAATAGGGTCATTTTGTCTCAGGAGTGCAAGCTCCTCGTCAGTCATTCGAGACAAAGAGGATTGAGGGAGTTCCACACGTAGGGGAGTCACGTCCATTTCAACCTCCATGGGTTCGTTGGTTCTGTGATACGGTGGGAGAACTGACTATGGTTTTGCGTTTGTTTTCGCAAATGTTTCGGTTGAGCAAGAGTCGCCACCGACTTTTTATTTTATCCTAAGGAAAGGTTTAAAAAGCACAGCAAAAACCTTTGAGATTTTTCTTGGGTTCGGGGAGTAGATTATAGAAAGGGAAGGTATTAGCACCCCTTCTATCCATGGTTATCCATGGGCTCTTAGGTACTTGCTTAGATCAACTTGCCTTGGTTTTCAATTGTTTGAAATGGTGCTTTGTGTGGCTTTTGAAAATGTTTTGAAAAAGATGCCTTGTCTAGGCTACCCTTGTAACAATTCTTTACTCGAATGTTTTACAAAAGGTGTTTGTCTTTTTGAAAAGATGTTTCAAGGTTTTTTTGAAAGTTTGTTTTGAAAGTGTTTGTGAAGTGCGGTTTGAAAATAGGCAAGTGTTTTCTTTTTACAAATGGACAAGTACTTAAGAGCTATCTACCCTAAAGTTCTCAAAGATTTATGCTATGTTTTAACCCTTTTGACAATTTTGTTCCACCATTGCATTTGGTGGACAATCTTGTATTAGGAGGTGAAAGGGACGGGCGCGGGTCATCGTTTAGACCATAGTTGCAATAGTGCTAAATGTCTTTGGGCAATTTTTCTTTGAAAGGGACTTGATCATTTTAGGCAACTTTTCGAAAGCGTCATCGAGGGACTATGATCATTTGATTGTTTGTCTTTACCCAAAGAAACCTAACATGCAACATGGCCCAATTATTTGAAGGCAACAAGTGGAATACCCTAGGGGTGCAAGTGTGAGATGTGTTGTCCATTTTCATGCTTTGATTATCTTGAGATTAGGTCAAACTATTTCGTTCTTTTTATTTGCATACAAACCCTAATTCTAGCATGGTATATTTAGAAAGCGTTTAAAGTGCGAAAAGTAAAATTCCTACACTATTACAACACAATATGGGAAGGGGGGTACAAATGTTCAAATGGGGGGATATTTAGACAAAGAAATTAAACCTAGCTATTACATCAATTTTTTGGAATATTTACAAGATAATTAATTTGCATAAATTAAATAAAATAAGAATAAATATGCAAGATGCAAAAATGATTTTTGTATATATGAAAAAAGTATTTTTATATGTCAAAATAAACAAAAATAAAAGTATTATTTTTTGGAGTTTTTTTTCATGTTTAGGGTTAAACCCTAATTCTATTAAATAAAATGCATTATTTATTTATTATGTGCAAGTATTTATTCATTGTATACAAAAACAAAAATAAAATAAAAAATGAAGTATTTGTCAAAAGATATTTTTATATTTGAATATTAATAAAAATAAAAAGTGTATGTATTTTGCATTTTAACCCTAAATATATATATATATATATATATATATATATATATATATATATATATATATATATATATATATATATATATATATATATATATATATATATATATATATATATATATATATATATATATATATATATATATATATATATATATATATATATATATATATATATATATATATATATATATATATATATATATATATATATATATATATATATATATATATATATATATATATTATTTACTAAATATGTATTATATATATAAATTAATAATATTTAATATTAAATAAAAAAAGTGTTTTTTCTATAAAATATTTTCAGAGGGTAAAACAAAAATAAAAATGAAAATAAAAGTACTTTTGCATATTTCTTAGTATTTTTAATAAAATGTACATATTCATTTATTTGTGTATAAAACTAAACTAAAACAAACAAATACCTAATAAATTCAAAAATGGTGTAAAAAAATATTTTTATATTTTTAATATTATGAGGAAAAATAAATAAATCAAACCAAAAAAAGAAAAGTCAAAAAACATTAAAAATAAACAAAATGGGCTCAGGGGGTTCAGAAGCAATTGTATGGTGCAAAAAGAAAAGTCAACACAAGCCCAACCCACGAAGACCTTTCTTCAACCTCCAGACTTCTGTTTGAACAAAAACACGCGCCTCTTTCTTCCATTGCAAGGTCCTGATTCTTTGAGTTTTAGCAAAAACTTCCAACATCAAAACTGTTAAGCATCTTCTCACGAATTCACACATATAAAGAACATGTTTTAACTCTCAGAAATGAGAGAGAATTTCTTCTCTCCCAATTCTTAACCTAATTTTTGTTCAAAGTTCAGATATTAAATTCTCTAAGCATACATAATATAAATGAAATCTAATTATATGGGCATGTTCAGGGCTATGATTGTGACATGTTTTCTTCACAAACCTAAAGCTAACAATACCTAATAAGAGAGATACGAGTTCATGAACTTACCTGTTCAGTTGAAGTTGTATCTGGCAATGGGGAAGCTTTCAGTGCAAGGTGATGATTGGTATAGCTTCCTTGAGGTCCAGGGATGTTATTCCAAGCTTTACTTTGTCTTGAAACTTCTTGAATCGTGCTAGAGAACTTCAACTGCAAAACAAGAAAATGAAAATGGTGGAACTGGTTAGAGGAATTACAGGTCATGTTTTAGGTTTTGGTTAGCTTGCATTGCTGCTAGGGAATGTGTTTGATGAGCTTTGGGCAAGAAATCAGGCAAGGGATGAGAGATGGTGTTCAATCTGCAGGCCTTGCCCTGTTTTTGCAGTTTGAGAGTGATTATGGGAATGGGAGTGTTTGGGACCTTGATTGCTCGTGTTCTAGCTTGGGTGGGATGATTAGAAGGTGTCTACAATGTTTGCTTCTGTGTTCTAATGCTGAGATAAAAGTTGTTGTGTGTTATGCCACTTTTCTTCACACTTAAGCAAGCAAAGCCAAGTTGATGTTTTAGGCAAGTAGGGGACCCTTAAACATGCTGCTAACCTTGTCTTGATCAGAGTGTTTTGCTCATAATCTTGTGCCAATTAGATTTCATCTGTACTTGTTGGATTTTCAATTGGACATAAAGCTTGCTTTTGCAAAAATGGCCATTTTGCTTTTTCCATAAATGGCTTTATTCAACATGTAATGCATAAGCTCATGAAACAAGGTCTTAACACAATGAACATGCATTAAATTATTGAGTGTTGGATGGTTTAAGGACCTGTAATGTAGCACAAACTATGCTGACTTGAAAATGGCCTAAGTTATGAACATGTACATGACCAATTCAAAAGTGAGTTTTTGCCATATTGTGAAATTAGATTCTCTCAAGTTATGAGGTTGTTTGATGAGTTCTTGGACATTTTGGAAAGCTTGGAATGTGTACTACAATCCATGTTTGAAATTCAAATTGAAATTCCAAGTGGAAGTGTATGGAAAATGGCCTTGAAGTTAGGTAGAAAACCTTGCCAAAATAGGTTAAAATTTCACTAAGTTAAGAATGGTTTAGTACCCTTATTCCAAAAATTGTAACTTGAGATACAAGCCTCATTTGGGAAAACTTTGTGAATCAAAGTTGTATATTATGCAACAAGCTACAACTTTCATGTTTTGACTTTTGTTTGAATCCAAATGAATCTTGGTGAGAAAGTGGGGCAAAGTTGGGAAAAAATTAGGGTTTTTCATAACTTAGAAAAATTCTAAGTTATAAAAAATTCTCATTTCTAACCCTAATTTGCATTTTTTGATTTCTTGGTGAACAAGTTTCATGATTTGGCATGTTTTGATGAAAAATGAATCTTGACTCTTGATTTTGACCAAAAAGTCAAAGTTTGACCTTTCAGTTTACAGTCAAAATTGATCAATTGACTGGGAAATTCAACTGTCAATCTTGTATACTTGGGATCTTTTGCACTTGTTGAGCATGTCAAGATAATTCCATGGGGTCCTTGAGTCCATATGTGAGCTTGGTTTGCCATTGGCTAGGTCAAACAGTCAAAAATGCCTTTGTGCAGTCAAAACCCTAAAAAATGACCATTTTGCCCTTTTGGTGATCTGATCAAATTTCTTGTGGAATTGTGATCCAAACTTGATCAAATGGTTCATATGAGTTCATAATGTTGATGTGGGTCAATTTTCATGAGATTTGACTGTCAATTGGTCACAATTGACTTTTTCCCCAATATAGTTGATTTTTAGGTCAACTGTCCCATTGACTGGGCAAAACTTGGAATCAAGACTTGAAACTTGATGTGGATAAACTTGGGAGTCCAATATGAAGCAAGAAAGTCATCTTAGGCATTTTAGGTCAAAACATCTTTGTGCAAACACAAACCCTAATTTGGGTCAACAGTGCAAGGAGAAGTCTTGAGCAGATGAAACCCTAACTGGATCTTGACCTTCAGGGACTTGGTGATGAGAAATCAATGAGAAATGGGAGGGCAAATTTTGGGGTACAACAGTTTCCCCTGTTCAATCTTCTTGAACCTGAAGAGTTAGATTGGCAAGTTTGCCTTTCGTGACTCGAGGGTAAAAGGAGATTGGACACTAGAGTGCCCTTAAATTTGTACTCGTCAAAGCAATGGATGCAGGAATGGGCTTAGAGATGCCATTTGGAGATGGGCTTAAAGATGCCATTTGGAGATGGGCTTAAAGATGCCATTCGGAAGGGTGACAAAAATCTTGTCGGGGATAGGCTTAAAGATGCCATCTGGAAGGGAATATCAGGAAGGTGTCCATGCTTTGGACCATCTCTGAACTGGGGATATGAATAAGAAATAAATTGGCATCCGTTGTTGGGAGGAATCCGTAAGCTGTTTTCAAAAATCTTGAGAAGAAACTGATCAAATGATAGGTTAACATCCGTTACTTGGAGAACCCGTGAACTGTTTTCAGCAATCTTGAAGTTGAATAAGCAATAGAGCAGCATCCGTTGTTGGGAAGCGTCCGTAAACTGTTTTCAAAGGTCGCATCTGAACAAGTGATAGATTAACATCCGTTGTTGGGAAGAATCCATAAACTGTTTTCAGAAGTCTTGAGAAGAAACTGAACAAGTGATAGGTCAACATCCGTTACTTGGAGAACCCGTGAACTGTTTTCAGAAGTCTTGAAGTTGAATAAGCAATAGAGCAGCATCCGTTGTTGGGAAGCGTCCGTAAACTGTTTTCAAAGGTCGCATCTGAACAAGTGATAGATTAACATCCGTTGTTGGGAAGATTCCATAAACTGTTTTCAGAAGTCTTGAGAAGAAACTGAACAATTGATAAGTCAACATCCGTTACTTGGAGAACCCGTGAACTGTTTTCAGAAGTCTTGAAGTTGAATAAGCAATAGAGCAGCATCCGTTGTTGGGAAGCGTCCGTAAACTGTTTTCAAAGGTTGCATCTGAACAAGTGATAGATTAACATCCGTTGTTGGGAAGAATCCATAAACTGTTTTCAGAAGTCTTGAGAAGAATCTGAACAAGTGATAGGTCAACATCCGTTACTTGGAGAACCCGTAAATTGTTTTCAGAAATCTTGAACTTGGAGGAAGGACCGGTGTAGGGTTCCCTGATGATGAGCCCGTGTAAAGCTGCACCTGGATAAATCTGGAATAAGCATTAGAATGTTGCCGTGTCTGGATCACATCCGAACTATTCCTGGAAAGAAACTCGGAGGGTAGTGATTCTAGTCTTTTGACTGATCTTACCTGAAAAGGTAAAGAGTTAGTTATATGCAATGTCATGATGCATGACGCAATGTATGTTATATGATATGAATGTAAATGGATGCGCATGTAAGCTGGAGAGCTGTCTTGCAAAGGATAGATGAATCCGGGATGACTGAAGATAAAAGTATCTTGACTGCTGCTAGGAAGAATAATTCCTGGTTGTTGCCGGAGAAAAAGGAGCTTGGGTTGTATACCAATCCTCTGGGGAATTCCTGATGACTTCTACTGGGGAGTTCCAATCTAATAGACTCATGCTGGGGATGCAAGACTGAGAATCTTCAGTTTGATGGGAAGTATCTCTGGCGACTTCACTGCGGAACTCAAGATTTGCCCTCCCAAAACTCTGTGGGGAGAAGGTTCATTAGTCTGGCTCCGCTGGGGATACTGAAACTTAAACTCTGAGGGGAAATGAGTTCTGGAGGGTCCTCTGGCTGGGGATAACAAAGATAAACTCCTCTGGGGATTGGAAGAATTTTGGCGAGTGCGATCTTCCGTGGCAGTAAGTTGAGGATAACCCAGTTATAAGCCCTTGTGAGGAATAACTTTGAATAAAACTCGGGAGAGACGTCCGTACTCTGCAGGGGATAAGCTTCCAGAATCTATTGGGGATAAGCTTCAGAGTTTGCTGGGGATATGGATTCCAAATCTCCGGGGGTTTCCTTTGAAGGGTATCACGACATCCAACTGCACCTTTGACCTATCAGTAATCCTCCTTCTTGTAAGGGAATGATTATGTTCAAATGCATATGCCTATTTAACAAAACATTGGACGTTTCTCAAAACAAATAGTGCAAGAGAAAAGAAAAGGAAATGACACAAATTTTTGGGAAAAGTATTTGTATTGACTTTTTATGAGTATATTTGTACAAAGGAGACACTCATCCTAGTAAGAGGAGTTTGTCGTAAATATTGAAAGATTTACACAAAATAAAGATGGCTATGTGAAAAAGAAAAAAAATTCCATGGGATTCCATTCCGCTATAGTCTTCACAACTCTGAATATCTGTCCATTCAATGCTTCGTTTGCCGATGACTGGATTGATCAGAAGCCTGGAACTGGTTGATGAAGAGATTGTCTTTGAAGTGATCCGACGAGACATAGTCATACGCTTTAATTCCCTAACTTTTGTCTGAATCTCCCTTTCGGGTTTTCGATCCACCGGGAAACCCCTTTTTGCCCAAGCCGCCCTTTCGGGTTTTCGACTTGCCGGGTGTACAGATTTTTTTGTTTTTATCCCTAATTTTTGCCTGAACCGCCCTTTCGGGTTTTCGGTTCACCGGGATGCCCATTTTTGCCCAAGCCGCCCTTTCGGGTTTTCGACTTGTCGGGTTATTTTATGCGTAGTATCTTTTGACTATGTCTGCGTTCGCAGGGTGCGGCAAATCGTCGCCGTCCATGGTGGTCAGAATCATTGCACCACCAGAAAATATGCTCTTGATCACAAATGGTCCTTCATATGTAGGAGTCCATTTGCCCCTGGGATCACTTTGCGGCAAGATAATCCGCTTGATCACGAGATCTCCGACTTGATACACTTGACGTCTGACTTTCTTATTGAAGGCCTTGATCATTCGCTTTTGATACGCCTGACCATGGCATATAGCAGCGAGTCGCTTTTCGTCGATCAGATTGAGTTGATCAAGTCGGGTCTGCATCCAATCATCTTCATTCAAACCTGCATCCTTCATAATCCTTAGAGAAGGAATCTGAACTTCCATAGGCAAAACAGCTTCCATGCCATAAACTAAAGAAAATGGGGTTGCCCCGGTTGAAGTACGTGCCGTCGTACGGTATCCATGCAGAGCAAACGGTAACATCTCATGCCAGTCTTTGTAAGTGACCGTCATTTTCTGAATGATCTTCTTAATGTTTTTGTTCGCAGCTTCAACAGCACCGTTCATCTTCGGCCGATGGGGAGATGAATTGTGATGATAAATCTTGAACTGTTCACACAATGCGGTGATCATCGTGTTATTCAGATTCGTACCGTTGTCTGTGATGATCCTGTCTGGAACACCATACCGGCATATGAGATTTTGCTTGATAAAGCGGGCAACCACATTTTTAGTAACAGAGGCGAAGGAAGTTGCTTCGACCCATTTGGTGAAATAGTCAATGGCAACCAGGATAAAGCGATGTCCATTGGAAGCCGTGGGCTTGATCTCTCCAATCATATCAATGCCCCACATTGCAAATGGCCATGGAGCAGTCAGAACGTTGAGAGGAACCGGAGGGATATGAACTTTATCGGCGTAGACTTGGCATTTGTGACAAGTACGGGAATGTTGATGGCAGTCAGCTTCCATGGTAGACCAATAATAGCCTGCCCTTAGGATCTTCTTAGCCATTGTATGCCCGCTCAAGTGAGTGCCAAATGTGCCGCTGTGTATATCGGTCATAATCAACTCTGCTTCAGCTTTGTCTACGCATCGGAGTAGTACACAATCATGGCTTCGTTTATAAAGGATGACGTTGCTCAGGAAGAACTTAGCAACAAATTTCCTTAAGAACTTCTTGTCATTCACGGAAGCTCCTTCGGGATAATCTCTAGTCTCGAGATACCTTTTGATTTCATGAAACCAAGGTTGTTCCATTACTTCTTCGGTATTAATCTCGTGACAATGCGCAGGTTCATCCATTCGCTCGATGGTGATTTGGGGAGCCTCGTTATCCCAGTTGAGTTTAAACATGGAGGACATTGTGGCTAGAGCATCTGCTAGCTGATTCTCTTCTCGCGGGAAATGCTCGAAGGTAATTTGCTCGAAATGAGGCAACAATGTCAGGACATGTTCTTTGTATGGGATAAGATTAGGATGCTTGGTATCCCACTCTCCTTTGATTTGGCTGATGACCAAAGTCGAGTCCCCAAATACGATCAAAGATTTGATTCCCAAGTCTATAGCAGCCTTGAGACCAAAGATGCAAGCTTCGTATTCAGCCATGTTGTTTGTGCAGCTAAAGCAAAGTCGGGCCGTGAAAGGTGTGTGACAACCTTCCGGAGAAATGAGTACAGTGCCGATACCATTTCCAAGTGCATTTGAAGCACCATCAAAGTACAGGGTCCATCGGGATCCCTTTTCGGGTCCGTCATACGGTCCGTTACTTTCAATGTTGTCCAAATTCATGATGTCCTCGTCCGGGAAGTCAAATCTCATGGGTTGATAATCTTCGATAGCTTGATGAGCCAGATGGTCAGCTAGTACACTCCCTTTTATAGCTTTTTGGGTGGTGTACTGGATGTCATACTCAGTCAGGATCATTTGCCATCTAGCTATCCTTCCAGATAAGGCGGGCTTTTCGAAGATATATTTGATAGGATCCATTTTGGAAATCAACAAGGTAGTATGAGTCAACATATACTGCCTTAGTCGGCGAGCAGCCCATACCAAAGCACAACAAGTTTTCTCGAGCAGTGAGTAGAGAGTCTCACAGTCGGTAAACTTTTTGCTAAGGTAATAAATAGCATGCTCTTTTCGACCAGACTCGTCATGCTGGCCCAAAACACACCCCATTGAGTTATCCAAGACGGTCAAATACATGATCAGTGGTCTTCCTTCGACGGGTGGCATCAGAATAGGAGGTTCTAGCAAATACTCCTTGATTCTATAAAAAGCAGCTTGGCAATCGTCGTTCCATTCGACTACCTGATCTTTCTTTAAGAGTTTGAAAATTGGCTCACAGGTAGAAGTCAGATGCGAGATGAACCTGGCAATGTAGTTCAAGCGCCCCAAGAACCCTCTAACCTCCTTTTCAGTACGGGGAGCAGGCATCTCTTGTATTGCTTTCACTTTTGCTGGATCGACTTCGATGCCTTTGTTGCTTACAATGAATCCCAGGAGTTTACCAGACCTAACCCCAAAAGTGCATTTGCTTGGATTCAGCCTGAGCTTGTATTCTTTCAACCTGGCAAACAGCTTCTCCAGATGTTCAAGGTGCTCTTCCTCTGTTTGTGACCGAGCTATCATATCGTCTACGTAAACTTCAATCTCATGATGTATCATATCATGAAATAAAGCTACCATGGCGCGTTGATAAGTTGCCCCTGCGTTCTTCAGCCCGAACGACATCACCTTGTAACAGAAAGTGCCCCATTGTGTGACGAAAGTAGTTTTCTCCATGTCCTTGGGGGCCATTTTGATTTGATTGTAGCCCGAGAATCCATCCATGAAGGAAAACACTTTATGCTGAGCTGTATTGTCGATCAAAATGTCAATGTGTGGCAGCGGAAAATCATCTTTGGGGCTGGCCCTATTCAAATCCCGGTAGTCCACGCACATCCTGACTTTGCCATCTTTCTTAGGTACTGGCATGATGTTAGCGACCCATTGAGGATAGGACGTAACAGCCAGAAAGCCAGCGTCGAATTGCTTCATTACTTCTGCTTTGATCTTTTCAGACATATCAGGCCTCATTCGGCGAACTTTTTGCTTGATCGGTGGTCAGTCTTCTCTTGTGGGGAGACGATGGACCACGATGTCTGCGTCTAAACCCGACATGTCTTCATAAGACCAAGCGAATATTTCAACATACTCATTCAACAACTGTATCAGGCGTTTCTTGACACTCAGTTCCAGATTGGCACCCACTTGCACCTCCTTCCGGTCTTCTTCGGTCCCTAAGTTGACAGTTTCCAATGACTCTTCGTGCGGTAAGATGGCCCTTTCCTCTTGTTGTAGAAGTCTGGCTAGTTCCCCTGGTACTTCACAACCTTCGTCATCTTCATACTCGGCTTGATTGACCAGATCTTCAGAGTTATTGAAGGATATAGCAGAATAGTCACCCATGGAATCCGGAGTGGATGGGTACCTGCATTGGTGAGTGTGGGTGTGTGTAAGGGATAGCCATCCTTAAACAAAAATGCAAAAGGAAAGAAAATGAACACAAGCAGTTTATCAAATGAAAAACGTCCAATGAATCATTAAACATGGCATATGGATATGAAAAATAATCAAAACCCTTACAAATGGACCTACATGCCCCGGGAAAGGCATGAGGTGAAAAGATAGTGTACGGATTGTTTGAAAATATTACAGACCAAATAGGAAATGTTTAACAGATAAATTATTGATGAATAAAAGTGATGGGGACAAAGTCTTTTGCCTCCCAGTTGCTCAATCCTCCCTTGACAGTTGGATAAATCCACTCTTCGATGTTGCTCTCTTTGTCTTCATCCTCCAAAGCGTTGATTCTGTAGGGAGAAATTTTGACTGGCGCCCTTTCAATCTTTGACCGGCGCATAGCTTTCTAGCCAGCGGTAGTGAACCCTAATCCAAATTTGTCGGTCTTATGCGGAATATCAGGTAACTGCCCCCATGCTGAATTCTTCCCTTCCTTTATTGCGGCCTTTGCGTCCTCCAGAGATGCCATCCTGGCCATCTGCCTCGGTGTCTCAGCTGCCAACTTTGCTACTGCTATTTCAGGAAGGACTTCTTCGAAATGCTTAAAAGGCGTTTCAATGAACTCTCCTTCAACCTCCATGTACCGGAAAGAATTTAAGTGGCTAATCATGTACTCCTCTTCGCCATGGACAGTAATGATCTTTCCCTTGACAGGATACTTTAACATCTGATGTAAGGAGGAGGTGACTGCCCCAGCATGGTGTATCCAGGGTCTACCCAGCAAGCAAGAGTATGACGGACGGATGTCCATCACATAGAAAGTAGATTTAAACACCTCGGTGCCTATCTTGACGGGAATTTCAACCTCCCCATGGACCATTCTCTTCGAACCATCGAAAGCTCTGACAACAATATCATTTGGCTTCAATTCCAACCCTTCACAATCTAGCCGGTCCAAGGCCTTCTTGGGCAATACATTCAGCGACGAACCGGTGTCGACCAAGACATGTGCGAGGGTGGTTCCCCGGCACTCGACCGAAATGTGCAAAGCATCATTGTGGTTTCTACCTTTAGGAGTTAGGTCGGCATCAGAAAAACCTAATCCATTGTCCGCAGTTAGGCTAGCCACGCAATTTTAAAATTGATCCGCAGAGGTCTCCTGGGGAACATGGGCTGCCTTCAGGAATTTTATCAGGGCTTTAGCCTGCGCTTCTGAGCAAAGTAGTAGTGCCAGCATGGAGATCTTTGAGGGGGTTTGCCCCAGCTGTTCTACTACATCGTAATCACTTCTTTTGATTATCCTTAAAATCTCATCCATTTCCTTCTTGGAGGTTTCCCGGATGACCAAGGGTTGAGCCCTCGTCCTGACGAGCTCATCTTGGATTCCCTTACCTTTATCAACAGCGGTAGGAGAGACAATACTAGGAACAACAACGTCTTCAATCAAAGGGGCTCTAGCAGAGAGTTTTATTGGTGCAGGGATGACCTTATCAGCTGACGAGGGTCCAAAGATTGCTCTTGGAGGGGCAATCTCTGGAGAAAATATTCTCCCGCTCCTGGTGATTTTGCTCGTGCCCGCAATGTTACCAATGCTGGCTTCTTCATCATCCGAACTTTCTTCAGTTATTTCGATTTGTTTGATACCATGGTAGTAGACGTCACCGCCATAGTTCCAAGGTATCGACTTCTCAGAAACATAAGGGACAGGCCCTGGCATTGTTATCTTCAAAGGAACAGATTTCGTAGCTGGTGTAATCTTAACAGGCTTTTTGACGGCCTTGGAAAGATTGGCGTGAATGGTTATGATTGAGACATCTTCAGTATGAGTTGGAATGGCAGAAACTTTTTCAAACAAAATTTGTCGACTATCCATTAGGCCTTGGATGCTTTTCTTCAGTAACGGACAATCAAACGGCAGAGAGTAACAACAATAGCAGTCTTCTTTACATCCCGGGAAGATCCCGACCCTTAACAGATTCAACTTGATGGTTAGCAACGGAGTTATCAGATCATTGACAGCAGCAACATACAAATCTTCTTCAATGGCATTGACATTTCGGCCGTGCTTCGGCATGGGTGCAGATATCACATTAGGCTTCTCCGGAGCGTCGAACTCCACCTCCTTCGCCTCTATCAGGTCTTGGATTTTATGCTTGAGTGCCCAACAATCATTGGTGTCGTGTCCGACACTGTCAGAATGGTAGGCGCACTTAGCATTAGGATGATAATGAGGAGAGGATGTATTCACATTCTTTGGTGCCTCCTTGATAGTGGCGAGATTCAACTTCAATAGATGGGGAAGCACTTGCGCTGGAGTCATATTAATACGGGTGAACTGCCGTTGTGGCCGTTCCACTCGTTGTTGATTTGGTCTGGACTGGTTATAGCGAGGCTGCTCACTTGGAGTGTTTTGAATCATTACGACCCCCACAGTTGGCCGACGCTCCGTCTTCCCTGCTCTTCTCTGAGAATATACCATAACTGTTTCCTTCTTAAAAGGCTTCTTCTTAACACTTGCAGCAACACCCTTCTGAATCTTTCTTGACTTGATGCCAGCTTCTATTCTTTCGCCCGTTAAGATCAAATCGGTAAACCCCGCGGAAGAGTTACCAATTAGATGATTGAAAAATGGCCCAGATAGGGTCCCAAGAAACATATCAACAAGTTCGCGGTCGTTTAAAGGAGGCTGCACCCTGCCAGCCAAATCCCTCCATTTTTGTGCGTATTCTTTGAATCCCTCGCTTGTTCCTAGTGGCATACCCTGAAGTTGGGTACGAGTAGGAGCAAGGTCAGAATTATACTGGTATTGTTTGTAAAAAGCGGTGGCCAAGTCGTCCCAATTTCTGACGCTGGTTCCTTCTAGCTGATAAAACCACTCCAACTGAGCTCCAGAAAGGCTGTCTTGGAAGAAATGAATCCAAAGATTCTTATCTGCCGTATAGGGTTGAATCTTTCTCACGTAGGACCTGAGATGCATTTTTGGACAAGACAGCCCATCATACCTCACAAACACTGGCACTTTGAACTTTGGGGGAATCACAATCCCGGCAACCAAACCCAAGTCTTCAAAATCCAAACCCGGTACTCTTTGTAGCTCCATGGCGGCCAACCTGTCTTCTAGCCCTTTGTATTTATCATCAGCTGGAGGGTATTGCTGATCAGAATAATCTTCATCCTCTTCGACCTCTTCTTCTTCCACATCGGACTCGGAAGGTACCGCAGCCCCACCTCTTTTGCTGGTTCCTTCATCAGAGATAGGAGGAAATTCAAGCACTCTCCGAGCTTCTCCGTCAAATCTTCTCCCCAAAGTAGCCACCCCGAGTCTCTTTTTCTTCTTTTTCACTGGGTCTTTGTTCCCCAATTGAGTCTTGATATCCTCCTGACCCTTAGCCAAGGTCATCAGGAGTTGTTGGAACTGTGCATTCTGAGCTTGCAGGTCTTTGACTGTTTGCTCGAGATCCATCCTACTGAAATAAACAGCAGACAGATAAGGAAACCTGGTGTGAGACCTGCTTATGCACATGATGGATGGTATGCTTTATGTATGCAATGCATTCAAGGATTTAGGACATTCAAAATTGTTTCAGACAAAGAAGAACGCACGTCATATTAATAAGAAGAAATTTGTTAGTACATAAATGCCCCATGGGCCAAATATTACAAAATAACTTCTCAAGGCAAAAAGACATTGCGCATCCTCTTTGGTGCGATGTAGGTGTTGAGGGCCTCTTGCTCATGGAGTCGGCGGGTAAGCTCTAGAACCTTCTTCTCACTGGCGTAGAAGCTAGCTTCAAAAGTGTTCCGTTCCTCCTTGAGCTGAATCCAACTTTTCTGCATTTCCTCCCACGATGTAGGCATGTCAGGATGTAGGATGGTGTAGGGAACCTCTCCTTCCTTGACGGGCTCTTTAATCACAGGGAGAACATGAGGATAAGGCATCATCAGACTTTGGGCTCGGGCTCATACCCACTTGAGATAAGGCTCAAGAGGGATGGAGTTCTTGTGTCCCAGAGTCTTGCTATCAACCTTGTTGGGTCTTCCCCAAGCTCTGATGAATCTTTGGCGAAGTCCTTACGCATCGTTGTCGAAGTCAAAAACTAGGTCAGGAATCAACATGTCATGAGGGCCATCCCTCCGTGCGTATCCAAATTGCCTCAAAGCTAGGAAAGGGTTGTAGGTGATACCTCCTCTAATTCCAAGTAAAGGAACATTAGGGAATTCTCCACAACGATCGACGATGATGACATTTTCTCTGGACCGAGAACACCAATGTACATCAGAGTGAGTAAGAGTCATCAATCGTTGGGACCACCTTGAGCCTTGGTCATTCTTCAGGACAGATTGTGGAAGGTGCGAAATAAACCACCTTGCAAGGAGAGGAGTACAACACATGAGAACACCCCTCTTTCTCATTGTTCGTGTGTAAAATGAGTGAAGAATGTCCCCAAGCAATGTTGGTATTGGATTTCTGGACAAGAAGATTTTGACGGTGTTGACATCTACCAATTGGTCAGGATTTGGGAACAAGACCAACCCATAGATAAGGAGTGCCACAATTTCTTCAAAGGCTTGTAGGTCCAATGAGTTCCAACATTCTTGTGCCTTCTCAAACAAGAATTTTGCTAAGAATCCTTTAACGCCGCTTCTGCTTTCCCAATGCCCCTTGATGTCGAATGGTTGTAGATGTAATGCTCGAGCAACATCTTCCAGATTTGGTTCCTTTTCCGTACCGTTGAAGGGTAGTTGATTAAGGATAGGAATTCTCAGGAGTTGAGAAAACTCCTCCAAAGTGGGCACCAACTGATAATCAGGGAAAGTGAAGCAGTGGTGAAGAGGGTCAAAGAACTGGAATAGCACTTTCATCATGTCTTCTTCAATGTTGGTGTTGACTAGGCTGAGCAGTCTACCATGTCTTTCACTGAAGGATGAGTTTTCCGGAATTCTTGAGGTGAGCTCTTTTAGTTGAGGAGAGATTCTCACAAGGTTGACTTGGATGGTATTTCTGCGAGGAATTTCCATGACCTACAAAACAGGAACAAAGATGAAGATCCAAACCCTTGAAATGGTTAGTGAATGCATATAATGTTTTATGATGTTTATGATGTATGCACAAAACATATGTACAAACAAATCACACCAAACCCTAGTTTCAGGCTTGCATGGGGTTTCATAGGTAAGTACCCTCTTGAGTGTAGTTGGCTTAAAAACCTGTCCTATAAATAGTAACCGGGTTCTAAGGAGCTCAATATCACTGGATTGTTTTCATTGTTCATTGTTTTGGTTTAGCCACTTAACTAGCGACCAAAATATTCCAAGAAAACAACCCTCAATGAGTGTAGTATCGAGTATCTACCAACTTCGGACTGCACCAAAGCCGGTCATCTCACTACCCCTAATAAAAGGCCAAGATGGTCAAGTAAGGTTCTAGGTCATTAGTGCTTAGTGACATCACTCAGCGGCCCCGTACTCTCCTTGATTGAACTCAAGGGTTACCGGTACTCACAAATATGTCGCACTAATATAGCTATTGCTTCGACCGTGTCGGTATACCCCACACAGTTTCCACAACGTATTGCTATCTATGAATGTTTCCCAAAATCCGGGTGTAGGATTGCAAACCCAAACAATAGAGCCAAAATATAAAGCAAACAAATCAAACAATTAGTCATGCAAGAGGGTGATCTAAGCCCTAAGGTTACTCCACTTTTAAATTTTTCCCCAGCAGAGTCGCCAGTTCTGTGATACGGTGGGAGAACTGACTATGGTTTTGCGTTTGTTTTCGCAAATGTTTCGGTTGAGCAAGAGTCGCCACCGACTTTTTATTTTATCCTAAGGAAAGGTTTAAAAAGCACAGCAAAAACCTTTGAGATTTTTCTTGGGTTCGGGGAGTAGATTATAGAAAGGGAAGGTATTAGCACCCCTTCTATCCATGGTTATCCATGGGCTCTTAGGTACTTGCTTAGATCAACTTGCCTTGGTTTTCAATTGTTTGAAATGGTGCTTTGTGTGGCTTTTGAAAATGTTTTGAAAAAGATGCCTTGTCTAGGCTACCCTTGTAACATTTCTTTACTCGAATGTTTTACAAAAGGTGTTTGTCTTTTTGAAAAGATGTTTCAAGGTTTTTTTGAAAGTTTGTTTTGAAAGTGTTTGTGAAGTGCGGTTTGAAAATAGGCAAGTGTTTTCTTTTTGCAAATGGACAAGTACTTAAGAGCTATCTACCCTAAAGTTCTCAAAGATTTATGCTATGTTTTAACCCTTTTGACAATTTTGTTCCACCATTGCATTTGGTGGACAATCTTGTATTAGGAGGTGAAAGGGACGGGCGCGGGTCATCGTTTAGACCATAGTTGCAATAGTGCTAAATGTCTTTGGGCAATTTTTCTTTGAAAGGGACTTGATCATTTTAGGCAACTTTTCGAAAGCGTCATCGAGGGACTATGATCATTTGATTGTTTGTCTTTACCCAAAGAAACCTAACATGCAACATGGCCCAATTATTTGAAGGCAACAAGTGGAATACCCTAGGGGTGCAAGTGTGAGATGTGTTGTCCATTTTCATGCTTTGATTATCTTGAGATTAGGTCAAACTATTTCGTTCTTTTTATTTGCATACAAACCCTAATTCTAGCATGGTATATTTAGAAAGCGTTTAAAGTGCGAAAAGTAAAATTCCTACACTATTACAACACAATATGGGAAGGGGGGTACAAATGTTCAAATGGGGGGATATTTAGACAAAGAAATTAAACCTAGCTATTACATCAATTTTTTGGAATATTTACAAGATAATTAATTTGCATAAATTAAATAAAATAAGAATAAATATGCAAGATGCAAAAATGATTTTAGTATATATGAAAAAGGTATTTTTATATGTCAAAATAAACAAAAATAAAAGTATTATTTTTTGGAGTTTTTTTCATGTTTAGGATTAAACCCTAATTCTATTAAATAAAATGCATTATTTATTTATTATGTGCAAGTATTTATTCATTGTATACAAAAACAAAAAGTAAAATAAAAAATGAAGTATTTGTCAAAAGATATTTTTATATTTGAATATTAATAAAAATAAAAAGTGTATGTATTTTGCATTTTAACCCTAAATATATTAATAAATATATATATATTAATAAAAAGTGTATTATATATATATATAAATTAATAATATTTAATATTAAATAAAAAAAGTATTTTTTCTATAAAATATTTTCAGAGGGTAAAACAAAAATAAAAATGAAAATAAAAGTACTTTTGCATATTTCTTAGTATTTTTAATAAAATGTATATATTCATTTATTTGTGTATAAAACTAAACTAAAACAAACAAATACCTAATAAATTCAAAAATGGTGTAAAAAAATATTTTTATATTTTTTATATTATGAGGAAAAATAAATAAATCAAACCAAAAAAAGAAAAGTCAAAAAACATTAAAAATAAACAAAATGGGCTCAGGGGGTTCAGAAGCAATTGTATGGTGCAAAAAGAAAAGTCAACACAAGCCCAGCCCATGAAGACCTTTCTTCAACCTCCAGACTTCTGTTTGAACAAAAACACGCGCCTCTTTCTTCCATTGCAAGGTCCTGATTCTTTGAGTTTTAGCAAAAACTTCCAACATCAAAACTGTTAAGCATCTTCTCACGAATTCACACATATAAAGAACATGTTTTAACTCTCAGAAATGAGAGAGAATTTCTTCTCTCCCAATTCTTAACCTAATTTTTGTTCAAAGTTCACACATCAAATTCTCTAAGCATACATATTATAAATGAAATCTAATTATATGGGCATGTTCAGGGCTATGATTGTGACATGTTTTCTTCACAAACCTAAAGCTAACAATACCTAATAAGAGAGATACGAGTTCATGAACTTACCTGTTCAGTTGAAGTTGTATCTGGCAATGGGGAAGCTTTCAGTGCAAGGTGATGATTGGTATAGCTTCCTTGAGGTCCAGGGATGCTATTCCAAGCTTTACTTTGTCTTGAAACTTCTTGAATCGTGCTAGAGAACTTCAACTGCAAAACAAGAAAATGAAAATGGTGGAACTGGTTAGAGGAATTACAGGTCGTGTTTTAGGTTTTGGTTAGCTTGCATTGCTGCTAGGGAATGTGTTTGATGAGCTTTGGGCAAGAAATCAGGCAAGGGATGAGAGATGGTGTTCAATCTGCAGGCCTTGCCCTATTTTTGTAGTTTGAGAGTGATTATGGGAATGGGAGTGTTTGGGACCTTGATTGCTCGTGTTCTAGCTTGGGTGGGATGATTATAAGGTGTCTACAATGTTTGCTTCTGTGTTCTAATACTGAGATAAAAGTTGTTGTGTGTTATGCCACTTTTCTTCACACTTAAGCAAGCAAAGCCAAGTTGATGTTTTAGGCAAGTAGGGGACCCTTAAACATGCTGCTAACCTTGTCTTGATCAGAGTGTTTTTCTCATAATCTTGTGCCAATTAGATTTCATCTGTACTTGTTGGATTTTCAATTGGACATAAAGCTTGCTTTTGCAAAAATGGCCATTTTGCTTTTTCCATAAATGGCTTTATTCAACATGTAATTCATAAGCTCATGAAACAAGGTCTTAACACAATGAACATGCATTAAATTATTGAGTGTTGGATGGTTTAAGGACCTGTAATGTAGCACAAACTATGCTGACTTGAAAATGGCCTAAGTTATGAACATGTACAAGACCAATTCAAAAGTGAGTTTTTGCCATATTGTGAAATTCGATTCTCTCAAGTTATGAGGTTGTTTGATGAGTTCTTGGACATTTTGGAAAGCTTGGAATGTGTAATACAATCCATCTTTGAAATGCAAATTGAAATTCTAAGTGGAAGTGTATGGAAAATGGCCTTGAAGTTAGGTAGAAAACCTTGCCAAAATAGGTTAAAATTTCACTAAGTTAAGAATGGTTTAGTACCCTTATTCCAAAAATTGTAACTTGAGATACAAGCCTCATTTGGGAAAACTTTGTGAATCAAAGTTGTAGATTATGCAACAAGCTACAACTTTCATGTTTTGACTTTTGTTTGAATCCAAATGAATCTTGGTGAGAAAGTGGGGCAAAGTTGGGAAAAAATTAGGGTTTTTCATAACTTAGAAAAATTCTAAGTTATGAAAAATTCTCATTTCTAACCCTAATTTGCATTTTTTGATTTCTTGGTGAACAAGTTTCATCATTTGGCATGTTTTGATGAAAAATGAATCTTGACTCTTGATTTTGACCAAAAAGTCAAAGTTTGACCTTTCAGTGTACAGTCAAAATTGATCAATTGACTGGGAAATTCAACTGTCAATCTTGTATACTTGGGATCTTTTGCACTTGTTGAGCATGTCAAGATAATTCCATGGGGTCCTTGAGTCAATATGTGAGCTTGGTTTGCCATTGGCTAGGTCAAACAGTCAAAAATTGCCTTTGTGCAGTCAAAACCCTAAAAAATGACCATTTTGCCCTTTTGGTGATCTGATCAAATTTCTTGTGGAATTGTGATCCAAACTTGATCAAATGGTTCATATGAGTTCATAATGTTGATGTGGGTCAATTTTCATGAGATTTGACTGTCAATTGGTCACAGTTGACTTTTTCCCCAATACAGTTGATTTTTAGGTCAACTGTCCCATTGACTGGGCAAAACTTGGAATCAAGACTTGAAACTTGATGTGGATAAACTTGGGAGTCCAATATGAAGCAAGAAAGTCATCTTAGGCATTTTAGGTCAAAACATCTTTGTGCAAACACAAACCCTAATTTGGGTCAACAGTGCAAGGAGAAGTCTTGAGCAGATGAAACCCTAACTGGATCTTGACCTTCAGGGACTTGGTGATGAGAAATCAATGAGAAATGGGAGGGCAAATTTTGGGGTACAACAGGTTGCATCACCATCCCCTTCATTCGTTTCGTGCTCATGATCTTCTTCATCATCATCCAAATCCACCACTTCGATGCCTTCCTTTTCACTGCTATTTGCATTGGACTCCGTCCCAGCAGTCGAACCATCATTAGCATCCTCTTCCTCAGACTCTTCGTCTGCAGATTCTTCGTCTCTTTGCCCAGAATCAGCTTTCTCTCCTTCAGTTTGAGTGTCCTTTGGGTCCTCTTGAAGAGTTTCAAGAGGGGACTTTTGAAGAGAAGCTCTTTGCAAATCCTCTGCAGTTGTTTGAAGTGGTATTTTGTTTGTCTCTTTCATAGGAATAAAGGTGCCTTGATCATCCTGCTGTTCAGAAGTTCCAGCCAGAACCGCCATATTAGACGAACCTTTATTCTGTACGAGGTTGCTGGAATCTCCTTGAGGAGAGGAGTTGAGTGGAGCAGCAGCTTTGGATGGTGAGTTCGAAGTAGTGGAAGCTGGATTTAAGATGTACTGCAAAGAGCAACAGAATGTTAAAAACATGCACCAAGGTAATAAGAAATTATTATTTTCAAAGAGATTTTAAAAGTTCAATTTACCTGTGGACTCTCGGAGGAGAGGTTACTAGCTATGCGTTCCAACATTGTGTTAGAGGTCGAAGGTGGAATTTTGGATTTGGGTGAGGGAGCAGCATCCCTGGAATCTAGTCCAGAGACACTAGTTGGAACGGTACTTTTCGAAATATCTTTCTTTTGCTTCTTCTTCGAAGCAGTTGGTAAGTTTCCTCTAGCCTTGGGGTCTTCCCAGGTGGTGCTTGATTTCCGCTTCTTGGGAGTAGTAGGGGGAAGCTTGTTGGTCTGAAAAGATTTAAACAAAGAGTTAGATACAAACCATAAAACATGAGTGAATTCGAAACATCAAGGCTAAGTGATTACCATTGGAGTTGGAACACTGGTTGTTGTTGGTATTGTTGTTGTTGTTGTGGTTGCAGCAATAGTGGTTGTTTCGGGTGGAGTCACTTTGTCAGTAGTTTCGATGGAGGCTTGAGAGGCACTCCCTTCTTTTGACTTCGAGGCGGCTGTCTTTATCCTGATGGCTGAAAATCGAAACAATTAAAGCAAAGGTTAAAGATATGGAAAATGAAAGACGTTTGGGATTTTCCCAAGCATTCGCACCTGTGCCTTGATCAGATTTAATTGACATGGCAGAAAGGTCGTATCGAAGGTGTCCTGGGAAATCGTGAAGCTAGTGTCGAGCCCATGTCACAGTCTCAGATGGCTTTGGTTTCCTTTGAAGATGTTTGAACATCTCTTTGCAAGTGAACCACCAAGGATATGGGGGAAACCAAGCAAGAGCCAGTTCTGAGGTAGGTAATCTAGGAAATTTAGGTGGATGCATTTCGAATGCCAACCTATACCTATCCTCAGGTGACAACCCTGAAGGAAGTTTTAACTTAGAAACTTTTTGTTTAAATTTTTCCTTCAAGGTCTCAGCCGCTTGATGCACAGTGGATTCCAAGCGCGTGGGGTCATAAGTAGTTTCAAAATAATTTTGGAAAGCTTTAATCTCTTTGGCATGAGTAAACATACCTTTCTTTGCTGGTACCTGCACATCGAAGGCATCAATTAGTTTCTGTTGAATTGTAAGTGTATCGAACATATAAGTTTGATAAAACTTGGTCCACCATTCCAGAAACCCTTTAGCTGTGAGATGGGTAGGTTCGAAGGTTATCAGCTCAAACTGGGCAAAGCCTTGATATTGTTCTTGCTGTATTTTGGCTTCCCGTGCCTTGAAAGTTCGCCCAGAAGTAATGGCACTCTCAGTTTGAAATAAAGGTTCAGGAATTAGTTGGCATAAGCCAAACTGTCTCGAGACAAAATTTGGCTGGTAAGCGAAAAGAAAAATATGATTCTTGGCTGGAGTTATTCTTGAAGAAATGAGTCTAGGTAGCAAAAAAGCTCTCCATACATCCTGAATCTCCTTGCTCTTGATAGCTTCTGAGAGAGCCATGGTGAACCAGGAAGGTCCATGAGCCCTCGAAGCAAAAGGCGCCATGCTCTCTTCGAACTTGTGCCTTTTGGAGAATATCATGATGTACTTCGAGAATAAGACTTTGAAGTCGTCTTTGTCGTCATTTGGAGTTAATCTTCGAAGCCTAGTGCCTTCGACTATCCTATCAATTATCTCAGGATCTTGTTCATCAATGGTGTTGGCAGTTGACAAGGAGGGTTCGAACATGGCATTTAGCCATAGTTGAAGTAACCAAAAAGGGCCAGCCAACAGGATATTCTTGGAGGTATGGGATTTGAGGCTCGAAACAGCTGACCTCAGGCTTTCATAAAGGTCAACTAAGAGCAGTTCACTTAAGCACACTCTTCGATTTTCATGCAAATCCCTAGCTAGAGGAATTAACCTACTGGCTACCTGTAGGGATCTACTGCAGAAAACGTATCTTGACAGCCATAGGGTTAGGAAAGCAATGTGTTCTACGTCAGACACATTGTCCCCCTCAGCATGGTAACGACTGATAAACTTGGAAAAACTTGCTAGCTTGACTTCGAAGTCAATTATGCTTGAATGTTCTTCGTTGTCGGGGATATAAGTTTCTCCTATTGGAGATAGCCCAGTGATGGCCGCTATGTCGAAGAAGGTGGGGGTGATCATTCCACCTGGGAGATGGAAAGTATTATAGGTACTGTCCCAGAAATAGAGGGACGCGAATAGCAGAGGGTGGCTGTAAGTGAAACCAGGCTTCGATAGCTTAATCAAATTGTAGATACCTAATTCTTCCCATTGCTGGGATTTCTTAGCTTCTACTTTCTTGAACCAATTTTGATAAGCAGTATCGGAGGTGGGGCAAGATCGAAACGGTTTAAAATTACTTTTTACATAGTCCAATACAAAGGGGTCCTTAGGAGGAACAGTTGGATTTTCTATGGTGTTTGAGCCAGAAGATTCTATTGCCTTAGGGGCGTCCATTTTGTTAAACAAGGGTTTGAAACTATAGCAAACTGGGAATATTGTCCTGGTATCTTTTAAAATTTCAAAAACTGTAAGAGGGCCATTTAAAGCTAACCTCTTACCAGCAACGTTGGTAGGAATGAGTACCTGTGACGCATACAACATTTCTTTTTCCTTTGAGATCATCTGAGGAGCAAGAACGGATTGACCTTGGTGAGTGATAATCTTACTTTCCATTGTAGTTCCTGCAGTTTTTCCTTTCTTCTTGGAAACCTTTTTGAGTTGGGATGAAGTAGAAGAAGACATTTTTGAAGGATGTTGAGAGCTTAGGGGTTTTTGGCGAGAGAAGGAGGGTAAAAGATTCAGAATGTAGAAAGAAAAGAAAAAGACTAAGTTGATGATGTTTTATAATGTGGAAGTTTAAGCATCCACTGAATGAGGGTGTGATACGTGGAAATCATGGGTTGGTTTGATGAAGAGGTGGCGTAAAGTTAACATGGGTAATAGGCGTGACTTAAAGATAATCATTGTTTGTAACTGCACCATACTGTGAAGTGGCTCCAGGCGGTTAAGGAATCCAAAAAGTGCTATGATTGACGTGACTGGAGTCAAATGCATTAAATGTTACAATGATTCGAAGGTCGCATCAAAATCTTGTGTAGATGTTTAAAATAGGTATTTCTCAGAGAGATCGAAATACATATTTTAAAGGGGCAATTTGTTGGCTGAAGATTTTGATAATATTATTAGAAGCCAAGTGAATTGAACGTTTCGATCGAAATGAAACAAAGCGTCATATTTCGAAGTAGCAGAAGCAGTGTTTCGAATAAGCATATCAAAGCTTGAAGCTTCGAGTGGCAATTATGGGAACATATCTAAAGAAGTCTCGAAATAACAACAAGGCTGTGTCTGAGAAGTGCGTTCGAAACGGAGAAGTACCAAAGCATTTGAAATTCAAATGGAAGCGGGACATTCGAAGTTTGAAATTTATGTGCTGGAGCATTTGGAGACACGTGGAAAGAAGAAAGAGGTGTTGTTCTGCATGTTCTGAACGTGGCATAATCCTATAGCAAGACCGTTATGGTCGAATTAGTATAAATAGAAGTCTTAGTATTAGGATTTTGGGTGTCATATCTATTATACTAAATACTCAGTAACATTCAAATTACCACATGGCAAGGGAAACGAATGCAAGAGCAATGTACGTATGATAGCACCACATATTTATGATTTAATGAAAACCTTTTACCATTTCCAGCACTTTCCTTTACCTTTATACCAAATACCATTTACAAGTTTTCTCATTCAAAGTCTTTTTATTTCGAAGTCTCTTCACTAAAGTTTTACATTTTCAATGCTTTCTTTACATTTCAAGCACTTTACCTTTCAGAAAACTGTCATACTTTTCATGCTTTTATCTTCAAGTTTTGTCTTTCGAAAGTCTATTTTTACTTAAAGTCATTTACAAATTTCTTGCATTAAACGCTTTCTTCATATTTCGAATCTTTTACGTTCCAGAGCATCTTTTACATTAACTGTTTTTATAATTCGAATCCATTTACTTGCCTTTTATGCAATTTTACATGTCTTTACAATTAACATTTATTCATGCAATTTAGTTTCGTACACGCATATTTTGATTACACCTTTAGATCTTTAAGAGAGAGATCGAAATAAGCCAAACACCTATACAACACTCAAATACAAACCATGAATATCTGTTCGATCATGAGAGTAACCCTAATGACCAAGGAATCCTAGGATCAATCTAGTCGATCCTGTGAGTTACCAGAGAAATTGAATAACAGTCAGTAAGTTTATTCGATAGTTTGGAAGACTAGTGGTTGTTTACCAGAAATCACTGGAAACAGTATGTCAACCTAGTGGGTCTTTGATTATGCGTAGTATTTTTTCCGACTATGCCCATGCTCTCAGGATGTAGGGAGTTGCCACTGTCAGTAGTGTTGTGTTGCCATACTACCAGAAGATGTCTGACTTTGCAAGATTCGTGGCTGGAATTCATGTCCAATGCCCCCAGTGACTCAGACGGAGATTTGCCCCTGGCTGGCTGGCCTTTTGAGAGATTCTCCAAATCTTGACTTAACTGCCCCAGATGATGGACAATGATCATGCCATGCCCCTTGATTGGAGGAGCTTTTGTTCATTAGACATTCGTCGTGCGAACTTCTATGCTGTTCAAACAAATAGTCATATGCAAGCAATGTTATATTAAAAATGCAAAGCTTATGTCTGTCTTGACGTTTTTGAAAATGCATTTTTTCATAAAAACAAGTGAATTTTTGTAAAATGTGATGTCAACTCGTTATTTTACCACAAGCCTTAAGGAGTCAAGATACCTTTCGTAACAATATGCTTTCGAACTAACCCATGCTTAAGCTAGGACTTTTAAGGGTTGTAACGTGGCCTGGTTCACGGTTTAAGAAACAAAGGATAAAGGCTCAAAATGTATTTGTACCCACCCGCTCTTCGTGATGTTCTTCAAACCTAAACTCAGCAAATCGTGCGTTAGACCTTGTTTGAGTCTTTGCTTTGATATACCAGTGATGGTTCAGATATTGACAATTTATTTGGAATAGGCAGTCATTCCCTTTTTTTTTGTTGAGGGTTTGTAGGACCTCTTTTTTATTTCGTTATCCCTGTTTTTTGCCTGAACTGTTTCTTTTGTGATTACAGTCAGCGGGATGCCCTAGTTTTTTTGTAAGTCTCCTTCATAGGTTTTGACTTAATGGGCTTTTATTTTTGGAAGATAATGACTGCCTGTCTTTATGATTATTCGGAACCATCACTGTATTTTGGAAGGACTCCTTTGAGGCTATTTGTTGTGCACTTGGATTAACTGAGAGAACTACCCTGCCCCAGGTTATGATTAGGGGTTTTAATTTTTTGTGAAAAGCAAAAACTCCTACTTCTTTGGCTCAAAGAGGTTGACGAGGGATTATCTTCCTTATAACTCCACTGTTTAGGAATTGAAACAATGCCTGTACCTCATCAGCAGGGTCTGTTCAAAAGCATACTGTGGATTGTGGTATCGTTTTCGTCATCCTCCCTCAAGAGGCTTAGAATTTTAAATCGAGAGTTGACATCAAAAAATGAAAGCAGTTTGAATATAGCGAATGCGAATATATTGATTCAAAACAGACATATGCGATGCATTGATAAAGTAATAAAGTTTGCTATGACAATAATTGTTTGAACAATCAAAAGAAAATTACAACTTGAACATTCGAATGAACAAAAGTTTTTTTCAATCCTAGCCATGTTTTGGCAAGGGGGCAGTGATCACATTGGGAGTCTCGGGCGCTTTGAACTGGACCTCCTTTGCATCGATTAGATCCTGAACTTTGTTCCTCAGAGTCCAACAATCATCTGTAGCATGCCCCGGGCTTTCAGAATGATAAGCGCAGCGGGCGTTGGGGTTATACTTTGAAGGTGTCCTGTTGGGATTCTTAGGAGGGTCCCTTAGAGTTACCAAATTGGTCTCCAGCAACTGTGGCAATATCTGGGACAAGGTCATGCTGAGGGGAGTGAACTGCCTCTTAGGTCTCTCTTCCCTTTGTTGGTTGCGATGCTGAGGAGCACCAGCAGGCTTTGAAATAACTACCGCGTTGACAGCACTAGATTCTTTCTTGGATGGTTTCTTCTCAGTGTTCGAGGAGTCACCTTTCTGAATCTTCCCAGACTTGATACCAGCTTCAATTCTCTCCCCGGTCAGGATCAAATTTGTAAACCCAGCAGAAGAATTCCCAATCAGATGGTTGAAGAACGGACCAGACAGGGTCCCCAAGAACATGTCAACGAGCTCACGGTCAGTCAAAGGTGGCCGCACCCTGCCAACCAGGTCTCTCCACTTTTGTGCGTACTCCTTAAAACCTTCACCCGTCCCAAGTGACATACCCTGGAGTTGGGTACGCGTGGGAGCGAGGTCGGAATTGTACTGATACTGCTTATAAAATGCAGTAGCCAAGTCCTCCCAGTTTCAAATACTGGTTCCATCCAGCTGATAGAACCACTCGAGTTGAGCCCCTGAAAGGCTATCCTGGAAGAAATGGATCCATAGATTCTTTTCTGCAGTGTAAGGTTGGATCTTCCTTACATAAGATCTGAGATGCAGCTTAGGACAAGATGCCCCGTCGTACTTCGCAAAAGAAGGTGCCTTGAACTTGTGTGGGATCACCACCCCAGAGGATAGAGCTAGATCTTCGAAGTCCAGACCGAGCACTTTCTGTATCTCCATAGCACTTAACCGGTCCTCTAGCTGTTTGTACCTGTCTTCGGCAGGAGGATACTGTTCATCATTGAAATCCGCCTCGTTGTCGGAGACCACGGGACTAGGAACCCTTCCTTCTTGGGGACTATCTTTGCCCACAGATGAGGTAGTCAACTCAGCCTCATTCGGTAATCCATTCCCAGATCTGCGTCTAGGGTTGAACAAAACAGTCCTCTTCTTCTTCTTCTTCTTCTCTTTCAGAAGCAGAGTCTTCAAATCCTGTTGGCCCTGGGCTAGGCTCATAACCATCTCTTGGAACTGGGCATTCTGGGCCTGGAGGGCCTTGATAGCTTGTTCATTGGATGATTCAGGATTCATGATGATTGCTGAAATAAACAGCGAAGAAGATAAGTGACCTGTCAAAAGGGTACCTGTTATGCAATGATATGTATGTACGCATATGCAATGTTTTCAAGGATCTCGCGGGGTAAACAAGAAAATTGTTAGAATTTGAATTTTGTAGCTTGATGGAAGGAACTTCATGTTGATGAGAGTCCTTCTTCAAGAGTCAAGGCTCACCATATCGAGTGGGTCATAGCCCCTGACAACCTTGGCTAGAGGAAAATAAATCCCCTTTTCCCCTTGCTAGACATTTGGTTCATCATAACCTGCATCACAGACCCTTGAGATCCTTGAAAAGGGTTAGTCCTTATGCAGGATGTATGCAATGGTATGATGGTATGATGTTATGCTATGCGTGGAGTGATGTAAGTAAACCCTGTTATAAGTCCCGATCAAGGACTGTACACCAAACCTGCAAGAAACTCATGTGTCAGATAAGAATATGCAAGTAGTTCAATTTTTAAGGCACACAAGTCACACCAGACAGCCCTTAGAGTTTAGGACAGCATGAGGTTTGGGGTACTACCCTCTTAAAGTTGGTGGGCTCAAAACCTGTCCTATCAAAAGTAACCGGGTTCTAAGGAGCTCAATATCATTGGGTTGTTTTCTATGTTCATTGTTTTGATTTAGCCACTGAACTGGCGATCAAAATATTCCAAGAAAACAACCCTCAATGAGTGTTGTATCGAGTATCTACCAACTTCGGACTGCACCAAAGTCGGTCATCTCACTACCCCTAAAGAGGCCAGGATGGTCAAGTAAGGTTCCTAAAGTCAGTTGATGCTTCACGACACTACGCGGCGGCCCCGTACTCTCCTTGACTTGACTCAAGGGTTACCGGTACTCACCAAAGTGCCACATCAACGTAGCAACTGCTTCAACCGTGTCAGTATACCCCACACAGTTCCCTCACAGTTTGTTGCTACCTAAAAGGTATCCCCCAGATCTGGGTTAGGATCTATGAAACTCCCAAAACAGGCCCACAATATTAAAGCAAACAAAGCAAGCAATTGAAAACATAAGAGTGGTCTAATCCTAAGGTACACCTCACTTATAAATGTCCCCAGCAGAGTCGCCAGTTCTGTGATCGGTGGAAATAGAACTGACTGTTTTTTAAGCTGGTTCGCGAAATGTCGCGGTAAGCAAGAGTCGCCACCGTCTTTTATGTTCTCCAACATGGAAAGGACAAAAGCACATCAAAATTCCTTTTTTGAGAATGTTTCTCGGTTCGGGAGGTAGATTTATAGGAAGGGAAGGTGTTAGCACCCTTTCTATCTGTGGTTATCCATGGGCTCTTAGGTACTTGCTCTTATGTTTTCAAAAATGTTTGCTTTTCAAATGTGTGTGGGTTTTGAAAAAGTTTCGTTTTGAAAACTTTTAGGTAACTCTTGTATCAGTCCTCAAGAGTGTATGAAGTGTTTGTTTGAAAACTTTTTGAAAGTGTAGGTGCGAAAAGTTTGTTTTTTTTGTTTTGAAAGAGCAAGTACCTAGGAGAAATCTACCTACTCTAAGGAATTAGGCTGTGTAAGAGTCCTTTAGATAGTGCTATCCCACCATTGAGAGGTAGGTAGCACCGTCATTGGAGGTATTCGGGTCAATTCGATGATAAGGGACAATGTGTGGTCACCAAAGCAATAGTAGGACACCTTAGATGTAACCCTAATGTCCTAGATCCTTTTTATCCGAGGCAACCGTTTCGAGGCGACTGGATCTTTAGACAGGAGGGCGACCTCTAAAACACCCTATACTTGACGACCACGTTCGAGGCAACAAGTGAGGCGTACCCTAGGAGTGGCATGTGCTTGTGTGTTGTTTCAGTTTATATTTATCTTTGAACATGTCATTTGTGAGCTACGAGTTGTTTTTAATTTTCATCCAAGTCTTGCATGCATATTAACAGTTAAGAGTGCGGAAAATAAATTGCGGAAATATGAATCTACGCTATTACAAGGCGCGGGTCTATACATCGCCAAAAACATAACCCGTTTTGAAAAATAAGTGCGAAAGAGTAAAGAAAGCGGTAAATCCTAATTAACTATTACATCCTTTGAGCAGATACATAAATAATCAAAATAAGAATAATGCGCGAAAAGAAATAGAATCGGGACGTCCTTAGGGTTTTGACCTTTTTTTTGAGAAAAGAATTTAAGTTTTGTCCTTTTTTGCAATTTAATTAAAATATTAAACCTAGTACTAATTAATTATTTAATTAAAAAGAAATTTTTTTTTTTATGTTTTTTAAGTCTTTAATGAAAATAAAATAAAAAGAAAATAAAAGTCAAAAGAAACCCTAATTCTAAATTGGTTTTATTCATTGTAAAAATAGTCAAAATTACCTAATTAAAACTAAGTCAATTTGGTTAGTATTTATTTACAAAATAAGTTAATAAATAAGAATAATAATAATTAACAAAATTATTTACATTTTTTATTCTCTGAATTTATTATAAAAAATATTAATTTATGAATTAATAATAATACTAATAATTAATAAAAAGAAATTATAAAAGAAAAGAAAATAAAAAGAGTAACAAAACCGGTGGGGGTGTTGACCCAAGAATGGAGGTTTGTTTGTAACTTTGAGGCCCAGTAAGCTTAAGCCTGCGTTGACTTTGGAATTGCCCACGTGCATGTTGACCGAGGAACATGGTGGTCAACCATCCCTGGCCTTTGGATTTACCTTTGTGGCCACTTGGCAAGCTGATCTGTGAGGGTATATGGTTTTCTGCAGTAGTTTGTACGTTCCAGGCATTAGGGTTGGCTTCAGTATTTATGTTGGAAGGGAATTAGGGTACAAACTAGGTCAAAGATCCATGGAATAAAGTTTTCAATATTTGATTTTCAATCAAATATTTTTCAATCTTTTTGATTGAAAAACCTTGCCAAATTGGGAGATTTTTGTCTCTTTGATGGATGCACAAAATTGCCAGCTTGCCCTGAGCCTATTTGCTTCATAAAAAGATTTGAAAACCATATCTTTATATTTTCTACATTTTAAATCAATTAAATGAATTAATATTAATAAAAAATTCAATTAATTAATTAAAAATAAGAAAATAAATCAATTTGAGCTCAATGGGTCGTGAATAGGCCTTGGACAAAGTTTCAAGAAGGAATTTGAGGCCCATTAGCAAAAATGAGGTGTTTTGGGCAAAGTTGACTTTTGCAAATTCCCAAAAATTTCCCAACTTCTCCAATGCATATCTTGCTCAAGTTTGATCCTATGAATGTTCTTGGACATTTTGGAAAGGTCTTGAAGTCCTCTAACCAATGTCTTTGGTCCCATGTCATTTTGATTTACCAATCTCAAGTTATGGTCTTTGACATAAAATGCCTTTTTGTTGACTTTTGAAATTGACCTATAATGTAGAAATTGATAACTTTTTGTGAGAGCATTTCTTGGACTTGGAATGTGAAGATGAGTTGTAGGAAATGTCATCCCCTTCAAAATGAGCATTTTATGGGATTTTTCTGATGAACCATGAAAAAGTAATGCTTTGGTCAAGTTACAGTTGACTTTTCACCTGTCCAAAAATGGAAACTTTTTCATCTTGATGATATTTGAGCCATGCTTGTGGAATCATGATCAAGACTTGATCAAATTATGATTGTGGCTTCAAAATAAGATGTTGACCAAAATTTTTGACTTTTGACTGCCAAATGACCATTTTGCCCCTGCAGTTGATTGTGAACCAAATAGGGCTTTTGACTATGCAACTTGATGCTGTGAGACTTGCAAATTGGCATGTAGATGCTTGGAAATGTATATAGGCACATGAGACTTGTTTGAGCCATTGAAAACCTCAAATTCACTGAAAGAACCAAAACCCTAATTTTGACTGGCTTAGGAGGCCTTTGAATTGTGCAATCCTTGATCCATTTGTAGATTGATCTTGACATATTTTGAAGAATATGGGAGGGCAAATTTTGGGGTACAACAAAAGGCCATCACAACTTCTGACCAGAACAACTTCTGACCAACTCAACTTCTAACCAACACAACTTCTAATAACACAACTTCTAATAACACAACTTCTGACCAATACAACCTCTGACCAACTCAACTTTTGACCAATACAACTTCTGGCCAACTCAACTTCTGACCCATACAACTTCTGGCCAACTCAACTTCTGACCAATACAACTTCTAACCAACTCAACTTCTGACCAATACAACTTCTGATAACACAACTTCTGACTAACCCGACTTCTGACCAATACAACTTCTGATAATGCAACTTCTGACTAACCCGACTTCTGACCAATACAACTTCTGATGACACAATCTTCTGACAGCATAACTTCTAACCAATACACCCTCTACCATCAGAACTTCTACTTTCTAATAATCCAACGCAACTTCTAACAACATACTTCTAACGTCAGAACTACTACTTTCTATTAATCCTACTATTTTCATTCTTAGCCTGATATCAACCTAACTAAGAACAATATGACTAACTCCATCTCCAAATTAATTCATTGTTCTAAAACGGTAGCGCCTGATATCAATTTTCCTAATTCTGCGTTTTCTCTTCCCTATAATATTCTGCGTTTTCTTCCCTGCATCTCACTACGGTTCCATAACTAAAGCCCTAAAACTTAATATAATCATGACAATTCATCACCCACAATTACCTTATAATTCTACATCAATCGAACAACATCATGACATCAATATTCATCTAAAATTCATCAATTCTCATCATACAACAATCATGTATTTTCAATTCAAGAACAAGACAACAGTCACCTCTAACCCCACATACCAATTATCATAAACCCAATTATAGAGTCAGAACCCCACCCTTACCTTGGATTGAAGGTAGATCTACAATTACCGGTTGAATTCTCGTTCTTGCCGTTTTCCACTTTCTCTAGCAGCTTGCACGTTCTCCTTCTCAATCCTTATTCTTCTACTACTTCTTCTTTCTATTCTATTCCAACAACAATAAAATAACCCTATTATTCTATTATTCCTTATTGGAATTAAAACCAATACACCCCCTTATTACTTTTATTCCTTCAAAACAAGTCCACACCAAATAATATTATAATTCTAATATTATTTCCCCACTTAATAAAATAATTAAATCCAATTAATTATAATACGACTTCACAAATATTCCAAAAACAATTTAATTAAATAATTAATTAAATTACGGGCGTTACAACTCTCTCCCACTTAGAATATTTTCGTCCTCGAAAATTTACCTCAATCAAACAATTCAGGATAGGAGTCTCGCATCTTGTTCTCCAACTCCCAAGTCATGCTTTCACCAGCAGCTCCTAGCCAAACCACTTTAACCAAGTCAATCTCTTTGCCCCTTAGAGTCTTTATTTCACGATCCGCGATCCTTACATGCATCGTCTCCACCGTAAGATTTTCTCGTACTTGCACATCGTCCGTATGAATCACATGAGATAGATCTGAAATATACTTCCAAAGTTGTGACACATGAAACACATCGTGCAAATTCGAAATATTAGGCGGTAAAGCCACTCTATAAGCAACATTCCCCACTCTCTCCGAAATCTGATACGGTCCAATAAAACAAGAAGTGAGCTTCTTAGACTTCAACGCTCGCCCAACACCAGTCACAGGTGTAACTCTCAAAAACACATGATCACCGGCTTAAAATTCTAAATCTTTCCTTCACTCGTCATGATAACTCTTCTGTCTACTTTGGGCAGCTTTCATTTTCTCTCGAATCAACTTCACCTTCTCAGTAGTCTCACGAATAAGTTCAGGTCCAAGTGCTACACTTTCAACAGATTCATGCCAACATAACGGAGTTCTACATCTTCGACCATACAACGCTTCAAAAGGTGTCATCCCAATACTAAAATGGTAACTGTTATTATACGTGAACTCTATCAACGGAAGATAAGTATCCCATGAACCTCCCTGCTCAAGAACACATTCCCTCAACAAGTCTTCCAACGATTGAATAGTCCATTCAGTCTGACCATCTGTCTGAGGATGATATGCTGAACTCAATCTCAACTTAGAACCCAACGCTTCTTGCAAACTCTTCCAAAAATCTGAAGTAAATCTTGGATCCCTATCTGACACAATGCACAAAGGAACACCATGCAGCTTCACAATCACACTAATATAAATCTCAGCCAACTTCGGCACTGGAAAACTGATGTTAATAGGAATAAAATGAGCTGACTTCGTAAGCCAATCAACAATCACCCAAATCGAATCATGTCCTCTTAAAGTATTAAGCAATCCTGTCACGAAGTCCATTGAAATGTTATCCAATTTCCATTATGGAACTTCCAACGGTTGCATCAACCCTGCAGGCTTCTGATGTTCAACTTTCGACTTCTGACAAGTCAAACATGCATACACAAACCGAGCCACATCACTCTTCATCCCAGGCCACCAAAACAAACCTTTCAAATCTTGATACATCTTTGTAGCTCCTGGATGAGTACTCAACTTACTTCTATGGCTCTCTTCAAGTATCACTTTCTTCATATCAACATCATCAAGAATACAAATCCGATTATGAAACCTCAACACACCTTGCGCATCTAGCTTAAAATCATTATTCTCAGACTGATCAATCCCAACCATCAAATCTACCAGTTTCACATCCAACTTCTGAGCTTTTCTGATACTGTCTAGAAATTCATTATTAATCTTTAACATACCTAACATAACACTCTGCGGAGTAACCTCGCAAAATAAGCTCATATCTATGAACTTCTCAATCAATTCTAACTCTTTAATCATCATTGCTGACATATGTAAAGTCTTTCGACTCAATGCATCAGCTACCACATTCGCCTTTCATGGATGATAATTCAGACCGAAATCATAGTCCTTTAACAATTCCAACCATCTTCGTTGCCTCATATTCAACTCCTTCTGATCAAATAAATACTTTAAGCTCTTATGGTCACTAAACACTTCAAATCTAGAACCATAAAGATAATGCCTCCAAATCTTCAATGAAAAAACAACAGCAACAAGTTCTAAATCATGCGTAGGATAGTTCTTCTCATGAGTCCTCAACTGCTTTGACGCATAAGCAACTACCTTTCCATTTTTCATAATCACACCTCCTAAACCCATCTTAGAAGCATCACAATACACCACAAAAGGCTCTCCTGGATTAGGCAACGTCAAAATCGGAGCCGACGTTAACCTCTTCTTCAATTCCATACAAATTTCTTGGCACTGAACATCCCACACAAACGCTCTACCTTTACAAGTTAACTTAGTCAACGGATGTGAAAGCTTAGAAAACCCTTCGATAAACCTTCTATAATAACCAACTAATCCTAAGAAGCTTCTAATCTCAGTAGCTGACTTTGGGGTTTCCCATTACAACACAGCATCAACCTTCGATGGATCTACAGTAATGCCACTACCTGAAATCACATGACCAAGAAAACTAACCTCTTTCAGCCATAATTCACACTTGGACAACTTTGCATACAACTTCTTCTCTTTCAAAATCTACAATACTACTCTTAAATGTTCAACATGCTCTTTTTCTAACTTAGAGTAAATCAAAATATCATCAATGAATACCACTACAAACCGATCCAAATAAGTATGAAAGATATTATTCATATATTCCATGAATACTCTCGGTGCATTAGTAACACCGAAAGGCATCACCAAATACTCGTAATGTCCATATAACGCATTCTGAAAGCCGTCTTCTGAATATCTTCATCCTTCACTTTAATCTGATGGTAACCCGACCTCAAATCAATCTTACTAAACACACGAGCATCCACCAATTGGTCCATCAAGTCATCTATTCTTGGAAGCGGATACTTGTTCTTAATCGTCACCTTATTCAACTGTCTATAATCAACACAAAGCCTCATACTTCCATCTTTCTTCTTTACTAACAACACTGGAGCACCCCACGGTGATACACTTGGTCTTACAAACTTCTTCTCAAGTAACTCTTCCAATTGCTTCTTTAACTCTGACAACTCAGATGCATACATCCTGTATGGTGCCATAGACACGGGTCTGGTACCAGGTACAAGATCAATAGCAAATTCGACTTCCCTCTCTGGCGGTACATCAGGAATCTCATCAGGGAAAACTTCAGGAAATTCACACACCACCTGCAATTCCTCAATTATAGCTTGAGTCTCTACAGAAAGCGATGCCATCAACGAGAACATATGTGCTTCCTCTTGCATCAACTTCCTCAACTGTCTAGCTGACAACAAACCATCTTTCTCTTTTTTAGGAGTAGAAAACTTCACCGACTTGTCATAACAGTTAATATGAACACAATTATGCTCTAACCAGTTTATACCCAAAATTACATCCAAACCTCTTAACGGTAAACAAACCAAATCAACAACAAATTCTATGTCGAAGATCGACAAGGGACACTTAGCACACACAAAAGAAGTAGTCAGCGACCCCTTGGCTGGAGTATCGATGACCATTTCTCCATTCAAAGAAGACAACATAAGACCCAATCTTTCAACACAATCAGCAGCAATAAAACAATGCGTAACACCAGTATCAATAATAGTAATTAAAGGAGTACTATTAATGAAACATGTACCTCTAATAAGTCTGTCCTCAACAGCTGTTTGATCCTCAACCAAAGCAAAAACTTTACCATATGACTGAGCCCTTTTTCGGTTTCGGAAACTGACTACCAATGTACCCTTCTTCTCTACAGTTGAAACAAATCACATTCTTGTGTTCACACTCAGATACAACGTGTCCGTTCTTACCACAACGGTAACACCTCTTCACTTCAGCAGTGCACACATTACTCTTGTGCCCAGGTTTCCCACACTTAAAGCAAATCACACCAGCAGAAGCATCTCCCCCACTAGTCCTCTGACCATGAGCAACTTTCTGTTTACCTTTACCAGCTGGGGCATCATAAGGCTTACCACGATTCTGTTGGTGCTTACCCCTCTTCTCACTGATAATCTTGTAATGAGCATTATTATCCTCCTCATAAATCCTGCAGCTATCAACTAAATCAGCAAAGACACTGATCTTCTGGTATCCAACTGCCTTCTTAATCTCCGGGAATAACCCGTTCTCAAACTTAATACACTTTGAAAATTCAGCATTTTCCTCAGCGTAATGCGGATAAAACTTAGCCAACTCAGCAAACTTGGCAGCATACTCAACAACTGACATACTTCTTTGCTTCAGCTCAAGAAATTCAATTTCCTTCTTACCATGGACATCTTCAGGAAAATACTTTCTCAAAAATTCCCTACGGAACACAGCCCAAGTGACATTCTCACATGCAGCTTCCAATCTTTGACAAGTCTCTAGCCACCAGTCATCAGCCTCGACTGCCAGCATATGAGTACCATAACGAACCTTCTACGCTGGAGTGCAGTCCATCACGCGAAAGATTCTATCAATCTATTTCAACAACTCCAATGCTCTGTCAGGATCATACTTTCCCTTGAACGTAGGTGGATTCTTTCTCTGGAAAGTCGCCAAGTTACGAGATCCAACATTCTCGTCAGTATTCGGATGATTTTCCATCGCATGAGCCATTTCTTCTAAAGCAGCAACAAGTGCAACATCATTCCTTCCAGCCATCTCAACTTCTCACTACAATATAATCAACGATTAGAACTCAAATAAAAATACTCGAATGTTAGACAACTACGACTCGACGACAAGGTCAGACCAACCTTTTACTCTGATACCAACTCTGTAACACCCCAATTCTACCCCAGAAAATTATATAAATAAATAAGAGTTATAAAATTCATATCATGCAAACGAATTGGGACGTCACAAATTATTCTATCAAAATTCATTGCATTCATCGTGGATATATAACACTTTCAAAACATCAGATGAACCATCATAACATCTTTAATTAAATAACTCAACATCTACGCAGCGGAATTCTCAATAACGATTTTATCACTAATACAGCAACTTCAAAATAGCACATATTAATAATAATCAACTTAAAGTTCCACAACTGAAAATCAACAATCAAAAACAGCAAGCGTTCTTCCCCCCGAGTGTTACATATCAGAGCAATGACACCGACTCGAACTACTGAAGGTATACAACCTTCACTCTCGATTACCTGCACGTTACCAATATAAGGGAAACATTCAAACAAAATGGGTGAGATATCTAACAATATAATAAAGCGCATGATAATTAATATATTAAATTAGATCAATAACATCACCACTTCTCATCTCATAATCAACAATAATTACAACGCATATACACATTCATCAACATATAAATACACTTCTTTATGCCATCATATAATGCAACTCAATACTATGCAAATGCATGTGATACCATTAGAGCAGAACTCCCATCTCAAAATTTTTCCAATTAATAGAGGCATCAACAAGGCATAAGCCTTCATCTCAAAATTCTCCAATACAGGTCATCTCAACGAGCATAAGCTCCATCTCAAAAATGCAATGTATGCGACACAACCATGAATGTAATAACAACACCTAAGTTAACAACATCTCAAATCATCTAAAAAACATCTCAATTAACATCTCAAAAGCATCTCAAAATAACAACATCTCAAATGCATCTCAACTTCTCGTCATCAACATCTCATATCATCAAAATAATTTATTAAACATCATTTATTTATTATAAATCACCAAAAGAACATCATGAATAACCTCTCACTAACAACTCAGTTGTACATTAAGTCCACAGTAAGTCACTACTGCTATTTTGTAACTCTAACGTCATTACTATCACTATCCTACTGTTATAGTTCAAACAAAAGCTTCTAAGCATCTAACTTCCATATTCTGTACGGAAACAACGTAAAGGCCAGCACAACTTCTGACCAGAACAACTTTTGACCAACTCAACTTCTAACCAACACAACTTCTAATAACACAACTTCTAATAAAACAACTTCTAATAAAACAACTTCTGACAAATACAACCTCTGACCAACTCAACTTCTAACCAATACAACTTCTGGCCAACTCAACTTATGATCCATACAACTTCTGGCCAACTCAACTTCTGACCCATATAACTTCTGGCCAACTCAACTTCTGACCAATACAACTTCTGACCAACTCAACTTCTGACCAATACAACTTCTGATAATGCAACTTCTGACTAACCCGACTTCTAACCAATACAACTTCTGATAATACAACTTCTGACTAACCCGACTTCTGACCAGTATAACTTCTGATGACACAATCTTCTGACAGCATAACTTCTAACCAATACACCGTCTACCATCAGAACTTCTACTTTCTAATAATCCAATGCAACTTCTAACAACATACTTCTAACGTCAGAACTACTACTTTTTATTAATCCTACTATTTTAATTCTTAGCCTGATATCAACCTAACTAAGAACAGTACGACTAACTCCATCTCCAAATTAATTCATTATTCTAAAACAGTAGTGCCTGATATTAATTTGCCTAATTCTGCGTTTTCTCTTCCCTGCAATATTATGCGTTTTCTTTTATGCATCTCACAACGGTTCCATAACTAAAGCCCTAAAACTTAATATAATCATGACAATTCATCACCCACAATTACCTTATAATTCTACACCAATCGAACAACATCATGACATCAATATTCATCTAAAATTCATCAATTCTCATCATACAACAATCATGTATTTTCAATTCAAGAACAAGACATCAGTCACCTCTAACCCCACATACCAATTATCATAAACCCAATTATAGAGTTATAACCCCACCCTTACCTTGGATTGAAGGTCGCTCTACAATTTCCGGTTGAATTCTCGTTCTTGCCGTTTTCCACTTTCTCTAGCAGCTTGCACGTTCTCCTTCTCAATCCTTATTCTTCTACTACTTCTTCTTTCTATTCTATTCCAACAACAATAAAATAACGCTATTATTCTATTATTCCTTATTGGGCTTAAAACCAATACACCCCCTTATTACTTCTATTCCTTCAAAACAAGCCCACACCAAATAATATTATAATTCTAATATTATTTCCCCACTTATTAAAATAATTAAATCTAATTAATTATAATACGACTTCACAAATATTCCAAAAATAATTTAATTAAATAATTAATTAAATTACGGGAGTTACAAATTCTATTCCTTTTTTCTAGAGAAATCCTTTCGCCACGAGCCTCGCTTTGTGTCGAGTTACTTCCCGTTTGGGATTCATCTTCACTTTGTATACCCACTTGACATCACTTTCCTTCTTTCATTGAGGCAATTAGACAAGTGACCAAGTGTTTTTGTCTTCGATGGACTTCACTTCTTTCACTCACTTCAAATCTTTCAATGCTTCAGCAGCATTGACAGATTCAACATCTGCGAAGAAAACATAATGCACCAGCTCACCTTTGTTATCAACCACATCATCTGATGTAATCACACAATCTTGCAACCTTGCAGGCATGCGTCTTATTCTTATAGGTCTTCTTGTACTTGGTTGATCTATAACTGTTGGTTTCTCTTGTCAAACTTCTCTTTTGACTTGAGTTTCTGGATCTTCAAGTAAGATTCTCACTGAATCTTTCTTGACATTTTCAGTCCAATCTCATTCCTTAAGTTCACCTATGATCACGTCCCTGTTGATCAAAATCTGCTTGTTCACTGGATCGAACAACTTGTAAACTCCTGTCAAATGATACCCTACTAGGATCATTTGACTCGACTTGTCATCAAGTTTTCTTCTCAACTGATCTGGCACATGTCTATGTGCAATAGATCCAAATACTTTTAGATGACTCAAGCTAGGCTTCACACCAGACCAACATTCTTCTAGAGTAATTCCTTCTAGCTTCTTCGTAGGACGCCTGTTTAAAATGTATGTTGCAGTCGACACAGCTTCACCCTAAAACTCTTTAGGTAAATGCTTGCCTTTCAACATACTTGTCACTATATTCATGATGGTTTGATTCTTCATTTCTGCAGTTCCATTCTACTGTTGAGTATAGGATGGCACCACCTCATGCACAACCCCTTCTTTTTCATATAACTTGTCGAAGTCTTTCGACACGTACTCTCCACCACCATCAGTTCTTAAAACCTTGAGCTTTCAACAACTTTGTCTTTCGACCATAGACTTAAACTTGGTAAATACCTTTATCACTTCACTTTTCTTCTTGATCAGTTAAGTCCACAGTTTTTGACTAATCATCTATGAACTTGACAAAGTATTTTTTACCTCCAAACGAATCCACCTGAATTGGTCCACATACATCAGAGTATATGACTTCGAGAATAGCCTTCGACATGCTTCCTGCATCCTTCTAGAAGCTATTCTTGTGTTGCTTCGCCTGCACACACTTTGTTTGGAATGTCAATTTTTGGCAACCCTGAAACCATATTTCTTCTCTTCAAATCTATGATGTATCTAAAGTTGAGATGGCCTAGTCGATAATGTCATATCTATTCATCTATGCTAGCTGCAGTTGAAAGGCACTTGTGCTCCATCATATTAAGTTTAATTTTGAAGGTTATATTTTGAGACATAGGATCCTTGAAGATTAATCTTCCATTTGTGTCTATGACTCTCATCATCTTGTCTTCAACCAATACTCTAATTCCTTTCGACCAACTTCCCTATGCTAAGCAAGTTGCTCTTCATGCCTGGTATGTACAACACATTGGAAGTTACTGACCTTTTTCCATCTTTGCTCATAATTAAAACATCTTTAATATCTTCAGCTGCTAGGGTATTGTCATTTGCAAATTTTACCATGTTCTTCATTGAGGGTTTTAGGTTGACAAACCAATATTTATTTCCAGACATATGTGATGAGCATCCTGAATCCAAGTACCATTGGTCCTTGAATCTATCTTCATCTCTTGTTGTGACCATCAACAACATCTCATCTTCTTCAAACTTTGCAAACTTTGCATCACTTTCTTGATTCTTTCGCTTTTCTGGACAATCACTAGAATAGTGACCATACTTCTGACAATTGAAACACTGAGTGTGACTCTTGTTAGGTTTTAGACCACCACCTCTTCCTCTATTTTGCAACACCATCTTTTGGGTTGCCTCGGTATGGTCTTCTTTGATTCGACACGTTTTCTTCGTGATGGTTTCTGTAATACTGTGGGAGAATTGACTTTTTGGGTTTTGCGTTTTATCGCAAATGTTGCGGTTAGCAAGAGTCGCCACCGACTTTTCTTTTATCCAATAAAGGAAAGGATGAAAAGAATAGGAAAGACCTTTTGATATTTTTCTGAGTAGGGGGTAGGTTATTAAAAGTGAAGGTGTTAACACCCTTTTCATCCGTAGTTATCTACGGGCTCTTAGTTGCTAGCTCACTTTGAAAATGCTTTTTGTGTAAGTGTATTTTGAAAATATTTTGAAAAGATGTCTTAGTACGAAAAACTTTTAATGATTCTCGTATAATTGAGAATGCATACAAAGTGTTTTGTCTTTTAAAATATTTAGAAAAAAGAGAGTGTATGTGTGAGAAATTGTTTTTGTTTCATGAGCACGCAACTATAAGCAATCTACCTACTCAAAAGATCTTTGTTCTTTTCCTCTTTCCTTTGGATAGTGTTATCCTATCATTAGTTAGTAGGTAGCCCTATCATTGGATGTTTTGAGGGACAGGTGCGGGTCATCGTACAGTCATAAAGGCAACTTGTAGGACGCTTTAGAAATTTATCATAAGGGACTAGATCATTTACTGAAAGCCAACATCGAAGGGTTATCGAGGGACTATGATCTTTTTATCGAGGGAATTTGCTAAAGTATCCCACGTTTGAGGGACATGACTGTTATTTATCCGAGGAAACAAGTGAGGAGTACCCTAGAGGTGCACATGTGTGAAGTGCGTCATGTTTCAGTTATTAGTCTTTAGGTTAGGTTGTCTAGAGTTTGCTTTTAGTCTTCCCATACAAGCCTATTAGCATACATCTAGCAGTCAAATATATACAAGTGTGGAAAGTAAAAATGCGGAATTTAAACTACAATATTAAATTGCTTCGGGGATGGGGAGTACAAACCAAAAAATAGGGAATAAAAAGGTAAAGGTCTTAATTAGCTATTACAAACTTTGGACAGTTACAATATTGAAAAAAATGCGAAAAAAGTAAATAAGTGCGTAGAGATTGAAGAGAGCAAGATATCTAAAAAAACCTAAAAAATTCTAAGTATAAGAAAATATTTTTTGTGTTTTTATTTAGAAAAATAATTGAATGATAATTAAAGCCTAATTCTAATTATATTTTAATTAATAAAATAGACTTAAAAGTGATTTAATTAATTAATTTTTATTGTGAAAATAAATTTAATTAATTAAAATCTATATCTAATTGTTTTCGATTTTGTGTGGTTTTTATTTTTAAAAAAGTTATTGAAAGAAAAGAATTAAATTAAATTAAAAAAAAAAAAGAAGATTTATGGGCCTTCTTGTAAGAAATTGGATGGTTGTGGAAAGAAGGAAAACTAAGCCCAAAAAAATGAGCCCAGGAGCCGGTGGTGGTTCTAGGTGACTTGTTCCCTAGGGTTCACCATGGGGACTTCATCAGGGGCGTTGAATTTGAATCTTTCAAGATTTGAAGGCCAAAGCATTATATATACCATGCTTACATGTAAAACGTTATGAAAAAAAATCAAGAAATACATATGAATGCAATAAGCATGCTGTTGTACCCCAAAATTTGCCCTCCCATATTTCTCAAAACATTGCAAGAAAAATCTCCAAGTTGCTCAAGGTTGCTCAAGGGTTGGTCAGACAAGCTCTCTCCTAAGACAGTCTACCCCAAATTAGGGTTTTGCGTTGCATCAAGATCCTTGAATCCAAATGACCTCAAATGCTCAACATTGTCCTAACATGTTCTCAAGATCATCCATGTCAAATTTCAAGCCTTGCAGAGGAAGTTTGCTCAGTCAATTTCCCAAAAGTCCAAAAATCGACTGTGCTAGGGCAAAAGTCAACTGTGACCCAAATACAGTCAAACTTCAAATTTTTTTGTCAACATTATCATTTTGAAGGATATTTCATCATTTGATCAAGGGTTGATCATGATTCATCAAGGATTGCTCATAATTCATCAAGACTCAAAAGTTGCTAAATTATGGTTTTGTAGGAAAAGTCAACCCAACTTTGACCAAGCATAACTTTCTCATATTTATGAGAAATGACCCATCCAAATTTCATTTTGAATAGGATTTAATTTCCTACAATCCATATTCATACCCCAAGATCAAAAAATGCACTCACAAGAAGTTATGAATTTGGACATTATAGGTCATTTTTGAAAGTCAACAAAAACACCTTTTTTGTCAAAGCTTATAACTTGAGCATGGCATATCAAAATGAGATGAGACCCAAAGGGTTGATTAGAGGACATATCAAGATTTCTAGAAAGTCTAATAATAACTCTAAAAGTTCAAAATTGAAGAAGTTATGTATTGTTGAAGTTGGACTTTTTTGCAAAATTGCCAAAAGTCAACTATCCCCAAAACTTCAAATTTTGCCAAATGGGCCCATTCTTTTCCACTTGAATTGAGTTTGCATTATTGCCCACGTGCCCTAGCTTCAGCCATGTGCCCATATTTCATTTTTATTATTTAATTTGATTTTTAATTGAATTTATTCATTTTTAATCAAATAAAATCATATAAAATCCAAGGCATTGATAATTCATGATTTTCTGGTTTTTTTAGGCTTTGATCACAACTAGCATTACAATCAAATTCGAATCAAGGCTTGTATGCACAAAAAGATCCAAATCAAATTAAATTTGGAAGGTTTTAATGGTGGAATCAAATCCAATTCATGAGCATTGATATGGAGAGATTTGGACCAAGTTTCTTACCCTAATGCAGTACACATTACATAAGAAAGATAAGCACACGAAAATAAGGGTTGGAAATCATTGGAAGAGGCAGAACCACTTTGCAAAAATTCACAAAAAAGTGAAAGATTAAAAATAGGGTTCGAGGCGTTTTCAAGGCTGGAGACATATCCCAATCGATTCCTGGCCATTCACACAAGCTAACTGGATCCAAGCCACGCATTTTCAGACTCCCTAGTGCACTGTAAGTCTCACACGACATAGCCATATTCTTGAAATCAATTTGATTTATTCTGGCATCATTTGAATGAAATAACTGCATATTCCTGACCCTCATATCATTTGCAAGCTATTGGTAATAACCAATTTGATTTATATGAACTGTAACCATGAAACACCATGGCTAGGGTTTCGTTTCTGTTTTTAGGGACTTTCGTTTCAGGTAAAATTGAGGAACATGATGGACATGGTTGTGTCCAGGAGGTTGAGGCGAGCACGACCATGCCTTTGAAAACCATTTATATGGCCTGAGGGAGATTTTAGAACAAGGCTACGAGTTTTGTTGCGGATGAAAATCCGCAGGTAATTCTTACAGGGGTTTGAGGACAGGGACGATGATGTGTCCTCCGTCCATTGGGCCATTAAAACCAAGCGCGCCCTTTTTTATTTTTTCTGGCATTGAAATTGTTTTGTTATATTATTATTGATACCTATTATGCTAAAAACTAAAATAGCCTGGCGTAGTGGCAAGCTAGCGTTTGATGTACCTACAGGACCTGAGTTCGAATCTCAGGTCCCCCTCTTTCTCAATATTATTATTTTTCAGGTGATTGTATGCATGCTTAAGCTTAGACTATACCATATTCCCTCACGATCCAAGCGCCAGATGGCCCAAAGGCCAGATCTGGTGGCCAAGCGTTGAAGGTCCACCAAAGCGTTGGTCAATGCGTGTGTACCAGATCCAAAAAGTCCAAAGGGCCAGCTTCTCTTGGGCCTACAAAATTGCTACCAACACCCTTCAAAAACAGGCCCAATTCTTCTTTTCTCTTTTATTTATTTATTTTTGTTTAAATACTTTAATTGTTTTATTTAATTTTCTAACCAATCACAAAATTATGTTTTTATTAAATAAAATCACAAAAATATTTTTTATTCAACCAAATTTTAAACTTTTATTTTATTTTAATAAACTTATTAATTGATTAGGTTTTTAATTCTAGAATAACCTTAATTTATTTTTGTAAATGATTAAAATTAACTAGATTTAATTAGGTTTTAACTACTAATTTAATTAATTTTATTTTCTTTCTTAAAATAACAAAAACCCAAAAATATGTCATAATTTATTTTTTATTAATTAATTTAGTTTATAATTAATTTAGTAATTAATTTAGGATTAACTTCTTTTCTTAAATAAAAATAACAAAAAAAAACCAAAAAAACATTTTCTTTAACCAAAAGGATCAAAGCCCTAAAATTCGCACTCGATCTAATTTCCCGCACGCTTTATTTATTTTTATCATATTAATGTACCTGCTTCCAGATTGTAACAGTTAAATAGGACATTTAATTATTTTTATCGCTTTATTTTATTTTTCAAATGGTTTGTCTTTGGCGATGTAAATACCCAACGCCTTGTAATTTAAATTCCGCATTTTATTTCCGCAAATTATAACTGCTAGATGTTTGATAATAGGGTTGCATGACAAGACTGAATGTTAATCTTAAAATAAAATTAGATCACCCTTAACATGTACAAAGATAAAAATAACTGAAAACGACAAACTCGCACATGCGCACTCCTAGGGTATACTCTCACTTGGTTGCCTTTGTTAAAACGGTCATTGAGTATAGGTTGTTTTAGAGGTCGTCCTATTGTCTAAAAGATCAAAGTTACCTCGGATATTGTTGCCTCAGATTAATTGATCTAAGACACTAGGGTTACTACTAAGACATCCTAACATTGCTTTAGTGACCGTACGTCCCTTTCGAATTGACCCTCAAACTCCAACGACGGTGCTACCTACTCACTAATAGTGGGATAGCATTGTCTAAAGGAAACGAACATAGAAACATTCTTTTTTCGAGTATGTAGATTAACTCTTAAGTAATTGCTCAAACAAAACAAAACTTTTTTCCACACTTACACTTCTTTACAAAACAAAGTTTTCAAAAACACTTCATTACACTCTTAAAGACAGAAGCAAGAGTTAAATCGAAGTTAAAACAAAAACTTTTCAAAACCCACAAACACAAAGAAAACAATTTTGAAAATGATGAGCAAGTACCTAAGAGCCCGTAGATAACTACGAATAAAAGGGTGCTAATACCTTCCCTTTCTATAATCTACCCCCCGTACTCAGAAATATCCCGAAAAAGGAATTTTCCTGTGCTTTTTTCCTTTCCTTGTTGGATAAAATAAAAGTTGGTGGCGACTCTTGCTTACCGCGACATTTTGTGAAAACAAAATGCAAAACGCAAACCAGCATTCCAGAAAACAGTCTGGTTCTGGCCACTGTATCACAGAACTGACGACTCTGCTGGGGACGCTTATAAGTGGGGTGTACCTTAGGAATAGTTCATAATGTTTTCAATTGCTTGACTTGTATGCTTTATCTTTATGGGTTTGAATCAAAGTTACTATAGATCCTAACCCGGACCTGGGGGATACCCTTTAGGTAAGTAGAAATAAACTGTGAGGGAACTGTACGACATAGACCGATACAGTTGAAGTAGTAACTACATTGGTGTGGCACATTAGTATGTACCGATATCCCTTGTGGCGCAACGAGGAGAATATGGGTCTGCTAAGGGGTCATTAAGCACCAACTGAACTTAGAACCTATAATTGACCAACTTGGCCATAGAACAGTAGCAGTATGCTACACTCATTGAGACCGAACTCTCGCGATGATTCCGGCCACAAGAAAAGGTTGCTAACCTGGAATTATGACCGATCGAGGGTGGTCAGTGATATTGAGATCCTCTAGAACCCGATTACTATTTTTAGGACAGGTTTGAACCAACTGAACTGAAAGAGGGTAGTACCTAGACTCCTTGCCAGCCTGAAACCTAAAGGCTATCTGTGTGACTTGTGTGCCCTTACCATGTTTGCTATTTGTGGATACTTGTGGTATGTTTTCTATCATGACATCATGCATCATGACATTGCATACATCTTGCATTGGACTAACCCATTTCAAAGACAGAGGGGATTCATCTTTGTTCTGTTTTTTAGGTCATGGCACCCATGCGTAGAAACACTATTTGGATCAAATTTGTCCAGATTCCCACTCAGCTTAAGGAATTGGTTGCAAAGGTTCCAGATACTTCCTCTTTTATCAGAAGACATGGGCATCTCCTTGGTTTGGTCACCTTCAAGATGGATGAACAAATGATGAGTGTCTTAGTACAGTTCTTTGATCCACTGTACCATTGCTTTAATTTTCCGGACTACCAGTTGGTCCCTACCTTGGAAGAGTTCTCTGATCTACTTGGTATCTCTATTCTGGAGCAGACCCCGTTCACAGGTTGGGAGAAGATCCTTAGGCCGGAAGAGATTGCTTCAGCCCTCCATCTGACAAAGGCTGAGGTAATGTCTAATTGGGAAACTCGTAGTGGGACAAAAGGCTTCTTGACTAAGTTTTTGGTTGGTAAGGCTAATCAGTTTTGGGACAGTCTAGACCTTCAGGCATTTGAAAACATTCTGGCTCTTCTCATATATGGTTTGGTATTGTTTCCTAACTCAGATTCTTTCGTCGACGTGAATGCAGTGAAGATTTTCATGTTCGGTAATCCTGTACCCACTCTCTTGGGTGATATTCTGCATACCCTATATGCCCGTACTGCTCGAAAACGGGGAACCCTTATGTGCTGTGCACCATTGTTGGCGAGGTGGTTTATTTCTCACTTCCCCAAATCAATTTTAAATAACAAGGAAGACATGGGTTGGGCCTACAGGATTATGTCCCTAGCTCACACTGACATCATTTGGACTATTAAAGACATGGAAGATGTGGTTGTTATTGACCTATGTGGGGAATACCCCCAATGTTCCACTGATAGGAATCAACGGAGGGATCACCTATAACCCTTGTCTGGCATTACGACAGTTTGGGCGAGCCCGGAGAGAAGGACCTCATGAGTTGCTGATGCCCAGTATTGTCTTTGACTTCCAAGGGGATAGTGACGAGCAATGCCGCAGGTTCATACGAGCTTGGGATAGAGTACACAGGTCAGATCCGCACGAGTTAGGTGTGAAGACTTCTCTTCCAATGGAACCATATATCCGATGGGTTCGTATCCGTGCCCAAAAGCTGGGAATGCCGTACGAAGCCGTCTTGCCTATAATTGTTGAGGTTGCTGATGAAGAAGGGGTTCCTCCTACCATCCTCCATCCATACATGCCTACTGACATTGGGGCATTAAAGAGATCTTGGATGCAGCTGAGAGAAGAGCGGGATACTTACAGAGAAAGTATCACGAGCAAGATCGGAAGATCCAGAAGTTAACAAGGCAGCTGGAGAACGAGCAGATCCTCAACGACTATGTCAGCACCAACAGAAAGCGACCATGGGAGCGCTGATGTCTTTTTGTTATTTCTAGTTTTGATTTACTTTTCAGTTTTTCTCTTTGTAACGCCTTAAGGGCATTTGTTGAACAATTGAATTCAGAGTTTTATCTAATAAAAGTGTGTTTCATTTTGGTTTACGAATTTGAATCCCTAAAGTCTTTGAAATCATATCATACACATATCATTCCCATGCACTTCATCACTGGTACCCTTACATGTTTTCTCATCTTCTTCGCTGTTTATTTCAGCACATCATGTCTGCTGAAACATCAACTGAACAAGCCATCAAGGCTCTGCAAGCTCAAAACACCCAGTTCCAGGAAATGTTCATGAACCTGGCTAAGGGTCAGCAAGATCTGAAGACCCTTATCTTGAAATAGAAGAAGAAGAAGAAGAAGAAGAAGACGGTCCTACTGAATATGGGTCGCAAATTCGGAAACAATTTGCGAAAAGAGGTTGATTTGACTCACTCATCTGGAGGGGGAGATAATCAGGAAGAAAGGAGGGCTCCTAGCCCTGTGTTTTCCGACAATGAGATTGACTTTGACGAAGACCAGTATTCTCCGGCTGAGGATAGATATAAGCAACTGGAAGACCGGTTGAGCGCAATGGAGGTTCAGAAGGTCCCTGGTATGCACTTTGGAGATTTAAGTCTGTCATCTTGGGTGGTGATTCCCCACAAGTTTAAAGCACCAATATTTGCTAAATACGACGGGGTTTCTTGCCCAAAACTGCACCTCCGTTCGTATGTTAGAAAGATTCAGCCATACACCGCTGACAAGAACCTCTGGATCCACTTCTTTCAAGACAGTCTTTCAGGGACTCAACTTGAATGGTTTTACCAGCTGGAAGGAGATAGTATTCGTAATTGGTAGGACTTGGCTGCTGCTTTCTACAAGCAGTACCCATACAATTCCGACTTCGCTCCCACGTATACCCAACTTCAGGGTATGTCTATGGGTGCGAGCGAAGGTTTCAAAGACTACGCTCAGAAGTGGAGGGACCTTGCTGGAAGAGTGCAACCTCCCTTGGCTGATAAGGAGCTAGTGGATATGTTTTTGGGGACCTTGTCTGGTCCGTATTTCAACCATCTGATTGGAAGTTCTTCGTCCGGGTTTACATAGCTGATTATGACCGGGGAAAGAATTTAAGCCGGTATCAAGAGTGGTAAAATACAGAAGGGTGCTTCATCAGGCACCGAGAAGAAGCCTTTTAAGAAGGAGTCAAGTGCAGTTTACAGCGCAAAGAGCCATAACAGACCTGAACGCCGCTAAGCTGTCAATGCGGTGGTTATATCAAGACCTGTTGTTGCTCCTCAGCGCAACAATCAACCAAGGGCTGAGAGGTCGCGAAGACAATTCACTCAGCTCCATATGACCCTGTCTCAGATTCTGCTGCAGTTATTAAAGACCAACATGGTGATTCCGAAGGAGGCCCCGAAGAATCCCAATACAACATCACCCATGTACAATCCGAACGCCTGTTGTGCTTTTCACTCTGATAGCCCGGGGCATGATACGAATGACAATTGGGTTTTAAAGAATAAGGTACAGGACTTGATTGATGCTAAGGAGATTGAGTTAGAAGCGCCCGAAAGGCCTAATGTTGTGACTGCTCCTATGCCCAAGCATGGAGTGAATGCTGTAGATGAAGACTCGTTTATGGTTTCTGTGAAAGACATTGCTACTCCATTGATGACTGTAAAGAAGAACCTTCTGTTACCCGGTTTATTTCCGAGCTGCAGTGAAGATTGTCGTTTGTATGCCGTCCTACCTATTGGTTGCCATCTTTTGAAGTCAAGTGTCCAACGCCTGATGGATAATAAAGAAATTCTGTTTGAGAAGACTTTTGTTCCTTTGGTTCCTACTGAAGAAGTTGCTATAATCACCATTTTCAACAATTCTTCCAAGGCTTCGTCGAGAAAGCCTGTTAGAATTACATCCGTTCCGAGAATTGCACCGTTGATCATTACCATTCCTGGGCCTATCCCCTATACGTCAAATAAAGCTGTCCCATGGAACTACGGGGCTGACGTGTATTATCACGGAGTTAAACAAGATTTGAATGCTGAAAAGGATGATACTGACGTCAGCAATATTGTTGGATCTAGTAAAGTCACCCGCAGCGGAAGACTTTTCTCCCCTGAGATCTCTGCACCAACTGTTCGGAAGCCTGTTGTTATTACATCTACCAGTACACCTACTACTATCCCTGTTCATGTTCCAGTCTTTACCCCTGTCGCCGAGTCATCTGACACTCGGGGCAAAGGGATCACCGGTGAGCCTGCCCAGACAGAGGCACCGAAGAAGATTACTATCGAAGCCTCTAGACAAGAGATGGAGGGAATTTTGAAGATCATCAAAAAGAGCGACTATAATGTAGTCGAGCAGCTGGGGAAAACCCCGTCTAAAATATCTATGTTGTCTTTGTTTCCGTGCTCAGAGGACCATGCCAAGGCTCTGATTGCTTTCCTGAAAACTGCACACGTGCCCCAGGAAACATCTGTTGACCAGTTCAAAGACTGTGTGGCAACTGTGATTGCTGATAACGGGTTGGGTTTCTCTGACGCCGACTTGACTGCTAAGGGGAAGAATCACAATGACACCCTGCATGTCTCCATTGAGTGTAGGGGCACTACTCTAGCTCATGTATTAGTGGATATTGGGTCCTCGCTGAATGTTTTACCTAAGAAAGCTCTAGACCGGTTAGACTGTGAAGGGTTGGAGCTGAAACCAAGCAACATTGTGGTCAGGGCCTTTGATGGGTCCAAGAGGATGGTACATGGTGAAGTGGATATTCCGGTTAAGGTTGGTTCTCAGATTTTCGCATCTACATTCTATGTGATGGACATTCGGCCATCTTATTCTTGTTTACTGGGTCGCCCGTGGATCCACAAAGCTGGGGCAGTAACTTCTACGCTTCACCAGATGCTGAAATACCCAGTGAAGGGGAAAATTGTTACGGTACGAGGAGAGGAGGAGTACATGGTGGGCCACCTCAACTCTTTCCGATATATGGAGATGGATGAGGAGTTCATTGAGACCCCGTTTCAACATTTTGAAGAAGTCCCCCAGACACTGGCATCAGCTGAAACTGTTATTGAAGATCCTCCAATGAAGATGGCTTCCTTCAAGGATGCCTGGGCTGTTGTTGAGAAAGGTGGGTGTGCGAATTGGGGCCAACTCCCTGATTTTGTACATAAGACTAACAAGTTTGGTTTGGGTTTCACTGCAGAAGCTCCAAGGGCTATTCGGAGTGCACGAACTGGAAGACCTCCCCTGTTTATCAGCAATTCACGAGTGAATGCCATTGAAGACGATGTTGAAGAATCTGAGTTTGACAGCTGGATTTACCCAACTGCCGAGGGTGGATTAAGCAATTGGACGGCAAAGGACTTCGTCCTAATTTCTTTTATTACCCAGTAATGAGACTTTTGTTTTAAGTTTGTAACAGACAATTTTTAAACTTTACAGCCCGGTGTCTTACCCGAGGCACCGTGGCTTTGTTTGTGAGGGCTTTATGTTTGTCATCTCCATATATCATTAATAAAAGCATTGGACGTTTCTTGCATTTCAAATTTTGCTCTCCTTGTTTTTCTTTTATTATATATTACAAAACAACTATTTTACACACACTCACATATACAGGTCTACATCCACTCTGGATCCTACTAGTAACGACTCTGCTACTGCCAGTTATGACTTCGAAAGTCCGATCAACTTAGCCGAAGACGAAGGTGAAGATGATTGCGAAGTGCCTGGTGAGCTTGCTAGGCTTCTACTTCCGGAAGAGAGGGCCATACAGCCGCATGAAGAGCCGGTGGAATCAGTAAATCTGGGTACAAAAGTAGACAAGAAAGAGGTCAAGATCGGGGCAAATCTGGAGCTTAGTGTGAAGCAACAGTTGATTCAGATGCTGCATGACTACGTTGAGATCTTTGCCTGGTCTTATGAAGATATGTATGGTTTAGATGCCGATATTGTGGTTCACCGCCTGCCTACCAAGGAAGATTGTCCTCCAGTGAAACAGAAAGTCCGTCGAATGCGCCCAGAGATGTCTGAGAAAATCAAGGCTGAAGTGATGAAACAATTTGATGCCGGTTTTCTAGCAGTTACTTCTTACCCATAGTGGGTGCCCAACGTGGTTCCAGTGCCGAAGAAGTATGGTAAGGTTCGAATGTGTGTTGACTATAGGGATCTGAACAGGGAAAGTCCCAAGGATGATTTCCCTCTACCTCATATCGACGTTCTGGTTGACAACACCGCACAACATAAGGTCTTCTCCTTTATGGATGGTTTCTCCGGTTATAATCAGATTAAGATGGCTCTCAAAGACATGAAGAAGAGAACCTTTGTTACTCAATGGGGTACCTTTTGCTACAAGGTCATGCCTTTTGGATTGAAGAATGCTGGGGCAACGTATCAGCGCGCCATGGTCGCCTTGTTCCATGACATGATCCATCATGAGATTAAGGTATACGTTGATGACATGATTGCAAGATCCCAGACTGAGGAATAACAACTTGACCATCTTCAAAAATTATTCGACAGGTTAAAGTTGTACAAGCTGAGGTTAAACCCAAACAAGTGCACCTTCGGGGTGAGATCTGGTAAGCTGTTGGGTTTCTTCGTAAGTGATAAAGGTATTCAGGTGGATCCTGCAAAGGTGAAGGCTATACAGGAGATGCGAGCTCCCCGAACACAAAAAGAAGTCAGAGGCTTTCTGGGACGATTGAACTATATTACCCGATTCATCTCACACCTGACTGCTACTTGTGAGCCAATCTTCAAGCTACTGAAGAAAGATCAAGTGGTAAGATGGAACGATGAATGTCAGGCCGCTTTCGAAAGGATCAAGGAGTATCTCCAAGAGCCACCCATTCTGATGCCTCCAGTTGAAGGGAGACCTTTGATCTTATACTTGACAATACTCGAAAATTCATTGGGGTGCGTGCTGGGGCAACATGACGAGTCTGGCCGAAAAGAGCATGCTATTTATTACCTTAGCAAAAAGTTTACCGACTGCGAGACCTGATACTCGTTGCTTGAGAAAACTTGCTGCACTTTGGCATGGGCTGCTCGCCGGCTGAGACAATATATGCTGACTCATACTACTCTATTGATATCAAAGATGGATCCAATCAAGTATATCTTCGAGAAGCCTGCCTTATCCGGAAGAATAGCAAGATGGAAGATGATCTTGACTGACTATGACATCCAGTACACGACCCAAAAGGCAATTAAGGGAAGTGTGTTGGTAGACCATTTGGCACATCAAGCAATGGGTGAATACCAGTCTATGAACTTTGAATTTCCGGATGAGAATATCATGATAGTAATCGATTATGAAGAACCTGGACCGGATGAAGGACCTGAGGAAGGATCCCGATGGTCTATGTACTTTGATGGAGCTTCAAACACTTTGGGCAATGGCATTGGCGCCGTGATCATATCTCCTAAAGCTCTCATACTCCGTTCACCGCCCGACTATGTTTCAACTGCACCAACAACAAGGCGAAGTATGAAGTGTGCATTATGGGTCTTCGAGCAGTAATTGACCTAAGGGTTAAGTTTCTGAGTGTCTTTGGAGATTCCGCTCTCGTGATCAGTCAGATCAAAGGCGAGTGGGATATGAAACACCCAAATCTTATTCCTTACAAGGAGTATGTATTGACGTTTCTTCCCCACTTCGAGGAGATAACCTTTGAACACTTCCCTAGAGAGGAGAATCAGTTAGCGGACGCGCTAGCTACAATGTCTTCAATGTTCAAAGTCAATTGGGACAACGAGGCTCCCCGGATTACCATTGAGAGGTTGGACGAACCTGCACATTGCTGTGACATTGAGACTGAAGAGGTAACAGAAAAACCCTGGTTTCACGAGGTAAAAAGGTATCTCGAGGCTCAGGAGTACCCCGAGGTTGCGTCTGTTAACGATAAGAAGTTTCTGAGGAGGTTTGCGGCAAAGTTCTTCATCAGTAATGGCATCCTTTACAAGCGTAGCCATGATTCAACCTTACTAAGATGTGTGGATAAGAATGAAGCAGAAAGGATCATGGTAGAGTTACATGAAGGTACTTTCGGAACTCATTCCAGTGGACACACCATGGAAAAGAAAATCCTTCGGGCAGGATATTATTGGTCCACCATGGAAGCCGACTATTATCAGCATTCTCGGACCTGTCACAAGTGCCAAGTCTATGATGATAAGGTGCACACACCTCTAGTTCCTCAGAACGTCTTGACAACTCCGTGGCCTTTTGCAATGTGGGGCATTGACATGATCGGCGAGATCAGACCTACAGCATCCAACGGGCATCGTTTCATCCTGGTAGCAATTGATTACTTTACGAAGTGGGTTGAAGCAGCTTCCTTTGCTACAGTGACCAAGAACGTCGTGGCACGTTTCATTCGACACAATCTGATTTGTCGATATGGTGTACCAGAGAGGATCATTACGGACAATGGTACAAATCTCAATAATAAGATGATCACCAAGCTCTGTAAGCAGTTCAAGATACAACATCACAACTCTTCTCCCTACCGGCCGAAGATGAATGGGGTTGTTGAAGCGGCTAATAAGAACATTAAGAAGATTGTGCAGAAGATGACGATGACATACAAAGATTGGCACGAGATGTTACCATTTTCTCTTCATGGGTACCGTACCTCAGCACAGACGTCAACAGAGGCAACACCCTATTCCTTGGTATATGGCATGGAGGCAGTCTTTCCCATTGAAGTTTAGATACCCTCTCTTCGGATTATGAAGGATGCAGGTTTAAGCGAAGATGACTGGATTCAGACCCGGCTTGATCAGCTGAATTTAATCAGCGAAAAGAGACTTACTGCTATTTGTCATGGCCAGACATATCAAAAACGGATGATCAAGGCATTTAACAAGAAAGTTAGACGACAAGAGTATCAAGTTGGGGATCTGGTAATCAAGCGCATTATCTTACCTCAAGGTGATCCCAGGGGAAAATGGACCCCTACTTACGAAGGGCCATTTATGGTTAAGAACATTTTCTCAGGAGGAGCTATGATTCTAACCACCATGGACGGTGACGACCTTTCTCACCCTGTCAATGCAGACATAGTGAAAAAATACTACGCATGATCAAAGACCCGCTAGGTCGACTGGCCTAGGCAAAAATAAGGGCTTCACGGCGAACCAAAAGGGTTCGGGCAAAAATAAGGGATGAAAATGAAAAAATCTGTACACCCGGCAAGTCAAAAACCTGAAAGGCGGCTTGGGAAAAAAGGGGTATCCCGGTGGACTGAAAACCCGAAAGGGCAATCCAAGCAAAAATTAGGGATCAAAGCATAACACTATGTCTCATTGGATCACCTCGCAACCAGACTTCGGTATCGACTATCAAGCTCGGACGACACTAATCAATCTGATCTACCTTCAACCAAGTAGCAAAGTGATGAGATGCTCGAGGACATAAAGGAAATAGCAGAGTTGGAACCCAGTGGGATTATTCACATAGATGTTTTTCTTTTTCACAAATTGTGTAAATTCTATTTGTTCAGCGGCGTTCTCTTACTAGGACGTCAACCTCTTGTACAAAAAACGCCTATTTACAGGCCAAACTTCAAAATCAATACAATTCATTTTCAGAGAAATTTCGAACTGTTTTTCCTTTTTTTGTTTTATTTTGCAAAGAACATCCAATGTTCATTTTTGATATATGCATTTGACATTAATTGCTGCTCATAAATATTTACATGCGAAACAAAAGATGATTACTCGTAATATCAGAAACAAGGGCAAATGAGAAATGTCCAAACTATACAGTTGCTCTATCCACCAGGTACAAGGGTAGATTTAGCTGAAGAATATGGCTAAGGTACTTTCACTCCCCGCAGAGCAAGAAAAGACAGTAATGTTAGCTCTCCCCAGCTGCGACTTGCAACTGTAAATGAATCGGTAATATTCTCCCCAAGCAGAGTTTATCTACCATCAACACTGAAAGGTCTTAATATTCCCCAAGGGAGTATAAGAATATTCCCCGACAGAGTACAAGATATCCCCAGTGGAGTCTGAAATTTTTCTGAGCGCAGTCTGAGAAAGCTTCCCCAGTGGAGTTTGGAGAATCATCCCCAGTAGACTTTGGAAGATTGTCCCCAGCAGAGCTCAAAGGATTATCCCCATTAGAGTCTAAAAGGTTATCCCAAGTGAAGTCGCAACTGAAAGGTCATCCCCAGCGGAGTTCTTTCCTTTCACAAACAGGAATTCAATCCCCAACAGGATTCAATATCACCAGCAACGATAATTCATCCCCAGTAGAATTTATCAGTGGAATCCTCAGCAGAACATCTCATCCCCACAGAGTAATCTCCTCATCAGTTTATTCCCCAACCGAGTTATCCTCTCCTGCAGGTTTATTCTCACAATCATCTTCATTCGCTATCCCTGGCAGAAACAAAGAATCCAACTATTTTTCTCGAGCAGCTATTCGGGATTTATTTTCCCCAGCTAAAGACATTACATTTTCATACATCATGGCACATGCATATACGCATCATACAACACCATCTCATTTATCTTGAGAACATCATTGGTTGATACATATCATGCATTACATACAACTAACCTTTACCTTTCAGGAAGGATGCAGTTAAATTCTCACAAAATTCAAAGCTATGAAGCTTTTTCCTCCGTTGAAGTACAGACCAGATCTTAAATCTCAACAGAATTATCCTCAGTTGAATTACAGACAAGGTTCTAAATCTCGACAAAGTTCCTCCGTCGGATTACAGATGAGTTCCTAAATCTCACCAGAGTTTTCTCAGTTGAATTACGTGCAAGTTCTTAAATCTCGATGAAGATGTTTCCCTCAAGTCGAATTACTGACCAGTTCTTAAATCTCAACAGAATTATCCTCAGTTGAATTACAGACAAGGTCCTAAATCTCGACAAAGTCCTCCGTCGAATTACAGACGAGTTCCTAAATCTCAGCAGAATTATCCTCAGTTGAATTACGGGCGAGTTCTTAAATCTCGATGAAGATGTTTCCCCTTAGTCAAACTACTGACCAGTTCTTAAATCTCAACAGAATTATCCTCAATTGAATTATAGACAAGGTCCTAAATCTCGACAAAGTCCTCCGTTGAATTACAGACGAGTTCCTAAATCTCAGCAGAATTATCCTCAATTGAATTACGGGCGAGTTCTTAAATCTCGATAAAGATGTTTCCCCTCAGTCGAACTACTGACCAGTTCTTAATTCTCAACAAAATTATCCTCAGTTGAATTACAGACAAGGTCCTAAATCTCGGCAATTCTCCTCCGTCGAAGTACAGACAGTTCCTAAATCTCAGCAGAGTTTTCTCAGTTGAATTACGGGCAGGTTCTTAAATCTCGATGAAGATGTTTCCCCCCAGTTAAATTACATACAAGTTCTTAAAACTCAACAGAGATGTTCTCTCAGTTGAAGTACAGGCAAGTTCCAAAATCTCAACAAAGATTAGACTCCCCAGTGGAATCTTCTACAATAACAGGTATACAAGCTCTCACTAAGGAATCTCTTATGCGATCGACACTCCTCCAAATGTAATCTTTAAGCCCATTCTCGATATCACAAGGCTGATACCACTTTATGCGAGTGCAAATTTCTGGGCACTCTAGTGTTCAATCATCTTCCACCTTCGGATCACGAAAGGCGTGAAAGCCAATCTACATCCTCAGGTTTAAGAATACTGAATAGGGGCAGCTGTTGTACCCCAAAATTTTCCCTCCCATATTTCTCAAAACATTGCAAGAAAAATCTCTAAGTTGCTCAAGGTTGCTCAAGGGTTGGTCAGACAAGCTCTCTCCTAAGGCAGTCTACCCCAAATTAGGGTTTTGTGTTGCATCAAGATCCTTGAATCCAAATGACCTCAAATTCTCAAAATTGTCCTAACATGTTCTCAAGATCATCCATGTCAAATTTCAAGCCTTGCAGAGGAAGTTTGCTCAGTCAATTGCCCAAAAGTCCAAAAATCGACTGTGCTAGGGCAAAAGTCAACTGTGACCCAAATACAGTCAAACTTCAAAATTTTTTGTCAAAATTCTCATTTTGAAGGATATTTCATCATTTGATCAAGGGTTGATCATGATTCATTAAGGATTGCTCATAATTCATCAAGACTTAAAAGTTGCTAAATTAGGGTTTTGTAGGAAAAGTCAACCCAACTTTGACCAAGCATATCTTTCTCATACTTTATGAGAAATGACCCATCCAAAGCTCATTTTGAAGAGGATGTAATTACATACAATCCATATTCATACCCCAAGATCAAAAAATGCACTCACAAGAAGTTATGAATTTGGACATTATAGGTCATTTTTGAAAGTCAACAAAAACACCTTTTTTGTCAAAGCTTATAACTTGAGCATGGAATATCAAAATGTGATGAGACCAAAAGGGTTGATTATAGGACATATCAAGATTTATATAAAGTCCAATAACATCTCCAAAAGTCAAAATTGAAGAAGTTATGCATTGTTGAAGTTGGACTTTTTTGCAAAATTGCCAAAAGTCAACTATCCCCAAAACTTCAAATTTTGCCAAATGGGCCCATTCTTTTCCACTTGAATTGAGTTTTCATTATTTCCCACGTGCCCTAGCTTCAGCCATGTTCCCATATTTCATTTTTATTATTTAATTTGATTTTTAATTGAATTTATTCATTTTTAATCAAATAAAATCATATAAAATCCAAGGCATTGATAATTCATGATTTTCTGGTTGTTTTAGGATTTGATCACAGCTAGCATTACAATCAAATTCGAATCAAGGCTTGTATGCACAAAAAGATCCAAATCAAATCAAATTTGGAAGGTTTTAATGGTGGAATCAAATCCAATTCATGAGCATTGATATGGAGAGATTTGGACCAAGTTTCTTACCCTAATGCAGTACAGATTACATAAGCAAGCTAAGCACACGAAAATAAGGGTTGGAAATCGTTGGAAGAGGCAGAACCACTTTGCAAAAATTCACAAAAAAAGTGAGAGATCAAAAATAGGGTTGGATGCGTTTTCAAGGCTGGAGACGTATCCCAATCGATTCCTGGCCATTCACACAAGCTAACTGGATCCAAGCCACGCATTTTCAGACTCCCTAGTGCACTGTAAGTCTCACGTGACATAGCCATATTCTTGAAATAAATTTGATTTATTCTGGCATCATTTGAATGAAATAACTGCATATTCCTGACCCTCATATCATTTGCAAGCTATTGGTAATAACCAATTTAATTTATATGCAGTGTAACCATGAAACACCATGGCTAGGGTTTCGTTTATGTTTTTAGGGACTTTAGTTTCAGGTAAAATTGAGGAACACGATGGACATGGTTGTGTCCAGGAGGTTGAGGCGAGCACGACCATGCCTTTGAAAACCATTTATATGGCCTGAGGGAGATTTTAGAACAAGGCTGCGATTTTTGTTGCGGCTGAAAATTCATAGGTAATTCTTACAGGGGTTTGAGGACAGGGACGATGAGGTGTCCTCCGTCCATTGGGCCATTCAAACCAAGCGCGCCCTTTTTTATTTTTTCTGGCATTGAAATTGTTTTGTTATATTATTATTGATACCTATTATGCTAACAACTAAAACAACTTGGCGTAGTGGCAAGCAAGCGTTTGATGTACCTTCAGGACCTGAGTTCGAATCTAAGGTCCCCCTCTTTCTCAATATTATTATTTTTCAGGTGATTTTATGCATGCTTAAGCTTAGACTATACCATATTCCCTTACGATCCAAGCGCCAGATGGCCCAAAGGCCAGATCTGGTGGCCAAGCGTTGAAGGTCCACCAAAGCGTTGGTCAATGCGTGTGTACCAGATCCAAAAATTCCAAAGGGCCAGCTTCTCTTGGGCCTACAAAATTGATACCAACACTCTTCAAAAACAGGCCCAATTCTTCTTTTCTCTTTTATTTATTTAGTTTTGTTTAAATACTTTAATTGTTTTATTTAATTTTCTAACCAATCACAAAATTCTGTTTTTATTAAATAAAATCACAAAAATATTTTTTATTCAACCAAATTTTAAACTTTTATTTTTTTTAATAAACTTATTAATTGATTAGGTTTTTAATTCTAGAATAACCTTAATTTATTTTTGTAAATGATTAAAATTAACTAGATTTAATTAGGTTTTAACTACTAATTTAATTAATTTTATTTTCTTTCTTAAAATAACAAAAACCCAAAAATATATCATAATTTATTTTTCATTAATTAATTTAGTTTATAATTAATTTAGTAATTAATTTAGGATTAACTTCTTTTCTTAAATAAAAAAAACAAAAAAAACCAAAAAAACATTTTCTTTAACCAAAAGTGTCAAAGCCCTAAAATTCGCACTCGATCTAATTTCTCGCGCGCTTTATTTATTTTTATCATATTAATGTACCTACTTCCGGATTGTAACAGTTAAATAGGACATTTAATTATTTTTATCGCTTTATTTTATTTTTCAAAGGGTTTGTCTTTGGCGATGTAAATACCCGACGCCTTGTAATTTAAATTCCGCATTTTATTTCCGCAAAATATAACTGCTAGATGTTTGATAATAGGGTTGCATGACAAGACTGGATGTTAATCTTAAAATCAAATTAGATCACCCTTAACATGTACAAAGATAAAAATAACTGAAAACGACACACTCGCACATGCGCACTCCTAGGGTATACTCCCACTTGGTTGCCTTCGTTAAAACGATCATTGAGTATAGGTTATTTTAGAGGTTGTCCTCTAGTATAAAAGATAAAAGTTGCCTCGGAAAGGTTACCTCGGATATTGTTGCCTCGGATTAATTGATCTAAGACACTAGGGTTACTCTTAAGACGTCCTAACATTGCTTTAGTGACCGTACGTCCCTTTCGAATTGACCCTCAAACTCCAACGACGGTGCTACCTACTCACTAATAGTGGGATAGCATTTTCTAAAGGAAAAGAACATATAAACATTCTTTTTTCGAGTATGTAGATTAACTCTTAAGTACTTGCTCAAACAAAACAAAACTTTTTTCCACACTTACACTTCTTTACAAAACAAAGTTTTCAAAAAAACTTCATTACACTCTTGAAGACAGAAGCAAGAGTTAAATCGAAGTTAAAACAAAAACTTTTCAAAACCCACAAACACAAAGAAAACAATTTTGAGAATGATGAGCAAGTACCTAAGAGCCCGTAGATAACTACGGATAGAAAGGGTGCTAATACCTTCCCTTTCTATAATCTACCCCTCGTACTCAGAAATATCCCGAAAAAGGAATTTTCCTGTGCTTTTTTCCTTTCCTTGTTGGATAAAATAAAAGTCGGTGGCGAATCTTGCTTACCGTGACATTTTGCGAAAACAAAATGCAAAACGCAAACCAGTATTCCAGAAAATAGTCTGGTTCTGGCCACCGTATCACACATGCTTACAAGGATTTAAACCATGAAAATCTTGAGAAAATGAAACCTACCAATCTTACCAATCAGAGTTGATGTGAGGATGGTTTTTGGGGTTGATTCTGACTCCTGGTAACGTTAAGAGGACAATGGAAGGTTTAGATCGGTTTGAAAACCGTTGGAGATGCGAGATATGATTTTCACAATTTCTTTGAATTTGGAGAACTTTTTGGAGAGCTTTGGTGTAAATAATTTCATGGTCCTTTGGCATGGCTTTGCTTGCCTTTATATAGAGAATGAAATAGGAGCCAACAAGTATGGAAAGGGACAAGGTATTCATGACCGTGAAATCAATATTCCAACACATTTAAAACTTATCTTCTTTGTATGATTCTTGTCTCTTGGATGCCTTGCACGAATCTGGACATGTTGGCTTGTATTTGAGCTGACAAATATGGCATGGAATCAACCCATGAACCATGGTTTAAACAAGAATCAATTTTTGAAAACTTTCCAATTTGAGTAATTTCTTCCCTTTCTTGAGTCTTGCACGTTTTGGAAAGGTTATAATGAGTTGCATTGAGTTTTATTGGGCCTTTGGATGATTGAAACAAAAAGCCCAAGCCTTTATACCATTGTTTCATATTTTATTTGATTTTATTTGCATTTAAATGAATAAAAATTCAAATAAAAGAAATAAAAATTATAAAAAATATTTGAATGGATTTAGAGGTCCTCTAACACCTTATGAACATGTTTGAACATCAAAAGTTGGTCCCACTAGTTCAAAACTTCAAGTTTGCTCACTTTGCATTTCATGAATTTCTTCAAAATCTCCCAACTTGTGCAACATATAACTTGCTCAATTTTCATATTTTTAATATTATCTTGGACTTATTAGAAATCTCAAGATGTCCTCTACAATATCTATGTTGATCATTTTTTATTTTGAAGACATTATCTTGATGTAAGTTGCCTTGATAAAAAGTGTCTTTTGTTGACTTTTGAAAATGATCTATAATGTATTCGCTCATATCTTTCAAATCAAGCATTTTTTGGACTTGAGCATAAACAAAAAGTTTTATAGAATTGAATTTACTTCAAAATGGGCTTTGATTGGGAAAAAGTTGATGAAGCATGTGAGAGTTATGCTTGGTCAAAGTTTAGTTGACTTCTCCTAAGGAAACCCTAATTTGACAATTCTTGACTTTTGATGATTTGAGAGCTTTCCTTGGGGAATCATGATCAACCCTTGATCAAATGATGAATATCAACTCAAAATGTTGATGTTGACAAAAAATCTTGAAGTTTGACTGTATGTTAACCATAGTTGACTTTTTGCCCAATTCAACTAATTTTCAATCATCTGAATCATTGACTGAGCAAACTTGCGATGTAAGACTTGAAACTTGACATGAACCTTGTTGAGGACATATGATAAGCCCTGAGAACAATTTGAGGCCTTCACAACCCAATCTTCCTCGAGAAACTCAAAACCCTAGTTGTAGACCCATTGCTTCAGAGGAGGTTTAACTGGTCAACCCTTGAGTAACCTTGAATATTTGAGACCTTTAGAAGAATGTTTTGAATGAAATGAGAGATAAAACTTTGGGGTACAATAGCTGCCCCTGTTCAATCTTCTTAAACCTAAAGATTTAGATTGGCATGTCTGCCATTCGTGACTTGAAGGTAGAAGATGATTGAACACTTAAGTGCCCAGAAATTTGCACTAGCCTATGCAAGAGGTAACATTGTTGGTTGATTGTATCAGGAATGGGCCTATAGATTCCATTTGGAGAGTGTTTTACCCCAAAATTTTCCTTCCCATATTTCTCAAAACATTTCAAGAAAGATTCTCAAATTGCTCAAGGAAGTCCAAGGGTTGACCAGACAAGCTCTCTCCTAAAGCAGTCTACCTCAAATTAGGGTTTCATATTGCATCAAGATACTTGAGTCCAAGGGATCCCAAATGCTCATCATTGTCCTAATATTTTCTCAAGATCATCCATGTCAAGTTTCAAGCCTTGCAGAGGAAGTTTGCTCAGTCAATTGCTCAAAAGACTGAAAATCGACTGTGCTAGGGCAAAAGTCAACTGTGGCCCACATACAGTAAAACTTCAAGATTTTTGGTCAACATCCTCATTTTAAGTGTTATTCATCATTTTATCAAGGGTTTATCACGATTCATTAAGTATTGCTCACAATTCATCAAGAACCAAAAGTTGCTAAATTAGGGTTTTATAGGAAAAGTCAACTCAACTTTGAACAAGCATAACTTTCTCATACTTTATGATAAATGACCCATCAAAATCTCATTTTTAATAGGATGAAATTACCCACAATTCATCTTCAGCTCCCAAGTTCAAAATATGCATTCACAAGAAGTTATGTATTTGGACATTATAGGTCATTTTGAAAAGTCAACAAAAACACCTTTTTTGTCAAAGCTTCATACATGAAGATGGAATACCAAATTGATATGAGACCAAAAGTGTTGCTTAGAGGACATCTCAATATTTCTAAAAAGTCCAAGAACACCTTCAAAGAGTCAAAGTTGAGGAAGTTATGCCTTGGTGAAGTTGACCTTTTTTGCAAAATTGTCAAAAGTCAAAAGTGCCTCAAATTGCAATTTTTGCTAAATGGGCCTAACTTTTTGCACTTGTTTTGAGTTGGTAGCATGGTCCACGAGTCCTAGCTCTTACCAATTGTCTTTATCTTATTTTTATTATTTATTTTGATTTTGATTTGAATTAAATCAATTTAAATCAAAACAAATCATAGAAAATCCAAATCATTGAAACCTCAAGATATTGTGCATGTTTCAGGTTCTATATCCAGCTAGCAAAAGATTAAAATCGTGAAAAGCCTTTGTGTGCATAAAAAGATTGGTTTTGGCCTATTTTTAGAAAGATCTTCAAGTGAATCAAATCCAAATCAAAAGCTATAATGGAGGAAGATTGAGAGCATGACTTTAAACCTAATTCATTCCTCAGTATATAATATACAATTGCAGACCTAAAAGACAAGGCTAGAGAGGCGCACAAAGTCAGAACAAACTTGAAAAAATCAAAGAAAAGTGGTGATTCGATTTTTTACTTCCAGGAACTTTCAAGGTCCCCTAACCCTCTCATTCGTTTCCTGGGATCACAAGCAAGCTATACAATTCAAGAACAAGGAGTTTCCAGCGCCAAAACCCACTGTAAGTCAGCCACGACTTTGGTTTATTTTTGAAATCGAATTGCATGATTCTGGCACTTATAGCATGAAATACTTGTATATTCTTGATCATTGGAACATTTGCAAACTATCTATAACATTCAATTGCATTTTTATGGACTGTATCAAGATTTTCCATTGTTAGGGTTTTATGCTTCGTTTTAGGATCTTTTTACACAGGTAAAATTGGCCCTCAAGAAGGGCACCATCGTGCTCAGCAGGCCAAGACGAATCAATCCATGGCCTTAGATTTTATTTATCTTGCTTGTGTTTGATTTTGAGAATCACGGGGTTTGTAGCTACGGACATACGTCCGTAGGTAAAAGTCTTTGACTTTTACCAACAGAGAGAGGACAGGGATGACTGGCGTGGCGCTACCGTATTGGTCTATTTGAATTATGGCATAATTTTTAGTTTTCCTCTCCACTAACTCCCATTGTTGTATATTATCAATTATTATTATTTTATGTACAAAACAAGCGTGTAGCTCAACTGACATTGGTGCAGGTGGAAAATGCTTTGGAGCCTGGGTTCAAATCCCAGGTCCCCCCAATTCTTTCATATTATTTTCTTTCATGTGATCAGGCGCGCATATAGGGACAAAGGACCACCATGTGCCCTCAGAAGCCAACCAGCCAGGTGTCCAGAAGGCCAGATCTGATGGCTATCATGTGGTGACCATCATACAGCCCAGTCAATATAACGCATGGTATTCAGAAGGTCAACGTGGACTTTTGTTTCTTTGGCCAGATTTGCTATTCACGCCCCCCAATTACTCACAACCAGGCCCAGTTTCTATTTTCTTTTCTTTTTATATTTCCATTATTTAATTTATTTATTTATTTTACTAACATAAAAATTATTTCTTTTTTACCAAAAAAATCACAAAAATAATATTTTCATCCAATTAGATTTAGGTTAATTTTTTTATCAAAAAATTAATTAATTAAAATAGGTTGTTTAACTTTAGGTAACTTAAGCTATTTTGTAAATAAATTAAAAACAATTAGAACAATTAGGGTTTTTGTTTCTAACTCAATTCTATTTTCTTTTTCTTAAAATAACCAAAAACACAAAAATAGGTTAAATTTAGTCATTTTCTTTAATTAATTTAATTACTAATTAATTTTGTATTTAATTTTAAATTTAAAAAACCTTACTCTTTTTATTAAATAATTAAAGCAACCAAAAATAATTTTATCTTTCATTTAGGTTAGACGGGGTCAAAACCCTGGTTCTCTCCCGTTCTTAACTCATCGCGCGCGCTTTATTATTTGATTTTTCCATATTAATGTAATTGCTCACAAGTTGTAATAGATTTAGGACTTTTCTCTATTTCATTTATCGTTTTACGGGTTTGTTTTTGGCTATGTAAATACCAGAAGCCTTGTAATAGCGTAGCTTTACTTTCTGCACTTTAAATTCCACAAATATTAACTGTTAGATGTATGAATAATAGGGATGCATGACAAGAATGTATGATTAACTTTAAAACGGTTAGCAAACCCTAAATGTGCAAAGATAATAAACTTGAAATTGAATCACTCGCACATGCGCACTCCTAGGGTATACTCTCACTTTGGTTACCTTCGGTAAACGATCATTAGGTATAGGGTATTTTAGTGGTCGCTCTCTTGTCTCAAAGATCAAAGTTGCCTCGGAAAGGTTGCCTCGGAATTGTTGCCTCAATTAGTGATCTTAAGACATTAGGGTTATTACTAAGACGTCCTAACATTGTTTTAGTGATCGTATGTCCCTTTCGAATTGACCCTTAAAACTCCAATGATGGTGCTACCTACTCACCAATAGTAGGATAATGCTGTCTAAAGGAAACAAACATAGAACAATTCTTTTTTTTCGAGTAGGTAGATTAGTTCTTAAGTACTTGCTCAATCCAAACAAACCTTTTCACACTTACACTCCTTTCAAACAAAGTTTTCAAAACAACTTCGTAACACTCTTGAAGACAGAAGCAAGGGTTAAATCGAAGTAAAAAAAAAACTTTTTCAAATCAAACACACACAAGCAATTTTTAAAATGATGAGCAAGTACCTAAGAGCCCGTAGATAACTACGGATAGAAAGGGTGTTAATACCTTCCCTTTCTATAATCTACCCCCCGTACTCAGAAAATCTCGAAAAAGGAATTTTTCTGTGCTTTTTTCCTTTCCTGTTGGATAAAATAAAAGTCGATGGCGATTCTTGCTTTCCGCGACATTTTGCAAAAACAAACGCAAAACGCAAACCAGCATTCCTAAAATAGTCCAGTTCTGGCCGCCGTATCACAGAACTGGCGACTCTGCTGGGGAGTTAAAAAGTGGGGCATACCTTAGGAATAGTTCATCATATTGTTTCTATTGTTTGATTTGATTGCTTTATCTTTGTGGGATTTGTATCTGAGTTACCATAGATCCTAACTCGGATCCGGGGAACACCTGTTAGGTAAGTAGCAATAAATTGTGAGGGAACTGTACGGTGTAGACCGATACGGTTGAAGCAGTAGCTACGTTGATGTGGCACATTAGTTGGTACCGGTATCACTTGTGGAGAAACAAGGAGAATACGAGGCTACTATATGGGTCGTTAAGCATCAACTGACCTTAGAACCTATAATTGACCAACTTGGCCATAGGAAGTAGTGAGATAGCCGGCCTCGGTATAGAGCTGAGAACTGGTTGATACTCGATACTACACTCATTGAGAACCTCTAGAACCCAGTTACTATTATTAGAACAGGTTGAAACCAACTGAACTTCAAGAGGGTAGTACCTAGACTCCATGCAAGCCTAAACTTAAGGGCTATTGTATGACTTGTGTGCCTTTACCATGTTTGTTACCTGCTATACCTGTTGTGTGTTTTATCATGACATCATGCATCATGACATAGCATGCATACTTCATTGTACTAACCATTTCAAAGACCGAGGGGATTTATCTTTGTTCTGTTTTGCAGATTATGGCTTCAGTATGCAGAAATACCATTCGAGTCAACTTCGTGCAAATCCCTGCTCAGCTCAGAGAGTTAGTCTCAAAAGGTTCCTGATACTTTTTCATTTGTTAGAAGACATGGTCATCTCCTTAGCCTGGTCACTTCAAAGTTGGATGAGCAAATGATGAGCCTGCTGTTCCAGTTCTTTGATCCGTTGCATCATTGTTTCACCTTCCCGAATTATCAGCTAGTCCCTACTTTGGAGGAATTTTCTGACTTACTGGGTATATCCATCCTCGAGTAGACACCCTTCATAGGTTTGGAGGAGGTTCCTAGGACATAGGATATTGCTTCAGCCCTACATCTAAAAAGGGTTGATGTAGTGTCCAATTGGGAGACTCGGAGTGGGGTTAAAGGTTTCTTGGCCAAAATTTTGATGAATCAAGCTCAACAGTTCTGGGATAACTTGGATTTTCCAGCATTTGAAGACATCTTGGCTCTCCTCATCTACCACTTGGTTCTTTTCCCGAATCCAGATTCCTTCATAGATGTGAATGCGGTTAAGATCTTCTTGTCTCGTAATCCAGTGCCTACTCTTCTGGGTGATATTCTGCATGCTCTCTATACCCGTACTGTGCAAAGAAGGGGGGCTCTCACGTGTTGTACGCCGCTGCTGGCGAGGTGGTTTATCTTGCACCTCCCCAAATCTGTATTGAAGAATGAAGAAGGGTTAGGTTGGGCTTACAGAATCATGTCCCTTGCCCATACGGATATTCTTTGGAGTTCTAAAGATTTGGAAAGAGTAGCTGTCATTGATCGATGTGGGGAATACCCTAATGTCCGGTTGCTTGGAATTAGAGGGGGAATAACCTACAGTCCTTGTTTGGCTCTACGACAGTTTGGTCGCGCTCGGAGAGATGGTCCCCATGAGCTGCTTCTTACAGACATTGTCTTTGACTACAAGGGGGACGTGGATGAGCATCGCCGGAAGTTTATACGAGCCTGGGGCATGGTGAACAGGTTTGACCCTCACGAGCTAGGACCGAAGACTTCTCTCCCCATGCAGTCTTATCTCCAGTGGGTTCGAGCCCGTGCTCAAAAGCTGGAGATGCCTTATGAAGCTGTACTGCCAGTGGTTGTGGAGCATACTAATGAAGAAGGTGTTCCTTATACGGTCCTTTATCCATACATGCCTACTGATCTTGGGGAATTGAAGAGATCTTGGATCCAGTTGAAGGAGGAAAGGGATACCTATCGGGAGAAGTATCATGAGCAGGAAAGGAAGATCTTGAAGCTCACGAGGCAGCTTGATAATGAAAGGACAATCAATGATTATGTCAACACGAAGGGAAAACGACCATGGGATTTCTGATGTCTTTTATTATTTCTAGTTTAGATTTTCTTTTCAGTTGTTTCTTTTGTAACGCCTTGAAGGCATTGTTAAACATTGTTACAAGTTTAATCTAATAAAGTGTGTTTTATTTTGTTATACAAAGTTGAATCTCCCAAAGTCTTTGAAATCATTTCAAACGCATTCCATTACCATGCACCTCATTACAGGTACCATTACAAGTTTCTTATCTTCTTCGTTGTTTATTTCAGCACATAATGTCTTCTGAAACACCTACCGATCAAGCCATCAAAGCTCTTCAAGCACAAAATTCTCAATTTCAAGAGATGTTCTTGAACTTGGCCAAAGGAAAACAGGATTTGAAGACTCTCATCCTGAAGGAGAAGAAGAAGAAGAAGAAGAAGGTGGTGCTGCTGAATATGGGTCACAAGTTTGGGAATAGGTTGCGATAGGAAGCTGATCTGTCTCATTCATCTGGAGGAGGAGAGAATCCAGAGGAAGGAAAGGGTCCTAACCATGTGGTCTCTAATAATGACACTGATTTTGATGATGAACAGTACCCTCCTGCTGAGAATAGGTACAAATAACTGGAAGACCGTCTGAGTGCTATAGAGATTCAAAAGGTCCCGGGTTTAGACTTCAGAGATTTGGGACTAGCATCTGGGGTGGTGATTCCTCACAAGTTTAAAGCTCCGATTTTTGCTAAGTACGATGGAGTGTCCTGTCCAAAACATCATCTCTGCTCATACATCAGAAAAATTCAACCCTACACTGCTGATAGGAATTTGTGGGTCCATTTCTTTCAAGATAGTCTGTCAGGGACTCAACTTGAATGGTTTTATCAATTGGAAGGAGCTAATGTCCGCAACTGGGAGGACCTTGCTGCTGCTTTTTACAAGCAATACCAGTATAATTCCGACCTTGCTCCCACGCGTACTCAACTTCAGGGTATGTCTATGGGTACAAGCGAAGGTTTTAAGGACTATGCTCAAAAGTGGAGAGATCTGGCTGGAAGAGTCCAACCCCCTATGTCTGATAAGGAGTTGGTTGATATGTTTCTGGGGACCTTGTCTGGTCCATTTTTCAATCATTTGATTGGTAGTTCATCGTCTGGGTTCACTGAATTGATTATGACTGGGGAGAGGGTAGAAGCTGGTATCAGAAGTTGCAAGATACATAAAGGTGCTTAATCAAGTACAGAAAAGAAGCCTTTCAGGAAAGAAGCTAGTGCAGTTTATAGCTCGAGGAGCCAAAACCGACTTGAGCTCCGCCAAGCAGTGAATGCGGTAGTAATATCAAGACCCACCGTTGCCCCGCAACGCAACAATCAATAAAGAATGAAGAGGCCGCAAAGATAGTATACTCGGCTTAATATAACCTTGTCACAAATTCTACCACAATTGTTGAAGACCAACCTGGTAACTCTGAGGGAAGCCCCGAAGAATCCCAGCACCACATCTCCGCTGTATAATCCAAACACCCGCTGTGCCTATCACTCTAATAGCCCGGGTCATGATACGAACAACTGTTAGGCCTTGAAGAATAAGGTGCAATATTTGATTGAAGCTAAAGAAATTGAGTTTGACGCTCCAGAGAAACCCAACGTCATAACTGCTTCTATGCCAAAACATGACTCGGGAGTCAATGCAATTGGAGATGATGAAGTAGAGCAGATATCGACAGCTGGATTTACCCGACTACTAATGGTGGATTGAACAACTGGACAACGAAGGACTTCGTGCTCGTTTCTTTATTACACAATAATTGACTTTTGTTTTGATACTTGTAACAGATAGTTTAAAACTTTACGGCCCGGTGCCTTGCCCGAGGCACCTTGGCTTTGTTTGTGAAGGCTTATTATTTGTCATTTCCATATGTCATCAATAAAGCATTGGATGTTTTCTTGCATTACAAATTTTGCGCTCCTTGTTTTTCTTTTCTATCTTGCACTTCATTAAAAACAGCTTTTGTCTTACACACACTCACATATCATAATATAGGTCCACATCCACTCTGGATCCCATTGATAACGACTCTTCTACTGCCAGTTATGACTTCGAAAATCCGATCAACAAAGCCGAGGACGAAGGCGAGGATGGTTGTGAAGTGCCTGGGGAACTTGCTAGATTGATACTACAGGAAGAGAGGGCCATACAACCCCATGAAGAGCTAGTGGAATCAGTGAATCTGGGTACAGAAGAAGACAAGAAAGAGGTCAAGATCGGTGCAAATATGGAGTCTAGTTCAAGCAACGGTTAGTACAAATGCTGCGTGACTATGTTGAGATCTTTGCTTGGTCTTATGAAGATATGCCTGGGTTGGATACTGATATCATGGTACACCGCTTGCCAACCAAAGAAGACTGTCCTCCAGTGAAGCAGAAAGTTCGCCGAATGCACCTAGAGATGTCTGAGAAAATCAAAGCTGAGGTCATGAAACAGTTTGATGCCAGTTTTCTAGCAGTTACTTCTTACCCGCAGCGGGTTGCCAACGTGGTTCCGGTGCCGAAGAAAGATGGTAAGGTTCGGATGTGTGTGGACTATAGGGATCTGAACAGGGAAAGTCCCAAGGATGATTTCCCACTCTCTCATATCGATGTTCTGGTCGACAATATTGCGCAACATAAGATCTTCTCCTTTATGGATGTTTTTTCTGGTTACAATCAGATTAAGATGGATCCCGAGGACATGGAAAAGACAATGTTCGCTACGCAGTGGGGTAACTTTTGCTACAAAGTCATGTCGTTCGGATTGAAGAATGCTGGGGCAACGTATCAGCGTGCCATGGTCGCTTTGTTCCATGACATGATTCATCATGAGATTGAGGTATACGTTGACAACATGATTGCAAGGTCCTAAACTGAAAAGGAACCCCTTGACCATCTCCAAAAGCTATTTGACAGGTTGAAGATGTACAAGCTGAGGTTAAACCCGAATAAGTGTACCTTTGGAGTAAGGTCTGGTAAGCTGCTGGGTTTTGTTATTAGTGATAAAGGTATTCAAGTAGATCCTGCAAAGGTGAAGGCTATACAGGAAATGCCAGCTCCCCGAACAGAAAAAGAAGTCAGAGGCTTTTTGGGACGTATGAACTACATTGCTCGATTCATTTCACATTTGACTGCTACTTGTGAGCCAATCTTCAAGCTGCTGAAGAAAGATCAAGTGGTAAAGTGGAATGATGAGTGTCAGGACGCTTTCGAAAGGATCAAGGAATATATCCAAGAGCCACCAATTTTGATGCCTCCAGTTGAAGGAAGACCTTTGATCTTATACTTGACAGTACTGGATAATTCAATGGGGTGCGTGCTGGGGCAGCATGACGAGTCTGGCCGAAAAGAGGATGTTATTTACTACCTTAGCAAAAAGTTTACCGACTGTGAGATCCGATACTCACTGCTCGAGAAAACTTTCTGCGCTTTGGCATGGACTGCTCGCCGGCTGAGACAGTATATGCTGACTCACACTACCTTATTGATATCAAAGATAGACCCAATCAAGTATATCTTCGAAAAGCATGCCTTGTCCGGAAGAATAGCAAGATGGCAAATGATCTTGACTGAGTATGACATCTAATACACGAACCAAAAGGTAATAAAGGGGAGTGTGTTGGCAGATCATTTGGCACATCAGGCCATAGATGATTACCAGTCTATGAATTTCGAGTTTCTGGACGAGAATATCATGTTGGTGACTGACTGTGAGAAACCTGGACCGGATGAAGGATCTGAGGAAGGATCCCGATGGTCTATGTACTTTGATGGAGCTTCAAACGCTTTAGGTAATGGCATTGGCGCCGTGATCATATCCCCAGAAGGTTGTCATACTCCGTTTACCGCCCGATTATGTTTTAACTGCACCAACAACATGGCGGAGTATGAAGCATGCATCATGGGCCTTCGAGCAGCTATCGACCTAAGGATTAAGTTCTTGAGTGTATTCGGAGATTCCGCTCTAGTGATCAGTCAGATCAAAGGCGAGTGGGATACGAAACACCCAAATCTTATTCCTTACAAAGAGTATGTATTGACATTGCTTTTGCGCTTTGAGGAGATAACCTTTGAACATTTCCCCAGAGAGGAGAATCAGTTAGAGGACGCGCTAGCTACCATGTCTTCTAGGTTCAAGGTTAGATGGGACAATGAAGCTCCTCGGATTACCATCGAGAGGTAGGACGAACCCGCACATTGCTATGATATTGAGATTGAAGAGGTAACAGATAAACCATGGTTTCACGATGTAAAGAGGTATCTTGAGACTCAATAATACCCCGAGGGTGCATCAGTTAATGATAAGAAGTTATTGAGGAGGTTCGCCGCGAAGTTCTTCATCAGTAATGGTATCCTTTACAAACGTAACCATGATTCGATCTTACTACAATGTGTGGACAAGAACAAGGCAGAAAGGATTATGGAAGAGTTACATGAAGGTACTTTCGGAACTCATTCCAGTGGACATACCATGGCGAAGAGAATCCTACGTGAAGGATATTATTGGTCTACTATGGAAGCCGATTATTATCAGCATTCTCGAACCTGTCATAAGTGCCAAGTCTATGCTGATAAGGTGCACGTACCTCCAGTTCCTCTGAATGTTTTGACAGCTCCTTGGCCTTTTGCAATGTGGGGAATCGATATGATCGGCGAGATCAGACCTACTGCGTCTAACGGGCATCGTTTCATTTTGGTAGCTATTGATTACTTTATGAAGTGGGTTGAGGTGGCTTCCTTTGCTACAGTAACCAAGAATGTCATGGCGCGTTTTATCCGACACAACTTGATCTATCGATACGGTGTACCAGAGAGGATCATTACAGACAATGGTACAAATCTCAACAATACAATGATGACCGAAATCTACAAACAGTTTAAGATACAGCATCATAACTCTTCTCCTTACCGGCCGAAGATGAATGGGGCTGTTGAAGCGGATAATAAGAACATCAAGAAGATTGTGCAGAAGATGACGGTGACATACAAAGACTGGCACGAGATGTTACCATTCTCCCTTCATGGGTACCGTACCTCAGCGCGGACGTCAACCAGGGCAACACCTTACTCTCTGGTGTATGGAATGGAGGCAGTCTTACCCATCGAAGTCCATATGCCCTCTCTCCGGATTATGAAGGATGCAAGTTTAAGTGAGGACGATTGGATCTAGACTCTGATTGATCAGCTGAATCTAATCGACGAAAAGAGACTTACTTCTATTTGTCATGGTCAGACGCATCAAAAGAAAATGATCAAGGCATTTAACAAGAAAGTCAGACGACAAGAGTATCAAGTTGGGGATCTGGTCATCAAACGCATCATACTACCGCAAGGTGATCCCAGGGGAAAATGGACCCCTACGTACGAAAGGCCATTTATGGTTAAGAACATTTTCTCAGGAGGAGCTATGATTCTAACCACCATGGATGGTGACGACCTTCCTCACCCCGTCAATGCAGACATAGTGAAAAAATACTACGCATAATCAAAGACCCTCTAGGTTGACTGGCCTAGGAAAAAATAAGGGCTTCCCGGCGAACCAAAAGGGTTCGGGAAAAAATAAGGGATGAAAATGGAAAAATCTGTACACCCGGCAAGTCAAAAACCTGAAAAGGCGGCTTGGGCAAAAAAGGGTATCCCGGTGGACTGAAAACCCGAAAGGGCGGTCCAGGAAAAAATTAGGGATCGAAGCGTAACACTATGTCTCATTGGATCATCTTGCAACCAGACTTCGGTATCGACTATCAAGCTAGGACGGCGCCAATCAATCTGATCTACCTTCAACCAAGTAGCAAAGTGATGAGATGCTCGAAGACATAAAGGCAATAGCAGAGTTGGAACCCAGTGGGATTGTTCACATAGCTGTTTTTCTTTATTTTTCACAAAATTGTATAATTCATCTTTCGGCGGCGTTCTCTTACTAGGACGTCAGCCTCTTGTACAAAGATGCCTATTTACAGGCCAAACTTCAAAATCAATACAATTCATTTTTCACAAATAAATTTCAAATTATTTTTCTTTTTCTGTTTTGTTTTGCGAGAACATCCAATGGTTCATTTTGATATATGCATTTGACAATAAATGCTGCTCATAAATATTTACATGCAAAACAAAAGACGATTACTCGTAATTCCAGAAACAGGGGCAAACAAGAAATGTCTTAGTCTTATAGTTACTCTACTCACCAGGTACAGGGATAGACCTAGCTGAAGAATATGACTAAAAATGCATACACTCCCCTCAGAGTAGGAAGTACCAGAATACAATATTATCAACTCTCCCCAGTTGAGGTTCGCAATCGCGAATGAGTCAAAAAATATTCTCCCCAAGCAGAGTTCATCTTTCACCAACAAGGGAAGACCATCCCCAATAGAGTTTATTTCTTCCACAAGCAGAAACTTTATCCCCGACAGAGTTCATCGTCATTAGCAACGGTAATTCATCCCCAGCCGAGGTTATTTCTCCAAATCAGCAGATCTTCTAATAGAGTATATCTTCCCTACAGAGTCAGTCTCTCACCAATGTATTCTCCAACAAGATTATTCTCCCAATCATCTTCGGTCATTATCCCCAGCGAGCGAAATTCTTTATACTCTCCAGCAGCAATCCGGGATTTATTTTCCCCAGCTAGAGAATATCATAAAAAACATTGCATGACCATACATCATGACATGCGCATACGCATCATACAACACAATCTCATTTATTTTGAGATCATCATTGCCTGATACATATCATCCATTACATACATCTAACCATTACCTTTCAGGAAAGATACAATCAAATTTTCACCAAGTTCAAGCTATGAAGCCCGGATCCGACTGGATAGTATCTTGATTTCTACATCATATTATGAAGCCCGGAGAACGATCGGATAACAGTATCAAACACCGCGAAGCCTGGATTCGACCAGGTAGTGGTATCTCTTAAAAGCGAGCTATGAAGCCCGGATTCGATTGGATAATAGTTTAATCCCCAGCAAGCCGCGAAGCCCGGATTACGACCGGATAACAGCTCAGCAAGTACCATGAAGCCTGGATTACGACCAGATAGTGGTATATCTTAAACACAAGCTGTAAAGCCTGGATTACGACCAGATAACAGCTCAACAGGTTATTGTGAAGCCTGGATTACGACCAGATAGCAATACAATACCATGAAGCCTGGATTACGACCAGATAGTGGTAGAAGACGTTGTGAAGCCTGGATTACGACCAGATAGCAACCAAGAGTACTACGAAGCCTGGATTACGACCAGATAGTGGTATATCTTTAATACAAGTCATGAAGCCCGGGTTCAACCAGATAGTATCTTGATTTCTTCGAACACCATGAAGCCTGGATTCGACCAGATAATGGTATGAGACATCGTGAAGCCTGGATTACGACCAGATAGAGGTAAAAAGACACTGAAGCCTGGATAACGACCAGATAACAGTGAGGGACACTATGAAGCTTGGATTACAACCAAATAGCAGTTTACCCGGCCAATTACTATAAAGCTCGGATTCGACCGGATATTAGTAGGCCCAACAGTCAAAGGGAAGCCCGGAGGCGACCGGATAACCACTTGATTTCTTTTGAAGCCTGGATTATGACCAGATAAGAAGTAAGCTTTTCTGAAGCCTGGGCTACGACCAGATAATAGTACAAGACACTGAAGCTTGGATTGCGACCAAATAACAGTTTACCTGGACAAATACTAAGAAGCCCGGAGTCGACCGGATATTAGTGTGCCCTAAATTCAAGTTGAAGCCCGGAGGCAACCGGATAACAACTGAATTCCTTATGAAGCCTGGATTACGACCAAATAAGAATTAGGAAATTGCGAAGCCTGGATTACGACCGGATAGTAAGATTGATCTCATCTCCCCAGTAAGTCACTGTAAAGCCTGGATTACGACCAAATAGAAGTTGATCTTATCACTATGAAGCCTGGATCACGACCAGATAATAGTTCATTTTCACCTCCTCAACTAAGAGACGATTCCCCAGTAGAATAACGGAAGACCGAAGCTCCTAAAAATCTATTTCTCCCAAGACAGAGATCAACATTCCCCAGCGTAGTCTTCCTCACCAATAGGTATACCGACTCTCGCTAAGGAATCTCTTATGCGACCGACACTCTTTCAGATGGCATCTTTAAGCCCATATCCCGTCGTAAGCTTCCAATTGGCATCTGTAAGCCCATTCCCGACACCACGAGACAAATACCATTTCATGCGAGTGCAAATTTCTGGGCACTCTAGTGTTCAATCATCTTCAACCCTCAGATCACGAAAGGCAGATAGCCAATCTACATCCTCAGGTTTAAGAAGATTGAACAGGGGCAGTTGTTGTACCCCAAAATTTTCCCTCCCATATTTCTCAAAACATTTCAAGAAATATTCTCAAATTGCTCAAGGAAGTCCAAGGGTTGACCAGACAAGCTCTCTCCTAAGGCAGTCTACCTCAAATTAGGGTTTCATATTGCATCAAGATACTTGAGTCCAAGGGATACCAAATTCTCATCATTGTCCTAATATGTTCTCAAGATCATCCATTTCAAGTTTCAAGCCTTGCAGAGAAAGTTTGCTCAGTCAATTGCTCAAAAGCCTGAAAATCGACTATGCTAGGGCAAAAGTCAACTGTGGCCCACATACAGTCAAACTTCAATATTTTTGTTCAACATACTCATTTTGAAGTATTATTCATCATTTGATCAAGGGTTGATCATGATTCATCAAGGATTGCTCACAATTCATCAAGAACTAAAAGTTGCTAAATTAGGGTTTTGTAGGAAAAGTCAACTCAACTTTGACCAAGCATAACTTTCTCATACTTTATGAGAAATGACCCATACAAAGCTAATTTTTAAGAGGATGCAATTACCCACAATTCATATTCATCTCCCAAGTTCAAAATATGCACTCACAAGAAGTTATGAATTTGGACATTATAGGTCATTTTGAAAAGTCAACAAAAATACCTCTTTTTTCAAAGCTTCATACATGAACATGGAATACCAAATTGAGATGAGACCAAAAGGGTTGCTTATAGGACATCTCAAGATTTCTAAAAATTCTAAGAACACCTTCAAAGAGTCAAAATTGAGGAAGTTATGCCTTGGTGAAGTTGACCTTTTTTGCAAAATTGTTAAAAGTCAAAAGTGCCTCAAATTGCAATTTTTGCTAAATCGGCCTAACTTTTTGAACTTGTTTTGAGTTGGTATCATGGTCCAAGAGTCCTAGCTCTTCCTACTTGTCTTTATCATATTTTTATTATTTATTTTGATTTTTATTTGAATTAAATAAATTTAAATCAAAACAAACCATAGAAAATCCAAATCATTGAAACCTCAAGATATTGTGCATGTTTCAGGTTCTATATCCAGCTAGCAAAAGATTGAAATCGTGCAAAGCCTTGGTGTGCATAAAAAGATTGGTTTTGACCTATTTTTAGAAAGATCTTCAAGTGAATCAAATCCAAATCAAAATCTATAATGGAGGAAGATTGAGAGCATAATTTTAAACCTAATTCATTCCTCAGTATATAATATACAATTGCAGACCTAAAAGACAAGGCTAGAGAGGCGCACAAAGTCATAACAAACTTGAAAAAATCAAAGAAAAGTGGTGATTTGATTTTGTACTTCGAGGCACTTTCAAGGTCCCCTAACCCTCTCATTCGTTTCCTGGGATCACAAGCAAGCTATACCAATCAAGAACAAGGAGTTTCCAGCGCCAAAACCCATTGTAAGTCAGCCACGACTTTGGTTTATTTTTGAAATCGAATTGCATGATTCTGGCACTTATAGCATGAAATACTTATATATTCTTGATCCTTGGAACATTTGCAAACTATCTATAACATTCAATTGCATTTTTATGGACTGTATAAAGATTTGCCATTGTTAGGGTTTTATGCTTCGTTTTAGGATCTTTTTACACAGGTAAAATTGGAACTCAAGAAGGACACCATCGTGCTCAGAAGGCCAAGACGAATCAATCCATGGCCTTATATTTTATTTATCTTGCTTGTGTTTGGTTTTGAGAATCACAGGGTTTGTAGCTAGGGACATACGTCCGTAGGTAAAAGTCTTTGACTTTTACCAACTGAGAGAGGACAAGGATGATTGGCGTGGCGCTACCGTATTGGTCTATTTGAATTCTGGCGCAATTTTTATTTTTCCTCTCCACTAATTCCCATTGTTGTATATTATCAATTATTATTATTTTGTGTACAAAACAAGCGCGTAGCTCAGCTGGCATTGGTGCAGGTGGAAAATGCTTTGGGGCCTGGGTTCGAATCCCAGGTCCCCCCAATTCTTTCATATTATTTTCTTTCATGTGATCAGGTGCGCATATAGGGACAAAGGACCACCATGTGCCCTCAGAAGCCAACCAACCAGGTGTTCAGAAGGCTAGATCTGATGGCTATCATGTGGTTACCATCATACAGCCCAGTCAATGTAATGCATGGGATTCAGAAGGTCAACGTGGACTTTTGTTTCTTGGGCCAGATTTGCTATTCACGCCCCCCAATTACTCACAACCAGGCCCAGTTTCTCTTTTCTTTTCTTTTTATATTTCCATTATTTAATTTATTTATTTATTTTACTAACATAAAAATTATTTATTTTTTACCAAAAAAGTCACAAAATAATATTTTCATCCAATTAGATTTAGGTTTATTTTTTTATCAAAAAATTAATTAATTTAAATAGGTTGTTTAATTTTAGGTAACTTAAGCTATTTTGTAAATAAATTAAAAACAATTAGAACAATTAGGGTTTTTGTTTCTAACTTAATTCTATTTTATTTTTCTTAAAATAACCAAAAACACAAAAATAGGTTAAATTTAGTCATTTTCTTTAATTAATTTAATTACTAATTAATTTTGTATTTAATTTTAAACTTAAAAAACCTTACTCTTTTTCTTAAATAATTAAAAACAACCAAAAATAATTTTCTCTTTCATTTAGGTTAGACGGGGTCAAAACCCTGATTCTCTCCCGTTCTTAACTCATTGCGCGCCCTTTATTATTTGATTTTTCCATATTAATATAATTGCTCACAAGTTGTAATAGATTAATTAGGATTTTTCTCTATTTCATTTATCGTTTTACGGGTTTGTTTTTGACTATGTAAATACCCGAAGCCTTGTAATAGTGTAGCTTTACTTTTCGCACTTTAAATTCCGCAAATATTAACTGTTAGATGTATGAATAATAGGGATGCATGACAAGAATGTATGATTAACTTTAAAACGGTTAGCAAACCCTAAATGTGCCAAGATAATAAACTTGAAATTGAATCACTCGCACATGCGCACTCCTAGGGTATACTCTCACTTGGGTTGCCTTCGGTAAACGATCATTAGGTATAGGGTATTTTAGTGGTCGCTCTCTTGTCTCAAAGATCAAAGTTTCCTCGGAAAGGTTGCCTCAGAATTGTTGCCTCGATTAGTGATCTTAAGACATTAGGGTTATTACTAAGACGTCCTAACATTGTTTTAGTGATCGTATGTCCCTTTCGAATTGACCCTTAAAACTCCAACGATGGTGTTACCTACTCACAAATAGTAGGATAGTGCTGTCTAAAGGAAACAAACATAGAACAATTCTTTTTTTTCGAGTAGGTAGATTAGTTCTTAAGTACTTGCTCAATCCAAACAAACTTTTTCACACTTACACTCCTTTCAAACAAAGTTTTCAAAACATCTTCGTAACACTCTTGAACACAGAAGTAATGGTTAAATCGAAGTAAAAAAAAAGTTTTTAAAATCAAACACACACAAGCAATTTTTAAAATGATGAGCAAGTACCTAAGAGCCCGTAGATAACTACGGATAGAAAGGGTGCTAATACCTCCCCTTTCTATAATCTACCCCCCGTACTCAGAAAATCTTGAAAAAGGAATTTTTCTATGCTTTTTTCCTTTCCTGTTGGATAAAATAGAAGTCGGTAGCGACTCTTGCTTACCGCGACATTTTGCAAAAACAAACGCAAAATGCAAACCAGCATTCCTAAAACAGTCTGGTTCTGGCCACCGTATCAGAGAGGTAACGGAGATTTGTCGGAGATGGGATTATAGATTCCATCTAAAATAACTGTTGACTTCAACTGGTAGAAGTATCAAAATAAATCTTTGGTTGATTTAAAATGAACCAGAGAAAGGTCTATTGGAAAAGCTTCGGGATAAATCATTGGTCGATTTAAACTGAACCAGCAGATGTTAGTACTTAACTTTAACTGGATAAGAATCAAAATAAATCTTTGAGTGATTTAAGCTGAACCACATAAAGGTCTTGATTGACTTCAACTGGATAAGAATCAGAATAAATCTTTGGTTGATTTAAACTGAACCAGAGAAAGGTCTAATGGAAAAGCATCAGGATAAATCATTGGTCGATTTAAAATGAACCAGCAGATGTCTGTACTTAACCTTAACTGGATAGGAATCAGAATAAATCTTTGAGCGATTTAAACTGAACCAGATAAAGGTCTTTATTGTCTTTAACTGGATAAGAATCAGAATAAATCTTCAGGCGATTTAAACTGAACCAGAAAAAGCTCCTACTGGAAAAGAATTAGGATAAATCATTGGTCGATTTAAACTAAACCAGCAGATGTTTGTACTTAACTTTAACTAGATAAGAATCAGAATAAATCTTTGAGCGGTTTAAACTGAACCAGAGAAAGGTCTTGATTGTCTTTAACTGGATAAGAATCAGAATAAATCTTTGGTTGATTTAAACTGAACTAGATAAAGGTCTACTGGAAAAGCATCAGGATAAATCACTGGTCGATTTAAAATGAACCAAAAGATGTCTATAATTGTCTTTAACTGGTAAGAATCAGATTAAATCTTTGGGCGATTTAAACTGAACCAGAGAAAGATTCCTACTAGAAAAGCATTAAGATAAATCATTGGTCGATTTAAATTGAACCAACAGAGGTCTATGATTATCTTTAACTGGATAAGAATTAGAATAAATCTTTGAGAGATTTAGGTTGCACAAGACAAATGTCTTGATTGTCTTCAATTCGATAAGAATTAGAATAAATCTTTGGTTGATTTAAACTGAACCAGAGAAAGGTCTACTGGAAAAGCATCATGATAAATCATTGGTCGATTAAACTTAACCAACAAATGTCTATAATTATCTTTAACTGGATAAGAATCAGAATAAATCTTTGGACGATTTAAACAGAACCAGTGAAAGGTGCCTACTTAAAATGCATCAGGATAAATCATTGGTCAATTTAAACTGAACCAACAGAGGTTATAATTATCTTTAATTGGATAAGAATCAGAATAAATCTTTGAGCGGTTTAACCTGAACTAGAGAAAGGTATTGATTGTCTTCAACTGGATAAGAATCAGAATAAATCTTTGGTTTATTTAAATTGAACCAGAGAAAGGTCTGTTGGAAAAGCATCAGGATAAATCATTGGCCGATTTAAACTAAACCAACAGATGTCTATAACTTTATTTAACTAGATAAGAATCAGAATAAATCTTTGGGCAATTTAAACTGAACCAGAGAAAGGTGCCTACTGGAAAAGCATCAGGATAAATCATTGGTCGATTTAAATTGAACCAGCAGAGGTCTATAATTATCTTTAACTGGATAAGAATCAGAAAAAATCTTTGAGCGATTTAAGCTGAACCAGAGAAAGGTCTTGATTGTCTTTAACTGAATAAGAAGCAGAATAAATCTTTAGTTGATTTAAACTGAACCATAGAAAGGTCTACTGGAAAAGCATCAGGATAAATCATTAGTCGATTTAAACTGAACCAGTAGATGTCAGTACTTAACTTTAACTGGTAACAATCAGAATAAATCTTTGAGCGATTTAAGTTGAACCAGAGAAAGGTCTTGATTATCTTCAACTGGATAAGAATCAGAATAAATCTTTGGTTGGTTTAAACTGAACTAGAGAAAGGTCTACTGGAAAAGCATCAGGATAAATCATTGGTCGATTTAAACTGAACCAGCAGATGTCTGTACTTAACTTTAACTGGAATAGAATCAGAATAAATCTTTGAGCGATTTAAACTGAATCAGAGAAAGGTCTACTGGAAAAGCAACAGAATAAATCATTGGTTGATTTAAACTAAACCAACAGATGTTTGTACTTAACTTTAACTGGATAAGAATCAAAATAAATCTTTAAGCGATTTAAACTGAACCAGAGAAAGGTCTTAATTGTCTTTAACTGGATAAGAATCAGAATAAATCACCGGCCGATTTAAATTGAACCAGAGAAAGGTCTACTGGAAAACATCAGGATAAATCATTGGTCGATTTAAACTGAACCAACATATGTTTGTACTTGTCTTTAACTAGATAAGAATCAGAATAAATCTTTGAGCGATTTGAACTGAACTAGAAAAAAGGTCTACTGGAAAAGCATTAGGATAAATCATTGGTGGATTTAAACTCAACCAGCATATGTTTGTACTTGTCTTTAACTAGATAAGAATCAGAATAAATCTTTGAGCGATTTAGACTGAACCAGAGAAAGGTTTTGATTGTCTTTAACTAGATAAGAATCAGAATAAATCTTTGGGCAATTTAAATTGAACTAGAAAAAAGTGTCTACTGGAAAAGAATCAGGATAAATCATTGGTCGATTTAAACTGAACCATCATATGTCTGTACTTGTCTTTAACTGGATAAGAATCAGAATAAATCTTTGGGCGATTTAAACTGAACTAGAAAAAGGTCTACTGGAAAAGAATCAGGATAAATCATTGGTCGATTTAAATAGAACCATTAGATGTCTCTTTCAGAATGACCTTCTGATGAAAATGTTGAAATATCCCTTTGTCAGATGTAGCCTTTGAGAAGACTGTCAGGTCATATAAGTAGTTGATGATGTTTGTTGATTAGTCTTTCCTGAAAGGTTAAAATGTTAGTTGTATGCAATGTCATGATGTATGAAATGCGTTGCATAATGAAGTTCTCAAAATAAATGAGATTGTGCTATATGTGTTTCATATACATATGCTATGATATTTGGTAAATGATGTATGAGTGTGACATGTTATTGAAATGCATTTGTAAATTTAAGCAACATCTTTTTCCGGGGAAATTAAATCCCTTATTGTCATTGGGGATGAAGAATAAGTGTATCTTCAAATTTCTGGGGATTGTTTCTGTTGTTAATGTTTTCCAGAAGTCTTGATTTGATTCACTAGTTTTGTAACCCTAGTGAAGAAATCAGATATTCTTTCGCTATCTTCCATCTGAAGCAATTCATATGTTCTTTTGTGAGTTTGTAACCTCACCTCTTTCACCTTCTCAGCGCCTTCAAACGATTTCTTGAGAATCTCCCAAGCTTCTTTTGCAGATTCTACATCACTAACCTTTTCAAAATTGTCTGGGCTGTCATATTGGTGAATTATAAAGAGATCTTTATAATTCTTATTCTTCGATTCTTTGTATTCTGATTCTTCTTCTTCTTCTTCTTCTTCTTCTTCTTCTTCTTCTGAAGCGTCTTCATCAAGCGGTTCTAATCCATGTTTCACAAGATCCCAAAGACCTTGAAAACAAAATATAATCTTCATCAGTTTGCACCAATTCTCATAGTTATCACCTTTAAGAATTGAGAGACTTGTTGGAAAATTTCGGTTAGCATAATTCATCGCCATCGTGAATTTATTCTTCTTCTTCCTCGATCGTTCTTCCCCCTGAATCACTCAACTAGAGCTCTTGATACTAGATATTGGAAATCCACCTAAACCTATGATGAATTTCTACCAATCTTGATGAACAAGATTGATATCACCATACAATAACAATAAATTATATGAAAATAAAAGAAATAAGACAATTATTTTCTGCAAAGTTTCTCTCTGCCCACAAATTGTGGAAAACTTTATTATTCACTTGTGTTGTACCCCAAAATTTACCCTCTTTATTTCGACGTTTTGGCTTACATTTCATTATTACATACACACATATTATTGGTTTTATGGTTATGGAATCAAGGTATATTTAGCAAGCTTCTTCAGGTTACAAGTGACGTTTATTTCGCTAATGGATGTTCTCAGAGTATTTTCTGTGCTGAAGATCGGCTCGCTGTTTTGCAACGATTCGGGGTTCAAAGATTCACAAGTCCAACCCGGTGCTTCATATTCAGGTGTTCTTTCGCCAAGATATCTCTGATAGTGTATTCTCAAATTCAGGTTCGGATCAAGAGTCAATTCTTTAAAGAAGGTCTCCGGATGTGTGAGTTTTCCCGAAGAAACATGGTGAAAAAGTGTGCTGAAAGTGCAGTTTTTACGTACTAAAAAATTCATAACTTGAAGATCGTGGCTTGTTTTGAATCCGTTCTGGTGGCCAAAATTCCATCTTGACGTCATCTACGTTTTCATCTATCATATATGGAAGCCAATTTCGATCAGGAGGTCTTCAAAAATGCGGATTTATCAAGTATTTTCGTACAAAAATTTGTGACAGAAGTTTATTTGCGTCATGTTCAGAAAATCATAACTTGGACTATTTTCATCGTATCGAGCTAGTTCCGGTGCCAAAATTTCATAAATTGAGTTAGATAAGTTTTCATAGGAGGAATCGAGTTTGAACGGTATCCAAAAGGCCTTTGTTGTTTGCTCAGAGTGCACGTGACACGCTGAAAATCCTGAATGCTGAATATTATTTCATCTAGGTCGAAACTTCGAAAATTCATAACTCGGTCAATTTTTATCAGATCGGGCCCATATTTTAAACCAAGGTCACTGACTCAGAGATCTACAACTTTTCTTCCAAAGTTGAGACCGGGTTATGCTCCGATCAATACCAGTTTTTTATTGAAGAACGTCTCAGAGTTGACACTGGAGCCCAAAATAAGTTTGTTTGAGGCAAAACTTCAAAAATTCATAACTAATTCACCTTTTATACGATTGAGCCCATTTTCGGACAAGATTTAGTTCTCGATGTAAGCTACATTTTGTTTTCATATTTCAACTTCAAAAATTGCACTTAAGCCCCTAATATTTAGCCTAGAACGTGACGAACTCAAGGGAATAAAAATCTGCACTATTGCTTGTGGTTATTGGAGGCCCAATTGCATATTCAAAGCCCATTTTTTCTCTAATTTCCATTATATAATCTCATTATTTTCACACGACAAAAAGAAAAAAGACCTTTGGCATAACCCTGTCAAAATATCAAATTCTTTCAAGAACCCTAAAAATCTTGAAATCCTCATTACAAACCCCCAACAAACCCTCATCTCACTACAAACAAGTCATCCTTGTTACAAATCCATATCTCACTACTTCTTCAGTAAGGGTAAGGCTGGTTTGATCTCCATGATCAAAAGGGTGTAGAAACACTCATACATGACATATCGGTTTTAATATTAAAAAAATTCATATATTTATTTTCTTTGTATTTCATGATATAGTAACTTATTTAATGTGTTCATGAAATTCAACACTGCAGATTTAGACATGGTCCCATGCAGGTTTATCACAAAGTGCTGAGTCAAAAACAGAACAACCACCAATACATGACTCATGGCAAGGCAGACATCCTGAGGAGGCTAAGGGCGTGAGTTCAACACTCACCCCTATTGGTTTTGGTTTTCTTCCTTTCTATTTATCCTTTTACCTATTTTCATTCTTTCTGTTTAAAACCTTTTTCATAAAAATTTAACATTTTTCAAAAACCTTTGATTTTTCATAATAAACTCGAATAATTAATTTTAAGGTTTTTTAATCTAATTTTAGGTTTTAAATTAATTTTTGGTTCAACACTCACCACTGGCAATATGTATAATTTTGCTTATTTTTAACCCTTTTTATCTCATTTCTTTCTCTTTAATATCTTCCTTAAAAACCCTAAATTCAAAGAAACTCTTTATTTAAATCAAAAACCCTATTAATTGGAAAACTTAACTTTTTTTACAAACCCTAATTAATTTAGGTTTTAAATTTTTTTATTATTATTAACTCTTTTTTTTATTAACTCTTTAATTTAATTAATTAACTTTTTTTCTGCAAATTAAGAAAACAATTAGGTTTTAGGTTTTCTTTGTAATTAACTCTTTAATTAACCATTTTTTTAACAAATTAGGATTAGGTTTTTCTTTTAGTTAGTAACTGAATTTTTGGATTTTTTTCATTTATTAATAAATTAAGTTAATTAACTTTATTTTTTATATTAAAGTTAGTTAGAATTAGGTTTTTTAATTAACTTAAAATTATTTTCTACAAAAAACACCAAAAACATGAACTTAGAATTTTAGGTATTAATTTTTCCTTAATTTCTTTTTATTTATTCTTTTACATTTTAATTTCTAGGAAAATTGTATAGGTCGCATTATCAATGTAATAGCGTAGATTTATCTTTTCTCGTATTTTTTTTCTAATTATGTAATTGCTTCCGGGATGTAAAAGTTTTAGGATTTCTTTTCCGCACTCTTCATTATTATGTAACTGCCCCAAAGCTCTGTAATAGCCTAGGTTTATATTTCCGCCTTTACCTTCTGCTACTATATTTTATGCAATGCTTAGACTAATAGGATTGTATGGAAAGACCGATAAACTAATTAAACATAACATCACTTAATTACAAGATAAATATCTGAAAACAAACACTACTGCACACTTGCACCCCTAGGGTATACCTCACTTGGTTGCCTCGGAAACAATGGTCATGTCCCTCGAACGTAAGGATATCTTAGGAAAAGACCCTCAATCTAAAAATCATCATAAAGATCATAGTCCCTTAATGTCCCTCGAGTTGCCTACGAGAAATTATCTCGTCCCTCGATGTTGGCTACGAATATATGATGATAGTCCCTTCGAAATACTAAGGTATCCTTACATATTTCCTTTAATGACCATTACGTCCCTTTCGATAGTCCCTCAAACATCCAACGACTAGGGTTACCTACTCACCAATAGTAGGATAACACGGTACAAAGGAAACGAGAAAACAAACAGCCTTTTTCAAGTAGGTAGAAAATCTTAAGTACTTGCTCAAAACAATAAAAACTCTTTCACACTAACACTTTCCAAACAAAGTTTTCAAAAACAACTTCGTAACACTCTTGAGTACAAAAAAAAGGGTTAAAACAAAGTAAAACAAAACTTTTCAAAACAAGCACACACAAGCAATTTCAAAATGAGCAAGTACCTAAGAGCCCATGGAAAACCACAAATAGAAAGGGTGCTAACACCTTCCCTTTCTATAATCTACCCCCCGTACTCAGAAACATTCTCGAAAAAGGTTTTTTCTGTTCTTTTTCCTTTTCCTGATTGGATAAAATAAAAGTCGGTGGCGACTCTTGCTTACCACGACATTTTGCAAACAAAAAACATAAACCAGTATTAACAGTCGGTTCTGCCACCGTATCACAGAACTGACGACTCTGCTGGGGATGAAGTATAAAGTGGGGTTTACCTTAGGATTTAGGTCATTTTTCAATTGCTTTCCTGTTTGCTTTGCTTGCTTTATCTTTAAGGGGTTTTGTTTGGGTATTATTAAAGATCCTACACCCGGATCTGGGGACACTTTTTAGGTAAACAACAATAGATCGTGGAGACTGTACGGCGTAGACCGATATGATTTAAGCGATGGCTGTGTTGGTATGACACTTTGGTTGGTACCAGTATCCTTCATGTGGAAACGAGGAGAATACGGGGCCGCCGCGTGGTGTCATGAAACACTAACGGACCTTAGAACCTTAGTTGAACAAACTTGGCCATTAGAAAGTAGTGAGATAGCCGGCCTCGGTATAAAGCTGAGGATTGGTTGATACTCGATGCTACACTCATTGAGATTATACTTTCAGGATATTTCGTCCGCTTTCCTGAGCTGAAACAATTCCCGATAAAGGATGATCAATGATATTGAGAATCTTTAGAACCCGATTACTTTTCTAATACAGGTTTAGCCAACTAAACTTTAAGAGGTTACTTACCTATGGAATCCATGCAAGCCTAAACCTAAGGCTACTTCTGTGACTTGTTTTCTTTCTTTACCTAACAATTTGAACTCATTGCAGGGCTTTATTTGTATTCCTTGTAGGACCTTGTTTGTATAAATCCAATAAATTGGTTTCTTACCCTGCATTTTTGCTTGATGCATAGCATACACATCATAACATCATGCCATAACATTTCCTTAACTGTTTCAAGGATCTCGAGGGCCTGTGATGCAGGTTATGATAAATCAGGCGTCTAGCAAGGGGCAAGGGGATTTATTTTCCTCTAGTCAATGTCGTCAGAAGATCAAAACTTAACAACTTAAGTCAGGGTCTATGACCCACTTGATATGGTGAGCTTGACTCTCGTAGAAGGACTCTCAATGATACAAAGTTCTTCAATCAAAGCTGCAAAATTCAACTTCATACATTTTCTTGTTTACCCCGCGAGATCCTTGAAAAACACTGCATACATATATAATACATATCATTGCATAAGCAGGTTTCAAAGCAGGTCTCTCATGTTCTCGCTGTTTATTTCAGCAATGGCTCTCCAACAAGACAACAGAGATCACTGAGCTCAAGATGCCCAGTTCAAGGAATTTCTCCTAAATCTATCCAAGGGGCAAGAAGACCTGAAAACACTCTTCACCGGGAATCTGACCAAGGAACATCCTGACAACAACAAGGATGGATAATTGGAACGAATGCAAGCTGAGGTAGAAGCAATGAGAATCCAGATGCTGGGGCAGATGGCTCTTATCCAAAACTTAGCTCGGGGACAAGAAGGGATAATAGCCTTCCTCAACAAGCTTCACCAAGATGGATGCAGATCCATGAAACAAATAGTTAAAATTATGGATCAAGGAATTAATCAGCCCCCAATGAGAGAAGAGGTTGGTTTGGTCAGGAACAGACTTTTTCAGATTGCTACTACATCATAAGCCCAACCACAACCTCACTAACGACAAAGGGGAAATCAGCATAAGAAGAATACATCCGAAAGACGCTTCACCAAAATCAACATGTCATTGGCTCAAGCATTGCAATGCATGTTGAAGGCCAAGATGGTTATGTTAAGGGACCCTCCTCAGAATCTCAACATAGCCTCCCTAAGGTACAATCCAAATGTAAAATGTGCGTACCACTCCAACAGTCCTGGACATGACACCAACAGTTGTTGGGCGTTGAGAAATAAAATTCAAGACCTGATTGATGAAGGAGCTCTAATTTGCACAAGACGGTCAGGCTGAGTTCTTCTGCCATCCTTCAAAGGCCCACCATTTGAAGTGACAAGTTCTAACAAAGAGACTTTTCGTTCATTAGAATTTTCAATGTGTAATTTTCTTTTGATTTGTTTAAACATTTATTCATATCAAACCTAGTTATTTCATCAATGCATTGCACATGTTTGTCTTGAACCAATTCATTCGTATTTGAAGATGTGAAAAACACAAGAAGGGGGGGTTGAATTGAAAAACTTGGATCTAAAGCAGCTTAATGACACAATATTTTTATCCTGGTTCGTTTGATCTCAAACTACTCCAGTCCACCCGTCAAGGTAATTTCGCCTCTCTCCAACGAGGTCTTAATCCACTAATCTCAAAAGATTACAACAGCTACTTTAACAACTGTTAAAGTCTTCTCGAGTACAACCATAATCTGGTTAATCTCAAGGAAATCTTTTACAGTATGATAAAACAAAAAGGTGTTGTTGTTTTCTAACAAAACAGTTTATCACAACTGTGATAAATTACACAGGTTAAGCTTAGAATAAAGAATGAATTTGCTAGAGCTTGAGTATGCGTGGTTGGTGTTCTTATCAAATTGTTGTGTGTGCGTACGTGCTTCTTTTTGCAAGCTGACTTGTTCATATAGACAAAATAATGACGTTGTCCATAAAGCAAGTTTAATGTTATTAACACACTTTCCTTTTGGAGAAGATCTCGTCTGAAGAAAGCCGTTAGAATTAATTCTGTCTTGATTGTTCAGTAACGCTTCAGAGTCTTCTTTCCTTAACTGCTGATGACACTTTAGAATATTAATGACTTGGTTGATATGTCTTTGATCAGAATCAGAGTTTATTGTAATTTAGCGCAGATTCTTGTCACCAATCTTCAGCGTATAATCTGATTGCTTCAGCGTGTAATACTTTATGGCTTATCTTCTGATGCTGATCTGATCAGAACTTCTGCATACATAAAACATATTTTTAAGGAACATATTTGTTCTATGTATTTATTTATTCTTTGTATTTGTTATCACCAAAACTCTAGCCAAGGGTTGTAGAATCAAACTATGTTCTAACAATCTCCCCCTTTTTGATGATGACAAAAACCAGATTTTTCAATTAAAAAATAAAGAATAGAAAGTTTAAAATAGAGAAGAAAAACCACCCCTGAGTTGATTACTTCCCTTAAGTTCTTTGAGTCTTTGACCATCAGAGTTTAACTGCGTCTTTTATCAGAGTTTTATACATGCTCAAGATTTTCAGAAGATAGAGGTTAAGTATTTCAGAATGTTTGAGACTTTTGTCTTAGTAAACCATTATTGAAAATATCTTTACTTTCTCCCCCTTTTTGTCAGTTATCAAAAAGCAATATAATCAGAGCAAAAACAATGATTTATATTAATAAACAAGAAGCAATGATAAGTAGTTCAAAACAGAAACAATGTAAAACAAATATTACAGATAAACAAATTTAAAATAGAAGAGAATCTAAGATGGAGGAGGAAGGCGTGTGAACAAAGCTTTCAGCAAGCCCTTGATCTGGGTGTTGGTTTCCTCCTATTTGCTCAGAATGCTTTTGATTTCTTTGTTTGTATCATCCTGCTTATCCAACCTTTCCTGGATAATAGCATTTGCTCTCTTCAATTCTTCCAGAGTTTTCCTTTCATAGGAAGGAACTGGAGATTCTTCAGTAACTGCATGCTTCTCAGAGCATTCTGCAACTTGATCACATTGAACCATTTCCTCTGCTGAAATCATCTCTTCTAGAGCAGCAGTCAGAGTGAGTCCTTCTGACTCTGGTTGAACTTCATCTGAGAGACGATGTTCTGACCAGGGAGCATTGTCCAGAGGGAGAATCTCTTCCTTGAGCAGATGGATCAGAACTTGGTCTTCAAACACCTTTAGCATTTCACTGAAATTTTGTTGAACCTGTTCATAGCTCTGTTCTTTTAGCTTTAATGTTTCAGAACTTAGCCAGTTTCTGAAACTTGTCCAAAGATAATAAGAAGCAGCAGGATTAGTCATCTCTAGACTAGCTTGCTTCAAGGAGGTTATCCACTTCTGCATTCCTGTTTTAAACATCAATAAACTTGTACCAACATCTGGTGTGGATTCAGATGGTGTTGGTTTTGGAATGGCAGTTTTAGTTTTGTGAGATATAGCAGCTAAACGTTCCAGTACAGTTGGATTAATGACAAGTCTTACGTTATTATCTGTGTTGCTCTTGGGTGAGGGAGTGGGAGAATCGGGTATAATTATTGGACTAGTTGGGGAATTTGGTGGTGTTGATTCTAGAGAGGAAGGAATTTGTGGAATTTCTAGGATGGTGAGGGGCATAGGGATGGCGAGTGGTTCAGTGATTCCTGCAATAGGGATTGTATCTAAATCTGATGTAGGTTCTTCAGATTGGTTGGTTGAAATATTGCGAGGTTCTGGTTCAGAGGTCTCAGATGGTTGGTTCTCAGAAGTTTGAACTTCTGGTTGTGATTGTTCAGGTCGAGGAGATGGTGGATGAGGTATATCTGGTTGTGGAGAGAGAGGTAGTGGAATATCTGGTTGTGGAGAGAGTGGAATATTTGGTTGTGGAGCTTCTGTTGTAGTTTCAGAGTTTGGATTATCAAGGGTTAGAGGATTTGGATTTTGTGGTGTGGGAGCAGAAATATCTTGGTCAAAAGAGTCAATGTCAGATAGAACTTTGGCAAGTTCTGGTTGAGTTGATTCAGAATTTGGATTGATAGGAAGGGAGTGAGTTTCTCTTAGACTTAGAGTTTGAGGGGTCAAACCCTACATCAAAATCATCAAAAGTTTGTGGGGTTGGAATTTCTGATTGGGTAGTTAAGGGTTCAGATGTTGATATAGTTATTGATTCTAAAACAGTAACAGAAGAAGGATTACCTTTCTTTTTAGCAGCTTTTGGAGTCCTTTGGGATGATCCTTCTGCTGCTGCCTTTCTTTTCATGGTATTCTTCAAAACAACTTCTGGTGCCGCCTGTTGCAAGTCCTGGATATTTAACCCTGATGCAGTCCCATCTGCCTTACACGCATCCAAATATCTGACAATTATCTCAGGCTTGAAGTCAATCTCAGAGAAAAGAGGAAAATCATCCAGAGTAATTCTTCTGGAGGTGATGGTTGCAAAATAAGTGACGTTGGGTTCCTTCTTGATGTTCTCAATAATTTTAATCTTTTTCAGATTCTTTGTATTCAAAGGCTTCCCAGCAGTTGCCTCTAGAGAGCTAATTTCCCGTGCTTCAGTCAGATGCTCTATCAGCCTATTCTCTGTCAGAATATCTGATATGAGTCTTCCTAGGGGTATCCAATCCCTTTTGGTACGCTCATCTTCTCTTGTTTCTTTTACACTGGTCCTCAGATGATTAAATAGCAAGTGAGGGAGATTTACCTTGGTCTTCTTGGAGATAAAGTAGATCAGAAACTGCTGATCAATGTTTATGTAATCAGGAGAGCTGGTTGGCTTCCTGTGGTTGATGCATCCTAGAATTATCTTAGCCCAGGTTGATCCTTCAGATCCCTAATCTTGCTGGAGGGAAGACCCAGAGTGAATATTTCCCTTGCAATTGAAGCAACATCAACACATCTTTCATCCATGTCTATACACCTTACGCCACCACCATTGTAACCTATCAATGTTGAAATTAGGTCTTCAGTAATGACTATCTTCTTCCCCATGACATATGAAGTAACTTGATGGTTTGAGGAGGAAGCATGAATCCAGAATTCTTTTACAAGAATTGGAAACGTTGGCCCTAGAAGACGGTCAAAATATCTGTTCCATCCTTGAGCATTGACCTCTTCAGAGAGATTGAAACCATTTTCTTGAAGACCTTCAAAATCCACAATCAGTTCTGAAAGAACTTCCAGGTTGTCAATGGGAGTGAGTTGAGTTCTGTATAGTTCTTCATACTGTTCCATAGAATCAGTTCCCTGAGTACTGGTGTTTTGGACGCTTGAAGAAGCCATGTTCACACAGGAAATTTAAGAAAGATGAAAGGGTTTTTGAGAAAGTACGAACAGAAAACAATTAGAAGGTATTGAGAGAGTAAAAGTGAAAGAGTGTAAAGAATGAAAACATAAATTGTAAGAGAGAGAAACAATTAGTAATGATTATAAGCATTAATGACAGCTGATTTAGGGGATTCAGAAAGATATTGGAACGGTTACCCATGACATGTGTCTCAATGCACCCAATCAGCGCTTTTGACCTTTCATAAAAGTGAACGCGTGTTCAGCCTCAGAAGGTGGCTGATGAGTGGATGACAACTGTTTGCTTACGCGAACAACACACTTCTATCCTTGAAATGAAACGCTCAGATCTTCATGGATAGATTCTGATACAATCTGTACTTCTAAAATTCTGAAGGCAGGTTGATCAGTAGTTCATAGAAAATAATTGAAATTCTGAAGGTTAAGATATGTAAATAAAACAATTTATTCTGGGCAAAGCTTCATGCTGAGATGTTTCATAATGAAGTTAAACCTATCTTCAGAAAGAGGTTTTGTAAAGACATCAGCCCATTGATGGTCTGTGTCAATGAATTTTAAGTTAAGAATCCCTTTCTGAATATAGTCCCTAATAAAATGATGTTTTATTTCTATATGCTTAGCCCTAGAATGAAAAATAGGATTTTTACTGAGACAAATAGCTGAAGTATTGTTACAGAGGATATGGATGTTACTCTCAAATATATTGAAGTCCTCAAGTTGACTTTTTATCCAGAGCATTTGCGTACTACATCTAGCTGCTGCTATGTATTCAGCTTCTACTGTTGATAGTGCTATTGTGGGTTGTCTTTTGCTGGACCATGAGATCAGATTTTCTCCCGGAAAATGGCAGCTTCCAGAAGTGCTTTTACGTTCTACTCTGTCTCCAGCAAAGTCAGCATCACAGTATCCTACTAAGATGTTGAAATTCTGGTATATGCCAGTCTTCAGATGTTATACTCAATGTCTAAGCATCTGATATGACATAATAAATACACTGCAAGGTAGATACCCAATTTCAATGATTCAATGCTGAAGAGTAACATAGGCTCAGTTTAACCAAGCTGTGCCAGATCTATTTTGAAGGTGCAGAGGATAGAACATCGATGAGTCTAGTTCTGTTCGTCTGTGGCACACGATCTGCAGAGAGCAAACAGTCTTTGCTGTTCTGTTTCTTCTGCACAGATATCAGCATGATGTCTTAACATGTTATGAGACATCATCTGTTACAACATTACAGTTTTACCTTGTTGTATAATAGACAGAATTATAAAGTATTGAACACAAATCAGTTGTTGACCCAGTTCGGTGTAATACACCTACTCTGGGGGCATACCAAGCCAGGAAGAAGATCCACTATTAGCAATATTAATTCAGGACTAAACTTCACAAGTTCCCATCCTTCACTTAATCATCTACCCAGTGCAACCTATACCTAGGAACTCCTAGATAGAAACCTACCAGTTTCCATTCCTATTGTCGCAACAACAGAAGTCTTACTCCTACTCAAGAAGTAGTGCCCTCCCACTTGGTTTCCTACATTACAATGAATATGAAGTAATGCAGAAATACTTAGACTTTCTTCACAGCTTCATCCAAGAACACTCAAACTCTTACCTACAGGTTTCGAGTTACATACATGGTAACCTTGCCACAGACCGACAAGTTTACCTAACAAAAACACCTTCTAATGTTACATTATTTGTCTCCACTAAACCCTAGGTTACAATCTGCTATTTATAACCTATTACCTAACTCAGCAAGTTTTTCTCCTTGGTGTTACAACTCAGTAGCAAACTTCTCCTATAATCAAGGTCTTCAATCTTCTAGTTCCTAAAATATCTCCATATTTAGAAACAGTATTTTCTTCAAATATTCTGATTGATTCTTGATTGATCTTCAGATTCTCCACAAGAAACGCCACATATACTCTCAGAGTATTTAAGTACCAGAACTGTAACTGAATTATCAATTCTGTTGTCGTGATGTCAAGTCAGATGTCATGACATTACATCTAACATGTTTTCCTAGATGTTGAACTTTTTCAACACAACAAATAACCTAGATCACTTAGAATAGTTAGGTTATAAGTCACAGCTGTTACAAACATTCAACATATAACATAGTTACTTAAAAAGTACTTAGTTTCAGGCGCGATGTCACATGCTGATGTTGTGACATCTTACATAACATGTTGGTCCAGATGTTGAACTTCTTCAACACCACATATTAAAACAACAGAGGGGATCTGGGTAAACTTGCTTTCTTATTTGTTTTACAAATGAGGCCAACTCTCAAGCCAGGGCACTTACAATCTCCCCCTTTGGCAAATTTTGGCTAAAACAAATAAGTGCAAGTTGTATTTTGGGACCAGGCCACAACACAGTTGAGATGTTACAACATCTTGTCTAACATCTTCTTTTGTAGAGGCTGATGTCCTTTGAGCAAACAACAAACCTCTGTCGTCAACTGTGAGCAACTCCACTCCATCGATGCCCCAAGAGGATTTCTTTTCTCCAGATTATTACTTGTGATCATGTAACTCAGATCACAAGTCACAACTATCCTCTTAACTCAGAACACAAGACACAACCAAAGTCACTTACTTAGGGATCATGTTGCTTTCTCCTGAGTCTTGCTGGACATTGCCGTCTGTTGCTTTCACCTGAGTCTCGCCTGAGTCCCTATCTTTCTCCCCCTTTTTGGCCAGAATTTGACAAAGACTGCCCATACAGATCCATACCCATGCACAATTTTCCCAGATGCTAACAAACTTCATATTGCTAAAACCCTCTGATGAAGAGAAGGAATAGAGAGAGTCTTCATAAATAATGCAACTTTGGCATAGATAGTAACGACCTTGGTACTTTACTCTGACAGTTTCAGTACCCTAGGACTGGTTTTAATGCAGGTACCTACCCTTGGGTTTGACCCTTTGACCATGTCAGGATGCCCTTTTAAAACAGACATTTGTCTTTTAGAACAAACTACTCCCTTGTCTTAGGATCCCCTTTCCAAGAAACATCGTTGGTATATTACACTCTGCATTAGTTATATAATACCTTTATTAGATGACAAGTTATCACCTAAACATTCCAGCTCACTAAACTGTTTCATAATGAGACACAACAGCTCTGTTTTCTTAGCAGATGAAAACATGCTCAAATCCTATGTCGTCATACATTATGCTATTTTCAGATTAGCAGCTTGAAGCCATTCCATTTTCTCAAAGAGGATGGTTACTCCCTCTGAGTCATACAACTGTACACACATGGATTTATTAGTAATAATCCATACTTCATCCAATTTTCCTCCTGTCTGTAGTTTTAGAGGAAATTAGGAACAATGTCATTACCAATGTGATGACATTCGGTCAGACATAGTCTTCTTCAGTTTTGAACACATCATTCTAATAGTTAATAAGGTGCCACACTTTATATCCTACGAGTTTGATGAATACCTTTTGTACAAACCAATACTCCCCCTGTTAGGGACAATCACTTCTCCTCATGGAAACAAGTAGGACACATTCAATACTCAGTTGGACCTTCAATGCAGCTTCTGATTCAAAGTAAATAAGACCCCTTGATGAATGGAAAACATAAGACGCATCTTCATGTCTTCAAGAGCGCACCCTCTGTTCAACAATATTGATTGAACGCATTCATACTGTGAATCAAACTTTCTTGATAATAATCAGCTGTCATATGTTGATTATCTTGATTCTCAGAATCCACTGCTGAGATAGACCAAATGCCACTGTTTGATTATCTCCTTCATGAATCAAATGCCACCTTCATGTTTATCAGACTTCTTCCAAAGATATTCTGATATTCCAATTGTAATTTGAACTTCAGGCTACAAGTTATCACAAAAGGCTTAGATACACTGAGACAGGAACATGTAACAACTCCAAAGAGCTGCAAAGAGACGATCCTTTTGGAGGATCTAATCTTCAACTTCGTAGATCATCCTATCTTAAGTTGATGAGCCACTTCACCAAGCAAGAATCTGATGTTGAACCAAATGTCGCAACATTATGTTATAACATCTAGTTGTTGAATTCAGCTCCAGACTGATCCAAGTGACCATCATCTAGATTATGATGTCTTCTTCTTCTTGTGGTTTTAAGTCTGAACATGTTTCCAGGAAACCTTTTCAAGGATCAAATGATTTTGCTGTCACCAAGGAGATAGCTCTAAGGTATCACTCTTCCTGTGATTCTTCACAGGGTCTAGAAGAATGAATGTTCCCACATCAGTTATCTTGAACTCCAAGGATAATCAATTAAATACTTGTACTTGTCACAAATAGCAATTGATCATAAATCCTTCCCATTATCCAGTAAGATACTTTCACCATTTGAATACTTTGACATACTCTTCGTGTGTTAATATCTTCTTCTTGCAAGCTCTTTCTTTGAGAGACCAAAGAGTTGAGATATCTAGGTTGCCACCCTTGACTCAAGTAAATAGAATTTTCTCTGAACAAACTCTACTTACTTCAACCGACTTGAGACTCCTACCAGATCAGATTCATCATTAGGAATGAGAGAGATGAATCCTTCCTTGCAAATATGTCACACAACAACCAGAACCCATGTGACATAGGTCAACAGCCAGCAAAACACCAGGCTGAACTAATGTGAGGAGGTTAACCAAATCTCCCCCTCAAGTTATCAGTCATGGAAGCTCCACACAAAATATCCATGCATTGTGCACAAATGTCTCGACATGACATATGACATCCCTACCAGATTTACGTAATTCCAAGAGCTATACCTTAACCAAACTCTGAGTCTTCATATTCAAGACTCATGATCCCAATCTACTTCAATGAAGGAGCAATAGTGCTGCACCATCATTGGCGTTTATTAACCAGTGAGCTTGTCTTTCTTCACACCATAGTACTTCAGGGAACAATTGCTCAGCCCTGATCAATGTCATATCTCAACCAGCTTTACTTCTAGAGTTCTGACTCCTAAAGTAACCTTCGGGAGTACACAGACATAGTTGACTTTACCATTGTCAACTTTGCACACACAGATGTCTCCTCTTCCAGGTCAGGAGTAGGTTCCAAACAAAGGTATCCCTTTGTTTGACACCCAAAACATATGCTCTTCAACTAGTAGCTGCATCCTTGTTCCACCATCACATAGAACATCAGTTCCATCACCTTGGAACAAGGCCCTCCTTGAAATTCTTCAAGGTCTTCATATAACACTAATCCGTGATTATGTGATTCTTACCATCCTGAACGAAGAACGTCTTCATGGGTGGACTTGAGAGGACTCAAGTATCTGTGACATCTTTAATAGTTTATGTTGAATTCTTGAATACAATGGCCTTCAATCCACAAGAGGGGAAACACATCAGAGCTTGAGTTTTGCCAGGTATTACACAGCGGAAGAACATAATACAACCCAATCTTTGCACACACACTCCACCAGACTAGCCTTCAAAAATAGACCAAGTTTGACTATGGTTCAAACCTAGCATGACTACTACACACAACTTAAGGCCTACACACATCCTAGGTTTGAAAATAAATCAAGCCTAGAGCAGCTACCACACAACCAGGCCAAATGCCAATCACCAAAGACAGGTACACACAATTCCTGTCAAGAATAGTCCATCCTCCCACTTCAAGGGACCATTCAGGGAAATAGCAAACCATTCCAGGTTACAATCTTCAGTACTAAAATTGACCTTGCAGATACCAGAAAGTATCACCCATGGAACTCATCCAGAAACAGAACAGGATGCCTGCTCTGATACCAATTGAAATTCTGGTATATGCCAGTCTTCAGATGTTATACTCAATGTCTAAGCATCTGATATGACATAATAAATACACTGCAAGGTAGATACCCAATTTCAATGATTCAATGCTGAAGAGTAACATAGGCTCAGTTTAACCAAGCTGTGCCAGATCTGTTTTGAAGGTGCAGAGGATAGAATATCGATGAGTCTAGTTCTGTTCGTCTGTGGCACACGATCTGCAGAGAGCAAACAGTCTTTGCTGTTCTGTTTCTTCTGCACAGATATCAGCATGATGTCTTAACATGTTATGAGACATCATCTGTTACAACATTACAGTTTTACCTTGTTGTATAATAGACAGAATTATAAAGTATTGAACACAAATCAGTTGTTGACCCAGTTCGGTGTAATACACCTACTCTGGGGGCATACCAAGCCAGGAAGAAGATCCACTATTAGCAATATTAATTCAGGACTAAACTTCACAAGTTCCCATCCTTCACTTAATCATCTACCCAGTGCAACCTATACCTAGGAACTCCTAGATAGAAACCTACCAGTTTCCATTCCTATTGTCGCAACAACAGAAGTCTTACTCCTACTCAAGAAGCAGTGCCCTCCCACTTGGTTTCCTACATTACAATGAATATGAAGTAATGCAGAAATACTTAGACTTGCTTCACAGCTTCATCCAAGAACACTCAAACTCTTACCTACAGGTTTCGAGTTACATACATGGTAACTTTGCCACAGACCGACAGGTTTATCTAACAAAAACACCTTCTAATGTTACATTATTTGTCTCCACTAAACCCTAGGTTACAATCTGCTATTTATAACCTATTACCTAACTCAGCAAGTTTTTCTCCTTGCTGTTACAACTCAGTAGCAAACTTCTCCTATAATCAAGGTCTTCAATCTTCTAGTTCCTAAAATATCTCCATATTTAGAAACAGTATTTTCTTCAAATATTCTGATTGATTCTTGATTGATCTTCAGATTCTCCACAAGAAACGCCACATATACTCTCAGAGTATTTAAGTACCAGAACTGTAACTGAATTATCAATTCTGTTGTCGTGATGTCAAGTCAGATGTCATGACATTACATCTAACATGTTTTCCTAGATGTTGAACTTTTTCAACACAACAAATAACCTAGATCACTTAGAATAGTTAGGTTATAAGTCACAGCTGTTACAAACATTCAACATATAACATAGTTACTTAAACAGTACTTAGTTTCAGGCGCGATGTCACATGCTGATGTTGTGACATCTTACATAACATGTTGGTCCAGATGTTGAACTTCTTCAACACCACATATTAAAACAACAGAGGGGATCTGGGTAAACTTGCTTTCTTATTTGTTTTACAAATGAGGCCAACTCTCAAGCCAGGGCACTTACAGATGTAATCACTTGATTTTTCTATAAAACAAACCCAGATTAGCAGTACCTTTCAGATACTTGAAAATTCGCTTAACTGCTGTTAAGTGAGATTCTCTAGGATCTGATTGGAATGTAGCACAAATGCAAACACTGAATAGAATGTTAGGCCTTGAAGCCGTCAGATAGAGAAGAGAACCAATCATACCTCTGCAGACCTTCTGTTCTACCTTTTTACTTACCTCTTCTTTTTCCAGAATGCACGTGGGAGGCATTGGAATCCTTGAGGGCTTACATTCTGAGAGATCAAATTTCTTCAGAAGTTCTCTGACATATTTTCTCTGATGAATGTAAGTTCCTTCTGGAGTTTTATTTATCTGAATGCCCAGAAAGAATTTGAGTTCCCCCATTAGACTCATCTCAAACTCTGCCTGCATACATTTAGCAAACTCTCTTTCCAGAGATGGTTTAGTGGACCCAAATATGATGTCATCAAAATAAATCTGACATACTAAAATGTCATTCTTAACTGTCTTACAGAATAAGGTTGTGTCCACTTTCCCTCTGGTGAATTCCTTTTCTAACATGAAGTTACTTAGTCTTTCATACCAAGCTCTAGGAGCTTGTTTTAGACCATAGAGTGACTTCTTTAGTTTGAAAACATATTCTGGATTTTTAGAACTCTCAAAACCAGGGGGTTGGTGCACATATACCTCTTCATCTATATAGCCATTTAAGAATGCACTTTTGACATCCATCTGATACAGAGTGATGCCTTTATTAACAGCAAATGATATTAAAAGTCTGATAGATTCTAACCTGGCGACCGGAGCAAAGGTTTCTGTATAGTCTATCCCCTCTTGCTGACTATAACCTTGTGCTATCAGTCGTGCTTTGTTACTGATGACTTCACCTTATTTGTTCAGTTTTTTTCTAAACACCCATTTTGTACCAATGACGTTGAACCCTTTTGGTTTGGGAACCAGATCCCATACATCATTTCTGGTGAATTGATTTAGCTCCTCTTGCATTTCCAGAATCCAGTCATTATCCAGAAGTGCTTCATAAATTGTTGTTGGTTCAATCAGAGAAACCAATCCCATGAGAGATTCTTCAGAGTTTATGAAAGTTGATCTTGTTCTGATTGGATCTTCCTTCCTTCCCAAAATTGTATCTTCTGGGTGATCAATGTTGCTTCTGGATAGTCTTTTCTGGAGTTGATCAACAGAAGGTGTTGGATTGCTTGTAGTGACTCATTCAGCTGTTGAGGGAGTGTCTCTGTTGAGAGCCTCTGATGAGTTGTCTTCAGTACCTGTGAGTTCAACTTCCATACCTGCAAGGAATTCGTTCTTCTTTGACTTTTGAGAGTCAAGCTTATCATCAAACCTAACACTGATTGACTCTTCAACAATCTGTTTTCTGTATTGTATACTCTGTACCCTCTTGAGCGTTCAGAGTATCCTAACATAATACACTTTTGTGCTTTAGAGTCAAACTTGTTCAAATAATTTTTTGTATTCAAAATAAAACATGTACATCCAAATGGGTGAAAATAAGAAATGTTGGGCTTTTTGTTCTTACACAATTCATATGGAGTCTTTTCCAGAATAGGTCTTATGGAGATTCTATTCTGAATGTAACATGTTGTGTTTATTGCCTCTGCCCAGAAGATCTTAACAACGTTAGTCTCATTGATCATGGTTCTGGCCATTTCTTGCAATGTTCTGTTCTTTCGTTCTACAACTCCATTTTGCTAGGGAGTTCTAGGACAAGAGAAATCATGCAGAATGCCTTTTTCATTAAAGAATAATTCAAAATCTTTATTTTCAAATTCTCCACCATGATCACTTCTGACTTTGACAATTCTAAGATCCTTTTCATTCTGAACTTGGTTGCAGAAGGTAACAAACACAGATTGTGACTCGTCCTTGTGTCTTAAGAACTTTACCCATGTCCATCTGCTATAGTCATCTACGGTTACTAACCCATACTTCTTGCCACTGACTGAAGCAGTTTTTACTGGTCCAAATAAGTCAATGTGTAGAAGTTCTAATGACTTAGAGGTGGAAACAACATTTTTGGATTTGAAAGCAGGTTTTGCAAACTTGCCTTTCTGACATGCTTCACACAGAGCATCTGAATTGAACTTCAAGTTAGGAAGTCCTCTGACCAGATTGAGTTTGTTAATCTGAGATATTCTTCTCATACTAACATGTCCTAATCTTCTGTGCCAGATCCATTGCTCGTTGTTAACAGACAGTAGACATTTTACATTCTGACTTTTTAGTTCAAAAAGTTTTATTTTATAAATGTTGTTTTTCCTCTTTCCATTAAATAGGATAGTCCCATCTTTCTGACTAACAGCTTTGCATGAATTTTGATTGAAGATTATATCATAACCATTATCACTTAATTGACTTATGGATAACAGGTTATGCATTAATCCATCAACTAGTAAAACATTACTTATAGAGGGAAGATTTCCATTACCTACTGTTCCAGAGCCAATGATATTTCCTCTCTGATTGCCTCCAAAGCCTACGTGGCCTCCAGGCTTAAGTTCCAGGATTTGGAACATATGCCTTCTTCCCGTCATGTGTCGTGAGAAGCCAGAGTCCAGATACCATGATTGGTGTCTTTGCTTTGCTGCTAAAGATATCTGCCACATGTATGATTTTATCCTTAGGTACCCACATTTTCTTGGGTCCTGATTTATTAGTTTTACCAAACTTCTGGTTGAATTTTGGTTTGACAGAATAATCACTACTTGTGTATTTTATGTCATGTGTATGCCCATATATAAAATGTGAATCAAGTGGAGTGTGTTTTATAACTAAGTCAATGGCATTTTTTGGTGTAGGTACCTTACCTTGATATCCTATCCCTTTTCTGCCATTTCTGCTAACTCCATAGATCATTGAAGTCATCTTGCTTCTGTCTATGTTTTTAGCTAGAAACTTCTGAAAGTTGTGATCATACTCTTTGATGAAGCCATCAGCATTGCTGGGAGTTTCAGAGACTGTTTCCTTCTCAGAGTTTTGCAATTGGTTTTCTAATTTTGAAACTTTTTCTCTTAACTCAGAATTCTCCAATCTGAGACTCTCAGTCTTATCAGAGTCAGAAGCAAGATTCCTTTTCAGGTTTCTGAATTTGACTCTAATCTGCTGATACCTTTCCAGAATTTCATTTAGGCTTTCAGCAAGTTCAGCCTTAGTAAAGTTTATGGTAAAGTCAGGGAATACCTCTTCAGTGTCTGATTCTGAGTCTGAACCAGAGCTTTCACCGTCTTCTGATATGTTTTCCATGAGAGCTATGTTTGCTCTTTCATCATCTGATTCTGAGTCAGCTTCAGATGTGTCAGAATCATCCCATGTAGCCATGAGACTTTTCTTCTTTTCCTTGATAAACTTCTTTTTAGGCTTCTCCTTATGAAGCTTTGGGCAGTCACTTTTGTAGTGCCCTTTCTTGTTACATTCATAACAGATGATGTCTTTGTTGTTTGGCTTTCTGTATCCTGAAGAACCTTCAGATCTTCTGTGTCCAGAGGAGGATTCTGACCTTCTGTATCTGGATGAGGATTCATTCTGATTTTCTGATCTTCTGGGATTTCTGAACTTCCTTTGTCTTTGATTCCACAGTTGATTCACCCTTCTGGAGAGGAGAGACAGTTCATCTTCTTCTGATGAGGATCCATCAGAGGTTTCTTCCACAGCCTACAAAACTTTGGAGTCAGATTTTCTGTTAGATTTTAAAGCTAATGGCTTACCTTGCTTTTGAGGTTCATCTTCTTCTAGCTCTATCTCGTGACTTCTGAGGGAGCTAACAAGTTCCTCCACAGAGATTTTGTTGAGATCTTTGGCTAGCTTAAGAGCTGTGACCATTGGCCTCCATTGTTTTGGCAAGCTTCTGATGATCTTCTTAACGTGATCAGCAGTAGAATACCCTTTGTCAAGAACTTTTAGTCCAGCAACAAGAATTTGGAATCTTGAAAACATAGTTTCTATAGATTCACTATCTTCCATTTTGAATGCCTCATACTTCTGAATGAGCGCAAGGGATTTGGTTTCTTTGACTTGAATGTTGCCTTCATGCGTCATTCTCAGAGAGTCAAACATATTCTTGGCAGTTTCTCTATTTGATATTTTCTCATATTCTGGATATGAGATAGCGCTGAGGAGAATTGTTCTGGCCTTGTGGTAGTTTCCGAATTCACGCTTTTGCTGATCAGACATCATTTTCCTTTCTATCTTCTGACCACATCCATCCACTAGATGCGTGTATCCATCAGTCACCATGTCCCACAAATCAGCATCATGGGCCAGAAAGAAACTCTCAATTATGTCTTTCCAGTAGTCAAAGTTTTCTCCATCAAAGACTGGAGGTTTACCACTGAATCTGTCTCTGTCTTCATTGTTGTCATTGCTGATGTTTTGGCTTGGTCTCGCCATAGTGTTTTTCTGATGCTTGGATCTTGTACTGACACAGTTAAGTGTTTAAGCTCAGAAACAGGCGCTCTTATACCAATTGAAGATGTGAAAAACACAAGAAGGGGGGGTTGAATTGAAAAACTTGGATCTAAAGCAGCTTAATGACACAATATTTTTATCCTGGTTCGTTTGATCTCAAACTACTCTAGTCCACCCGTCAAGGTGATTTCGCCTCTCTCCAACGAGGTCTTAATCCACTAATCTCAAAAGATTACAACATCTACTTTAACAACTGTTAAAGTCTTCTTGAGTACAACCACAATCCGGTTAATCTCAAGGAAATAATGATTAAACAAAAATGTGTTGTTGTTTTCTAACAAAACAGTTTATCACAACTGTGATATATTACACAGGTTAAGCTTAGAATAAAGAATGAATTTTCTAGAGCTTGAGTATGCATGGTTGGTGTTCTTAGCAAATTGCTGTGTGTACGTACGTGCTTCTTTTTGCAAGCTGACTTGTTTATATAGACAAAATAATGACGTTGTCCATAAAGCAAGTTTAATGTTACTAAGACACTTTCCTTTTGGAGAAGATCTTGTCTGAAGAAAGCCGTTAGAATTAATTTTGTCTTGATTTTTCAGTAACGCTTCAGAGTCTTCTTTCTTTAACTGCTGATGACGCTTCAGAATATTGATGACTTGGTTGATATGTCTTTGATCAGAATCAGAGTTTATTGTAATTGAGTGCAGATTCTTGTCACCAATCTTCAGCGTATAATCTGATTGCTTCAGCGTGTAATACTTTATGGCTTATCTTCTGATGCTGATCTGATCAAAACTTCTGCATACATAAAACATATTTTTAAGAAGCATATTTGTTCTATGTATTTATTTATTCTTTGTATTTATTTATTCTTTGTATTTGTTATCATCAAAACTCTAGCCAAGGGTTGTAGAATCAAACTATGTTCTAACAGTATTCACTATTTCAAAAATGAATTCTTATTTCCTTTTGTGATATTCAACTCCCGATTAAAAAAACTCTAAGCCTCAGAGGGAGGATGACGAAAATGACATCACAATCTCTACAGTATGCTTTTGAACAGTCCCCGCTGACGATTTACATGCGTTGTTTCAAATCCTAAATAGTGGAGTTATAAGGAAGATAATCCCTAGTCAACCCCTTCGAGCCAAAGAAGTAGGAGTTTTTCTTTTTGCACAAATTAAAACCCTTAATCATAACATGGGGAAGGGTAGTTTTCTCAGTTAATTTAGAGGCGCATTCAGTCACAATCTGCCGCTTCGTACACAATGAATGGCATTGAAGACGTCCTTCCAAAACAAAAGACGGTGATGGTTCTGTATAATCGTCAAGACAGGCAGTCATCATCTCTCAAAATAAAAGCCCATTAAGTTAAAACCTATGAAGGAGACTTAACAGAAAAATTGGGGCATCCCGCTGACTGTAATCACAAAAGAAAGAGTTCAAGAAAAAGAAGGGATAATGAAAACCAAAAAAAAAGAGGTTACTACAAATCCTCGACAAAAAGAAGATTACAAAAATGACTGCCTTTTCAAAACAAATCATCACCAAGTATCAGAGCAAAGGTTCCAGAATCAATCGAGATCTAAACGCACAATTAACTGAGCATAGGACTGAAGAACATCACAAAGAGTAGGTTGGATACAAATAAAATTTGAGCCTTTATCCTTTGTTTCTTGAACCTTGAACTAGGCCACGTTATAACCCTTAAAAGTCCTAGCTGAAGCATGGGTTAGTTTGAGAGCATATTGTTACAAAGGTATTCTGACTCCTGTAGGCTTTGTTACGAATCCTGAGTTGATATCACATTCTTGCAAATTTAGTTTTACTACACAAAACACATTTTCAAAAAAATTTCAAGACATACATGAGTTTTGCATTCTTTAAATGACACTGTTCGCATATGACTAATTATTTGACAGTAGAGAAATCTGCACAATGGATATTCAATGAACATACATCCTCTCAATGGACAGAATCACCTCAGCGGGAAAGACACTTCCAATAACAGGTCTTCCATAAGAAAGGGGCATGACATGATATCTAAACACACCTGGAGCAGTCTCTCCAAAAGTGCCAAATAACTAGGGGCAGATCTCCATCTGAATCGCATGGGGCATTATGCACGCATTCCAGCAACGAATCATGTGCCATCAAGAAAACATTTTTGACAGTACTACAACATAACACTATGGACAATGACAACTCTCTACATCCTGAAAGCATGGACATAGTCGGAAAATATTACGCATGAAAAAAATACCCGCTAGATTGACACACCTAAGCAAAAATAAGGGAATCCCGACGAACCAAAAGGGTTCGGGAAAAAATTAGGGATACAAAAATGAAAATCTGTACACCCGACAAGTCGAAAACCGGAAGGGCGGCTTGGGCAAAAAAGGGTATCCCGGTGGACTGAAAACCCGAAAGGGAGGTTGTTGTACCCCAAAATTTTCCCTCCCATTTCCTCAACATTTTCTCATCACAAGACCCTTGAAGATCAAGATCTAGTTAGGGTTTCCTCTGCTCAAGACTTCTCCTTGCACTGTGGACTCAAATTAGGGTTTGTGTTTGCCCAAGGATGTTTTGACCTAAAATGCCTAAGATGACTTTCATGTTTCATGTTGGACTCCCAAGTTTACCCATACCAAGTTTCAAGTCCTGATTCCAAGTTTTGCCCAGTCAATTGGACAGTTGACCTAGAAATCAGCTGTATTGGGGAAAAAGTCAACTGTGGCCAATTGACAGTCAAACCTCATGAAAATTGACCCACATCAACATATTGAACTCATATGGACCATTTGATCAAGTTTGGATCACATTTCTCCAAGAAATTTGATCAGATCACCAAAAGGGCAAAATGGTCATTTTTAGGGTTTTGACTGCACAAAGGCAATTTTTGACTGTTTGACCTAGCCAATGGCAAACCAAGCTCACATATGGACTCAAGGACCCCATGGAATTATCTTGACATGTTCATCAAGCTCAAAAGATCCCAAGTACACAAGATTGACAGTTGAATTTCCCAGTCAATTGATCAATTTTGACTGTACACTGAAAAGTCAAACTTTGACTTTTTGGTCAAAATCAAGAGTCAAGATTCATTTTTCATCAAAATATGCCAAATCATGAAACTTGTTCACCAAGAAATCACAAAATGCAAATTAGGGTTAGAAAATGGAATTTTTCATAACTTAGAATTTTTCTAAGTTATGAAAAACCCTAATTTTTTCCCAACTTTGCCCCATCTTTTCAGCAAGATCCATTTGGATTCAAACAAAAGTCAAAACATGAAAGTTGTAGCTTGTTGCATAATCTACAACTTTGGTCACAAAGTTTTCTCATTTGAAGCTTGTATCTCAAGTTACAATTTTTTGAATAAGGGCACTAAACCATTTTAACTTAGTGGAATTTTAACCTATTTTGACAAGGTTTTCTACCCCACTTCAAGGCCACTTTTCATACCCTTCCACTTGGAATTTCAATTTGCATTTCAAATATGGATTGTAGTACACATTCCAAGCTTTCCAAAATGTCCAAGAACTCATCAAACAACCTCATAACTTGAGAGATTCGAATTTCACAAGTTGGCAAAAATTCACTTTTGTTCTTCATCAAAGCATGTCCATAACTTTGCAAGTTTGAACTCAGCTTGCTTTATGCTTGATTACAGGTCCTTGAACCATTCCATACTCAATAATTTAATGCATATTCAATGTGTTAAAGTGTTGTTCTTTGAGTGCAAGCATTGTATGCAAGATTAATCCTAAACTAGATAAAGTGAACTTTCCATTTTTGAAAAGATTAGCTTTATGTCCAATTGCAAATCAAGAAAGTACATGGAAAATCTGCTTGGCACAAGATTATGTGCATAACACACTGATCAAGAGAGGATTATGCAGCACATTAGGGGGGCCTCTACTGACCTAGAAAGCCAATTTGCATTTGTTTGCTTCAAATTCAAGAAAAGTCCATAACTTATCCCAACTCTCTCTTCAGCATAGAAACACAAGAACAAAGTTATCAAACATCTTCCATAGAACCTAACCAAGCCAAGACACGACCCTTGCACCTCCAAAACACCCTCCATCTCAGAATCATCCTCAAACTGCAAAAACAGAGTTGCCTCTGCAGTTTGATTTCCAACTCCCATTTCCCTCGAGCATTCTTACCAAAATCAATCCATACACATTCCCTAGCATATAGGCAAGCTAACCATGATCTAAAACCTGACCTGTAATCCCTCTAACAGCTTCCACCATTTTCATTTTTTCCTTTTGCAGGTGAAGTTCTATAGCTTGATACAAGAAGTTACAAGACAAAGTAAGCATTGAAAAAGCATCCCTGGACCTCAAGGAAGCTTTTCCAATCATTACCTTGCACTAGAAGTTCCTCATTCTCCAGATAGAAGTTCAGCTGCACAGGTAAAACTTTGAACTCGTATCTCTCTTATCATGCATCTTTAGTCTTAAGTTTGTGAAGAAACAAGGTTCTACTCATAGCCCTGAGCATGTACATATCTTTACATTTCATTTCTTTTGCCTGAGTAGAGAGAATTTGTAGTTTGAAAATGGCAGAAAAACTAGGTTAGGATTTGGGGGAGGAGAAATTCTCCCTCATCTTAGAGAGTTAGGTCAAGTTCCATACATGGTTAGAACCGTCTCTTCATGCTGAACATTTGTTGTGTTATGAGTTTTTGCTGAAAAGCCAGGAATCGAGAGTTGGACATTGAAGAACAGGGGCGCGCGTTTTTTTTAATTTTGTTGCTGGAGGTTGAAGACAGTGTTCTTTGGGCTGGGCCTGTATATCTTTTCTTATTCACACCACTTAATTGCTATTACACCCCCTGAGCCCATTTGCTTTATTTTTATTCTTTTTTGACTTTTTCTTTTTTTGTTTGACTTGTTTATTTTTTCTCAGCATATTAAAATTTTGAAAATATTTTTCTCATCATTTTTTGATTTTATTTGGTTTTTATTTGATTTTTCTTTTGATTTGTATATGAATAGATATATATATTTATTTAGAATAAAAATAGAAAAAATATGTAAAAAATACTCCTATTTTTATTTTTATGTTATATAACCTTCTGAAAATATTTCACATAAAAAAAAATACTTTTTTTTATTTATTTTATTAAATATTAAATATTTTGCACATAATGTATATTAAAAACTTAATATAATATATATATGTTTATTAATATATTTAGGTTAGAATATAAAAATATTTGAATTTTTTCATTTTTATTAATATTTGATACAAAAAAATACTTTTTCATAATATACTTCATTATTTTTATTTTTGTACATAATAAATAAATGTTTGTATTAAATTAAACAATAAATACATTTTTCCTAATAAAATTAGGGTTTTTGCCCTAAATTCAAAATACTCCAAAAAATAATATAATTTTTATTTTCTTTTCTCTTTTACATAAATAATATTTTTTCATACATATACCAAACATTTCTTTTGCATCTTGCATTCTTATTTAATTTTTGTACATTGATTAAATTGCAAATATTCAAATTGATGTAATAATTTTAGGCTTAAATTACTTGTCAATATCCCCATTTGAACCTTTGTACCCCCCTTCCCATATTTGGTTTTGTAATAGCTTAGTAAATTTATTTTCGCACTTTATACGCTTTCTAATGATAACATGTTAGAATTAGGGTTTGTATGCGAAAAAACGATAAAAAATAGTTATGACCTAATCTCAAGATAAACAAGCATGAAAATGGACACACAAATCACACTTGCACCCCTAGGGTACTCCACTTTGTTGCCTTCAAATAAATGGACCATATTGTATGTTGAACTTCTTTGGGCAAAGCAAACAATTTGAATGATCATAGTCCCTCGATAAAACTTTTCAAAACAAACAAAAACAAATGATCAAGTCCCTTAAAGAAAATTGCCCAAAGACATTTAACGCCGTTGCAATTATGGTCTAAACGATGACCCGCGCCTGTCCCTTTCACATCCTAACATAAGGTTGTCCACCAAATTCAATGGTGGAACAAACTTGTTAAAAGGGTTAAGACATAGCAATAATCTTTTGAGAAATTTAGGAGTAGATAAACTCTTAGTTACTTGAATCAAACTTGCAAAACAAAACACTTGCCTAATTTCAAAACCACACCTCACTACACTATCAAAATAACTTTCAAAACAAACTTTCAAAAAACAAATGAAAACCTTTTCAAAAGACATACATCTTTGTATACATCCCCACATGGATCATTACAAGGGTTGCCACCACATTGGCCTCTTTTCAAAACATTTTCAAACCCACATACTCAAGCACCATTTCAAACAATTGAAAACAAAAGGCAAGTGATCTAAGCAAGTAACTAAGAGCCCATGGATAACCATGGATAGAAAGGGTGCTAATACCTTCCCTTTCTATAATCTACTCCCCGAACCCAAGAAAACATCTCAAAAGGTTTTTGCTGTGCTTTTTAACCTTTCCTTAGGATAAAACAAAAAGTCGGTGGCGACTCTTGCTAACCGCAACATTTGCGAAAACAAACGCAAAACCTCAAGTCAGTTCTCCCACCGTATCACAGAGGTCCAGGAAAAAGTTAGGGATTTAAAACGTACGACTATGTCCCGTCACCTGTCTATCAGTGGAAGACTTATACCTTGATTAGAATTCAGCAAGAGCACCAGAATCGAGAAACGGTTCAGATACGCTCCAGATACGGATGCCATTCTGATACTCATTCAGATTCTGCTCTCTGATATAGTTCAGATATACTCCAGATACGGATGCCATTCTGATACTCATTCAGATTCAACTTTCAGATACAGTTCAGACACGCTCCAGATGTAATGCCATCATGATACTCATTCAGATTCAGCTTTCAGATACAGTTTAGATACGCTCCAGATACGGATGCCATTTTGATACTCATTCAGATTCAGCTTTCAGATACAGTTCAGATATGCTCCAGATACGGATGTCATTCTGATAATCATTCAGATTCATCTTTCAGATATAGTTCAGATACGCTTCAGATACGGATGCCATTCTGATACTCATTCAGATACAGTTCAGATACAGTTCAGATACGCCCCAGACACGGATGCCATTCTGATACTCATTCAGATTCACCTTTCAGATACAGTTAAGATACGCTCCAGATACGGATGCCATTCTGATACTCATTCAGATTCATCTTTCAGATACAGTTCAGATATGCTCCAGATACGGATGCCATTCTGATACTCAATCAGATTCAGCTTTCAGATACAGTTTAGATACGCTCTAGATATGGATGCCATTCTGATACTCATTCAGATTCAGTTTTCAGATACAGTTCAGATATGATCCAGATACGGATGTCATTCTGATACTCATTCAGATTCAGCTTTTAGATACAGTTCAGATACGCTCCAGATACGGATGCCATTCTGATACTCATTCAGATTCATCTTTCAGATACAGTTCAGATACGCTCCAGATACAGATGCCTTTCTGATACTCATTCAGATTCATCTTTCAGATACAGTTCAGATATGCTCCAGATACGAATGCCATTATGATACTCATTCAGATTCTGCTTTCAGATACAGTTCAGATACGCTCCAGATACAGATGCCATTCTGATACTCATTCAGATTCAGCTTTCAGATACGGTTCAGATATGATCCAGATGGAGATTTCATTCTGCTACTTATTCAAGATTTTTATACATCAAGAAATGGTTCAGATATGATCTAGATACGGATGTCATTCTGACACTCATTCAACATATGTTTCAAGTAAAGTTCAGATACGATCCAGAGACGGATGTCACTCTGACACTCATTCAACACATGTTTCAAGTACAGTTCAGATACGATCCAGAAACGGATGTCATCCTAGCACTCATTAAATACATGTTCAAGTACAAACACGACATAACTCCATCCACAAAATCTCCGCATGTACTTTTTCCATCATGGTACAAGGGGCAGAGACAGTTGGAAGCAAAGTCACTATCACATACAATCCAGTGATACCTATATTCCCCACAGAGCTGAGACAACCAAGATCCGACCTCTGTATCCCTAAGCAGGAATTCCTTCCCCAGCAGGTTCATTCAGAAAGCTAATGCCTGCATTCCCCAGCCGAGCTTTATAACCATAAATAATTTATAAAGTTTTTTCTCCCGAGCAAAGTTTATTTCTTTGACGGTGGAAGCTCGATCTCCAACAAAGCTCTTCTCTCCAGCAATGGAAGTTCATCCCCAGCTGAGTTTATTTCTCCAAATCAGTAGATCTTCCAACAGAGTATCTCTCTTCCCTACAAAGTCATTCCCCCGCAGGATTATTCTCAGACAGAGTCTCCTTCGGCAGAATGTTCTCAAGCAAAATGGATGTAAATCCCCAGCTAATCATCTTCGGTCACTATCCCCAGCAGAAACGAAGAACTCAACTCCTTATACACTCCAGCAGCAGTCCAGGATTTATTTTCCCCAGGTAGAGAATATCACAATAGCATTGCATATCCATACATCATGGCATGTGCTTACATATTATACAACACGATCTCATTTATTTTGAGAACATCATTACTCAATACATTTCATACATCATGACATTACATACGACTAACTCTTTACCTTTCAGGGAAAGATGCAATCAAGTTCTCACGAGTTCTCTCTGGTTCAGTCAAACTGGCACTAAGGTTTCTATTCTGGTTGAAGATGCTCTAAGACTTTCGTCTGGGTCAGCCGAATCGCCGTTAAGATTCCCCTGATTTCTATGCCAGACAAAGTTAATCCGAGACCTCTCCCGGGATCAGTCAAATCGATACTAATATTTCTCTCCTAGTTGAAGTTCTCACAAGTTTCCCCTAGTTCAGTCAAATCAACAACAAGATTTCTATTCCAGTTCAAAGGCTATGAAGCCCGGAAACTGACCGGATAATAGTCAACCAAATTACTGAAGCCTGGGACATGACCAGATATTAGTATGAGGTACTGCGAAGCTTGGAATTCGACCAGATAGCAGTTTACTCGGCCAATTACTATGAAGCCTGGAAACGACCGGATGTTAGTATGCCTTAAATTCAAGTTGAAACCCGGATGCGACCGAATAACCACTTAATTCCTTCTGAAGCCTAGAACACGACCAGATAACAGTTTTTGAGATTGCAAATCCTGGAGCATGACCATATAGCAAGTTTAATCTCATCTCCTCGGTAAGCCACTGCGAAACCTGGAGCACGACCAGATAGCAGTTAATCTTATTATCCTCAGCAAGTCACTGTAAAGCTTGGAGCACGACCAAATAGCAGTTCACTTTCACCTCCTCCACTAAGAGAAGATTCCCCAATAGATTAATGGACAACTGAAGCTTCTAAAATTCTATTTCTCCCAAGACAGAGACCAATATTCCTCAGCAGATTCCTCCTCAACGACAACAACATGAATTCTCATCAAAGAAATATCTCGGGAAATCAACATCCTCTAGATGGCATCCTTAAGCCCATCTCCGATGATTCTCTGTCATATCTTCCGGATGGCATCTTTAAGCCCATCTCCGGTGACCTTCCGTCATCTCCTCCAAATGGCATCTGTAAGCCCATTCCCGATACTACCTACACAGTCCAGCACCATCTCATACGAGTGAAAATTTCTGGGCACTCTAGTGTTCAATCATCTTCCACCTTCAGATTACGAAAGGCAAATAGGCAATCTACATCCTCAGGTTTAAGAAGATTGAACAGGGGCAGCTGTTCTACACCAAAATTTACCCTCTTTATTTCGACCTTTTGGCTTACATTTCATTATTACATACACGCATATCATTGGTTTTATGGTTATGGAATCAAGGTATATTTATCAAGCTTCTTCAGGTTATAAATGATGTTTATTTCTCCAATGGATGTTCTCAGAGTATTTTTCATGCTGAAGACCGGTTCGCTGTTTTGCAACGATTCGGGGTTCAAAGATTCACAAGTCCAACCCGACGCGTCATATTCAGGTGTTCTTTCGCCAAGATATCTCTGATAACATATTCTTAAATTTAGGTTCGGCTCAAGAGTCAATTCTTTAAAGAAGGTCTCCAAATGTGTGAGTTTTCCCAAAGAAACGTGGTGAAAAAGTGTGCTGAAAGTGCAGTTTTTACGCACTAAAAAATTCATAACTTGAAGATCGTGGCTTGTTTTGAATCTATTCCGGTGGCTAAAACTCCGTCTTGATGTCATCTACGTTTTCATCTCTCACGAATGGAAGCCAATTTCGAGCTGAAGGTCTTCAAAAATACGGATTTATCAAGTATTTTCGTACAAAAATTTGTGACAGAAATTTATTTGCATCATGTTCATAAAATCATAACTTGGTCAATTTTCGTCGTATCAAGCTGGTTCTGGCGCCAAAATTTCAAAATTTGAGTTGGCTAAATTTTCACAGAAGGAATCAAGTTCGAACGGTATCTAAAAGACCTCCATTTTTTGCTCAGAGTGCGCGTGACACGCCGAAATTCCTAAATGCTGAATATCATTTCATCTGGGTCGAAACTTCGAAAATTCATAACTCGGTCAATTTTTATCAGACCTGACCCATATTTTTATCCAAGGTCACTGACTCAGAGATCTACAACTTTTCTTCAAAAGTTGAGACCGGGTTATGCTTCGATCAATACAAATTTCTTATTGAAGAACGTGTCAGAGTTAACACTGGAGCCTAAAATAAGTTTATCTGAGGTGAAACTTCAAAAATTCATAACTAATTCACCGCTTATCGGATTGAGCTCATTTTCGGACAGGAGTTAGTTCTCGATGTCGGATACATTTTGTTTTCATATTTCAACTTAAAAAATTGCACTTAAGCCCCTACGATTTAGTCTAGAACGTGACAGACTCAAGTGAATAAAAATCTGCACTATTGCTTGTGGTTATTGGAGGCCCAATTGCACATTCAAAGCCCATTTTTTTCTATAATTTCCATTATATAATCTCATTCTTTTCACACGACAAAACAAAAAAAGACTTTTTCCATAACCCTGTCAAAATATCAAATTCTTTCAAAAACCCTAAAAATCTTGAAATCTTTGTCACAAACCCCCAACAAACCCTCATCTCACTACAAACAAGTCATCCTTGTCACAAATCCATATCTCACTACTTCTCCAGTAAGGGTATGACTGGTTTGATCTCCATGATCAAAAGGATATAGAAACACTCATACATGACATATCGGTTTTAACATTAAAAAATTTTCATATATTTATTTTCTTTGTATTTCATGATATAATAACTTATTTAATATGCTCATGAGATTCAACACTGCAGATTTAGACATGGTCCCATGCAGGTTTATCCCAAAGCGCTGAGTCCTAAATAGAACAACCACCAATACATGACTCATGGCAAGGCAGACATCCTGAGGAGGCTAAGGGCGTGAGTTCAACACTCACCCCTATTGGTTTTGGCTTTCTTCCTTTCTATTTATTCTTTTACCTATTTTCATTCTTTCTGTTTAAAACATTTTTCATAAAACTTAACAATTTTCACAAACCTTTGATTTTTCATAATAAACTCGAATAATTAATTTTAAGGTTTTTTAATCTAATTTTAAGTTTTAAATTAATTTTTGGTTCAACACCCACCACTGACAATATGTATAATTTTGCTTATTTTTAACCCTTTTTGCCTCATTTCTTTCTCTTTAATATCTTCCTTAAAAATCCTAAATTTATATAAACTCTAATTTTATTTAAATCAAAAATCCTATTAATTGGCAAACTTAACTTTTTTTACAAACCCTAATTAATTTAGGTTTTCATTTTTTTTATTATTATTAACTTTTTTTATTAACTCTTTAATTTAATTAATTATTTTTTTCTGCAAATTAGGAAAACAATTAGGTTTTAGATTTTTTTTTGTAATTAACCCTTTAATTAACCATTTTTTTAACAAATTAGGATTAGGTTTTTGTTTTAGTTAGTAACTGAATTTTTGTATTTTTTCATTTATTAATAAATTAAGTTAATTAACTTCTTTTTTTATGTTAAAATTAGTTAGATTTAGGTTTTTTAATTAACTTAAAATTATTTTCTACAAAAAACACCAAAAACATTAACTTAAAATTTTAGGTTTTAATTTTTCCTTAATTTCTTTTTATTTATTCTTTTACATTTTAATTTCTAGGAAAATTGTATAGGTCGCATTATCAATGTAATAGCGTAGATTTATCTTTTCTCGTATTTTTTTTCTAATTATGTAATTGCTTCCGGGATGTAATAGTTTTAGGATTTCTTTTCCGCACTCTTTATTATTATGTAACTGCCCCAAAGCTCTGTAATAGCCTAGGTTTACATTTCCGCCTTTACCTTCTGATACTATATTTTATGCAACGCTTAGACTAATAGGATTGTATGGAAAGACCGATAAACTAATTAAACATAGCATCACTTAATTACAAGATAAATATCTGAAAACAAACACTGCTGCACACTTGCACCCCTAGGGTATACCTCACTTGGTTGCCTCGGAAACAATGGCCATGTCCCTCGAACGTAGGGATATCTTAGCAAAAGACCCTCAATCTAAAAATCATCATAAAGATCATAGTCCCTTAATGTCCCTCGAGTTGCCTACGAGAAATGATCTTGTCCCTCGATGTTGCCTACAAATATATGATGACAGTCCCTTCGAAATGCTAAGGTATCCTTACATGTTGCCTTCAATGACCATTACATCCCTTTCGATAGTCCCTCAAACATCTAACGACTAGGGTTACCTACTCACTAATAGTAGGATAACGCGGTCTAAAGGAAACGAGAAAACGAACAACCTTTTTCGAGTAGGTAGAAAATCTTAAGTACTTGCTCAAAACAATAAAAACTCTTTCACAGCAACACTTTCCAAACAAAGTTTTCAAAAACAACTTTGTAACACTCTTGAGGACAGAAACAAGGGTTAAAACGAAGTAAAACAAAAATTTTCAAAACAAGCACACACAAGCAATTTCAAAATGAGCAAGTACCTAAGAGCCTGTGGAAAACCACGAATAGAAAGGGTGCTAACACCTTCCCTTTCTATAATCTACCCCCCGTATTCAAAAACATTCTCGAAAAAGGTTTTTTCTGTTCTTTTTCCTTTTCCTGATTGGATAAAATTAAAGTCGATGGTGACTCTTGCTTACCGCGACATTTTGCGAACAAAAAACATAAACCAGTATTAACATTCGGTTTTGCCACCGTATCACAACTTGCAACTTCAAATTCTGTAAATACAATGAATTGACTTGATTATAAAAAATAGGGGTTACTCCCTATTTATGGATTTAGTTTAGCTTGCTCCCTAAACCAAATCCTGAAACTATAAAAGCCCGAAAATACCTATTTTGGAACTAAATCAAGTTTATTTATTTTAGATCTAAATCAAATATATCTAAATCTAAACAAATCTAAATCTAAAACTAAATCAAATCTGTGTGCAGCCTGCTTCGATACACAAGCTCTTCGACTGTGCAATGGTTTCCATCGAGCAACCTGCTTCGACAATCTCTAACCCTTTGACACACACTTAGTTTCGACACTATGAATTACAATTTGACAATATGTTGTGTTATCAATTGTAATATGATCTCTTTCAAATATTAATCATTTGAAAGTTTTTTTATAGATTCTATTCTTATACTAAGATTTTTATTGTTTTAGTTTGATGATGTTATCTTCTCATTTAAGTTAGATGGTGTCACATGGTAAAATATTAATGAAAAATATTCATTATACCGCTCAATAATTTTACCTACCACAAAATTTTTAAAATTTTCAATTTTGATCTTCTTTAAAAAAGATTCTTTTAAATGTTGGTAATATAGTAAGTGTGAGAAATAATATCATATTATATATGAATGTTGTGACTTCAGCATTTATAAATGAGACAATTTACTCTCCTATCATCTTAAAGTTTTAGGTAGATAAATGTATGTCTCCCACAAAGGTGTGTTGCTCAGATAGAAAAATCACAAAGTAAGAATGCTTTTCGCTCGACCCTTCTCTAATTATTGCACTAACAAAAAGAGATTTCTAATAATTCATTTTCATGTTTTAAAGTAAAATATATTAAATAATAATGGTTATTTAATAAGATTTTTCAAAACTTTCACAAACTTCTTGATCATTCCAAAAATAGAGGGTGTTATTTTGTTGAGATTTTTTAAAAATCTTAAAAAAATTATTTAGCAACGATTTTTTCAATTTGTCCATTTTTTGTGTTCTAGTTTTTTTTTAAAAGAACTTTTCAAAAATTTTAAAACATGAGAAATGAACGACCTAAAGGATCATTTTTATTTTAGATTAGACAAACGATCTAATAATCCTGAGTTTCATACATTTAAGAATGACGAATAAATAAACCATCACTAAGGGGCAACACACTAGAGCCAGACACTCACTTATCTTAGCCATTGAAATTGATCCAATTGTTTCCCATATTCCATGTCTCACTCATCAGGTGTGATTCTAACTATTGTCCATATATAGGTGTGATTTTTCCATACCAAAGTATATTGCACTCTTTCATACAAGTTATACTTCTCTTACCTCACCAACTTGGACATTGGAGTATTAACTTTGTAGGTATCTTTTTCATCTATTGAAGATTCTCACTGTTGTACCTGTGAGAGATTCCATGTCCGACTTTATCAACACATCATTATTTTCCTAGATTCTGTTCAATATAACCAAATCAGAGTATTCAGGATTTTCTTCGAAGGGGGAAGCTCATACGACATCATGTACGACAATCTCTTCGAATATCTAGAGTTGGAAAGAGGGAGATAGTCACCTTATGTAGGCACCCGTGTGCAAGTGCTCAATGACTTTGTAACACACCTTGTGGCCCCATGAAAAATTGTTGACAATTGTATCATAGAAAAACCATTTTGTTGGTCTTGGGACTTCACTTACAAGAGGGGGTGAGTTGTATGGTTTAGAAAAAAATGATTTTGAAAATATTTGGGAAATAAAATCAAATTTTAAAAATATTTTTGAAAACTTAGTAGCAGAAAATAAAAAGCAGGAAATAAGTTGCAAAAGTTAAAAGAGTTAAAGGAAAATAGGAACATCGAGAATTATAGAGGTTCGATCAAATCAAAATGACCTATACTCTCACCAGGAATTGATCTTGAGGGTTTCTAATAAATATTGATAGCTTTTAGTAGGAAAGACTCACGAACCCACTTATAAAAGGAAATGATGGTTGACCTTCAAACAAATAATATAAGACTCCGGAATATGGCAGTTCAAGTCTTCTCTTCCAAACAATATGAAATTTTATTTCTCAAGGGATAAATGTTGGACCACACGTCTGATATAACTTGTCCAACTTGTTAAACCATATTTAACACAATATGAAAACCACAAAAACTAAAGGTAAAAGCAATAAATAACATAATAGAATTGGTAACTCAGTTCAGTGCAAACCACACCTACATCTGGGGGCATCCAATCCAAGAAAGGAAATTCATTCTTCTATAGAATTAGTACAAAGTGTTTTAGATGAACAAGACCCTTGTTCAATGTATCTCTTCTTAAATATACCCTAGTGTATTTATATTTAGTACCCCCCCTAAATATATGAACCCTCTCTTACTTTCTCTCAATCATTAATCTCAAGTAATCAACTTCAATAAACAACTTAGAGAATATTGAATTACAACTCAACTAAACAAACTAACTACATTGCCTTATGATATGAATGAAGCAATATAATGGTGTACAATAAATACAAACAAAAGACTCAAATAAACCCTAGCACAAAGATAAGAACACACTCAATGATGAGTTAAGAGTATCCTTAAATAGAAATGCAATTCTGGGTTATTTCTCCTTAGATATTTGGTTTGATTTCGTCCAGAAATATAACCGATACAATTGTATTTGATTTATTCCAAAAAAAGTCTCCAACAAAATATATGATTGGTTTTTAATTCAAATTCAAATTTAAATATCCATTTAAATTAATGTGATCTTCAAACAAATGTCAAACAAATCACACACATATTGCTAAATAATTTGCAATAAATCTAATTAGAAAATTATGCGTAGAACACCTACGACATTGGCCTATTGACAAAGGCTTGATGTTGCACACATGTCGGGACTTCTGTTCCCATATGTGTCCTTCTGTTCCCATATGTGTCATTCTTCACATAAGAAACTTGAACAAACCATGTTGTTTTTCATAATGCAGTCAATCCAAAAGGAACAACAATCTCCCTCTTTGGCAAATTTTGGAAAAAAATTCTTTAAAAACATACAAGATGTGTAACATAAGTTGAGCATTAAGTACATGATAAGTGCAAAATTGTAGTTGTTATGTATATATTTTTTGTTGCACTTATCGACTCTTTGTTTTTAATATCGGTTGAATAACCCTGCTTTTTTATTGTAAATACGTTTAATTATGTTTTGTATACATATTGTGTCGGTTGATTAGTTTTGTATATGTTTTGTAGGTATTTGAACATGGTTGGAGCAATGAGGAATATAAGCTCCAAGATGCATTTTTGGATCAATAAAGGAATAAGGAAAAAGATTGGAGCCATTGAAAGTTATGCAGGAAAGCAACATAAGTTGTTGGGCTGTCATGGATCGCTGGGTGATAGAAGTCGTTGTCGGGTGAAATTTGAAGGCCATTTTTGATGATTGCCTCTGCCTTGCTTCGATGTTGTGTCGCCAGGCGAGGAATAAAGGTGTCGTAGGGAGAAGCTTTCTGTCTCCGGATGACGGGGGATAATTTTGACCTATTGAGGACGTGGCTTATTCTGTGCCAAGTGAATAAGAGACGTTTTCGGGCGACACTTTTATGTCGCCCGGGCGATTCTCGAGGAACACATTTTCTTTATACTTTAATTTTGTTTCATTTTGGGTGAATGGTTTTGGGGGGGTGAATTTTTGTTTTCCCAACTCCATCAACCTCATTTTTGTAGTGGATTAGCTTAGATAACAACACTAGGTCTTTGCTTATGGATGATTGGAGGTGTATTTCTCATTAATCAGTGCTGACAAACCAGAATATTTTGGGTTTATCTCTTCTCCTCTCTATGTACTTCTCTTTTGTTGGGTTTTGTATGTATTTTACTTTGAAATTATGTATATTTGTCGCCCATGGCGTTATATTAACCTTGCTTTACAAATCTTTGTAGATTGTTATCTTGGATTTTTACTTTGTGCTAGGGATTTGAGTTGTTATAGACATATACTACTTAGATTCTTATCTAGGATGATTATCTGTTAGTTTCTGAACCCTAGAGATAGATTCAGAGTTGACATCTACTTAGGTATTAAAGCTTAATGCCTCTGTGTGGTTGTGCTATGCTGAGAGATCATCAATGTGATTACATAGTTGTCTTATGTCTTGTTGAGGAGGTAGATATATCATTTCCTTGGTGATACAGTCGGTATCTCAATTTGGGTTAAAAATGACTTAGGTTGTGAGTGATACGTAGTGACATTGATAAGCATTGTTAGGTTGAATGTAACTGGTCAATAGATTTAAGTCTATGATTAGTAAAATATATGCAGGCTTGATAAGTTCTTCCTAAGTTTTTTTGTGTTTACATTTGTTTTATGTTAATACTTTTATTTTCAACCCATTTATCCTCAAACTCATTAACGAATGATTTGTCTAACGGTGATTCAATAACCAATCTCTGTGGAAACGATATGATATAACCTATATCACTCAATAAATTAATAGCTTACTTTTTTCTTGCCGCTATACCTCTGCAATAGCACACCACACACAACCACATAGAGAAAAAAAATCAGTAGCAACTGAAATCATAGTAGCAGTAGCATACATCAGTAGCATAGTTAGAAATCATGAGGTTGATACACAATAAATGCCCCATAACACTCAATCATGCAATCACAAAGTCAATCGTCTATGAACACACATTTAATAGTCACAATAGTTAATGTCATAAGATAATACTAACATAGAAAGATATCAGCACACATAGTTTAGGCCCAGTTGCCAAGTTAGATGCTTCAACATGTGTGCACCCCCTTAGAATAGTTAGTACATCACATCACAATCAACAGTATATCAACATAACTTAGAACTCATACATCACTCATCAGTAGTTAGTAGTCAAAATACACTACCCCTACACACCATTTCTTCCCCTTTTTGCCATGATTTAGCAAAGATGTTCCTCAGAAAAATCATTGAGTCAGCACAAAGGTCAGTATGTCAGCTGATACACACACTAAATTAGGAGTAGATAAGCATCAACCAATATGATAATAAATGTTAAACAAGATGCTAGAGAATTAAAACAATTATTGGTTACAAAAACCATAAGGTTGTCAAGCCATTACAACTCCATAATAAGGAGACAAAATATGCCTAAATACAAGGGTAAAAAAGAGAACTTAAAGAAAACAAAAAAAAACTGACGCTAACTAGCACCCAACCACACCAAACATCACATGTCCTACCAGACGTCTGGTGAATCCTAATTGACTTAGAATAATTTAATCTTTAGAAACTTCCTCCTCCTCTTCACTATCTGCTTTTTTTTCTTCTTCACCTTCCTTCTCATTAGTCATCAAATTGATCAATTCGTCCACCTACTTCTTCCTGATGGTGCTTGCAGTTATAGTTGATTTCAGAGTCTTGGACATTTCCATCAGTTTATGTAACACGTCATTTTTAGTGGCTTTGGAGACAAAAGAAGAATTTACATTTGTATATTGTTCTTGGTTTCTTGGCACTATAATGTCTGGGACATGTGTTCCAATAAACAACATGTAGTCAAGAGTCAGTGGCCATGACTTCTTGTTCTTAATTTCTTCAGCATGCACAATATTGGGATGTTGGTCAATATGATCCTAGTGATTAAATAAGAAAAATCTATTGGATGTTTTACAACATGTGAGTCAACATGTTTCATGGTCTGGTTAACTACATATTCTTGAAAGTTCAGTTTAGACTTGGTCCCAATTTGAAAGATCAGCTTGGCCAAGACATAGGATATGCCTGACCTATGATTAGTGGGTCCCCAATTTGTTGCACATATCTTGTTCATTATATCATACGTCACACTTAGACTACCGGAAGGTATTAATCATTTCTTTGGCCATTGTTTAATTTGCTTTGCAGTTATTCTTATAGTTATCTTGTCCACTGATGGAACATCATCATCCTCTGCAGTCTTGCTTCTTCCCAGGAGCTCATTTATTCTATCAAGAGATAAATTCACACAAAAACCCTTTGCATACACCTTCTTAAATTCTTTGATACTCTTAATATTGCATTCATTGAGAAAGTTAACAATGAACTCCATAACTAATTTTTCATAGCAAGGTTCAATGTCCGAAACAATTTTCATTAATCTTACATACTTTAGTAGATGCGTTATTTCATGACACTCAAAATTATCTTTGGTCAGCTACCTTTTCTGGGAAAATCTTCTCTGGACCGTAAACTTCCACTTCTACAAATTGCCTTCTGAGTGAAATGACACATTGTCCAAATGGGCAACAGGAATATTGATAGGAACTTTTTTTACTCTAATATTTGTCCTAGAAGAAGGCACGATGTATAAGACATCTGATTCAACATATGTCTCTGAGTCACTTTATGATTCAAGTTTCCTCTTAAGGGAGTTTCTCCCAATAGCCTTTTCTTATACTCTCTTCTTCTTTTTCCAGAGGATTTGTCCTAGGTGTTTTTTGCTTCACATTTTTCATAGAAGGCCTTAGAGTATTAACTTTATTATCTTTATTTTTAGCTTTCATAACTATAGACCTATCTAAGCTTTTCAAAACAGTCAGAGTTGGTTCTTGAACAAACCTTATCTTCAATAATCTTTTTCATGATGTTTGAAATGGGAATGTCATCATCCTCATGACCTTCTTCATTCCTTTTACTATAAATGTAAGCCTCTTCATTTTGAGGATTCCCATTTCTCAAATCTTCAGAAGAATCATTAATTTTATCCAATATCATGTTCACATAAGGATTAAAAACAAATATTCACAGCTGACTCAGTAGGGGGTTCAGCCAGTGGTTCAGTAGATGTTGGAACAAATGCTTCAACATTTGGTTCAACATGTGAATCAACATATGATTCAACATGTGGTTCCTTAGAAATGGTATCCGTGTGAGCAGTATTTTTCCCAGTGGAATTGGACACAACTTCCTTATTGACATGCATACATTCAGAACTATCATGAATACATATAGATGGTTTCTTTCTAGAAGTAATAACATTTTCAGCAGATTTCTTCTCTATGGTGGCAATGCTCTTTGTTCGTCTTGATGAAATATCAATTGAAGAAACCATACTTATAGGTTTTTGGTTTTAAAACATGATAGGTTCATCATCATTTTTACCGGATTCATAAACCATAGTTTTCTTGGTTGTTTCTTTCTCCCCCATTTTAACCCTTATCATCAATATGCATTAGTGACTGACTTAGGTTTAGTAGTTTTAGCATAAGTGGGTTTTTGGATTATTTTGAAACTGGTTTGAAAGAAATGAAGATGAATAACTATGCTAGAACAATATATATATATATATATATATATATATATATATATATATATATATATATATATATATATATATATATAGAGAGAGAGAGAGAGAGAGAGAGAGAGAGAGAGTGAGAGAGAGTGTGTGTGTGTGTGTGTGTATGTGTATGTGTGTGTGTGTGTGTGTGTGTGAGAGAGAGAGAGAGAGAGAGAGAGAGAGAGAGAGAGAGAGAGAGAGAGAGAGAGAGAGAGACCAATAACTCTTTAGGAGTAGAAATGGAGAAGTTTTGAAAATTCACTAAAATAGGAATGATATGCCTTATTTCTTATGTAGCAATGATAGTAGGAGAGAGAAACTTTCCTTTGCTTTAACTTCTCATCCATGCAAAAACCAATATTGCCTTTTAGCCTTTAAAATTCAACTTTATTTATGTACTTTCTTTGAAAAAGAAACATATTATCTTCATTTTTAATTTGATTACCAAGATAATAATTGAACTTTCCATCTAGACTTTTCTTAATTTCAAAATGCACAAGTTGGACACAATGTTCCAATATCTTGTCTAACGTTTTACCAATCCAACAGTTATAAATAAGTTTTCCTTTATCAGTTCTTACATATAGAGTTTTATTTATTCTACCCATGCCTTTGAATTGTGTGGTTTCAATGAGGTTCAGATGAAGTAACTTCTCTTTTAGGAAAGGTTAGATGTTGGGCCATCTTGTTTATTTGGCGCATTTCACATATTTTGACAACATCTTCAGATATGATCTCCTCCATGATTTTAACCATGGATAAATGCAGATAGATCTACATAAAATTGTTGTCTTTGGATCTTGAACCCTTCATTATCACCTCTTGATCTTGGCTAGAGACAATACATTTATACTTGTTGTAGCTAACATACAGACAATGATCACATAGTTGACTTATGCTAATCAAGTTAGCAGTTAATTATTCTACCAAAAACACATAATCAAGTCAATGGAAGATTTGGATAGACCAGTTTACCTATGCCCTTGCTTTTTCTTCTTACTCTATCACCAAAAGCGACATAGTTACTAGAGTACGACTTTACCTCTTCAAGATAGATTCTCTTATTCAGTCACGTGCCTTGAACATCCACTATCAAAGTACCAATCTTCTCTTTATGAAACTCTAAGATATGTACGAGCTATGAGACAAGTGAAAGTTTCCTTTGGTTCTACACTTTCTTTGCTAGAGTATTCTTCCATTTCTTCCTGTTAAGCCTTAGCTGACTATGAGAATGAGGATAACCATATAGTTTATAGCAAAGAGGTCTAATGTGAGTATATCTACCACAATGGTGACACCTCTAAGATGAGTTCTTGTAGCCTCTTCTATTAGGGTACACATGTTGAGGAAGATTCTGGGACATGTGATCCTTCATAGTAACCTACATTCTTGCATCTCTTCATTATAGTAAGCTCATTCTCCAATGAGTTTTTCAATTTTATTTTATTTTTATGTTTTTATTTATAGTTATTTTTTAGGATACATTAGTTTTTTTAGGAACTTTAGGTAACAAAATTGGTAGGCTAGAACAATATGCAATGATGTTTTTTCGGAACTATTAGGGAACAAATGGGTTGATGCCATTGGAGACCACCGAGAGACACCAGGTTCTAGAGGAGTATTATTAGGAGCCAACTCATGTACACTAGGCTTATTCTAGGGGATACTTGACATGGTTTTATAGAGAGTATCACACCCTATTATGATGTCAGATGCTCCTGGAGAACGACCTAGTCTAGCTAACCAAGAGATACTTAAGGTTCAGGATGAGCAGGAAGAAAGCGCGACAACGGTAAGTCATTGTGTTGCGGAGATGGGTAAAGCAACCATAAAGTCAATACTCTTTAAGGATGGCAATTCCCAGTTATCTCTAGTGGAGCACATAAATTATGAGTTATGGAAAGTCATGCAGTACAGGTGGCGGAGGAGGAAGGAGGTTATACACACCCAGTAGTTTATATTGGGATGTTGTTACACTTGGAATTTTATCCAGAAGAAAGTCAACAAAGAATGTTAGTGAAAAGACAATTGCTGATTAGAAGACATTAATGAAGTGTTTTAAAGAACATTAATAACAAAGCATCAACAAAGCTTATATCATAGTGCCGATGAAAGGAAACTCGGTTGGGAGGAATCTCAGGAATAGATCCATAAGATTCAGATCATTTGGAAACATGTCCAAAATCTTGAAAAGGGAGGTCAACAGAACCTCCATTGCAACCAATATACCAGCCAATTGAACCACGAAAGTTAAAGACTTAGTATTTTTTATAAGTTCAAAAGATCTTTGCAACCAACGTCAATAACACGTTGGACAATTACTCTTAGAAGTTCGTGGGGCAGTTTGAAAGAATTATAATTCAACATGGGTTGTAAACAGAGAAAATTGTGGGTGACACCACTACTACGAAAAATATATTTCGTAAAACAATATTACAACGACCTCCTTGTTAATCATGGTAATGTCTCATTTTTGTTTTTTTTTGTATTTATTAAAATATATTTATCTATGGTCATAGTTAAAACCCGTAGTAAAATGTACACAGAGTTGTAGGGTTCGAATCCCTGCTGATTCAATTTCCCATTTTATCTTCACAAAAGGGAATGTCCTTGTATATCATAGTGGTTCTTTTAGTCAACCGTGGTATAAAGTTCAATCATTTCATCATGGTTCATCTTATCAACCTGGTGAAAGATGATATTTATTTATATATAAGCGAAATTATATGTCACTCAGTACATAACAATCATTTCTCTCAAAAGAAAACCCTAACATTTTTCATTATTCTCTCTCAAAACATAACCCTAACATCTATGTCACTCATATCACCTACGTCAACATTCAAATTCATCTACATAAAACTAATACAACTATGTCATCTTATTCAAACCAATGACTACCTTCAGGTTCGTTCATTAAACTTATGTAGCGATTTCATTTATGTTTCTATTTATCTATTATTGTTTAGTTTTTGTTTCTGCTTATTGTTTATGTTTCAAACCCTCACATATAATGTTTAAATCTTATTTATTATTTTTATTTCGAACCCTTATATTTAATATTCTGACTTGTTTATTTTTCTGTTTATGTCTTTGCTTGTTTTTACTTGTAGATATGGTTGGATAGATGAAAAATTAACAAGGATGAAGCTAATGTGCAGAAGCTCCAAATTCCTAGAGGTAGTAACAACATTCTTTGCTTTAAAAGAAGTTTTTGAAAACTTGCCTTTCTGACATGCTTCTTAAAGATCTTTTGAAGAGAACTTAAGATTAGGAAAGCCTCTGACTAAATTAAGCTTATTTAGCTGAGAAATCCTTCTCATGCTAACATGGCCCAATCGTCTATGCCACGTACATTGCTCTTCATTAACAGACATACGACATTTTGCATTTTTATCTTTAAGATCAGAAAGTATAATCTTATAGATGTTGTTCTTCCTCTTGCCATAGAAAAGGATAGAGCCATCCTTCTGACTAACAACCTTACTGGAGTTTTGATTAAAGATTATATCAAAACCATTGTCATTTAAATTACTTATAGACAATAAATTATGCATTAATCTATCAACAAGCAAAATATTAGTAATAAAAGTGAGAGAATCATTACCAATTGTTCCAGAGCCTATTATAATCCCTTACTGATCACTTCTGAGACCTACAATGACTCTAAGCTTAAGTTCAAGGCTTTGGAACATATGCCTTTTTCTCGTCATGTATCATGAGCATACAGAGTCCAGGTACCATGACCGGTGTCTTAACTTTACTGATAAGGATATCTACAACATATATTATCTTCTTCTTAGGTATCCACAACTTTTTGGGTGCTTTCTTGTCAGTGTTTCCAGAGGTTTTGACAACTTTGGGTTTAGGAGAAAAATAATCATATTTTCAAGAATTAGAATGACGGGGTTTAGCTATTTGTTTTTCCTTATGTTTAGAAAGAGGTTTTTCCTTAGGCCCAAAACCAACCGAAACAAAATGAGAATGAAGAGTATTAGGTTTATCTTCCTTTTCAGAATCAGATTCTTCATAAGAATCATAACCAATGCCTTTAGTCTCGTTTCTGCTAACACCATAGATCATTGAAGCCATTAAGCTTCTTCCTAGGATTCTAGCTAGAAATTTTTGGAAAGACTTGTCATTTTTATGACATCATCAGTATTTTTAGAAGCTTTTGAAGAATTTTCTTCTCAAGTCTGGAACTCATGCTCTTGAGAGCAGAGTTTTCATCTTTAAGAAAAAAGTTTTCTTCATTTAAAATGGAGATTTCTTCCTTAAGCTTGTTGTGTTCATTAGAAATAGATTCATGGACCTTTTTCATATCCCTGAATTTGATCTGAAGCTCCTGATGCATTTCCTGAATCTCAAATAAAGAATATGTTAAATCAGAATGAAATATGTCAAAAAATACCTCTTCAATGTCTGAGTCTGATTCTGATTCTACTTCTGATTGGATCTTCTCATCAAATTATCTAATACTTGCCATCGACACCATATTAGCTTGCTCTTCTTCGGAATCACCTTCTTAAGAGTCAGAATCATCCTAGGTTTCCATTAGCCATTTCTTCTTGCTTTTGAAGGATCTCTTATTGGGCTTGTCCTTTCTGTGATTAGGACACTAGTTCTTGTAATGGACAGACTCTTTGCACTCCTAGCATGTGACATATTTGTTCCCACCAAACTTCTTGGGAAATTTTGACTAACACCCAGTCTCTCAAGGAACAATCAACTTAAGAGTTGAAATACAATTAGTGTGTTTACAAAGTTGCTTCTTGAAAGCAAATTACACAAGTTTGAATATAATTAAATAACACAATAGTTTTAATAGCAAGTTAATAAACAAAAGTCACTTACTTGCAAGTCAACAAACAAAAGTCCTTGCGTTTACAAAACTTTACAAATGAATATTTGAAATAGAGTTGAGTAGCGTTTCAATGTAAGTTTTGCAAAGAATCAGTTCTTTTCTTCAATCTTCCAAGTCTTCCTTTTATAGCCAAAAATAAATCCGTTGAAAGGTAGAATATGAATACTTAATTTGAGTTGTTTTGTCCATAACAATCAGTGAGGGGGTGGCAGACAATATAGTACCATTGTATTGTCCTTGCGCCACCTTATCAGGGTAATGAAAACATTTTTACTTTGTACTATTCTCTCACGTAAACCAATTTTGATCTTATCTTCTAATCTTCAGAGGCTTATGATAGTTGATTATGAAGCATGCTTAGAAGGGCCAAAACTAGAATCTTTAGAACCTAAGTCTTCAGAGTCTTTAGAACTCATTCGTCCAGAACCTTGTCTTCGGAGTCTTCAGCACTTGGTCTTTAGAATCTTTATATTCAGAATATTCAAAACTTGTTCTTCAGAACCTTGTCATTAGAATATTCTGAACTTGGACAAACATAACATCAGAGCTTGAGAAGTCTTTAAAAGCTCTTCAAATAGAGTCACTATCAGAAGCTCTATCCCTAATGTTCATCAGAACCATTATTATATAAGCATTCTAGAACTTGATTGGGTCATTGTAAACACCATTGTTTTCTTTCAGAGTCAATGTGTGTCGTGTTCAGAACCTGATTACGTCACATGCCTTATCTTTAGAGTCAAAATTTATTAGCAAAAACTATACATTAGACAAAAACCATTAGAGTACTAAATTATTCTCTAAGATATCATGTAATGTTATCATCAAAATTTACCAGGTGTCAAAACAAATATTATTCTTACAAGTATCATACATACAATCACACCTTACCTCACAATGGTTGATCATCCGTTGTGGTATCCCTTTTCCAATCATCATGGTATCCCTTTTATGTAGTAGTGCATATAGAAACACTATTGAGAACTTAAAGATTAAATGTGGATTGAACCGTTATGTTTTTGATCATTGAAAGGAAATTGTAGAATTTCCCATATAACATTAATATTCAACTTTCATTTTACAGTTGCAACATTTATAAAATACAAAATTTTAAAATACTATCAAATTTTGACGAATTACCATGATATCATAGTTTTACCCTCTTCCACCCTCAACTTATATTCATTTGAAATTACACTTACCTCTATTAACATTTCATTACCGAAATTGATTAAGTTTCACTCTTTATTTCATTTTCAATTAACCATGTTAAAACAAAACTATTTTTAACTTAATAATATTATCATTTTCCATCGATATGTGAATAATTTCTTACATTGTCATATTTTTTTATATGGTTATATATGTATTTATTAATTTCTTTTTCATCACAGCTATGGAAAAAAAATTCAACAATACATATCTTCATATCAAATATAATAAAATGATGCTTTGTCATTCTTACCACCTTGTCAAATAGTGTAGACTTTTTTTCATGATAGTACTTCACATTCATCTTACATTTTTGAATCTGTGCATATGGAAATTTGGGGGTCTATTGCCACCCACTCTTTAGATGGATTCCAATATTTTTTAACTATTGTAGATGATTTCTCATTACACATGAACTTTATTAATGCATAATAAATATGAGACTAGAGATCATATTAAATATTATATTGCTTATTATAATACTCAATTTTCTTGTAGATCAAAATCATTTGTAGTGACAATGATACTGAATCATTATGCCAACTTTTTATGCATTTTTAGGTATCATTTGTAAAACCCTAAAATTTGTAATTAATTATTTAACTAATTAATTATTATTGATGATCATTTGTAAAACCCTAAAATTTGTAATTAATTATTTAACTAATTAATTATTATTGATGAATATATGATGTTTTGTTGAGTATGATGTGTGATGTGCTCATATGTTGCGGGATAATAGAAATTTAGATGAGTAAGGAGTATTCTAGTAACTAGATAATTAGTTAATAATTATTTAAAATTTGTTAGAATTATTATTAATGATAAAATAGATGAATATTTGATGTAGAGAAGATAAGGGCAATATGGTAGTTTGTGAAAGTCTAAGTGAGGACATGTGGGGCAAAACATATTAGGGGTCCAAAGGTTAAACAAGGGAATAAGAAACTATAGTTCATTTGGTACGATCGTGAAAAATATTGGAAGATCAGAGGAGAAAGTTAGGGCACGAAGAACACAGAGAAATTTCAGTAGATAGTGAAGAAAAAAGACCAAAGCTAGGAATTTAAGGTAAGGAGGTGATTTGTCATTATAATTGATATGGGGTTTAGAGGTATGTAGGGATTTATTGGGGCTTATGATGATTTGATGATTGTTGCATGAGTGATGATATTATGTTGAAATTGATAAAAATACTATATTGATTTGCCATGCGTTTGTGTATATAATGCCCATAATATTGTGTGATTATTGTATGATGATTATATGTTGAAAAATATGAAAATCTAGACTATATTAGTATAAACTTGTAAGAAGATTTGGGGCTGAACAGGTGCAAAATTGCAATAGAGTTATTGTCTGTTAAGCATCGTCGGGCGAGGCAACGTCGTCGTGCGAGCAAAGGAGCAAAGGAATGGATAGAAAGGTGGTGCTCGTAGATTTTTATATGGAGAGGGTTATCTCGCTCACGCGTCATAGGGCGAGGCAGTGTTGCCTGGTCTTCGTTGGGCGAGCAAAGGAGCAAAGGAATGGGTGGGGTGCTCCTGGATTTTTGTATGGAGAGGGATGTCTCGCTCACACGTCGTCGGTGATGCAGGAGTGAGAGTTACGTTGCCAGGTGAGCAAGGAGCTCCGTCGGATGATGGAAGCCATAAGAGAATGGTAGTGATATTGCTCCCACGTTGCAGAGCAAGCCTTTGGCGAGCAAACTGCTTCGTCGGTGAGCACCAGGCGATGGACAGCAATAGGATTTTTAAAGGGTCGTAACTTGAGTTTTAGAATTCTGTTTGAGGCACCATTCAAAGTGTTGGATAGATAACGCGATGAACTACATGTGGGTGGAAATAAATGAGTAAAAAGATGTATATTCCCAGTACCTATGCCAAGGTAGACTAAGATTCTTAATGAGGTAGTCTATCATGATGTATGTTATTATTATGGATTATGAATACTATGATGATAATATGTTGTTACTGTGAAATATTGAATGCTATTGACGATTTCATGAATGGTGATGCGATTGATGGGATGTATTCATTTGACATTCTATTTTTGCACATCATGCATTCATGGCATAATTTGGATAACTTTGGTCCACCCATGTTGATTTAGGACATTGGTCCAGTGTTGGCCTCAACCCCATTGTGTGGATTGAGTGTGTTGATGTTGTGCTCCAGTTCCAAGAGGGAATCGATCCTATGGGGGGGATCTTTGGAGGGTTATGAGTCAAGTACTCATAATGAATTGGTACCACATGCATGAGTCTATGTAATTGCACTACATCTTATGTGGCATTGCATAATTGTTGACTAGATGATGTTGTATATGTTGTTATGCTAATTGATGGTGTGTTGATAATGTTGTTGACTTTGATGCTATGTGTAGCAGTATAGATGTTGAGACTAAGCCATTGGATTGACTTGACTCATACATATCAAATAAAAACTGCCACCACACTTTATTGTTTCCAAAGGAATGGGAAAAGAGAAAATAACCCAAAAAGAAGGGGAAGAGAATCTAGATACGGGAGTTGGTTATTCAAATGGAAGGTATTAGCACTCTAAGAATCTACGGTACTTCGCAGGAACCTCTTTGAAAATTTGTGTATTTTGGCTATAAGTGTTGTATAAAAAATAGATGGTGGAGATGAGAAAATAAGTATTTTTTACAATTTTTGCACCCGCCGCGGTTGCGAACCTTTAGTGCCTACATACCACCTTCCATACAATAGGGGATCAGGGTACTCGTAGTTCACCTTTAAAATTTTTTGAAACGCAAGTGTGTTGGTTAATTTTAAGAGACGAGACATCATTGTCTTATCCGAGTGGAAGAACATACTTACTACCCGTTGTACCCCATTTTCCCCCTAATATTCCCCTATCATATCATATCAACTCGATCATAACAAGATCACATTAGGGTTGGTTCTTCCTCTTTTTCTATCTCCTATCTTTAATTTTCTCTTGAGGGATCTCCAAGCACCTTAGTTGTGTATTTTTAATATGTGTTGTTGACTAACTTCTAATCAAAATACAAAAAAATATTTGTCTTTGTCTTTGTGTATTTGTGTTTTGTAGATACCGAGTCAAAACATCTGACAAATAAGGTTTTCCAGTACTATTTTCCTAAAACCTCTATTTGCAAAGAAAAATAATTAAAAAATTTCATTTTTTTCACTGTACAATCGATTGCTCTTAGAGTGAAATCGATTGCACAGAGTTCATTTTGCGTAATATTTGAAAAAAACACATTGTACAATCGATTGATCCCAGAGTGCAATCGATTGCACGGAGTGAAATTTTGAAAAAAAATCAGCAATTTCAAGCTTGTCAATTTTGGCTCCAATTTTTCTTCATTTTTTAAAAGATATATCATTAATTCAAATCTTGGCTCTAATTTTTCTTCATTGTTTAAAGGTATATCATTAATTCAAATTTTGGCTCCAATTTTTCTTCAATTTTTAAAAGATTTATCATTAATTCAAATTTTGGCTCCAATTTTTCTTCATTTTTTGAAAGATATATCATTAATTCAAATTTTGGCTCCAAGAATCAATTACCAAGCCTAATTTCATTTCCCAAACCAAACTCAAAACCACCACTAATCACAAGCCTAAACTCTATAAATAGAGCTCTCATTTTATTCAAATATCAAGCTTTGGATAACCAAATTCACTTTGCTAAAAAATCTCTCAATTCTCTCCATCTATCAAATTCATTCAAAGCTCCATTTTCAAAAAAAGTTAGTAAGATTTTCATTGAAGCTTACTAATCTTTGAGCTAAACCTTCATCCAAACACTTTTTCTTCATCAATTCTTTACATCCAAGCTTGGGAAATTGATTCTTGGGGCTGAATTGAAGCAAATTCTTGAAGTTGTTTTGATAATTCTCTAGATCTACCTTTGGTAAGTTGGATTTTTCATCTTTCACAATTTGATCTCTTATTGATATTTGGTTTTGATTCATTAAGCATTGTTTTATGATTACATTGGTGCCATTTTCTAATAATTTGATGGAATTTTCGTGCTCAATTAAATCCATGATCATAAGGTGTTTGATGGAAAGTTTGAACAAGAATTTGGCCTTTTGAAATGTTGATTTGCTGTTTTTTACAGGACGCAGTCGATTACTGCCAGAGTGAAATTGATTGTCACAAAAGGACTTTACGTTTTTTTTGAAAAAAAACATTGATGCAATTGATTGTTGCCATAGTGCAATCGATTGTAACAGTGACAAAATGCATTTTCTGCCTTGTTTTAGGGCTATTTTGATACATCTCTCTTTTTCTACTCACTCCTTTTGATTGCTGATTTGGATTGTAATTTTAAATGTACAATTTCTCTTTAAATTCAATGGACTTTGGGTGTAGATGAAGTTGGATAAATGTTCATTAATTCAAATCTACCAAAGAGTGAATTATTTAATTCATTTTTGGTGCTTTGGATTAATGATATGTTTAGTACTTTAATCCATCTAGATGAGTGGTTGAATTTAAAGATGAAAGAAATATGAGGTAGTGATCCAAATTAGCTTATTATTCCTCTCCCTCTTCATCTCATCCCTTTATTTTTTATTTGTGCTACATGTTAAGGGATAATGATCTCTATATCATTTATCCAAACATGAAGTACATAGATTGCTATTGCCGGCCTCAAAATAGGTGCGACTTCTACATAATTCTACTTATGATTGCTTAACATAGCGCTAAATTTTGTCCCGATTTGAGAAAATGATCATTCGTGGCCCAAACCTATGTTTTCAAGTCCAATTATGTTAATTTGAACCCTTTGATCCAATAACCTTGAGATTCATTGTTAGGAGGCTTTAGTTCTACCAATCCTTCAATGGATCTTCATCAATTTTGGTCAACGCGGATCATTAAACATCGTTGATCATTAAATGTTTCCTTGAGGTTTCTTAAAATGGATGATATACTTGACAAAAAGAAAATGCAACTTGTTGTTGATAGGCTTTGGTTCTACCAATCCTCTAATGAGTTATAAATGCAAGTTTCAAGATGGTCATCCAACTAACCATTAACTTCTAACAATTGACTTTATTTTATACTTTTAATTTTATGCTCTTTACTTTATGTACCATTTACTTTAGCATTTACATTTCATGCTATTTTCATATTTGCTCACTTGAGCATTTACTTTTATGTTATTTTTATTTTGCTCACTTGAGATTTTCTTTTCTTTTTGAAGATACTTAATAATCAACATGAACCATAAAAAACATTAATGATACTTGGACTATTTGGTTACTATCCTTCGCATTATGGAGTATTGGACTTCTTGGACTTAGGATTAGAGACCTTGGCCTATGTTGGAGACCATGTGATCTTAATTAATATTTTGTCTGGAGTTCTTGAGGTTTACCTTAAGATATTGGTTTGCTTGTTTGTTTTGTGTGTAGGTTATCGTGATTACACACTTTGTCTGTAATCTGGAATTCATATGTATACAACCGTTACTCTGCCTAATTTTTTTTGAAGATTTAATACATTGGAAGTTTGGTCTTCTCAAGAGGTCTAGTATCTTTGCTTTCTTAGTTTCAATCCAAAGAATGAGAATTCTATCTTGACTCATAATGTCAAGTGTTGGCTTCTTGTTGGTTAGATGGTTCTTCTCCCTACCTTTTACCTTATGCTTTAGGATAATCCCTTCATCTCCTCCCATCTTCTTTAATTTCAAAAATCTTCTCCTTCATTTTGAAAACTCTTCTTATTTCTAAACTTGAACCACTTTCATAATAAACTTGGACTTAGGTCCATGTATTTTCAAAACATTTTCATAAATAAAATTTAATCAATTTATAATACCTTGACATTTTTGTGAGAAGACTAAAAGTCAATAAATCTCATTCAAACCATTTAGCCACTTTGGCTTTTTCTTTAAAAACTTTTTCACAAAATATTAGACTCTTGTCAATCCTTGTAGTGATGCAAACAACTATACTTCTACAATATGTAGTAAAGAGAGATATTTTCCACTTGGGTGTTGAGTGAGGAATTGTTGATTTTAAAATCCAAGCCATATCCTCCACTTTGAGATGATGCAAATTCTCCTTTCTCATGATTGTGGATAGTAAGTATGTTTTCCACACGGATAATGACAATGATGTCTTATCTCCTAAAATTAACCTACACACTTGTGTTTTAAAATTTTAAAGGAGGAACTACGTGTACCCTGATCCCCTATTACACTAAAGGTGGTACGTAGGCACTAAAGGTTCGCAACCGCGGCAGGTGAAAAAATCATAAAAAATATTTCTTTTCTCACCTCCACCATATATTTTTATACAATATTTTATAGCCAAAATATACAGATTTTACAAAGAGGTTCTTGCGGAGTACCGTAGATGTTTAGGGTGCTAATACCTTCCCTTTGCATAACCAACCCCCCTTACCTTGAATCTTTCCCCCTCTTTTTGGTTTATTCCCCCTTTTCCCATTCCTTTGGAAATAATAAAGCGCGGTGGCGATTTTATTTTGATCTGTACGAGTCAAGTTAATCCAATGGCTTAGTCTTAAAAATTTCTACCACTACAGAAAAAGTGGCGACTTCACTGGGGAAAGATTGACCTCTTACTGGTCCATCCCTAAGTGGGTTGAGCCTATCTTTGTTTATATCTGTATATGTGCTATTATGTGTTATATATTATATGTTGTGTATATGTTTGTCTGGATTTTCCTGGTTTTCAGGATGCTTGGTGATTACTCATAAGTCCTATACTCGGACTTGGGCAAGCTTAAGATAGGATGGGCGGTATAGTCATGTTGGCTTTGAGGGAGTAATCCCAAAAAAGGAGACATGAGATCCCTCACTCAGTGGAGGCCCCTTTGACTGTAGTGTTGTTTACCAAGTAATCGGGAAGACGTGCTGCTTTCGACCTGGGAGCCTGTTGAAATTGAGGATCGTAAAATACCTAACCCATCTTGGCCTTTTAGGTGTAGTGCGGAAGCTATAACGGAGTAATTCAGAAATAGTTGTCACGCGATACTACGCTCAGACAAGTTTTTCTTAAGAATATTACTAATTACCGAGTCAATTGGGAAGTTGCTAATATCCGAAGGAAGGATGTAGACTCTGGGAACCTCTAAAACCTTGTTCGGCAGGTGATAAACTTTTAGATCATACCTTATGGGTAGTACCTTCGACCTCATGCTCGTGACATTGAACCTATGAACCCTATGCTTGTGATCTTGTGTGTGATTGTTGCATCATGCATCCATGCAGCCATGAGCATTTTTTAACCAGATTTTAAGGAACATAAGACTTTTGCTTGCAAACATCACAAGTTTTATAATTTTGGATTTTGGAAAGAGTACTAAGAAGTAAAATGTCAAGAGTCCTGATTCATAAGAATTGATAAAGCCTTAATCCTTGGTATCTAGTCCTTGGGACTTCAAATTCTCCTAACTATCTCGAAGATGGATTTCTTCACGCTCTTGATCTAGTTCCTAAATCCTTTATATCGGTGATTTATTTTCCCGATTATCAGCAAAGTAGAAGAGAAGAGTGCAAGAGGATTTATTTTCCTTTAGCATTCCAAATTCAAGATCAAGAAGATTTTACAATATGGTGTTGGAGCTTAATTGGATGCAGTTCATTTGGACCTGAGGATTTAGCTTTCTCTTTCTTCTGTTTAGGATTAGTGAAGTCTTGTACTTCCAGTGTAATCCTCCCAATATTAATGAAATGAGTTTTTCAGTTATCCCAATTATGTATTTTAATTGATGTTTGCAATTCGTTTATAATGTTCCAAAGTTCTTTGAAAACTTGGTTTTAAAACTTTTAAACAATCATGTGCATTGCACATCATGCATCACATTGTACACACTTCTTGCATTTGTTATGCATATCCAGGTGTCTTACTGAGCTTCTTTACTTTGTTCATCAAGCTGTCTCACCAGTACAATACTCGGGCTAATTTCATAAGGAAGATGAACAATTTATAACAAGAGAATCGCGAGTTGCGCGAGGAAGTTTCTGCTCTGAAGGCCGGTATGGCCAATATCATTGCTCTGATGGAATCTTTGGTGGTTTCTCAGAATCAGCCACCGATTACTCAGCCTCAACAGACAATAGTTACTACTGAAGCTCCGACTATTCCTGTGCCTTTCATCAGAATGCTCCTGGGCACGATTTAGAAGATTTCTTTTCTTTGAAGGTCAAAGTTCAGAGGTTGTTCCGAAGCTGTATCTTTTCATTTAAGGACATTGGCCCTAATGTTCAAAACAATTCCTTAGCAGAGAATGAATGAATCTCTATTGGTGGTAGTTCCAAAGGTTTGGAAATTTTTCCTTCAGTGCAAGACCAGATAAGAGAGTCATCTTAGTTTATTAGCATTCTTACTGGTTTCTCATTTGTAATTTTTCTTGTTTATCATCACATTGTTTACATGTAAGAACTTGTTTGTATTTGAATGATTATCTTAATACAATGAGTATGTTTGTCTTGAAAAAATTCATTTGTTTCACTCGTATTCGTTTTCAATTTTAAATTGCTTTATGATACCAACTTGTTACCCATTCTCTCTCCTAGGCAGAGATTGGAGGGAGGATGATGATATTAAAACAAAAAATTTCTGGTTGTATGCTTTTGGATAAAACCCTGTTGACAATGTACATGCATTGTTTCAAATCCTCAAACACCAGAGATATAAGGGAGTGGGACCTTTGTTAACCCCCTTTGAGCCTTGGCGTAGGAGTTTCTTTTTCTGTTTAGAAAAACCCCTCATTTTTAACTCGGGGCAGGGTAGTGTTCAGTTAATTTGATTGAGTATTCAAATCTCATCAAGAGTGTGCATCTAAGGATACAATAATGGTTATCCCTAGAAAGGTTGAGGAAAGTCAAAACCGCAATGGTTAATCTTCACTTACGAGGAGGGTGTGTCAATTGACAATATCTTAATGGCTATCTCTCGCACACCAAGAGATCAACAAATGACGATACAACAATGGTTATCTTTCATCTACCCAGAAATAGGGCAGTCATAATTCTTCCAACAAGTCACAAACGACTAGAAGTCACGCGACATGTTAAAAAAGAAAAAAAAGAAAAAGATGATATGAATAAAAAATAATAAATAAAAAATGTTGATGAAAACAGAAAGAGATAAAAATCCCCGCTAATTTGAAACTTGAAAAAATAAGTTGCTTAGGCAAAAGTCAGGGCATCCCGCTGCACTTTAGAGTCAAAGTCAAAAGGAATTTGTCCAGAAAGCAAGGAAGAAATGGAAATCCTGAAATACAATAAAGGAGTATAGTGTGAAATGCTCACCAAAGAACAGAGTCGTGTGACCAGAAACTCAAAAGAAGCAGGAATGAGTAACTTGCATGATTCCTCAACCATCTCAAAATTTATTTTGAGATGAATGTTCGTGTTAGGTTAACTGAACTTAGGACTGAAGAACATCACGAAGGGGGTGGGCACCAAATATTTTTGAGCCTTAAATCTTTTCTTCTGAAACCGTGAACCAGGCCACGCTACAACCCTTAAAAGTCCTAATTGAAACAAGGTTTATCTCGAAAGCATACTCCAACGAGATAGAATTTCCTGACTCCCATTAATTTTTCTAAATATTTGTGATTGGTATCATATTGCTTTTGTCATCTTTCATACAAAAAAATCCATGTTGAATCCTGGCTAGTGATTCATTCATAAGGTTTTGTGAAATCTTTTCAAATAAAATCTTCAAGACTTACATAATTGTTGCATTAGAATTTTCATTCTTAGAATAAACATTTTCTGCTTGTAAGACAACTGCTTGATATCATGGTAGTTTACATTTGAGTATCAGTAAAAGGAATGTTGCCAAGAAGAGTTGTGAAGCAAAGAGGATGCAACATTCATCCAATCTAGGGAAGTTACGTCGAGACCTTTGAGATTATTTCTTGAGTTCGAGGGGTAAATTATGAAAAGGGAAGGTATTAGTACCCTTTTCATCCATGGTTTTCCATGGGCTCTTAGTTACTTGCTAGATCACTTGCTTTTGTTTGAAATTATGCTTTGTGTGGTTTTTTGAAAGTATTTTGTAAAGAGGCCATTGTTTAGGCAAACTTTGTAATGATTCTCATTCGTAAGAATGTATACAAAGATGTTGATCTTTTGAAAATGTTTTCAAGTTTGTAAGATGTTTTGAAAGTGTAGGTGTTTGTTTTGAAAATAGCAAGGATGTTTTATTATGAAAGTGAGCAAGTAACTAGGGGTATTCTACCTACTCAAAAGTCTTTCATGTTTATTTCCTCTTTCCTTTGACATTGTTATCTTGCCATTGATTTGGTAAGTAACCCTATCTTTGGATGTAAATGGGACGGGCGTGGGTCATCCTATAACTATGATTAGCAATGTTGCAAGTTATCTTAGCATTTTTCTTTAGGGACTAAGATCATTTGAAAGGCAACTTAGATAGCGTCATCGTGGGAATATGATCTTGTATTTTGCTTGTTTTTGCTAAGATACCTCACATTCATAATATGACCATTTTGTAAAGGCAACCAAGTGGATTTACCCTAGGGGTGTTTTTATGCAAGTGTATTATTTTCATGCTTGATTTTGTCTTTGATTAGGGTTTTCTAAGCATTGGTTTTAGTCGTTCCATACAAACCCTAATTACTAGCATTTGTATATAAAAACGATAAATTGCGGAATTTAAAATTACTACGCTATTACAATACTTGTGGGAGGGGGGTGTACAAATTATAAATGGGAATTGCAAGAAAATAAAACTAATTGTCTATTACAACCATATTGAATTTGTAGAAGAATTGAAATAAATAATTTACAAAATGAATAAATATACAAGAATGTAAATGTGAAGAAAATGGATATTTGTTTGGATTTTTTAGAAAGAAAGGGGTTTTATTTTTTAAACTAATTAACTAAACGGAAAATAATTAATTAAAAGTAAAACCTAAATTTACTAGGAAAATAAATTAAATAAAACCCTAATCTATTAATGGATTAAAAAAAAGAAATTAAGTTTATAAGAAGAATATTTTTGATATTGTTTTTGTCTTAAAAATAATTTATAGTATTATAAAATATTTTTGGTCTTTTTTGGTTTTAAAATAATATATTTCAATGGTATAAAAGAAAATAACTAAAACCCTAATTTTTAATTAAATTTACAGAACAATTAGTGAAATAAATAAAATATGATTAAATAAAAATATTTTTTATTGAGAAAAAATAAACAAACTATGTCAAAATATAAATCTAATATTTTTGTATTTTTTTAATGATTTTTTAATATTAGATAAAATATTTAAGAAAATAAATAAATAAAAATAAGAAAAAAGAAATAAAAATGGGCCAGGGTGTGTAAGTGAAACATGGGGTCAGAAAGTAAAAAAAACAATAAGGCCCGAGGAGGAGGCCCAGCGCTTGTCCAAAAAAGTCAGAATAGGAAAAATATAATAAAAAAATCAAAAGGGTACCACTGGGACTCGAACCCAGGCCCCTTAAGTCACAGGCGCGCACTTCTACCACTAGGGTGGCTATACATCCGTTTATATAATCAAAACAACAAATATATGATAGTAAACAAGTATATGGCCTGAACTTCATCTTCAACCTCACGCCCAGCCAGAGCCTCTGTATCTTATTCAAATCTCAACAAAAATGAAAACTGTAAAGAGGAAACTTGTAGCAAATTTCCTCACGATTTCAGAAATGCAGAGCAATAAAATTATAGATCAAAGATAAGCATGAATTTTAATGGCCTTAATCTGAACCCTAAAAATCTCAAGAACTTCAATCTTAAAATTCTCTAAGGTCAAACAAAATTAATGAAAACTATGGACATTGTTAGCTTTAGGGCAATGATATCTACATTTTTCATTCACAAATAAACTATTAATGATGCCTGTATGAAAAGTTCCAAATTCAGAAAACTTACCTTGCAAGAGAGTTTCAGGTTTGGAGTTTGAGTAGCTTTCAGTGAGTTCCAATGATTGGGTTAGCTTCCTCAAGTTTCCAGGAAGCTAATGGGATGCTTAGCTTGACCTGAAACTACCTGAGGAGTTTTGGAGAAGTCCAAGTGAAAAGCTCTGTTTTTGAAAATAGAGGATGGTGTTAATGGTGTTACATTCTTGTAACAGGGTGTGGGATGAGTTCTAAAGGATGTTTAGAAACTTTAGGAACCAAAAAGGCTTGAAAACGCACGGGGGAGATGTGAGTTTCAAATGTTTGGTCAGGTTAGGCAACAATGGAAGTATGTGATGCAGTTCTGAGCTCTTGTTATTTTTAGGGGTCAAGCATGCTTGGGATTTGTGGTAAATGGCTTGTGTATCTATAAGAAAAGAGGTTTGAGTGGTTTTGAAAGTCAGAAGTACAAGTTACAAGCTATTTGCTATGTTACTTGATTTTCAAGAAAAGTGGGAAACCAAGTTTCAATGTGTAGTACAAGCATGGGCTGGGTGATTGTAAGTGTTTAAACCATTTCTCTTGTGTTATGAGACATGTATGATCAGAAAAGAACAAGTGCAAGGCTCAAGAACATGTTTTGTGCAAAAAGTCACTTTATCAAAATGGCATTGTGAACTTTCTTCCCAAAATGAATATAAAGAATGGCCTTGCATTAAATGCTTGAAATGAGACCTCTAACAGATATGCAAGCAATTAATTATGGAGTGCCTAACAAGTTTGAGGCCTGCAAAGTAGAGGTTATGCAACATAACTATGAATTTTGAATTTGTTCATTAAAAAATGACTTGTAATTCAAATGATAAAACCCTAACTCCATCTCTTCGATTCTCCCTACTCAAAAATGATCTTAAGGAGTTCTTGGACATTTTGGAAAGCTTGCAATGTGCTATATAACCCATATTTGAATCACTTTTTAAAATTACCCATGGAACTATATGAAAAATTGCCATGAAGTTAGGTCAAAATCCTGACCAAATTAGGGCAAAATTTCACTAAGTGTTTTTGTTTCATGACCATGTAGTCTTAAAATTATAACTTGAGATCCAAGTACTTTTGGAAGGAGTTGTTTTAAGAAAAGTTGTAGATTTAATGTACGTATACAACTTTCATGTTGGAAGTTTCTTCTGGATCAGCTTGCATCATGGTAAAAATTTTGCTCAAAGTTGTGAAAAAATAAGAAATTTCCAACACTTAGAGAAATTTCTAAGTTTAGAAATTTTAACTTTTCAAAATGAAATCTTGAGTTTTTGATTTCTTGATGAATAAGTTTCATATTTTGACATGCTTTTATGAATTATGATATTTGACTTTTGAATTTGACCAAAAAGTCAAAGTTTGACTTTTCATTATACAGTTGACTTTTGATCAGTTGATTGAAAATTCATCTGTCAATCCATTGGTCTTGAGCAATGTTTTGAGCCATGTCATTAGGTAAAAATTATTCAATTGGACTCTTGATATCATGCCTTAAACCAATTTATCATTTGCTAGGTCAAAAATCAGAAATTACCCTTTCCCAGCTAAAACCCTAATTTTGACCATTTTGCCCTTTTGGAGATTTGATCAAATGTTTTGAGGAATTGTGGTCCAAAATTGATCAAATGATACATATGAGTTTAAAATGTTGATGTGGATAAAAAATTATGAAGTTTGACTGTAAATTGGCCATAATTGACTTTTTCCCCAATATAGTTGATTTTTAGGTCAACTGCTCAAATGACTGAGCAAAAGTGTGATCCAAAGCTTGAAACTTGACATGAGTAATCTTGAGGGTCCATAATGATCTATTAAATTAATATTGGGAATTGGAAGTTCAAAAATCCTTGTGCAAACTCAAACCCTGATTTTGGTCATTAGTACTTAAGGAGGTGTCTTGAGCTGATCAACCCTAGTGCAATCTTGAGCCAAAAGAGATCTTGTGAGTAAATTCTTGATAAGTGAGAGGGAAATTTTTTGGGTACAACATTATCTTAAAAGCATGCAGCCAAAGGCAAGTTATGAAAGTTACCTTGATCAACATGTTAAGCTTGGGACATCGGATTGGTTTCCAAGGGCATATCCAGATTTCATCAAGATAGATGTTGTGTCCACCCCAAGCCGAGAATCTTCCTCAAGCAGGACTATTTCTTGTGATATATTTTGTAGATGTGTGTATGACTTCCTCTAACAGTCGTTGATCAATTAAATGGTTTCCTACAGGATATGTTATGGTGTTGGGTTTATAATCCCATTTTTCCAGTCTTGTTGAAGACTTCTCCAATTGAGTGTGATTCTTTACCCAGCTAGGTGGTGATCAAACAGAGCTTAAAAAGATCTATGAAGCCTTTTCTCATTTGATGGAGTTCTTTCTCCCTTTTGTGTATTTATAATTGATTTGAAATCTCTTATAGAGTATTTCCCCCTCCAGTTACGCCATTATTGTTGTTATGTACTCCCTAAGTAGCTAGACAAGGGCAGTATCTATTCTAAGAAGTGTTGAGACGGTGTCAACTTTTTGGGTTTTCACTCGCCAAGTGATGGGTTTGATTTAAAATCCCCATAAATTTGACTTCTTGCTATAATGTTTGTAATCTCAAGCCTCAACTCAACTTTAGTTTTGATGAAAGACAAACAAGCTAGTTTGATGAAAGACAAACAAGCATTATGGAAAGAAGGAAAAGAAGTGGAAATCATCTTAAAGAATCATTCACTCAAAGCTTCAAGGAACTTGGCAAGCAATCAAGTATATCATTTCTCAATTAAACTACATTGATTAGAAATGCTCAAAAATGATATACACACTTGCCACATCACTTCAATTATATTTCAAAACAATTTTTAAGTTTTTTCTCTGCTGTAAATCGATTAACATCTTGTGTAAATCGATTTACACATGCTTTTTCAAAAAAAACTGTTTGCTCCTGCCAGCAATCGATTTACAGGTTGTGTAAATCGATTGATCACAGAACAAACTGATTTTTTAACACTTGTAAATCGATTGACACTACATGCTAATCGATTTACACTTCAAACTTTTTGAAATTCTGAACGTTACAAACACGTGCAATCGATTTGCATGTTATGTTAATCGATTTGCACATTGAAAATTTTGAAAAATCTGAACTGGTTTCAAGATATCCTTCATACCTTTTCTCCAATAGTTGCATGATCAAACATTGCATCTTGTCAAGTTTTACAAACAGAAAAGTGTCCTTTTGGAAAGGTATCTTGATTACTATATATTACAAAATATTTCAAATCATAAACAACTCTTCTCTTGCAATAAAATCTGAACTTTGTAAAATATTCAAACTTCATATTTCTTAACTTTTAAGAACAAAGATTTTCTGCACTTTCACACATATAAAGAACAGAAATCTTTGAGCATTATCTAACCATTGTGTTACAGTTTGAATTGCTTACAAGAGAAGAAAGAAGAAACTTCAAAGAAGTCACTCTATGTGATCAACATCTTTCAAGAAATCATACTTCATAAAAACATACAAAGTGTAACTTATTTCCAGGATTGTTGGAATTAAGTGTTAGATTACTTTTGTTCCTTGTTGTCCATTATTGGAAACAAGAGGTATCTTTTGAGAGGATTGTTCTCATTAGACTTATTGGAAATCCAAGAGGGTGTTCTTGGTTATTTGTTAGGTTCTTTAGTGGATAAGACTAGGAAGAGTCTTGTAAAAGTTCTAACAATATAGTAAAATCTCTTGCGTGTTTGCAAGGGGACTGGACGTACTTCCGGGGTGTGGAAGGAACCAGGATAATTCTCCGTGTCTCTTTACTTTCTGCACTTTACAGTTTTCAAAGCACTAAATCAAAACCAGAAAGTATAAAATAAGTCAAAAATAGACCATCACCTAATTCACCCCCCCTCTTAGGCGCAATCTTAATCTTACATTTGGTATCAGAGCAGGTTATAGGTAACCTGCTCCTAGAGATCCAGAATGGCTTCCGCAAATCATCAACCAGTTTTCAGAGATGGTGGTAGTAACAACAAGCCTCCTCTATTTTGTGGTGAATATTTTGACTTTTGGAAAATACGCATGAAGGCGCATTTAGAAGCACAAGGAGAGGAAGTATGGGATGCTGTTGAAAATGGTCCATTTATCCCAATAACGGTAATCAATGGCGTTGGGTCTGCAAAGCCCAAAACTGTATGGGACGACGATGATAAAAAGAAAGTTCTCTATGACAAAAAGGCAATAAACCTTCTTCAAGGTGCTCTCAGTATGGACGAATTTTTCCGTGTCTCAAACTGCAAAACAGCAAAGGAAATTTGGGATACCTTGGTTCAAACTCATGAAGGAACGGCTGAAGTAAAAAGATCAAGGCTAAATACCTTGAGTCAAGAATATGAACTATTTCGAATGCAGCCCGGAGAATCCATTCTTGACTTACAAAAGAGATTTGTGCATTTGACAAATCACTTAATTGCTCTTGGTAAAACCCTGTCAAATGATGAACTCAACTTGAAAATCCTTAGATCATTGACTAGGGAATGGCAACCAAAGGTAACGGCAATCTCGGAAAAGAAGAGTCTCTCCGCAATGACTTCCGCTACATTATTCGGCAAACTTCAAGAATACGAAACGGAACTCGGTAGACTTGAAAAACATGAGAATCTAGAAAAGAAGTCCAAAAACATTGCCTTAAAAATTGATTCAAAAGAAGTGGTAAAAGAAGACAATCCGGAAGAAGATGAAAATTTCATGCTTCTAGTGAAAAGACTTGGGAAGTTTTTTGGCAGAAATGACAAAGGCGGATCTCATGCACATAAGAGAAAGCACTTCAAGAAAAGAGAAGCCTCCACATCAACTCAAGATGTCTCATGTTATGAATGTGGAAAGCAAGGACACATCAAGCCAAACTGTCCAAATCTCCCAAAGAAAAATGGATTCAAAGGAAAGGACTCAAAACAAAAGAAAGCCTACATAGCATGGGAAGATAATGATATGAGCAGTTCATCGGAATCGGAAAGCGACGAATGTGCAAACTTAGCCTTAATGGCATCGCATCACTCCGACAATGAAGAAGAGGTTAGTAATGAATTTAATCTTTTTGATGATGATGTTCAAGGTGCAATTGATGAACTCTTGAAAGAATGCAAAAGTTTATACAAAAAGGTGTCAAAACAAGAAAAAGAACTTCTAAGTTGTCTAGAAAAAATTGACACCATGACTAAAGATTTTGATCTTCAAAAACAGAATTTTATAAAAGAAAAGGAAAACTTTGCATGCTCCAAGTGTGAATCAAATGTCTTTCAAATTGTTCAATTGAAAAGAGTCATTGAACGATATGAAAAAGGACAAATAGGATTGGAAGGATTACTAAGCCAACAACGTTATCCTAATGATAAAAGAGGTCTTGGTTATGTGAATACTAAGAAACCAAGTAACAATCCCACTGTTTTTGTAAAGGCTAGTAATAGTTCCAATCCCAAGAAAGTAGAAAAGAAGCAAGTTGTTCATAATCATCAAAAGAAAAAGGCTAATATATCTAAAAGAAAACAAATGCCTAGATACAAGAGTAAATTTGTTCCAAACTGTTTTTACTGTGGTATTATTGGACACACACCAAATGCATGCTATATTAGAAATTTCAGTATGGCTAGTGGACATTATGCATGGGTGAAAAAGGGAACTAACTATGAAGGACCCAAGGCAACTTGGGTACCTAACAAGAAATAATTTGTTTTTGTAGGTATGCTTGAAATCCACTTCAAATGTTTGGTATCTTGACAGTGGATGTTCAAAGCATATGACAGGAGATGTACACCAATTTTCATATCTAGTACATAAAGCCAAAGGGTATGTCACCTATGGAGACAACACCAAAGGAAAGATTCTTGGCGTTGGAATAGTTGGCACACCTCCATCCATTCAAATTGAGGATGTTCTCTATGTTGAGGGATTAAAGCACAACCTTCTTAGCATAAGTCAACTTTGCGATAGAGGGTTCAAGATCAAATTCAACAAAGAAGAATGCCTTATTATGGATGAGGCAACCAATGAGGTAAAACTCAAAGGTATAAGATCTAACAATATTTTTGTGATTACTCTAGATGATTTGTCTATGAAGGTACAATGTCTTATGGTAAACAACAATGACGCTTGGTTATGGCATAAGAGGATTGCTCACATTCACATGGAGCACTTGAACAAATTGGTTAAGCATGACTTAGTTATTGGTCTACCAAAGATGAAGTTCATCAAAGACAAATTATGTAGTGCATGCCAAAAGGGCAAACAGACCAAATCAACTTTCAAACCAAAGAATGTGGTTTCAACATCAAGACCACTTCAATTGTTGCACATGGATCTTTTTGGTCCATCTAGAACAAGAAGCTTCGGAGGTAACATTTATGCATTAGTTATTGTAGATGATTTTTCCCGTTTCACTTGGACTTTGTTTTTAGTACACAAGAATGAAGCATTCAAGGCATTCAAGAGATATGCAAAACAAGTTCAAAATGAGAAGTCATCAACGATAACATCAATCCGAAGTGATCACGGTGGAGAGTTCCAAAACAGTCTATTTGAAGAATTTTGTGAAGAAAATGGGATCTTCCACAATTTTTCAGCACCAAGAACTCCACAACAAAATGGAGTAGTTGAAAGGAAAAATAGGTCTTTGGTGGAACTTGCTAGAACCATGCTAAGTGACTCAAGTTTGCCTAAATATTTTTGGGCGGATGCGGTAAGCACGGCATGTTATGTAAGCAATCGCGTGATCATAAGACCTATACTAAAGAAAACTCCATATGAGATCTACAAAGGAAGAAAACCAAATATCTCTCACTTTCATATTTTCGGGTGCAAATGTTTTGTCCTTAACAACGACAAAGACAATCTCGGTAAGTTCGATGAAAAATCGGATGAAGGTATCTTTCTTGGTTACTCCCTTTCTAGCAAAGCTTTTAGAATTTACAATAAAAGAACTTTAACTATAGAAGAATCAATGCATGTTTCTTTTGATGAATCTAACACCTCCAAGGAGGAAGTTGCTATTTGTGATGATGATGATTCTATAGATTTATCTCATGAGATTTCCTGCGGAGATGGCAAAATTGTCAATCCGGAACAAACACATGAACTTTCACATCAAAATGAAAATGATGATGATCTTCCTCAAGAATGGAGAACTCATCGTGATCATCCAATCGACAATATAATTGGAGATATTAGCAAAGGAGTATCTACTCGGCTAAATCTTAAGGATGCATGCTTAAATATGGCGTTTGTATCTCAAGTTGAACCTACTAAAGTGGCTCAAGCACTAGAAGATGATCAATGGATCCTTGCCATGCAAGAGGAGTTAAACCAATTCGAGCGGAATGAAGTTTTGGAACTTGTTCCTAATCCAGGAAATAAACGTATCATTGGAACCAAATGGGTTTTCAAAAACAAGATGGATGAAAATGGAATAATCACTCGAAACAAGGCAAGACTAGTTGCTCAAGGATACAACCAAGAGGAAGGAATTGATTTTGAAGAAACTTTTGCTCCGGTAGCACGTTTGGAAGCAATAAGACTATTACTTGCATATGCATGCTCATTGGACTTTGAACTTTTTCAAATGGATGTAAAAAGCGCATTTCTCAACGGATTCATAAATGAAGAAGTCTATGTAAAGCAACCTCCCGGATTTGAAGACTTCAAACATCCTAATCATGTCTTCAAACTGAAGAAAGCTCTCTATGGGCTGAAGCAAGCACCAAGGGCTTGGTATGATAGACTAAGCGCATTCCTATGTGAAAAAGGGTTTGTAAAGGGTAAAGTTGATACCACTCTCTTCATAAAAAATGTTAATCATCATACCTTACTTGTACAAATCTATGTAGATGATATTGTTTTCGGTTCAACTAACCAAAATATGTGCAAGGAATTTTCGTCTATGATGCAAGGAGAGTTTGAGATGTCTATGATGGGAAGATTGAATTTCTTTCTTGGTCTTCAAATTAAGCAACTCAAACATGGTATTTTCGTGAACCAATCAAAATATTGCAAAGACCTCATAAAGAAGTTTGAGATGGAAAGTAGCAAAGAAAGTGCAATTCCTATGGGATCCGGCACTTATCTTGACCCAGATGAATCAGGAAATTCTATTGACATAACTAAGTATCGTGGAATGATTGGCTCACTCCTTTATTTAACAGCAAGTAGACCTGACATTATGTTCAGCGTTTGCCTATGTGCAAGATATCAAGCCAATCCTAAAGAGTCTCACCTTGCAGCAGTCAAGCGCATAATAAAATATCTCAAAGGAACAACCAACGTCGGATTATGGTATCCAAAAGGTAGTATGTGCAATCTAGTTGGTTATTCTGATGCTGACTATGCAGGTTGCAAAACTGATCGCAAAAGTACAAGTGGAACATGTCACATTCTTGGAAATGCCTTGGTTTCATGGTCATGCAAAAAGCAAGCAAGCGTAGCTCTCAGCACTGCCGAAGCAGAATACATTGCGGCTGGAAGTGGATGCGCTCAAATTCTTTGGCTAAAACAACAATTACTTGACTATGGAGTAAACCTTGGATGCATTCCTCTTCGATGTGATAACACAAGCGCGATCAATATTACAAAAAATCCAGTTATGCATTCCCGGACGAAACACATTGACATCAGACATCATTTCATCCGAGACCATGTACTCAAAGGAGATGTCGAGATCACATTTGTGGACACTCAAAATCAACTCGCGGACATCTTCACAAAACCACTTGCAAAGGATGCATTTTTCAAAATTCGTCGTGAACTTGGAATCCTCGATGAACAAGATATTTAAGGTGCACTCAATCCTTGACTATACCTTAATGTACATATATATGTGGATAGACATTGTTTCAAATGTTAAAAATAATGATGTTTTAAATTTTCTCTTTAAGTAAATCGATTTACACCATATGTCAATCGATTTACTACTGAAGCAAATCATTTCTTTTAATAAAATCTTCTGTGTAAATCGATTTACACAATATGTCAATCGATTTACTACTGAAGCAAATCATTTTTTTTATAAAATCTTGTGTGTAAATCGATTTACACAATATGTAAATCGATTTACCACTGAACGAAAATTACTTTTTATGAAAATGTTCTGTGTAAATCGATTTAACCAAGGGGTAAATCGATTTACCACAGAATCTGAAGCATTTTTTATGTATTTTCTCTATGCAATTTATTTTGTTTTAACATGTGATACTTGTATAAGCTTTTAATATATTGGTCAAACATTCATTGTCTCTCAACCTCCCACCTTACTATTGCCCAATCAATGAAACCTTGACCAAATTACCAAATTAAAACCTCATAAAGACCTCACTTACTCTCTATATTATTTAAACTCACCAAAACTATCTCATAACACCAACACACTCTCTCACATAACAACACAAAGAACTCTATATCTCTCTTTTCAAAACCCTAACAAAATCCATGGCTCCCAAGAGAAAAGCCTCTGCCTCAGAGAAAGGAAAGAAGCCAGCTTCGTCAACATCTGAAAACTCTGTGCTCGAGTACCTCTCGGATCCACAGTGGGACAGATTTCTCAAGCATTTTCAAAAGAAAATCATCTCTACTCCAAAGTTTGGTATGTTATCTACTTTTCCAGATGAATGCTTCTCATTTCAAAGAGATTTCATTGCTTATGGTTTAGAACCATTAATATCTTCACATGGGTTCTATTACCCGGATCTGGTTAGAATTTTCTACAGCAACATGTGCTATGACAACAACAAATGTTATACATATGTCCTTGGAAAAAGAATCCCTCTGTATTCCAAAACTATTGGCAGAATCTTGAACATTCCATATTCTGGAAGTACCCTCTATGATCCAGAAGATGCTGCTTGGGAAAACTATCAGAAGCGAGAATTTTTCTATAGCATTGGAAGGTTATCAAAATCTGAATACCGTGCCAAGCGGATTCGCAGTCTTGGCGGGGTTACTCCAGCTAGGGACACATGGAGTGCTGGAAATTTCCATATTGATGATAGGTTGTTTCACTATTTTCTGGTGTATATTTTGTTTCCTAGAGCAGGGAATCATTGTACAGTGACCGACCTAGAATTGCAAATCATCTATGCAAGGAAAAATGGAATCCCGGTTAATTGGGCAAAATTGATTGTGGTGCATATGCTAAAAGTTGCCGCAAGGGCCACCTTTCTACCATATGCATATTTCATTACAAGGATTATGGCAGCTTTTGATATAGATTTCACTGGATTTGAGCGGATTGAAATGGATCCAATCACCACTAGGATCTCCATCAAAAATGTTGATTCAAGAATGGGTGTTCATTTCAATGCTGAAGCAAAAACCATAACTTACATTGGAGAAGATGTGGTCGGCGATGAAGGTCATAATGCAGATGAAGAAGACCATGAAGTTCCTCCTGCTGCTGCTTCTGGTCCCACAAATCAAGATGTTATGGATTTCATGACGCAACAGTTTGCTTCTCTCAATTCTAACATCAATGCTCGATGGACGGAGATAAATGACTCTACCTCATCTCGAATAGATGCTTTTCAGAATAATGTGAACCAACAATTTTCATATCTTTTTTCACATCTTCATATCCCTCCATACGACCCAACCAATCCTGCACCTCCGCCTCCTCAATACACCGAACCACCTCTTCAACAACAATTTCCTTATCAAGGACCTTTCTAAAATGTTCTTGATCAATGTTATTAAATTCTTAGTATAAGTATCATTATGGATTTTGTCTTGTTTTATTTTGTTCATTTTATGTATTGTGTTCTTAAAACTTTGTTCGATAATTTTGAAAGTTTTGTGTTTTTCATTCATGTTCCTATACATTTCTTTCTGGTATACTTTCTTGTTGCATCTTTCCCTTCTTTTTGATAATGTCAAAGGGGGAGAAGGATGTAATAGCACTTTATGGTTGTTTGTTTTCATTGTCTTTACAGAGCAAACTTTCAAATCTTTTTCTCCATAGGGGGAGAAATCTTCTCAGGGGGAGAAAACACCTTTTGCTCAAATTCTGATCAACACATAAAGGAAAATGGTTTGTCATCATCAAAAAGGGGGAGAATGTAATCTCAAGCCTCAACTCAACTTTAGTTTTGATGAAAGACAAACAAGCTAGTTTGATGAAAGACAAACAAGCATTATGGAAAGAAGGAAAAGAAGTGGAAATCATCTTAAAGCATCATTCACTCAAAGCTTCAAGGAACTTGGCAAGCAATCAAGTATATCAATTCTCAATTAAACTACATTGATTAGAAATGCTCAAAAATGATATACACACTTGCCACATCACTTCAATTATATTTCAAAACAATTTTTAAGTTTTTTCTCTGCTGTAAATCGATTAACATCTTGTGTAAATCGATTTACACATGCTTTTTCAAAAAAAACTGTTTGCTCCTGCCAGCAATCGATTTACAGGTTGTGTAAATCGATTGATCACAGAACAAACTGATTTTTTAACACTTGTAAATCGATTGACACTACATGCTAATCGATTTACACTTCAAACTTTTTGAAATTCTGAACGTTACAAACACGTGCAATCGATTTGCATGTTATGTTAATCGATTTGCACATTGAAAATTTTGAAAAATCTGAACTGGTTTCAAGATATCCTTCATACCTTTTCTCCAATAGTTGCATGATCAAACATTGCATCTTGTCAAGTTTTACAAACAGAAAAGTGTCCTTTTGGAAAGGTATCTTGATTACTATATATTACAAAATATTTCAAATCATAAACAACTCTTCTCTTGCAATAAAATCTGAACTTTGTAAAATATTCAAACTTCATATTTCTTAACTTTTAAGAACAAAGATTTTCTGCACTTTCACACATATAAAGAACAGAAATCTTTGAGCATTATCTAACCATTGTGTTACAGTTTGAATTGCTTACAAGAGAAGAAAGAAGAAACTTCAAAGAAGTCACTCTATGTGATCAACATCTTTCAAGAAATCATACTTCATAAAAACATACAAAGTGTAACTTATTTCCAGGATTGTTGGAATTAAGTGTTAGATTACTTTTGTTCCTTGTTGTCCATTATTGGAAACAAGAGGTATCTTTTGAGAGGATTGTTCTCATTAGACTTATTGGAAATCCAAGAGGGTGTTCTTGGTTATTTGTTAGGTTCTTTAGTGGATAAGACTAGGAAGAGTCTTGTAAAAGTTCTAACAATATAGTAAAATCTCTTGCGTGTTTGCAAGGGGACTGGACGTACTTCCGGGGTGTGGAAGGAACCAGGATAATTCTCCGTGTCTCTTTACTTTCTGCACTTTACAGTTTTCAAAGCACTAAATCAAAACCAGAAAGTATAAAATAAGTCAAAAATAGACCATCACCTAATTCACCCCCCCTCTTAGGCGCAATCTTAATCTTACAATGTTAACTTCTTGATTCCCCAGGGAGGTTCTCTCAGGTTGTTTTTGCTGGTATACGTATGATCTTCTTGTGTTTCTCAGATAGTTGGAGATGATACCTATAACACGGTGGAAGAACTGACTGGGGTATTTTGCGTTTGATCGCATTTATTGTGGATAGCAAGAGTCGCCACCGACTTTTCTTTTATCTAAAAGGAAATGTTGAAAAGAACAGGAAAGACCTTTCGAGATTAATTTCTTGAGTTCGGGGGGTAGGTTATGAAAAGGGAAGGTATTAGCACCATTTTCATCCGTAGTTATCTACGGGCTCTTTGTTGCTTGCTAGATCACTTGCTTTTGTTTGAAAATGTGCTTGTGGTGTGGGTTTTGAAAGTATTTTGAAAAGTGTCTTTGTAATGGTTCTCGTTTCTATAAGAACGCATACAAAGTGTTGTTTTGAAAATAGTTCAAAGAGTTGTTTGTGGAATGTGTTTTTGAAAGTGATTTTGAAAATTGTCTTTGTAATGGTTCTCGTTTCTATAAGAACGCGTACAAAGTGTTTTTTCTTTTGAAAATGTTTCAAAGCGAAAGTGCGGGTGTATAAAATTGTTTTTGTTGTGAGCAAGCGAGCAACTAGGAGCATCCTACCTACTCAAAAGGTCTTAATATTATTTTCCTCCTCCTTTAGATGTTTCTATCTTACCATTGTTTTGGCAAGAAGCCCCATCATTGGATGTGAAGGGACGAGCATGGGACGTTTGTATAGTCATAGAAGGCAACCTATGGTACATTTTAGCAATTCTGTTTAGGGACTAGATCGCTTACCGAAGGCAACATTGAGGGTCATCGAGGGACTACGATCTTTTATCAAGGGTCTTTTCTAAAATGCCCATATTCGAGGGACATGACTATTTTTCCGAGGCAACAAAGTGAGATTACCCTAAGGGTGCATGTGTGAATAGTGTGTTTGATTTGCATGCATTTAGTATTTTATTATGGGTTGTCTACTTGTTGTTTTTATCTTGCCATACATATTCTATTTTACTAGTATTGTACCCCAAAATTTTCCCTCTCATTTTAGTCAATACATACTCCTAGAGATCCTCAATTTGCTTAAGTTTGCCCAAGAGTTGACCAGACAAACTCTCTCCTAAGGCAGTGTGTCTCAAATTAGGGTTTCCATTTTCATCAAGATTGGTGAACTCCAAAGATCTAATATGCTCTCCATGGTCCTAATATGTTCTCAAGACCCTCCATGTCAAATTTTAAGCATTGCACAAGAAGTTTACTCAGTCAACTGCTCAGATGCTTGTGAATTGACTATATTAGGTCAAAAGTCAAATGTGCCCCACATACAATCAAACTTCAATATTTTTGGTCAACATCAAAATTTTGAAGTGACTTTCATCATTTGATCAAGGGTTGATCGTGATTCTTCAAGGAATGCCCTAAATTCATCAAAACCCAAAAGTTGCTAAATTAGGGTTTCTTAGGAAAAGTCAACCAAACTTTGACCAAGCATAACTTCCTCATACTTTATCAGAAATTTTACATCCAAAGCTCATATTGAAGAGGATGAAATTCCCTACAACTCATATTTATCCCACAAGTTCAAAATATGCACTAATCAAAAGATATGAATTTCTACATTATAGGTCCTTTTGAAAAGTCAACAAAAACACCTTTTGGGTCAAAGCTTCTTACATGAACATGGAAGACCCAATTGAAATTTGAACAAAAGGTTTTCTTAGAGGACATCATAAGCTTTCTAAAAATTCCAGGAACACCTCTCTAGGGTTAAAATTGGAGGAGATATGCCTTGTAAAAGTTGACCTTTTTTGCAAAATTGGCAAAAGTCAAGTGTGCTCAAAATTACATTTTTTTGCCAAATGGGCCTACCTTTTTATGCTGACACCTCACTTATAATATGGTCCACGACCCAAATATTCACCCACACATTATTTGCTTCATTTTTGAATTTATTTTGATTTTTTATTAATTAAAAATTGAATTAAATCAAATAATTGATGGATAATAGCAAATATATGTTTTGATTTGATTTTTGGACAGGTTGGAAATCAAAATATGCTGAGATATCAAGACCAAAACGAATCAAGCATAATTGGTACAAGAAAGGGATGATTTGGCTCAAAATAGCAAGTTTACATATGGCATGGAAATCAAATCAAATCCTCTATAATTGCAAAGATTCGAGCCAATTTTATAACCTTAATTCATTCTAACATATATATGGAACATGTACAAGCGTTTCTAAAGATCAAGTCATATTCCTAGGTACTCATTGAATCTGTAGCAAGCATTTGCAAGGCCTGAAGCATCCAGAATCACGCACTATAGCTCTCACGGTTTGCTTATTTTTTCCAAATCGATTACTGAATTTCCTGTATCATTAGCATATTTAAGTGATATATTTGTGATCATTGACATGTTTGCAACCTGACTGGATGATTTAATTGAGTTTTTGATGCATATATGTGCCTTTGCAATTATTACGGTTTTCATGTGCGTTTTAGGGGTTTGACACATAGGTTAAATTAGGCCAAGAGAAGAACACCATGATGTTCACGAGATCAAGACGAATTGATCCATATAGTTGGAAGTAATTTATCATGTGTCTTGTGCATTTTGGAAATTCGCAGGGCTATAGCTACAAACGCTCAACCGTAGGTAAAAGGTATATACCTAATACATAGGTTACAGGAAGAAGAAGATATGTGGCGTAATTTCATTGGGCCATCTGAATCTCGCGCGCGTTTCCCACTAACTCATTTATTTTGTTATATTATATTTGGTTTTCATTCTATGTATAACAAAGCAGATTGGCTCGGTGGTAACAGCGCTTGGTGGGGAGTATGAGGACCTGGGTTCGATCCCAGGTCCTAACAATTTTCTTTATTTTGCTTTCACTGTGCAGGATCAGGTGTATCAACCTTGCATACGCCTTTCATACTCCTCAAATCATCACCAATGGATCACAACCTCTCCAGATCCAACGCATAGCAATGAAGGACCCATGGTACACCCTTAGGTCAATGCCACATGGAACCAGGCGCTGACTGGGCTTGGATGGCTATTGGGCATGGAAATTTCAAAATCACACCCCCTTCTTCAACAATGCAAACAGGCCCATAATTCTTTCTTTTTTTATTTCTTTTATTTTAATTGATTTGTTTAATTATTTCTCACTAAGCATTACTTAATTTTTTTATTAATCATAAAATCAATAAATCATAAAAATACAAAAAAAAAATCATTTTTCTCATGAAATACTTATTTCTTTAATTAATTTAATTAAAAACTAGGTTAATTTAATTTTTTTTTGTAAATAAAACTAATTAGAAATTAGGTTTTAAATTTGTAATTAAATTGTTTTTCTCAAATAAAAATCACAAAAAAACACATAAAATCTTTTTTTATAAAATATTTTATTTTCTTGGATTATTTAATTTAGTAAATTAGGTTAATTGCAAGTACTTTTTATAATTAAAAATAATTAGAATTAGGGTTTTAGTTGTACATAACCTAGTTAAGTCTTTTCTCAAAAATAACTTAAATGTTTTTTAATTAGATTTTTTAGGGTTTTCAATTTTTTCTCGCATTTAATTTTTCGTGAACATTTTAATTCTTTTATTATTATTGTAACTGTTTCGAGGTTGTAATAGTAATTAGGGCTTTAAGCTTCCGCATTTTATTTTCAGTCAACATGATTATGTAACTTCCAAAGCCTTGTAATAGCTAGGTTTATTTTTCGCACTTTAAATTCCTGCAAATATTTAACTGTTAGATACATGGCTAATAGGATTGTATGGGAAGATTACTTGAAATTAAAACGGTAGATCACCTAAATGTGCAAAGACTAAATAACTGAAAAAATTCACATGCACATATTCACTCCTAGGGTTTGCCTCACTTTGGTTGCCTTCGGTAAACAGTCATTAAGCATAAGAGATTTTAGTGGTTATCCTCCAGTCTAAAAGATCAAAATGTCCCATTCGAATGTTGCCTCAGAAATGTTGCCTCAGAAAGATCTTAAGACTCTAGGGTTACTACTAAAGTTTTCTAACTGTTTCTTTGGTGACTGTACTTGTCCCTTTCGAACGTCCCTTACGAACTACAACGACAGGGCTACCTACTCCTTAATAGTAGGATAGCATTGTCTAAAGGAAATGAGAACAAACAACCTTTTTTCGAGTAGGTAGAATCTTAAGTACTTGCTCAACAAAAACTTTTCATACAAACACCGCTAGAAACAAATTTTCAAAACAAACTTCGTCACACCCTTGAGGACTGATACAAGGGTTGTCACGAAGTAAAACATTTTCAAAAACAAGCACACACGAGCAATTTAAAAAATGAACAAGTACCTAAGAGCCCATGAAAAACCATTTGATAGAAAGGGTGCTAACACCTTCCCTTTCTATAATCTACCCCCCGTACTCAGAATATCTCGAAAAAAGGTTTTTTTTATTCTTTTTCCTTTTCCATGATTGGATGAAATAAAAGTCGGTGGCGACTCTTGCTTACCGCAATATTTTGCAAACAAAGAAACATAAAACGTAAATGCAAACCAGTAAAAACAGTCGGTTTTGCCACCATATCACAGAACTGGTGACTCTGCTAGGGATATAAAGTGGGGTTTACCTTAGGATCTAGGTCATTTTTAAAATTGATTTCTTGTTTGTTTTGCCTGCTTTATCTTTAAGGGTTTTCGCTTGGGTATTGTTGAAGATCCTACACCCGGATATGGGGACACTCTTTAGGTAAATAGAAATAGATCATGGAGACTGTACGACGTAGACCGATATGGTTTAAGTGATGGTTGTGTTGGTGTGACACTTTGGTTGGTATCGGTATCCTCCGTTTGGAAACGAGGAGAATACGGGGCCACCGCGTGGTGTCGTGAAGCACTAACGGACCTTAGAACCTTAGTTGAAAAAACTTGGCCATTAGAAAGTAGTGAGATAGTCGGCCTCGGTATAAAGCTGAGGATTGGTTGATACTCGATGCTACACTCATTGAGATCAGACTTTCAGGATATTTCGGCCACAAGAAAAGATTGCTTGAGCCGAGACAATGCCCGATAAAGGATGGTCAGTGATATTGAGATCCCTTAGAACCCGATTACTTTTTAAGACAGGTTTGAAACCAACTAAATTTCAAGAGGGTATGACCTTTAACCTCATGCAAGCCTTAAACCTAAGAACTTGGTGTAATTTTTCTGTGTTTGCTATACCTGTGGTTTATCATGACATCATGCATCATAACATAGCATCCATTTTTATTGCACTAACCATTTCAAAGACCAAGGGAATTTATCTTTGTTCTATTTTACAGATCATGGCTTCCGTTCGTAGAAACACTATCTGAATCAGCTTTGTGAAGATACCTTCCCAACTCAAAGAGCTAGTATCAAGGGTTTCTGAAACTTCAGCGTTCACTAAGAGATATGGTCAACTTCTCCACCAGGTTACTTAAAACTTTGATGAAAATATGATGAGTGTACTCTTTCAGTTCTTTGATCCCAAGCACCACTGCTTCACCTTTCCAGACTATCAGTTGGTGCCTACCTTGGAAGAATGCTCCCAGCTACTGGATATACCCATTCTTGAACAGTTTCCTTTCACAGGTCTAGAGGAAGTTCCTAAGGCATAAGTCATTGCCTTAGCTTTACATCTGAAATGGGCCGACGTGGTATCCAATTGGGAAATAAGAAGCAGAGTCAAGGGTTTTCTAGCCAAGTTTCTGATAGAAAAGGCCCAACTGTTTTGGGATGATATGGATTTTAAAGCTTTTGAGGAGGTTTTGGCTCTTCTAATCTATGGGTTAGTTCTATTCCCTAATCCAGACTCATTCATAGATGTGAATGCTATCAAGATCTTCCTCTCCCACAACCCTGTGCCCACCTTGCTCAGAGATATTTTGCACACTCTCCATACTCGTACCATGAAGAGAAGAGGGGTTCTTATGTGTTGCATGCCATTGCTGTCGAGGTGGTTTATTTCTCACCTCCCTAAGTCCGTACTGAAGAATGAAGAAGGTCTGGGTTAGTCACAAAGGATAATGTCACTCGCTCACATGGATATTCCCTGGTGTTCCCGAGCTATGGAAAACACTGCTATTATTGACCGCTGCGGGGAGTACCCTAATGTCCCTTTACTTGGCATCAGAGGGGGTATAAGCTACAATCCTTGTTTAGCTCTATGACAATTTGGTTACGCTCGAAGAGATGGTCCCCACAAGTTACTTATTGAGGGCATTGTATTCAACTATGAGGATGATGTTCACGAGTATCGCCGGAGGTTCATACGAGCTTAAGGAATGGTAAACATATCTGGCATCAAGGCTTTAAGGCCAAAGGCTTCCATTCCTATGGAACCTTACCTCCAATGGGTACGAGCTCGCGCCCAGAAGCTTATGATGCTCTATGTCGCAGTTTTACCAGTGATTGTGGAACCCACTACTGAAGGGGGGTATTCCTTATACGGTTCTCTATCCTTATATGCCCACTGATCTTGGGGAATTACAGAGGTCTTGGATTCAGTTGATGAAGGAGAGGGATACTTACAGAGATCAGTTCCATGCTCAGGAGAGGAAAGTTTTAGAGCTCACAAAGCAGCTCCTGGAAGAAAAAGGACTCAATGATTATCTCGGCACAAAGAGGAAGCATCCATGGGAATTTTTATGTCTTTTATAATTTTAGATTTGTTTTAATTATAACGCCTAAAAGGCATTCAAACTTTGAATTCAGCTAATAAAATCTTTGTTTATTTTGGTTTGCAAATTTAAATTTCCCAAAGTCTTTGAAATCATTGCATGAGCATCCCATTCATAACATTGCATGTACAGGTACCATTATAGGTTTCTCATCTTCTTCACTATTTATTTCAGCAGAAATGTCTTTCGAACAAAGCATCAAGGACCTGCAAGCACAGAACGCCCAATTCCAACAAATGTTCATAAGTCTGGCAAAAGGGCAGGAAGACCTGAAAGCCCTCATCCTGAAAGAGAAAAAGAAAAAGAAGAAGGATGCCGATATTCTGAATATGGGCAGAAGGTTTAGAGAGTGGTTGAAGCGACAAGTCGATATGACCTCTTCATCCAAGGAAGGGGAGAATCAGAAAGAAGAGAAGGATCCCAGTCCTGCAGTTTCTGACAATGATACCAACTACAATGATGAGCAATATCCTCCTACTGAGGATAGATACAAGCAGGTTGAAGATCGTTTGAGTGCCATGGAAGTTCAGAGGATACCTGGACTGGATTTTGAAGAATTGGGATTGGTGTCAGGGGTGGTCATCCCGCAGAAGTTCAAAGCTCCAGTTTTTTCTAAGTATGATGGGGTGTCTTGCTCAAAACTCCATCTCCGTTCTTATGTCAGAAATATCCAGCCCCACACCGCTGATAGAAATCTGTGGGTTCATTTCTTTCAACATAGTTTGTTAGGGACTCAGCTTGAATGGTTTTACCAGTTGGAGGGAGCCAATATCTGAAATTAGGAAGATCTGGATGTTGCTTTCTATAAGCAGTATCAATAAAAATCCGACCTTGCTCCTACTCGTACTCAACTCCAGAGTACGTCAATCGGGGCGAGTGAAGGTTTTAAGGACTACGCATAGAAATGGAGAGACTTTGATGGAAGAGTCCAACCCCCATTGTTTGATAGGGAGTTGGTGGATATGTTTCTGGGGACGCTATCTGGTCCATTTTTCAATCATTTGATCGGCAGCTCATCAGCTGGTTTCATCGAGATGATTCTAATTGGAGAAAGATTAGAAGCTGGGATTCGGAGCGACAAGATATAGAAGGATGCCTCTTCGAGCTCAGTAAAGAAGCCTTTTACTGGTAAGAAGGAAGCCAGTGCCATCTATAGCCCGAGGGGACAAAACAGGGCTGAACATTGTCAGACAGTAGGTGCCGTAATGATACCTATGCCTGCAGTTGCTCCACAATGCAACAATCAACAAAGGGTGGAAAGACCACAACTGCAGTTTACCCGAATCAACATGACATTGGCTGAAGTTCTACCTCATCTGCTGAGATCCAACATGGAAAACTTTAAAGAGGATCCCAAGAATCCAAATACTACATCTCCCTGATATAACCCAAATGCTCGGTGTGCCTACCATTCTGAGAGTCCTGGCCACGATACCAATGCCTGATGGGCTCTAAGGAATAAGGTACAAGATCTGATTGAAGCCAAAGAAATAGAGTTTGATGCTCCCGAGAAGCCAAATGTGATAACTACTCGCATGCCCAAACACGGTCGTGGAAATAATGTTGTTGATACCGACTTGTTTTTGACCTTGGTGGATGAAGTTTCTACTCCTCTCATGACTGTGAAGAAGAATTTTCTGTTGGCCGATTTATTTCCGGGTTGTGGTAAAGGTTGTCACATGTGTTCGTTTCTACCTTCTGGTTGCCGTTTGCTAAAGTCAGGTGTTCAACGCCTGATGGACAGCAAATAAATTTTGTTCGACAAAACTTTGATTCCCATTGTTCCATCTGAAGACATTGCCATTATAACCATTTCCGCCAATCCTTACAAGGTCTCCTCGAGATTACCTGTTAGGATTACATCTGCTCCAAGAATTGCTCCGCTGATAATCACTGTTCCTAGTCCTGTCCCGTATGCCTCGGACAAAGTTGTTCCCTGGCATTATGGTGGCGATGTGTACTATCATGGCATCAAACAAGATTTGAAAGATGAAGAGGCTGATCCTGATATTGGTAACATTGTCAGAACCAGCAAAATCACCCAAAGTGGAAGGGTCTTCTCTCCCGAGATTTCCGCTAAGACTGTCAACAAGCCTATTGTCATTCCATCTGCTGCTCCTGCTAATACATCAACTACTGCTCCTGTTCTTACTCCAGTCGGCGAATTGGCTGATACCCGCATCAAAGAAATTATAGGTGAGCCTGCCCAGACGGAGGCGCCTAGTAAAATTTTTGTGGAAGCCTCTAAGCAAGAGATAGAGGAAATATTGAAAATAATTAAGAAGAGCGACTACAATGTGGTCGAGCAGCTGGGGCAGACCCTATCAAAGATATCCATGTTGTCGTTGTTGTTGTGTTCCGAAGCCCATGCGAAGGCTTTAATTGCGTTCCTCAAGACTGTGCATGTTCCGTAGGAAACTTCAGCTGATCAGTTCAAAGATTGTGTGGCCAGCCTGAATGCTGATAATGGGCTGGGTTTTTCAGATGCAGACTTAACACCAAAGGTAAGGAAGCATAATGATGCTCTGCATGTCTCGATTGAATGAAGGGGCACCACTATGGCTCATGTGCTGGTAGATATTGGGTCTTCACTGAATGTCTTGCCTAAGAAGGCATTGGATCGGATGGATTATGAGGGTTTGGCGTTAAAGCCTAGTAACATTGTGGTAAGGGATTTTGATGGATCGAAGAGAATGGTGCACGGGGAGGTGGACATCCCTGTCAAAGTGGGTTCTCAGACTTTTGGGTCCACCTTCTATGTGATGGATATCAGGCCGTCGTATTCTTATTTGCTGGGTCATCCTTGGATCCACGAGGTTGGGGAAGTTACTTCCACACTCCACCAAATGCTGAAGTATCCGGTAAAAGGGAAGATTGTCACAGTGAGGGGTGAAGAGGAGTATATGGTGATCCATTTCAATTCCTTCTGTTAGGTAGATATGGACGGGGAATTCATAGAAACTCCTTGTCAGAATTTTGAAGAGGTCCCGCAGATCTTGGGATCGACTAAAACTACTACTAGCAGCAAACCTCTGTCGAAGATGGCTTCCCTCAAGGACGCTAGGGCCGTGGTTGAAGAAGGTGGGTGTACCAATTGGGGTCAGCTCCCTGATTTCACTCACAAAACTGACAAATTTGGTTTGGGCTTTACTACAGTGGCTTAAAGGGTTGTTCGACACGCTCGGGCTGGAGGACCTCCCCTACGCATCAACAATCGCTGGGTTAATACCATTGAAGACAACGAGGAAGACTCAGAAATTGACAACTAGATCTACCCAACTACCAACGGTGGACCGAGTAACTGGACGACTAGGGACTTTATACCAGTTTCTCTTATTCCACAATAATTGTCTTGCTTGTTTTGAGATTTGTAATAAACAATTTAAAACTTTACGGCCTTGTGCCTTGCCCGAGGCACATGGGTTTTGTTTGTGAGGGTTAGTATTTGTCATTTCATATATCATTAATAAAGCATTGGACGTTTCTTGCATACAAATTTAGCGCTCTCTGTTTTTATTTTCTGTTTTCAATTTATCAAAACAACTATTCTCTTACACACACTCATGTATCATAATGCAGATCCATATCCACTCTGGATCCCATCGATAACAGCTCTGTTAGCCAGTTATGACTTTGAAAATCCGATCAACCAAGCCGAAGACGAAGGTGAGGATGATTGTGAGGTGCCTGGAGAACTTGCTAGACTATTACAGCAGGAAGAAAGGGCCATACAGCCTCATGAAGAGTCGGTTGAGATAGTGAATTTGGGTACTGAGGAAGACAAAAAAGAGGTTAAAATAGGTTCATATCTGGAGCTTAGCGTCAAACAGAGGTTAATACAGATGTTGCACGACTACGTTGAGATCTTCGCCTGGTCCTATGAAGACATGCCTAGTTTGGACGCTGATATTGTGGTACATCGCCTGCCGACTAAAGAAGACTGTCCTCCAATTAAATAGAAGGTCCGCCATATACGCCCTGAAATGTCAGAGAAGATCAAGGCAGAGGTCATGAAACAGTTTGACGCAGGATTCTTAGCTGTCACTTCTTATCCATAGTGGGTTGCTAACGTTGTTCCGGTACCTAAGAAGGACGGTAAGGTATGGATGTGTGTGGATTACAGAGATCTGAACAGGGCAAGCCCCAAGGATGACTTCCCTCTTCCTCACATTGACGTTCTGGTCGATAACACCGCGCAACACAAAATATTCTCCTTCATGGACGGTTTCTCTGGCTACAACCAAATCAAGATGGCTCCTAAAGACATGGAGAAGACAACCTTTGTTACACAGTGGGGCACCTTCTGCTACAAGGTGATGCCTTTTGGGTTGAAGAATGCTGGGGCAACTTATCAGCGCACCATGGTCTCTTTGTTCCACGATATGATTTACCATAAGATAGAGGTTGATGCTGATGACATGATAGCAAGGTCGCAGACGGAGGAAGAGCACCTTGATCATCTCCAAAAGCTGTTCGACAGGTTGAAGATATATAAGCTAAGGTTGAATCCAAACAAGTGCACCTTCGAGGTAAGGTCTGGTAAACTTCTAGGTTTCATTGTCAACGACGAAGGCATCCAAGTAGATCCTGCAAAGGTAAAGGCTATACAAGAAATTCTAGCTCCCCGTCCGGAGAAGGAAGTTAGAGGCTTCTTGGGACGCCTGAATTATATCGCCAAATTCATTTCACAGCTAACTGCTACTTGTGAGCCAATCTTCAAGCTTCTGAAGAAAGATCAAGTGGTAAAGTGGAATGATGAATGCCAGACCGCTTTTGAAAGAATCAAGGAATACCTTCAAGAACCACCAATTATGATGCCTCCAGTTGAAGGAAGACCTTTGATATTATACTAGACAGTGCTAGACAATTAAATGGGGTGTATGCTGGGGCAGCATGACGAGTCTGGTCGAAAAGAGAACGCAATATGCTACCTTAGCAAAAAGTTTACCGACTGTGAGACACGATAGTCATTGCTCGAGAAAACTTACAGCTCTTTGGCATGGGCTACTCGCCGATTGAGACAGTATATGCTGACTCACACTACCTTGTTGATATCAAAGATGGATCCGATCAAGTACATTTTCGAGAAGCCCACTCTCTCCGGAAGGATAGCAAGGTGGAAAATGATCTTAACCGATTACGACATACAATATACAACCCAAAAAGGAATTAAGGGGAGTGTATTGGCTGATCATTTGGCTCATCAGGCCGTGGATGATTACCAATCCATGAATTTCGAGTTCCCGAATGAGAATATCATGTTGGTGACTGACTACTAAGAACCTGGACCGGAGGAAGCATCCGAGGAGGGATCCCGATGGTCTATTTATTTTGATGGAGCCTCAAACAAACTGGGTAATGGTATCAGCGCCGTAATCATATCTCCCGAGGGCTGTCATACTCCATTCACTGCCCGATTATGTTTCAACTGCACCAATAACATGACGGAGTATGAAGCATGCATTATGGGTCTTAGGGATGCTATTGACCTAAGGATCAAGTTCTTGAGTGTATTCGGGGATTCTGCTCTGGTGATAAGTCAGATCAAAGGCAAGTGGGGTATGAAGCACCCAAACCTTATTCCTTACAAAGAATATGTACTGACATTGCTCCCACACTTTGAGGAGGTAACCTTTGAACATTTCCCACGAGAGGAGAACCAGTTAGCGGACGCGCTAGCTACTATGTCCTCTATGTTCAAGGTTAGATGGGACAATGAAGCTCCCCAAATTACCATTGAGAGGTTGGATGAGCCAGCACACTGTTGTGAGATTGATACCAAAGAAGTGGAAGACAAACCCTGGTTTCACGAAGTCAAAAGGTATCTCGAGGCTCAAGTGTATCCCGAAGGGGAATCTGTCAATGATAAGAAGTTTCTGAGAAGGTTCACTGCAAAGTTCTTCCTCATTAATGGAATCCTCTTTAAACGCAACCATGACTCCACACTACTACGATGTGTAGACAAAAGTGAAGCAGAGAGGATCATGACAGATCTACATGAAGGCACCTTCGGAACCCATTCCAGTGGATACACCATGGCTAAGAAGATCCTACGGGTAGGATATTACTGGTCCACTATGGAAGCCGATTTTTATCAGCACTCTCGAACTTGTCATAAGTGCCAAATCTATGTTGATAAGGTGCATGTGCCTCCGGCCCCCTTAAACGTCTTGACAGCTCCGTGGCCCTTTGCAATGTGGGGTGTCAATATGATCGAAGAAATTAGGCCCACTGCTTTTAACGGGCATCGCTTCATCCTAGTAGCCATTGATTATTTCACAAAATAGGTTGAGGCAACCTCTTTTGCTACAGTAACCAAGAACGTCGTGGCACGGTTTATCTGACATAATCTAATCTGTCGATATGGTGTGCCAGAGAGAATTATTACTGAAAATGGTATGAATCTCAACAACAAAATGATCACTGAGCTCTGTAAACAGTTCAAGATACAACATCATAATTCTTCTCCCTACCGGCAGAAGATGAATGGCGTTGTTGAAGCAACTAACAAAAATATCAATAAGATTATACAAAAGATGACGGTGACATATAAAGACTGGCATGAGATGTTACCATTTTCTCTTCATGGGTACCGTACCTCAGCACGGACGTCGGCAGGGGCAAACCCCCTATTCTCTAGTATATGGCATGGAGGCAGTCCTACCCATCGAAGTCCAGATACCTTCTCTCAGGATTATGCGGGTTTGAACGAAGACGACTGGATTTGAACCCGACTTGATCAGTTAAATCTAATCAATGAGAAGAGACTTACTGCTATCTATCATGGTCAGACATATCAAAAGCGAATGATCAAGGATTTTAACAAGAAAGTCATACGTCAAGAATATCAAGTCGACAATCTAGTGATCAATCGCATCATACTACCGCAAAGTGATCCCAGGGGAAAATGGACCCCCACATACGAAGAGCCATTTGTGGTTAAGAACATTTTCTCAGGAGGAGATATGATTCTAACCACCATGGATGGTGACGACCTTCCTCACCCTGTCAATGCAGACATAGTGAAAAGATACTACGCCTAACTAAAAGATCCACTAGGTTGACTGGCCTAGGCAAAAATAAGGGCTTCCTGGTGAACCAAAAGGGTTCAGGCAAAAGTAAGGGATGAAAATGAAAAAAATTTGTACACCCGGCAAGTCGAAAACCCGAAAGGGCGGCTTGGGCAAAAAGGGGTATCCCGGTGGACTGAAAACCCGGAAGGGCGGTCCAGGAAAAAGTTAGGGATATAAAGCGTACCACTATGTCTCATTGGATCATCTTGCGACCAAACTTCGGTATCGACTATCAAGCTCGGATGTCACCAACCAATCCGATCAACCTTCGGCCAAGTAGCAAAGTGATGAGACGCTTGAAGATATGAAGGCAATAGCAGGGTTGGAACCCAATGGGGTTGTTTCACTCAGCTGTTTTTCTTTCTTTTACACAAATTGTATAATTTCTATCTTTCGGCGGTGTTCTCTTACTAGAGCGTCAGCCTCTTTGTACAAAAACGCCTATTTTACGAGCCAACTTCAAAAAAACCAATACAAGTCATTTTCACAAGAAACTTCAATCCGTTTTTTCTTTTTCTGTTTTGTTTTGCGAGAATGCCCAATGATTTATTTTTGATATATGCATTAGAAAATGATTGCTTCTCATAAATATTTACATAAGAAACAAAAGACAATTACTCGTAATTCTAGAAACATGGAAAAAATAAGAAGTGCCAAACCTGGCGGTTACTCTGCCCAGCAGGTATCGGGATAGAGTCAGATTTGGAACATGATTATTGGTATATACACTCCCCACAGATTAAAACTATCAAAAGGCATTGATGTCAGCTTTCCCGAAACCGGACAACCACCCCAACTGAGGTTCATAGTCGCAGGCGAGTCAGTAAATTTCATCCCCCAAGTAGAGTTTATTTCTCCAGATACAGAGGCTCAACCCCCGACAGAGTTCATCATTTCAGCTAAGAAAATACATTTTCCAAGTTCATTCCCCAGAGTTTATTCTCAATCAGCATCTCCTCCTGACAGAATATTTACAAATCCCCAGCAACTGTCAGGGATTTATTTTCCCAGACGCGAGCATACCCTGATAGCATTTCATGAAAATCATCTCACCCTGCATTTCATGCATCACATATAACTAACCCTGATATTTTTCCAGGAAAAGACGATTAGCTTCAATAAATCCAGCAATTATACAAGTTACACCTACATACGACTAACGGACACTCAGTTCCTGAAACCAAACGGGTCAACTAATCTACACTATCGTTTTGAAGTAACCCTACGACCCAGGTTCCTTCTCACAGGCCTACTATCCAGGCTTTCATATCGAAGTAACCCTACTACCCCGGTTACTTCTCATAGCCCTACTATCCAGGCTTTCATATCGAAGTAACCCAACTACCCAGGTTCCTTCTTACAACCCTACTATCCAGGCTTTCATATTGAAGTAACCCTACTACCCTGGTTCCTTCTCAAAGCCCTACTATCCAGGCTTTCATATTGAAGAAACCCTACCATCCAGGTTCCTTCTCATAGCCCTATTATCCAAGATTTCATATCGAGGTAACCCTACTATCCGGGTTCCTTCTCACAGCCCTACTATCGAGGCTTTCATATCAAAGTAACCCTACTATCCAGGTTCCTTCTCACAGTCCTACTATCCAGGCTTTCATATCGAGGTAACCCTACTATCCAGGTTCCTTCTCACAACCCTACTATCCAGGCTTTCATATCGAAGTAACCCTACTATCCAGGTTCCTTCTCACAACCCTACTATCCAGGCTTTCATATCGAAGTAACCCTACTATCCAGGTTCCTTCTCACAGCCCTACTATCCAGGCTTTCATATCGAAGTAAACCTACTATCCAGGTTCCTTCTCACAACCCTACTATCCATGCTTTCATATCGAAGAAACCCTACTATCCAGGTTCCTTCTCACAGCCCCACTATCTAGGCTTTCATATCGAAGTAACCCTACTATCCAGGTTCCTTCTCACAACCCTACTATCCAGGCTTTCATATCGAAGAAACCCTACTATCCAGGTTCCTTCTCACAGCCCTACTATCCAGGATTTCATATCGAAGTAACCCTACTACTCGGGTTCCTTCTCATAGCCCTACTATCCAGGTTTTCATATCGAAGTAACCCTACTACCCAGGTTCCTTCTCACAGCCCTACTATCTAGGCTCTTATATCGAAGTAACCCTACTACCCTGGTTCCTTCTCATAGCCGTACTATCCAGGTTTTCATATCGAAGTAACCCTACTACCCAGGTTCCTTCTCACAACCCTACTATCCAGGCTTTCATATCGAAGTAACCCTGCTACCCAGGTTCCTTCTCACAGCCCTACTATCCAGGCTTTCATTTCGAAGTAACCCTACTATCCAGGTTCCTTCTCATAACCTTACCATCCACGTTTCCAGACAGCAGTCCACAACACTATAAGACCAGGACCCGATCAAACACAATTGGTTTCGTATTTCCCCAATAAGTCGCGGTGCAACTTGTACCTTGACCAGATATGCAGTTCACTTTCACTTCCTCAAGTAGGAGTTATTCCCCCAGTAGAGTAACAGACAACTGAAGCTCCTAAAATTATATTTCTCCAAAGACAAATACCAACATTCCTCAGCAGATTCCTTATCAACAACAGGGACATGAACTCTCATCGAAGGAATGTCTCAGGAAATCAACATCCTCTAGATGGCATCTTTAAGCCCATCTCCGATGGTACTCCGTCACAGCTAGGATGGCATCTTTAAGCCTGTGATCGGTGGATCTGGAAGTGACTGTTTAACGCTGGTTCGCAAAATGTCGCGGAAGCAAGAGTCGCCACCGTCTTTTATTTTCTCCAATATGGAAAGGACAAAAGCACAGAAAAATTCCTTATTGAGATTGTTTCTCAGTTTGGGAGGTAGATTTATAGAAAGGGAAGGTGTTAGCACCCTTTCTATCCGTGGTTATCCACGGGCTCTTAGGTACTTGCTCTTATGTTTTCAAAGATTGTTTGCTTTTCAGAGTGAGTGGGTTTGAAAAAGTTTCGTTTAAAATTTCAGTTCGACTCTTGTATCAGTCCTCAAGAGTGTTTGAAAAGTTGTTTTTGAAAGCTTTTTGAAAAGTGTCAGTGTGAAAAGAAGTTTTGATTTGTTTTGAATTAGAGCAAGTATCTACGAGTCATCTACCTACCCTAAGGAATTATGTTGTGTAAATGTCCTTAAGGTAGTGCCATCCCACCATTGAGAGGTAGGTAGCACCACCGTTGGAGGTGTTCGGGTCAATTTGAGAGTTAGGGACAGTGTGGTCACCGGAGCAAAAGTAGGACACCTTAGAAGCTACCCTTATGCCATTGATCTTTTTATTCCGAGGCAACTTGTTTTGAGGCAACCATTTCGAGGCAACTAGATCAATGGAACATAAGGACTTACTAAGACGTCCTATAGCCGACGATCACGTTTCGAGGGTAAGGCAACAATGTGGTTACCAGAGCAATAGTAGGACACCTTAGAAGCTACCCTTATGCCATGTTCATGGACATAAGGACTTACTAAAACGTCCTATACTCGACGACCACGTTTCGAGGGGCAAGGCAACTGTGAGGCGTACCCTAAGAGTGGTGTGTGAATTTGTGTATTGTTATTAGTTATGTTTTATCTTGTCATGCATTATAGTGATCTACGCTTTGATTTTATTTGGGCCATTCATTCTTTCATGCAAAATTTAGCAATTAAGGGGTGCGGAAATTAAAGTACGGAAAACGTAAATCCTACGCTATTACAAGGCGCGGGTCTATACATCGCCAAATCTTTACAAAGACCCGTTTTAAGTAAATAAGTGCGGAAAATAAAAAAAAAGTAAAAAGGTCCTATTTACTATTACATATCCGGAGCAATTACATAATAATCGAACAAATTAAATACGCGCGAATAAAGAAAAGGGAATTAATTTTTTTGTCTTTTTTTTGGTAATTAAATGAAATTGAAAACTAATTAATTATTTTAATTACAAGAAAATATTTTTTGACCTTTTTTATGTTTTTATGAAATAAAATAAAAAAAGAATTAAAAATGTCAAAAGAAAAAGCCTAAGTCTAAATTTGTTTTTATTTATTGTGAAAAAAGGTTAAAATTAACTAATTAAACTAATTAATTTGTTAGTATTTTATTTACAAAAATAATTACTAAAGTGAAATTAATAATAATAATAATAATTACATTTTTTTTGTTTTTTTCTGAATTTATGAAAATAATTATTTGTGAACTAACTAAATAATAATAATAATTAATAAAAGGAAAGAAAATAAGAAAAGAAATTCTAAACCAAGGAGGTGAAGGCCGGATTTTGGAGGTTTTACTCAAAATCATCCTTAGGCATCAAAAATTCCATCTAAGCCCATGGTTGTGATCGTCCATGTCTCCTGATCACGTCTATGCTTATGGTTTATCCCAATTTCACCTGTAGACAAAATACCTAAAAACAAAACCAACGAACCCTAGGCACGGGTATTGTTATACGAAGCCTAAAAATGAAATTGAATATAGCAGTTACATTGGAAATTAGGCATGGAGTATGAATATGCTATTATTTTCCAGAAAAAGTGCAAGAATGGAGAAACATGATTTCGTGTACAGGGGTGAGTTTGAGACAACTTACAGCGCTTGGTAGTGGACCTTAGGACGCGTTTGTGGTTGCTTTGGCTTCAGGGAGTGGCAAGGAAGAAAGCCACGTGCTTGCTTTGATCTGAAAATGTTTGCAACACCGCTTTAGATCTCTCACTTTTTTGGACAAATTTTGAACTTTTCCTCTGGCCGTTTGTGCACACTCTCCTTTTTTTCTAGGTTCTGAATGAGGCTTGCAAGGCTTGTATATATAGGCTTGGATGAGAATAAGTCACATTAAGGAGCTTTTAAGCCTTGCAATGAAGTTTTGATTTTCTCCATAATCACCATTGAAATAACTTGCCATATTTGCTCCAAATTTGAATTTTTTTGCTTGAAATAGGTCTTGAACGAATTTGGTATATGTTTTATGGTGTATCAAAGCTATTCAAACCATAAAATATCCTCCCATTAACTTGATTTTTATTTGAATTTTAAAGATTTAAAATGAATTAAATCAAATAAAATTAAACAAAAATAGAAAAATTAATTTTTATTCTTGAAATAAAACATGGGACACGTCAGAGGTATGGCAAAGCTGAATCAAGTGGAAAAAGTGGGCCCCTTTTGTCAAAAATGAAGTTTCAAGGATAATTGACTTTGGCCCTTTCACAAAAATTTCCCAACTTCTCCAATGCATATCTTGCTCAATTTTGAAGCTATGTACATGTTCTTGGACATTTTGGAAAGGTCTTGAAGTCCTCTAACCAATGCCTTTGGTCCCATGTCATTTTGATTTACCAATATCAAGTTATGGTCTTTGACTTAAAGTGCCTTTTTGTTGACTTTTGAAAATGACCTATAATGTTGAAATTGATAACTTTTTGTGAGAGCATTTCTTGGACTTGGAATGTGAAGATGAGTTGTAGGAAATGTCTTCCCCTTCAAAATGAGCATTGGATGGGATTTTTCTGATGAACCATGAAAAAGTTATGCCTTGGTCAAGGTACAGTTGACTTTTCAGCTGTCCAAAAATAGAAACTTTTGACACCTTGATGATTTTTGAGCCATGCTTGAGGAATCATGATCAAGATTTGACCAAATGATGATTGTGGCTTCAAAATAAGATGTTGACCAAAATTTTTGACTTTTGACTACCAAATGACCATTTTGCCCCTGTAGTTGATTGTGAAGCAATTAGGGTTTTTGACTGTGCAACTTGACCTTGTGAGCCTTGAAACTTGACATGTAGGTTCTTGACAATGTTTATAGGCATGTGGGACTTGATTAGACCATTGAAAACCTCAACTTCCTTGAAGGAACCAAAACCTTAATTTTGACTGGCTTAGGAGGATGGTTGACTGTGCAATCCTTGGAGTAGCCTTGAACCATTTGAGGTGATGCTTGGCAAAACTTTTGAAGAATATGGGAGGGAAAATTTTGGGGTACAACAGTTGCCCCTGTTCAATCTTCTTAGACCTGAGGATGTAGATTGGCTTGTGTGCCTTTCGTGATCCGAGGGTGGAAGATGATTGAACACTAGAGTGCCCAGAAATTTGCACTCACATAGTACAGTATCAGCAGTGTGATGTCGGGAATGGGCTTACAAATGCCATTTGGAGAGATGATGGGTAGGAGGATGGGCTTATAGATGCAATCTGGAAGTGTGACAGAACCTTGTCGGGAATGGGCTTATAGATGCCATTTGGAACTGTAATGGATAGTTGAATCTGAATAAGAAATAGAATAGCTTCCGTGTCTGGGGCATATCTAGTCTATATCTAATTGCTGACGTCTGAACGAGTAGTAGAATGACCACCGGGTTTGGGGTATATCCATACTGCATGAGTAACAGAATGTCATCCGAATCTGGATCGTATCTGGACTGAACAATAGAATAGCATCCGGGATGGAGCATCTCTAAGTTGTCTTTAGAAGTTTGAATCTGAATAAGCAATAGAATAGCGCCCGGATCTGGAGCATCTCTAAGCTATATCTCAAAGGAAATCTGGAATAAGTATCAGAACGTCGCCATGCCTGGGTCACATCTGAACTATCTTTAGAAAGAGTCTTGAATAAGAAAGAAAACAGCATCCATATCTGGAGCATGTCTAAGCTATCTCTGAAAGGAAATATGGAATGAGTATCAGAACGTCGCCATGCCTGGGTCACATCTGAACCATATCTAGAAGGAGTCTTGAATAAGCAAAAGAACAACATCCATATCTGGAGCATTTCCAAGCTATCTCTGAAAGGAAATCTGGAATGAGTATCAGAACGTCGCCATGCCTGGGTCACATCTGAACCATATCTAGAAGGAGTCTTGAATAAGCAAAAGAACAGCATCCATATCTGGAGCATTTCCAAGCTATCTCTGAAAGGAAATCTGGAATGAGTATCAGAACGTTGCCATGCCTGGGTCACATCTGAACCATATCTAGAAGGAGTCTTGAATAAGCAAAAGAACAACATCCATATCTGGAGCATTTCCAAGCTATCTCTGAAAGGAAATCTGGAATGAGTATCAGAACGTCGCCATGCCTGGGTCACATCTGAACCATATCTAGAAGGAGATCTCTGAATAAACAATAGAATAACCTCCGTGTCCGGAGCATCTCTAAATTATATCTGAGAAGAAATCTGGAATAAGTATCTGAACGTCGCCATGCCTGTGTCACATCTGAACCATATCTAGGAAGGAATTTTGAATAAGCAAAAGAACATCATCCATATCTGGAGAATTTCCAAGCTATCTCTGAAAGGAAATCTGGAATGAGTATCAGAACGTCGCCATGCCTGGGTCACATCTGAACCATATCTAGAAGGAGTCTTGAATAAGCAAAAGAACATCATCCATATCTGGAGCATTTCCAAGCTATCTCTGAAAGGAAATCTGGAATGAGTATCAGAACATCGCCATGCCTGGGTCACATCTGAACCATATCTAGAAGGAGTCTTGAATAAGCAAAAGAACAGCATCCATATCTGGAGCATTTCCAAGCTATCTCTGAAAGGAAATATGGAATGAGTATCAGAACATCGCCATGCCTGGGTCACATCTGAACCATATCTAGAAGGAGTCTTGAATAAGCAAAAGAACAACATCCATATCTGGAGCATTTCCAAGCTATCTCTGAAAGGAAATATGGAATGAGTATCAGAACGTCGCCATGCCTGGGTCACATCTGAACCATATCTAGAAGGAGTCTTGAATAAGCAAAAGAACATCATCCATATCTGGAGCATTTCCAAGCTATCTCTGAAAGGAAATCTAGAATGAGTATAAGAACGTCGCCATGCCTGGGTCACATCTGAACCATATCTAGAAGGAGTCTTGAATAAGCAAAAGAAAAACATCCATATCTGGAGCATTTCCAAGCTATCTCTGAAAGGAAATCTGGAATGAGTATCAGAACGTCGCCATGCCTGGGTCACATCTGAACCATATCTAGAAGGAGATCTCTGAATAAACAATAGAACAACCTCCGTGTCCGGAGCATCTCTAAATTATATCTGAGAAGAAATCTGGAATAAGTATCAGAACGTCGCCATGCCTGTGTCACATCTGAACCATATCTAGGAAGGAATTTTGAATAAGCAAAAGAACATCATCCATATCTGGAGAATTTCCAAGCTATCTCTGAAAGGAAATCTGGAATGAGTATCAGAACGTCGCCATGCCTGGGTCACATCTGAACCATATCTAGAAGGAGTCTTGAATAAGCAAAAGAACATCATCCATATCTAGAGCATTTCCAAGCTATCTCTGAAAGGAAATCTGGAATGAGTATCAGAACGTCGCCATGCCTGGGTCACATCTGAACCATATCTAGAAGGAGTCTTGAATAAGCAAAAGAACAGCATCCATATCTGGAGCATTTCCAAGCTATCTCTGAAAGGAAATATGGAATGAGTATCAGAACGTCGCCATGCCTGGGTCACATCTGAACCATATCTAGAAGGAGTCTTGAATAAGCAAAAGAACAACATCCATATCTGGAGCATTTCCAAGCTATCTCTGAAAGGAAATATGGAATGAGTATCAGAACGTCGCCATGCCTGGGTCACATATGAACCATATCTAGAAGGAGTCTTGAATAAGCAAAAGAACAACATCCATATCTGGAGCATTTCCAAGCTATCTCTGAAAGGAAATCTAGAATGAGTATCAGAACGTCGCCATGCCTGGGTCACATCTGAACCATATCTAGAAGGAGTCTTGAATAAGCAAAAGAACAACATCCATATCTGGAGCATTTCCAAGCTATCTCTGAAAGGAAATATGGAATGAGTATCAGAACGTCGCCATGCCTGGGTCACATCTGAACCATATATAGAAGGAGATCTCTAAATAAACAATAGAACAACCTCCGTGTCCGGAGCATCTCTAAATTATATCTGAGAAGAAATCTGGAATAAGTATCAGAACGTCGCCATGCCTGTGTCACATCTGAACCATATCTAGGAAGGAATTTTGAATAAGCAAAAGAACATCATCCATATCTGGAGAATTTCCAAGCTATCTCTGAAAGGAAATCTGGAATGAGTATCAGAACGTCGCCAATCCTGGGTCACATCTGAACCATATCTAGAAGGAGTCTTGAATAAGCAAAAGAACATCATCCATATCTGGAGCATTTCCAAGCTATCTCTGAAAGGAAATCTGGAATGAGTATCAGAACGTCGCCATGCCTGGGTCACATCTGAACCATATCTAGAAGGAGTCTTGAATAAGCAAAAGAACAGCATCTATATCTGGAGCATTTCCAAGCTATCTCTGAAAGGAAATCTGGAATGAGTATCAGAACATCGCCATGCCTGGGTCACATCTGAACCATATCTAGAAGGAGATCTCTGAATAAACAATAGAACAGCCTCCGTATCCGGAGCATCTCTAAGTTATATCTGAGAAGAAATCTGGAATAAGTATCAGAACATCGCCATGCCTGTGTCACATCTGAACCATATCTAGGAAGGAATTTTGAATAAGCAAAAGAACATCATCCATATCTGGAGCATTTCCAAGCTATCTCTGAAAGGAAATCCGGAATGAGTATCAGAACGTCGCCATGCCTGGGTCACATCTGAACCATATCTAGAAGGAGTCTTGAATAAGAAAAAGAACAGCATCCATATCTGGAGCATTTCCAAGATATCTCTGAGAGGAAATCTGGAATGAGTATCAGAACGTCGCCATGCCTGGGTCACATCTGGACCATATCTAGAAGGAGTCTTGAATAAGCAAAAGAACAGCATCCATATCTGGAACATTTCTAAGCTATCTCTGAAAGGAAATCTGGAATGAGTATCAGAACGTCGCCATGCCTGGGTCACATCTGAACCATATCTAGAAGGAGTCTCTGAATAAACAATAGAACAACCTCCGTGTCTGGAGCATCTCTAAGTTATATCTGAGAAGAAATCTGGAATAAGTATCAGAACGTCGCCATGCATGGGTCACATCTGAACCATATCTAGAAAGGTGGTCTCTGAATAAACAACAGAACAACCCCCTTGCCCGGAGCATCTCTAAGTTATATCTGAGAAGAAATCTGGAATAAGTATCAGAACGTCGCCATGCCTGGGTCACATCTGAACCATATCTAGAAAGGTGGTCTCTGAATAAACAACAGAACAGCCCCCGTGCCCGGAGCATCTCTAAGTTATATCTGAGAAGAAATCTGGAATAAGTATCAGAACGTCGCCATGCCTGGGTCACATCTGAACCATATCTAGAAAGGAATTTTGAATAAGCAAAAGAACAGCATCCATATCTGGAGCATTTCCAAGCTATCTCTTTAATCTTTTTAACGTAGACATGCCCTGGCCAGATACAGGTATCGAATCCATAATCAATCGCTCACAGACATGCCCTGGCTAGATACAGGAATCGAATCTGGGATTGCAATAGTCGATAGTAATCATCTTTGTATTGACCTTTCCTGAAAAAAGGCAAAACATTAATTATATGCAATGTCATGGTGCATGGAATGCGCGGTGTCATGACGTTTATAACCAATGGGATTGTAAAATGTGATGTTTATATCCTGTATGAAAATGTGATGTTTGCGAATGTATTTTTGTCTAGGAAAATAAATCCTTGACGAATGCCGGGAGCTTATCCTGGGCTGATGTTGCAAGAATACCGGTAGGAGAAGATAACTCTGTTGGGGAATAAACTTGGTGAATAGATTACTCTGCGGGGAAAATTACTCTGTGGGAAGAGAGGTACTTCACTGAGATGTTATATGAGAACTCCGCTGGGGATACCATTGTTGAGTTACGTTTGGGAGGTTTGAGGAACTCCGCTGGGGATAGGAATACTTCGCCGAGGACGATCTTTCCGTGGCAATTAGCTGAGGATAACCCAGTTATAAGCTCTGGCGAGGAATAACCTTCTGAATAAAGATGGGGAGAGATATGTTCTGCAAAGGATAAGCTTCCAGAATCTACTGGGGATAAGCTTCCTACTGGGGAGATGATTTAACTCTCCTGGGGAGACTTTGGACTGTACTGGGAAATGGCTCCACTTGATGTCCGATATACCACCGGGGAACAATCTTAGATCGAGATTGCCGGGGACGCTTGTTGAGGATGTTTGTAAACTCCGCTTGGGGAATGTTGAGATCTTCTGGGGGTAATCCAACTTCCTTAAGGCTGACGGGGTATAACTCTGCTCGGGGAGAGTATTGCTGACCTGCTGGAGATATTGTGCCTTGTAGGGCTTATGGGAATCCAACTCTGCTTGGGAAGAATTGTTGAATCTTGGCTCACTCTCTGGGGAATTAAGGCATCTTGGTTGTTCTTCAGCTGAACTTGTCTTGGGACCTTGATAGCAGAGCAGTTAGATTGCTTAGACAACTCATTATTGCCCCAGTTTCAGTGGGAGAAGGCACCTGTGGGGGTAATTGACAAATCTTCTGGTAGACAGGTGACGAGATGCCAGGACATAGTCGTATGCTTTGATCCCTAATTTTTGCCTGGACCGCCCTTTCGGGTTTTCAGTCCACCAGGATACCCATTTTTGCCCAAGCCGCCTTTTCAGGTTTTCGACTTGCCGGGTGTACAGATTTTTTTCATTTCATCCCTTATTTTTGCCCGAACCCTTTTGGTTCGTCGGGAAGCCCTTATTTTTACCTAGGTATGTCAACCTAGCGGGTCTTTGATTATGCGCAGTATTTTTTCGACTATGTCCATGCTCTCAGGATGTAGGGAGATGCCCCTGTTATTGATATTGTGTTGCCGTACCACTAGAAGATGTCTGATCAGGCAAGATTCTTTGTCGGAATGCCCCAGGTGATCCAGATGGAGATTTGCCCCAAGCTAGTTGGCCTTTTGAGAGATTCTCTGAATCTTGATTTAACTGCCCCAGATGATGGACAATGATCATGCCTGCCCCTTGGTTGGGAGTGCTTTTTCCCATAAGATATTCTTCGTGCGAATTTCTTTGCTGTTCAAACAAATAGTCATATGTGCAAGCAATGTTATTTCAAAAATGCAAAGATTATGTCTGTCTTGAAGATTTTGAAAAATGCATTTTTTCATAAAAAACAAGTGAATTTTGTAAATCGTGATGTCAACTCGTTATTTTACCGCAAGCCTTAAGGAGTCAGGATACCTTTCGTAACAGTATGCCTTCGAACTAACCCATGCTTCAGCTAGGACTTTTAAGGGTTATAACGTGGCCTGGTTCACGGTTTAAGAAACAAAGGATAAAGGCTCAAATTTATTTGTACCCACCCGTTCTTCGTGATGTTCTTCCAACCTAAACTCAGCTAATCGTGCGTTAGACCTTATTGAGTCTTTGCTTTGATATAGTGATGGTTCAGATACTGACAGTTTATTTTGACCAGGCAGTCATTTCTTTGTTGAGGGTTTGTATGACCTCTTTCTTTTTTGATTTTATGATCCCTATTTTTTTTGCCTGTACTGTTTCTTTTGTGGAATTACAGTCAGCGGGATGCCCCAGTTTTGTAAGTCTCCTTCATAGGTTTTGACTTAATGGGCGTTTATTTTGAGGGGTAATGACTGCCTGTCTTTATGATTATTCGGAACCATCACTGTCTTTTGTTTTGTGAGGACCTCTTTGGTGCTATTCGTTGTGCACTTGGATCAACTGAGAGAACTACCCTGCCCCAGGTTATGATTAAGGGTTTTAATTTTCGAAAAGAAAAACTCCTACTTCTTTGGCTCGAAGGGGTTGACGAGGGATTATCTTCCTTATAACTCCAGTGTTTAGGAATTGAAACAATGCTTGTACCTCATCATCGGGGTTCGTTCAAAAGCATACTGTAGATTGTGGTATCGTTTTCGTCATCCTCCCTCAAGAGGCTTAGAATTATTAATCGAGAGTTTGACATCACAAAAATATGAAAGCAATTTGAATATAGCGAAGACAATTGTATTAATTCAAAACAGACATGTGCGATGCATTGATAAAATAATAAAGTTTGCTATGACAATAATTGTTTGAACAATCAAAAGAAAATTACAACTTGAAAAATTCTAACGAACAAAACTCCTCTAGTTTGAACTAGTCATTTCTCAGCGGAAGATTTTCATCTCGCCATCTGGCATGAACTCCAGCACCCCTTCGTCAATCAAGTCCTGGACTTTGTTCTTCAAGGTCCAACAGTCGTCTGTAGCATGTCCCGGGCTGTCTGAATGATAAGCGCAGCGGGTGTTGGGGTTATACCTTGAAGGTGTCATATTCGGATTCTTAGGAGGGTCCTTTAGGGTGATCAGATTGACCTCCAGCAAGCGCTTCAGTATAAAGGATGATGGTATATCAGTCTCCGAGAAATGTCTTCCAGACGTATATCGTTTACGCTGACTACCCCGTTGAGGCTGGGCTCGTGACCCTGAAGCAAGCTAAGGAGATTTTCCTTTGTCTTCTTGCCCCGCCTGTGGTTGAATGATGACTGGAACTTCAACCTTGGTTGTTTGCCCCACTGGATTATTTTGAAGCAGCTTGGTGACGAGGACCCGGAGCTCTTCTTGTTTTTGAGCTAAGTCCTGAATGAGAGTCATTTGGCCCATCAACTGCCCCATCATTTGGATCTTCATGGTTGCCAACTCAATTTGTAGCCCTTCCAGCTGATCACTCCTGATACCCCCTGCATTCCCTAGGGTCAAGTTCCTTGTGAGGAGAGCCTTTATTTCTTCTTGCCCCTGGGATAGGTTCAAGAACATTTCTTGCAGTTGGGTGTTCTGAGCCCGGAGATCTTGGTTGTCCGGTTGGAAAGCCATTGCTGAAATAAACAGCGAAGATGGTAAGTGACCTGTCAAGAGGGTACCTGTTATGCAATGATATGTATGTATATATATGCAATGTTTTCAAGGATCTCGCGGGGTAAACAAGAAATTTGTTAGCATTTGAATTTGTAGCTTAATTGAAGGAACTTCGTGTTGCTGAGAGTCCTTCTTCAAGGGTCAAGGCTCACCATATCGAGTGGGTCATAGCCCCTGACAATCTTGGCTCGGGGAACCTTCTTCAAGTGTCAAAGCTCACCATATCCAGTGGGTCATAGCCTCTGACAACCTTGGCTAGAGGAAAATAAATCCTCTTTGCCCCTTGCTAGACGTTTGATTCATCATGACCTGCATCACAAGCCTTTGAGATCCTTGAAATGGATTAGTTTTTATGCAGGATGTATGCAATGGTATGATGTTATGCTATGCATGGGGTAATGTAGGTAAACCCTGTTATGAGTCCCAATTAAGGACTATAAACAAAACCTGCAAGAAACTCAGTAAACCCTGTTATGAGTCCCAATTAAGGACTATAAACAAAAACTGCAACAAACTCAAGTGTCAGTTAACAAGCATGCAAATAGTCAAGTTGGAAGGCACACAAGTCACACAAGAGAAGCCCTTAGAGTTTAGGCATGCATGGGGTCTGGGTATTACCCTCTTGAAGTTGGTGGGCTCAACCTGTCCTATTAGAAGTAACCGGGTTCTAAGGATCCCAATATCACTGGATTGCTTTCATTGTTCATCGTTTCGATTTAGCCACTGAACTGGCGACCGAAATATTCCAGGAAAGCAACCCTCAATTAAGTGTAGTATCGAGTATCAACCAACCTCGGACTGCACCAAAGTCAGTTATCTCACTACACTAAAGAGGCCAAGATTGTTCAATTTAAGGTTCCTAAGGTCAGTTGATGCTTCACGACACCACGCGGAGGCCCCGTACTCTCCTTGACTGAACTCAAGGGTTACCGATACACACCAAAGTGCCACATCAACGTAGCAGACTGTTTCAACCATGTTGGTATACCCCGCACAGTTCCCTCACAGCCTTGTTGCTACTTTCTAAGAAGGTATCCCCAGATCCGAGTTAGGATCTATAGAACTCCCAAGACAGTCCCACAATTTAAAGCAAACAAGTCAAAGCAATTGAAAACACAGTTATGAACTATCCTAAGGTACACCTCACTTTATAAGAGTATTTTCCCCAGCAGAGTCGCCAGTTCTGTGATCGGTGGATCTGGAACTGACTGTTTAACGCTGGTTCGCGAAATGTCGCGGAAGCAAGAGTCGCCACCGTCTTTTATTTTCTCCAATATGGAAAGGACAAAAGCACAGAAAAATTCATTATTGAGATTGTTTCTCGGTTCGGGAGGTAGATTTATAGAAAGGGAAGGTGTTAGCACCCTTTCTATCCGTGGTTATCCACGGGCTCTTAGGTACTTGCTCTTATGTTTTCAAAGATTGTTTGCTTTTCAGAGTGAGTGGGTTTGAAAAAGTTTCGTTTAAAATTTCAGTTCGACTCTTGTATCAGTCCTCAAGAGTGTTTGAAAAGTTATTTTTGAAAGCTTTTTGAAAAGTGTCGGTGTGAAAAGAAGTTTTGATTTGTTTTGAATTAGAGCAAGTATCTACGAGTCATCTACCTACCCTAAGGAATTATGCTGTGTAAATATCCTTAAGGTAGTGCCATCCCACCATTGAGAGATAGGTAGCACCACCGTTGGAGGTGTTCGGGTCAATTCGAGAGTTAGGGACAGTGTGGTCACCGGAGCAAAAGTAGGACACCTTAGAAGCTACCCTTATGCCATTGATATTTTTATTCCGAGGCAACTATTCCGAGGCAACTTGTTTCGAGGCAACCATTTCGAGGCAACTAGATCAATGGAACATAAGGACTTACTAAGACGTCCTATAGCCGATGATCACGTTTCGAGGGTAAGGCAACAGTGTGGTCACCAGAGCAATAGTAGGACACCTTAGAAGCTACCCTTATGCCATGTTCATGGACATAAGGACTTACTAAAATGTCCTATACTCGACGACCACGTTTCGAGGGGCAAGGCAACTGTGAGGCGTACCCTAAGAGTGGTGTGTGAATTTGTGTATTGTTTTCAGTTATGTTTTATCTTGTCATGCATTATGGTGATCTACGCTTTGATTTTATTTGGGCCATTCATTCTTTCATGCAAAATTTAGCAATTAAGGGGTGCGGAAATTAAAGTACGGAAAACGTAAATCCTACGCTATTACAAGGCGCGGGTCTATACATCGCCAAATCTTTACAAAGACCCGTTTTAAGTAAATAAGTGCGGAAAATAAAAAAATAGTAAAAAGGTCCTATTTACTATTACATATCCGGAGCAATTACATAATAATCGAACAAATTAAATACGCGCGAATAAAGAAAAGGGAATTAATTTTTTTGTCTTTTTTTTTGGTAATTAAATGAAATTGAAAACTAATTAATTATTTTAATTACAAGAAAATATTTTTTGACCTTTTTTATGTTTTTATGAAATAAAATAAAAAAAGAATTAAAAATGTCAAAAGAAAAAGCCTAAGTCTAAATTTGTTTTTATTTATTGTGAAAAAAGGTTAAAATTAACTAATTAAACTAATTAATTTGTTAGTATTTTATTTACAAAAATAATTACTAAAGTGAAATTAATAATAATAATAATAATTACATTTTTTTTGTTTTTTTCTGAATTTATGAAAATAATTATTTGTGAACTAACTAAATAATAATAATAATTAATAAAAGGAAAGAAAATAAGAAAAGAAATGCTAAACCAAGGAGGTGAAGGCCGGATTTTGGAGGTTTTACTCAAAATCATCCTTAGGCATCAAAAATTCCATCTAAGCCCATGGTTGTGATCGTCCATGTCTCCTGATCACGTCTATGCTTATGGTTTGTCCCAATTTCACCTGTAGACAAAATACCTAAAAACAAAACCAACGAACCCTAGGCACGGGTATTGTTATACGAGGCCTAAAAATGAAATTGAATATAGCAGTTACATTGGAAATTAGGCATGGAGTATGAATATGCTATTATTTTCCAGAAAAAGTGCAAGAATGGAGAAACATGATTTCGTGTACAGGGGTGAGTTTGAGACAACTTACAGCGCTTGGTAGTGGACCTTAGGACGCGTTTGTGGTTGCTTTGGCTTCAGGGAGTGGCAAGGAAGAAAGCCACGTGCTTGCTTTAATCTGAAAATGTTTGCAACACCGCTTTAGATCTCTCACTTTTTTGGACAAATTTTGAACTTTTCCTCTGGCCGTTTGTGCACACTCTCCTTTTTTTCTAGGTTCTGAATGAGGCTTGCAAGGCTTGTATATATAGGCTTGGATGAGAATCAGTCACATTAAGGAGCTTTTAAGCCTTGCAATGAAGTTTTGATTTTCTCCATAATCACCATTGAAATAACTTGCCATATTTGCTCCAAATTTGAATTTTTTTGCTTGAAATAGGTCTTGAACGAATTTGGTATATGTTTTATGGTGTATCAAAGCTATTCAAACCACAAAATATCCTCCCATTAATTTTCTTGATTTTTATTTGAATTTTAAAGATTTAAAATGAATTAAATCAAATAAAATTAAACAAAAATAGAAAAATTAATTTTTATTCTTGAAATAAAACATGGGACACGTGGGAGGTATGGCAAAGCTGAATCAAGTGGAAAAAGTGGGCCCCTTTTGTCAAAAATGAAGTTTCAAGGATAATTGACTTTGGCCCTTTCACAAAAATTTCCCAAATTCTCCAATGCATATCTTGCTCAATTTTGAAGCTATGAACATGTTCTTGGACATTTTGGAAAGGTCTTGAAGTCCTTTAACCAATGCCTTTGGTCCCATGTCATTTTGATTTACCAATATCAAGTTATGGTCTTTGACTTAAAGTTCCTTTTTGTTGACTTTTGAAAATGACCTATAATGTTGAAATTGATAACTTTTTGTGAGAGCATTTATTGGACTTGGAATGTGAAGATGAGTTGTAGGAAATGTCTTCCCCTTCAAAATGAGAATTGGATGGGATTTTTCTGATGAACCATGAAAAAGTTATGCCTTGGTCAAGGTACAGTTGACTTTTCAGCTGTCCAAAAATAGAAACTTTTGACACCTTGATGATTTTTGAGCCATGCTTGAGGAATCATGATCAAGATTTGACCAAATGATGATTGTGGCTTCAAAATAAGATGTTGACCAAATTTTTTGACTTTTGACTGCCAAATGACCATTTTGCCCCTGCAGTTGATTGTGAAGCAATTAGGGTTTTTGACTGTGCAACTTGACCTTGTGAGCCTTGAAACTTGACATGTAGGTGCTTGACAATGTTTATAGGCATGTGGGACTTGATTGGACCATTGAAAACCTCAACTTCCTTGAAGGAACCAAAACCTTAATTTTGACTGGCTTAGGAGGATGGTTGACTGTGCAATCCTTGGAGTAGCCTTGAACCATTTGAGGTGATGCTTGGCAAAACTTTTGAAGAATATGGGAGGGAAAATTTTGGGGTACAACAAAGCCCATCTATGACAATTCTCTAGAAACTTTCAAATGGAATCTATAAGCCCATTCCCAATATCACAAATCAAGTATCACTTCATGCGAGTGCAAATTTCTGGGCACTCTAGTGTTCAATCATCTTCCACCTTCAGATCACGAAAGGCAGACAAGCCAATCTACATACTCAGGTTTAAGAAGATTTAATAGGGGCATTTGTTGTATCCCAAAATTTTCCCTCTCATTTTACTCAATACATACTCCTAGAGATCCTCAATTTACTCAAGTTTGCCCAAGAGTTGACCAAACAAACTCTCTCCTAAGGCAGCATGTCTCAAATTATGGTTTCCATTTTCATCGAGATAGGTGAGCTCCAAAGATCTCATATTCCCTATATGGTCCTAATATGTTCTCAAGACCCTCCATGTCAAATTTCAAGCCCTGCACAAGAAGTTTGCTCAGTCAACTGCTCAGATGCTTGAGAATCGACTATATTAGGTCAAAAGTCAACTGTGGCCCACATACAGTCAAACTTCAAGATTTTTGGTAAACATCAACATTTTGAAGTGAATTTCATCATTTGATCAAGGGTTTATCATGATTCTTCAAGGAATGCCCTAAATTCATCAAAACCTAAAAGTTGCTAAATTAGGGTTTTTTAGGAAAAGTCAACCAAACTTTGACCAAGCATAACTTCCTCATAATTTATCAGAAATTTTCCATGCAAGGCTCATTTTGAAGAGGTTGCAATTCCCTACAACTCATCTTTATCCCACAAGTTCAAAATATGCACTCATCAAAAGATATGAATTTCTACATTATAGGTCCTTTTGAAAAGTCAACAAAAACACCTTTTGGGTCAAAGCTTCTAACATGAACATGGAAGACCCAATTGAAATGTGACCAAAAGGGTTTCTTAGAGGACATCATAAGATTTCTAAAAAGTCCAAGAACACCTCTCTAGGGTTAAAATTTTAGGAGATATGCCTTGTCAAAGTTGACATTTTTTGCAAAATTGCCAAAAGTCAAATGTGCTCAAAATTAATTTTTTGCCAAATGGGCCTAACTTTTTATGCTGGCACCTCACTTATAATATGGTCCACGACCCAACTATTCAGCCACATATTATTTTCTTCATTTTTCAATTTATTTTGATTTTTTATTAATTAAAAATTAAATTAAATCAAATAATTGATGGATAATAGCAAAGATATGTTTTGATTTGATATTTGGACAGGTTGGCAATCAAAATATGCTGAGATATCAAGACCAAAACGAATCAAGCATAATTGGTACAAGAAAGGGATGATTTGGCTCAAAATAGAAAGTTTATACATGGCATGGAAATCAAATCAAATCCTCCATAATTGCAAACATTCGAGCCAATTTTATAACCCTGATTCATTCTAACATATATATGGAACATGTACAAGGCATGAGACAGAGGTTGGCAGGCGTGAAAAGGAAGAACAAAGTTTCAATTTTTCAAAGAAAAGTGCCGATCCAATCTTGCCCCATAGTCCGTTTCAAGCGTTTCTAAAGATCAAGTCATATTCCTAGGTATTCACTGAACCTGTAGCAAGCATTTGCAAGGCCTGAAGCATCCAGAATCGCGCACTACAGCTCTCACAGTTTTCTTATTTTTTCCAAATCGATTACTGAATTTCCCGCATCATTAGCATATTTAAGTGATATATTTGTGATCATTGACATGTTTGTAACCTGACTGGATGATTTAATTTTGTTTTTGATGCATATATGTGCCTTTGCCATTATTAGGGTTTTCATGTGCGTTTTAGGGGTTTGTCACACAGGTTAAATTGGGACAAGAGAAGAACACCATGGTGTTCACGAGATCAAGACGAATTGATCCATATAGTTGGAAGTAATTTATCATGTGTCTTGTGCATTTTGGAAATTCGCAGGGCTATAGCTACAAACGCTCAATCATAGGTAAAAGGTATATACCTAATACGACGGTTCCAGGAAGAAGAAGATATGTGGCGTAATTTCATTGGGCCATTTGAATCTCGCGCGTGTTTCCCACTAACTCATTTATTTTGTTATATTATATTTGGTTTTCATTCTATGTACAACAAAGCAGATTAGCCCGGTGGTAAGAGTGCTTGGTGGGGAGTATGAGGACCTGGGTTCGATCCCAGGTCCCAACAATTTTCTTTATTTTGCTTTCACTGTGCAGGATCAAGTGCATCAACCTTGCATACGCCTTCCATACTCCTCAAATCATCACCAATGGATCACAACCTCTCTAGATCCAACGCATAACAATGAAGGACCCATGGTCACCCTCAGGTCAACGCCACATGGAACCAGGCACTGACCGGGCTTGGATGGCTATTGGGCCTGGAAATTTCAAAATCATACCCCCTCCTTCAGCAATGCAAACAGGCCCATAATTCTTTATTTTTTTAAATTTTTTTATTTTAATTGATTTGTTTAATTATTTCTCACTAAAAATTAATTACTTTTTTTATTAATCACAAAATCAATAAATCACAAAAATACAAAAAAAAATCATATTTCTCATGAAATACTTATTTCTTTAATTAATTTAATTGGAAAATAGGTTAATTTAATTCTTTATTTTGTAAATAAAACTAATTAGAAATTAGGTTTTAAATTTGTAATTAAATTGTTTTTCTCAAATAAAAATCACAAAAAAACACATAAAATCTTTTTTTATAAAATATTTTATTTTCTTGGATTATTTAATTTAGTAAATTAGGTTAATTGCAAGTTCTTTTTATAATTAAAAATAATTAGAATTAGGGTTTTAGTTGTACATAACCTAGTTAAGTCTTTTCTCAAAAATAACTTAAATGTTTTTTAATTAGATTTTTTAGGGTTTTCAATTTTTCTCGCATTTAATTTTCCGCGCACATTTTAATTCTTTTATTATTATTGTAACTGTTTCGAGGTTGTAATAGTAATTAGGGTTTTAAGCTTCCACATTTTATTTTCAGTCAAGATGGTTATGTAACTGCCAAAGCCTTGTAATAGCTAGGTTTATTTTTCGCACTTTAAATTCCTGCAAATATTTAACTGTTAGATACATGGCTAATAGGATTGTATGGGAAGATTACTTGAAATTAAAATGGTAGATCACCTAAATGTGCAAAGACTAAATAACTGAAAAAATTCACATGCACATATTCACTCCTAGGGTTTGCCTCACTTCGGTTGCCTTCAGTAAACAGCCATTAAGCATAGGAGATGTTAGTGGTTTCCCTCCAGGCTAAAAGATCAAAATATCCCATTCGAATGTTGCCTCGGAAATGTTGCCTCGAAAAGATATTAAGACTCTAGGGTTACTACTAAAGTTTTCTAACTGTTGCTTTGGTGACTGTACTTGTCCCTTTCGAACGTCCCTTACGAACTCCAACAACGGGGCTACCTACTCCTTAATAGTAGGATAACGATGTCTAAAGGAAACGAGAACAAACAACCTATTTTCGAGTAGGTAGAATCTTAAGTACTTGCTCAACAAAAACTTTTCATATAAACACCATTCAAAAAAAATTTTCAAAACAAACTTCGTCACACCCTTGAGGACTGATACAAGGGTTATCACGAAGTAAAAAAATTTCAAAAACAAGCACACACAAGCAATTTGAAAAATGAGCAAGTACCTAAGAGTCCATGGAAAACCATGGATAGAAAGGGTGCTAACACCTTCCCTTTCTATAATCTACCCCCCGTACTCAGAATATCTCGAGAAAAGCTTTTTTCTATTCCTTTTCCTTTTCCATGATTGAATGAAATAAAAGTTGGTGGCGACTCTTAATTACCACGACATTTTGCAAACAAAAAAATGCAAAATGCAAACCAGTAAAAATAGTCGGTTCTGCCACCGTATCACAACTAGCAATCATACAAAAGTAATAAAATGCAGAAAGATTAAATCCTACACTATTATAACCATATTGAATAGCATGAAAATATAAAGGCAAAAATAAAATAAAAGCAAGAAAAAGGGATCTTTTGATTTAGGAAGAAAAACCCTTCGATTCTGCACTTTCTGGCTCTTTTCAATTTGGGCCTGGAGTCAATGAGGTCATGACCTTCGATTTGGGCTTACCCTGAGGCATGAGGTGCAACCTTTAATTCTGCCTTTCTGCCTTCTTCGACTGTAGGCTGGAATCAATGTAGGTGTGCCTTTCGTCTGGGCCTAGAAGTCAGCATGGTGTGCCTTTCGTCTAGGCCTGGAAGTCAGCATGGTGTGCCTTCTGGCTGCCTCTTTTGTTTTGACCTGGAGGTTAATTGGAAGCCAAAGGCTTCATTTCCTAATCCTTGTTTCCTGTTTCTTTTGTTTGAACTCTTGAATAACAACATGGCCTAAGGCCATGCTAGCATTACCTTATGGCCAGGTTAGTACTTAAAGCATGTTTAGGTAAACAAGAAGCAAAAACAAAAGGATTAGCTCTGAAAACATATTTAAAGGGTGGAAACAAAAAGAAGAACAATGGTATGTACATGTTTGAAATGAAAAGAAAGTTTATTTACATGTTATGCAAGAAACGAAAAGTTCAAGGTTTAGAAAAACTTACCTTACTTGAGGCTGAGCGTGTGCTGGACCTTGAGTGGTTGCCTTGAGTACTTTTGGATTCGAAGGGAGGAAACGAAGGTGACCTCTCTAAGGCTGGATTCGAATAAGAAGAAACAAGTGTAATGTTCTTTCTACTGGATTCGAAGGTTAACAAAGTGGGGAATATTTCAGATTCGAAGGGGACAGATGTTTTGATTCTTGGTTTGTGTTTGATAAGTGTTTAAGTGTTTGAGAGCTTTATGGTGTTTGAGAATTTTTTGAAGATTCGTTTTTCTGGCAAAAAAGTCCTCCCTAAACATGTTGTGAAGCCTTTTATTTATAGGCAAAGCTAGATGAAGCTTTTGGAGGGAAAAAAAGTTTTAATAAATCTAGTAACTTGCTCTTTGTAGATTTCGAGAGACAGTGCCTTGTATGCTATTTTGGTGCAAGAATGGGGCAGTGTTTCAGGACTGTCGTGTAGCAGTTTTGTCCAGTGTACCAGGCATGAACTTGGCAGCAAACATCTTTGAATATTCCACCCTTTTGTTTTGACCCTTCTTCGACCAGATTCTTCTCCCAATAATATTATTTGATTTTCCTCCAACAAGTGTCCTTCGAATGGGCTACTTGTGTGCATCCTTCAAAGGAGCTAAAAATGTGAACCTTGGATGGGTCACCAAAACATGCCTTAAAGTGGGCTTTGTAAATCCTTCGAATGGACCATCAAGCATGTCCTTAGAATGGGATGCCCAAAGTTGGGTTCGAAAGATGTTGATTCGAAGGGAATCAAAGTTACAATTGAAACCTCATGAGGGTGGTCCTGTCCAGTCGAAGGCTTGCCTGCCAAGGTCCATGTGGCCAAATGAAGGAGTTTACGTAGGGGATCCCTGCTTTGTGACTTCATGTAAACATGCAAAAGATCTTTGTTCAAACAAAGGTTTGCGTGAAGGGAACCCCATTCCCAAATGAAAGGTGTGACCAAAAGCTTGTACTGAAAGATTCATACGCCCAAACGAAGAAAGCATGAAGGGAGTCAAATGCCCAAATGAAGCTTGCAACAAGGCGCCTCTTACCCAAACGAAAGAGGTAGGCTAGGCTTGCAAAGATGCCCGGACGAAAGAGGCATGATAGGCTTGCAAAGATGCCCAAATGAAAGAGGCACGCAGAAAGCAAAAAAGTGCAATCGAAGGATGCCAAAAGAGAGCTTTTTGCCTTGGAATCGACGGAAGCTATAAGAGGCTTTGTACCTTGTGTATGTTAACATGGGGGATGCATTTTGCACGCAAGAAAGAAGTTATGGCTCAAAGGAAGGCTTGTACGCAACTAGTTATCAACTTGTGAATTAAAGCAAGTATGGGGGAACATTTGTCAAATCAACATAGGCACGCACGCATCAAATATACAATCGAAAAGGGTACATAGGCAGCCTTTGCATGGTGAACCCTGTGAGACCAAAAGCGCAATCGAAGGTGGCGTACAGGAAACTCATGCCTTGTGAACCAAATCCAATGCGCCAGAGGCCTATGCCCAGTCGAAGGATGAAAGCCAAGCTTGCATCAAAAGAGGCCAAAAGGCCAATCGAAGGAGCTGAATCGAAGGATTTGTTTTTCTCCAATTTTGTCAAAAAGATTATTTTTATCTATTTTCCTCTTTTTTGACAGTTTTCCTTTTTAACGTTGTATTAGAAAATCTAATTGTACTTGTGCAAGCTTGGACCCTGAGAATCCTTTTGAAAAAATGCCTTGAAAAATGATAGGGAAAATTTTGGGGTACAACAATACCAATTGGCGTAAGGTGTGGTATCGGGTTTGTGATCCTATTGTCCCCAGTCAAGTCTTGGTTCATTTTTGATTTTGGGTTTGCATGGTATAAAGCCTCTATCCCAGATTCCCCCAGTGAGGTCTTCACTCATATAACAAAAGTTCCTTCTCCCTTTGTATGATGAGATGGAACTATTTGCAAAATGTCACTCTTTTTGGAGTGTTGGCATTATTGTTGGTATTTATTTCCCAAGTAACTAGACCAGGGCAGTATCTTTTCTAAGGAGTGTTGAGACACTTGTCAACTTTTTGGGTTTTCACCTGCCAAGTGATGGGTTTGATTTAAAATACCCATAAGTTTAACCTCTTGCAATAATGTTAACTTCTTGATTCCCTAGGAAGGCTATCTCATGCCACTTTTGTTGGAATAAGTATTATCTTCTTGTATTTATCAAATAATTGAAGATGATACCAATTGATGTATGGCTCGGTGTTGGGTTTATGATCTTGTTTTCCCAACCAAGTCTTGTTTCAATTGATCCTCAGGTTTGCATGATATGAAGACTCTATCCAAGATTCCCTAGTAGAGGCTTCACTCATTTAATAAAAGTCTTTTCTCCATGTTCATGCTGAGTTGGACTCATTAGCAAAGCATCTCCTTTCGGAAGTACTTGCATTTTGTTTGATGGCCCGATAGTTAGGCAAGGGCAATGTTTTATTTAAGAAGTGTTGAAATGGTTATAAACTTTTTGGGTTTTCTCCCATCAAGTGTTGGATTGGATTTAAAATCCCCATAATTTTGACTTTCTAATGTTATGTTTGACTTCTTAACTCCCCAAGTTGTTATCCCTATGAGGTTTCATACTTTCTCCCTAGAGAAGTTGGTGCAATACTTACTCTTAATATTGAAGAATGTATCTTGGTGTCCCCTCGATGATGTGGTGTTGTCCTCCCCAATGAAGTCAGCACGAGGTCTCCAGTTGATATCTTGATGATGAGGCACTAACTCCCTTTAGTGAAGTCTGTATGATATTTCCCCAATAGAGTCAGCACGAGATCCTCAGTTGATGTATTGACGATATGGTTTTCATCTTCCTTATTTGAAATCAGTATTGCAATTCCCAGTAGAAGTACAGACCGTGAAACATTTGTTTTCCCTATTGAAGTATGTGTGTTATCCCCCGGTGAAGCCTGGAGGAGGATGTTAAATCCCTGTATCTGTACTGATTTGTTGCTATGATTTGATTATTTTCGGATTATGTTCCTTCCCAGTGAAGTTAAGTCGTGAAGTAGGAATTTGTTCCTCAATTGGTGCTTACTTTTTTGTGTAATTTTCATCTTGGATGTGATTTAGCCGAGTATTGATGTTACCCATGTTGGTTTTGTCTGGTTATCCCCCAGTGTTATATGTTTGGTTTGTCAGCATATACATAATAACACTCATACATTCATACATACATCACATAGTTGAATTTAGCAAATCATTTCTCCTTTGCATTCATTTTTTGTTAGCCTATTACCCTGTTTTACAGAGTTCTGTTTTCCTCTCTCCAATAGAGTGTCAACCTTAAGCAGAAAGTGTACATTCTTTCAATTTCCCCATCGAGTTATCCCTCGTGGAATATTTTTGCTTCAGCCTTCCTGTACAGCTCTTTGTCTGGATGGATTGGATTTCCCTCTTGAGTTTATTTCTCAAAGGATGTATTACGGTTTCCTGTTTCACTCTAGTTTATTTCTGGTTTGAATCTTTGTTTCCCAGCAACAATACTATTATGATCTCTATAAGCTTCGAGCCTTGCTTTAAGAATGTGCATTTATTTTGGCACGAGAAGTATTTTACCTCCTCAGCAGGAGTATGTTGGCCTTTCCCCAGGAAGCCATATTTCATTCCCCAGGAAGCCATATTTATTTCCCCAAGATGTCATTTTTACAATCCTTCCCATAACAGCAAGTAGCTGGTCTCTTTATTTGAGCAACTTGTACTTCCCCATAAAAGTTGACGTTACTTTTTTTGCTATCTTCTCTATGAGTGGATAGTTTGTAGTTCATTGTCAAATTACTCCAATGGATGGCAAGTCTTTTCAATATGATAGAGACAGTTCATTGAGAAATCTTTACATGTGGCAGTCTATTTATTTGAGACAACTTATATATTACCCTTTCCAGGCGGAATGCCTTGGTTAAAGAAGAAGTTGAGACCCATTCTAGGTGAAACGCCATGATTTTGGGAAAATTGTTTTTGTCAATACGTTCTTTTTTCTACCTTCACTGAACGTTGGTAGTTCACCTTCAGTGAACGTTGGTGTTATTCTTTTCTCTCTACCTTAAGTGAACATTGGTATTTCACATTCAGTGAATGTTGGTTTTATTCTTTTATTTCTACATTCAACTATTGAGCTGGTAGTTTACTTTAATCTATGAGTCGATATCTTTTTGATCTTCTACCTTCAACTATTGAGTTGGTAGTTTACCGTCATCTGTGAGTCGATATCTTTTTGATCTTCTACCTTCAACCATTGAGTTGGTAGTTTACTATTGTTGTACCCCAAAATTTGCCCTCTCATTTTATTCAATACATGCCCATTAAGATCCTCAATTTGCTCAAGGTTGCCCAAGAGTTGACCAGAAAAACTCTCTCCTAAAGCAGTATACCTCAAATTAGGGTTTCTATTTTCATCAAGATGGGTGAACCACAAAGGCCTAATATGCTCTCCATGGTCTTAATATGTTCTCAAGACCCTGCATGACAAGTTTCATGCCTTGCACAAGAAGTTTGCTCAGTCAACTACTCAGATGCTTGAGAATCGACTCTATTAGGTCAAAGTCAACTGTGACCCACATACAGTAAAACTTCAAGATTTTTGGACAACATTAAAATTTTAAGTAACTTTCATCATTTGATCAAGGGTTGATCATGATTCCCCAAGGAATGCTCCAAATTCATCAAAACCCAAAAGTTGCTAAATTAGGGTTTCTTAGTAAAAGTCAACCCAACTTTGACCAAGCATAACTTCCACATTCTTTATCATAAATTTTCCATCCGAAGCTCATTTTGAAGAGGATGAAATTTCCTACAACTCATCTTCATCCCACAGGTTCAAAATATGCACTCATCAAAAGATATGGATTTCTACATTATAGGTCCTTTTGAAAAGTCAACAAAAACACCTTTTGGGTCAAAGCTTCATACATGAACATGGAAGATCCAATTGAGATGAAAGAAAAAGAGTTGTTTATAGGACATCCTAAGTTTTCTAAAAAGTCTAAGAAACCCCTCCTAGGGTCAAAATTGAGAGAGATATGCATTGTCAAAGTTGGCAATTTTTGGAAAATTGTCAAAAGTCAACATTGATCAAATATGCATTTTTTCCAAAGGGGCCCATGTTTTCTTGTTTGAAACATGTTTTTAATAGGACCTAGGACCCCTGTTCTTTTCCACCTATTATTTTATTACTTTTATCATTTATTTTGATTTTTTATTCATTTAAATCAAAATAAATCAAATTAAATGGTAAAATAATGAAAACAAATCAAATCTTGGGATTTTTGTGCACATTTGGAGTTTATGTACAGCTAGCGTGATGATCAATTCGTGCAAGACTCATTAGGGTTGGAAAAGACTGGATTGAAACTTGTTTTAGAAACATATCATACATGAATCAAATTAAATCACATTTTCATAATTCCCAAAGATATGATACAATTTTATTGACCTAATTCAGTCTATTATATGTATACAACAATTGCAGATCAAGAGAAAGGGGTTAGCAGTCGTGAAAACAAAAAACAAAGTTCCAAAAAAGTGACCAAAAGTGTTGGATCATTTTCGCATCTAGAGATCAATTCAGACCATTCCAACGCTGCTAATCACTTCCTGGCCATCTCCTGAAGCCAACAACATCATTTACAGCCTTCAAAACGTCAAGAATCATCGCCTAGACACATCACAATTTTCCTCCCAAACTTAAATTCGATTTCTATGTTTTACGCATGATAAATCCATTCTATCCATATATTCTTGTTCATAATCGTGTTTGCAAGCTTTCTGTATCACTTAATTGTACTAACAGTGCAGGAATCCATATTCACCATTGCTAGGGTTTGAGATTACGATTTGGGGATTTTTGATACAGGAAAAATTGGGCCATGATTGAGGTACCATGATACTCGTGAGACCAAGACGAGTTGATTGCCACCATCACAATTAATTTATCATGCTCGTATGAGATTTTTGAATTTTGCAGGGGCTATAGTTACAGAAAATGTCCGTAGGTATAAGTCTTTAACCTAAGATGACGGTTGCAGTGAAAAATATGATTCGTGGCAGCCCATGAACGACTGATTTGAATTTCGCGCGTTTCTTTGGTCATCATGCGCTTTTTGTATTATATTATATTTCGTTTATATATATATTAACAAAAGAATAGGTAGCAAAAATGGTTGAGGGACGCGCCTTTGATGCACATGTCATGGGTTCAATCCCAGGCGTGTGCATTTTGTTATTTTCCTATTTATTTCAGGCAAATCCAATGCTCCACTCCCTCACACGCCTTCCATGCAACCTCAACGCCCATCCACTAGATGCACTACTGGCCAGATCTAATGCTTCCTGCCTGAATGTCCTTGGTGCTCATCAAGTTAAAGCTTGCATAGGATCCAACGTGGTTGACTGGGCTTGGAGCTTAATGGGCTTGGAAATTCAATTCCACAGCCCCCTTTCAGCTAGCATACAGGCCCACTTGGTTATTTTTTATTATTTTCTTTAATTTCTTTTCCTTTTTTTAATTAATACAAAATTATTTTTATTAAATTAAACACAAAAAAGATCTCTTTTTCTTAATAAATATTTTTTGAATTAATTAGTTTAATTAATTTAGGGAAATTTAATCTTCTTTTTATAATGAAAAATAATTAGAATTAGGGTTTTAGATTGTACATAATTTAATTAATTTCCTTTAAAATACATCAAAGATCATTTTTTCTATAAATATCTATTTCTTTAATTAATTAATTTAGTTAGAAAATTAGGTTAATTTAATTTCTTTCATAATTTAAAAGCAATTAGGAATTAGGTTTAATTTATTTGCAATTAAACATTTTCTCAAATAAAATCCAACAAAAATCTTTTTCTCTCAAATTAGGGTTTTAGATTATTTCAATCGTCCTCGCATTTAATTTGTTGCGCACTTGTTAGTTATTTGTCCATTATTTTGTAACTGTTCAGGGTTTGTTGTAAGTTTAAGATTGCGCCTAAGAGGGGAGGGGGGGGGGGGTGAATTAGGTGGTGGTCGATTTTTGACTTATTTTACACTTTCTGGTTTTGTTTTAGTGCTTTGGAAAATGGTAAAGTGCAGAAAGTAAAGAGACATGGAGATTTATCCTGGTTCCTTCCACACCCTGGAAGTACGTCCACTCCCCTTGCAAACACGCAAGAGATTTCACTATTTTGTTAGAACTTTTACAAGACTCTTCCTAGTCTTATCAACCAAAGACTCTAACAAATACCAAGAACACCCACTTGGATTTCCAATAAGTCTCTTGAGAACAATCCTCTCAAAAGATACCTCTTGTTTCCAACAATGGACAACAAGGAACAAAAGTATTCTAATTCTTAATTCCAATAATCCTGGAAATAAGTTACACTTTGTATAATTCTATGAAATATGATTTCTTGAAAGATGTTGATCACATAGATTGACTTCAATGGAGTTTCTTCTTTCTTCTCTTGTAAGCAATTCAAACTATAACACAATGGTTAGATAATGCTCAAAGATTTCTGTTCTTATATGTGTGAAAGTGCAGAAAATCTTTGTTCTTAAAAGTTAAGAAATATGAAGTTTGAATATTTTACAAAGTTCAGAATTATTGCATAAGAGAAGAGTTATTTTTTAATTTGAAAGATTTAGTATTTAAAGTAATCAAGATACCTTTCCAAATGGACACTTTTCTGTTTGAAAAACTTGAGAGGATGCAATGTATGACCATGCATCTATTGGAGAAAAGGTGTGAAGGATATCTTGAAACCAGTTCAGATTTTTCACAAGTTACAACGTGTAAATCAATTAGCATGAGATGTAAATCGATTGCACGGGTTTGTAACGTTCTTGTTTTCAAAAAATTTGAAGTGTAAATCGATTAGCATGATGTGTAAATCGATTTACAAGTGTTAAAAATTCAACTCAGTTCTGTGATCAATCGATTTACACTTCATGTAAATCGATTGCTGCCAGAAACAATCAGTTTTTGAAAAAGCATGTGTAAATCGATTTACATCATATGTTAATCGATTTACATCAGTGAAAAACTTAAAATTTGTTTTATACTTTAAGTGAAGTGTTGTGGCAAGTGTGTATATCATTTTTGAGCATTTCTAATCAATGTAGTTCAAATGAGAATTGATATACTTGATTGCTTGCCATGATCCTTGAAGATTTGAGTGAATGATGCTTTAAGCTAATTCCACTTCTTTTCCTTCTTTCTATAGTGCTTGTTTGTCTTTCATCAAACTAGCTTGTTTGTCTTTCATCAAAACTAAAGTTGAGTTGAGGCTTGAGATTACATTCTCCCCCTTTTTGATGATGACAAACCATCTTTCTTTATGAGTTGTTCAAATTTGGAGCAAAAGGAGTTTTCTCCCCCTAAGTTAGATTTCTCCCCCTATGGAGAAAAAGTTTTGAAAGTTTGCCCTGTAAAGAAAATTGAAACAAACAACCAAACAACCATAAAGTGCTATCACATCCTTCTCCCCCTTTGACATTATCAAAAAGAAGGGAAAGATGCAACAAGATGATACTTAAAGGAAAAATTTTAAAAACAATAATTTTAACATTTGAAACATTGTCTAAACCCATATATATGTACATTAAAGTATAGTTAAGGATAGAGTGCACCTTATATATCTTGTTCATCTAGGATTCCGAGTTCACGACGAATTTTGAAAAATGCATCCTTTGCAAGTGGTTTTGTGAAAATGTCCGCGAGTTGCTTTTGAGTATCCACAAAAGTATCTCGACATCTCCTTTGAGTACGTGATCTCGGATGAAATGGTGTCTGATGTCAATGTGTTTTGTCCGGGAATGCATAACTGGATTTTTCGTAATATTGATCGCGCTTGTGTTATCACATCGAAGTGGAATGCATCCAAGGTTTACTCCATAGTCAAGTAACTGTTGTTTTAGCCAAAGAATTTGAGCGCATCCACTACCAGCCGCAATGTATTCTGCTTCGGCAGTGCTGAGAGCGACGCTTGCTTACTTTTTGCATGACCATGAAACCAAGGCATTTCCGAGAATGTGACATGTTCCACTTGTACTTTTGCGATCAGTCTTACAACCTGCATAGTCAGCATCATAATAACCAACTAGATTGCACATACTACCTTTTGGATACCATAATCCGACGTTGGTTGTTCCTTTGAGATATTTTATTATGCACTTGACTGCTGCAAGGTGAGACTCTTTAGGATTTGCTTGATATCTTGCACATAGGAAAACATTGAACATGATGTCAGGTCTACTTGCTATTAAATAGAGGAGGGAGCCAATCATTCCACGATACTTAGTTATGTCAATAGAATTCCCTGATTCATCTGGAACAATATAGGTGTCGGATCCCATAGGAATTGCACTCTCTTTGCTACTTTCCATCTCAAACTTCTTTATAAGGTCTTTGCAATATTTTGATTGGTTAATGAAGATACCGTGTTTGAGTTGCTTAATTTGAAAACCGAGAAAGTAATTCAATCTTCCCATCATAGACATCTCAAACTCTCCTTGCATCATAGATGAAAAATCCTTGCACATATTTTGGTTAGTTGAACCGAAAACAATATCATCTACATAGATTTTTACAAGTAAAGTATGATGATTAACATTTTTTATGAAGAGAGTGGTATCAACTTTACCCTTTACAAACCCTTTTTCACATAGGAATGTGCTTAGTCTATCATACCATGCCTTTGGTGCTTGCTTCAGCCCATAGAGAGCTTTCTTCAATTTGAAGACATGATTAGGATGTTTGAAGTCTTCAAATCCGAGAGGTTTCTTTACATAGACTTCTTCATTTATTAATCTGTTGAGAAATGCGCTTTTTACATCCATTTGAAAGAGTTCAAAGTCCAACGAGCATGCATATGCAGGTAGTAGTCTTATTGCTTCCAAACGTGCTACCGGAGCAAAAGTTTCTTCAAAATCAATTCCTTCCTCTTGGTTGTATCCTTGAGCAACTAGTCTTGCCTTGTTTCGAGTGATTATACCATTTTCATCCATCTTGGTTTTGAATACCCATTTGGTTCCAATGATACGTTTATTTCCTGGATTAGGAACAAGTTCCCAAACTTCATTCCGTTCGAATTGGTTTAGCTCCTCTTGCATGGCAAGGATCCATTGATCATCTTCTAGTGCTTGAGCCACTTTAGTAGGTTCAACTTGAGATACAAAAGCCATATTTAAGCATGCATCCTTAAGATTTAGTCGAGTAGATACCCCTTTGCTAATATCTCCAATTATGTTATCAATTGGATGATCACGATGAGTTCTCCATTCTTGAGGAAGACCATCATCATTTTCATTTTGATGTGAAAGTTCATGTGTTTGTTCCGGGTTGACAATTTTGCCACCTTCGCACGAATCCTCATGAGGTAAATCTATAGAATCATCATCATCACAAATAACAACTTCCTCCTTGGAGGTGTTAGATTCATCAAAAGAAACATGCATTGATTCTTCTATAGTTAAAGTTCTTTTATTGTAAATTCTAAAAGCTTTGCTAGAAAGGGAGTAACCAAGAAAAATACCTTCATCCGATTTTTCATCGAACTTACCGAGATTGTCTTTGTCATTTTTAAGGACAAAGCATTTGTACCCGAAAATGTGAAAGTGAGAGATATTTGGTTTTCTTCCTTTGTAAATCTCATATGGAGTTTTCTTTAGTATAGGTCTTATGATCACGCGACTGCTTACGTAACATGTCGTGCTTACCGCATCCGCCTAAAAATATTTAGGCAAACTTGAGTCACTTAGCATGGTTCTTGTAAGCTCCACCAAAGACCTATTTTTCCTTTCAACTACTCCATTTTGTTGTGGAGTTCTTGGTGCTGAAAAATTGTGGAAGATCCCATTTTCTTCACAAAATTCTTCAAACAAACTATTTTGGAACTCTCCACCATGATCACTTCGGATTGATGTTATCTTTAATGACTTCTCATTTTGAACTTGTTTTGCATATCTCTTGAATGCCTTGAATGCGTCATTTTTGTGCACTAAAAACAAAGTCCAAGTAAAACGGGAAAAATCATCTACAATAACTAAAGCATAAATGTTACCTCCGAAGCTTCTTGTTCTAGATGGACCAAAAAGATCCATGTGCAACAATTGAAGTGGTCTTGTTGTTGAAACCATATTCTTTGGTTTGAAAGTTGATTTGGTTTGTTTGCCCTTTTGGAATGCACTACATAATTTGTCTTTGATGAACTTCATCTTTGGTAGACCAATAACTAAGTCATGCTTAACCAATTTGTTCAAGTGCTCCATGTGAATGTGAGCAATCCTCTTGTGCCATAACCAAGCGTCATTGTTGTTTACCATGAGACATTGTACCTTCATAGACAAATCATCTAAAGTAATCATAAAAATATTGTTAGATCTTATACCTTTGAGTTTTACCTCATTGGTTGCCTAATCCATAATAAGGCATTCTTCTTTGTTGAATTTGATTTTGAACCCTCTATCGCAAAGTTGACTTATGCTAAGAAGGTTGTACTTTAATCCTTCAGCATAGAGAACATCCTCAATTTGAATGGATGAAGGTGTGCCAACTATTCCAACGCCAAGAATCTTTCCTTTGGTGTTGTATCCATATGTGACATACCCTTTGGCTTTATGTACTAGATATGAAAATTGGTGTACATCTCCTGTCAGATGCTTTGAACATCCACTGTCAAGATACCAAAGGTTTGATGTGGATTTCAAGCATACCTACAAAAACAAATTATTTCTTGTTAGGTACCCAAGTTGCCTTGGGTCCTTCATAGTTAGTTCCCTTTTTCACTCATGCATAGTGTCCACTAGCCATACTGAAATTTCTAATATAGCATGCATTGGGCGTGTGTCCAATAATACCATAGTAAAAACAATTTGGAACAAATTTTCTATTGTATCTAGGATTTTGTTTTCTTTTAGATACAATAGCCTTTTTCTTTTGATGATTATGAACAACTTGCTTCTTTTCTACTATCTTGGGATTGGAACTATTACTAGCCTTTACAAAAACAGTGGGATTGTTACTTGGTTTCTTAGAATTCACATAACCAAGACCTCTTTTATCATTTGGATAACGTTGTTGGCTTAGTAATCCTTCCAACCCTATTTGTCCTTTTTCATATCGTTCAATGACTCTTTTCAATTGAACAATTTGAAAGACATTTAATTCACACTTGGAGCATGCAAAGTTTTCCTTTTCTTTTATAAAATTTTGTTTTTGAAGATCAAAATCTTTAGTCATGGTGTCAATTTTTTCTAGACAAATTAGAAGTTCTTTTTCTTGGTTTGACACCTTTTTGTATAAACTTTTGCATTCTTTCAAGAGTTCATCAATTACACCTTGAACATCATCATCAAAAACAATAAATTCATTACTAACCTCTTCTTTGTCGTCGGAGTGATGCGATGCCATTAAGGCTAAATTTGCACATTCGTCGCTTTCCGATTTTGATGTACTGTTCATATTATTATCTTCCCATGCTATGTAGGCTTTCTTTTGTTTTGAGTCCTTTCCTTTGAATCCGTTTTTCTTTGGGAGATTTGGACAGTTTGGCTTGATATGTCCTTGCTTTCCACATTCATAACATGAGACATCTTGTGTTGATGTGGAGGCTTCTCTTTTCTTGAAGTGCTTTCTCTTATGTGCATGAGATCCTCCCTTGTCATTTCTGCCAAAAAATTTCCCAAGTCTTTTAACAAGAAGCATGAATTTTCATCTTCTTTTGGATTGTCTTCTTTTACAACTTCCTTTGAATCAATTTTTAAAGCAATGATTTTGGACTTCTTTTCTAGATTCTCATGTTTTTCAAGTCTACCGAGTTCCGTTTCGTATTCTTGAAGTTTGCCAAATAATGTAGCGGAAGTCATTGCAGAGAGACTCTTCTTTTCCGAGATTGCCGTTACCTTTGGTTTCCATTCCCTAGTCAATGATTTGAGGACTTTCAAGTTGAGTTCATCATTTGTCAAGGTTTTACCAAGAGCACTTAAGTGATTTGTCAAATGCACAAATCTCTTTTGTAAGTCAAGAATGGATTCTCCGGGCTGCATTCGAAATAGTTCATATTCTTGACTTAGGGTATTTAGCCTTGATCTTTTTACTTCAGCCGTTCCTTCATGAGTTTGTACCAAGGTATCCCATATTTCCTTTGCTGTTTTGCATGTCGAGACACGGAAAAATTAGTCCATACTCAGTGCACCTTGAAGAAGGTTTATTGCCTTTTTGTCATAGAGAACTTTCTTTTTGTTGTCGTCGACCCATGCAGTTTAAGGCTTTGAAGAGCCAACACCATTGATTACCGTAACCGGAATAAATGGACCATTTTCAACAGCATCCCATATCTCCTTTCCTTGTGCTTCTAGATGCGCCTTCATGCGTATTTTCCAGAAGTCAAAATATTCACCACAGAATAGAGGAGGCTTGTTGTTACTACCACCATCTCTGAAAACAGGTTGATGATTTGCGGAAGCCATTCTGGATCTCTAGGAGCAGGTTACCTATAACCTGCTCTGATACCAATTGTAAGTTTAAGATTGCGCCTAAGAGGGGGGGTGAATTAGGTGGTGGTCGATTTTTGACTTATTTTACACTTTCTGGTTTTGTTTTAGTGCTTTGGAAAATGGCAAAGTGCAGAAAGTAAAGAGACATAGAGATTTATCTATGTTCCTTCCACACCCCGGAAGTACGTCCAGTCCCCTTGCAAACACGCAAGAGATTTAACTATTTTGTTAGAACTTTTACAAGACTCTTCCTAGTCTTATCAACCAAAGACTCTAACAAATACAAAGAACACCCTCTTGGATTTCCAATAAGTCTCTTGAGAACAATCCTCTCAAAAGATACCTCTTGTTTCCAACAATGGACAACAAGGAACAAAAGTTCTAATTCTTAATTCCAACAATCCTGGAAATAAGTTACACTTTGTATAATTATATGAAATATGATTTCTTGAAAGATGTTGATCACATAGAGTGACTTCAATGAAGTTTCTTATTTCTTCTCTTGTAAGCAATTCAAACTGTAACACAATGGTTAGATAATGCTCAAATATTTCTGTTCTTATATGTGTGAAAGTGCAGAAAATCTTTGTTCTTAAAAGTTAAGAAATATGAAGTTTGAATATTTTACAAAGTTCAGAATTATTGCATAAGAGAAGAGTTATTTTTTAATTTGAAAGATTTAGTATTTAAAGTAATCAAGATACCTTTCCAAATGGACACTTTTCTGTTTGAAAAACTTGAGAGGATGCAATGTATGACCATGCATCTATTGGAGAAAAGGTGTGAAGGATATCTTGAAACCAGTTCAGATTTTTCACAAGTTACAACGTGTAAATCGATTAGCATGAGATGTAAATCGATTGCACGGGTTTGTAACGTTCTTGTTTTCAAAAAAATTGAAGTGTAAATCGATTAGCATGATGTGTAAATCGATTTACAAGTGTTAAAAATTCAACTCAGTTCTGTGATCAATCGATTTACACTTCATGTAAATCGATTGCTGCCAGAAACAATCAGTTTTTGAAAAAGCATGTGTAAATCGATTTACGTCATATGTTAATCGATTTACATCAGTGAAAAACTTAAAATTTGTTTTATACTTTAAGTGAAGTGTTGTGGCAAGTGTGTATATCATTTATGAGCATTTCTAATCAATGTAGTTCAAATGAGAATTGATACACTTGATTGCTTGCCATGATCCTTGAAGATTTGAGTGAATGATGCTTTAAGCTAATTCCACTTCTTTTCCTTCTTGCCATAGTGCTTGTTTGTCTTTCATCAAACTAGCTTGTTTGTCTTTCATCAAAACTAAAGTTGAGTTGAGGCTTGAGATTACATATGTAATAGTTAACATAGGGTTTTTATTTACTGTTTAAATCCCCGATTTTTGGTTATGTAATTAATCCCCCTCCCCGAAGCCTTGTAATAGCTAGGTTTATTTTCTCGCATTTTTAATTCCCGCAAATATTTAACTGTCTAGATGTATGCTAATAGGATTGTATGAAAAGAATGCTTGAAATTTAAAATGGTAGATCACCTAATGTGCAAAGATAACATTAACTGAAATCAAACACTTGCACATACTCACTCCTAGGGTTTGCCTCATTATGGTTGCCTTCGGTAAACAGTCATTAAGCATAGGAAAGATCTTAAGACTCTAGGTTTCCTACTAATGTTTTCTAACTATTGCTTTAGTGATTGTACTCGTCCCTTTCGAATGTCCCTTAAAACTACAACGACGGTGCTACCTATTCCTTAATAATGGGATAGCGTTGTCTAAAGGAAAACGAACAGTCTTTTTCGAGTAGGTAGATAGTTCCTAGGTACTTACTCAAACAAACAAATTTAACACAAACACCTTTCAAAACCAATTTTCAAAACAACTTCGTCACATCCTTGAGGACTGATACAAGGGTTATCACGAAGTAAAACATTTTCAAGACAAACACACACAAGCAATTTGAAAAAATGAGCAAGTACCTAAGAGCCCATGGAAAACCATGGATAGAAAGGGTGCTAACACCTCCCCTTTCTATAATCTACTCCCTGTACTCAGAATATCTCGAAAAATGTTTTTTCTATTCTTTTTCCTTTTCCATAATCGGATGAAATAAAAGTCGGTGGCGACTCTAGCTTACCGCGACTTTTTCCGAACAAAAAACGCAAAACGCAAACCAGTATTAACAGTCGGTTCAGCCACCGTATCACAGAACTGGCGACTCTGCTGGGGAGTAAATAAGTGGGGTATACCTTAGGATCTAGGTCATTAATTTGCTTCTCTTGATTTGTCTTGATTTCTTTGCTTTTAAGGGTTTGTTTGGGGTTACTATAGATCCTACACCCGTATCTAAAAGCCCTCATTCTGAAAGAAAAGAAGAAAAAGAAGAAGGTTGCTGGTATTCTGAACATGGGCCGAAGGTTTGAAGAGCGGTTGAAGCGAGAAGTCAACCTGACCTCTTCATCTAAGGAAAGGGAGAACCAAGAAGAAGAGAAGGACCCTAGTCCTACAGTCTCTGACAATGATATTGATTATAACGATGAGCAATATCCTCCTGCTGAGGATAGATACAAGCAGTTAGAAGACCATATGAGTGCCATGGAAGTTCAGAGGATATCTGGATTGGCTTTTGAAGAATTGGGTTTGGTGTCGGGAGTGGTCATCCCGTAGAAGTTCAAAGCTCCAATTTTTTCCAAGTATGATGGAGTGTCCTGCCCAAAGCTCCATCTCCGCTCTTATGTCTGAAAGATCCAACCCCACACTGCTGATAGAAATTTGTGGGTGCATTTCTTTCAAGATAGTCTGTCAGGGACCCAGCTTGAATGGTTCTACCAGCTGGAGGGAGCCAATGTCCGAAATTGGGAAGATCTGGCTGCTGCTTTCAACAAGTAGTATCAGTACAATGCCGACCTTGCTCCTACTCATACTCAACACCAGAGTATGTCCATGGGTGCAGGTGAAGGTTTTAAAAATTATGCACAAAAATGGAGAGACTTGGCTGGGAGAGTCCAACCCCCGTCGTCTGATAGGGAGTTGGTTGATATGTTTCTAGGGACGCTATCTGGTCCATTTTTCAATCATTTGATCGGCAACTCATCAGCTGGTTTCACCGAGCTGATCTTAACTAGGGAAAGAGTAGAAGCTGGGATTCGAAGCGGCAAAATATAGAAGGATGCCTCTTCAAGTTCAGTAAAGAAGCCTTTTGCTGGTAAGAAGGAAGCTAGTGCCATCTACAGCCCGAGGGGTCAGAACAGGGCTGAACAACGTCAGACAGTAAGTGCCGTGATGATACTTAGACCTACAGTTGCTCCACAACGCAACAATCAACAAAGGGTGGAAAGACCACAACGGCAGTTTACCCGCATCAACATGACATTGGCTGAAGTTCTACCTCACCTACTAAGGTCCAACTTGGCAACCTTGAGAGAGGCTCCCAAGAATCCAAATACTACATCTCCCCGATATAATCCAAATGCTCGATGTGGCTATCATTGAGACTCATGGCCACGATACAAATGACTGGTGGGCTCTGAGAAACAAAATACTAGACTTGATTGAAGCTAAGGAAATAGATTTTGATGCTCCGGAGAAGCCAAATGTCATAACTGCTCCCATGCCTAAACACGGTCGTGGAGTTAATGCTGTTGATACTAATTTGTTCGTTACCTCTGTTGATGAAGTTTCTACTCCACTCATGACTGTCAAGAAGAATTTGTTGTTGGTCGGTTTATTTCCGGGTTATCGAGAAGGTTGCCCCATGTGTTCGTTTCTACCTTCTGGTTGCCGTTTGCCGAAGTCAGGTATTCAGCGCCTGATGGATAACAGAGAGATTCTGTTTGAGAAAACTATGATTCCTTTTGTTCCAATTGAAGATGTTGCCATTATAACCATTTCTGCCAATCCTTCCAAGGATTCCTCGAGAATACCTGTTAGGATTACATCTACTCCAAGAATTGCTCCGCTGATAATCACTGCTCCTGGTCCTGTCCTGTATGTCTCGAACAAAGCTGTCCCATGGCATTATGGTTCCGATGTGTACTATCATGGTATCAAACAAGATTTGAAAGATGAAGAAGCTGATCCTGATATTAATAACATTGTCGGAACATGTAAAATCACCTGGCGCGGAAGGGTCTTCTCTCACGAGATTTCCCCTAAGACGATTAACAAGCCTATTGTCATTCCATCTGCTGTTCCTGCTAGTACATCAACTATTATTCTTGTTCTTACTCCAGTCGGTGAATCATCTAATACCCGCGGCAAAGAGGTTGTAGGTGAGCCTGCCCGGACGGAGGCACATAAGAAAATTGTTGTGGAAGCCTCTAAACAAGAAATGGAGGAAATACTGAAAATCATTAAGAAGAGCGACTACAATATGGTCGAGCAGCTGGGGTAGACCCTATCGAAGATATCCATGTTGTCTTTGCTGTTGTGCTCCGAGGCCCATGCGAAGGCTTTGATCGCATTCCTCAAAATTGCGCATGTGCCACAAGATACTTCAGCTGATCAGTTCAAAGATTGTGTGACCAGCCTGACTGCTGATAATGGCCTGGGTTTTTCATATGCGGATTTGACACCAAAGGGAAGGAAACATAATGATGCACTGTATGTCTCGATTAAATGAAGGGGCACCACGATGGCTCATGTGCTGGTACATACTGGGTCTTCACTGAATGTTCTACCGAAGAAGGCATTAGACCGGTTGGATGGAGAGGGTTTAACTCTAAAGCCTAGTAACATTGTGGTAAGCGCTTTTGACGAATCAAAGAGAATGGTGCACGGGGAGGTGGACATCCCTGTCAAAATAGGGTTTTACACTTTTGGTTCCACCTTCTATGTGATGGATATCAGACCATCATATTCTTGTTTGTTGGGTCGTCCTTGGATCCACGAGGCTGGGGCAGTCACCTCCACACTCCACCAAATGCTGAAGTATCCGGTGAAAGGAAAGATTATCACAGTGCAGGATGAAGAAGAATATATGGTGAGCCACCTCAATTCCTTCCGCTACATAGAGATGGACGGGGAATTCATAGAAACTCCTTGTCAGAATTTTGAAGAGGTCCCTCAGATCTTGACATCGACTGAAACTACTAGCAACAAACCTCCTTTGAAGATGGACTCTCTCAAAGACGCCAGGGCCATGGTTGAAGAATGTGGGTGTGCCAATTGGGGTCAACTCCCTGATTTCACTCATAAAACTGATAAATTTGGTTTGGGCTTTACTACAGGGGCTCAAAGGGCTGTTAGACACGCTCGGGCTGGAGGACCTCCCCTACGCATCAACAATCGTGGGGTTAACACCATTGAAGACAGTGAAGAGGAATCATACATTGACAACTGGATCTACCCAACTACCAACAGTGGACTGAGTAACTGGATGGATAGGGACTTCATACCTGTTTCTTTTATTCCACAGTAATTGACCTATTTGTTTTAAGATTTGTAATAAACAATTTGAAACTTTACGGCCCGGTGCCTTGCCCGAAGTGTTAGAACAAAGTTTGAATCTACTACCCTATATTTAAGTTTTGATGATAACAAAGTGAAAAGATATAGTATTTATAAATTTCATGTATGAACTATCTGCTGCCTAAAATTATTATGTTCTGACTTGCAGATACTCTGATTGAAATAAGCAAGATCACATCTATTCAGCATCAGAACTTGATTTCAGACACCAGCATCAGAAGTTGCTACATCAGAATGATAAAATCAGATGATCAACTCACGTACATGCTGAAGCCTGATGAACAAGACTGCGCTCAACACTCTGATAAAGAAACACAATAGTTCATCAGCAGCGAAGCAGAGTTAGAATGAGCCAAGCCAGAACTTGCATTAAGTAAGCAACGGTACTGTGCATTGAAAGCAAATTAATTCCAACGGCCTCATTCCAGACAAGATCTGCTCAATAAGGAAAGTTTGTTATTAGCATTGAATCAAGAATATTGCATCCAACGTTCATCATCCCAATGCTATATAAACAAGGCTTTGAAGATTGAAATGGTTAATGCTCTCGAAATCTCTACACGCACAAAAGCTGAACCATAATCTTCGTTCTACCAGTTTTGCTAAACCACACACTCTGATATTCCATTACTGTTTAGCAATCTAGTTTCTAAGCTTCAATTTGTGTATACATCACAGTTGTGATAAAGTTTTGTAAAAAACATCCACACACATAGTTTTATTTCTTTGTAAAAAAGTGTTACCTTGACAAACCGGGTTGTGGTTTGAATCAAGAAGGCTTTAGCAGTTGTTAAAGCAGTCTGTAATATTCAGTTGAATATAGTGGATTAAGACCTCGTTGGAGAGAGGCGAAATCACCTTGACGGGTGGACTGGAGTAGTTTGAGATCAAACGAACCAGGATAAAAATATCTTGTTCATTGTTTTAGATTTCAGTTTTACAATTCAACCCCCCCTTCTTGTGTTTTTCACCACTTCAATTGGCATCAGAGCGCCTGGTTCTGAGCTAAAAAACTTAACCGTGTCAGTACAAGATCCAGCGTCAGAAAAACACAATGGCAGGAAACAATTCTCACATCAGCAATGACAACAATGAGGACAGAGACAGATTCAGTGGCAAACCTCCAGTCTTTGATGGAGAAAACTTTGATTACTGGAAAGACAGAATTGAAAGCTTCTTTCTGGCACATGATGCTGATCTGTGGGATATGGTGACAGATGGATACACGCACCCTGTGAATGCAAGTGGTCAGAAGATTGATAGAAAAACAATGTCTGATCAACAAAAGCGTGACTTCAAGAATCACCACAAGGCCAGAACCATCCTCCTCAGTGCCATCTCCTATACTGAGTATGAAAAGATCTCCAACAGAGACACAGCAAAAAATATCTTTGATTCTCTCAGAATGACGCATGAGGGCAACGTTCAGGTCAAAGAAACAAAAGCTCTGGCGCTCATTCAGAAGTATGAGGCGTTCAAAATGGAAGAATCTGAATCCATTGAAACTATGTTCTCCAGATTCCAGATTCTGGTAGCTGGTCTCAAAGTTCTGGACAAAGGATACTCTACTGCTGACCATGTCAAGAAAATCGTCAGAAGTTTACCCAAGCAGTGGAGGCCTATGGTTACTGCTCTGAAGCTAGCTAAAGATCTCAACAAAATCACTCTGGAGGAACTTATCAGCTCCCTCAGAAGTCATGAGATAGAGCTAGAAGCTGATGAGCCTCAGAAGCAAGGTAAGCCTTTAGCATTAAAATCTAACAGAAAATTTGAGTCTAAAGTTTTGCAGGCAGTTGAAGAAACATCTGATGGATCCTCATCAGAAGAAGACGAACTTTCCCTTCTCTCCAGAAGAGTAAATCAACTGTGGAAGCAAAGATAAAGGAAGTTCAGGAATCCCAGAAGATCTGATCAGAACGAGTCGTCTTCCAGATACAGAAGGACAGATTCTTCCTCTGGATACAGAAGATCTGAAGGCTCCTCCAGTAGCAAAAAGCCAAACACCAAAGACATCATCTGCTATGAGTGCAATGAGCAAGGGCACTACAAGAGTGACTTCCCAAAGCTTCAGAGGGAAAAGCCCAAAAAGAAGTTTGGAAGAGAGAAGAAGAAAAGTCTCATGGCTACATGGGATGACTCTGACTCGTCTGAAGCTGACTCAGAATCAGATGATGAAAGGGAAAACATAGCTCTCATGGCTAACATCTCAGAAGATAGTGAAGCTTCTGAATCAGACTCAGAATCAGATACTGAAGAGGTATTTCCTAACTTTGCTGTTAACTTTACAAAGGCTGAACTTGATGAAAGCCTTAATGAGATTCTGGAACGTTATCAGCAAATTAGAGCTAAATTCAGAGACCTGAAAAGGAATCTTGAATCTGACTCTAATAAGTCTGAGAGTCTCAAATTGGAAAATTATGAGCTGAGAAATAAGATTTCAAAATTAGAAAACACTTTACAAAACACTCAGAAGGAACCAATTTCTGAAACTCCCAGCAACGCTGATGAGATCATCAAGGAGTATGATCACAGTTTCCAGAAGTTCCTAGCTAAAAGCATAGATAGAAGCAGAATGGCTTCAATGATCTATGGAGTTAGCAGAAACGGCAGGAAAGGAATAGGATACCAAGGTAAGGTTCCTACACCAAAGAATGTCATGGACTTAACCATTAAACACACTCCTCTGAATTCACACTTTGTGTATGGTCACACACATGATATCAAATATACTAGCAGTAAGCACTCTGTGAAACCAAAATTCAACCAGAGTTTTGGTAAAACTAACAAATCAGGACCCAAGAAAATCTGGGTACCTAAGGATAAAATAATACATGTTGCAGATATCTTTAGCAGCAAGTCAGAAACACCAGTCATGGTACCTGGACTCTGGCTGCTCACGACACATGACGGGAAGAAGGCATATGTTCCAAAGCCTGGAACTTAAGCCTGGAGGCCACGTTGGCTTTGGAGGCAATCAGAGGGGAAAGATAATTGGCTCTGGAACTGTAGGTAATGGAAATCTTCCCTCTATTAATAATGTTCTGCTAGTAGATGGATTGATGCATAATCTGTTATCCATAAGTCAATTAAGTGATAACGGTTATGATATAATCTTTAATCAAAAATCATGTAAAGCTGTTAGTCAGAAAGATGGGACTATCCTGTTTAATGGCAAGAGGAAAAACAACATTTACAAAATCAAAATTTCTGAACTAAAGAGTCAGAATGTAAAATGTCTTCTGTCTGTTAACAACGAGCAGTGGATCTGGCACAGAAGATTGGGGCATGTTAGTATGAGAAGAATATCTTAGATTAACAAACTCAATCTGGTCAGAGGACTTCCTAATTTGAAGTTCAATTCAGATGCTCTGTGTGAAGCATGTCAGAAAGGCAAATTTGCAAAACCTTCTTTTAAATCCAAAAATGTTGTTTCTACCTCTAAGCCATTAGAACTTCTGCACATTGACTTATTTGGACCAGTTAAAACTGCTTCAGTCAGTGGTAAGAAGTATGGGTTAGTAATCGTAGATGACTATAGCAGATGGACATGGGTAAAGTTCTTAAGACACAAGGACGAGTCACACTCTGTGTTTGTTACCTTCTGTAACCAAGTTCAGAATGAAAAGGATCTTAGAATCGTTAAAGTCAGAAGTGATCATGGTGGAGAATTTGAAAATAAAGATTTTGAGTCATTCTTTAATGACTGAGGCATTCTGCATGATTTCTCTTGTCCTAGAACTCCCCAACAAAATGGAGTTGTAGAACGAAAGAACAGAACATTGCAAGAAATGGCCAGAACCATGATCAATGAGACAAATGTTGCTAAGACCTTCTGGGCAGAGGCAATAAACACAGCGTGCTACATTCAGAATAGAATCTCAATAAGACCTATTCTGGAAAAGACTCCATATGAATTGTGGAAGAACAGAAAGCCCAACATTTCATATTTTCATCCATTTGGATGTACTTGCTTTATATTAAATACAAAGAATTATTTGAACAAGTTTGACTATAAAGCACAGAAGTGTATTATGTTAGGATACTCTGAACGCTCAAGAGGGTACAGAGTATACAATACAGAAACACAGATTGTGGAAGAATCAATCAGTGTTCGTTTTGATGACAAGCTTGACTCTGAAAAGTCAAAGCAGAATGAAGTTTTTGCAGGTATAGAAATTGAATTTGCAGGTTCTGAAGACAAGTCATCAGAAGCTCTCAACACAGACATTCCTTCAACGTCTGAAAGGAGCACTGCTAGAAATCCTACAACAGCTGCTGATCAACCTCAGAAGAGATTACCCAGAAGCAGCTTGGATCACCCAGAAGAGATTATCCTAGGAAGAAAGGAAGATCTAATCAGAACAAGAGCAAGCTTCAGAAACTCTGAAGAAACACTTATGGGACTGGTGTCTCTGATTGAACCTTCTTTAATTGATGAAGCACTTCTGGATAATGACTGGATTCTGGCAATGCAAGAAGAGCTCAATCAATTCACCAGAAACGACGTATGGGATCTCGTTCCCAGACCAAAAGGATTCAACGTCATTGGAACAAGATGGGTGTTCAGAAACAAGCTAAATGAACAAGGTGAAGTCATCAGAAACAAGGCACGACTGGTTGCACAAGGTTATAGTCAGCAAGAGGGTATAGACTATACAGAAACCTTTGCCCCAGTCGCCAGGTTAGAATCTATCAGACTTTTAATTTCATTTGCTGTTAATAGAGGCATCACTCTGTATCAGATGGATGTCAAAAGTGCATTCTTAAATGGTTATATAGAAGAAGAAGTTTATGTACACCAACCCCCAGGTTTTGAAAATACAAAACATCCAGAACATGTTTTCAAACTAAAGAAGTCACTGTATGGTCTGAAACAAGCTCCCAGAGCTTGGTATGAAAGGCTAAGTAACTTTCTGCTGGAAAATGAATTCACCAGAGGGAAAGTGGACACTACTCTATTCTGTAAATCAGTTAAGAGTGACATCTTAGTCTGTCAAATTTATGTTGATGATATTATTTTTGGTTCTACTAATCCTTCTCTTGGAAGAAAATTTGCTAAGTGTATGCAGGCAGAATTTGAGATGAGCCTCATGGGGGAACTGAAATTCTTTCTAGGAATTCAGATCAATCAAACTCCAGAAGGAACTTACATTCATCAGAGCAAATACATCAGAGATCTTCTGAAGAAATTTGACCTCTCAGAATGTAAGCCATCAAAGATTCCAATGCATCCCACGTGCATTCTGGAAAGAGAAGAGGTAAGCAAAAATGTAGAACAGAAAGTCTACAGAGGTATGATTGGTTCTCTCCTCTATCTGACTGCTTCAAGACCTGACATATTATTCAGTGTGTGTATCTGTGCTAGATTCCAATCAGATCCTAGAGAATCTCACTTAACAGTTGTTAAGCGAATTTTCAAGTATCTGAAAGGTACTACTAATCTGGGTTTGTTTTATAGAAAATCTAGTGATTACAGCTTAGTAGGCTACTGTGATGCTGATTTTGCTGGAGACAGAGTGGAACGTAAAAGTACTTCTGGAAGCTGCCAGTTTCTGGGAGAAAATCTGATTTCTTGGTCCAGCAAAAGGCAATCAACAATTGCTCTGTCAACAGCAGAAGCTGAGTACATAGCAGCAGCAGGATGTAGCACACAAATGCTCTGGATGAAAAGTCAGCTTGAAGACTTCCAGATTTTTGAGAGTAACATTCCTATACTTTGTGATAATACTTCTGCTATTTGCTTAAGTAAAAATCCTATTTTACATTCTAGAGCTAAGCATATAGAAATAAAACATCACTTCATTAGGGACTATATTCAGAAAGGTATTTTGAACTTAAAATTTATAGATATAGACCATCAATGGGCTGATATCTTTACTAAACCCCTTTCAGAAGATAGGTTTAATTTCATTCTGAAACATCTCAGCATGAAAGTGTGCCCAGAGTGAAAATGTTTTAATTCCATGTATTTACCTTCAGAATGTAATTATTTTACTGTGAACTTCTGATCAATCTCCTTTCAGAAAGATAGAACATGCAGATTGTATCAGATGCAAGTCTAAAGATCTGAGAGTCTAAGCTCAAAGACAGACGTGCTGATCACTACATCAAACAAGTGTCATCCAATCATCAGCATATCTCTGAAGCAGAACGCGTGCACGCTTCTGAGAAGGCAAAGCGCTGATTGGGTGCATTGAGACACATGTCTGGTAACCGTTTTTAAGTATCTTTCTCAAATCCCCCAAAATCAGCAAGCATTTAATGAAAAGTAATCATGCTGTTAAATGGCAATCATGATTTTTCTCTCTCTTAAAAACGTTTATCTTTTCAAAATAGTTTTGAAAACTCTATTTAAGCACATTAATCTCTCATTCTTATTCTTTACGCTTTCTCACTAATACTCAAGCATTTTCTGCAAATTTATGAGTTCATCTCTTGCAACCTATTTTCATCAGTTCATTCTCAAAAACCCTTTTAGTGTGAACATGGCAACCTCCAGCAGCGTTTCTGCAGGTACTCAAAAGAAAGCATCATCTGAGCAATATCAAGTGCCACTCAGAACTCTCCTCACTCCGGTGAAGAATCTTGAAGTGCTTTCTGAGTTAATCATTGATTTTGAAAGCTTGAAGGAGAATGGTTTTGACCTAACTGAAGAAGTTAGGGCTCAAAAGTGGGAAAGGTATTTCGATAGGTTGGTTGGACCAACATTCCCAGCGCTGGTCAAGGAATTTTGGATTCACGCCAAGGTTTCAACACATCTAGTCACCTCCTCTGTTATGGGGAAGAAGATTGTGATTACTGAAGATCTCATTGCAAGGCTAATCGGTCAAAGTGGTGGTGGCGTCCATTGTGTGGACATGGCTGAAAGATGTGCTGATATAGGTGTGGTAGCTAACAGGATTTTTACTCTTGGATTGCCCAGCAGCAAGATTAAGGATCTGAAGGATCATTTCAGAGTATGGGCTAAGATAATTCTGGGGTGCTTCAACCACAGGAAACCAACAAGTTCTCCTGATTACATAAATGTGGATCAGCAGTTTCTGATCTACTTTATTGATCAGAAGATAAAGATCAATCTGGCTCACTTTCTGTTCAACCATCTCAGAACCAGTGTGAAAGAAACAAGGGAAGAAGAAAGAACCAAGAGGGATTGGATACCTTTTGGAAGGTTGATATCAGATATTCTGACAGAGAATAGGCTGATTGAGCATCTGATAGAAGCTCAGGAACTAAGCACTATTGAACCAACAATTGGGAAACCTCTGAACGCAAAGAACCTGAAAAAGATGAAGCTGATAGAGAATATTCAGAAGGAACCCAGAGCTACTTCCACTGCTGATATCTCCAGCAGAAGAGTGCCTCTGAGTGATTTTCCGTTATTTTCTGAAATTGAATCCAAACCAGAGGTGATTCTCAGGTACTTGGATGCGTGCAAGGCAGATGGTACAGATCCAAAGCTGAATATCAGAGATCTGCATTAACCCCAACCAGAAGTGACTCTGAAGAAGACAAAGAAGAGGAAGGCGCCATCAGAAGGATCATCTCAGCAGACTCCCAAGAAAAGAGGTATTTCATCTGCTTCCCCTGTTTTAAATTCTTCTACTATTCCAGCATCTATCCCTCCTCAAACCTCTCTGAAGAACCAGAACAACAACAACCACTCTCCGAAGAACCTCTGATCCCTGAGCAATCAGAGATTCCACCTCCCTCTCCTCAACCAGAAATTAATCCACCTTCACCACAAACAGAGTTTCACCACTCTGAAACTCCTTCTCCTCACCAATCTGAACCTCATTCACCTCAACCTTCACCACTGGCAATCCAGCTGCCATGTGGAACAACTGTTATCATGCCCCAGTTACCATCCTCATCAGAATCGACACCACCAAATACTCCCAAAACACCACCCACTCCAATCGAAATATCTGACTCTGATACTCCTTCTCCAAAACAAACAGCTGCTCAGAAAACCTCTGAAAACCCCAGCAGGACTTTCATAGACTTAACTAGTCTTGACCGTCTTACTGATCTGAAACACAAAATTGCCATCCCAAAACCAAAGCAACCAGATGTTGGCTCTGGTATTTTGAATTTTGAAACAGGTGTGATGCAATGGATTGCTTCTTTAAAGCAAGTCTGTCCTGGGATGATTGACCCAGCTGCTTCTGATCAGCTCTGGTCACAACTCAGACTTTGGGTACGTGCTGAAGCCCTCAAGTTGCAGGATATCAACTATGAGCAGGCTCAACAAAATTTCAGCAAGCTTCTGAATGAAGTTGGAAGTATGCTTCTGAAAGAGGACGTGCTCCCTCTGGACAGTGAACCTTGGTCTGAGAAACAGCAAGCTGCAAAGGTGCAAGACAAGACCATTCAATCAGAAGAAGACAAGACCATTCAAGCTGAAGAAAGTCAAGCAGAGGATGTCGCTGAAAGTTCTCAGAAGCCTCCTGCTTCTGATGCTTCTCAAGCTGCCTTGGACAGGCAGACTCTGGAAGAACTAAGGCTGAATGACATGCGTCTGCAGCAGCGGATGGATGAAAACGATCGGAAGATGAAAGAGAGAATGGATGTGCAGGACAGCAAGATTGACATTGTTGTCAGCATGGTGCATAAGCAGAATGAGACTGCTGAAAAGATTCAAGCCATGCTGGAGAACCTGTTCACACGCCTGCCTCCTCAACCTTAATCTTTTTTTCATGCATGACCTTTTTCATGTTTTGTGATGTACTGTTTGATCATGTTTTGTAATATTTTCTTGTTTTGATTCTGAACTATCTTAATATGATTAGTTTTTCTGATCTTTATTGTTTTAGCACATCACCGACACTTTTTGATTGCTGACAAAAAGGGGGAGAACAAGAATGATATTTAAATCAATAACGGCTAACTAGACAGAAATTCTCAAACATTCTAACTCTATTACTTGAAATGTTTTTTTTCTGTTTTGCTTAAAGTCTACAGGCACAAGGAAGCTCCTGGACACTCTGAAGACTAGAAGCTCTGATCACTATGAAGTTCTGATCCAAAGCAAAGCTCTGACAAGATAAGCTCTGAAGCTCTGCTCTGACATAAAGCTTCTGATAAGTCAAAAACTCTGATACTCTGATGTTCAAAGAAAGGCAAAAAGATCTGATCCTGAAGAAACACGTATAATCAAAGGGAAGTAATAAACTCAGGGGGAGTATCTCCTTACTCCTTATTCTTTTGCTTCTCATTCTGATACATATTCCAGATGTCTTTTCATGTTATTTTCATTTAAAATATCTAGTTTTTGTCATCATCAAAAAGGGGGAGATTGTTAGAACAAAGTTTGAATCTACTACCCTATATTTAAGTTTTGATGATAACAAAGTGAAAAGATATAGTATTTATAAATTTCAAGTATGAACTATCTGCTGCCTAAAATTATTATGTTCTGACTTGCAGATACTCTGATTGAAATAAGCAAGATCACATCTATTCAGCATCAGAACTTGATTTCAGACACCAGCATCAGAAGTTGCTACATCAGAATGATAAAATCAGATGATCAACTCACGTACATGCTGAAGCCTGATGAACAAGACTGCGCTCAACACTCTGATAAAGAAACACAATAGTTCATCAGCAGCGAAGCAGAGTCAGAATGAGCCAAGCCAGAACTTGCATTAAGTAAGCAACGGTACTGTGCATTGAAAGCAAATTAATTCCAACGGCCTCATTCCAGACAAGATCTGCTCAATAAGGAAAGTTTGTTATTAGCATTGAATCAAGAATATTGCATCCAACGTTCATCATCCCAATGCTATATAAACAAGGCTTTGAAGATTGAAATGGTTAATGCTCTCGAAATCTCTACACGCACAAAAGCTGAACCATAATCTTCGTTCTACCAGTTTTGCTAAACCACACACTCTGATATTCCATTACTGTTTAGCAATCTAGTTTCTAAGCTTCAATTTGTGTATACATCACAGTTGTGATAAAGTTTTGTAAAAAACATCCACACACATAGTTTTATTTCTTTGTAAGAAAGTGTTACCTTGACAAACCGGGTTGTGGTTTGAATCAAGAAGGCTTTAGCAGTTGTTAAAGCAGTCTGTAATATTCAGTTGAATATAGTGGATTAAGACCTCGTTGGAGAGAGGAGAAATCACCTTGACGGGTGGACTGGAGTAGTTTGAGATCAAACGAACCAGGATAAAAATATCTTGTTCATTGTTTTAGATTTCAGTTTTACAATTCAACCCCCCCTTCTTGTGTTTTTCACCACTTCACGAAGCACCTTGGCTTTGCTTGTGAGGGCTATTATTTGTCATTTCATATATCATTAGTAAAGCATTGGACGTTTCTTGCATACAAATTTTGCGCTCTCTGTTTTTCTTTTCTGCTTTCACTTTATCAAAACAGCTATTATCTTACACACACTCACGTATCATGATGCAGATCCATATCCACTATGGATCCCATTGATAACAGCTCTGCTATTTCCAGTTATGACTTCAAAAATCCGATCAACCAATCTGAGGACGAAGGTGAGGATGATTGTGAGGTGCCTGGAGAACTCACTAGACTACTACAACATGAAGAGAGGGCCATACAGCCCCATGAAGAGCCGGTTGAGACAGTGTATTTGGGTACTGAGGAAGACAGAATAAAGGTTAAAATAGGTGAAAATCTGGAGCTTAGCGTCAAACAGAGGTTGATACAGATGCTGCACGACTATGTTGAAATCTTCGCCTGGTCCTATGAAGACATGCCTGGGTTGGACACTGATATTGTGGTACATCATCTGCCGACTAAAGAAGACTGTCCTCTGGTTAAATAGAAGGTTCGTCGTATGCGCTCTGAAATGTCAGAGAAAATCAAGGCAGAGGTCATGAAACAGTTTGATGCAAGATTCTTAGCTGTCACTTCATATCCACAGTGAGCTGCTAACGTTGTTCCGGTACCTAAGAAGGACGGTAAAGTACGGATGTGTGTTGATTACAGAGATCTGAACAGGGCAAGCCCCAAGGATGACTTCCCACTTCCTCACATTAATGTTCTAGTCGACAACAACATGCAACATAAAATCTTCTCCTTCATGGATGGTTTCTCTGGCTACAATCAGATCAAGATGGCTCCTGAAGACATGGAGAAGACAACCTTCGTTACGCAGTGGGGCACCTTCTGCTACAAGGTGATGCCTTTTGGGTTGAAGAATGCTGGAGCAACCTATCAGCGCGCCATGATCGCTTTGTTCCATGATATGATTCACCACGAGATCGAGGTTTATGTTGATGACATGATAGCCAGGTCTCAGACTGAGGAAGAGCACCTTGATCATCTCCATAAATTGTTTGACAAATTGAAGACGTACAAGTTGAGGTTGAATCCAAACAAGTGTACCTTCGGGGTAAGATCTGGTAAGCTTCTGGGTTTCATCGTCAGTGACAAGGGTATTCAGGTAGACCCTGCGAAGGTGAAGGCCATACAAGAGATGCTGGTTCCCTGCACAGAGAAGGAAGTTAGAGGTTTTTTGGGACACCTGAATTACATATCCAGGTTCATTTCACATCTGACTGCTACTTGTGAGCCAATCTTCAAGTTTCTGAAGAAAGATCAAGTGGTAAAGTGGAATGATGAATTCCAGACCGCTTTCGAAAGAATCAAGGAATACCTTCAAGAACCACCAATTCTGATGCCTCTAGTTGAAGGAAGAACTTTGATATTATACTTGACAGTGCTGGACAATTCAATGGGGTGTGTGATGGGGCAACATGACGAGTCTGGTCAAAAAGAGCATGCCATTTATTACCTTAGAAAAAAGTTTATTGACTGTGAGACCCGATACTCATTATTCGAGAAAACTTGTTGCACTTTGGCATGGGCTGCTCGCCGACTAAGGCAGTATATGTTGACTCACACTACCTTGTTGATATCAAAGATGGATCAAATCAAATATATTTTCGAGAAGCCCGCTCTCTCCGGAAGGATAGCAAGGTGGCATATGATCTTAACCGAATATGACATACAATATACAACCTAAAAAGCAATAAAGGGGAGTGTGTTGGCTGACCACTTAGCTCATCAGGCCGTGGATGACTACCAATCCATGAATTTCGAGTACTCGGATGAGAATATCATGCTAGTGACCGACTACGAAGAGCCTGGACCGGATGAAGGACCCGAGGAGGGATCCCGATGGTCCATGTATTTTGATGGAGCCTCGAACGCACTAGGTAACGAAATTGGCGCTGTGATCATATCTCCTGAGGGCTGTCATACTCCGTTCACCGCCCGATTATGTTTCAACTGCACCAACAACATGGTGGAGTATGAAGCGTGTATCATGGGTCTTCGAGCTGCTATTGACCTGAGGATTAAGTTCTTGAGTGTATTAAGGGATTCCGCTCTGGTGATAAGTCAGATCAAAGGCGAGTGGGATACGAAGCATCCGAATCTCATTCCTTACAAAGAGTATGTACTGACATTGCTCCCACACTTTGAGGAGATAACCTTTGAACGTTTTCCACGAGAAGAGAACCACTTAGAGGATGCACTAGCTACTATGTCTTCTATGTTCAAGGTTAGGTGGGACAATGAGGCTCCCCAAATTACCATTGAGAGGTTGGATGAACCAGCACACTGCTGTGAGATTAATATTGAGGAAGTGGCAGACAAACCCTGGTTTTATGAAGTCAACAGGTACCTCGAGGCTCAGGAGTATCCTGAAGGGGCATATGTCAATGATAAGAATTTTTTGAGAAGGTTCGCTGCAAAGTTCTTCCTCAGTAATGGGATCCTCTATAAATGAAACCATGACTCCACACTACTACGGTTTGTAGACAAGAGCGAAGCATAGAGGATCATGACAGATTTACATGAAGGCACCTTCGGAACCCATTCTAGTGGACATACCATGGCCAAGAAGATCCTACAGGCAGGATATTACTGATCCACCATGGAAGCCGATTTTTATCAGCACTCTCGAACTTTTCATAAATGTCAAATCTATGCTGATAAGGTGCATGTGCCTCCGGTTCCTCTGAACATCTTGACAGCTCCTTGGCCCTTTACGATGTGGGGCATCGACATGATCGACAAGATCAGACCTACTTCATCTAACGGGCATCATTTCATCTTAGTAGCCATTGATTACTTCATGAAGTGGGTTGAGGCAACCTCTTTTGCTACTGTAACCAAGAACGCCGTGGTGCGGTTTATCCAACACAATCTGATCTGTCGATATGGTGTACCAGAGAGGATTATTAATAACAATGGTACGAATCTCAACAACACAATGATCACCGAGCTCTGTAAATAGTTCAAGATACAACATCATAATTCTTCTCCCTACCAGCCGAAGATGAATGGCGTTGTTGAAGCAGCTAACAAGAACATCAAGAAGATTATACAGAAGATGATAGTGACATATAAAGACTGGCATGAGATGTTACCATTCGCTCTTCATGGGTACCGTACCTCAGCACGGACGTCGACAGGGGAAACACCCTACTCTCTGGTATATGGCATGGAGGCAGTCCTACCCATAGAAGTCCAGATACCTTCTCTCAGAATTATGAAGGATGCATATTTGAACGAAGACGACTGGATCTAAACCCGACTTGATCAATTAAATCTAATCGATGAAAAGAGGCTTACTGTTATCTGCCATTGTCAAACGTATCAAAAGCGAATGATCAAGGCTTTTAACAAGAAAGTCAGGCGTCAAGAATATCAAGTCGGGTATCTGGTGATCAAACGCATCATACTGCGGCAAGGTGATCCCAGGGGCAAATGGACCCCTACATACGAAGGGCCATTTATGGTCAAGAACATTTTCTCAGGAGGAGCTATGATTCTAACTAACATGGATGGTGAAGACCTTCCTCACCCTGTCAATGCAGACATAGTGAAAAGATACTACGCATAATCAAAGACCCGCTAGGTCGACTGGCCTAGGCAAAAATAAGGGCTTCCCGGCGAACCAAAAGGGTTTGGGCAAAAGTAAGGGATAAAAATGAAAAAATATGTACACCCGGCAAGTCAAAAACCCGAAAGGGAGGCTTGGGCAAAAAAGGGTATCCCGGTGGATTGAAAAACCCGAAAGGGCAGTCCAGGAAAAAGTTAGGGATTAAAGCGTATCACTATGTCTCGTTGGGTCATCTTGCGACCAGACTTCGGTATCAGTTATCAAGCTCGGACGGCGCCAATCAATCTGATCAGCCTTCGGCCAAGGAGCAAAGTGATGAGACACTTGAAGATATAAAGGCAATAATAGATTTGGAACCCAATGGGGTCATTTCACATAGCTGTTTTTCTTTCTTTTACACAAATTGTATAATTTTTGTCTTTCGGTGGTGTTCTCTTACTAGGACGTCAACCTCCTTGTACAAAATGCCTATTACAGGCCAATTTCAAAACCAATACAAGTCATTTTTACAAAACTTCAATTTGTTTCTTTTTCTTTTTCTGTTTTGTTTTGCAAGAACGTCCAATGATTTATTTTTGATATATGAATTTGAAAATGTTTGCTGCTCATAAAGATTTACATAAAAAACAAAAGATAATTACTCGTAATTCCAGAAAGATGGAAAAAACAAGAAGTACCAAACCCGACGATTCCTCTTCCCAACAGGTATCGGGATAGAGTCATGCTTGGGAACATGCTTATTAGTATACGCACTCCCCATAGAGAAAAAGTATCCAAGGGCATTGATGTCAGCTTCCCCGAAATAGGACATAAATACCCTCAGTCGAGGTTCATAATCGCAGGCGAGTCAATAAATTTCATTCCCCAAGCAGAGTTTACTTCTACAGATACAAAAGCTCAATCTCCAATAGAGCTCATCACTTCCAACAAGGGAATTTAATCCCCATCTAAATTTGTTCCTCCAGATCAGCAGGTCTACCAACAGAGTATCTCTTCCCCCAAAGTCTGGTCCCCGCAAAGTTATTCTCCGGCATCTCTTCTCGGCAGAATATTCGCAAATCTCCAGCAACCGTCAGTGATTTATTTTCCTAGACGCGAGCATACCTATTGTACCCCAAAATTTTCCCTCTCATATTTCTCAAAACATGTCAAGTGAGGTCCTTAAATTGCTCAAGGAAGTCCAAGGGTTGACCAGACAAACTCTCTCCTAAGGCAGTCTACCTCAAATTAGGGTTTCATTTTGCATCAAGATGCTTGAGTCCAAAGGATCCCAAATTCTCACTATTGTCCTAATATGTTCTCAAGATCATCCATGTCAAAAGCCTTGCAGAGGAAGTTTGCTCAGTCAATGGTTCAAAGGCCTAAAAATCGACTATGCTAGGTCAAAAGTCAAATGTGGCTCACATACAGTCAAACTTCAAGATTTTTGGTCAACACCATCATTTTGAAGTATCATTCATCATTTTATCAAGGGTTGATCATGATTCATCAAGTATTGCTCACAATTCATCAAAACCCAAAAGTTGCTAAATTAGGGTTTTGTAGGAAAAGTCAACTCAACTTTGACCAAACATAACTTTCTCATACTTTATCAGAAATTACCCATCCAAAGCTCATTTTGAAGAGGATGAAGTTCCCTACAATTCATATTCATCTCCAATGTTCAAAATATTCACTCACAAAAAGATATGAATTTTGACATTATAGGTCATTTTGAAAAGTCAACAAAAACACCTTTTGGGTCAAAGCTTCATACATGAACATGGAAGACTCAATTGAGATGATACCAAAAGGGTTGCTTAGAGGATATCCTAAGATTTCTAAAAAGTCCAAGAACACCTCTCTAGGGTCAAAATTGAGAGAGTTATGCATTGGCCAAGTTGACCTTTTTTGCAAAATTGTCAAAAGTCAAATGTGCTCAAATTTGCATTTTTTGCTAAATGAGCCCAACTTTTTATGCTTGCATCTCATTCCTAAAATAGTCCACGACCTATGGGACCCTCCATGATTTATTTATTCATTTATTTAATTTATTTTGATTTTTATTCATTTAAAATTCAAATAAAATCAAATAAATCCTAATAAATCATATATTGTATTTTAGGGACGATTTTTTGCATTGAAAGAAGATCTTATATGCTTTCAATTGAGAATCAACTCGTGCAAGGCCAATTTGGTTGGAAAAATATTGGATTTGAGCAAAATTGGAAATAAATCATATACTATGAAAGATCAAATCAAATCTCCATGATGAGCAAGATTGAGGTCGTTCTTGTTGACCCTAATAGTTTGTATTACGTATACAGAAGCAAGCCAAGGCATAAACAAAGGTTGGAGCAGTCGTAAAAGAGAGGAACAAAAATCAAAAAATTCAAGAAAAGTGGAGATCCAAATTCTGGAATAGAGGACCTTGGGGAGCAATTCAAGGACATAAATTAATTCCTTGACGTTTCAGGAAGCATTCCCAATCAATTGCAAGCGCCAGAACATCCAGAATCTCCTCCTATCATTCTCACGGTTTGCAAAATTATCCACCTTCAATTGCTGTAATTCTTGCATGTTCAACACATTTTAATTGCATATTTATATTCATCATCATGTTTGCAACGTTTCTGGATAGTTTGATTTGAGTTACAGTGCAGGAATAAGCTTTTTCCATTGTTAGGGTTTCGTGCTCCAATTTGGGGTTTTGGTTTTCAAGAAAAATTAGACAGGATAATGGGTACCATGACGATCAGAATTTCAAACCAAGCTGATCCATGGTCCCCAACTGAATTTATATTGCATATGCTTGATTCTTGAATGACACAGGTTGCAGCAATAGGCCTGCGTCTGTAGGTAAAGGTTCAAAACCTAAAACGACGGTTCCAAGGAAGAAGACAACAGCGTGTCACAACCTGATTGGCTGATTCAAATTCTGGCGCGTTATTCTGGCCAGAAACCTATTGTTCTGATATATTATTTGTTTTTATTATATTAACAAGTTGACCTCCAGCGCAGTTGGTCATAAGAAGGAAGTCAGAAGCTCATTGTTCTTGGTTCGATCCCAAGCGTGAGCTTTTGGTACTTTCTCCTTCTTTTTTCATCAGATCCAACACATGCATCTTCTGAAGCGCATCACCTTCTAGATCCATCAACCAGAATTAGATCCAACGCCTTATCTTTTGAAGAGCAACAACTTCTAATCCACCAGCCAGGATCAGATCCAGCACCCCCCATCTTCTGAGGGTCACCATCTTCTGATCCACCAGCCAGAATCAGATCCAACGCGCCCCACCTTTTGAGAGCAGCATCTTCTGATCCCATCAGTCAGAACCAGATCTTCTGACAGTAGGCTCATTCGATTATTTATATTTCTTTATTTTCTTTTCTTTAATTATTTTGTTTTTTAATCAACATAAAAATCATTTTATTTTAAATCAACCAATCAAGATAATAAAAAATTTATTTTTCTTAATAAAAATTTTAATTGATTAGTTTAATTAATTTAGGATAATTCTAATTTCTTTCATAATTAAAATTCAATCAGAAATTAGGTTAACTGTTGATTTAACTTTTCTTTCTTTCTCAAATAATAAAAAATACAAAATATAGGTTTTTTAGAATAAAATTAATTTATTTTTCTTAATTTAAAATTAATTAGAATTAGGTTTTTCCTTTTAAAATTCAATGGTTTCCTTATTTTCTTAAATAACAAAAATATTTTTTTTAATCAAATCGTCAATAGGTTTAGTCAAGGGTTAAAACCCTAATCGTCTCACATTTGATTCGCCGCGCGCTTATTATTTATTTTGACAATATTGTTGTAACTGCTCACTGGTTTATAATAGTTAATTTAGGGCTTTTACTTATCGCTTTTCCCCTCGGTTTTTGGCTATGAAATTAATCCCCCTCCCCGAAGCCTTGTAATAGCGTAGATTTATTTCCTCGCATTATAATTCTCGCAAATATTTGACTGTTTAAATGTATGCTAATAGGATTGTATGACAAGAATGCATGACAGATTAATCCAGTTAGGAAACCCTAATGTGGAAAGATAAATAACTGAAAACAGATCACTCGCACATATCACTCTTAGGGTATAATCTCACTTCGGTTGCCTTCGGTAAACGATCATTAAGCATAGGGTGTCTTAGTAGTTGCCCTCCTGTCTAACAAAGATCAAATGTGCAATTCAAATGTTGCCTCGGAAATGTTGCCTTAGAAATGTTGCCTCGAATATGATCTTAAGATTTTAGGGTTATTACTAGGGTGTCCTAACATTGCTTATTGATCGTACTTCCCTTTCGATTTGACCCTTATAACTCCAACGACAGTACTACCTACTCCTTAATAGTGGGATAGTGTTGTCTAAAGGAAATAGAACAAAAACAATCTTTGTTCGACTAGGTAGATAATTGTTAGGTACTTGCTCAAAACAACAAATCTTTTATACAAACACTTCTCAAACAAAGTTTTCAAAAACAACTTTGTAACACTCTTGAGGACAGAAACAAGGGTTAAAACAAAGAAAAACATTTTTCAAAAGCAAAGCACACAAACACAAGAAATTTTAAAAGATGAGAAAGTATCTAAGAGCCCATGGAAAACCATGGATAGAAAGGGTGCTAACACCTTCCCTTTCTATAATCTACCCCCCGTACTCAGAAACATCTCGAAAAATGTTTTTCTGTTCTTTTTCCTTTTCTTGATTGGATGAAATAAAAGTTGGTGGTGACTCTTTCTTACCGTGACATTTTGCGAATAAAAAACGCAAAACGCAAACCAGCACTTTAAACAGTCGATTCTGCCACCATATCACAGAACTGGCGACTCTGCTGGGGAATAAATAAGTGGGGTATACCTAAAGATCTAGTTCATAATAATTTCTTCTCTTGATTGCTTTGGTTGCTTTACTTTTAAGGGTTTAGTTTGGGAGTTACTATAGATCCTAACCCGGATCTGGGGACACCTTTTAGGTAAGTAGCAATAGATTGTGAGGGAACTGTACAACATAGACCGATACGGTTGAAGCAGTAGCTACGTTGATGTGGCACATTGGTTGGTACCGGTGTCCCTCATGGAGAAACGAGGAGAATACGGGGCCGCTGCGTGGTGTCGTTAAGCATCAACTGACCTTAAAACCTTTAATCGACCAACTTGGCCATTAGAAAGTAGTGAGATAGTCGGCCTTAGTGTAAAGATGGGAACTGGTTGATACTCGATGCTACACTCATTGAGACCATACTCTCGAGATAGTTTCGTTCGCAAGAAAAGATTGCGTGAGCTGAAACCATGACCGATGGAGGATGGTCAGTGATATTGAGATCCTCTAGAACCCGGTTACTTTTCTAGGACAGGTTGAAACCAACTTAACTTCAAGAGGGTATTACCTTTGACCTCATGCAAGCCTCAAACTTAAGGGCTTTGTTTGATTTGACTGTGTTTGCAATATTTGTGTTTGTTATACCTATGGTTTATCATGACATCATGCATCATAACATGGCATTCATGCTTCATTACACTAACCATTTCAAAGACTAAGGGAATTCATCTTTGTTCTATTTTGCATATTATGGCTTCCGTGCATAGACATACCATCTGATTCAACTTTGTGCAAATACCTGCCCAACTTAAAGAGCCCTAGCCTCAAGAGTTTCTGAGACTTCTATGTTCATTAAGAGACACGATCAACTTCTCAGCCTGGTCACTTCAAATCATGATGAGCAGATGATGACCGTACTTTTTCAGTTCTTCGATCCCGTGCATCATTGCTTCACCTTTCCAGATTACCAGTTATTACCTACCTTGGAAGAGTTCTCTCACCTATTGGGCATATCCATCCTTGAACAGGTACTCTTCACAGGTATGGAAGAAGTTCCTAGACCAGAAGACATTGCCTCAGCTATACATTTGAAACAGGATGATGTAGTATCCAATTGGGAAACACGAAGCGGGGTCAGAGGTTTTCTAGCCAAATTTCTGATAGATCAAGCTTAGCTATTCTGGGATAATTTGGATTTTCAGGATTTTAAAGATATCTTGGCTCTCCTTATCCATGGTTTGGTTCTCTTCCCGAATCTGGATTCCTTTGTAGATGTGAATGCTGTCAAGATTTTCCTTTCTCGCAACCCTGTTCCTACCTTGCTTGGAGATATCTTGCATGCCCTCTATACTCGTAGCGTAAGGAGAAGAGGGACTCTTATGTGTTGCATGCCGTTGCTGTCGAGGTGGTTTATTTCCCACCTCCCTAAGTTTGTGCTGAAGAACGAAGAAGGTTTGGGTTGGTCCTACAAAATAATGTCACTTGCTCATACAGATATTCTTTGGTATTCCCGGGCTATGGAAGACATTGCTGTTATTGACCATTGTGGGGGATACCCTAATGTCCCTTTGCTTGGAATCGGAGGGGGTATAACTTACAATCCTTGTCTAGATTTGCGACAATTTGGTCACACTCGGAGAGATGGTCCCCATGAGCTACTTCTTGAGGACATTGTATTTGACTACAAGGAGGACGTTAAGGAGCACCGCTGGAGGTTTATACGAGCTTGGGGCATGGTGAACAGATCTGACCTCGAAGAGTTGGGACCAAAGACTTCCCTTCCTATGCAGCCTTACCTCCAATGGGTCCAAGCTCGTGCCCAGAAGCTTGGGATGCCCTATTAGGCCGTGTTGTTAGAACAAAGTTTGAATCTACTACCCTAAGTTTAAGTTTTGATGATAACAAAATGAAAAGATATATTAACTACGTGATTCATATAAGAACTATTTGCTACCTAAAATATTACGTTCTGTTTTGCAGAAACTCTGATAGGTATCAGCAAGAGCACACTGAATAAGCATCAGAATATTGGTTATTAACATCAGCATCAGAAGTTCAGAAGTTGCTATATCAGAATACCAGAATCAAAAGAACAACTCACGCGATTGTTGAAGCTTGATGAACAGAACTGCGCTCAACACTCTGATAAAGACAACAACAGTTCATCAGCACTTAAGCAGAGTCAGAATGAGGCCAAGCCAAAACACGCTTTAAGTTGCAACGGTACTGTGCATTGAAAGCGAATTATTACCAACGGCATCATTCCAGACAAGATCTGCTCAATAAGGAAAGTTTGTTATTGGCATTGAATCAAGATTATTGCTCCAACGTTCAACAAATTCAGTGCTATAAAAACAAGACAATGAAGATTGAATTGGCTAATGCTTTACATCATATTACACGCCTAAAAGCTAATCATCATCTTCCTTCTCTCAGTTTGCTAAACGCTTCATATTTCCTTACTCAGTATTTTAGCAATCTAGTCTCATAAGCTTAAGTTGTGTAACATTACAGTTGTGATAAAGTTTTGTAGAAAACATTCACACACCTAGATTTCTCTTCTTTGTAAGAAAGTGTTTCCTTGACAAACCGGGTTGTGGTTTGCATCAAGAAGGCTTTAGCAGTTGTTAAAGCAGTTTGTAATATTCAGTTGAATATAGTGGATTAAGACCTCGTTGGAGAGAGGAGAAATCACCTTGACGGGTGGACTGGAGTAGTTTGAGATCAAACGAACCAGGATAAAAATATCTTGTTCATTGCATTGATTTTAAGTTTTACAATTCAACCCCCCTTCTTGTGTTTTTCACTTCTTCAATTGGCATCAGAGCGCCTGGTTCTGAGCTAAAACACTTAACCGTGTCAGTACAAGATCCAGCGTCAGAAAAACACAATGGCAGGAAATTATTCTCACACCAGCAATGACAACCATGAGGACAGAGACAGATTCAGCGGGAAACCTCCAGTCTTTGATGGAGAAAACTTTGATTACTGGAAAGACAGAATTGAAAGCTTCTTTCTGGCACATGATGTTGATCAGTGGGATATGGTGACAGATGGATACACGCACCCTGTGAATGCAAGCAGTCAGAAGATTGATAGAAAAACAATGACTGACCAACAAAAGCGTGACTTCAAGAATCACCACAAGGCCAGAACCATCCTTCTCAGCGCCATCTCGTATGCTGAATATGAAAAGATCTCCAACAGAGACACAGCTAAGAACATGTTTGACTCACTCAGAATGACGCATGAGGGCAACGTTCAGGTCAAAGAAACTAAAGCTCTAGTGCTCATTCAGAAGTATGAGGCGTTCAAAATGGAAGATATTGAATCTATTGAAACAATGTTCTCAAGATTCCACATTCTGGTAGCTGGTATCAAGGTTCTGGACAAAGGTTACTCTACTGCTGATCACGTCAAGAAAATTATCAGAAGTTTACCCAAGCAGTGGAGGCCAATGGTTACAGCTCTGAAGCTAGCAAAAGATCTCAACAAAATTTCTCTGGAGGAACTTATCAGCTCCCTTAGAAGCTGATGAACCCCAGAAGCAAGGTAAGCCTTTAGCATTAAAATCTAACAAAAAATCTGAGTCTAAAGTTTTGCAAGCAGTTGAAGAAACATCTGATGGATCCTCATCAGAAGAAGACGAACTCTCCCTCCTCTCCAGAAGAGTGAATCAACTGTGGAAGCAGAGGCAAAGGAAGTTCAGGAATCCCAGAAGATCTGATCAGAACGAGTCTTCTTCCAGATACAGAAGGATAGATTCTTCCTCTGGATACAGAAGATCTGAAGGCTCCTCAGGAAGCAGAAAGCTAAACACCAAGGACATCGTCTGTTATGAGTGCAATGAGCAAGGACACTACAAGAGTGACTGCCCAAAGCTTCAGAGGGAAAAGCCCAAAAAGAAGTTTGGGAGAGAAAAGAAGAAAAGTCTCATGGCTACATGGGATGACTCTGACTCGTCTGAAGCTGACTCAGAATCCGATCATGAGAGCGCAAACATAGCTCTCATGGCCAACATTTCAGAAGATAGTGAAGCTTCTGAATCAGACTCAGAATCAGATACTGAAGAGGTATTTCCTAACTTTGCTGTTAATTTTACCAAGGTTGAACTTGCTGAAAGCCTTAATGAGATTCTGGAAAGGTATCAGCAAATTAGAGTTAAATTCAGAGACCTGAAAAGGAATCTAGAATCTGACTCTAATAAGACTGAGAGTCTTAAATTGGAAAATTCTGAGCTGAGAATGAAAATTTCAAAATTAGAAAATACTTTACAAAACTCTCAGAAGGAACCAATTTCTGAAACTCCCAGCAACGCTAATGAGATTATCAAGGAGTATGATCACAGTTTCCAGAAGTTCCTTGCTAAAAGCATAGATAGAAGCAAAATGGCTTCAATGATCTATGGAGTTAGCAGAAACGGCAGGAAGGGAATAGGATACCAAGGTAAGGTTCCTACACCAAAGAATGTCATGGATTTAACCATTAAACACACACCTTTGAATTCACATTTTGTGTATGGTCACACACATGATATTAAATACACTAGCAGTAAGTACTCTGTGAAACCAAAATTCAACCAGAGTTTTGGTAAGTCTAACAAATCAGGACCCAAGAAAATCTGGGTACCTAAGGATAAAATAATACATGTTGCAGATATCTTTAGCAGCAAGTCAGAAACACCAGTCATGGTACCTGGACTCTGGCTGCTCGCAACACATGACGGGAAGAAGGCATATGTTCCAAAGCCTGGAACTTAAGCCTGGAGGCCACGTTGGCTTTGGAGGCAATCAGAGGGGAAAGATAATTGGCTCTGGAACTGTAGGTAATGGAAATCTTCCCTCTATTAATAATGTTCTGCTAATAGATGGATTAATGCATAATCTGTTATCCATAAGTCAATTAAGTGATAACGATTATGATATAATCTTTAATCAAAAATCATGTAAAGCTGTTAGTCAGAAAGATGGGACTATCCTGTTTAATGGAAAGAGGAAAAACAACATTTACAAAATCAAACTTTCTGAACTGAAAAGTCAGAATGTAAAGTGCCTTCTGTCTTTTAACAACGAGCAGTGGGTCTGGCACAGAAGATTGGGGCATGTTAGTATGAGAAGAATATCTCAGATTAACAAACTCAATCTGGTCATAGGACTTCCTAATTTGAAGTTCAATTCAGATGCTCTGTGTGAAGCATGTCAGAAAGGCAAGTTTGCAAAACCTTCTTTTAAATCTAAAAATGTTGTTTCTACCTCTAAGCCATTAGAACTTCTGCACATTGACATATTTGGACCAGTTAAAACCGCTTCAGTCAGTGGCAAGAAGTATGGGTTAGTAATCGTAGATGACTATAGCAGATGGACATGGGTAAAGTTCTGAAGACAAAAGGACGAGTCACACTCTGTGTTTGTTACCTTCTGTAACCAAGTTCAGAATGAAAAGGATCTTAAAATCGTTAAAGTCAGAAGTGATCATGGTGGAGAGTTTGAAAACAAAGATTTTGAGTCATTCTTTAATGACAGAGGCATTCTGCATGATTTCTCTTGTCATAGAACTCCCCAACAAAATGGAGTTGTAGAACGAAAGAACAGAACATTGCAAGAAATGGCCAGAACCATGATAAATGAGACAAATGTTGCTAAGATCTTCTGGGCAGAGGCAATAAACACAGCGTGCTACATTCAGAATAGAATCTCAATAAGACCTATTCTGGAAAAGACTCCATATGAATTGTGGAAGAACAGAAAGCCCAACATTTCATATTTTCATCCATTTGGATGTACCTGTTTTATGTTAAATACAAAGAATTATTTGAACAAGTTTGACTCTAAAACATAGAAGTGTATTATGTTAGGATACTCTGAACGCTCAAGAGGGTACAGAGTATACAATACAGAAACACAGATTGTGGAAGAATCAATCAGTGTTCGTTTTGATGATAAGCTTGACTCTGAAAAGTCAAAGCAGAATGAAGTTTTTGCAGGTATGGAAATTGAATTTACAGGTTCTGAAGACAAGTCATCAGAAGCTCTCAACACATACACTCCTTCAACGTCTGAAAGGAGCACTGCTAGCAATCCTACAACAGCTGCTGATCAACCTCAGAAGAGATTACCCAGAAGCAGCTTGGATCACCCAGAAGAGACTATCTTAGGAAGAAAGGAAGATCCAATCAGAACAAGAGCAAGCTTCAGAAACTCTGAAGAAACCCTCATGGGACTTGTGTCTCTGATTGAACCTTCTTCTATTGATGAAGCACTTCTGGATAATAACTGGATTCTGGCAATGCAAGAAGAGCTGAATACATTCACCAGAAATGATGTATGGGATCTTGTTCCCAGACTAAGAGGATTCAACGTCATTGGAACAAGATGGGTGTTCAGAAACAAGCTAAATGAACAAGGTGAAGTCATCAGAAACACAGCACGACTGGTTGCACAAGGTTATAGTCAGCAAGAGGGGATAGACTATACAGAAACCTTTGCCCCAGTCGCCAGGTTAGAATCTATCAGACTTTTAATTTCATTTGCTGTTAATAGAGGCATCACTCTGTATCAGATGGATGTCAAAAGTGCATTCTTAAATGGTTATATAGAAGAAGAGGTTTATGTGCACCAACCCCCTGGTTTTGAAAATACAAAACATCCAGAACATGTTTTCAAACTAAAGAAGTCACTATATGGTCTGAAACAAGCTCCCAGAGCTTGGTATGAAAGGCTTAGTAACTTTCTGTTAGAAAATGAATTCACCAGAGGGAAGGTGGACACTACCTTATTCTGTAAATCAGTTAAGAATGACATCTTAGTCTGTCAAATTTATGTTGATGATATTATTTTTGGTTCTACTAATCCTTCTCTTGGAAGAAAATTTGCTAAGTGTATGCAGGCAGAATTTGAGATGAGCCTCATGGGGGAACTGAAATTATTTCTAGGAATTCAGATCAATCAAACTCCAGAGGGAACTTACATTCATCAGAGCAAATACATCAGAGATCTTCTGAAGAAATTTGACCTCTCAGAATGTAAGCCATCAAAGATTCCAATGCATCCCACGTGCATTCTGGAAAGAGAAGAGGTAAGCAAAAAGGTAGAACAGAAAGTCTACAGAGGTATGATAGGTTCTCTCCTTTATCTGACAGCTTCAAGACCTGATATATTATTCAGTGTATGTATTTGTGCTAGATTCCAATCAGATCCTAGAGAATCTCACTTAACAGCTGTTAAGCAAATTTTCAAGTATCTGAAAGGTACTACTAATCTGGGTTTGTTTTATAGAAAATCTAATGATTACAGTTTAGTAGGCTACTGCGATGCTAACTTTGCTGGAGACAGAGTAGAGCGTAAAAGTACTTCTGGAAGCTGCCAGTTTCTGGGAGACAATCTGATCTCTTGGTCCAGCAAAAGGCAATCCACAATTGCGCTATCAACAGCAGAAGCTGAGTACATAGCAGCAGCAGGATGCAGCACACAAATGCTCTGGATGAAAAGTCAGCTTGAAGACTTCCAGATTTTTGAGAGTAACATTCCCATACTCTGTGACAATACTTCTTCTATTTGCTTAAGTAAGAATCCTATTTTACATTCTAGAGCTAAGCATATAGAAATAAAACATCATTTCATTAGGGACTACATTCAGAAGGGAATTTTGAATTTAAAATTTATAGATACAGACCATCAATGGGCTGATATCTTCACTAAACCCCTTTCTGAAGATAGGTTCAATTTCATTCTGAAACATCCCAGCATGAAAATCTGCCCACAGTGAAAATGTTTTAATTCCATATATTTATCTTCAGAATGTATTTGTTTTACTGTGAACTTCTGATCAATCTCTTTTCAGAAAGATAGAACATGCAGATTGTATCAGATGCTAGTCTTAAAGATCTGAGCGTTTCAGCTCAAGGATAGACGTGCTGATCACTAAATCAAACAAGTGTCATCCAATCATCAGCAAATCTCTGAAGCAGAACGCGTGCACGCTTCTGAGAAGGCAAAATGCTGATTGGGTGCATTGAGACACATGTCTGGTAACCGTTTTAAGTATCTTTCTCAAAACCCCCAAAATCAGCAAGCATTAAATGAAAGTAATCATGTTTTTAAAACGTAATCATGATTTTATTTCTCTTTCTTGAAAACGTTTACACTTTCAAAATTTTCTGAAGCCTATTTAAGCACGTTAACCTCTCACTTTAATCTTTTACAGTTTCTCATTATCTCTCAAAGTATTCTCTGCATTTTTCTGTGTTCATCTCTCTCAAACCCATTTTCTCAGTTTTTCTCAAAATCCCTAAGTGTGAACATGGCAACCTCCAGCAGTGCTTCTGCAGGTTCTCAGAAGAAAGCATCATCTGAACAGTATCAAGTTCCATTCAGAACACTCCTCACTCCAGTGAAGAATCTTGAAGTGTTATCTGAACTGATTATTGATTTTGGCAGTCTGAAGGAGAATGGCTTTGACTTGACAGAAGAAGTTAGGGCACAGAAATGGGAAAGGTATTTTGACAGGTTGGTTGGACCAACATTCCCAATGTTAGTCAAGGAGTTTTGGATTCATGCAACTGCTTCAACGCATCAAGTAACCTCCTACATTATGGGGAAGAAGATTGTGATCACTGAGGATCACATATCAAAGTTGATTGGTTACAGTGGCGGTGGCGTCCGCTGTATTGATATGGCTGAAAGATGCTCTGACATTGGTGTCATAGCAGAACAGATTTTCACCCTTGGGGTGCCCAGCAGCAAGATCAGAGATCTGAAGGATCACCACAAAGTTTGGGCGAAGATAATTCTGGGGTGTTTTAATCATAGGAAGCCAACTAGTTCCCCTGATTACATAAATATAGATCAGCAGTTTCTGATCTATTTTATCAATCAGAAGGTAAAAATCAACTTGGCTCATCTTCTATTTAATCACCTCAGAACAAGCGTGAAGGAAACCAGGGAAGAAGAAAGAACAAAGAGGGATTGGATACCCTTTGGAAGATTGATATCAGATATTCTGACTGATAATAGGCTGATAGAGCACCTGATAGAAGCTCAAGAGTTAAGCACCATTGAACCAACGGTTGGGAAGCCTCTGAATGCGAAGAATCTGAAGAAAATGAAGTTAATAGAGAATATCAGAAAGGAACCCAGCGTTACTCCCACTGCTGACATCACCAGCAGAAGAGTCCCACTGAGTGACTTTCCTTTATTTTCTGAGATAGAATCTAAACCAGTGGTGGTTCTCAGATATCTAGACGCGTGCAAGGCTGATGGTACAGATCCCAAGTTGAATATCAAAGATCTGCACCAACCTCAACCAGAAGTTACACTGAAGAAGACGAAGAAAAGGAATGCCCCTTCAGAAGGAACATCCCAGCAGACACCCAAGAAAAGAGGTAATTTATCTGCTGCTTCTGTTTTAAATTCTTCTACTATTCCAACATTTATCCCAACTCCAACCTCTCATAGAATCTCAATCCCCATCCCAACAATAGATGAAACCGAACCAGAAGATGACCCTTCTGAGGCACTACAACTCAGAAGACCCCGAACCAAACATCCCAAACCAACAATTTCAACAACATCAGCAATTGACAAAGTGCTGTCTGACATTGATCAACATGCTTCTGATCACACCTCCAATAATCCAAACTCTGAACCACAAATTGTCCACTCTCCTCAACCAAAACAACCTCTCTCACCCATTCCAGAAGAACCACGTATCCCTGAAAAACCAGAAATTCCTCCTCCTTCTCCACAACCAGCAATTCCTTCTCCCTCTCCTCAACCAGAAATTCATCCACCATCACCTCAACCTGAGTTTCATCATTCTGAAACTCCACCTTCTCCACCTCATTCTCCTCAATCCTCTGAACCACAACCTCTTGCAATCCAGCTACCATGTGGAACAACAGTAACCATGGCCCAGCTGCCATCCTCGCCAGAATCTACACCACCAAATACTCCCAAAACTCCAAACAGTCCAATCATTATTTCTGATTCTCCTACTCCATCTCCAAAACAAACAGCTCCCAAACAAAACACAAAAAACCCCAGCAGGACCTTCATAGATTTAACAATCCTTGACCGTCTTGCTGATCTGAAACATAAAATAGCCATTCCAAAACCAAAACAGCCAGATGTTGGCTCTGGTATTATGAATTTTGAAACAGGTCTGCAGCAGTGGATTGCTTCTCTGAAGCAAGTCTGTCCTAGAATGATTGATCCAGCTGCCTCTGACCAGCTCTGGTTACAATTCAGAATTTGGGTACGTGCTGAAGCTCTAAAATTGCAAGACATCAACTATGAGCAAGCACAACAGAATTTCAGCAAGCTTCTGAATAAAGTTGGAAGTCAGCTGCTGAAAGAAGACGTGCTCCTTCTGGATAGTGAGCCATGGTCTGAGAAGCGTCCAGCTTCAAAGGTGCAGCCAAAAGAAGACCAGACCATTCAAGCTGAAGCCAGTCAAGCTGAAGATGTTGCAGAAAGCTCTCAGAAGCTCCCTGCCTCTGATGTTTCTCAAGCTGCCTTGGACAGGCAGACTCTAGAAGAGCTGAAGCTGAATGACATTCGTCTGCAGTAAAGGATGGATGAAAATGACCAGAAGATGAAAGAAAGGATGGATGTGCAGGATAGCAAGATAGACACAGTAGTCAGCATGGTGCACAAGCAGAATGAGACTGCTGATCAGATCAAAGCCATGCTGGAGAACCTGTTCACACGCCTTCCTCCACAACCTTAGATTTTCATTCATGCCATTTTCATGTTTTCTTTGCTTATCTGTTGTACTGTTTTGTTTGGTTCTGAACTCTTTAATATGACAAGTTTTTCTGATCTAAATGTTTTAGCACATCACTTACACTTTTTGATTGCTGACAAAAAGGGGGAGAACAAGAATGATATTCTTGTCAATAACGGATTACTAAGACAGAAAATCTCAAACATTCTAACTCTGATATACTTGAATGTTTTCCTCTGTTTTTGCTTAAGTCTACAGGTACAAGAATGCTCTCTAACTCACTGAAGACTAAAGCTCTGATACTCTGATCCAAAGCAAAGCTCTGATAAAGCTCTGGTATTCTGATATGAAGCTCTGCTCTGATATTCTGATCTAAAGCTTCTGATAGTCAAGACTCTGATATTCTGATGATCAAAGAAAGACAATAAAGATCTGATCCTAAAGAACTCTTGGAACTAAAAAGGGAAGTAATAAATTCAGGGGGAGTATCTCTCAACCCTCATATCCCTTTATCCTTATCTTTGATAACCTCTTACTCTGATACATCTTATCATTTAGTTATCTCTGATACTTTTTCACGTTATTTTCAATTAAAAATATCTAGTTTTTGTCATCATCAAAAAGGGGGAGATTGTTAGAACAAAGTTTGAATCTACTACCCTAAGTTTAAGTTTTGATGATAGCAAAATAAAAAGATATATTAACTACGTGATTCATATAAGAACTATTTTCTACCTAAAATATTACGTTCTGTTTTGCAGAAACTCTGATAGGTATCAGCAAGAGCACACTGAATCAGCATCAGAATATTGGTTATTAACATCAGCATCAGAAGTTCAGAAGTTGCTATATCATAATACCAGAATCAAAAGAACAACTCACGCGATTGCTGAAGCTTGATGAATAGAACTGCGCTCAACACTCTGATAAAGACAAGAACAGTTCATCAGCACTTAAGCAGAGTCAGAATGAGGCCAAGCCAGAACACGCTTTAAGTTACAACGGTACTGTGCATTGAAAGCGAATTATTACCAACGACATCATTCCAGACAAGATCTGCTCAATAAGGAAAGTTTATTATTGGCATTGAATCAAGATTATTGCTCCAACGTTCAACAAATTCAGTGCTATAAAAACAAGACAATGAAGATTGAATTGGCTAATGATTTACATCATATTACACGCCTAAAATCTAATCATTATCTTCCTTCTCTAAGTTTGCTAAACGCTTCATATTTCCTTACTCAGTATTTTAGCAATCTAGTCTCATAAGCTTAAGTTGTGTAACATCACAGTTGTGATATAGTTTTGTAGAAAACATTCACACACCTAGATTTCTCTTCTTTGTAAGAAAGTGTTTCCTTGACAAACCGGGTTGTGGTTTGCATCAAGAAGGCTTTAGTAGTTGTTAAAGCAGTTTGTAATATTCAGTTGAATATAGTGGATTAAGACCTCGTTAGAGAGAGGCGAAATCACCTTGACGGGTGGACTGGAGTAGTTTGAGATCAAACGAACCAGGATAAAAATATCTTGTTCATTGCATTGATTTTCAGTTTTACAATTCAACCCCCCTTCTTGTGTTTTTCAATTCTTCACGTGTTACCCGTGATTGTGGAATCCACTAATGAAGAAGGCATTCCTTACACGGTTCTCTATCCTTACATGCCCACCGATCCTGGGGAGTTACAGAGGTCTTGGATTCAGCTGAGGAATGAGCGGGATACTTACCGGGAAAAGTACCATGAACAAGAAAGGAAGATTTTGAAGCTCGCCAGGCAGCTCGAGGAAGAAAGAGTGATCAATGACTATATCGGCACAAAGAGGAAGCGACCATGGGATTTTTTATTTTTCTTTTTCTAGTTTTATTTTATTTACTTCTTTGTAAACGCCTTAAAGGCATTGTTGAACCTTTTAAAAGTTAATCTAATAAAGTTTGTTTATTTTTGGTTTGCAAATTTAAATCTCCCAAAGTCTTTGAAATCATTACATGCGCATCCCATTATCATGCACATCATTACAGGTACCCTTACAGGTTTCTCATCTTCTTCGCTGTTATTTCAGCAGAAATGTCTTCCGATCAAGCCATCAAAGATCTTCAGGCCCAGAACGCCCAGTTCCAAGAGATGTTCATAAGTCTGGCTAAAGGGCAGGAGGATTCGAAGACCCTTATTCTAATAGAGAAGAAGAAGAAGAAGAATGTCGGTATTCTGAACATGGGTAGAAGATTCGGAGAAAGGTTGAGACAACTAGCTGATCTTACTTCCTCATCCAAAGACGGGGAGAACCAAGAAAGGGTAAAGGACCCTAGTCCTACAGTTTTTGATAATGATATGGATTACGACGATGAGCAATATCCTCCCGCTGAGGATAGGTACAAGCAGCTAGAAGACTGTCTGAGTGCTATGGAGATTCAGAAAATACCTGGTTTAGACTTCAGGGAATTGGGGCTGGTATCTGGAGTGGTCATCCCTCATAAGCTCAAAGCCCCAGTTTTTGCTAAATATGATGGAGTATCCTGCCCAAAACTCCATCTCTGCTCGTATGTCAAGATAATTCAACCACACACTGCTGATAGAAATTTGTGGGTGCATTTATTTCAAGATAGTCTGTCAAGGACTCAGCTTGAATGGTTCTATCATTTGGAGGGAGCCAGTATCCGAAATTGGGAAGATCTTGCAGCTGCTTTCTACAAGCAGTATTAGTACAATGCCGACCTTGCTCCCACTCGTGCTCAGCTCCAGGGTATGTCCATGGGTGCAGGTGAAGGTTTTAAGGACTATGCTCAAAAGTGGAGAGACTTGGCTGGAAGAGTCCAACCCCCTTTTTCTGGTAGGGAGTTGGTTGACATGTTTCTAGGGACGCTATCTGGTCCATTTTTCAATCATTTGATCGGCAGTTCATCATCTGGGTTTACTGAGTTGATTTTGACTGGAGAGAGAGTAGAGGCTGGGATTCGAAGTGGTAAAATATAGAAGGACACCTCTTCGAGTTCAGTAAAGAAGCCTTTCACCCGTAAGAAGGAAGCTAGTGTCGTCTACGGCCCAAGGGACAAAAATAGATCCGAACACCATCAAGCGGTAAATGTTGTAGTGATACCAAGACCCACCGCTGCTCCACAATGCAACAATAAACAAAGGGTGGAAAGACCACAATGGCAGTTTACCCGCATCAATATGACTTTGGCTGAAGTCCTGCCTCATCTGTTAAAACCAACTTGGCAACCTTGAAAGAGGCTCCCAAGAATCCGAACAATGCTTCTCCCAGGTACAATCCCAACGCGCGGTGCGCCTACCATTCCAAGAGCCCAGGCCATGATACAAACGATTGCTGGGCTCTGAGGAATAAAGTACAAGATTTGCTGGAGGCAAAGGAGATAGAGCTTGATGCTCCGGAAAAGACAAATGTTATAACTGCTCCCATGCCCAAACATGGTCGGGGAGTTAATGTTATGGACACCGATTCATTTATAACCTCTGTGGAAGAAATTTCTACTCCTTTGATGACGGTTAAGAAGAATTTATTGTTGGCCGGTTTATTTCCAGGTTGTGGTGAAGTTGCCACATGTGTTCAATGCTGCCTTCCGGTTACTGTTTATTGAAGTCAGGTGTTCAGCGCCTGATGGATAATAAAGAAATTTTGTTTGAGAAGACTATGATTCCGTTTGAAGGTGTTTCTATCATAACAATTTCCGCCAATCCTTCCATGGTTTCCTCGAGAAAACCTGTTAGGGTTACACCTATTCCAAGAATTGCTCCGTTAATAATCACCGCTCCGGGTCCCATCCCATATACCTCAGATAAGGCTATCCCATGGCATTACGGTGCTGATGTATATTACCATGGTGTTAAGAAATATCCACAGATTGAAGAAGCTGATTCCGATATCAGTAATATTGTCGGGACCAGTAAGGTTACCCGAAGTGGAAGACTCTTTTCTCCCGAGATTTCCCCTCTGACTATCCACAAACCTATTGTCATTCCGTCCGCTAGTACATCAACTACTGTTCCGGTTCTCAATCCAGTTATCACCCTTGTCGCCGAGCCATCTGAGACTCAGGGAAAAGGAATCATAGGTGAGCCTGCCCGGACAGGGGCACCTAAGAAAATCATTGTAGAAACCTCTAAACAAGAAATAGAGGAAATTTTGAAAATTATTAAGAAGAGCGACTACAACGTAGTCGAGCAGCTGGGGCAGACCCCGTCAAAGATCTCCATGTTGTCCTTGCTGTTGTGTTCTGAAGCCCATGCGAAGGCTTTTATTTCATTTCTCAAGACTGTGCATGTGCCGCAGGAAACTTCCGCATATCAGTTCAAAGATTGTGTGGCTAGCCTGACTGCTGACAATGGGTTGGGTTTCTCAGATGCAGATCTAACACCAAAAGGGAGAGATCATAATGATGCTCTGCATGTCTTGATTGAGTGCAGGGGAATCACTATGGCCCATTTGCTGGTAGATATCAGGTCCTCATTGAATGTTCTGCCAAAGAAAGTGTTAGACCGTCTAGATTGTGAAGGTTTGATTCTAAAGCCGAGTAACATTGTGGTAAGGGATTTTGACGGATCAAAAAGAATGGTGCACGGGGAGGTGGACATCCCTGTCAAAGTGGGTTCTCAGACCTTTGGGTCCACCTTCTACGTGAGGGATATCATACCATCGTATTCTTGCTTGCTGGGTCGTCCTTAGATCCAAAGGGCTGGGGCAGTTACTTCTACGCTCCATCAAATGCTGAAATATTCGGTGAAGGGGAAGATTGTCACGGTACGAGGTGAAGAAGAGTATATGGTGAGTCATCTCAATTAATTTCGATACATAGAGATGGACGGGGAATTCATAGAAACGCCTTGTCAAAATTTCGAAGAGGTCCCTCAGTTCTCTGCATCAACTGAAGTTACTACCGACAAACCTCCGTTGAAGATGGCTTCTCTCAAAGACGCCATGGCTGTAATTGAAGAAGGTGGGTGTACCAATTGGGGCCAGCTTCCTGATTTCACTCACAAAACTGAAAAATTTGGTTTGGGCTTTACTACAGGGGCTCAGAGGGCTGTTAGGCGCGTACGGATTGGAATACCTCCTCTACACATCAGTAATCAGGGAGTTAATGCAATTGAGGACAGTCAAAAGGATTCAGACATCGACAGCTGGATCTACCCAACAACCAATGGTGGACCGAACAACTGGACGGCGAAGGACTTCATACATGTTTCTTTTATTCCGGAGTAATTGACTTTTGTTTTAAGATTTGTAATAAACAGTTTAGAACTTTGTGGCCCAGTGCCTTGCCCGAGGCACCTCGGCTTTGCTTGAGAGGGTTTATTACTTGTCATTTTCATATATCATTAATAAAACATTGGACGTTTCTTGCATTACAAATTTTGCGCTCCTTGTTTTTCTTTTTCGTCTCTCACTTTATCAAAACAGCTATTATCTTACACACACTCACATATCATAATGCAGATCCATATCCACTCTAGATCCCATTGATAACGACTCTGCTACTGCCAGTTATGACTTCGAAAATCCGATCAACCAAGCCGAGGACAAAGGTGAGGATGATTGTGAGGTGCCTGGAGAACTTGCTAGACTGTTACAGCAGGAAGAGAGGGTCATACAGCCTCATGAAGAGCCAGTTGAGTAAGTGAATTTAGGTACGGAGGAAGACAGGAAAGGGGTCAAGATAAGTGTGAATCTGGAGCCTATTGTCAAACAACGGTTAATACAGATGCTACACGACTACATTGAGATCTTCGCCTGGTCCTATGAAGATATGCCTGGTTTAGACACTGATATTGTGGTACACCGCCTGCCGACCAAAGAAGATTTCCCTCCGGTAAAGCAGAAGGTCCGCCGTATGCGCCCTGAAATGTCAGAGAAAATCAAAGCAGAGGTCATGAAACAGTTCGACGCGGGATTCTTAGCTGTCACTTCTTATCCGCAGTGGGTTGCCAACGTCGTCCCGGTACCTATGAAGGACGGTAAGGTACAGATGTGTGTGGACTATAGAGATCTGAATAGGGTAAGCCCCAAGGATGACTTCCCACTTCCTCACATTGATGTTCTGGTCGACAACACCGGGCAGCATAAGATCTTCTCTTTCATGGATGTTTTCCTGGCTACAACCAGATCAAGATGGCTCTCGAGGACATGGAGAAGATAACCTTTGTTACACAGTGGGGCACCTTCTGTTACAAGGTAATGCCTTTTAGGTTGAAGAATGTTGGGGCAACTTATCAACGCGCCATGTTCGCTTTGTTCCATGATATGATTCACCACGAGATCGAGGTTTATGTTGATGACATGATAGCCAGGTCCCAGGCTGAGGAAAAGCACTTGGATCATCTCCAGAAACTATTCGACAGGTTGAAGACGTACAAGCTGAGGTTGAATATGTACAAGTGTACCTTCGGGGTCAGGTCTGGTAAGCTTCTGGGTTTTGTTGTCAGCGACAAAGGTATTCAGGTAGACCCTGAAAAAGTAAAAGCCATACAAGAGATGCCAGCTCCCCGCACAGAAAAAGAAGTCAGAGGTTTCTTGGGATGTCTGAATTACATTGCCAGGTTCATTTCACATCTGACTGCTACTTGTGAGCCAATCTTCAAGCTGCTGAAGAAAGATCAAGTGGTAAATTGGAATGATGAATGCCAGATCGCTTTCGAAAGAATCAAGGAATACCTTCAAGAACCACCAATTATGATGCCTCCGGTTGAACTAAGACCTTTGATATTATACTTGACAGTACTGGATAATTCAATGGGGTGTGTGTTGGGGCAGCATGACGAGTCTGGCCGAAAAGAGCATGCCATTTATTACCTTAGAAAAAAGTTTACCGATTGTGAGACTCGATACTCATTGCTCAAGAAAACTTGTTGCGCTTTGGCATGGGCTGCTCTCTGGCTGAGACCGTATATGCTGACTCACACTACCCTATTGATATCAAAGATGGATCCAATCAAGTATATTTTTGAGAAGCTCGCTCTCTCCGGAAGGATAGCAAGATGGAAGATGATCTTAATCGAGTACGATATACAATACACAACCCAAAAAGCAATCAATGGGAGTGTATTGGTAGATCATTTGGCGCATCAGGCCGTGGATGACTACCAAACCATGAATTTCGAGTTCCCGGATGAGAATATCATGTTGGTAACTGACTGCGAGGAACCTGGGCCAGATGAAGGACCCAAGGAGGGATCCCGATGGTCTATTTATTTTGATGGAGCATCAAACGCTTTGCGTAATGGCATTGGCGCTGTAATTATATCTCATGAGGGTTGTCACACTCTGTTCACCACCCGATTATGTTTTAACTGCACCAACAATATGGCAGAGTATGAAGCGTGCATCATGGGTCTCCGAGCTTCTATTGACCTGAGGATTAAGTTCTTGAGTGTATTTGGAGATTCCGCTCTGGTGATAAGTCAGGTCAAAGGCGAGTGGGATACGAAGCACCCGAATCTTATTCCTTACAAAGAGTATGTACTGACATTGCTCCCACACTTTAAGGAGGTAACTTTTGAATATTTCCCCATAGAAGAGAACCAGTTAGCGGACGCACTAGCTACTATGTCTTCTATGTTCAAAGTCAGGTGGGACAATGAAGCTCCCCAGATTACCATCGAGAGGTTGGACCAACCTGCACATTGTTGTGACATTGAGACTGAAGAAGTAGTAGATAAACCTTGGTTTCACGAGGTAAAGAGGTATCTTGAGGCTTAAGAATACCTTGAGGGGGCATCTTTTAATGATAAGAAGTTTTTGAGAAGATTCGTTGTGAAGTTCTTCATCAGTAATGGTATCCTCTATAAGTGTAACCATGATTCAACCTTACTGCGGTGCATAGACAAGAGCGAGGCGGAAAGGATCATGGCAGACCTACATGAAGGTACCTTCGGAAATCATTCCAGTGGACATACCATGGCGAAGAAAATCCTACGGGAAGGATATTACTGGTCTACTATGGAAGCCGATTGTTATCAGCATTCTTGAACCTGTCATAAGTGCCAAGTCTATGCTGATAAGGTGCATGTACCTCTGATTCCCCTGAATGTTTTGATGGCACCTTGGCCCTTTGCGAGATTAGACTTATCGCGTCTAACGGGCATCGCTTCATTCTGGCAGCAATTGATTACTTCAAGAAGTGGGTCGAGGCAGCTTCCTTTGCTACAGTAACCAAGAACATCGTGGCGCAGTTCATCCGACACAATCTGATATGTCGATATGGTGTCCCAGAGAGGATTATTACTGACAATGGTACAAATCTCAATAACACGATGATCACCAAGCTCTGCAAGCAGTTCAAGATTCATCATCATAACTCTTCTCCCTACCGGCCGAAGATGAATGGGGCTGTCGAAGCAGCTAACAAGAACATCAAGAAGATTGTGCATAAGATGACGGTGACATACAAAGAGTGGCACGAGATATTACCATTCGCTCTTCATGGGTACCGTACCTCAGTACGGACATCGACAGGGGAAACACCTTATTCTTTGGTGTATGGCATGGAGGCAGTCCTACCCATCGAAGTCCATATACCCTCTCTCAGAATTATGAAGGATGCAGGTTTAAACGAAGACGACTAGATCCAGACCCGACTTGATCAGTTGAATCTAATCGATAAAAAGAGACTTACTGCTATCTGTCATGGTCAGACGTATCAAAAGCGAATGATCAAGGCCTTTAACAAGAAAGTCAGATGTCAAGAATATCAAGTTGGGGATCTGGTGATCCCAGGGGAAAATGGACCCCTACATACGAAGGACCATTTGTGGTTAAGAACATTTTCTCGGGAGGAGCTTTGATTCTAACCACCATGGATGGTGACAACCTTCCTCACCCTGTCAATGCAGACATAGTGAAAAGATACTACACATAATCAAATACCCGCTAGGTTGACTGGCCTAGGCAAAAATAAGGGCTTCCCGACGAATCCAAAGGGTTCGGGCAAAAGTAAGGGATGGAAATGAAAAAAACTGTACACCTGACAAGTCGAAAACCTGAAAGGGTGACTTGGGAAAAAAAGGGTGTTGTACCCCAAAATTTTCCCTCTCATATTTCTCAAAACATTTCAAGAAAGATCCTCAAGTTGCTCAAGGTAGTCCAAGGGTTGGCCAGACAAGCTCCCTCCTAAGGCAGTATACCTCAAATTAGGGTTTCATGTTGCATTAAGATACTTGAGTCCAAGGGATCCCAAATGCTCACCATTGTCCTAATATGTTCTCAAGATCATCCATGTAAAGTTTCAAGCCTTGCAGAGATAGTTTGCTCAGTCAATTGCTAAAAAGCCCAAAAATCGACTGTGTTAGGGCAAAAGTCAATTTTGGCCCACATATAGTCAAACTTCAATATTTTTGGTCAACATACTCATTTTGAAGTATATTTAATCATTTGATCAAGGTTTGATCATGATTCATCAAGGATTGCTCATAATTCATCAAGAATCAAAAGTTGCTAAATTAGGGTTTTGCAGGAAAAGTCAACTCAACTTTGACCAAGCATAACTTTCTCATACTTTATTAGAAATGCCCCATCCAAAGCGCATTTTTAAGAGGATGCCATGCTCTACAATCCATCTTCATATCCCAAGTTCAAAATATGCACTCACAAGAAGTTATGAATTTGGACATTATAGGTCATTTTGAAAAGTCAACAAAAACACCCTTTTTTTCAATGCTTCATACATGAGCATGGAATATCAAATTGAGATGATACTAAAAGGGTTTCTTAGAGGACATCTCAATCTTTCTAAAAAGTCCAATAAAACCTTCAAAGAGTCAAAATTGAGGAAGTTATGCATTGGTGAAGTTAACCTTTTTTGCAAAATTGCCAAAAGTCAACTATGCCTAAAACTTTAAATTTTGCCAAATAGGACCAATCTTTTTCACTTGTTTTAAGTTGGCAACATGGTCCACGTGCCCTAGCCTTTTCCACTTGTCATTATCTTATTTATATTATTTATTTTCATTTTTTTTGAATTAAATCATTTCAAATCAAAACAAATTCAATAAAATCCAAAACATTGAAATTCAAAGATCTTGTGCTTGTTTTAGGTCTTAAATTCCAGCTAGCATGAGATCAAATTCGTGTAAAGGCATGAGGTGCACAAAAAGATTGGATTTGGACTATTTTTGGAAAGATATTCAAGTGTATCAAATCAAAATCAAATGTAATGATGGAGGAAGATTGAGCATATTCATTCAACCCTAATTCATTCCTCAGTACATAAGGATGATGTGCAGACCTAAAGCAAGGTTAGAAGGAGGCGCAGCATCTAGAGTCAAACTTGGAAAATCCAGAAAAAGTGCAAACACAAATTCCCACTTAGAGGCCAATTCAAGACCCTTGGACCATTCCAATCACTTCCTGGGATCCCCAGCAAGCAAAAGCAATCAAGAGCAAGCGTTTTCAGGCCCTATATCTTGCTGTAAGTCCATCACGATATGGCTTCTTTCTTGAATTCTGTTTGCATAATTCTGGCATGTATAGCATAATATAATCATAGATTCTTGTTCACCATGACAATTGCAAGTTTTCTATAATACCCAATTGCATTTTCACATACTGAATCGATAATTTCCATTGTTAGGTTTTTTGGTTCTGTTTTAGGGTTTTTGTATACAGGAATAATTAGTCTTCATGAAGGGTACCATCATGTTCAGAACGACAAGACGAATCCAACCATGGGATTATATGTCATTTATATTGCTCATAGAGGATTTTGGAACGAGCTCTGTTTGTAGTGACGGACAAAACGTCCGTAGATAAAAGTGTTTCCCTTTTAACAACGGACCAAGGACAGGGATGATGGCGTGGCATCACCCCACTCGTCCGTTTGAAATTTCGCGCTAATATTTTATTATTCCGCTTGTTCTTTATATAATAATTCTTGTTTATATTATGTACAACAAAAACAAGTGGCGCAGCTGGTAGCCAGTCTTTGGAACATGCCTCAGGACTTGGGTTCGAATCCCAGGTCCCCTAAATTTCTTCATATATTTTGCCTTTTCAGGATCTAGCGCATACACAAACCAAGGGTCCACCATACGTCCTCACAATCCACCCAAGCCAAGTGTCAGGAGACCAGATCCATAGGCCATCAATGGAGGAACACCATGGAGCCTAGTCAATGCAGAAGCATGTGATCTTGAAGGTCAACGTGGACCTCACTGTTCTTGGGCCCAGAATCTGCTTCTCACACCTCCCAAATTTCTTTGTTCAGGCCCAATTTCTTTCTTTATTCCTTTTTATATTTGTTTCATTTAATTTATTTCTTTTATTTTATTAACCAATTAATTATTTTCTTTTTATCAAAAAATCATAAAAATAATGCTTTTCACAAATTAGGTTTAGATTTTATTTTTTTTATCAAAAAAATTAATTAATTTAATTAGGTTGTTAATATTAGATAACTTTAATTCTTTTTATAAATAAATTAAAATTAATTAAAACAATTAGGTTTTTACTTCTAGCTTAATTATATTTTTCTTTTTTCTTAAAATAACAAAAACACAAAAATAGGCCATGTAATTATTTTTATTAATTAATTTAATTAGCCAATTAATTTTTACATTTAATTTTAAAACCTAAATTCTTTTCTTTAAAAAATATTAAAAACAACAAAAAATAGTTTTTCTTTTGATTAGGTTAGAAGGGTCAAAACCCTAATTTTTTTCCCATCTTAATTTCATCGCGCGCGCTTTATTGTTTTATTATTTACCATATTAATATAACTGCCTACAAGTTGTAATAGTTAATTAGGACTTTTACTTTTCATTTATCGCTTTATTTTCAAAGGGTTTGTTTTTGGCTATGTAAATACCCGAAGTCTTGTAATAGCTTAGTTTAATTTCCGCACCTTTAAATTCCGCAAAATATTAACTGTTAGATGTATGATATTAGGATGCATGACAAGAATGTATGATTAACTTTAAAACAGTTACATAACCCTAAAAATGTGCAAAGATAAATAATCTGAAATTGAATCACTCGCACATGCGCACTCCTAGGGTACACTCCCACTTGGTTGCCTTCGGTAAACGATCATTGAGTATAGGATGCTTTAGTGGTCGTCCTTTTGTCCAAAGATCAAAGTTGCCTCGGATATTGTTGCCTCGGATAATTGATCTAGGACATTAGGGTTACTACTAAGACGTCCTAACATTGCTTTAGTGACCGTACGTCCCTCTCGAATTGACCCTCAAACTCCAACGACGGTGCTACCTACTCACTAATAGTGGGATAGCACTGTCTAAAGGAAACGAATACAAAATGATTCTTTATTCGAGTAGGTAGATTAGTTCTTAAGTACTTGCTCAATCCAAACAAACATTTTCACACTTACACTCCTTTACAATCAAAGTTTTCAAAACACTTCATTACACTCTTGAAGACAGAAGCAAGAGTTAAATCGAAGTCAAAACAAAAACTTTTCAAAACACACAAGCACACAAAGAAGTAATTTTGAAAATGATGAGCAAGTACCTAAGAGCCTGTAGATAGCTACGGATAAAAAGGGTGCTAATACCTTCCCTTTCTATAATCTACCCCCCGTACTCAAAAATATCTCGAAAAAGGAATTTTTCTGTGCTTTTTTCCTTTCCTTGTTGGATAAAATAAAAGACGGTGGCGACTCTTGCTTACCGCGACATTTTGCAAACACAAACGCAAAACACAAACCAGCATTCCTAAACAAACAGTCTGGTTTTGGACATCGTATCACAAAGGGTATCCCGATGGACTGAAAACCCGAAAGGGCGGTTCAGGCAAAAATTAGGGATCAAAGCGTAATGCTATGTCTCATTGGATCATCTTGCAACCAGACCTCGGTATCGACTATCAAGCTCAAACGGCTCCAATCAATCTGATCCACCTTCGGCCAAGTAGCAAAGTGATGAGATGTTTGAGGACATAAAGGCAATAGTAGAGTTGGAACCCAATGGGATTGTTCCACAAAGTTGTTTTTCTTTCTTTGTAATTTCTATCTTTCAGCGGCGTTCTCTTACTAGAACGTCAGCCTCTTTGTATAAAAACGCCTATTACAGGCCAATTTCAAAATCAATACAAGTCATTTTCACAAAGCTTTAATTTGTCTTATTTTTCCTGTTTTGTTTTGCTAGAACGTCCAATGATTTATTTTTGATATGTGCATTTGAAAATAATTACTGCTCATAAATATTTAGATAAAAAACAAAAGACGATTACTCATAATTCCAAGAACAGGGACAAACAAGAAGTGTTCAAAACCTTACAGTTACTCTGTCCATCAGGTACTGGGATAGAGCCAGCTTGAGAACATGAGCAGTGGTACATACACTCCCCACAGAGTAAAAGGTATCCAAAGACAGTGGTGTCAGCTTTCCCAAACAAGACATAACTCTCCCCAACTAAGGTTCACAATCGCGAGTGAATCGGTAAATTTTTCCCCAAGCAGAGTTTATTTCTCTCATCAGCAGGAATTCAAATCTCCGACAGAATTCCCTATCACCGACAACGGAAAATTCATCCCCAGCTGAGTTATTTCCTCAAGTCAACAGAGCTACCAGTAGAGTATCTCCTCTCCAACAGAGTTATTCCCTGCAGAGTTATCCGCAGACAGAGTCTCTCCTCAACAGAATATCCGTAAACAAGGGACAAATCCCCAGCATAGTCATCTTTGTTCACCATCCCCGACAGAAGTAGAGGAACTATGGTTTTTATAGCAATCAAGGATTTATTTTCCCAGATTCAGATTGTTATGTCAGCATTTCATTTTCATACATCATGACATGTGCATACATCACGTATAACATGGTCTCATTTATTTTAAGAAACCTTATCATACAAATGCATCTCATGCATCGCATATAACTAACCCTGTATTTCTTTCAGGAAAGACAGTTATTATCAACAATTTCCAGCAGGTCCATGATCAACACTCAAAGCTAAACAGAGTAATCATCGGCGCGACAAGAACAACCTGGCCCAGGTTCCCTCTGCAGCTTTACCCAAATTCATCTCGAAGTAACCCTACTATCCAGATTCCTTCTCACAACCCTACTATCCAGGCTTTCATCTCGAAGTAACCCTACTATCCAGGTTCCTTCTCACAGCCCTACTATCCAGGCTTTCATCTCGAAGTAACCCTACTATCCAGGTTCCTTCTCACAGCCCTACTATCCAAGCTTTCATCTCGAAGTAACCCTACTATCCAGGTTCCTTCTCACAGCCCTACTATCCAGGCTTTCATCTCGAAGTAACCCTACTATCCCGATTCCTTCTCACAGCCCTACTATCCAGGCTTTCATCTCGAAGTAACCCTATTATCTAGGTTCCTTCTCACAGCCCTACTATCCAGGCTTTCATCTCGAAGTAACCCTACTATCCAGGTTCCTTCTTACAGCCCTATTATCCAGGCTTTCATCTCAAAGTAACCCTACTATCCAGGTTCCTTCTCACAGTCCTACTATCCAGGCTCTTCATCTCGAAGTAACCCTACTATCAAGGTTCCTTCTCATAACCTTACCATTCGGGTTCTTCCTCTCTTATCCCCAGACAGCAGTCCATAACACCGTAAGATCGGGACCCAATCAAACACGATTGGTTTTGCATTTCCCCAGTAAGTCTCGGTGCAGCATATACCCCGACCAAACACACAAGTTCACTTCCGCTTCCCAAACCAGAATTATTCCCCAGTAGAGTAACGGACAATTGAAGCTCCTAAAACTTTATTTCTCTCAAGAAAGAGACTAGCATTCCCCAGCGAAGTCCTCCTCAACGACAGGTATACGAGTTCTCGCAAAGGAATCTCTTGTGTGATCGACACTTCTTCGGATGGTATATTTAAGCCCATCTCCAACAATTCTCTAGAAACCTCCAAATGGAATATATAATCCCATTCCCGATATTACAAATCAAGTATCACTTCATGCGAGTACAAATTTCTGGGCACTCTAGTGTTCAATCATCTTCCACCTTCAGATCACGAAAGGCAGGCAGCCAATCTACATCTTCAGGTTTAAGAAGATTGAACAGGGGCAGCTGTTGTACTCCAAAATTTTCCCTCTCATATTTCTCAAAACATGTCAAGTGAGGTCCTCAAATTGCTCAAAGAAGTCTAAGGGTTGACCAGACAAACTCTCTCCTAAGGCAGTCTACCTCAAATTAGGGTTTCATTTTGCATCAAGATGCTTGAGTCCAAAGGATCTCAAATTCTCACATTGTCCTAATATGTTCTCAAGATCATTCATGTCAAGTTTCAAGCCTTGCAGAGGAAGTTTTCCCAATCAATGGCTCAAAGGCCTAAAAATCGATTGTGCTAGGTCAAAAGTCAATTGTGGCTCACATATAGTAAAACTTCAAGATTTTTGGTCAACATCCTCATTTTGAAGTATCATTCATCATTTGATCAAGGGTTGATCATGATTCATCAAGGATTGCTCACAATTCATCAAAACCCAAAAGTTGCTAAATTAGGGTTTTGCAGGAAAAGTCAACTAAACTTTGACCAAGCATAACTTTCTCATAATTTATCATAAATGACCCATCCAAATCTCATTTTGAAGAGGATTCATTTCCCTATAATTCATATTCATCTCCCAAGTTCAAAATATGCACTCACAAAAAGATATGAATTTTGACATTATAGGTCATTTTGAAAAGTCAACAAAAATACCTTTTGGGTCAAAGCTTCGTACATGAACATGGAAGACTCAATTAAGATGATACCTAAAGGTTTGCTTAGAGGACATGCTAATATTTCTAAAAAGTACAAGAACACCTCTCTAGGGTCAAAATTGAGAGAGTTATGCATTGGCCAAGTTGACCTTTTTTGCAAAATTGCCAAAAGTCAAATATGATCAAATTTGCATTTTTTGCTAAATGGGACCAACTTTTTATGCTTGCATCTCATTCCGAACATGGTCTACGACCTATGGGACCCTCCATGATTTATTTATTAATTTATTTAATTTATATTTATTTTTATTCATTTAAAATTCAAATAATATCAAATAAATCCTAATAAATCATATATTGTATTTTAGGGATGATTTTTTTGCATTGAAAGAAGATCTTATATGCTATCAATTGAGAATCAACTCGTGCAAGGCCAATTTGGTTGGAAAAAGATTGGATTTGAGCAAAATTGGAAAGAAATCATATGCTATGAAAGATCAAATCAAATCTCCATGATGAGCAAGATTGAGGTTGTATTTGTTGACCTAATAGTTTGTATTACATATACAGAAGCAAGCCAAGGCGTAAAGAAAGGTTGGAGCAGTCGCAAAAGAGAGGAACAAAACTAAAAAAAATCAAGAAAAATGGAGATCCAAATTCTGGAATAGAGGACCTTGGGGAGCAATTCAAGGCCAGAAATAAATTCCTTGACGTTTCAGGAAGCATTCCCAATCAGTTGCAGGCGTCAAAACATCCAGAATCTCCTCCTATCATTCTCACGGTTTGCAAAATTATCCACCTTCAATTGTTGTAATTCTTGCATGTTCAGCATGTTTTAATTGCGTATTTATATTCATCATCATGTTTGTAATGTTTCTGGATAGTTTGATTTGAGTTACAGTGCAGGAATAAGCTTTTGCCATTGTTAGGGGTTCGGGCTCCAATTTGGGGTTTTGGTTTTCAAGCAAAATTAGACAGGATAATGGGTACCATGACGATCAGAATTTCAAACCCAGCTGATCCATGGTCCCCAACTGAATTTATATTACATATGCTTGATTCTTGAATGACACAGGTTGCAGCAACATGCCTGCGTTTGTAGGTAAAGGTCCAGAACCTAAAACGACGGTTCCAGGAAAGAAGATAACAATGTGCCACAACTTGATTGTCTGATTCAAATTCTGGCCAGAAACCTATTGTTCTGACATATTATTTGTTTTTATTATATTAACAAGTTAACCTCCAGTGCAATTGGTTAGAAGAAGGAAGTCAGAAGCTCATTGTTCTGGGTTCGATCCCAAGTGTGAGCTTTTGGTACTTTCTCCTTTGTTTTCATCAGATCCAGCACATGCATCTTCTGAAGTGCATCACCTTCTGGATCCATCAGCCAGAATCAGATCCAGCGCCTCGTCTTCTGAAGAGCCGCATCTTCTAATCCACCAGCAAGGATCAGATCCAGCACCGCCCATCTTCTGAGGGTCACCATCTTCTGATCCACCAGCCAGAATCAGATCCAGCGCGCCCCATCTTCTGAGAGCAACACCTTCTGATCCCATCAGTCAGAACCAGATTTGCTGATAGCAGGCTCATTCGGTTATTTATATTTCTTTATTTTCTTTTCTTTAATTATTTTGTTTTTAAATCAACCAATCAAGATAATAAAAAATTTATTTTTCTTAATAAATATTTTAATTGATTAGTTTATATAATTTAGGACAATTCTAATTTCTGTCATAATTAAAATTCAATCAGAAATTAGGTTAACTGTTGATTTAATTTTTCTTTCTTTCTCAAATAATAAAAAATACAAAAAAATAGGTTTTTTAGAATAAAATTATTTTATTTTTCTTAATTTAAAATTAATTAGAATTAGGATTTTCCTTTTAAAATTCAATGGTTTCCTTATTTTCTTAAATAACAAAAATATTTTTTTAATCAAATCGTCAACAGGTTTAGTTAAGGGTCAAAACCCTAATCTTCTCACATTTGATTCGCCGCGCGCTTATTATTTATTTTGACAATATTGTTGTAATTGCTCACTGGTTTGTAATAGTTAATTTAGGGCTTTTACTTATCGCTTTTCCCCTCGATTTTTGGCTATGTAATTAATCCCCCTCCCCGAAGCCTTGTAATATCGTAGATTTATTTCATCGCATTTTAATTTTCACAAATATTTGACTGTTTAGATTTATGCTAATAGGATTGTATGATAAGAATGCTTGACAAATTAATCCAGTTAGAAAACCCTAATGTGCAAAGATAAATAACTGAAAACAGATCACTCACACATATCACTCTTAGGGTATACTCTCACTTCGGTTGCCTTCGGTAAACGATCATTAAGCATAGGGTGTCTTAGTAGTTTCCCTCCTGTCTAACAAAGATCAAATGTCCCATTCAAATGTTGCCTCAGAAATTTTGCCTCGAATATGATCTTAAGACTTTAGGGTTATTACTAGAGTGTCCTAACATTGCTTTAGTGATCGCACGCCCCTTTCGAATTGACCCTTACAACTCCAACGACGGTACTACCTACTCCTTAATAGTGGGATAGTGCTGTCTAAGGGAAATAGAACAAAAACAATCTTTGATCGAGTAAGTAGATAACTGTTAGGTACTTGCTCAAAACAACAAATCTTTTATACAAACACTTCTCAAACAAAGTTTTCAAAAACAACTTCGTAACACTCTTGAGGACAGAAACAAGGATTAAAACAAAGAAAAACATTTTTCAAAAGCAAAGCACACAAACACAAGCAATTTTAAAAGATGAGCAAGTACCTAAGAGCCCATGGGAAACCATGGATAGAAAGGGTGCTAACACCTTCTCTTTCTATAATCTACCCCCCGTACTCAGAAACATCTCGAAAAAGGTTTTTTCTGTTCTTTTTCCTTTTCCTGATTGGATGAAATAAAAGTCGGTGGTGACTCTTGCTTACCGTGACATTTTGCGAATAAAAAACGCAAAACGCAAACCAGCACTTCAAACAGTCGGTTCTACCACCGTATCATAATTCCCCGACAGCATTTCATGAACATACATCATGACATACGCATACATATCATATACAACATAATCTCATTTATTTTGAGAAAATCATCTCGCCCTGCATTTCATGTATCACATATATTTAATCCTGATATTTTTTTCCATGAAAAGACGATTAGCTTCAATGAATCCAGCAGTTATACAGATCACATCTACAGACAACTAATAGAAACTCAGTTCCCAAAATCAAACGGGTCAACTAATCTACATTATCATATCAAAGTAACCTTACCCCGGTTCATCCTGAGGTTTTACACGAACATATCCCAAAATAACCTTACCCTGGTTCATCCTGAAGTTTTACACAAACTTATAACGTTACCCCGGTTCATTATGAAGTTTTACACGAACTTATCACGAAGTAACCTTACCCCGGTTCATCCTAAAGTTTTACACGAACTTATCCAAAAGTAACCTTAACCCGTTTCATCCTGAAGTCTTACACAAACTTATAACCTTACCCCGGTTCATCCTGAAGTTTTACACAAACTTATAACCTTACCCCCGTTCCTTCTGAGGTTTTACACAAACTTATCACCAAGCAACCCTATCCAGGTTCCTTCTCACAGCCTTACTATTCAGGCTTTCATATCGAAGTAACCCTACTATCCAGGTTCCTTCTCACAGCCCTATTATCCAAGCTTTCATATCGAAGTAACCCTACTATCCAGGTTCCTTCTCATAGCCCTATTATCAAGGCTTTCATATCAAAGTAACCCTACTATCCAGGTTACTTCTCACAACCCTACTATCCAGGCTTTCATATCGAAGTAACCCTACTACCCAGGTTCCTTCTCACAACCCTACTATCCAGGCTTTCATATCGAAGTAACCCTACTACCCAGGTTCCTTCTCACAGCCGTACTATCCAGGCTTTCATATTGAAGTAACCCTACTATCCAGGTTCCTTCTTACAGCCCTACTATCCAGGATTTTCATATCGAAGCAACCCTACTATCCAGGTTCCTTCTCATAACCTTACTATCCAGGTTCCTCCTCTCTTATCTCCAAACAGCAGTCCACAACACTGTAAGAATAGAACCTGATCAAACACGATTGGTTTCGCATTTCCCCAGCAAGTTGCGGTGCAACTTGTACCCTGACCAGATATACAGTTCACTTCCATTTCCTCAAGCATGAGTTATTTCCCCAGTAGAGTAACGGACAATTGAAGCTCCTAAAATTCTATTTCTCCCAAGACAGATATCAACATTCCTCAGCAGATTCCTCATCAACAACAGCAACAGGGACTCTCGTCAAAGGAATATATCAGGAAATCCATATTCACTAGATGGCATCTTTAAACCCATCTCTAACAATTCTTTGTCGTATCCAGGGTGGCATCTTTAAGCCCATATATGGAAATCTTCTATCATCAACCTTAAAATGGCATCTGTAAGCCCATTCCCGATGTCATAAGTCGAGTGCCACTTCATGCAAGTGCAAATTTCTGGGCACTTTAGTGTTCAATCATCTTCCACCTTCAGATTACGAAAGGCAGACAAGCCAATCTACATCCGCAGGTTTAATAATATTGAACAGGGGCAGTTGTTGTACCCCAAAATTTTCCCTCTCATTTTATTCAATACATGCCCATTAAAATCCTCAATTTTCTCAAGGTTGCCCAAGAGTTGACCAGACAAACTCTCTCCTAAGGTAGTATACCTCAAATTAGGGTTTCTATTTTCATCAATATGGGTGAACCACAAAGGCCTCATATGATCTCCATGGTCTTAATATGTTCTCAAGACCCTTCATGACAAGTTTCATGCCTTGCACAAGAAGCTTGCTCAGTCAACTGCTCAGATGCTTAAGAATTGACTATATTAGGTCAAAAGTCAACTGTGACCCACATACAGTTAAACTTCAAGATTTTTGGCCAAAATTAATATTTTTAAATAAATTTCATCATTTGATCAAGGGTTGATCATGATTCCCCAAGGAATGCTCCAAATTCATCAAAACCCAAAAGTTGCTAAATTAGGGTTTCTTAGTAAAAGTCAACCCAACTTTGACCAAGCATAACTTCCACATGCTTTATCATAAATTTTCCATCCAAAGCTCATTTTTAAGAGGATGCAATTCCCTATAACTCATCTTCAGCCCACAAGTTCAAAATATGCACTCATCAAATGATATGGATTTCTACATTATAGGTCCTTTTGAAAAGTCAACAAAAACACCTTTTGGGTCAATGCTTTATACATAAACATGGATGATCCAATTGAGATGAAACCAAAAGTGTTGTTTAGGGGAAATACTAAGCTTTCTAAAATGTCCAAGAACGCCCTCCTAGGGTCAAAATTGAGAGAGATATGCATTGTCAAAGTTGGCAATTTTTGGAAAATTGTCAAAAGTCAACATTGATCAAATTTGCATTTTTTCCAAAGGGGCCCATGTTTTCTTGTTTGAAACATGTTTCTAATAGGACCCACGACCCCTGAGATTTCCCACCTATTATTTTATTACTTTTATCATTTATTTTGATTTTGTATTCATTTAAATTAAAATAAATCAAATTAAATGGTAAAATAATGAAAACAAATCAAATCTTGGGATTTTTGTGCACATTGGAGTCCATGTACAGCTAGCATGATGATGAATTCGTGCAAGACTCATTAGGGTTGGAAAAGATTGGATTGAAGCTTGTTTTAGAAAGATATCATACATGAATCAAATCAAATCACATTTTCATAATTCTCAAAAATATGATACAATTTTATTGACCTAATTCAGTCTATTATATGTATACAACAATTGCAGATCAAGAGAAAGGGGTTAGTAGTCGTGAAAACACAAAACAAAGTTCCAAAAAAGTGACAAAAAGTGATGGATCATTTTCGCATCTAGAGATCAATTTAGACCATTCCAACACTGATAATCACTTACTGGCCATCTCCTGAAGCCAACAACATCATTTGCAGCCTCCAAAACGTCAAGAATCATCGCCTAGACACATCACGGTTTTCCTCCCAAACTCAAATTCGATTTCTATGTTTTACGTATGATAAATCCATTCTATCCATATATTCTTGTTCATAATCATGTTTGCAAGCTTTCTGTATCACTTAATTGTACTAACAGTGCAGGAATCCATATTCACCATTGCTAGGGTTTGAGATTACGATTTAGGGATTTTTGATACAGGAAAAATTGGGACATGATTGAGGTACCATGATACTCGTGAGACCAAGACGAGTTGATCGGTACCATCACAATTAATTTATCATGCTTGTATGAGATTTTTGAATTTTGCAAGGGCTATAGTTACAGCAAACGTCCGTAGGTATAAGTCTTTAACCTAAGACGATTGTTGCAGTGAAAAAGATCATGCGTGGCAGCCCATGACCGGCTGATTTGAATTTCGTGCATTTCTTTGTTCATCATACGCTTTTTTGTATTATATTATATTTCGTTTATATATATTAACAAAAGAACAGGTAGCACAGATGGTTGAGGGGCGCGCCTTTGATGCACACGTCTTGGGTTCGATCCCAGGCGTGTGCATTTTGTTATTTTCCTATTTATTTCAGGCAAATCCAACGCTCCACTCCCTCACACGCCTTCCATGTAACCTCAACGTCCATCCACTAGATGCACTGCTGGCTAGATCTAACGCTTCCTGCCTGAATGTCATTGGTGCTCCTCAAGTCAACGCTTGCACATGATCCAGCGTGGTTGACTGGGCTTGGAGCTTAATGGGCTTGGAAATTCAACTCCACACCACCCTTTCAGCTAGCATACAGGCCCATTTGGTTATTTTTTTTATTATTTTCTTTAATTTCTTTTCTTTATTTCTTTTCCTTTTTTTAATTAATACAAAATTATTTTTATTAAATTAAACACAAAAAATATCTCTTTTTCTTAATAAATATTTTTTGAATTAATTTAGGGCAATTTAATCTTCTTTTTATAATGAAAAATAATTTGAATTAGGGTTTTAGATTGTATATAATTTAATTAATTTCCTTTAAAATACATCAAAGATCATTTTTTTTTATAAATATCTATTTTTTTAATTAATTAATTTAGTTAGCAAATTAGGTTAATTTAATTTCTTTCATAATTTAAAAGCAATTAGGAATTAGGTTTAATTAATTTGCAATTAAACATTTTCTCAAAAAAAATCCAAAAAAAAATCTTTTTCTCTCAAATTAGGGTTTTAGATTATTTCAATCGTCCTCGCATTTAATTTGTCACGCGCTTGTTAGTTATTTGACCATTATTTTGTAACTGTTCAGGGTCTGTAATAGTTAACCTAGGGTTTTTATTTACTGTTTAAATCCCCGATTTTTGGTTATGTAATTAATCCCCCTCCCCGAAGCCTTATAATAGATAGGTTTATTCTCGCATTTTTAATTCCTGTAAATATTGAACTGTCTAGATGTATGCTAATAGGATTGTATGAAAAGAATGCTTGAAATTTAAAACGATAGATCACCTAATGTGCAAAGATAACATTAACTGAAATCAAACACTTGCACATACTCACTCCTAGGGTTTGCCTCACTACGGTTGCCTTCGGTAAACAGTCATTAAGCATAGGAGATTTTAGTGGTCGCCCTCCAGTCTAAAAGATCAAAATGTTGCCTCGAAAATGTTGCCTCGGAAATGTTGCCTCAGAAAGATCTTAAGACTCTAGGTTTCCTACTAAAGTTTTCTAACTATTGCTTTAGTGATTGTACTCGTCCCTTTTGAATGTCCCTTAAAACTCCAACGACGGTGCTACCTATTCCTTAATAATGGGATAGAGCTGTCTAAAGGAAAACGAACAGTCTTTTTTGAGTAGGTAGATAGTTCCTAGGTACTTGCTCAGACAAACAAATTTCACACAAACACCTTTCAAAAACAATTTTCAAAACAACTTCGTCACATCCTTGAGAACTGATACAAGGGTTATCACGAAGTAAAACATTTTCAAGACAAGCACACACAAGCAATTTGAAAAAATGAGCAAGTACCTAAGAGCCCATGGAAAACCATGGATAGAAAGGATGCTAACACCTTCCCTTTCTATAATCTACCCCCCCGTACTCAGAATATCTCGAAAAAAGGTTTTTTCTGTTCTTTTTCCTTTTTCATAATTGGATGAAATAAAAGTAGATGGAGACTCTAGCTTACCGCGACATTTTGTGAACAAAAAACGCAAAATGCAAACCAGTATTAACAGTCGATTCTGCCACCGTATCACAACTGTCATCTATGAGTCGCTATCTTTTTTCCTTCAACTATTGAGTTGGTAGTTTACCGTCATCTGTGAGTCGGTATCCTTTTTGATCTTCTACCTTCATCTATTGAGCTGGTAGTTTACCGTCATCTATGAGTCAGTATCTTTTTGATGTTCTACCTTCAACTATTGAGTTGGTAGTTTATCGTCATCTATGAGTCGATATATTTTTCAGCTTCTACCTTCAACTATCGAGTTGGTAGTTTACCGTCATCTATGAGTCAGTATATTTTTTATCTTCTACCTTTAACTATTGAGTTAGTAGTTTACCATCATCTATAAGCCGATATCTTTTTGATTTTCTACCTCCAACTATTGAGTTGGTAGTTTACTGTCATCTATGAGCCATTATCGTTTTAATTTTCTACCTTCAACTATTGATCTGGTAGTTTACCGTCATCTGTGATTCGGTATCTTTTTTATCTTCTACATTCAACTTTTGAGTTGGTAGTTCACAGTTATATGTCGATCACTTTTATCCTTTAATGTATCTCCTCAATATTTGAGTTGATGCTACCTTGTCTCCTTCTTGGGCTTTACCCCAATAGAGTCAAGTCTTTTGTTCACCAGTGATTTATTTTCCTAGTCGGGTTTCTCTTTTGATCCTTGTTTCCTTTTAATACATCCCAGTGGTGTCTTGCGTCCCTTTAGACTTATTCATCTGCATTCATATTATAAGCATTGCATGGTATCTTAGGGCCAAAAATAGGACTTGTTTTATATTTAAGTATCTTCAATTGCGTCAACACGGAGATTTTTAATCTTCGCATCTCCGGATAGAAGACACTTAAATAAGGGCAGCTGTTGTACCCCAATTTTTGCCCCTAAGATCCCCCTATCATATCATATCAACTCGATCATAACAAGATCACATTAGGGTTAGTTCTTCCTCTTTTTCTATCTCCTATCTTTAAGTTTGCTCTTGAGGGATCTCCAAGCGCCTTAGTTATGTATTTTGAATATGTGTTGTTGACTAACTTCTAATCAAAATACAAAAAAATATTTGTCTTTGTCTTTGTGTATTTGTGTTTTGTAGGTACCGAGTCAAAGCACCTGACAAATAAGGTTTTCCGGTATTATTTTCCTAAAACCTCTATTTGCAAAGAAAAATAATTAAATTTTTTCATTTTTTTCACTGTACAAGCGATTGCTCTTAGAGTGCAATCGATTGCACAGAGTGCATTTTATGCAATATTTGAAAAACATACATTGTACAATCGATTGCTCCCAGAGTGCAATCGATTGCACAAAGTGAAATTTTGAAAAAAAATCAGCAATTTCAAGCTTGTCAATTTTGGCTGCAATTTTTCTTCATTTTTTAAAATATATATCATTAATTGAAATTTTGCCTCCAATTTTTCTTCATTTTTTAAAAGATATATCATTAATTCAAATTTTGGCTCCAATTTTTCTTCTTTTTTTAAAAGATATATCATTAATTCAAATTTTGGCTCTAATTTTTCTTCATTTTTTGAAAGATATATCATTAATTTAAATTTTGACTCCAAGAATCAATTACCAAGCCTAATTTCATTTCCCAAACCAAACTCTAAACCACCACCAATCCCAAACCTAAACTCTATAAATAGAGCTCTCATTTCATTCAAATCTCAAGATTTTGATAGCCAAATTCACTTCTAAAAAATCTCTCAATTCCCTCCATCTACCAAATTCACTCAAAGCTCCATTTTCAAAAAAAGTTAGTAAGCTTTGCATTGAAACTTACTAATATTTGAGCTAAACCTTCATCCAAACACTTTTTCTTCATCAATTCTCTACATCCAAGCTTGGGAAATTGATTCTTGGGGCTGAATTGAAGAAAATTCTTGAAGTTGTTTTGATAATTCTCTAGATCTACCTTTGGTAAGTTGGATTTTTCATCTTTCACAATGTGGTCTCTTGTTGATCTTTGGGTTTGATTCATTGAGCATTTTTTTGTGATTCTATTGGTTCTATTTTCTCATAATTTGATGGAATTTTCGTGCTCAATTAAATCCATGATCATAAGGTGTTTGATGGAAAGTTTGAACAAGAATTTGGCCTTTTTAAATGCTAATTTGTTGTTTTTCACATGATGCAATCGATTGCTGCCAGAGTGCAATCGAGTTTCAAAGAAGGATTTTACGTTTTTTTGAAAAAAAAGCATTGATGCAATCGATTGCTGCCAGAGTGCAATCGATTGTAATAGTGACAAAATGCACTTTCTGCCTTGTTTTGGGGCTGTTTTGATACATCTCTCTTTTTCTACTCACTCCTTTTGATTGTTGATTTGGATTGCAATTTTAAATGTCCAATTTCTCTTTAAATTCAATGGACTTTGGGTGTAGATGAAGTTGGATAAATGTTCATTAATTCAAATCTACCAAAGAGTGAATTATTTAATTCATTTTTGGTTCTTTCGATTAATGATATGTTTAGTACTTTAATCCATCTAGGTGAGTGATTGAATTTTAAGATGAAAGATATTTGAGGTAGTGATCCAAATTAGCTTATCATTCCCCTCCCTCTTCATCTTATCCCTTTCTTTTTTATTTGTGCTACATGTTAAGGGATAATGATCTTTATATCATTTATCCAAACATGAAATACATAGATTGCTATTGACCGGCCTCAAAATAGGTGCAACTTATACATAAGTCCACTTACGATTGCTTAACATAGCGCTAAATTTTTTCCCGATTTGAGAAAATGACCATTCGTGGCCCAAACCTATGTTTGCAAGCCCAAATATGTTAATTTGAACCCTTTGATCCAATAACCTTGAGATTCATTGTTAGGAGGCTTTGGTTCTACCAATACTCCAATGGATCTTCATTAATTTTGGTCAACGCGGATCACTTAAACATCGTTTATCATTAAATGTTGCCTTGAGGTTTCTTAAAATGGATGATATACTTGACAAAAAGCAAATACAACTTGTTATTGAGAGGCTTTGATTCTACCAATCCTCTAATGAGTTCCAAATGTAAGTTTCAAGATTGTCATCCAACTAAGAATTAACTTCTAACAATTGAATTTATTTTATGCTTTTATTTTATGCTCTTTACTTTATGTACCATTTACTTTAGCATTTACATTTCATGCTATTTTCATCTTTGCTCACTTAAGCATTTACTTTTATGTCATTTTTATTTTTCTCACTTAAGCTTTTCTTTTCTTTTTGAAGATACTTAATAATCAACATGAACCATAGAAAATATTAATGATACTTGGACTATTTGATTGCTATCCTTGGCATTATGGAGTATTGGACTTCTTGGACTTAGGATTAGAGACCTCGGCCTATGTTGGAGACCTCGTGATCTTAATTAACATTTTGTCTGGAGTCCTTGGGGTTTACCTTAAGACATTGGGTTGCTTGTTTGTTTTGTGTGCAGGTTATCGTGATTACACACTTTGTCTGTAATCTGGAATTCATCTGTATACAACTGTTACTCTGCCCAATTTTTTCCGAAGACTTAATACATTGGAAGTTTGGTCTTCTCAAGAGGTCTAGTATCTTTGCTTGCTTGGTTTCAATCCAAAGAATGAGAATTCTATCTTGACTCATAATGTCAAGTGTTGGCTTCTTGTTGGTTTGGTGGTTCTTCTCCCTAGCTTTTACCTTATGCTTTAGGATAGTCTCTTCATCTCCTCCCATCTTCTTTAATTTCAAAAATATTCTCCTTCCTTTTGAAAACTCTTCTTGTTTCTAAACTTGAACCACTTTCATAATAAACTTGGACTTAGGTCCATGCAATTTTTCAAAATATTTTCATAAATAAACTTTAATCAATTTAATAATACCTTGACATTTTTGTGAGAAGACTAAAAGTCAATCAATCTCATTCAAACCATTTTACCACTTTGGCTTTTGCTTTAAAAACTTTTTCTCAAAAGATTAGACTCTTGTCAATCCTTATAGTGATGCAAACAACTATACTTCTATAATATGTAGTGAAGAGAGATATTTTCCACTTGGGTGTTGAGTGAGGCATTGTTGATTTTAGAATCCAATTCATATCCTCCACTTTGAGATGATGCAAATTCTCCTTTCTTATGATTGTGGGTTGTAAGTATGTTTTCCACATGGACAATGACGATGATGTCTTATCTCCTAAAATTAACCAACACACTTTTGTTTTAAAATTTTAAAGGAGGAACTACGTGTACACTGATCCCCTATTATACGAAAGGTGGTACGTAGACACTAAAGGTTCACAACCGTGGCGTGTGCAAAAATCATAAAAAAAATATTTATTTTCTCACCTTTACCATGTAATATCAAGCCTCTCTATGAACTTTGTTTTGATGAAGACAACCCATAATAGAAATAAGGAAAAGATGTTGATCAAGCTAAAGCATCATTGGATAAAAGTATTTGGTTCAAGCTCTTGGCAAATTTTATACGGTATAATAATAATTCTTACTATGAACTTAAGTCTTAGATGCTCAATGATCAAAAGAAGTTTTTAAACTTGTCCAAACTATTTCTCAAGTTTGTTAAGTAAAAAATTAATTTCTATTACTGAGTAATCGATTTACATGTTAGAGCAATCGATTGCTTGCCTCACGTTTTTAGGTTTTTTACTTTTGTTTGCCCGTGCAATCGATTTCCATATATGTGTAATCGATTGCTCTTTGTTTGAAAAAGCTTTTGTTTTTAAGTTCAATTGATTTACACAAAGGTGAAATCGATTTCTCACTGAAAATATTTGAAATTTCTGGATGTTAGAACCTGTGCAAATCGATTTGCATCAAGGGTGCAATCCATTTCTTGTTGTACATTTTTGAAAATCTGTATATTTTCATATACCTCTTCACACACACCTTTTGAATAATGGATTTTACTTAATCTTGGGAATTGTTCATGATCATTGTACAGAAAATCATGTTGTTTCAAAGGGGTATTATGAAGATATAAATAGCCAAAGATTCAAATGATTTTACAACCTCTTCCAATCAATCTTTTTCTGAAATTTTCAAATACTCAACTCAAGCTTTCTTCATTTTTATTCAAAAAGTTTTCTGCATATTTTCACATCTTGTATAACAGAAAACTTTGAGCAATCTAAGTCCTAAGTCATTGTATATCATTGTTATTGGAAGGGAAGATCAAGTTATTGATAAAATCACTTAAAGTGATTATTAATCTAAAAACTTACTGACTCAAATATTGATGTACACTTTCTTATTTTTCAGGATTGTTGAAAATAAGATTAGTGGTTTTTGTACTCTTGTTTTTCCAGGATTGTTGGAAACAAGTAGGTCACCTTGAGAGGATGGTTCTCATTGTTAACATAGTGAAAATCCAAGAGGATTGTTCTTGGTGTTTGGTAGTTCTTGTATAAGTTACCAACTATAAGGAAATCTCTTTCATGTTGACAGGGGATTGGAGTACTCTCGGACTGTGAGGGGAACTAGGATAACTCTCTTGTGTCTCTTTATTTTTCTGCACTTTACTACTTTCATAAACACCATAAACTAGAAAAATAATATCCATCATCACTAAAACCAGAAAAAATTTAAAGTACCTAATTCACCCCCCCCCCCCCCTCTTAGGCGCACTCCGTACTTACAATTGGCATCAGAGGAAGTTATGGTAACCTATTCCTAAAAAATCCAGAATGGCTTCCGCAAATCAAAATCCGATTTTTAGAGATGGTGATAGTAACAACAAGCCTCCTCTATTTTGTGGTGAATATTTTGAATTCTGTAAAATATGCATGAATGCGCATCTAGAAGCACAAGGAGAAGAAATACGGAATGCCAGCGAAAATGGTCCATTTGTTCCTATAACGGTTGTCAATGGTGTTGGTTCATCAAAGCCTAAAACATAATGGGATTAAGATGATAAGAAAAAGGTCTTATATGATAAAAAAGGCAATCAATCTTCTTCAAGGTTCACTTAGCATGGATGAATTATTTCATGTCTCGGCATGCAAAACAACGAAAGAAATATGGTGATTGTTATCTTTTTGCTACCTTCAGTGAATGTTGGTTGTTCATCATCAGTGAATGGCGGTGCTATGATATATTCTCTCTCTACCTTCAGTGAAAGTTGGTAGGTCACCTTCATTAAAAGTTGGTGATTGTTATCTTTTTGTTACCTTTAGTGAATGTTGGTAGTTCATTGTGAGTGAACAGCGGTGTTATGATATTCTCTTTTTGCCTTCAGTGAAAGTTGGTAGGTCACCTTCACTGAAAGTTGGTGGTTATTATCTTTTTTCTACCTTCAGTGAACATTGGTAGTTCATCGTCATTGAACGGCAGTGATATGATATTCTCTTTTTGCCTTCAGTAAAAGTTGGTGTATCCTTTGACCTTTTTACCATCCTCTGTGAGTCGGGTCTTTTGATCCAACAATGATTTATTTTCGTGGTCGAGTTTTTTCTTTTGCTTATTTTTTTATATCCCCAGTGGTGTTTTGCATCCCTTTGATCCTGTTCATATGCATTCATAAGCATTGCATGGCATCTTAGGGCCAAAAATAGGGTTTGTTTTATATTTAAGTATCTTCAATCGCGTCGACACGAAGGATTTTAACCTTTGTATCTCCGGATAGAAGAAACTTAAATAAGGGAAAATGTTGTACCCCAATTTTTTCCCCTAAGATCTCTTCATCATACCATTTTGATTCAATCACAACAAGATCACATTAGGGCTTTTGGTTCTCCTCCCTATCTTTAGCTTTACTCTTTGAGGAATCACCAAGCACCTTGACTTGTTTTCTTTTGTGATCATGAATATGTTGTCTTGATTTTCATTTTAGTTGATAAAATGCAATGTTGGTTTGTCTTACTTGTTAATAATGTAGGTAAAGGCAATGAGGCTTAGTGTGATCGGTGGATCTGGAACTGACTGTTTAAAGCTGGTTCGCGAAATTTCGCGGAAGCAAGAGTCGCCACCGTCTTTTATTTTCTCCAAATGGAAAGGACAAAAGCACAGAAAAATTCCTTAAAGAGATTGCTCTCGGTTCGGGAGGTAGGTTATAGAAAGGGAAGGTGTTAGCACCCTTTCTATCCATGGTTATCCATGGGCTCTTAGGTACTTGCTCAATGTGTTTTTAAAAATGGTTTGTTTGCTTTTCAACTGTGGGTTTTAAAAATTTTCTTTGAAAATTCCAGTTCGACTCTTGTATCGGTCCTCAAGAGTGTTTGAAAAATTGCTTTCAAAAGCTTTTTGAAAAGGTGTCGGTGTGAAAAGAGTTTTAATTTGTTTTTGAATAGAGCAAGTATCTAGAGTCGTCTACCTACCCTAAGGAATTCGTCTGTGTAAATGTCCTTTAAAGTAGTGCCATCCCACCATTGAGAGGTAGGTAGCACCACCGTTGGAGGTGTTCGGGTCAATTCGAGTTTAGGGACATGGTGATCACCAGAGCAATGGGAAGACACCTTAGAAGCTACCCTCATGCCAGGTTCCCGGATCATGAGGACTTACTAAGACATCCTCTACTCGACGATCACCTTTCGAAGGCAAGGCAACAGTGAGGCGTACCCTAGGGGTGGTGTGTGCGATTTGTGTGTCGTTTTCATTGATATTTGTCTTGTCATGTTAAAGTGATCTACGCTTGATTTTATTTGAGTCCATACATTCTTTCATGCTTTTGTTAACAGTTAATATTTACGGGAAAAGTAATTTCTAAACTATTACAAATGGCGCGGGTCCACATCGCCAAAATTAAACCGGACCCGATTTGACGGAAAGTAAATAAAGCAAAGAAATAAAAGTGCGAGAAATTTAAGTTACAACGCTTTGGGAGAGATACATAATGAATTAAGCGAAATAAAATAAATGTGCGAATTAAATAAATTACGAACATGGGCGTTGGACCCTTTTGCAAAATATTAAATTATATGAATTAATTAATTAGAATTAATGAGGAATTAAAATTAGAAATTAAAAAAAAGAATGTTTTTGGTATTTTTAGTGTTTTTAAGATTTAATAGAAAAAAGAGAATTAATTATAACTAAAATAAAATGTCAAACCCTAATTCTAATTATTTTTTAGTTATTATGAAAAATATTGAATTTTTTAACTAATTTAAACCTAAGTTAATTTACATGCATTTTTAATTATGAAAATAAATAAAATAAATATTATTATTGTGAAAAAGAAATAAAAAAAGAATAAAAATTAACTAAACCTAATTCTACTTCTTTTGGATTTTTTTTATTATGAAAAGAATTAAAACCTATTTTAACCAAATAATTACATATTAATTTATTTATGAAAATATTAGAATAAAATAATTTATTACATTTTTTATCTTTTTCTGATTTTTTTGTATATTTTATAATTTGTAAAATATAATTAATTAAATTAAAACAATTGAATAAAATAAAATAACAATTCACAATAAAATAAAAATAAGTAAAAAAGAGGAAAGAAATTGCAAACCAGGGGGGGTTCAGGCCCTATTGTGAGGTGTTGATCCAATAAATTGAGCCCAATAGCTTCAGAATTCGTTGACTTTCCAGGTATTATGTGGCACGTTGACTGAGGTTTTAGGATGTTCATCCCACCTATGCCCTTGATCTGACCATGCTAGACGCGTGGACGCTTGGATGATGATGGAGCGTGGTGTACGTCAATGTTGTGCCTGCATAGGAATTAACGTGGAAAAATAATATTGGAATTATACAGACCTGGGACTCGAACCCAGGTCTTGGACATTGCAAGGGTGAACGTCTACCACTGAAGCACTTGAATCACTTTTAATACATAATGGTTAATAAATATTATAAAAGAAAAGAGAGTTAGTGGCCTCAACGCGCGCGAAATTTGAAACTAGCCAGTCACGTTTTGCCACGATGTCGTCGTCTCCATCATCCTGAAAAACAAACAACATAAGCAACGGTTTTTACACCGTTGCAGAAAAGGTCTTTTCAGAAAATAGCGATTAGCGTTAGGGCCATCATAAATTAGGCGCAATAGTTGGTTTATGATCGTTTGAACATTCTGAAGCCAACGGTGGTGGTCCTGAGGGTTAATTTTCCCTCTTTGCAAAAGCCCCAAAATTACAACCTGTAAACCCTAGAAATCGCGCATGGTAGAATCACATATGATGCATAATAATCCAATTAAATACAATGGTTAGCTTTAAAACTTTGTTATGAATATGAATCAAGTAATATATTTCACAAATAACGCATAGAATGGAATGTATGATTGTGCAATTCGTTTGATACAGTTCTGGTTCCAGGTACCGATTCTTGGAGTTTTGATGGTGGTTTCTGATTGGAATGTGTTCAGGAGACCACAAGGAAGCTATTGAGACAAGAATGGAGGCTTGAATCGACCTCTAGAGTGCTTTTCAGTTTTGCTTTTTTTTGGAGAAAAATCAAGTTTCACAATGGCTTTTTGGGCGCAGCTTAGAGTGTCCAAGGATTAGGGTTCTCATTCTGATTATGTAGTGAGGCTATTAGGTTAAGAAAATTGAATCAAATCTCTTCCATTCAATGATTTTGCAAATTGATTTTCCAAGATCTTTACATATCTTTTTCACATGGTTTTTGTGCAAATTATGATCAATTCAAACCAAAACTTTCCACATTGGTATATGCACGAATTATAGAAGCCAAAATATGTATAAAAAGATTGGTTTTGTTAGGTTTTATATTTTCCACATATTTATATAATTTAAATGAATTAATATGAATAATAATTCAAATAAATAAATAAAAAATGAGAAAATACTTCCCTTTGGTCCAAGTGGTCGTGCATATGCTTGGAATGATGGATCATGGAAGAAAAATAGGCCCATTAGCAATTTTAGACCATTTGAATCAAAGTTGACTTTTCAAAATATCCAAAAATTTCCCAACTTCCACAAGGCATAACTTGCTCAATTTTTAATCTTTTCTCATGTTCTGGGACATTTTGGAAAGTTCTTTGAGTCCTCTAACCAATGCCTTTGGTCCCATGTCATTTTGATTTACCAATCTCAAGTTATGGCCTTTGACTTAAAGTCCCTTTTTGTTGACTTTTGAAAATGACCTATAATGTTGAAATTGATAACTTTTTGTGAGAGCATTTCTTGGACTTGGAGTATGAAGATGAATTGTAGGAAATGTCTTTCTCTTCAAAATGAGCTTTGGATGGGATTTTTCTGATAATCCATGTGAAAGTTATGCCCTGGTCAATTTCAGTTGACTTTTTCAACTGTCCAAATATAGTAACTTTTGCATCTTGATGATTTTCTGAGCCAAATTTTGAGAATCATGATCAAGCATTGATCAAATGATGTTTGTGGCTTCAAAATGATATGTTGACCAAAAATTTGAACTTTTGACTGCCAAATGACCATTTTGCCCCTACAGTTGACTGTAGTGCAATTTAGGGTTTTGACTGTGCAATTTTGAGCTGAATGCCTTGAAACTTGATATGAGGATACTTGGCCCTCTTTGTAAGCATATGAGACTTGATTGGGCCTTTGAAAACTTCCTTTTCTTGATCAGAACCCAAACCCTAGTTTTGACTGTATAGGAGGCTCTTTGACTGTGCAACCTTTGAGGAATTTTATGACTTGGCTTGGCAATTTCTTGGAGAATATGGGAGGGCAAATTTTGGGGTGCAACAGTTGCCCCTGTTCAATCTTCTTAGACCTGAGGATGCAGATTGGCTGGCGTGCCTTTCGTAATCCGAGGATAGAAGATGATTGAACACTAGAGTGCCCAGAAATTTGCGCTCACATAGTGGCAGTGTGATGGGGGAATGGGCTTATAGATGCCATTTGGAGATTGCTGGATAGGACGATGGGCTTATAGATTCCATCTGGATGTTGATCGCGTAGGAGATTCCTTAGCGAGAACCTGCATACCTGCAAAAGAAAAATGAGTACCTGACACGTTGCAGGAGCTGATTTTAGATGCTTGGCATAGATATGTCCTGACTGGTTACAGGAGCTGAGTCTGGAGCTTCAAAATATGATGAATGAACCAGGTATGGTTACTGCCTTAGCATGAATGGTAAGAGGACCTTGGCTGATTTTAACTTCAACAACGCTCGTTGAGAAAATCTTGGTGGGAAATACCATCTTCGCAGGATCGGGAAGAGAACCATAGGCTATTATAATCTGAAAGGGAATCACCTCACTCGCCGTCGGAGAGGGAATCATAGGAAAAGGAATTGTCACCTCACACGCCGTCGGAGAGGGAACCATAAGAGACTATCACCTCACACTCATCGTCGGAGAGGGAAACATCTGAAGAAGGAATTACCACCTCACGCACTTGCCGGAGAGGGGACCATAAGAGATTATCACCTCACACTCACCGTCGGAGAGGGAAATATCTGAAAAAGGAATTACCACCTCACGCACTTGCCGGAGAGGGGACCATAAGAGACTATCACCTCACACTCATCGTCGGAGAGGGAAACATCTTGAAGAAGGAATTACCACCTCACACTCTTGCCGGAGAGGGGACCATAAGAGACTATCACCTCACACTCATCGTCGGAGAGGGAAACATCTTGAAAAAGGAATTACCACCTCACACTCATCGTCGGAGAGGGGACCATAAGAGACTATCACCTCACACTCATCGTCGGAGAGGGAAACATCTGAAGAAGGAATTACCACCTCACGCACTTGCCGGAGAGGGGACCATAAGAGATTATCACCTCACACTCACCGTCGGAGAGGGAAATATCTGAAAAAGGAATTACCACCTCACGCACTTGCCGGAGAGGGGACCATAAGAGACTATCACCTCACACTCATCGTCGAAGAGGGAAACATCTTGAAGAAGGAATTACCACCTCACACTCTTGCCGGAGAGGGGACCATAAGAGACTATCACCTCACACTCATCGTCGGAGAGGGAAACATCTTGAAAAAGGAATTACCACCTCACACTCATCGTCGGAGAGGGGACCATAGGAGACTATTACCTCACACTCATCGTCGGAGAGGGAAACATCTGAAGAAGGAATTACCACCTCACGCACTTGCCGGAGAGGGGACCATAGGAATTTATAATCTGGGATTACTTCTACTGAGTCTTTATCAGAAAAATCTGTTGGGAGTCGATTTAGCTGGACTAGAGAAAGCCTTGAAATATGTTTGAGAATTTTAACTGCATCTTTCCTGAAAGGTAAAGGTCAGTCATATGTAATGCATGATATGGATCAAGCAATGATGTTCTCAACATAAATGAGATTTGTATGAGGTGATGCGTCTATGCATGTTATAATGATGTATGTGATGTTTTATGAAAGTATGTTTCGTCTAGGAAAGTAAATCCTTGACGGATGCCGGGAAGTCATATCCTGGGCTGATGTCGGAGAATAAGCTTTTACTTCCGCTGGGGATGATAGTTGCAAGAATACCGGTAGGAGAAGACGACTCCGTTGCGGAATAAACTTGGCAAATGGAAGATTCTGCGGGGAGAAAAGATACTCTAACGACCATGCTGGGAAGCAATACTCTGTGGGGAGATGCTTTGCTGAGTGTTGAGAGTAACTTGCTGAGGATGTCTTGCTGTATTGGAAGTGTTAATGTACTTCGCTGGGGGTAAGAAGAACTACGTTGACGACGATCTTTCCGAGGCTTTTGGCTGAGGATAACCCAGTTATATCCTGTTAAGGAAATAACTCTTTAAATAAAGTCGGACGACGTGTTCGTGTTTTGCGAGGGGGTAAGCTTCCAGAATCTGCTGGGGATAAGCTTACTGCTTGGGGATATGGACTCCATCTTTCCTGGGGAAACCAGATTGGACTCTTCTGGGGAAGTTTTGATATGCTGGGGAAGTAATTCCTTTGGATATTGAGATACCGCCGGGGAACAATCTTTAGGTCAAGACTGCCGGGGATGCTTGTTAAGAATATATATGCTGCTGGGGAAGTATTGAGATCTACGGGAGGACACCCAACTTCCTTGATATTTGTAATAATTTTGCTTGGAGAAGAATGCACTTTTGTTGGCTCACTCTCTGGGGAATTCAGGTATACTGGTCATGTTCTTTAGCTGAACCTACCTTGGTACCTTGGAGGATAGAGCAATTGGATTGTTTAGACAACTCTTTCATTGCCCCTGTTTCTAGTGTCACCTGTAATTAATTCCTTTGTTTCGTATGCAAATATTTATGAGTTAGCAAATTATTGTCAATGCATATATCACAAATTGAACCTTGGACGTTCTTCGTAAAACAAAACAGAAAAAGGAAAACACTTGGCACGTTTAACTGAAAATATATTTGTATTGATTTTTGAATGGCCTGTGAATAGGCGTTTTGTGTACAAGAGGCTGACGTCCTAGTAAGAGGAACGTCGCCGGACAAGAGAGTTTATACAAGTTTTGTACAGAAGAAAATAAAACAGCTGTGTGAAATATGAATGATCCCACTGGGTTTCAACTCTGCTATTGTCTTTACAACTCTGAGCGTCTCATCACTTGATGACCTTGGTTGAAGGTGAAGCTGACTGATCGATGCCGTCTGAACTTGATGTAGATACCGGATTCTGGATGCAAAGTGATCAATGAGACATAGTATTACGCTTTTATCCCTAATTTTTGCCTGGACTGCCCTTTCGGGTTTTCAGTCCACCGGGATACCCATTTTTGCCCAAGCCGCCTTTTCAGGTTTTCGACTTGCCGGGTGTACAGATTTTTTCATTTTCATCCCTTCATTTTGCCCGAACCCTTTTGGTTCGACGGGAAGCCCTGATTTTTGCCTAGGCATGTCAGCCTAGCGGGTCTTTTTCATGCGTAGTATTTTTTTAACTATGTCTGCATTGGCGGGGTGAGGAAGATCGTCACCATCCATGTTGGTCAATATCATTGCTCCTCCGGAGAACACATGCTTAACCACAAATGGCCCTTCGTACGTAGGGGTCTATTTGCCCCTTGGATCACTCTGAGGGAGGATGATTCGCTTGATTACCAGATCCCCAACTTGATATTCCTGTGGTCTGACCTTTTTGTTAAATGCCTTGATCATTCGTTTCTGATACGTCTGACCGTGACAGATAGCAGCAAGTCTCTTTTCGTCAATGAGGTTGAGTTGATCAAGTCGTGTCTGGATCCAATCATCTTCGTTCAGATTTGCATCCTTCATTATCCGGAGAGAGGGAATTTGCACTTCGATCGGCAAGACTGCCTCCATGCCATAAACCAGAGAGAAAGGAGTTGCCCCGGTTGACGTCCTAGCTGAGGTACGGTACCCATGTAGAGCGAACGGTAACATCTCGTGCCAATCTTTATAGGTCACTGTCATCTTTTGCACGATTTTCTTGATGTTCTTATTCGCTGCTTCTACAGCCCCATTCATCTTCGGTCTGTAAGGAGAAGAATTGTGGTGCTGTATCTTGAATTGTTCGCAGAGCTCAGCGATCATCTTATTGTTTAGATTGGTACCGTTGTCTGTAATAATCCGTTCAGGGACGCCGTACCGACAGATCAGGTTGTGCCGAATGAACCGTGCCACAACGGTCTTGGTTACCGTAGCATAGGAGGCTGCCTCAACCCACTTCATAAAATAATCGATCGCCACTAGGATGAAGCGATGTCCATTAGATGCCGTAGGTTTTATCTCGCCAATCATGTCTATGCCCCACATTGCAAACGGCCAAGGCGCAGTCAGAACATTCAGGGGAACCGGAGGAACATGCACCTTATCTGCATAGATCTGACACTTGTGGCATGTCCTGGAGTGTTGGTAACAGTCAACTTCCATTGTGGACCAGTAATATCCTGCCCGTAGGATTTTCTTAGCCATAGTATGCCCACTGGAATGCGTACCAAAGGTCCCTTCATGTAGCTCTTCCATGATCCTTTCTGCTTCAGTCTTATCCACACAACGCAGTAAGGTTGAATCATGGTTTCGCTTGTACAAGATGCCGTTGCTTAGGAAGAACTTGGCTGCAAACCTCCTCAGGAATTTCTTATCATTGACAGATGCCCCTTCAGGGTATTCCTGAGCTTCCAGATATCTCTTCACTTCGTGGTACCAAGGCTTCTTAGTCACCAATTCAGTTTCGAGATCACAACAGTATGCCGGTTCGTCCAGTTTCCAGATGATGATCCGGGGAGCCTCATTATCCCATTTAACCTTGAACATTGAAGACATTGTAGCTAACGCGTCCGCTAACTGATTCTCTTCTCTTGGAAAGTGCTCAAAGGTTATCTCTGTGAAGTGGGGTATCAGGGTCAACACACATTCTCTGTAAGGAATCAGGTTTGGATGTTTCGTATCCCACTCTCCTTTGATCTGATTGATCACAAGAGCGGAATCTCCGAAGACACTTAGAAATTTGATCCTTAGGTCGATCGCAGCTTGAAGACCCATGATGCACGCCTCATACTCCGCCATGTTGTTGGTACAGTTAAAACACAGCCGGGCAGTGAGTGGAGTATGAGTACCTTGTGGAGATATGATTATGGCGCCGATACCGTTTCCCAAAGCATTGGAGGCTCCGTCAAAGTGCATAGACCATCGGGATCCTGGCTCAGGTCCTTCATCCGGTCCAGGTACTTCACAATCAGTCACCATCATGATGCTTTCATCCGGAAATTCGAAGTTCATAGACTGATAGTCATCTACAGCTTGATGAGCTAAGTGGTCTGCCAATACACTCCCCTTGATGGCTTTCTGGGTGGTGTACTGAATGTCGTATTCCGTCAAGATCATTTGCCATCTTGCAATTCTCCCAGACAGAGCAGACTTTTCGAATATGTATTTTATAGGATCCATTTTTGAGATCAACAAGGTAGTGTGAGTCAGCATATACTGTCTCAGCCGGCGAGCAGCCCATACCAAAGCGCAGCAAGTTTTCTCAAGCAGTGAGTATCGGGTCTCACAGTCGGTAAACTTTTTGCTAAGGTAATAAATGGCATGCTCTTTTCGGCCAGACTCGTCATGCTTCCCCAGCACACACCCCATTGAGTTGTCGAGCACTGTCAGATATAGGATCAGAGGTCTCCCTTCAACCGGTGGCATAAGGATAGGTGGTTCTTGGAGATACTCTTTGATTTTGTCAAAAGCAGCCTGACATTCATCGTTCCAACGTACCACCTGATCTTTCTTCAGCAGCTTGAAGATTGGCTCACAGGTAGCAGTCAGATGTGAGATGAATCGAGCGATGTAATTCAGGCGTCCTAAAAAGCCTCTGACTTCCTTCTCTGTCCTGGGAACTGGCATCTCTTGAATAGCTTTGACCTTAGCAGGGTCCACTTGAATTCCCTTGTCACTGACCACGAAGCCTAGCAACTTCCCAGATCTTACCCCGAAGGTGCACTTGTTTGGGTTCAGTCTCAGCTTGTACAGTTTCAACCGGTCAAATAACTTCTGCAGATGATCTAGATGCTCCTCCTCAGTCTGGGACCTCGCGATCATGTCGTCCACATACACCTCTATCTCATGATGGATCATGTCATGAAATAAGGCAACCATGGCACGTTGGTAGGTTGCCCCAGCGTTCTTCAACCCGAATGGCATGACCTTGTAACAGAAGGTGCCCCACTGAGTGACAAATGTAGTCTTTTCCATGTCTTCAGGCGCCATTTTAATCTGATTGTAACCTGAAAAGCCATCCATGAAAGAGAATACTTTGTGCTGAGCTGTGTTATCAACAAGGACATCAATGTGAGGTAAGGGGAAGTCATCTTTAGGGCTGGCCCTGTTTAGATCCCTGTAGTCGACACACATTCTGACCTTACCGTCCTTCTTAGGTACCGGCACCACATTAGCAACCCACTGAGGGTAAGAAGTCACTGCAAGGAACCCGGCATCAAACTGTTTCATAACCTCGGCCTTAATCTTCTCTGACATCTCTGGACGCATCCGACGGACCTTTTGTTTAACTGGAGGGCAGTCTTCCTTAGTCGGCAAGTGATGGACCACAATATCGGTATCCAACCCGGGCATGTCTTCGTAGGACCAGGCAAAGATCTCCATATAGTCATGTAACATCTTGGTTAACCGTTGCTTCACGCTGAGCTCTAAGTTGGCACCAATCTTTACCTCTTTTCTGTCTGCTTCAGTACCCAAGTTTATGGTTTCCACTGGCTCTTCATGGGGTTGAATTTCCCTCTCTTCCTGAAGCAACAGTCTTGCAAGCTCGCCAGGCACTTCGCAATCATCTTCACCTTCGTCTTCGGCTAAGTTGATCGGATTTTCGAAGTCATAACTGGCATTAGCAGAGTTGTTATCAGTGAGATCCAGAGTGGATTGGAACCTGTATGAGTGAGTGTGTGTGTAAATACAACTGTTTTTTTGAAAATTATGTAAAGGAAAAGAAAGACAGAAAAGGAACACAATATTTGCAATGCGAAAAATACGTCCAAGATTTTCATTCATGGTATATGAAATGACAATTTGTATGCCCTCACAAATAGAACCACGGTGCCTCGGGTAAGACACCGGGCCATAGAGTTTATCATTGTTTATTACAAAATAACAAAACATAGGAATTCATTACTTAGTAACAAAAGAAACAGGGAGATTGTCCTTTGCGCTCCAATTGTTAAGTCCACCGTTAGTTGCCGGGTAGATCCAGCTATCAAACTCAGCTTCATCAACTTCTTCTTCATCCCCGATAGCATTAACTCCATGAGCAGGCAGGGGAGCTGTCACTACGTTAGGCTTGTCAGATGCCTCAAACTGTACCTCCTTAGCGTCAATGAGGTCCTGCAGCTTGTTCTTTAGTGCTCAACAGTCATCGGTAGAGTGCCCCGGGCTATCTGAATGGTAAGCACAACGAGCATTTGGGTTGTACTTGGGGGATGTTGTATTTGGGAACTTTGGAGCCTCCCTGACAGTTACCAAATTGGTTGAGAGCAACTGTGGCAGGATCTGCGATAGGGTCATGTTTAACCGGGTAAACTCCCTCCGGGGTCTTTCAGCCCTTTGGGAATTGTTTGGCCGAGGAGCGGCAGCAGGCTTAGCAATCATCACCGCACTGACAGATTGGCGGTGCTCAGTTCTCTCTGATTTCCTAGGACCATACACGGCACTAGACTCCTTCTTGAATGGTTTCTTTTCCGAACTAGATGATGCACCCTTTGCAATCTTCCCAGATTTCAGCCCAGCTTCAATTCTCTCTCCAGTCAAGATCAAATCAGTGAACCCAGCAGAAGAATTCCCAATGAGATGGTTGAAGAATGGCCCAGATAGGGTCCCCAAGAACATGTCAACCAACTCCCGATCAGTCAATGGTGGCTGCACCCTGCCAGCCAGGTCTCTCCACTTCTGAGCGTACTCCTTAAAACCTTCGCTTGCACCTAACGCCATACCCTGGAGTTGGGTACGTGTGGGGGCAAGGTCGGCATTATATTGATACTGCTTGTAGAAAGCAGTAGCCAACTCCTCCCAGTTATGAACCTTGGTCCCATCCAGCTGATAGAACCATTCGAGATGAGTCCCTGAAAGACTCTCCTGGAAAAAGTGGATCCATAAATTCTTATCCGCAGAGTACGGCTGAATTTTCCGAACATAGGACCTCAGATGCAGCTTGGGACAAGACGCCCCGTCATATTTGGAGAAGGATGGTGCTTTGAACTTATGGGGGATAATCACACCAGTCGACAAACCCAGATCTCCGAAATCCAGCCCAGGTGCCTGTTGAACCTCCATAGCCTTCAACCTGTCCTCCAGTTGTTTGTACCTGTCATCTGCAGGAGGGTACTGCTCTTCATCAAAATCCGTCTCGTTGTCGGAGACTACCGGACTAGGGACCTTTACTTCTGCCTGAGAAGGACTCTTGCCAACAGAAGAACCAGCCTCTTCATGCTGCAGAGTATTGCCGAACCTTCGGCCCGAGTTGAATAGAACAGTTCTTCTCTTCTTCTTCTTCTCCTTCTTCAGGAGCATAGCCTTTAATTCTTCTTGGCCTTTAGCCAGACCCTTGATTAGTTCTTGAAACTGCGCATTCTGCGCCTGAAGAGCCTTGATTGATGTCTCGGTTGATGCAGATTCGGGATTCATGATGCTGAAATAAACAACGAAGAACTGTAAGCAACCTGAAAAGTGGAAAAACCTGTTATGCACATGATGTATGAAATGCGTATGCAATGCATTCAAGGGTTCGAAAGTTCAAATTTGTTGTAGACAAAAAGGAACACACGTTATCATTAAAGAAATCATTGTTTAATACATCAAGGCCTCATGGGAAAAAGTACAAGAATCAAATCAATCCCAAAATACACTACGCATCCTCTTCGGAGCTATGTAGGTGTTGAGATTCCTCTCTTCATGCAAAAGGCGGGTGAGCTCCAAGACTTTCTTTTCACTGGCATGCAGACTAGTCTCAAGAGAATTCCTTTCTTCTTTAAGCTGGATCCAGCTCTTCTGCATCTCTTCCCAGGATGTGGGCATATCAGGGTGCTGAATAGTGTAAGACACTTCCCCTTCCAAGACTGGTTCTTTGACTACCGGGATCATGTGAGGATAAGGCATCACTAACTTCTGAGAGCGGGCGCGTACCCACTTGAGATAGGGTTCCAATGGGATGGAGTTCCTGTGCCCCAGTGTCTTGCTGTCTATCCTACTGGGCATCCTCCAAGCTCTGATAAATCTCTGGCGAAGTCCTTGAGTATCGTTGTCGAAGTCAAAAACTATGTCAGGGATTAACATGTCATGAGGACCATCCCTCCGAGCATAACCAAACTGTCTCCAAGCCAGGCATGGGCTATAAGTAATACCTCCTCTGATTCCAAGTAAAGGAACATTAGGGTACTCCCCGCAACGATCAATGATAGTGACATCTTCTCTGGACCTAGGGCACCAATGTATATCTGCATGCGTAAGAGTCATCAACCGTTGTGACCATCTCAAACCCCGCTCATTCTTCAAGACTGATTGTGGAAGGTGCGAAGTAAACCACCTTCCCAGGAGAGGAGTGCAACACATAAGGACACCTCTTTTTCTCATGGTTCGAGTGTAACATGAGTGAAGGATGTCCCCCAGCAACGTAGGTATAGGATTCCTGGACATAAAGACCTGAATGGCACTGATATCAATGAGCTGATCTGGGTTAGGGAACAACACCAAACCATAAACAAGGAGGGCCACAACCTCTTCAAAAGCTTGCAAGTCAAGGGAGTTCCAACATTCAAGGGCTTTTTCAAACAGAAACCTGGCTAAGAACCCTTTGATACCACTTCTAACTTCCCAATGTCCCTTGAGGTCAGATGACTGTAAGTGCAAGGCTTTAGCAATCTCTTCAAGCTTAGGTTCCTTTTCTGTACCGTTGAAGGGTAGCTGATCAAGGATAGGGACCTTCAGGAGCCGGGAGAACTCCTCCAATGTAGGTACCAACTGATAGTCCAAGAAGGTGAAACAGTGATGCAGAGGATCAAAGAATTGGAACAGGACCTTAATCATATCTTCCTCAATGTTGGTGTTGACCAAGCTGATGAGGCTTCCATGCCTTTCACTGAAGGACGAGTTCTCAGGAATCCTGGATATAAGCTCCTTAAGCTGAGGAGGGATCCTTACAAGACTGATTTGAATTGTCTTTCTACGAACAGTTTCCATGTCCTACAAAACAAGAACAAAGATGAAAATTTGAACCCTTGAAATGGTTAGTCAATGCATATGATGCTGGATGATGTCATGATGCTACACCACAGATATTTACAAAGACAAACATGTAAGGCACACAAGGCACACAAGACAAGCCCTTAAGGTTTAAGGCCAGCATGGGGTCTGGGTAGTACCCTCTTGAAGTTGGTGGGCTCAACCTGTCCTAATCAAAGTAACCGGGTTCTAAGGTTCCCAATATCACGGGATTGCTTTCATTGTTCATCGTTTCGATTTAGCCACTGAAATGGCGACCAAAATATTCCAGGAAAGCAACCCTCAATTGAGCGTAGTATCGAGTATCAACCAACCTCGGACTGCACCAAAGTCAGTTATCTCACTACCCTAAAGAGGCCAAGATAGTTCAATTAAGGTTCCTAAGGTCTGTTGATGCTTCATGACACCACGCGGAGGCCCCGTACTCTCCTTGACTGAACTCAAGGGTTACCGGTACACACCAAAGTGCCACATCAACGTAGCAGACTGTTTCAACCATGTCGGTATACCCCGCACAGTTCCCTCACAGCCTTGTTGCTACTTTCTAAGAAAGGTATCCCCCAGATCCGGGTTAGGATCTATAGAACTCCCAAGACAGTCCCACAATTTAAAGCAAGCAAAGAAAGCAATTGAAAACACAGTGATCTTAGTCCAAAGGTACACTTCACTTTAAGTTTCTTCCCCAGCAGAGTCGCCAGTTCTGTGATCGGTGGATCTGGAACTGACTGTTTAAAGCTGGTTCGCGAAATGTCGCGGAAGCAAGAGTCGCCACCGTCTTTTATTTTCTCCAAATGGAAAGGACAAAAGCACAGAAAAATTCCTTAAAGAGATTGCTCTCGGTTCGGGAGGTAGGTTATAGAAAGGGAAGGTGTTAGCACCCTTTCTATCCATGGTTATCCATGGGCTCTTAGGTACTTGCTCAATGTGTTTTTAAAAATGGTTTGTTTGCTTTTCAACTGTGGGTTTTAAAAAGTTTCTTTGAAAATTCCAGTTCGACTCTTGTATCGGTCCTCAAGAGTGTTTGAAAAATTGCTTTCGAAAGCTTTTTGAAAAGGTGTCGGTGTGAAAAGAGTTTTAATTTGTTTTTGAATAGAGCAAGTATCTAGAGTCGTCTACCTACCCTAAGGAATTCGTCTGTGTAAATGTCCTTTAAAGTAGTGCCATCCCACCATTGAGAGGTAGGTAGCACCACCGTTGGAGGTGTTCGGGTCAATTCGAGTTTAGGGACATGGTGATCACCAGAGCAATGGGAAGACACCTTAGAAGCTACCCTCATGCCAGGTTCCCGGATCATGAGGACTTACTAAGACATCCTCTACTCGACGATCACCTTTCGAAGGCAAGGCAACAGTGAGGCGTACCCTAGGGGTGGTGTGTGCGATTTGTGTGTCGTTTTCATTGATATTTGTCTTGTCATGTTAAAGTGATCTACGCTTGATTTTATTTGAGTCCATACATTCTTTCATGCTTTTGTTAACAGTTAATATTTACGGGAAAAGTAAATTCTAAACTATTACAAATGGCGCGGGTCCACATCGCCAAAATTAAACCGGACCCGATTTGACGGAAAGTAAATAAAGCAAAGAAATAAAAGTGCGAGAAATTTAAGTTACAACGCTTTGGGAGAGATACATAATGAATTAAGCGAAATAAAATAAATGTGCGAATTAAATAAATTACGAACATGGGCGTTGGACCCTTTTGCAAAATATTAAATTATATGAATTAATTAATTAGAATTACTGAGGAATTAAAATTAGAAATTAAAAAATAGAATGTTTTTGGTATTTTTAGTGTTTTTAAGATTTAATAGAAAAAAGAGAATTAATTATAACTAAAATAAAATGTCAAACCCTAATTCTAATTATTTTTTAGTTATTATGAAAAATATTGAATTTTTTAACTAATTTAAACCTAAGTTAATTTACATGCATTTTTAATTATGAAAATAAATAAAATAAATATTATTATTGTGAAAAAGAAATAAAAAAAGAATAAAAATTAACTAAACCTAATTCTACTTCTTTTGGATTTTTTTTATTATGAAAAGAATTAAAACCTATTTTAACCAAATAATTACATATTAATTTATTTATGAAAATATTAGAATAAAATAATTTATTACATTTTTTATCTTTTTCTGATTTTTTTGTATATTTTATAATTTGTAAAATATAATTAATTAAATTAAAACAATTGAATAAAATAAAATAACAATTCACAATAAAATAAAAATAAGTAAAAAAGAGGAAAGAAATTGCAAACCAGGGGGGGGGGTTCAGGCCCTATTGTGAGGTGTTGATCCAATAAATTGAGCCCAATAGCTTCAGAATTCGTTGACTTTCCAGGTATTATGTGGCACGTTGACTGAGGTTTTAGGATGTTCATCCCACCTATGCCCTTGATCTGAGCATGCTAGACGCGTGGACGCTTGGATGATGATGGAGCGTGGTGTACGTCAATGTTGTGCCTGCATAGGAATTAACGTGGAAAAATAATATTGGAATTATACAGACCTGGGACTCGAACCCAGGTCTTGGACATTGCAAGGGTGAACGTCTACCACTGAAGCACTTGAATCACTTTTAATACATAATGGTTAATAAATATTATAAAAGAAAAGAGAGTTAGTGGCCTCAACGCGCGCGAAATTTGAAACTAGCCAGTCACGTTTTGCCACGATGTCGTCGTCTCCATCATCCTGAAAAACAAACAACATAAGCAACGGTTTTTACACCGTTGCAGAAAAGGTCTTTTCAGAAAATAGCGATTAGCGTTAGGGCCATCATAAATTAGGCGCAATAGTTGGTTTATGATCGTTTGAACATTCTGAAGCCAACGGTGGTGGTCCTGAGGGTTAATTTTCCCTCTTTGCAAAAGCCCCAAAATTACAACCTGTAAACCCTAGAAATCGCGCATGGTAGAATCACATATGATGCATAATAATCCAATTAAATACAATGGTTAGCTTTAAAACTTTGTTATGAATATGAATCAAGTAATATATTTCACAAATAACGCATAGAATGGAATGTATGATTATGCAATTCGTTTGATACAGTTCTGGTTCCAGGTACCGATTCTTGGAGTTTTGATGGTGGTTTCTGATTGGAATGTGTTCAGGAGACCACAAGGAAGCTATTGAGACAAGAATGGAGGCTTGAATCGACCTCTAGAGTGCTTTTCAGTTTTGCTTTTTTTTGGAGAAAAATCAAGTTTCACAATGGCTTTTTGGGCGCAGCTTAGAGTGTCCAAGGATTAGGGTTCTCATTCTGATTATGTAGTGAGGCTATTAGGTTAAGAAAATTGAATCAAATCTCTTCCATTCAATGATTTTGCAAATTGATTTTCCAAGATCTTTACATATCTTTTTCACATGGTTTTTGTGCAAATTATGATCAATTCAAACCAAAACTTTCCACATTGGTATATGCACGAATTATAGAAGCCAAAATATGTATAAAAAGATTGGTTTTGTTAGGTTTTATATTTTCCACATATTTATATAATTTAAATGAATTAATATGAATAATAATTCAAATAAATAAATAAAAAATGAGAAAATACTTCCCTTTGGGCCAAGTGGTCGTGCATATGCTTGGAATGATGGATCATGGAAGAAAAATAGGCCCATTAGCAATTTTAGACCATTTGAATCAAAGTTGACTTTTCAAAATATCCAAAACTTTCCCAACTTCCACAAGGCATAACTTGCTCAATTTTTAATCTTTTCTCATGTTCTTGGACATTTTGGAAAGTTCTTTGAGTCTTCTAACCAATGCCTTTGGTCCCATGTCATTTTGATTTACCAATCACAAGTTATGGCCTTTGACTTAAAGTCCCTTTTTGTTGACTTTTGAAAATGACCTATAATGTTGAAATTGATAACTTTTTGTGAGAGCATTTCTTGGACTTGGAGTATGAAGATGAATTGTAGGAAATGTCTTTCTCTTCAAAATGAGCTTTGGATGGGATTTTTCTGATAATCCATGTGAAAGTTATGCCCTGGTCAATTTCAGTTGACTTTTTCAACTGTCCAAATATAGTAACTTTTGCATCTTGATGATTTTCTGAGCCAAATTTTGAGAATCATGATCAAGCATTGATCAAATGATGTTTGTGGCTTCAAAATGATATGTTGACCAAAAATTTGAACTTTTGACTGCCAAATGACCATTTTGCCCCTACAGTTGACTGTAGTGCAATTTAGGGTTTTGACTGTGCAATTTTGAGCTGAATGCCTTGAAACTTGATATGAGGATACTTTACCCTCTTTGTAAGCATATGAGACTTGATTGGGCCTTTGAAAACTTCCTTTTCTTGATCAGAACCCAAACCCTAGTTTTGACTGTATAGGAGGCTCTTTGACTGTGCAACCTTTGAGGAATTTTATGACTTGGCTTGGCAATTTCTTGGAGAATATGGGAGGGCAAATTTTGGGGTGCAACACTTAGCAAGTTGCTCCATGGTTTCATGAGTTTATTTCCATGCCCTAGTCAATAAAGCTTGAGAAGTCCAAACCTCACCATTGAAGTTGTTTTGGAAGGAATGGCATGGCAAGGTTATTATGGTTCACTACATTTCCAAGTTATCAAGATTGATTCAAAAGTACAAGGGGTTGATTGAAGAAGTTGTCATGCTTGGACAAGGCCTTGTTCCCATTGGTCATAAGTGCATACTTCTCTAAATTCTAAAGATATGGAAGTGGTTTTAGTGGCTATGAATTCTCATTTTCATCCTCAATAACTTCTATTTACAAATCAAGAGTGTTGGTACAAGAAGGTGATTCAAAATTGTCAAGGTTCCTCAAAGCATTTTCTTGATCAATGAAGTAGGGTTTTGAACTTTAAATTATATCTTTCTCATCTTTTGGTATTTTTGAGTTATTCCAAAGATATCCTTTTATTCAAAGGTTTATTAACAAATCACTTCAAAAGTTTCAAGGAGTTTTCATGTGGAAGAAACTTGATGATGAAGAAAGATTACAAGTCCTCCGGATGAACCCCCAATTTCTCATGTGTGACTTCAATTGATCATAACTTGGTCAATTTTTATCTCCTTGATCCCACTCATTTTACATAATGATCTTGAGGATGTGAACTTTATTCCTTATTTTATATGCAAAGTGAGAAAATGGATGGAAGATGCCCTAAGGATACAAAAGATTATAGGTCATTTCATGATTTTTTTCCAACTTCAACAATTCATAACTCTCTCAATTTTTGGATATTTTGAATGGTTCGAGTTTCAAAGTGTCATTTAAGAGGTCTATTTCATACCATATTTTTTGGTCAAGAGCAAATTCCAAGTGGAAGGCCATGTTTGGATGCAAAACATTATAGGTCACTTTTGAAGAAAAATTTGGAATATTTCTATGGAAAGTCAACCCTTTTCTCCAACTTTGACTCAATGCAACTTTCAACTCAAATATCCATTTGATTTAATTCTTTTTCCATTGCAAAACTTGTAACATCATCTTTATAAAGCATCAAGAATCATTCCCTAAGACCCCTTAAGCTGAGAATGCCATTGATTTGAACTTGGTAACTTGAAACTGAAGTTTATTCAAAAGTCAGAATTTGAAATCATTGATTTAGCTTCTAAACACTTTGTTTCTCCGTGTTGTCGCATCTAAACATGTTTAGTGAACTTACAGAAGTGATTAGCACAGCAAAACGCGTGTTTTGGATGAGTTTTGGTCAAATTAGAAGTCACACTTTTATTGTTTGCAACTTCACACGATTTCCCTCCAAACTTCATCATTTCACACGCTTGAACATCCCATTTGATTCCCTATAAATAGAGGGTCATCCTCCATTCAATTTCCCAAGCTTAGATAGCCAGAATCACCCTGCCAAACTTGCTTCACAACCCAGAATTCAGCAACTTCGAAATCTATTCTCAAGCCTTTTTCAATCCATTTTTACTCTCAATTCACCTTCCTTGCTCCATAGTAGTCCAGTTTCAGAGCTCTGCAACTCAACTTCAATAGGTAGATTCCTTCATCAATTCTTCAAAACTCTGATATCATTGTGTTGCTCTCATTGCCCTGGTTCTAGTCGCAACACTTACATTTCACTTGAAGCACGTTTTGACCATGAATTTTCAAATCCCTTTTCAAAACTTTCTTTCCAAATTACTTGAGCTACAGTTTATATAAATTTGGCGCGAGGGTGTGGTTGTCTTCGTCTTGAAGAGACGAAGCGAATGGCATAGGTCTGAGCTTCTGATTTTACAGTTTGAGAGACCTGCAATTCGTGATGGCTGGAGGTTGAAGATGACTAACGTGTCATCTTCTGACCAACGAAGGTGTGCCATTTGTTATTTTCAAATTCTGATTTTATTAATGATTTTGTACACTATTCATTAAAGACCATAATATGCACAGCACGCCAGATCCCTTGGATTTGATTACTAACGCGTTTTGACTTTCATCCAATGGTCCACATCTTTTACTTTTATTTTCTTTTTCTAATTTTTATATTTTAATTGTTTTAAACTTCAAAAAATCATAGAAAATTCATTTTTAGCCCAAAAAATCTGAAAAAATTATGAAAATTATTTTTGATTATCCTCTTTCTGATTTTAAATTTTTCATAATTTAATTTTGTGTTTTGGTATTTTTTATGAATTTTACACTTATTTGATTTGTTTAAAATGTTTAAAAATACTTTTACACATTTTTAAATTCTGAAAAAATTATAGAATGATCCAATGATATTGTGACAAATATTGTGACCTTATTTTATTTTTGTTTTTGACTTTACTATTTTTTACTATTTTTGTTTATTTTACCCATTTATTTTAATTTTTAAAAATAGTTTCTGACTTTTAAAAGTTACCAAAATTTTTTAAAAATTACTTGGCCTCTTTTCTGATTTTCCTATGGTCTTATTTTTCATTTCTTGATTAATTTGAATATAATTGATATTTTCCTCATTATTTTCCTTTTTTACGTTTTTAAACCCTTTAATGTATATATTAATTATATTATTATTTTGTGATTATTTTCTGGCTGTCTTGGGTTGAATTGTTGATCATGGCTTTATTAACATCATTGGATCCATGGTGTTGAGTTTAACTCCACAAAAAATGGATGAATGATTTTAATAATAGTTTGATTAAATATTAATCCAAATGTGGTTTATCTTTTTACCCTAAATCCCCTTCATCTCATCCCCTTCTCATTGCACTAAATGTTGTTGGAGCATGATCTCTATATCATGTCTCAAAACAAATGGTGCATAAATTGCTATTTACCGGCCTCAAAATAGGTGCGACTTCTATATAAGTCCACTTACAATTGCTTAACATAGCATTAAATTTTGTCCCGATTCGAATAAATGATCATTCGTGGCCCAAACTTATGATTGCAAGCCCAAGTATGTTAATTTGATCACTTTGATCCAATAACCTTGAGATTCATTGTGTGGAGGCTTTGGTTCTACCAATCCTCTAATGGATCTACAACACTTTTGGTCAACGCGCATCACTTAAACATCGTTGATCATTAAATGATACTGATGAGAATTCCAAATGGATGATATACTTGACAAAAAGCAAATGCAACTTGTTGTGTGGAGGATTTGGTTTTACCAATCCTCTAATGAGTTCCAAATGCAAGTTTTAATATGGTCATCCAACTAACCACTAATTATTGACTTGTTTATTTTATGCCTTTACTCTTTTATGCTTTATGTACTATTTATTTTCTAGCATCTTTCATTTCATGTCATTTTCATCTTTGCTCATTTGAGCATTTATTTTTCTTGTCTTTTTTTTTACTTTTCTCACTTGAGCTTTTCTTTTTCTTTTCTAAGATACTTAATAATCAACATAAACCCTAAAAAACTCTTAATGGTACTTGGACTATTTGGTTACTATCCTTGGCATTATGGAGCAGTGGACTTTTTCTTGGACTTAGGATTAGAAACCTTGGCCTATCTTGGAGAACTTGTGATCTTATCTGGTTATTTTGTCTGGAGCTCTTGGGGTTTACCTCAAGACATTGAGTTGCTTGTTTGTTTTTGTGTGCAGGTTTTTGTGATTACATCCTTTGTTTGTAATCTGGAATTCACCTGTATACAGCCGTTACTCTGCCCAATTTTTGTGAAGACTTAATACATTTGAAGAGGTCTAGCATCTTTGCTTGCTTGGTTTCAATCCAAATAATGAGAATTCTATCTTGGCTCATGATGTCAAGTTTTAGCTTATTGTTAGTTTGATGGTTCTTATCCTTAGTTTTTACCTTATGCTTTAGGATAGTCTCTTCTTCTCCTCCCATCTTCTTTAATTTCAAAAATCATCTCCCTCCTTTTGAAACTCTTCTTATTTTAAAACTTAAACCACTTTCATAATAAACTAGGACTTAGGTCCATGCATTTTAAAAATATTTTCATAAATAAACTTCAATCAATTTAATAATACCTTGACATTTTTATGAGAAGACTAAAAGTCAATTAATCTCATTTCAAACCATTTTGCCACTTTGGCTTTTATCTTTAAACTTTTCTCAAAAGATTAGACTCTTGTCAATCCTTGTAGTGATGCAAACAACTATACTTCTACAATATGTAGTGAAGTAAGATATTTTCCACTTGGGTGTTGAGTGAGGAATTGTTGATTTTAAAATCCAAGCCATATCCTCCACTTAGAGATTATGCAAATTCTCCTTTCTCATGATTATGGGTAGTAAGTATGTTTTCCACACGGGCAATGACGATGATGTCTTGTCTCTTAAAATCAACCAACACACTTTTATTTCAAATTTTAAAAGAGGAACTACGTGTACCCTGATCCCCTATTGCACGAAAGGTGGTACGTAGGCACTGAAGGTTCGTAACCGCAGCGGGTGCAAAAATCATAAAAAATATATTTCTTTTCTCACCTCCACCATACATTTTATATACAACCCATCTTTATAGCCAAAATATACAGATTTTACAAAGAGGTTCATGCGGATTACCGTAGATGTTTAGGGTGCTAATATCTTCCCTTTGCATAACCAACCCCCTTACCTTGAATCTTTCCCCTTTTTTTGGGTTATTCGCTCTTTTCCCATTCCTTTGAAAATAATAAAGCGCGGTGGCGATTTTTTATTTTTGATTTGTATAAAGTCTAGTCAATCCAATGGCTTAGTCTTGAATATTTCTACCGCTACAGAAAAATGACGAATTCACTAGGGAAAGATTGACCTCTTGCTGGTCCATCCCTAAGTGGGTTAATCCTATCTTTATTTATATCTATATATGTGCTATTGTTGTTTATGTTTTATATTTTGTATATGTGTTTGTCTGGATTTTCCTGGTTTTCAGGATGCTTGGTGATTACTCATAAGTCTTATACCCGGACTTAGGCAAACTTTAAGATAAGACGGGAGATATAGTCATGTTAACTTTGAGGGAGTAATCCCAAAAAAGGAGGCATGTATCCCCCACTCAGTGGACGCCCATTTGACTGTAGTGTTGTTTACCGAGTAATCGGGAAGACGGACTTCTTTCGACCTGGGAGCCAGTTGAAACTAAGGACCGTAGAATATCAAACCCATCTTGGCCTTTTAGGTGTTTTGCGGAAGCTATGATGGAGCAATCCGGAAATAGTTGTCACACGATATTATGCTCGGACGAGTATTTCTTGAGAATATTACTAATTACCGAGTTAATCGGGAAGTTGGTAATATCCGAAGGAAGGATGTAGACTCTGGGAACCTCTAGAACCTTGTTCGGCAGGTGATAACTTTTTAGACCAACACCTTATGTGTAGTACCTTCGACCTCATGCTCGTGACGTTGAACCTATGAACCCTATATGTGTGATCTTGTGTGTGATTGTTGCATCATGCATACATGCACTCATAAGCATCTTTTGAAGAAAACAATATTTCAAGGGATTTAAAGGTTGACTATTTGTGAATATCTCAGGTACTTTTAACCATGGATTCTGGAAAGAGAAAGACCGGGAAATACAGTTTCAAGGATCCCAAGATAGATGAGTTGGTCAGTCTAATTCCAGAGATTGAGTGTCCTGCAGACTTTCGGAAGAAGTATGGATCCATTATTCCTCTCATGAAGCTGAAGATGAAGGAGGGTATTCTCTCGACCTTGGTCCAGTTCTATGATCCGGTGTATCACTACTTTACTTTTCCCGATTATCAGTTGATGCCTACACTGGAGGAGTATTCTTATCTATTGGATTTACTCGTTACCGATCATGTTCCTTTTACTGGTTTGGAGGGTGAGCCAAAACCACATGAGATTGCTGCTTTGATTCATCTGGGGAAGTCTGAGGTAGAAGCCCATAGACTACCAAAGGAGGGATTAGAAGATTACCAGCTCAGTTCTTATTGGAGAAAGCTCGTTACTTTTCCAGAATGAAGAGTACGGTTGCTTTTGAGGCTATCTTTGCTCTGCTTGCTTATGGATTGTTCTTATTTCCTAATGTGGACAAGTTTTTCGACATTAACACTATCAAGATTTTCATGATTGGAAACCCAGTTCCTACACTGTTGGGTGATGCTTATTACTCTGTTCATCTTCGGAGCTCCTATCATGGGGGAATGATTATCTGTTGCACGCCTTTATTGTACCAATGGTTCATCTCTCATTTGCCTCAATCTGATGCTTTTTGGGATGTCAAGAAGGAACCCTGTTGGGCTCCTAAGATCATGGCACTTACTCACTCAGATATTGATTGGTATCATCGAGCTTATCGGGATATAGAGATTATTGACAGTTGTGGCAGTTTCCCCAATGTACCTCTTCTTGGTACAAAGGGAGGAATTAATTATAACCTTGTTCTTGCTCGGCGACAACTTGGTTATCTGATGAGGGATAAACCGAATAATATTCATTTGAGTAGTTTCTTTCTGAAGGAAGGAGAAGACCACATGGAAGCTAGGGAACAGATTGCGAAGGCCTGGCATCACATTCATAAGAAGAGTAGGAAGGATTTGGGACCTAGAGGTGCTGTTTCTTTGGAGCCATATCTTCAGTGGGTCTGATCGAGAGCCATTCAGTTGAAGATGTCGTATACTCGGGAGACACCCATGCATGATTTATTTGTGAAGACTACTCCTCCCTTATTAGATGATCTAGAGGAGCCGCAGCTTGCTTTGGTTAGGATGCAACAGGAAAGGGATGCTTTAAGAATAAGTTCCAGACTTTTGGGAGTTCCTATAAAGCAGACTTGAAGGAGAAAGACGAGTTGATCGAGATCCTTGAGAGTCGAGCAGTGGAGTCTATAGAGAGGCAAGGGGATTTATTTTCTCCTAAGCCTCAAACAGGTGCTGATTACTCACTTCCTGCTTCAGATGATTGGAAGGAAGTTGCCGTCAGACATATGGAAGAAAACCAGAGGTTGAGGGCTCAGATTACCAGGCTCACAGGGAAGCGCCAACGTACAAATTGATCTCTATCAGTTATTTTTCTCAGGATTTTTAGATTGTATTTTCATCTTGTACTTGGGATCATTGAAACTTGTAATCCATTTTTTTGCAATATTAAATGAATAAAGTAAAAATAATCATATGCATTGCACATCATGCATCATATTACACATATTTCTTGCATTTATTATGCATATCCAGGTGCCTTACCCAGCTTTTTCCTTCGTTCAGCAAACTGACTCATCACTATAACACTCTGGCTAATTTCAAAAACAAGATGGATAATTTGGAACAGGAGAATCGCATGCTACGCGAAGAAGTTTCTGCTTTGAAGGTTGGCTTGGCCAATTTAACTACTCTGATGGAAGCTCTGGTGGTTGCTCAGAATCAGCCACCGAGTGTTTAACCTCAACCAATAAGGGCGAATGCTGAAGTTCCTATTGTTCCTGTATCTGCTACTCCGACTGTTGTTCAAAACCGTATTCCCCAGGGTTATCCGTTGGGAATGCCATAGAATTTTGCACCTGAAGGTTTCAATTTGGGCCCCCAAGATGCTCCAGTGGTTCAAAAGGTTGTTACTCCAGTACCTCCTGTGGTGCATATTGTTCCTGCTGCACCTCCTTCGGTGAATTTGGTTCCGTTTGTTAATGAAGATGTGTGTCATCCTTTCCCTCCGCCGAGTGAAGACTTGGGTCTTTATGACAGAATAAATGATTTCCAAGAGCAGTTTGATAGAATGCAAAGAGAGATGAAGGCTCTTAGGGGAAAAGAGCTATTTGGGCAGAATGTGAATGAGTTGCGTTTGGTCCTGAATGTTAAAGTTCCTGCTAAGTTCAAGGTCCCGGAGTTTGAGAAGTACAAGGGCAACACTTGCCCTCGTGCTCACTTGGTGATGTGCGTGAGGAGAATGTCTACCCACACTGATGATCAGCATCTGCTGATTCACTTTTTCCAGGATAGTCTGACCGGTGCCGCGTTGAAATGGTATATGAGTTTAGACAGCGCCAACATCCATACTTTTAATGATTTGGGAGAAGCATTCATTAAACAATACAAGTACAATGTGGACATGGCCCCCGACCGTGACCAGCTTAGGGCCATGGTTCAGAAAGACAGAGAATCGTTCAAAGAGTATGCGTAGAGATGGCGCGAAGTAGCTGCACAAGTGATTCCTCCCATGGAAGAGAAGGAAATGACTAAAAATTTTCTGAAGACGCTAGGCGCTTTCTACTACGAAAGAATGGTAGCAAGTGCCCCAAGTGATTTTACAAAGATGGTAGGAATGGGCGTCCTCCTAGAAGAGGCTGTAAGAGAAAGCCGTTTGACGAAGGGTGAAGTATTCAGAGGTGTGAAAAAGCCAGCTTATGGGTTTACAAAGAAGAAAGAGGGGGATACAGATATTGTCATACAAGATAGGAGAGTGAATGTTCCTAGAAGGAATTATCAGCGTCACCAGCAATTGCCTCAGTTACTCCTGTTATGAATGTCGCTCTGACTACCGTTGCTTATGAAAGATGGTCCCGGCAGGGGAACCAAGGGAATAATCAGAGAAGGGAGAACTATGACCCTATCCCCATGAGCTATGCAGAGCTACTACCAGCATTGATTCAGAAGAAGTTGGTCCAGACACGACCACCTCCAGTTGTACCATCACCATTGCCTTGGTATTACAAAGCAGACAATACGTGTGCCTTTCATCAGGGAGCACCAGGGCATAGTATTGAAAATTGTTATCCTTTGAGGACTGAAGTGCAAAGGTTGGTGAACGCTGGAATTCTATCTTTCAAAGACATGGGACCTAATGTGAAAGACAATCCTTTACCCAAGCACGGGGGAGTGAGTGCTGTGAATATGGTGGCCGGTTTTCCAGGTGACTTCCGGATTTTTGACATTAATCTGGTTAGAGGAGATTTGGTGAAGATGCACGCAGACCTCTGTGAATTCTGTTATTATATGCATGACCACGCCGGTTGTGCTATTTGTAGTATAAACATACAGGGTTGCGAGTAGATAAAGGTTGATTTACAGGAGATGATGGATGAAGGTTTAATCCATATAATCAGGCCTAGGGCAGAATATGAAGAGGAAGTGAATATGGTATCTGGATGTCCGGGTGAATTCCGAATTTTTAATGTGGAGCATTTGAATGAGGATCTCGTGCAGTTGCATGCTACCTTCTGCCGTATTGCTGGTCAGGTAGAACACCAATATGGATCTTGCATAGTTTGTTGTCGAGACTCCCGAGGATGTTCTATTGTGAGAGAGGGTGTTCAATTGTTGTTAGACAATGGAACTATCAAGATCACAGGTCAGAGAGATGATTATCATGAGATTGATATGGTTGAAGTTTGTTTGATGGAAGAAGAGTCAGAAGAAGAGTATGCCTCCGTGGATGAGGCTGCTGTTGGAACCCAGTTCTAAGCCCTATCCATTAATAACATAAGGAGGAATGAGAATTTTGTGGTTTCCCTGAAGGACGCGCAGCAGGTTGTGCGCAATTGTCATAGTGCAGTCTGGGGACGACTTGTGGATCCACTCGTGAACAAAAACAGAGCTGGTTTGGGTTTCTCTTCGAAGAATGGCAAAGGCGAAAGTTTGAAGTCAAAGTCTTCTGTGAACAGTTATCATGATGTTTTCCGCAGTGGAGGCTACCTCCATCCAATTGGTTTTGGAATTAATGTTGTTGAAGAGGATAAAGCAGAGCAGGAAGTACTGAATTATGTGACACATGAAGTCCGAGTTCAGAACTGGGTCACCATTGATGTTCCTTCTTGCATACATGTTTCAAAGTAATTTGTTTTGTTAATCTGTTTCTTTCTTTTGAAAAGCTTTCACTCTGCCCAAGGTGGAAGTATTAATGTTGTAGGGCTTATCTGTTTGCTATAACTGTTAAGATCATTAATAGAAGTTGTCTTTGCTTCCAAATTATGTCTTTTATTTTCTGCTTTTTCCTGGGAAATGGTAAAAAAAACCTTTCGAAATAAATAATAACTGAAAATTAATTTGCATGATCACTTGTTATATGTGTCAGTTTCTAAAAGCAATCATAAATCATATGTGCAGACTAATTTAAAAACTCGTTGAATACAATGACCCTGCACCCTCTCCCAACTTTGATTGTCCTGTGTTTGGGGTTGAAGAAGAAGATTATGATAAGATTCCAGAAGAGGTCTCACGGTTGCTAGAGCACGAGGAAAATACCATTCATCCATATAAAGAGCCTTTGGAAGTGGTTAACTTGGGTTAAGAAGAAGATCCAAAGGAAGTCAAGATTGAAGCATCGTTACATCCTAATGTAAAGAACGGGTTGATTGAGCTATTTAAAGAGTATGTGGATATTTTTGCTTGGTCTTATCAAGATATGCCTGGTCTAGATACAGACATTGTCGAGCATCGTTTACCGTTGAAGCCAGAGTGTCTTCCAATTAAACAAAAGTTGAGAAGAACCCACCCGGATATGGTGGTAAAGATCAAAGAGGAGGTCCTAAAGCAGATTAATGTTGGTTTTATTGTGACATTAGTGTATCCTCAATGGATTTCCAATATTGTCCCAGTACCGAAAAAAGACGGAAAAGTTCGCATGTGCGTAGATTACAGAGATCTCAATAAAGCTAGTCCAAAAGATGATTTTCCATTGCCTCACATTAACATGTTAGTGGATAGCACGGAAAAATTCAAAGTATTCTCGTTCATGGATGGATTTTCTGGGTATAATCAAATAAGAATGGCTCCAGAGGAAATGGAAAAAACAACGTTTATCACACCCCGGGGAACATTTTGTTACAGAGTGATGCCCTTCGGGTTGAAGAACGCTGGCGCAACGTACCAGAGGGCTATGACAACCCTATTCCATGATCTGATGCACAAAGAAATCGAAGTATATGCTGATGATATGATTTCCAAATCCCAGACTGAAGAAGGGCATGTAGAAGATTTGTTGAAGTTGTTTCAGCGTTTGAGGAAATATCGTCTCCGCTTGAATCCAAATAAATGCACCTTCGGAGTTAGATCGGGGAAATTATTGGGTTTTATTGTTAGCCAGAAAGGAATTGAAGTTGAACCTGACAAAGTCAAAGCAATTCAAGAAATGCCAGCACAAAGAACTAAAAAACAAGTCATGGGTTTCCTCGGGCGTTTGAATTATATCTCCAGGTTTATTTCCCACATGACTGCAACGTGTGAATCAATCTTTAAGTTGTTAAAGAAAGATCAAGGTTGTGTATGGACGGATGAATACCAAAGGGCATTTGAAAGTATTAAAGAGTATCTACTTGAACCTCCTATCTTGCTCCCTCCCGTAGAAGGAAGACCATTGATTATGTATCTAACAGTGTTAGATAAATCCATGGGTTGTATTCTGGGACAACAGGATGAAACAGGAAAGAAAGAGTTCTCCATTTATCATCTCAGCAACAAGTTCATTGATTGTGAGTCACGGTATTCTATGCTAGAAAAGACATGTTGTGCTTTGGCCTGGGCGGCAAAGCGTTTGCCGCAGTATATGTTGAATCATACCACTTGGTTGATCTCCAAAATGGATCCAATCAAGTATATTTATGAGAAGCCTACTCTTACTGGGAGAATTTCCTGCTGGCAGATGTTGTTATCTGAATATGATATCGAGTATCGCACTCAAAAGGCTATTAAAAGTAGTGTGTTGGCAGATTACCTTGCTCATCAGCTGATGGAAGATCATCAGTCTGCAGAATATGAATTCCCCGATGAGGATGTGATGTTCCTGAAAGTGAAAGATTGTGATGAACCATTGCCTGAGGAGGGCCCCGGCCCTGAATCTCATTGGAGTATGATATTTGATGGAGCTGTGAATGTTTATGGTAAAGGAATTGGTGTTGTGATTGTCACTCCTCATGGATCGCACATTACTTTTACTACAAGTTTAACATTTGATTGCACTAATAATATGGCAGAATATGAAGCTTGCATCATGGGTCTTGAGGAAGCTATTGATCTTAGAATCAAGATTCTGGATGTGTATGGTGATTCAGCCTTGGTAATAAATCAGATTAAAGGAGAATGGGACACTCGTCACCCTGGCTTAATCCCTTATAAAGATTATGCTAGAAGATTACTACCCTTTTTCAATAATGTTGAATTCCATCACATTCCTAGAGATGAAAATCAAATGGCGGATGCTCTGGAAACTCTGGCTTCCATGTACCAAGTAAATACTTGGAATGATATACCCCGAATTACAATTCGACGACTAGATAGGCCCGCTCATGTGTTTGCAACAAAGGAGGTAGCAGATGAAAAACCTTGACATCAAGCATTTTCTTCAGACTCGGGAATACCCGATTGATCCTTCAAAGAAAGATAGAAAGACACTGAGAAGATTGGCTGGCAATTTCTTCCTCAATGAAAATGTGTTGTATAAAAGAAATTATGACATGGTACTGCTCAAATGCGTGGATAGACACGAAGAGGACATGTTGATGCATGAGATCCATGAAGGTTCATTTGGAACTCACACTAATGGACATTCGATGGCTAAAAAGATGCTAAGGGCAGGTTATTATTGGTTGACAATGGAATCTGATTGTTACAAATTTGCAAAGAAGTGCCATAAATGCCAGATTTATGCAGATAAGATCCATGTGCCTCCGACACTTCTCAATGTGATATCCTCCCCATAACCTTTCTCTATGTGGGGTATTGACATGATCAGGATGATAGAACCCAAAGCTTCTAATGGACACTGTTTCATCTTGGTAGCAATTGACTACTTTACCAAATGGGTAGAGGCTGCTTCTTATGCCAATGTCACCAAACAGGTGGTTGTGCGTTTCATAAAAAATAACCTTATATGCCGGTATGGTGTGCCGAGCAGAATCATCACTGACAATGGCTCGAATTTGAAAAACAGAATGATGACAGAACTGTCTGAAGAATTCAAGATTGTCCATCATAATTTATCTCCGTACAGGCCAAAGATGAATGGGGCTGTTGAAGCTGCTAATAGGAATATCAAGAGAATTATCCAGAAAATGGTTGTCACCTATAAGGATTGGCATGAAATGCTCCCTTTTTCTCTGCATGGATATCAAACATTTTTTCGCACTTCAACAGGAGCAACCCCGTTCTCCCTAGTGTATGGAATGGAAGTTGTACTCCCTGTCAAGGTAGATATTCCTTCGTTGCGTGTCATAATGGAAGCCAAGTTGATAGAGGCTGAATGGGTCCAGAACAGGTTTGACCAATTGAATTTGATTGAAGAGAAGAGGATGACAGCTTTATGTCATGGGCAGTTATATCAGAAAAGAATGAAGAAAGCATTTGATAAAAAGGTCAAACCTCGTGAATTCAGAGAAGGTGACCTCGTGCTCAGGAAGATCATGTCTTTCAACATTGATTCTAGGGGCAAGTGGACTCCCAATTTTGAAGCCCCGTATGTTGTCAAGAAAGCCTTCTCTGGTGGTTCATTAATTCTTGAAATTATGGATGGCGAGGAGTTCCCACGTCCCATGAATGCTGACACAGTCAAGAAATACTTCGCCTAAAGAAATAAAAGAACAACTCACTAAGTTGAAAACTCGAAAGGGCGGCTTTGGCAAAAAAGAGCATCTCGGTAGGCCGAAAACCCGAAAGGGCGTTCTAGGCAAAAATTAGAGACATAAACAGAATAAATTTCTCGCTAAGTTGAAAACCCGCAAGGGAAGCTTAGGCAAAAGTTAGGGATTTTTCTTGGCAAGTAACTACGTCAGACAAGACTTGATCGTTGAAGCAACAATCTTCTCGGATCCTCACCATACTTCAACAAAAGGCTGTTGCTCAAGATATCAAAAGTTGTTAGGGGGGATAGTGGTCATTGTATCTCAATGTATCTTTTCCATTATGTATTACCATTTCCCAAACTTTGTAATCATCCATGGAGTCTCACCATTCGCAGACTATCATTCTATTAATGAAATTCGAGCTTTTACCCAATTCTTTGTGTTCTTATTTTTATTTAGCTTGCAAAGACATCATTTATTACTGATAATAATTGTTAAAGCAAAAAGATTAAAAAAAAAGAAGCAAAATTAACTTTTAAAAAAAAAAGAAGAGATCTTTACAATTAAATTTACTTTGGGATTTGTGATGAAACAATGACAATAAGAATGGTGATCCCAAGAATGAACAAACTTCGGTTGTTTAAAGAAAATTTACTCCCTTCATGAAGGTTTTCTCAGGACATTTTGCTGGTGTGCGCAATCTTTGTGTGTTTCTCAGATAGTTAAAGACGATATCAGTGGGTACAAGGTATAGTATTGGGTTTGTGATCCCATTATCCCCAGTCAAGTCTTGGTTCACTTTTGATTTTGGGTTTGCATGGTCAGAAGCCTCCGTCCCAGATTCCCCAGCAAGTCTTCCCTCATATAATGAAAGGTTTTATTCCCTTTGTATGCTAAAATGTCGCTCTTTTTGCAGTATTGACATTAATGTTGACTTCTTGATTTCCTGGGAAGATTATCCCAGGGCATCTCTTATTGGAATGAGTGTTCGTGTTGAAAATTTTCAATCCGCAGTTTTCTCTAGGGAGGTGGGCTCGAAGTCCCCAGTGAGGTTTGGTTGTTTTGGCGTCAGTCTGCTTTATTTGAGGCTGGCCTTGCAATCTCCAGTAGGCATGTTGCTTTTGGAAAACTATTTTCTCCGATGAAACTGGAAGAAGGATGTTCTATCCTGGTATTTGTTTGATTTTGCTACATCCGGATTATGTTTCTTCTCAGTAAAGTTAAGGCAGGTAATGGGTTTATTTTCTGCAAATGCTTTTACCTTTCTTGGATTGATCTTTCCGGTTGAAGTTTAGCCCAATGTTGTTAGTACCTGAGGCAGTTTTGTTTATTTGTACTGATTATGTATCCTTTTACCAGCATATGCACGATATCACTCATACATTCATACATACATCATGCATGACTAAAAACCATCGTTCATTAACATTGTGTTCTGACCTTCCTGCAACACTCTTTGCTTAGTTGAATTTGGGTTTCCCTCTTGAGTTTATTTATCAAAGGATGTATCTCCATTGGCCGTCTTGCTCCAGTGAATTTCTGAATTGGATTTATGGTTGCATGACAATATCATTTATTTTGGATTTCTGAGAACTTGGAGTTTTGGTTTGTGCATTTATTTTGCACGAGAAGACTTTATCTCCTCAACAGGAATATCGTGGCATTTCCCCGGGAAGTCATATTGATATCCCCATAAATTCATTTCTCTTTGCAATTCCCCTTGATAATGAGTGGAAGTCTCTTTATTTGAGAAAGCTTACATATTACCCTTTCCAGGCAGAGTGCCTTGGTTAAAGAAGAAGTTGAGACCCGTTCTAGGCAAAACACCAGAATCTTGGGGAAACTTGATATATTTTCTCTTTCTACCTTCAGTGAATGTTGGTGGTACATCGGCAGTGAACGTCAGTGTTTGTTATCTTTTTGCTATCTTAAGTGAACATTGATAGTTCATCGTCAGTGAACGGCGGTGGTATGATATATTTTCTCTTTCTACCTTCAGTGAATGTTGGTAGTACATTGGCAGTGAACGTCGGTGTTTGTTATCTTTTTTCTATCTTCAGTGAACATTGATAGTTCATCGTCAGTGAACGGCGATGGTATGAGATGTTTTATCTTTCTACCTTCAATGAACGTTGGTAGACATCGGCAGTGAACGTCGATGCTTATTATCCTCCTCTCTGATTCTGTTCTTGTGGTTCACCAGTGATTTATTTTCCTGGTAGGGTTGCACCTTTATTTCTTCATTTTTGTTGCATCCCCAATGTTACTTTGCGTCTCTTTGGTTTTGTTCATATGCATTCATATGCATAAGCATTCGCATGGCATCTTAGGGCCAAAAATAGGGTTTGTTTTGTATTTAAGTATCTTCGATCACGTCGACATGAAGATTCTTAACCTTCGTATCTACGGATAGAAGAAACTTAAATAAGGGCAGTTGTTGTAGCCTAATTTTTTCCCCTAGGATTCCTTCATCATACCATATTATTTCAATCACAACAAGATCACATTAGGGCTTTTGGTTCTTCTACCTATCTTTAGCTTTGCTCTATGAGGAGTTACCAAGCACCTTAACTTGTTTTCTTTTGTGATCATGGATATTTTGCGTTAATTTTCTCTCTAATTAACAAAATGCAATATTGGTTTGTCTTACTTGTTAATAATGTAGGTAAAGGCAATGAGGTTTAGCAAGTTGCATCATGGGTCGTGAGTTTATTTCCATGCCCTAGTCAATATAGTTTGAGAAATTCAGGCCTCACCATTGAAGTTGTTTTGGAAGAATTGGTATGGAAGTGGCTTTGGTGGCCATGAGTCCTCATCATCACCCTCAACAATTTCTATTCACAAAGGAAGAATATTGGCACAAAAAGTTTGTTCAAACTTGGCAAAGTTCCTTAAAGCATTCTCTTGATCTAGAGGCTAGGGTTTTGGACTTCAAAGGGGCATATCATGCTCATCTTTTGGTATTTTTGAGTAATTCCAAAAGAATTCTTCTCTTCAAAATGTTACCAAGAAATCACTTCAAAAGTTCCAAGGAGTTTTCATGTGGAAGGAACTTGGTGAAGAAGAAAGATTACAAGTCACCCAGATGAATCCCCAATTTTCCATAGGTGACTTCAAATGGTCATAACTTAGTCAATGTTTATCACCTTGAGCCCATTCCTTTTTCATGATGATCCTAAGGATGTGTACTTCATGCCTTCTTTTATGTGCAAACTGAGAAAATGGATGGGAGTTTCCTTAAGAATGCAAAAGATTATAGGTCATTTCATGATTTTTGGCCAACTTCAACAAGTCATAACTTTCTCAATTTTTGGAAATTTTGAGTGGTTCAAATTGCAAAATGTCATTCAATAGATCTAATTTATTCCATCTTTTTTGATCAAGAGCAAATTCTAAGTGTAAGGCCATCTTTGGATGCAAAGGATTATAGGTCATTTTTAAAGAAGAATTTGAAATATTTCTAAGTATGGAAAGTCAACCATTTTTCTTCAACTTTGACTCCGTGTAACTTTCAGCTAAAGCATCCATTTGATTCCATTCCTTTTCCATTGCAAATCTTGTAATCTCATCTTTCCAAATCATCAAGAAATTTTCCCTAATACCCCTTGAGGTGGAAATGCCATTGGTTTGAACTTGGTAACTTGGAACTGAAGTTTCTCCATAAGTCAGAGTTTGAAATTCATGTTTTAGCCTCTAAACATCAAATTAGCACACGATTTTGATCTAAACATGTTTAACCAAGTTGCCAAAGTGGATTAGAGCCTTGAAACGCAAGGATTGGATGAGTTTTGATGTAAATCAGATCACACTTTGCTTGTGCATCAGGTTCACACGATTTCCCTCCAAACTTCATCATTTCACACGCTTGAACATTCCATTTGATTCCCTATAAATAGAGGGTCATTGCCCATTCAATTTCCCAAGCTTAGATAGCCAGAATCACCCTACCAAACATTCTTCACAACCCAGAATTCAGCAACTTTGAAATCTATTCTCAAGCCTTTTTCAATCCATTTTTTCTCTCAATTCACCTTCCTTGATCTTCCCTGAAGCTAACCATATAATTACATTCAAGAATTGTGCCCTATATTTCTCCATAGAAGTCCAGTTTCAGAGCTCTGCAACTCAACTTCAATAGGTAGATTCCTTCATCAATTCTTTAAAACTCTTATATCATTGTGTTGCTCTCATTGTCTTGGTTCTAGTCTCAACACTTACATTTAACTGGAAGCACATTTTGACCATGGATTTTCAAATCCCTTTTCAAAACTTTCTTTCCAAATTGCTTGAGCTACAATTTATATAAATTTGGCGCGAGGGTGTGGTTGTCTTCGTCTTGAAGAGACGAAGCGAATGGCATAGGTCTGAGCTTCTGATTTTACAGTTTGAGAGACTTGCAATTTGTGATCGCTGGAGGTTGAAGATGACCAACGTGTCATCTTCTGACCAATGAAGGCGTGCCGTTTGTTATTTTCAAATTCTGATTTTATTAATGATTCTATACATTATTCATTAAAGACCATGATATGCACAGCGCGCCAGATCCCTTGGATTTGATTACTAACGCGTTTTGACTTTCATCCAATGGTCCACATCTTTTACTTTTATTTTCTTTTTCTGATTTTTATATTTTAATTGTTTTAAACTTCAAAAAATCATAGAAAAATTACTTTTAGTCCAAAAAATCTGAAAAAATTATGAAAAATATTTTTGATTATCCCCTTTCCGATTTTTATTTTTTCACAATTTAATTGTGTTTTGATATATTTTATGAATTTTGCACTTATTTGATTTGTTTAAAATGTTTAAAAATACTTTTACACATTTTTAAATTCTGAAAAAATTATAGAATGATCCAATGATATTGTGACAAATATTGGTGACCTTATTTTATTTTTGTTTCTGACTTAATTATTTTTTACTATTTTTGTTTATTTTACGCATTTATTTTAATTTTTAAAAATAGTTTTTGACTTTTAAAAATTACCAAAAATTTTATAAAATTACTTGGTCTCTTTTCTGATTTTTCTATGGTCTTATTTTTCATTTCTTGATTAATTTGAATATAATTGATATTTTCCTCATTATTTTCCTTTTTTTTACATTTTAAAACCCTTTAATGTATATATTAATTATATTATTATTTTGTGATTATTTTCTGGCTGTCTTGGGTTGATTTTTTTATCATGGCTTTATTAACATAATTGGATCCATGGTGTTGAGTTTAACTCCACAAAAAATGGATGAATGATTTTAATAATAGTTTGATTAAATATTAATTTAAATGTGGTTTATCTTTTTACCCTAAATCCCCTTCATCTCATCCCCTTCTCATTGCACTAAATGTTGTTGGAGCATGATCTCTATATCATATCTCAAAACAAATGGTGCATAGATTACTATTGACCGGCCTCAAAATAGGTGCGACTTCTATATAAGTCCACTTACGATTGCTTAACATAGCCCTAAATTTTGTCCCGACTCGAATAAATGATCATTCGTGGCCAAAACTTATGATTGCAAGCCCAAGTATGTTAATTTGATCCCTTTGATCCAATAACCTTGAGATTCAATGTGTGGAGGCTTTGGTTCTACCAATCCTCTAATGGATCTACAACACTTTTGGTCAACGCGGATCACTTAAACATCGTTGATCATTAAATGGTACTTATGAGAATTCCAAATGGATGATATACTTGACAAAAAGCAAATGCAACTTGTTGTGTGGAGGCTTTAGTTCTACCAATCCTCTAATGAGTTCCAAATGCAAGTTTCAAGATGGTCATCCAAATTACCACTAATTATTGACTTGTTTATTTTATGCCTTTACTAATTTATGCTTTATGTACTATTTATTTTCTAGCATTTTTCATTTCATGTCATTTTCATCTTTGCTCATTTGAGCATTTATTTTTCTTGTCTTTTTTTTACTTTGCTCACTTGTGCTTTTCTTTTTCTTTTCTAAGATACTTAATAATCAACATAAACCCTAAAAAACTCTTAATGGTACTTGGACTATTTGGTTACTATCCTTGGCATTATTGAGCAGTGGACTTTTTCTTGGACTTAGGATTAGAAACCTTGGCCTATCTTGGAGACCTTGTGATCTTATCTGATTATTTTGTCTGGAGCTCTTGGGGTTTACCTCAAGACATTGGGTTGCTTGTTTATTTGTGTGTGCAGGTTTTTGTGATTACATCCTTTGTTTATAAACTGTAATTCACTCGTATACAGCCGTTACTCTGCCCAATTTTTGTGAAGACTTAATACATTTGAAGAGGTCTAGTATCTTTGCTTGCTGGTTTCAATCCAAAGAATGAGAATTCTATCTTGGCTCATGATGTCAAGTTTTGGCTTCTTGTTGGTTAGATGGTTCTTATCCTTAGCTTTTACCTTATGCTTTAGGATAGTCTCTCTTCTCCTCCCATCTTATTTAATTTCAAAAATCCTCTCCCTCCTTTTGAAACTCTTCTTGTTTTAAAACTGAAACCACTTTCATAATAAAATTGGACTTAGATCCATACATTTTCAAAATAGTTTCATAAATAAACTTCAATCAATTTAATAATACCTTGACATTTTTGTGCGGAGACTAAAAGTAAATTAATCTCATTTCAAACCATTTTGCCATTTTGACTTTTATCTTTAAACTTTTCTCAAAAGATTAGACTCTTGTCAATCCTTGTAGTGATGCAAACAACTATACTTCTACAATATGTAGTGAAGTGAGATATTTTTCACTTGGGTGTTGAGTGAGGCATTGTTGATTTTAAAATCCAAGCCATATCCTCCACTTTGAGATGATGCAAATTCTCCTTTCTCATGATTGTGGGTAGTATGTATGTTTTCCACACGGACAATGACGGAGATGTCTTGTATCTTAAAATCAACCAACACATTTTTGTTTCAAATTTTAAGAGATGAACTACGTGTGCCCTGATCCCATATTGCACGAAAGGTGGTACGTAGGCACTAAAGGTTCGCAACCGCGGCGGGTGCAAAAATCATAAAAAATATATTTCTTTTCTCACCTCCACCATCCATTTTAGATACAACCCATCTTTATAGCCAAAATATATAGATTTTACAAAGAGGTTCCTGCGGAGTACCATAGATGTTTAGGATGCTAATACCTTCCCTTTGCATAACCAACCCCCTTACCTTGAATCTTTCCCCTTTTTTTTGGGTTATTCGCTCTTTTCCCATTCCTTTGGAAACAATAAAGTGCGGTGGTGATTTTTTATTTTTGATTTGTATAAAGTCTAGTCAATCCAATGGCTTAGTCTTGAACACTTCTACCGCTACACTCCTCAGCGGGATTGTATTGTCATTTCCCCAGGAGGTCGTGTTTCATTCCCCAGGAAGTCATATTGCTTTCCCCGAAAATCGTTTTTTACAATCCTTCCTATAACAACAAGTAGCAGGTCTCTTTATTTTAGCGATTTGTACTTCCCTGTAAAAGTCAACATAACCTTTTTTCTATCTTCTCTATGAGTGGATAGTTTGCAGTCCGTTGTCAAATTACTCTAGTGGATGGCAAGACTTTCAATATCACAGAGACAGTTCATTGTGAAATCTTTGTAAGTGGTAGTCTATTTATTTGAGACAACTTATATATTACCCTTTCCAGGCAGAGTGCCTTTGTTAAAGAAGAAGTTGAGACCCGTTCTAGGTGGAATGTAAGAGTTTTGGGAAAACTTATTTTCTCTTTCTACCTTCAGTGAAATTTGGTGCTTGTTATCTTTTTGCTACCTTCAGTGACCGTTGGTAGTTCATCGTCAGTGAACAGAGGTGCTATGATATATTTTATTTCTACCTTCAGTGAAAGTTGATGCTTGTTATCTTTTTGCTACCTTCACTGAGTGTTGGTAGTTCATCATCAGTGAACGACAATGCTATGATATTTTCTATCTCTACCTTCAGTGAAAGTTGGTAGGTCACCTTCAGTGAAATTTGGTGATTGTTATCTTTGTGCTACCTTCAGTGAATGTTGGTAGTTCATCATCAATGAATGGAAGTGCTATGATATATTCTATCTCTACCTTCAGTGAAAGTTGGTAGGTCACCTTCAGTGAAAGTTGGTGATTGTTATCTTTTTGCTACCTTCAGTGAATGTTGGTAGTTCATCTTCAGTGAACAACGGTGCTACGATATTCTCTTTCTACCTTCAGTGAAATTTGGTAGGTCACCTTCAGTGAAAGTTGGTGATTATTATCTTTTTGCTACCTTCAATGAACGTTGGTAGTTCATCATCAGTGAATGGCAGTGCTATGATATTCTCTTTTTACCTTCAGTGAAAGTTCGTAGGTCACCTTCAGTGAAAGTTGGTGATTATTATCTTTTTGCTACCTTCAGTGAATGTTGGTAGTTCATCGTCAGTGAACGGAGGTGCTATGATATATTCTCTCTCTACCTTCAGTGAAAGTTGGTAAGTCACCTTTAGTGATAGTTGGTGATTGTTATCTTTTTGCTACCTTCAGTGAACATTGGTAGTTCATCGTCAGTGAAGACGGTGCTGTGATATTCTCTTTCTACCTTCAGTGAAAGTTGGTAGGTCACTTTCAGTGAAAGTTGGTGCTTGTTATCTTTTTGCTACCTTCATTAAATGTTGGTAGTTCATCATCAGTGAACGACGATGCTATGATATTCTCTTTCTACCTTCAGTGAAAGTTGGTAGGTTACCTTCAGTGAAACTTGGTGATTGTTATCTTTTTGCTACCTTCAGTGAGCGTTGGTAGTTCATCGTTAGTGAATGGCGGTGCTAGGATATATTATCTCTCTACCTTCAGTAAAAGTTGGTAGGTCACCTTTAGTGAAAGTTGGTGATTGTTATCTTTTTGCTACCTTCAGTGAACGTTGGTAGTTCATCGTCAGTGAACAGAGGTGCTATGATATTCTCTTTCTACCTTCAATGAAAGTTGGTAGGTCACCTTCTGTGAAATTTGGTGCTTGTTATATTTTTGCTACCTTCAGTGAATGTTGGTAGTTCATCGTCAGTGAACGGTGGTGCTATGATATTATCTTTTTGCCTTCAGTAAAAGTTGGTGTATCCTTTGACCTTTTTACCATCCTCTATGAGTCGGATCTTTTGATCCACCAATGATTTATTCTCCTGGTCATGTTTTTTCTTTTGCTTCTTTTGTTATATCCCCAGTGGTGTTATGTGTTGTACCCTAAAATTTGCCCTCCCATATTCTTCAAAATTTGCCAAGTCAAAGCTTCAAAATTCCCCAAGGGTTGCACAGTTCAAGGGCCTCCTAACAGTCCAAAAACTAGGGTTTTGGTTCTGACAAAGAAATTGAAGTTTCCAAGGGTCCAATCAAGTCCCACATGCCTATAAACATTGTCAAGTATCCTCATGTCAAGTTTCAAGACTTACAGCACAAAATTGCACAGTCAAAAACCCTAATTGCTCAACAGTCAACTGTAGGGGCAAAATGGTCATTTGACAGTCAAAAGTTCAAATTTTTGGTCAACATCTTATTTTGAAGCCACAAACATCATTTGATCAATTCTTGATCATGATTCTCAAGGCATGGCTCAAAAAGTCTCAAGATGCAAAAGTTTCCATATTTGGACAGTTGAAAAAGTCAACTGTAACTTGACCAAGGCATAACTTCCACATGGTTCATCAGAAAAATTCCATCCAAAGCTCATTTTGAAGAGAAAGACATTTCCTACAACTCCTCTTCACACTTCAAGTCCAAGAAATGCTCTCACAAAAAGTTATCAATTTCAACATTATAGGCCATTTTCAAAAGTCAACAAAAAGGGACTTTAAGTCAAAGACCATAACTTGAGATTGGTAAATCAAAATGACATGGGACCAAAGGCATTGGTTATAGGACTTCAAGACCTTTCCAAAATGTCCAAGAACACGATCAAAGCCTAAAAATTGAGCAAGATATGCCTTGTGGAAGTTGGGAAATGTTTGGGAATTTTGAAAAGTCAACATTGCTTCAAAGGCCTCAAAATTGCTAATGGGCCACTTTTTCTTCCAAGATTCATCATCCAAAGACTATGCACGACCATTTGGCCCAAAGGGGATTTATTTCATCATTTTTATTTATTTATTTGAATTTTTAATTACTATTAATTCATTTAATAAAATAAAATATGACAAAAATACTAAAACAAGGTTTTCAAATCTTTTTGTGCAGAATAAACTCTCATCAAGGCCTAAGGATTTCGTGCATATCAAAAGAGGAAAGAATTGGTGAAAATTGGCATGATTCTTCATGAAAAAATATTGAAAAAGATTCATAAAAATCAAATCTTGAAAACCATTAAAGACAAGGCTATGGGCTTGGATTATTGACTGAATTCATTCCTTATAAAAGTACAAACCTAACCCTAATCCCAAGGACCTCCAAGCTGCGCCCCATCTCAAGAACCAAGTTGGCATTTTTGTCAAAAAAATCAAAAACTAAAAACTGCCTTGGAGGACGATTCAAAGGAGAATATTGATCCCATTAGCTTGCCAAGACATCATTGAACATGACTGAATACTTTTCCACGTCCATAGCATCAAGAATTGGTAACTAGAAGTCAGACTGTTTCATTTTTTTTGCATAATCGTATTTCATCATTCATGCCATAATTTTGAGTTCTAATGCTTGTTTTGTACTAGTCTTATCATTCTGAAGCTAACCATACTGTTTAATTGAGTTTTTCTTGCCTATACGCGAAATCACCATTGAAGCTCGCTAGGGTTTCCAAACTGCAAAATTGGGGCTTTACGTTTAAAGAAAAATCAGGCAACTAGACTTGTACCGTTCGAACCAGAAGCTTCATACGAATCCAATGCACTAGTCGCGCCCAATTTATCATGCGCCAAATCCTATTCGCTATTTTCATGTTTTAAGTTTATGGGGGTTTAAAACCCCCGTTATTTAAATGTTTTTTTGTTTCAGAACAATGAAGAAGACGATGCGTGGAAGACGGTGATTGGGCAGTTCAAAATTAGCGCGCGCTTTTTTTGTTTCTATGTCACTAACCAATTTTCTCTTATATTACTTATTTATTATTCTATATACAACGCGCGTTAACAGCTCCGTTGGTGGACAAGGCATTTGGTAAGCTCTGGGACCTGGGTTCGATCCCCAGGTCCCCCATGTTATTTCAATGTTTTTCTTGCTAATATCTTCCTATGCAGCGCATTACCTAATGACTACCATGCAGCCCCATAATCTGACGTGCCACATGGCCACTGAGGGCAATCCAAAGGTCAAGATCTGCTGAACACCATGCGCACCAGTCAATGCACACTCACGTGGCCAGAAAAGCCAACTGAAGGCCTTAAACATTGGGCCAAAAATGCTGGACGATACCTCCCAATTGGGGTCAACACCCCCTAGAGTTTGTGTTTCTTTTCTTTTTCCATCTTTTTATTATTTGTTTAATTTAATTATTTCCTCTTAGATCTTTAAATTAATATTTTCACAAAACATGAAAAATAATTAAAAAAAATCAGAAAGTCATAAAAAAATATATATTTTATTTAATGTTATTTTTCTTGTAAATAAATGATATTAATTAATTTAGTTTTTAATTCTAGGATTAATTATAACGTTTTTCTTAATAAACTTAAAAATTGGTAGAATTAGGGTTTTAAGCACTTTTATATTTTTATCTTTTCTTTTTCACCATATTAATTATTATTATTTATTTTTGTAAATAAAATTGTATTAAATAATTAGGTTAACTTTAGGTTCAACTTTAACATATTTCTTAATAAATAAAAATAGTTAGAATTAGGGTTAATTAATGTTTTTAATTTCATTTAATTCTCTTATTAAAAATCCATAAATACAAAAAACTTCAAAAAAATCTTTTCTTTTTATTTTAATTTAATTAATTTGTTAATCGTAATTTAATTTCATTAAAAAAGGGTCCAACGCCCTCGCTTTCGATTATTAGTTCGTTTCGCGCATTTATTTCCTTTCTTATAATATTCATGTAATTCTCCCAAAGCCATGTAAATCAGACATTTATCTTTTCCGCATTCTTTGTTTTATTTCAAATCGGGTCTTGGATTAAATTTGGCGATGTGGACCTGCGCCTTTGTAATAGCGCAGGACCTTTATATTTCCCGCAACCTTTTAACTATTAATTAAATTGCATGAAAGAATGAATGTTAAAATAAAAGCAACGCGTAGATCACCAATACATGACAAGACAAAATATCTGAAAACGACACATAAATCACACACCACCCCTAGGGTATGCCTCACTGTTGCCTTGCCCCTCGAAAGGTGATCGTCGAGTAGAGGACGTTTTAGTAAGTCCTCATGATCCAGGAACCTGGCATGAGGGTAGCTTCTAAGGTGTCTTCCCATTGCTCCGGTGATCACCATGTCCCGAACCTTCAAATTGACCCGAACACCTCCAACGGTGGTGCTACCTACCTCTCAATGGTGGGATGGCACTACTTTAAAGGACATTTACACAGACGAATTCCTTAGGGTAGGTAGACGACTCTAAATACTTGCTCTAATTTCAAAACAAATCAAAAATACTCTTCACATCGACACCTTTTCCAAAAGCTTTCGAAAGCAACTTTTCAAACACTCTTGAGGACCGATACAAGAGTCGAACTGAAATTTTCAAAGAAACTTTTTTTAAAACCCACAGTTGAAAAGCAAACAAACCATTTTTGAAAACACAAATGAGCAAGTATCTAAGAGCCCATGGATAACCATGGATAGAAAGGGTGCTAACACCTTCCCTTTCTATAATCTACCTCCCGAACCGAGAGCAATCTCTATAAGGAATTTTTCTGTGCTTTTGTCCTTTCCATTTGGAGAAAATAAAAGACGGTGGCGACTCTTGCTTCCGCGACATTTCGCGAACCAGCGTTAAACAGTCAGTTCCAGATCCACCGATCACATTATGCATCCCTTTGATTCTATTCATAAGCATTCATAAGCATTGCATGGCATCTTAGGGCCAAAAATAGGGTTTGTTTTATATTTAATTATCTTCGATCGCGTCAACATGAAGGATTTTAACCTTCATATCTCTGGATCACATTAGGGCTTTTTCCCCTAAGATCCTTTCATCATACCATTTTGATTCAATCACAACAAGATCACATTAGGGCTTTTGGTTCTCCTCCTTAGCTTTAGCTTTGCTCTTTGAGGAATCACCAACCACCTTGAATTATTTTCTTTTGTGATCATGAATATGTTGTCTTGATTTTCCTTTTAATTAATAAAATGCAATGTTGGTTTGTCTTACTTGTTAATAATGTAGGTAAAGGCAATGAGGCTTAGCAAGTTTCTCCATGGGTTCATGAGTTTATTTCCATGCCCTGGTCAGTAAAGCTTGAGAATCCCAAACCTCACCATTGAAGTTGTTTTTGAAGGCATGTCATGGCAAGGTTATTTTGGTTCACTACATTTCTAAGTTATCAAGATTGATTCAAAAGTGCAAGGGGTTGATTGAATAAGTTGTCATGGTTGAACAACGCCTTGTTCCTGTTGGTCACAAGTGCATATTTCTATAAATTCTCAATATATGGAAGTGGTTTTAGTGGTTATGAATCCAAATTTTCATCCTCAATAACTTCTATTTACAAAGCAAGCGTGTTGGTACAAGAAGGTGGTTGAAAATTGTCAAGGTTCCTCAAAGCATTTTCTTGATCTAGGAGCTAGGGTTTTGAACTTCAAAGAAGTATATCTTGATCATCTTTTGGTATTTTTGAGTGATTCTAAAGACATCCTTTTCTTAAAAGGGTTTTTAACAAATCACTTCAAAAGTTTCAAGGAGTTTTCATGTGGAAGAAACTTGATGATGAAGAAAGATTACAAGTCCTCCAGATGAACCCCCAATTTCTTATATGTGATTTCAAATGATCATAACTTGGTCAATTTGTGTCTCCTTGATACCACTCTTTTTCCATAATGATCTTGAGGATGTGAACTTTATTCCTTATTTTATATGCAAAGTGAGAAAATGGATGAAAGATTCCCTAAGGATACAAAACATTATAGGTCATTTCATGATTTTTTTCCAACTTCAACAATTCATAACACTCTCAATTTTTGGATATTTTGAATGGTCCAAGTTTCAAAGTGTCATTTAATAGGTCTATTTCATGCCATCTTTTTTGGTCAAGAGTGAATTCCAAGTGGAAGGCCATGATTGGATGCAAAACATTATAGGTCACTTTTGAAGAAAAATTTGGAATATTTCGAAGTATGGAAAGTCAACCCTTTTTCTCCAACTTTGACTCAATGAAACTTTCAGCTCATACATCCATTTGATTTCATTCTTTTTTCCATTGAAAATCTTGTAACATCATATTTCTAAAGCATAAAGAAACATGCCCTAAGACCCCTTGAGCTGAGAATGCCATTGATTTGAACTTGGTAACTTGAAACTGAAGTTTCTTCAAAAGTCAGAATTTGAAATCATTGATTTAGCTCCTAAACACTTTGTTTCTATGCGTTTTTTACTCTAAACATGTTTAGTGAACTTCCAGAAGTGATTAGCACAGCAAAACACGCATTTTGGATGAGTTTTGATCAAATTAGAAGTCACATTTTTCTTGTTTGCAACTTCACACGATTTCCCTCAAAACTTCATCATTTCACACGCTTGGAAATTCCATTTGATTTCGTATAAATAGAGGGTCATCCCTCATTCATTTTCTCAAGGTTGGATACCCAGAATCACCCTACCAAACTTGTTTCATAACTCAAATTTCTGCAACTTCAAAATCTGCATTCAAGCCTTTTTCAATCCATTTTTTCTATCAATTTACCTTCCTTGATCTTTCCTGAAGCTAACCATACAATTACCTTCAAGAATCGTGCCTTATATTGCTCCATAAAAGTCCAGTTTCAGAGCTCTGTAACTCAACTTCAATAGGTAGATTTCTCCATCAACTCTCCAAAACTTTTATATCATTGCAATGCTCTCATTGCCCTGGTTCTAGTCGCAACACTTACTTTTATCTAGAAACATGTTTTGACCATGAAATTTCAAATCCCTTTTCAAAACTTTCCTTCAAAATTGCTTGAGCTATAGTTTATATAAATTTGTCATGAAGTTGTGGTTGTCTTCGTCTCGAAGAGACAAAGTGAATGGCATAGGTCTGAGCTTCTGATTTTACAGTTTGAGAGACCTGCAATTCACGTTGGCTGGAGGTTGAAGATGACCAACGTGTCATCTTCCAACCAATGAAGGCGCGCCATCTATTTTTTTGAAAATCTGATTTAATTAATGATTCTATGCTTTATTCACTAATGACCATGATATGCACAGTGCACCATATCCCTTGGATTTGATTACTAACGCGTTTTGACTCTCATCCAATGGTCCACATATTTTTTTACTTTATTTTTCTTTTCTGATTTTATATTTAATTGTTTTAAATTTCAAAAAATCATTAAAAAAATCATTTTTAGTCCAAATAATTATGAAAAATATTTTTGATTTTTCTCATTTTGATTTTTATTTTTTCACAATTTTATTTTGTGTTTTGATATTTTTCATAAATTTTCACTTTATTTGATTTGTTTTAAATGTTTAAAAATACTTTTATGCATTTTTAAATTCTAAAAAAATTATGGAATGATCCAATGATATTGTGACAAATATTTGTGACCTCATTCATTTTTTTATTTTTGACTTTGGTATTTTTTATCATTTTTGTTTTATTTTACTCATTTCTTTTAATTTTAAAAATAGTTTCTGACTTTAAAAAATTACCAAAAATTTTATAGAATTATTTTAATACACTTCTGATTTTTCTATGGTCTTACTTTTTATTTCTTAATTAATTTGAACATGGTTGATTTTTTTCTCTTTTATTTCTATTTTAAAATATTTTAAAACCTTTTTAATGTATATACTAAATGTAATATTATTTTGTGATTATTTTCTGGCTAATCTTGGGTTGAATTTTTTATTATGAACTTTATTAACACCATTGGATCTATGGAGTTGAGTTTAACTCCATAAAAATGGATGAATGATTTTAATAATAGTTTAATTGAAATTTAATTGAAATTTGGTTTGTATGTTCTTTTTCACCCCTCTTCACATTATCCCTTTCTTATTGCACTAAGTGTTATTGAAGCATGATCTCCATATCATGTCTCAAAACAAATGGTGCATAGATTGCTATTGAGCGACCTGAAAATAGGTGCGACTTCTACATAAGTCCACTTACGATTGCTTAACATAACGCTAAATTTTGTCCCGATTTGAATAAACGACCATTCGTGGCCCAAACCTATGTTTGCAAGCTCAAGTATGTTAATTTGATCTCTTTGATCCAATAACCTTGAGATTCATTGTGTGGAGGCTTTGATTATACCAATCCTCTAATGGATCTACAACACTTTTGGTCAACGCAGATCACTTAAACGTTGTTGATCATTAAATGGTACTTTGGAGGATTCCAAATGGATGATATAGTTGACAAAAACCAAATGTAACTTTTTGTGTGGAGGCTCTGGTTCTACCAATCCTCTAATGAGTTTCAAATGCAAGTTTCAAGATGGTCATCCAACTAACCACTAATTATTAAATTGTTTTTACTTTATGCTTTTATTTTTTATGCTTTATGTACCATTTTCTTTAAGCATTACATTTCATGTCATTTTTATTTTTCTCACTTGAGCTTTTCTTTTCTCTTCTAAGACACCTAATAATCAACATGAACTATAAAAACCTTTAATGATACTTGGACTATTTGGATACTATCCTTGGCATTATGGAGCATTGGACTTCTTGGACTTAGGAATAGAAACCTTGGCCTATGTTGGAAACCTTGTGACCTTAATTGATATTTTGTCTAGAGTTCTTGAGGTTTACCTCAAGACATTGGGTTGTTTGTTTATTTTGTGTGCAAGTTACTGTGATTACATCCTTTGTTTGTAATCTGGAATTCACCCGTATACAGCCGTTACTCTGTCCAATTTTTGTGAAGAATTAATACACTTGAAGTTTAATTCTCTCAAGAGGTCTAATACCTTTGCTTGTTTGGTTTCAATCCAAGGAATGGGAATTCTATCTTGACTCATAATGTCAAGTATTGGCTTCTTGTTGGTTAGATGGTTCTTATCCCTAGCTTTTACCTTATGCTTTAGGATAGTGTTATACCCTAAATTTTGCCTCTAAGATCCCTTCATCATACCATATTGATTCAATCACAACAAGATCACATTAGGGTTCTTGGTTCTCCTCTCTATCTTTAGCTTTTCTCTTTGAGGAATCACCAAGCACCTTGACTTGTTTTCTTTTGTGATCATCAATATTTTGTCTTGATTTTCCTTTTAATTAATACAATGCAATGTTGGTTTGTCTTACTTGTTACTAATGTAGGTAAAGGCAATGAGGTTTAGCAAGTTGCTCCATGGGTTCATGAGTTTATTTCCATGCCCTAGGCAATAAAGCTTGAGAAGTCCAAACCTCACCATTGAAGTTGTTTTAGAAGGGATGGTGTTATACCCCAAAATTTTCCCTCTCATTTCTCAAAGGATCATCCTGGACCCTCAGGTTTGCTTCCATCCAATTTCAAGCCTTGAATTACAAATTTTCCAAGAAAGTCATTCACAAGGGCAAAATGGTCATTTGCATACTGAAAAGTCAAACTTTGACTTTTGGATTAAAATCAAGTTTCAAGAATCATATTTAATCAAGGCATGAAGTTTGTTTCAACAAGAAAATCAGAAGTCAAGATTTATGTTGAAAAAGTCAAAATTCTAAATACTTAGAAATTTTTCAAAGTGTTTAAGAAATATGATAAACTCGGAACTTCTGGCCAGATTATCACCATGATGCAGGTTGATTCTGGAAGAACTTATAACACAAGAGTTGTAGATCTCAATGAGATCTAAAATATTGTAGAACATAACTTCTTCTAGAATTGCTAGGATTTGAATAAACGACCATTCGTGGCCCAAACCTATGTTTGCAAGCTCAAGTATGTTAATTTGATCTCTTTGATCCAATAACCTTGAGATTCATTGTGTGGAGGCTTTGATTATACCAATCCTCTAATGGATCTACAACACTTTTGGTCAACGCAGATCACTTAAACGTTGTTGATCATTAAATGGTACTTTGGAGGATTCCAAATGGATGATATAGTTGACAAAAACCAAATGTAACTTTTTGTGTGGAGGCTCTGGTTCTACCAATCCTCTAATGAGTTTCAAATGCAAGTTTCAAGATGGTCATCCAACTAACCACTAATTATTAAATTGTTTTTACTTTATGCTTTTATTTTTTATGCTTTATGTACCATTTTCTTTAAGCATTACATTTCATGTCATTTAATGTTATTTTTCTTGTAAATAAATGATATTAATTAATTTAGTTTTTAATTCTAGGATTAATTATAACGTTTTTCTTAATAAACTTAAAAATTGGTAGAATTAGGGTTTTAAGCACTTTTATATTTTTATCTTTTCTTTTTCACCATATTAATTATTATTATTTATTTTTGTAAATAAAATTGTATTAAATAATTAGGTTAACTTTAGGTTCAAATTTAACATATTTCTTAATAAATAAAAATAGTTAGAATTAGGGTTAATTAATGTTTTTAATTTCATTTAATTCTCTTATTAAAAATCCATAAATACAAAAAACTTCAAAAAAATCTTTTCTTTTTATTTTAATTTAATTAATTTGTTAATCGTAATTTAATTTCATTAAAAAAGGGTCCAACGCCCTCGCTTTCGATTATTAGTTCGTTTCGCGCATTTATTTCCTTTCTTATAATATTCATGTAATTCTCCCAAAACCATGTAAATCAGACATTTATCTTTTCCGCATTCTTTGTTTTATTTCAAATCGGGTCTTGGATTAAATTTGGCGATGTGGACCTGCGCCTTTGTAATAGCGCAGGACCTTTATATTTCCCGCAACCTTTTAACTATTAATTAAATTGCATGAAAGAATGAATGTTAAAATAAAAGCAACGCGTAGATCACCAATACATGACAAGACAAAATATCTGAAAACGACACATAAATCACACACCACCCCTAGGGTATGCCTCACTGTTGCCTTGCCCCTCGAAAGGTGATCGTCGAGTAGAGGACGTTTTAGTAAGTCCTCATGATCCAGGAACCTGGCATGAGGGTAGCTTCTAAGGTGTCTTCCCATTGCTCCGGTGATCACCATGTCCCGAACCTTCAAATTGACCCGAACACCTCCAACGGTGGTGCTACCTACCTCTCAATGGTGGGATGGCACTACTTTAAAGGACATTTACACAGACGAATTCCTTAGGGTAGGTAGACGACTCTAAATACTTGCTCTAATTTCAAAACAAATCAAAAATACTCTTCACACCGACACCTTTTCCAAAAGCTTTCGAAAGCAACTTTTCAAACACTCTTGAGGACCGATACAAGAGTCGAACTGAAATTTTCAAAGAAACTTTTTTTAAAACCCACAGTTGAAAAGCAAACAAACCATTTTTGAAAACACAAATGAGCAAGTATCTAAGAGCCCATGGATAACCATGGATAGAAAGGGTGCTAACACCTTCCCTTTCTATAATCTACCTCCCGAACCGAGAGCAATCTCTATAAGGAATTTTTCTGTGCTTTTGTCCTTTCCATTTGGAGAAAATAAAAGACGGTGGCGACTCTTGCTTCCGCGACATTTCGCGAACCAGCATTAAACAGTCAGTTCCAGATCCACCGGTCACAGAACTGGCGACTCTGCTGGGGATCTAAACTTAAAGTGAGGTGTACCTTAGGGTAGTTCATAACTGTGTTTTCGATTGTATTGACTTGCTTGCTTTAAAATTGTGGGTTGCATGGGAGTTACATAGATCCTAACCCGGATCTAGGGATACCCTGTTTAGGTAGCATAAGCTGTGAGGGACCTGTCCGGCGTAGACCGACACGAGTGAAACAGTGGCTACATTGGTGTGGCACCTTGGTCTGTACCGATATCCCTTGTGTCGCAACGAGGAGAATATGGGTCTTCCAAGGAGTCATTAAGCACCAACAGACCTTAGGACCTTAAATGACACAACTTGGCCATTAGAACAGTAGCAGTATGCTACGCCCATTGAGGCTAAACTCTCATGATGGTTCTGGCCGTAAGAAAAGATTGCGATGCTGGAGTTATGACCGATTGAGGGTAGTAAATGATATTGGGATCCTCTAAGAACCCGGTTACTTTGATAGGACAGGTATGAACCAACAAACTGAAAGAGGGTAGTACCTAGACCTCACGCTGGCCTAAACTTTAAGGGCTTGTCTTGGGTAACTTGTGTGCCTTACCATGTTTGCCTTTGTATCTATTTGTGGTGTGCTTTATCATAACATCATAACATCATGAGCATTGCATGCATCCTGCATAAGGACTGACCATTTCAAAGACAAGAGGGTTTCACCTTTGCTCTGTTTTGTAGGACATCATGATGCCTGCACGAAGGAATACTATCCGGTTCAACTTTGTTCACCTCCCTGAGTTGCTTGAAGAGTTGGTTAGCAGAATTCCAAATACCACTTCCTTCATCCAGAGGCATGGTTCTCTTCTCAGCTTAGTCACTGCAAAGCGGGATCAACAGTTGATGAGTGTCCTAACCCAGTTCTATGACCCTCTGTACCAGTGCTTCACCTTTCAAGACTTCCAGCTGGTCCCTACCCTGGAAGAGTTCTCTGATTTGCTTGGCATCCCTATCTTGGATCAGACTCCTTACACTGGTTGGGAAAAGACCCTCAGGCTTGAGGAGGTTGCTGCAGCTCTTCCTTTGACCCATCAAGAGGTAATGGACAACTGGGTGACTAGAAGCGGAGTTAAGGGTTTCTTGGCCAAGTTTCTGATTGGTAAAGCTAACAGTTTTTGGAATGACTTGGACTTTAGGGCATATGAAGACATCCTAGCTCTCTTAATCTATGGGCTAGTCCTGTTTCTTAATCCTGATAACTTCATCAATGTCACTGCCATAAGGATCTTCATGTCTCAGAATCCTGTGCCCACTCTCTTGGGTGACATCCTGCAACAACTCTGTGCCCGTACTGTCCGAAGATGAGGAACTCTATGGTGTTGTATCCCTTTGTTGGTGAGGTGGTTTATTTTGCACCTCCCTAAGTTCGTGCTGAAGAACCAAGAAGGAAGAGGTTGGGCTCATAGGTTAATGTCTCTCACTGATAAAGACATCACTTGGACTTTCAGAGGCTTGGATGAGATAGCTGTTATTGATCGTTGTGGGGAATATCCTAATGTTCCTTTGATTGGTACTCAAGGGGGAATCTCTTACAATCCATGTCTAGCTCTCCGTCAGTTTGGAAGAGCCAGAAGAGCAGGGCCTCATGAGATGTTGGTGCCCAACATCAGTTTTGAGTTTCAGGTGGATAGCGACGAGCTGCGTCGTAGGTTCATCAGGGCTTGGGACAAAGTTCATAAAGCTGACCCACAAGAGTTAGGGCCAAAGACTTCTCTACCTATGGAAGCCTACTACAAATGGGTCCGCATCCGTGCTCAGAAGTTAGGTATGCCATACGAAGCTGTCAGACCTATCATTCTTGAGTATCCTGACAAAGATGGTGTTCCTCCAACTGTCCTCCCTCCTCAGATACCTACTGATTATGAGACATTAAAGAGGTCTTGGTCACAACTGCGAGAAGAACAGGATTCGTACCGGGAAAAGTTCAATGAGCAGGAATTGAAGATCCAGAAGCTGACAAAGCAGCTGGAGAATGAGCGAGCTCTGAATGATTACATCCGTACTGAGAAGAGGAGACCATGGGATCAATAAGGAGCTCTGGATGTTCTTTTACAATTTTATTCCCCTTTTCACTATTTCCTTTTTATGTAACGCCTAAGGGCAACCTGTTGAACAAGTTAAGTTTCAAAGTTGAATCTAATGAAGTGTGTTCCTTTTTGTTTACAAAGTTGACTCCCGATTGTCTTTGAAAACATAAATCATACGCATTCCATTCATCATGTGCATAGCAGGTTTTCTTCTTTTCAGGTTGCTTACTATTCTTCGCTGTTTATTTCAGCATCATGAACCCTGACTCATCATCAACAGAGATGTCTATCAAGGCTCTTCAGGCGCAGAACGCGCAATTTTAGGAACTAATCATGGGTTTGGCTCAAGGCCAAGAAGAGCTGAAGGCTTTACTCCTGAAGAAGGAGAAGAAGAAGAAGAAGAGAACTGTTCTTTTCAACTCGGGCCGAAGGTTTGGCAACACTCTGCAGAATGAAGAGGCTGGTTCTTCTATAGGCAAGAGTAGTCCCCAAGGGGGAAAAGGTCCTAGTCCAGTAGTCTCTGACAACGAGACTGACTTTAATGAGGAACAGTATCCTCCGGATGAAGACCAGTATAAGCAGTTGGAGGACAGACTGAATGCAATGGAGATCCAACAAGTGCCTGGGCTGGATTTCGGAGACTTGGGCTTATCTACTGGTGTGATTATTCCTCATAAATTTAAGGCACCATCTTTCACCAAGTATGACGGGGCATCTTGTCCCAAGCTACACCTCAGGTCTTACGTGCGGAAGATTCAACCGTACTCAGTGGATAAGAATTTGTGGATCCACTTCTTCCAGGAGAGTCTTTCAGGGACTCATCTCGAATGGTTCTATCAGCTGGATGGGACCAAAGTTCGTAACTGGGAGGAGTTGGCTACTGCTTTCTATAAGCATTATCAATATAATGCCGACCTTGCCCCTACACGTACCCAACTCCAGGGTATGTCGCTAGGGTCAAGCGAAGGTTTTAAAGAGTACGCACAGAAGTGGAGGGATCTGGCTGGCAGGGTGCAGCCTCCGTTAACTGACCGGGAGTTGGTAGACATGTTCTTAGGGACCCTATCTGGGCCATTTTTCAACCATCTTATCGGTAACTCGTCTGCAGGGTTCACTGATCTTATTTTGACTGGAGAGAGAATAGAGGCTGGGATGAAGTCCGGTAAAATTCAGAAAGGTGCATCTGCAAGTTCTGAGAAGAAGCCCTTTAAGAAGGAGGCCAGCGCTGTATATGGGTCTAGAAGACAAGAGAAACCTGAGCGCCGCCAATCTGTCAACGCGGTGATGATTGCTAAGCCTGCTGCCGCTCCTCGGCAAACCAATCCGCAAAGGGCTGAAAGACCCAGGAGAGAGTTTACCCGGTTAAGTTTGACTTTGTCGCAGATCTTGCCGCAGTTGCTGTCCACCAACCTGGTGACTGTTAGAGAGGCCTCAAAGGTTGTAAATACTGCTTCTCCCAAATACAATCCAAATGCTCGCTGTGCTTATCACTCTGATAGCCCGGGGCATTCCACTGATGACTGTTGGGCATTAAGGAATAAGCTGCAGGACCTTATTGATACAAAGGAGGTACAGTTTGAGGCATCTGAGAAGCCTAATGTAGTGACAGCTCCCTTGCCTGCTCATGGAGTGAATGCTATTGGGGATGAGGTTGAAGTGGATGAAGATGAGTTCGACAGCTGGATTTACCCGGCAACCGACAGTGAACCTAGCAATTGGATTGCAAAGGACAACCTACTTGTTTCTCTTGTTACTGAGTAATGAATTCTTTTTTGTCATCTGTAATAAACAATTAAAACTCTATGGCCCAGTGTCTTACCCGAGGCACCGTTGGCTTCATTTGTGAGGGCATATAAATTGTCATTTCATATATCATGAATAAAGACCTTGGACGTTTTCTCGCATTTCAAATCTTATGCTCCTTTTCTTTCTTTCCTTTCTTTATATATTGCAAAATAGTCGTATTTACACACACTCACTCATACAGGTATCAATCCACTCTGGATCTCACTGGTAACGACTCTGATACTGCCAGTTATGACTTCGAAAATCCGATCAACTTAGCCGAAGACGAAGGTGAAGATGATTGCGAAGTGCCTGGCGAGCTTGCAAGACTGTTACTCCAGGAAGAGAGGGCAATTCAACCACATGAAGAGCCAGTGGAAACAATAAATCTGGGTACTGAGACGGACAGGAAGGAGGTAAAGATTGGTGCCAACCTAGAGCTCAGCGTGAAGCAACGGTTGACTCAGATGCTACATGATTATTTGGAGATCTTTGCCTGGTCCTACGAAGACATGCCCGGTTTGGATACTGACATTGTGGTACATCATTTGCCTACCAAGGAAGACTGCCCGCCGGTTAAGCAAAAGGTCCGCCGTATGCGTCCAGAGATGTCTGAGAAGATCAAGGCCGAGGTTATGAAACAGTTTGATGCCGGGTTTCTTGCAGTGACTTCCTATCCTCAGTGGGTTGCCAATGTGGTGCCAGTACCGAAGAAAGAAGGAAAGGTTAGAATGTGTGTCGACTACAGGGATCTGAATAGGGCCAGCCCCAAAGATGACTTCCCTCTACCTCACATTGATGTCCTTGTTGACAATACGGCTCAGCACAAAGTGTTCTCTTTCATGGATGGTTTCTCAGGGTATAATCAGATCAAGATGGCTCCTGAAGACATGGAAAAGACTACCTTCGTTACTTAGTGGGGCACCTTCTGCTACAAGGTCATGCCTTTTGGACTGAAAATGCTGGGGCAACCTACCAACGTGCCATGGTTGCTTTATTTCATGACATGATCCATCATGAGATAGAAGTGTATGTTGACGACATGATCGCAAGGTCCCAGACTGAGGAAGAACACCTAGATCATCTGCAGAAATTGTTTGACCGACTGAAACTGTACAAGCTGAGGTTGAACCCGAACAAGTGCACCTTCGGGGTAAGATCTGGAAAGTTGCTAGGCTTCGTTGTAAGTGATAAGGGTATTCAAGTGGACCCTGCCAAGGTTAAAGATATTCAAGAGATGCCAGTTCCTAAGACAGAGAAAGAGGTCAGAGGATTTTTAGGACGCCTGAATTACATTGCTCGATTCATCTCGCACCTAACTGCTACTTGTGAACCAATCTTCAAGCTGCTGAAGAAAGATCAGGTAGTACGTTGGAATGATGAATGTCAGGCTGCTTTTGACAGAATCAAAGAGTATCTCCAAGAACCACCCATCCTTATGCCACCGGTTAAAGGGAGACCTCTGATACTATACCTGACAGTACTTGACAACTCAATGGGGTGTGTGCTGGGGCAGCATGACGAGTCTGGCCGAAAAGAGCACGCCATTTATTACCTTAGAAAAAAGTTTACCGATTGTGAGACCCGTTACTCACTGCTCGAGAAAACTTGTTGCGCTTTGGTATGGGCTGCTCGCCGGCTGAGACAGTATATGCTAACTCACACTACCTTGTTGATCTCAAAGATGGATCCTATAAAGTACATATTTGAAAAGCCTGCTCTGTCGGGGAGAATAGCAAGATGGCAAATGATCTTGACAGAATACGACATCCAGTACACGACCCAGAAAGCCATCAAAGGAAGTGTATTGGCAGACCACTTGGCACATCAGGCAGTAGACGACTATCAGTCAATGAACTTTGAGTTTCCCAACGAGAGTATCATGATAGTGACTGATTGTGAAGTACCTGGACCGGATGAAGGACCTGGGGAAGGATCCCGATGGTCTATGCACTTTGACGGAGCCTCCAACGCTTTGGGTAACGGCATTGGCGCTGTGATCATATCCCCCCAAGGCACTCATACTCCACTCACTGCCCGACTATGTTTCAACTGTACCAACAACATGGCGGAGTATGAGGCGTGCATCATGGGTCTTCAAGCTACGATCAACTTAAGGATCAAGTTTCTGAGCGTCTTCGGAGATTCCTCCCTCGTGATCAATCAGATCAAAGGAGAGTGGGATACGAAACATCCGAACCTTATTCCTTACAAAGAATGTGTGTTGACTTTGATCCCCCACTTCACAGAGATAACCTTTGAACACTTTCCAAGAGAGGAGAATCAGTTGGCGAACGTGTTAGCTACGATGTCTTCTATGTTCAAGGTTAAATGGGACAATGAGGCTCCCCGGATCATCATCTGGAAATTGGATGAACCGACACACTGTTGTGATCTTGAGACTGAATTGGTGACTGAGAAGCCTTGGTACCATGAGGTGAAGAGATATTTGGAAGCTCAGGAATACCCTGAAGGTGCATCTGTCAACGACAAGAAATTTCTGAGAAGGTTCGCAGCAAAATTCTTCCTCAGCAACGGCATCCTTTTTAAGCGAAACCATGATTCGACCTTACTGTGTTGTGTGGATAAAACTGAAGCAGAAAGGATCATGGAAGAGCTACATGAGGGGACCTTCGGGACACATTCCAGTGGACACACTATGGCTAAGAAAATCCTTTGGGCAGGGTATTTCTGGTCCACAATGGAAGCTGACTGTTACCAACACTCTCGGACATGCCATAAATGCCAGATTTATGCGGACAAGGTGCATGTTCCTCCAGTTCCTCTAAATGTTCTGACTGCGCCTTGGCCGTTTGCAATGTGGGGCATAGATATGATTGGTGAGATTAAACCTACAGTGTCCAATGGGCATCGCTTCATCCTAGTAGCGATTGATTACTTCACAAAGTGGGTTGAAGCAACTTCCTACGCTACGGTAACCAAGACTGTTGTGGCACGGTTCATTCGGCACAATCTGATCTGTCGATACGGTGTCCCTGAAAGAGTCATTACAGACAACGGTACCAATCTCAATAACAAGATGATCACTGAGCTCTGCGAACAGTTTAAGATACAACACCACAACTCTTCTCCTTACAGACCGAAGATGAATGGGGCTGTAGAAGCAGCAAATAAGAACATTAAGAAAATCGTGCAGAAGATGACAATGACTTATAAAGATTGGCACGAGATGTTACCGTTTGCTCTACATGGGTACCGTACTTCAGCCAGGACGTCAACCGGGGCAACTCCTTTCTCCTTGGTCTACGGTATGGAAGCAGTCTTACCGATCGAAGTGCAAATACCCTCTCTCCGGATAATGAAGGATGCAGATCTGAACGAAGATGATTGGACCCAGACACGACTTGATCAGCTAAACCTTATTGACGAAAAGAGACTTGCTGCTATTTGTCATGGTCAAACGTACCAAAAACGGATGATCAGGGCATTTAACAAAAAGGTCAGACCACAAGAATATCAAGTTGGGGATCTGGTAATCAAGCGAATCATCCTTCCTCAGAGTGATCCAAGGGGCAAATGGACCCCTACGTACGAAGGGCCATTCGTGGTTAAACATGTGTTCTCAGGAGGAGCCATGATTCTAACCAACATGGACGGTGACGACCTTCCTCATCCCGCTAATGCAGACATAGTAAAAAGATACTACGCATAATAAAGACCCGCTAGGCTGACATGCCTAGGCAAAAATTAGGGCTTCCCGGCGAACCAAAAGGGTTCGGGCAAAATAAAGGGATGAAAGGAAAAAAATCTGTACACCCGGCAAGTCGAAAACCTGAAAAGGCGGCTTGGGCAAAAATGGGTATCCCGGTGGACTGAAAACCCGAAAGGGCGGTCCAGGCAAAAGTTAGGGATAAAAGCGTAATACTATGTCTCATTGGATCACTTTGCATCCAGAATCCGGTATCTACATCAAGTTCAGACGGCATCAATCAGTCAGCTTCACTTTCAACTAAGGTCATCAAGTGATGAGACGCTCGGAGATATAAAGGCAATAGCAGAGTTGAAACCCAGTGGATCATTCATTTCACACAGCTGTTTTATTTGCTCTTGTACAAATTTGTATAAACTCTTTTGTTCGGCGGCGTTCTCTTACTAGGACGTCAGCCTCTTGTACATAAACGCCTATTTACAGGCAAATTCAAAATCAATACAAATATACTTTTCAGTTAAAATTGCCATTTGTTTTTTCCTTTTCTGTTTTGTTTTGCGAAGAACGTCCAAGGTTCAATTTGTGATATACGCATTGACAATAATTTGCTAACTCATGAATATTTGCATACGAAACAAAGGATTAATTACAGGTAACATTAGAAACAAGGGCAATAAAGAGTTGTCTAAGCAATCTAATTATTCTGTCCTCCAAGGTATCAAGGTGGGTTCAGCTGAAGAACACAACCAATATATCTTAAATCCCCAGAGAGTAAGCCGGCAAGTCAGTGCACTCTCCCCAAGCAAAGCTACAGTCAAACCTTAAGGAAGTTGGGCACCCTCCGCAGATCTCAATGTTCCCCAACAGTATACATACATTCTTAACAAGTATCCCCAGCAGTCTTGACCTAAAGATTGTTCCCCGGCGGTATATCGAACATTCAATGGAGTTACTTCCAGTACAGTTCAAAATTTCCCAGGAGAGTCCAATCCAGTTTCCCCAGGAAAGTCGGAATCCATCTCCCCAAGCAGTAAGCTTATCCCCAGTAGATTCTCGAAGCTTATCCCCGCAGAGCGCGAACGCGTCTCCCGGCTTTATTCAAAGAGTTATTTCCCTACCAGGATATAACTGGGTTATCCTCATCCAAAAGCCACGGAAAGATCGTCCTCGGTGAAGTCTTCTTATCCCCAGCGAAGTCTATTAACACTTCCAACGCAACAATGGTATCTCCGGCGGAGTTACCATCAACATTCCACCAAAGTACATCTCTCCCCATAGAGTATGGCTCCCCAGCAAGATTACTAGAGTACTTTTCTCCCCGCAGAGTAATCCATTCGCCAAGTTTATTCCCCAACGGAGTTATCTTCTCCTACCGGTATTCTTATCCAGTCAAAGGCCTTCTCTGGTTCAGTCAGATCGACCCTAAGATCTCCCTGATTCTTATCCAGTTGAAGATTTCAAGACCTAGACCGGTTCAGTTAAATCGACCCTAAGATTTTTCTGTTTCTTATCCAGTCAAAGGCCTTCTCTGGTTCAGTCAGATCGACCCTAAGATCTCCCTGTTTCTTACCCAGTTGAAGATTTCAAGACCTAGACCGGTTCAGTTAAATCGACCCTAAGATTGTTCTGTTTCTTATCCAGTCAAAGGCCTTCTCTGGTTCAGTCAGATCGACCCTAAGATCTCCCTGTTTCTTATCCAGTTGAAGATTTCAAGACCTTGTCCGGTTCAGTTAAATCGACCCTAAGATTTTCCTGTTTCTTATCCAGTCAAAGGCCTTCTCTAGTCCAGTTAAATCGATCCCTAACAGATTTTCCTGATGAAGACTCAGTAGAAGACACCCAAGATTCTCTCAGCGTTACTGTTGAGGTTGAAGTCGCCCAAGATTCTCTCAGCGTTACTGTTGAGATTGAAGTCGCCCAAGATTCTCTCAGCGTTACTGTTGAGGTTGAAGTCGCCCAAGATTCTCTCAGCGTTACTGTTAAGGTTGAAGTCGCCCAAGATTCTCCCATCGTTACTGTTGAGGTTGAAGTTGCCTATGGTTCTCTCCCGGTTACTGCGGAGGTAGTAATCGCCCCAAGGTTCTCTCAGCATTCCTGTTGAGGTAGTAATCGTCCCCGGATTCTGTCAGCGTTCCTGTTGAGGTAGTAATCGTCCAAGGTCCTCTCACCGTTCCTGTTGAGGTAGTAACCATCCCTGGTTCATTCATCACCTTTTGAAGCTCCAGATTCAATTCCTATAACCAGTCAGGACACATCTATACAAAGAGTTTGAAGACCGGCTCCTGTAACATGCCAGGTACTCATTTTTCTTTTGCAGGTATGCAGGTTCTCGCTAAAGAATCTCTTACGCGATCGACATCCAGATGGCATCTATAAGCCCATCCACCTTCCATCATCTCTCAGCATGGCATCTATAAACCCATCATCCTATCCATCAATCTCTAAATGGCATCTATAAGCCCATTCCCATCATCACACTACTATGTGAGCGCAAATTTCTGGGCACTCTAGTGTTCAATCATCTTCCACCTTCGGATTACGAAAGGCACGTCAGCCAATCTGCATCCTCAGGTCTAAGAAGATTGAACAGGGGCAACTGTTGTACCCTAAAATTTTCCCTCCCATATTCTTCAAAATTTGCCAAGTCAAAGCTTCAAAATTCCCCAAGGGTTGCACAGTTCAAGGGCCTCCTAACAGTCCAAAAACTAGGGTTTTGGTTCTGACAAAGAAATTGAAGTTTCCAAGGGTCCAATCAAGTTCCACATGCCTATAAACATTGTCAAGTATCCTCATGTCAAGTTTCAAGACTTACAGCACAAAATTGCACAGTCAAAAACCCTAATTGCTCAACAGTCAACTGTAGGGGCAAAATGGTCATTTGACAGTCAAAAGTTCAAATTTTTGGTCAACATCTTATTTTGAAGCCACAAACATCATTTGATCAATTCTTGATCATGATTCTCAAGGCATGGCTCAAAAAGTCTCAAGATGCAAAAGTTTCCATATTTGGACAGTTGAAAAAGTCAACTGTAACTTGACCAAGGCATAACTTCCACATGGTTCATCAGAAAAATTCCATCCAAAGCTCATTTTGAAGAGAAAGACATTTCCTACAACTACTCTTCACACTTCAAGTCCAAGAAATGCTCTCACAAAAAGTTATCAATTTCAACATTATAGGCCATTTTCAAAAGTCAACAAAAAGGGACTTTAAGTCAAAGACCATAACTTGAGATTGGTAAATCAAAATGACATGGGACCAAAGGCATTGGTTATAGGACTTCAAGACCTTTCCAAAATGTCCAAGAACACGATCAAAGCCTAAAAATTGAGCAAGATATGCCTTGTGGAAGTTGGGAAATGTTTGGGAATTTTGAAAAGTCAACATTGCTTCAAAGGCCTCAAAATTGCTAATGGGCCACTTTTTCTTCCAAGATTCATCATCCAAAGACTATGCACGACCATTTGGCCCAAAGGGGATTTATTTCATCATTTTTATTTATTTATTTGAATTTTTAATTACTATTAATTCATTTAATAAAATAAAATATGACAAAAATACTAAAACAAGGTTTTCAAATCTTTTTGTGCAGAATAAACTCTCATCAAGGCCTAAGGATTTCGTGCATATCAAAAGAGGAAAGAATTGGTGAAAATTGGCATGATTCTTCATGAAAAAATATTGAAAAAGATTCATAAAAATCAAATCTTGAAAACCATTAAAGACAAGGCTATGGGCTTGGATTATTGACTGAATTCATTCCTTATAAAAGTACAAACCTAACCCTAATCCCAAGGACCTCCAAGCTGCGCCCCATCTCAAGAACCAAGTTGGCATTTTTGTCAAAAAAATCAAAAACTAAAAACTGCCTTGGAGGACGATTCAAAGGAGAATATTGATCCCATTAGCTTGCCAAGACATCATTGAACATGACTGAATACTTTTCCACGTCCATAGCATCAAGAATTGGTAACTAGAAGTCAGACTGTTTCATTTTTTTTGCATAATCGTATTTCATCATTCATGCCATAATTTTGAGTTCTAATGCTTGTTTTGTACTAGTCTTATCATTCTGAAGCTAACCATACTGTTTAATTGAGTTTTTCTTGCCTATACGCGAAATCACCATTGAAGCTCGCTAGGGTTTCCAAACTGCAAAATTGGGGCTTTACGTTTAAAGAAAAATCAGGCAACTAGACTTGTACCGTTCGAACCAGAAGCTTCATACGAATCCAATGCACTAGTCGCGCCCAATTTATCATGCGCCAAATCCTATTCGCTATTTTCATGTTTTAAGTTTATGGGGGTTTAAAACCCCCGTTATTTAAATGTTTTTTTGTTTCAGAACAATGAAGAAGACGATGCGTGGAAGACGGTGATTGGGCAGTTCAAAATTAGCGCGCGCTTTTTTTGTTTCTATGTCACTAACCAATTTTCTCTTATATTACTTATTTATTATTCTATATACAACGCGCGTTAACAGCTCCGTTGGTGGACAAGGCATTTGGTAAGCTCTGGGACCTGGGTTCGATCCCCAGGTCCCCCATGTTATTTCAATGTTTTTCTTGCTAATATCTTCCTATGCAGCGCATTACCTAATGACTACCATGCAGCCCCATAATCTGACGTGCCACATGGCCACTGAGGGCAATCCAAAGGTCAAGATCTGCTGAACACCATGCGCACCAGTCAATGCACACTCACGTGGCCAGAAAAGCCAACTGAAGGCCTTAAACATTGGGCCAAAAATGCTGGACGATACCTCCCAATTGGGGTCAACACCCCCTAGAGTTTGTGTTTCTTTTCTTTTTCCATCTTTTTATTATTTGTTTAATTTAATTATTTCCTCTTAGATCTTTAAATTAATATTTTCACAAAACATGAAAAATAATTAAAAAAAATCAGAAAGTCATAAAAAAATATATATTTTATTTAATGTTATTTTTCTTGTAAATAAATGATATTAATTAATTTAGTTTTTAATTCTAGGATTAATTATAACGTTTTTCTTAATAAACTTAAAAATTGGTAGAATTAGGGTTTTAAGCACTTTTATATTTTTATCTTTTCTTTTTCACCATATTAATTATTATTATTTATTTTTGTAAATAAAATTGTATTAAATAATTAGGTTAACTTTAGGTTCAACTTTAACATATTTCTTAATAAATAAAAATAGTTAGAATTAGGGTTAATTAATGTTTTTAATTTCATTTAATTCTCTTATTAAAAATCCATAAATACAAAAAACTTCAAAAAAATCTTTTCTTTTTATTTTAATTTAATTAATTTGTTAATCGTAATTTAATTTCATTAAAAAAGGGTCCAACGCCCTCGCTTTCGATTATTAGTTCGTTTCGCGCATTTATTTCCTTTCTTATAATATTCATGTAATTCTCCCAAAGCCATGTAAATCAGACATTTATCTTTTCCGCATTCTTTGTTTTATTTCAAATCGGGTCTTGGATTAAATTTGGCGATGTGGACCTGCGCCTTTGTAATAGCGCAGGACCTTTATATTTCCCGCAACCTTTTAACTATTAATTAAATTGCATGAAAGAATGAATGTTAAAATAAAAGCAACGCGTAGATCACCAATACATGACAAGACAAAATATCTGAAAACGACACATAAATCACACACCACCCCTAGGGTATGCCTCACTGTTGCCTTGCCCCTCGAAAGGTGATCGTCGAGTAGAGGACGTTTTAGTAAGTCCTCATGATCCAGGAACCTGGCATGAGGGTAGCTTCTAAGGTGTCTTCCCATTGCTCCGGTGATCACCATGTCCCGAACCTTCAAATTGACCCGAACACCTCCAACGGTGGTGCTACCTACCTCTCAATGGTGGGATGGCACTACTTTAAAGGACATTTACACAGACGAATTCCTTAGGGTAGGTAGACGACTCTAAATACTTGCTCTAATTTCAAAACAAATCAAAAATACTCTTCACATCGACACCTTTTCCAAAAGCTTTCGAAAGCAACTTTTCAAACACTCTTGAGGACCGATACAAGAGTCGAACTGAAATTTTCAAAGAAACTTTTTTTAAAACCCACAGTTGAAAAGCAAACAAACCATTTTTGAAAACACAAATGAGCAAGTATCTAAGAGCCCATGGATAACCATGGATAGAAAGGGTGCTAACACCTTCCCTTTCTATAATCTACCTCCCGAACCGAGAGCAATCTCTATAAGGAATTTTTCTGTGCTTTTGTCCTTTCCATTTGGAGAAAATAAAAGACGGTGGCGACTCTTGCTTCCGCGACATTTCGCGAACCAGCGTTAAACAGTCAGTTCCAGATCCACCGATCACATTATGCATCCCTTTGATTCTATTCATAAGCATTCATAAGCATTGCATGGCATCTTAGGGCCAAAAATAGGGTTTGTTTTATATTTAATTATCTTCGATCGCGTCAACATGAAGGATTTTAACCTTCATATCTCTGGATCACATTAGGGCTTTTTCCCCTAAGATCCTTTCATCATACCATTTTGATTCAATCACAACAAGATCACATTAGGGCTTTTGGTTCTCCTCCTTAGCTTTAGCTTTGCTCTTTGAGGAATCACCAACCACCTTGAATTATTTTCTTTTGTGATCATGAATATGTTGTCTTGATTTTCCTTTTAATTAATAAAATGCAATGTTGGTTTGTCTTACTTGTTAATAATGTAGGTAAAGGCAATGAGGCTTAGCAAGTTTCTCCATGGGTTCATGAGTTTATTTCCATGCCCTGGTCAGTAAAGCTTGAGAATCCCAAACCTCACCATTGAAGTTGTTTTTGAAGGCATGTCATGGCAAGGTTATTTTGGTTCACTACATTTCTAAGTTATCAAGATTGATTCAAAAGTGCAAGGGGTTGATTGAAGAAGTTGTCATGGTTGAACAACGCCTTGTTCCTGTTGGTCACAAGTGCATATTTCTATAAATTCTCAATATATGGAAGTGGTTTTAGTGGTTATGAATCCAAATTTTCATCCTCAATAACTTCTATTTACAAAGCAAGCGTGTTGGTACAAGAAGGTGGTTGAAAATTGTCAAGGTTCCTCAAAGCATTTTCTTGATCTAGGAGCTAGGGTTTTGAACTTCAAAGAAGTATATCTTGATCATCTTTTGGTATTTTTGAGTGATTCTAAAGACATCCTTTTCTTAAAAGGGTTTTTAACAAATCACTTCAAAAGTTTCAAGGAGTTTTCATGTGGAAGAAACTTGATGATGAAGAAAGATTACAAGTCCTCCAGATGAACCCACAATTTCTTATATGTGATTTCAAATGATCATAACTTGGTCAATTTGTGTCTCCTTGATACCACTCTTTTTCCATAATGATCTTGAGGATGTGAACTTTATTCCTTATTTTATATGCAAAGTGAGAAAATGGATGAAAGATTCCCTAAGGATACAAAACATTATAGGTCATTTCATGATTTTTTTCCAACTTCAACAATTCATAACACTCTCAATTTTTGGATATTTTGAATGGTCCAAGTTTCAAAGTGTCATTTAATAGGTCTATTTCATGCCATCTTTTTTGGTCAAGAGTGAATTCCAAGTGGAAGGCCATGATTGGATGCAAAACATTATAGGTCACTTTTGAAGAAAAATTTGGAATATTTCGAAGTATGGAAAGTCAACCCTTTTTCTCCAACTTTGACTCAATGAAACTTTCAGCTCATACATCCATTTTATTTCATTCTTTTTTCCATTGAAAATCTTGTAACATCATATTTCTAAAGCATAAAGAAACATGCCCTAAGACCCCTTGAGCTGAGAATGCCATTGATTTGAACTTGGTAACTTGAAACTGAAGTTTCTTCAAAAGTCAGAATTTGAAATCATTGATTTAGCTCCTAAACACTTTGTTTCTATGCGTTTTTTACTCTAAACATGTTTAGTGAAATTCCAGAAGTGATTAGCACAGCAAAACACGCATTTTGGATGAGTTTTGATCAAATTAGAAGTCACATTTTTCTTGTTTGCAACTTCACACGATTTCCCTCAAAACTTCATCATTTCACACGCTTGGAAATTCCATTTGATTTCGTATAAATAGAGGGTCATCCCTCATTCATTTTCTCAAGGTTGGATACCCAGAATCACCCTACCAAACTTGTTTCCTAACTCAAATTTCTGCAACTTCAAAATCTGCATTCAAGCCTTTTTCAATCCATTTTTTCTATCAATTTACCTTCCTTGATCTTTCCTGAAGCTAACCATACAATTACCTTCAAGAATCGTGCCTTATATTGCTCCATAAAAGTCCAGTTTCAGAGCTCTGTAACTCAACTTCAATAGGTAGATTTCTCCATCAACTCTCCAAAACTTTTATATCATTGCAATGCTCTCATTGCCCTGGTTCTAGTCGCAACACTTACTTTTATCTAGAAACATGTTTTGACCATGAAATTTCAAATCCCTTTTCAAAACTTTCCTTCAAAATTGCTTGAGCTATAGTTTATATAAATTTGTCATGAAGTTGTGGTTGTCTTCGTCTCGAAGAGACAAAGTGAATGGCATAGGTCTGAGCTTCTGATTTTACAGTTTGAGAGACCTGCAATTCACGTTGGCTGGAGGTTGAAGATGACCAACGTGTCATCTTCCAACCAATGAAGGCGCGCCATCTATTTTTTTGAAAATCTGATTTAATTAATGATTCTATGCTTTATTCACTAATGACCATGATATGCACAGTGCACCATATCCCTTGGATTTGATTACTAACGCGTTTTGACTCTCATCCAATGGTCCACATATTTTTTTACTTTATTTTTCTTTTCTGATTTTATATTTAATTGTTTTAAATTTCAAAAAATCATTAAAAAAATCATTTTTAGTCCAAATAATTATGAAAAATATTTTTGATTTTTCTCATTTTGATTTTTATTTTTTCACAATTTTATTTTGTGTTTTGATATTTTTCATAAATTTTCACTTTATTTGATTTGTTTTAAATGTTTAAAAATACTTTTATGCATTTTTAAATTCTAAAAAAATTATGGAATGATCCAATGATATTGTGACAAATATTTGTGACCTCATTCATTTTTTTATTTTTGACTTTGGTATTTTTTATCATTTTTGTTTTATTTTACTCATTTCTTTTAATTTTAAAAATAGTTTCTGACTTTAAAAAATTACCAAAAATTTTATAGAATTATTTTAATACACTTCTGATTTTTCTATGGTCTTACTTTTTATTTCTTAATTAATTTGAACATGGTTGATTTTTTTCTCTTTTATTTCTATTTTAAAATATTTTAAAACCTTTTTAATGTATATACTAAATGTAATATTATTTTGTGATTATTTTCTGGCTAATCTTGGGTTGAATTTTTTATTATGAACTTTATTAACACCATTGGATCTATGGAGTTGAGTTTAACTCCATAAAAATGGATGAATGATTTTAATAATAGTTTAATTGAAATTTAATTGAAATTTGGTTTGTATGTTCTTTTTCACCCCTCTTCACATTATCCCTTTCTTATTGCACTAAGTGTTATTGAAGCATGATCTCCATATCATGTCTCAAAACAAATGGTGCATAGATTGCTATTGAGCGACCTGAAAATAGGTGCGACTTCTACATAAGTCCACTTACGATTGCTTAACATAACGCTAAATTTTGTCCCGATTTGAATAAACGACCATTCGTGGCCCAAACCTATGTTTGCAAGCTCAAGTATGTTAATTTGATCTCTTTGATCCAATAACCTTGAGATTCATTGTGTGGAGGCTTTGATTATACCAATCCTCTAATGGATCTACAACACTTTTGGTCAACGCAGATCACTTAAACGTTGTTGATCATTAAATGGTACTTTGGAGGATTCCAAATGGATGATATAGTTGACAAAAACCAAATGTAACTTTTTGTGTGGAGGCTCTGGTTCTACCAATCCTCTAATGAGTTTCAAATGCAAGTTTCAAGATGGTCATCCAACTAACCACTAATTATTAAATTGTTTTTACTTTATGCTTTTATTTTTTATGCTTTATGTACCATTTTCTTTAAGCATTACATTTCATGTCATTTTTATTTTTCTCACTTGAGCTTTTCTTTTCTCTTCTAAGACACCTAATAATCAACATGAACTATAAAAACCTTTAATGATACTTGGACTATTTGGATACTATCCTTGGCATTATGGAGCATTGGACTTCTTGGACTTAGGAATAGAAACCTTGGCCTATGTTGGAAACCTTGTGACCTTAATTGATATTTTGTCTAGAGTTCTTGAGGTTTACCTCAAGACATTGGGTTGTTTGTTTATTTTGTGTGCAAGTTACTGTGATTACATCCTTTGTTTGTAATCTGGAATTCACCCGTATACAGCCGTTACTCTGTCCAATTTTTGTGAAGAATTAATACACTTGAAGTTTAATTCTCTCAAGAGGTCTAATACCTTTGCTTGTTTGGTTTCAATCCAAGGAATGGGAATTCTATCTTGACTCATAATGTCAAGTATTGGCTTCTTGTTGGTTAGATGGTTCTTATCCCTAGCTTTTACCTTATGCTTTAGGATAGTGTTATACCCTAAATTTTGCCTCTAAGATCCCTTCATCATACCATATTGATTCAATCACAACAAGATCACATTAGGGTTCTTGGTTCTCCTCTCTATCTTTAGCTTTTCTCTTTGAGGAATCACCAAGCACCTTGACTTGTTTTCTTTTGTGATCATCAATATTTTGTCTTGATTTTCCTTTTAATTAATACAATGCAATGTTGGTTTGTCTTACTTGTTACTAATGTAGGTAAAGGCAATGAGGTTTAGCAAGTTGCTCCATGGGTTCATGAGTTTATTTCCATGCCCTAGGCAATAAAGCTTGAGAAGTCCAAACCTCACCATTGAAGTTGTTTTAGAAGGGATGGTGTTATACCCCAAAATTTTCCCTCTCATTTCTCAAAGGATCATCCTGGACCCTCAGGTTTGCTTCCATCCAATTTCAAGCCTTGAATTACAAATTTTCCAAGAAAGTCATTCACAAGGGCAAAATGGTCATTTGCATACTGAAAAGTCAAACTTTGACTTTTGGATTAAAATCAAGTTTCAAGAATCATATTTAATCAAGGCATGAAGTTTGTTTCAACAAGAAAATCAGAAGTCAAGATTTATGTTGAAAAAGTCAAAATTCTAAATACTTAGAAATTTTTCAAAGTGTTTAAGAAATATGATAAACTCGGAACTTCTGGCCAGATTATCACCATGATGCAGGTTGATTCTGGAAGAACTTATAACACAAGAGTTGTAGATCTCAATGAGATCTAAAATATTGTAGAACATAACTTCTTCTAGAAATGCTGGGATTTCAAGCTATACGTCTTCAAAGGCACGTCCCTGAAACTTTAACACTTAGTAAATTCTGAGCGTTTTCAAATCAAAATTTATTCACAACTTTTGGGACAGTTTTCATGTAGGTTCAGTCCGAAGTTGCAAGAGTAATTCAAAGAGGGCTTACAAAGCATGTCATAAGCTTTCTGGAAAGTCTGAGAACTCGCTCAGAACATGCTGGAGCAAAGAGATTAAAGGATCAGAAGTTGGATGTTGGTTCTAAGTTACGCTGATGCTGAACTTCTGACCCATAATTAAGCTATGATGCATAATCTCACATGGAAGGATTTCTGGTTTGATAAATCTCATCATCATTTAATGCTCACAACCACTTTTGAGTTTTTATCCAAAGGATTTCCCCACGTGTGACATAGAAGTACATTGTTGTCCTTGAAAAAGAAAACTTTGTACAAGAGTATGTTGGGCCCATGCTTTGCTTTTGCTTTTGAGGGTACTTTTCCTGAATTCATGCTTACAAATGCAGCTTAGGCACTGCTAAAAGCTGCTAACCACCATACTTGTTTATCTTGCTTCAAGAATAATCCAGCACACTAGCATAATGTTGGTAATTTTGACTTCTCCAAGCTACAAAGTTCTTTCCTATAAATTGAACTTCATTTGCAACTGTGAAGGGGCCGGTCGGAAAAAACTGAAAAGAAAAGCTTTGAAATCTTGCTAGAATTCCAGGAATCCGAAACTGCAAACACAAATATAAAACCTGCTAGTTTTTTATTCTTACATTTAAACTCCAATTTCCCTCAAGTGTTTCTTGACCAAATTATCCATACAACTTCTGGAATACATTCAGAAGTCATCCTAACTTTTGTTTTCAGACTGTAACATGTTCTCCATCAATCTCCACCTCAAAAAGTCAGAACTTTGCTTCTTGACTGTTCCAGAATTTTCCAGCCATTCATAACCCAAGTTAAAGGTTGTTCCAGTCTACTGAGCACGTGAGGAAGCTGATCAGAACATTACAAGCAGTCAGAACTAGGCTCCAGTTCACAGGACCTTCTCCAGCTGCAAGGTAAGCTTCTGCTGACTCTCATCATATCACTTAGGCATTGTTAAGCTTGCATGTCCAAAATACAATGTATACATCCTGATTTTGATGCTATACATATTCTGAGGTTCCATATATTTGTATGCCTAAATAGGGAGAACATCAGTTCAGAACTCCTTTAGGAAACTAGGATTAACAGATACATGCTTGTTTCTGGTTTATAGTCTTAACTTTTTTATGTTTCTGAAACTATGATGGAAACCTGCCATAATTGCTATGAATGTGTTTTCTGTTCTGTTAATATATGACTAAGTTCCAGATGTTCTGATTAGCATGAAGAAAGAGATGGAATTTATCATCAGAGTTTACTTTGTAATACATGTTTATGCTTTTACTTCTAATACCGGATGTACAGCCACCCCAGTGGTAGAAAACGTGTTCATAAGACATTAGTACTAAGGTTCCTGGGTTCTAACCCCAAAAGCATCTTTTTAGGTTCATTTATTGACATTTTCACCCATTTATCTGTCAGAAAATATTCCTAAATCAGAACTTCAAGACAATCTTACCCAACAACATTATCACCTCACTCTCTCAAATAGCCATAACTTCTTATTTGTCAGTGACATTAGAACTTCTAGGTTCCCAGCTACACTATAGCTTCTGAACCCCTTCAACAATCAGAACTTCTAGGTTTTCCTTTATTCCCAGCAACCTCAGAACTTGGTGTACCCAGGCCCAAAACTTCTGACCCTCTACTTTCCTACTAACATTTTCTCTCTTGCAGCGTATCAGAGTCAGAATTTCAGTTCCTTCTCGTTTTAGCAATGTGCTGATTCTGACTCCTTTTTCTCTTATTTATCTTATTTTAGCTATTAATAACCAGAAACACCAAAAATATTTCATATTCACATGTTTTATTTTATTTCTTTTAGAACAAAAATATCAAAATATTTTTCTTAAGTAAACTTATTTCTTTACTTAAACAAAACAAGTACATTTTACATTTCTTGTATATTATTTCAATATGGTTGTAATAGATAATTAGGACTTTAATTTCTTTCAATCCTCATTTGTAAATTTGTACACCCCATCCCTTTAATGATGTAATAGTGTAGGACTTTACTTTTCCGCACTTTTATTGCTTTCATATATTGTTAGTAATTAGGGTGTATACGGCAAGACAGGAAATCGACAAATAGATAACCCCTAATCAAGACTGAATGCATGCAATCAAAAACCCTTTTCAAACATGCACACCTTAGGGTAATCTCATTTGTTGCCTATCAAAAAATACTCATGTCCCTCGAACATGGGTGTTTTAGAAAAGACCCTCGATAAAAGATCGTAGTCCCTCGATGTCCCTCGATGTTGCCTTCGGTAAATGATCTAGTCCCTAAACGACATTGCTAAAATGTCCCATAGGTTGCCTTCTATGACTATATAGACGTCCTACGCCCGTCCCTTCACATCCAACGATGGGGCTTCTTATTAATCAATGGTAAGATAGCAACATCTAAAGGAGGAAGAAAAGAACATTTAATACTGTTTGAGTAGGTAGATTTGCTTCTAGTTGCTCTCTTGCTCACAACAAAAACATTTTATACACTAACACCTCTTTGAAACATTTTCAAAAGACAACACTTTATACGCGTTCTTATAGAAACGAGAGCCATTACAAAGAAGACACCTTTTCAAAATATCTTTCAAAAACATGTTCCACAAACACCTCTTTAAACTATTTTCAAAACTTTGTAGGCGTTCTTATAGAAATGAGAACCATTACAAAGAAATTTTCAATATACTTTCAAAAACCCACACCACAAGCACACATTCAAACAAAAGCAAGAGATCTAGCAAGCAACTAAGAGCCCGTAGACAGCTACAGATGAAAAGGGTGCTAATACCTTCCATTTTCATAATATACCCCCCGAACTCAAGAAAACATCTATAAAGGTCTTTCCTGTTCTTTTCAGCCTTTCCTTTTGGATAAAAGAAAAGTCGGTGGCGACTCTTGCTATCCACAACATTTGTGTTCAAACGCAAAAAAAACCAAGTCAGTTCTCCCACCGTATCACAGAACTGGCGACTCTGCTGGGGAAAATCTTAAAAGTGGGGTTACCTTAGGGCTAGATGACCTTTACTTGCTTTCATTGTTTGGCTTGCTTGCTTTACATTTTTGGTTCCTTGTTTGGGCTTGCTTTGGTCCTCCACCCGGATTTGGGACACCGTTTTAGGTAAGTAGCAATAGATTATGGAAACTGTATGGCGTAGACCGATATGGTTGAAACAATGGCTACATTAATGTGACGTATTTGTGGGTACCGGTATCCCTTGTGTTGAATCGAGGAGAATGTGGGGCCGCTGAGTGGCGTCATGAAGCACTAACTGACTTTAGAACCTTAATTGAACAAACTTGGCCATTAGGACGTAGTGAGATAACCAGTTTCGGTGGAAAGCTGAAAATTGGTTGATACTCAACTCATTGAGACTAGACTTTTGGGATATCTCGGCCGCAAGAAAAGATCGATTATGCTGAGACAATACCTGAAAGAAAAGTCGGTGATATTGAGACCCTTTAGAACCTGATTACTATTACTAGGACAGGTTTGAGCCAACTAAACTTCAAGAGGGTACTTACCTACAAACTCCATGCAAGCCTAAGCCTAAGGACTTATTTTTTACATTGTGTCTATATGCTCACTTATACATAACATTATAAACATCATAACATCATATGCATTCTCATTAACCATTTCAAGGATTTAGGAATTTATCTTTGTTTTTGTTTTGTAGGCCGTGAACTCTGTCCGAAGAAACACCATCTGAATCAGCTTCGTGAAAGCACACCCTCAGCTCCAAGAGCTAGCATCAAGGGTGCCCAGAGATTCTCCTTTTACCAAGAAATATGGACGACTCCTCGGTTTAGCTACCTCCAATTTCCAAGAGGAGATAATGTGTGTGCTCTTCTAATTCTTTGATCCCATACATCATTGCTTCACCTTTCCAGACTATCAGTTGGTACCTACACTAGAAGAGTTCTCTCTACTATTAGGAGTGCCCGTGCTTGATCAGATACCACTCACCGGCCTAGAAGGGATTCTGAAACCTGAGGTCATGGCCGAAGCTCTACATCTGAAGAGAGCCGACATCATAGCAAATTGGGAGACTAGAAGTGGAGTCAAAAGGTTCCTAGCCAAATTTCTATTAGAGAAGGCTCGTTCATTCTGGGAAGATATGGATTTTCAAGCCTTTGAAGACGTCCTGCCTCTTCTCATCTATGGTCTGGTTCTTTTCCCTAACTCGGACCATTTCATAGATGTAAATGCCATCAAAGTCTTTCTCTCTCGTAATCATATACCTACCTTCTTGGAAGACATCTTATATTGCATCCATACCCGCACCATGAAGAAAAGAGGTACTCTTTTGTGTTGTATTCCCCTACTCGCCAAGTGGTTCATTTCACACCTACCTCGATTTACATTGAAGAATGAGCAAATATTGATATGGTCTCAAAGAATTATGTCCCTCACCCACTCTGATATTCATTGGTGTTCAAGATCCTTGGATGATACTTCTATCATTGACCGTTGTAGGGAATTCCATAACGTCCCTCTGCTTGGCGTTAGGGGAGGTATCACTTACAACCCTTGCTTAGCTTTACGATAGTTTGGGTATGCCCGAAGCGATGGTCCTCATGAGATTCTCATCCGAGGTTTGGTGTTCGACTACGAAAGAGAAGATCAAGGCTACCTTCAGAGGTTTATACAAGCTTGGAGGATGGTAAACAAGGTGGATAGTAGGACTTTGGGACACAAAAATTACATTCCCCTTGAACCTTACCTTAGGTGGGTGCGAGCTCGTGCTCAAAGTCTCATAATGCCTTACCCTTCTATCCTCCCTATTATCATAGAGCCTGTTATTGAAGGAGATGTCTCGTACATTGTCCTTCACCCCAACATGCCTACCTCTCTTGAAGACTTACAAAGGGATTAGATTCAGCTTAAGGAAGAACGAGACACTTTCGAGGCCCGATTCTACGCTAGTGAGAAGAAGGTTCTGGAACTCACCAAGCAGCTTCATGAAGAGTGGATTTTGAACGCCTACATCACACCCAAGAGGATGCGCTCAACTTTTTTGTCTTAGGAGTTTTTGTATTTTATTGTAAGCCCAAAGAGGCATGATGTACTCAAACTTAGATTTATTAATATAACGTGTGTTCCTTTTTGGCTAAAGAAAATTTAAATCCCTAAGTTCCTTGAAATCATTTGCATATGGATTTTCATTCATCATAACACAAACAGGTTTCTTACAATAGGTCTCCTTATCTTTCTACTGTTTATTTTAGTTAAATGGATATTGAACAGACAGTAAAAGATCTTCAGGCGCAGAACGCTCAGTTTCAACAAATGTTCTTGACTCTAGAAAAAGGACAAGAGGAGTTGAAAATTTTGCTGAGCAAAGACAAGAATGAAACCACCCGGCCGGAACCTATCATCTGGATGTAATGAAACATCAATGAAGCCGCCACCGAACGTCTTTTATACCGCCGAAAGGGAAAGGTAAACATCGAGAAAACCTGAAGAGGGAGAAATCACGGTCTTTCGACCAAGATATCGGGTAAGGGAGTCTGTTACACGAGGGGAAGGTATTAGCACCCCACACGCCCGTAGTACTCTACGATATCCACTCTTGTTGTCTAATCTAATGGGTGTGGTAAAATCCTATTTCTATGGCTTAAAACTAAAAAGGGAATGCATGCTAAAGAAAAAGAAAACAATGTAGGGAAAATAAAAGATGTGCTCGGTTGGGCCCTACCCCTTTGCCTAGGTATCCCTTTTAAGGAATCAGAGCAGCCGTAGTTCCGCTTACATGTTTTGGTTGGTTTGTGTTTTTTAGTTAAGACAAAAAAAACAATCAAGATGGCAAAACATCAAATAAAACAACAGACAAATGAGATGGTAAAACATCGGTTAAATAATAACAAAGTAACATCTCAAAGATGGAGAAACATCAAATGATAAAACGAATGACAAAACATCACACCTAACAATGATATTGAGAATCAAAGTAGGATAACAAACATGTGCAATGGCGAAACATCGGCTTCAAACAAATGTGTGATGGCGAAACATCATCTAAAAGATAACAAGATATCATGGCAAAGATTGCAACACATCAATAAAACAGATGACAAAACATCACACCTAACAATGATATTGAGAATCAAAGTAGGATAACAAACATGTGCGATGGCAAAACATCGGCTAAAAGATAACAAGATATCATGGAAAAGAGGGCAACACATCAATAAAACAGATGACAAAACATCACACCTAACAATGATATTGAGAATCAAAGTAGGATAAGAAACATGTGTGATAGCGAAACATCGGCTTCAAACAAGTGTGCGATGGCGAAACATCGGCTATAAAATAATAAGATATCATGGAAAAGATGGAAACACATCAATAAAACAGATGATGAAACATCACACCTAACAATGATATTGAGAATCAAAGTAGGATAACAACATGTGCGATGGCGAAACATCGGCATCAAACAAATGTGTGATGGCGAAACATCGGCAAACCAGGTTTAAAAACAAAGCCAAGAGGCGTGATGAAGTGTATAGAAGTCAGAAAGCAAGTCTTATGTTCATGAATGATTGAGGAGGGGATCAAATGAGGCCCAAAGTTCAAAACTAGTTGGCCAAATTATCAAAACTAGACAAGTTTTCAAAATGATTCATGGAAAAATATCAAACAAAGTCAAATAATTCAAGAAAAATGGTTTTCAGATCCTCAATGCACTCATGAGCCATAATCAAGACCTAAGTTCCATTGAAAATCCAGGGCATAATGGTTTTGAAAAAGAAACTTGCACAATAAGCAACAAAACCCTAATTTTTGACTTTTAATCTTAAATATTGATTAAATAAGATCTAAATTCAAACAATTCAAACCAAGATCATGCAAAACCCACGGAAACCCTAAATGTCAGAATACATATTTTTCCATATTTTTTTGAATTAAAGAAAAGTCAAAAATAAAAATCAAATTCAAACAATTAATCAATTAAACAAAAATTCACATCTAAAAATAAAACTCTAGTCAAAAATCAGAAAATTATCCAACCAAAATTATATTCAAATATTAGAATTTAAAACACACATCCCTAATTTTTTGTGGATTTTTTAATTAAGGAAAATATTAAAATAAAAAATCAAACAATCAATTAACAATTAAACCATTATTTAAAGGCAAAAATGCAAACCCTTGCCAAAAGTCATGAAAAGGTCAAAATGAAATTATATTCAGATTCTATGATTAAAAACAAACTTGCATGATTTTTTTGAGGATTTTTGTATTAATGGAAGTATTAAAACCAAAATTATGAAACAAATATTTCAAATAAACTTCTCAAATTAAATTTCTTATCAAAAATAGAAAAAATGTTAAACAAAAATCAGAATCAATTTCTAATTAATTTTTTTGATTCAAAGATATTTTTTGTGGAATTTTTCAAATCAAAGAAATATTAAAATAAAAATAAACACTAAACAAATAATTAAATAATAACACAAATTTTTAAACCACTCAAAACATTTTTCAAAAATCATCAAAAAATGAACAAGGTCTGGAATATTATTTTTATGTTTCATAAATTTTTTCATAATTTTCCATCAAGTTTTGATCAAGAAAATAAAATCAGAGAATCAATGAAAATTAAATAACAAAAACAAGAACAAGGCTAGTGAGATGATGCCACGCATCATCTTCAACCTCCAGCCAAGGAAAAACACTCGCTTCCATCAGTTCCAACATGCTCACTTCAGATCCATCAAAGAAACACGATTCTCAACCAAAATCCATGAGATTAAGCTCAAATTAAAGCTAGCATATCATACTACATGATGCAATGTGAATCAATCTCAAAGATCAAGCATAGATCAAGAAATCAAATCTCAAAAAACTAGAAAAACACACTGCAAACATCAAAACCAGAAACACGATTTCACCAAATCAGCTTGAATCAGAGCTCAAATATACATCAATCCTAATGATTGGCCAGCTATAAACACAATGCACACCACAAAACACTTCAATTCATGCTCAAATCAAGGTTCAGATTCAGTGAGCATACCTGCAAAGGTGAAAAATAAATTCACTTGGTGCCTCTGAAATCTAACAAGAAACCCTTCTAAATAGCTTCCTTGGGCTCCAATGAAGGTGTTTGAGTAGAGAAATAAGGACTGGATCAAGAGAATTGAGATGCTCAATTCAATTACAGAGCAAGAAAAATGAGAAAATTCTGAGGAGCTTCTTCCAATGCAGTGCGTCCCCCTGTGAACAGAGAGCTTAAGCAGCTTATATAGAGTGTTTGGAGTGAGGTTAGAGTGGTAATTCAAGCTGAGAGTCATTGGATGGAAAAAAGAGAATTCTATCAAACCAAAAAAAGTGTGATGGCCATTTGCGTTTTGCTTGGTATTCAACCCATGCTTGCAGTCGTTTTGAGCAACAAAAGAAGAGTGTGAGTGAGTGAAAAAAGCGTGATGAGGTGAGTTGTCCTATCTTGCACATGGGACTGATTTTCTTGAGTGAGAAGTTTCCCCTTTTTGTCAAAAATGTGAAAATGAGAGAGGCACGAGGTATGCACCTGGTTTGGCCTTTTTTGGGCACATGAGGTGTCCAATTCGTGCCAAGCATGTGCAAGTGGACTCTGAAATGATTTAATCAAAACTGAACCAAAACATGAAAATTGCCATGGCCAAGCATACACCAAAAATCAGCTGACTTCCAACTGAGGCCATTTCAAATTGGCTCGTGAATTTTCCAAATTTATTTGAGCCAATTAAAATTCATATGATGAGCTTCACAATGATCTTTGATTCATCAAAAATGGTGGAGAAATGAAAGAGATGTGGACATTAGGATTCTTGGGCAAGTCAAGCCAACTTGCCCAAGACTGCGCGCGCTGGCCTGCCCATGTGCCTTCAAAAATCCGGTTTTGCCACCCAACTTCCTCAAACCACAACTTCCTCAATTTTAATCCAATTTGAGTGATTCCAAGTTTAATGAGAAGCTTTCATAGCCCTCTTCAAAATGCACAAGGCACATTTTTGAATTATGCCTTGAATTAAAAAATTATAGGCATGTCACCAACTGTTTGGTGAATTGCCTAGGCCAAATGCCTCGCCTTACATGGCCAGATGCCCAAGATGCATAAAAAATTGCCCAACTTGCCCTGAACTTCTAAGGCCAATAACTTCCAATTTCAGCAAGAAGTGTGTTTTTGTCCCGTGTAGGCCCTTTTAGATCTCTTTCCCCTTTTCAATTGGCCAAAAGAACCACCAAAATCCCATGGAAAATGAGAAAGTTATGCCCTTGCAAAGTCAGGCCAAAATCATTGACACTTAGTGAATTTTTCATACTTCAAGATAACTTCAAATCCAAGCAACTTCTCAAACTTACAAATCCCATAAAATTCAATCACCAATGATCATTTCCCATTAAAATACATGTCAAATGCCTCATGTTGACCACAAGTTCCCTTGGTCAACCTTGATTGATTTTGAACAAAATGACCATTTTGCCCCTTTGAATCAATTGATCCACTTCCCTTCAAAATTGATGATCAAGACTTCAAACATATGATCTTCCAAATATATAGAGGCCATGTACAAAGTTTCACTTCAAAATTCTCAAGAAATCTTGATGAAATCCCAAACCCTAGTTTTGGTTAACACCTTAGGAGACTGATGAATCATCTCCAAAACTTCAAATCCTCTGGGCATCTTGACCAATTTCTTGTACAAAGACTTTTCAAATACCAATTAGATGTTGTAGCTTCCAAATCAAGACTTGTACATTGATCAATAGCCTTGATCAAGCAAAACCTTAATTTGACTGGTGAATCAAAGGAGTGATTTCTTCTTATAATCAAACACAAACTTCAATCCTCTGATGATCTAAAGAGATGGATAAAATATCTTGAGATATGCAATAACTTTTGAGCTTGAAAGATCCAGAGGTTTAGATGATAAGGTTCTACTTGAGCAACTTGTCAATGCAATCCACCTTCAAAGCTTGAGGAAGACTTGATAACCAAAGTATTTTGATCCCATCACAATGTATGAATGCAATGCAATATGATATTCATGATGAAACATAAGCCTAAATCAAGAGGATAAATTTTAGGGTGCAACAGTTGCCCCTATTCAAATATCTTCAACATGATAAGTGAGAAAAGTGACAACTTTCGAGCGTTCAGAGTTGAAGATGATTGAATACAAAAGAACCCGAAAATTTACACTCTTGAAGAAGAAAGAAAAAGAAGCAGAAAACCCCCAAGACATGCGCCAGAATGAAGCTGTAATGCAGGTTGAAACAGAACAAAAACACAAGAAGAGTAGACGCAACTAAACTTTCGGGCAAATGTGCCAGGGCAAAACTGGGCTTCAAAAAAAAGTTGAGATAAAACTCAAGCCACAGAGTATAGGAGAAACTATGCTTTAGAAAAGAAAACGTACGCGGGTGAGGAGACGAAACTATGAGCTCGACCCAAAGCAAAGTGGCTAGAGTGCGTGATTCTAGGAGCACTTGCTAATCTCAACTAAGATAGACAGTATGAAGGAACTGAAAGGATCCCAGAAATGAGGAATAAAAGCGAGACGAAACTCGACTCAATAACCAGTTAGGAGAAACTAAACTAGATGAGTACCAGGACGAAATTGGATTTCACACACGGGTAACGAGGCGAAACTCGACCCATAGCAAAGGGATGAGAGTGCATGTTTCTCAGAGCAGTTGCTGGTCTCAGATCAATGGATAAATAGTGACGAAAACTGATAAAAGGATCCAAGGAACAAAAGAGACATATTTCAATCCAGGGACGCAGTACAAACACTGCACTCGGTAAACAAACACCGTCAAAGGGTCCAAGGTATGAAAGAAAAAAACGAGACGAAACTCGACTCAATAACTAGTTAGGCGAAACTAAACTAGATGAGTACCAGGACGAAACTGGATTTCAAGCACAGGCGATGAGGCGAAACATGACCCAAAGCGAGAGTGATGAGAGCGCATGTTTCTCAGAGCACCTGCTGGTCTCAAGTCAATGGATAAACAGTGACGAAAACTGATAGAAGAATCCAAGTAACAAAAGAGACTGATTTCAAACCAGGGACGCAGTACGAACACTGCACTCTGTAAACGAACATCGTCAAAGGGTCCAAGGTATGAAAGCAAAAATGAGACGAAACTCGACTCAATAACTAGTTAGGAGAAACTAAACTAGATGAGCACCAGGACGAAGCTGGATTTCATGCGCAAGGTGAGGAGACAAAACTTTGAGCTCAACCCAAAGCAAGGAGATTAGGGCGAACACCTAAAAACCTGCTGAAAGCGAATATCAGGACGAAACTGGTATTCGAAAGGTGCATCAATAGACATTGGAATGAACCGGAGAGGGTATTGAAGACTAAACCCGAGAAGACTGCGCCAGGGCGACACTGAACTACAGTCAAGAGTAGATACTCAAACAAACAAAAGATTGACGTCAAAAGGATATTGGTATGGGGGGAAGCTGAGATAATGAGGACGAAGACCTCGCTGGGGATTTAATCTGAAGTATTAGCAAATTCATTAGGGACAACAGAAACAAAAATGGCTTATGTTCCGATGCATGTTTGAATTTTTCTTTATAGCACAATTCTCCATATAATGAAAATGCTACGCGTTTTGGTAGATGCAATGTAATGATGCATGTTTAAAAGTTTCACTGGGGAATGGCCAATTGAGAAGCCAAAAACCAAGGAGTCAGCATCTGACATGACTTGCAAAAATAAATTGCAAAATCCAAAGAGAGGAGAAAATATGGGGAACCGCTAGAGAGGGAACCTCTAAGAAATGAAGCTTCGCGGGCAATAACAACCGAGCAAACAGTATAAACGAGCCAAAAACATTAAGAGGAGCTACAGAAATAAACTACAAACTCCTAGAGAAGAACGGATCGACATTGTAGCTTCTGGAGAAGGACGCCATTTGAGGGAGAAAATCAAGGCAAGACTGCAATCTCTGGAAAAGACAGCGCACGGCCGTGTTGAGGATGATACCAAGACAACAAACCCGACGTGAGGGGTGAAAACCTTTGCTGAGGGAACAAAGCTTTGCTGAGGAGACGAGACTTCACCAAGGATACAGAACTTTGTTGAAGATTTTTGTTGGAGAGAGATTTTTGGAATGCAACCATTGGATGGATCATGCAGATAGTCATACAGTATCGACCTTACTGGGGATAAGGGAAGATCTTTAACATAATGATGCACCAATCAACAGACCGGCTGGGAAATGAGAGGCCAAGGCGAGGGATCTCTGTTGGTAACTCCGCTGGGGATATGCGACATCCTCAAATCCGGGGTCTCGGAATGAAGCCTTTAAAAGAAGATTCCTGGAGCAACAAAACTTCGCTGCGGAAACAAAACTTCACTGGGGATAGGTAAAGTACTATTCATACATGGGCTATGTCTAACAGAAGAAAGCCAAATATTCCCTTCCTGACAATCATTAAGCTCTTTACAGGCGTTCAACGTGTAAACTCCTTTTTTGATGTCAAACAAATGTTTTGCATGCAGGAAGATGTTTATTTTAGGAATGACAGACCTGATGCGACGATTATTTAAGCCTTGAAGTTTAAAATCTTAACAAAGTGTCGCATCCCTGTTGTGAATGAACCACTGGCTAGAGTGCAAAAAAAATTTCAAAACTTTTCTTCCCTTTCTCCTTTTTTAGAAAAAACGAGTCAAGATACGGCTGATAAGATACCAACATGGATATGCAACACATATTTGGGAGTTTAGGAAACGTTATCCTGTTGTAGTATGCTTTCAAGTTAAACCCTTATTTCAGTTAGGACTTTTAGAGGTTGTAATGTGGCCTGGTTCAAGGTTTTTTAGAAAAAAAAGTTTTTCAAGGCTCAAGTTATTTGGTGCCCACCCCCTTCGCGATATTCTCCTGTCCTAAGTTCAATTGACTTATCACAAGCATTCATCTTTCAAAAGGATTTATAATGATTGAGTGATCATGACAAATTCTCCAACATGATTGTCACTTAACTTTTGCTGCTTTTGTTTTTTTGATATTATTGTTCCTCTTCTTTTGATGAAAATTTTATTGAATAATCTCTCTTTTTTTTCCGGCCTTTTAGGCTCTTCTTTTCCCTAACTTTTGCCTGGACAAAATCTTTTGAATTTCAATTTTGGGAGTCCAGCGGGATGCCCTAACTTTTTCCTAAACAACTTGTTTTCAAGTTTCGACTTAGCGGGGCTTTTTGTTTCTTTCTTATCCATACCTTCCAATTCGAGCAAGTCAATGTGACTTTAGGTCTTTGAACTTTTCTCTTTATTTCTCATCCTCTTTTTTTTTTGAAGAAAACAAATGCCTCATTCATTGGTCGGTGAGGGATAGCCATTATTGTATCGATTCGATCTCGACTTCAGGATTTTGTGAGGAAATGAACATCGTAGTTTTGACATTTTTCCTGATCTCATGATGCGAAAGATAAAATGTGGTGATCCTTAGATGGGACATTCCTTCTGAAATTTGAATGCTTGGTCAAGTCAACTGAACATATACCCTGCCCCTGGTTAAAAAAGGATTTTTTTTGAACGGAAAATAAACTCCTACTTCGAAGGCTCAGAGGGGTTAACGAGGGTCTAACTGTTTGGGGATTGAAACAATGCATGTACATCGTCAACGGGGTTCTACTCAAAAGCATACCACTACAGTCATCGTTTTTATCCAAACTCCTTCCCCCAAACTCTTGGCTAAGCAAAAGAATCGGCACAGTTGGTATCAAAATGTCCGAAAAATTGATTAAAGAGTGATACTAGATGGATTAAGTAAAATGAAACAATTTTTTTCAAGGCAAAAGTATTCAACACATCAAGACTGACATTCGGCCATAAACAAAATCCTATATGCAGACAATGCTAAAACAATCAATCAAGATAACACATGAAAGTGCAGCAAAGAAACGTAATAAAAGCCATTATGGGGAAGAAACATTCCCAACTAGGTTTGTCGATCTCGCCGGCCTGCCGTAATCTTGACATTACCCTGACCCAAGATTTTTACCAACAGCATGGAGCTGTGAGACAAAATGGCAAGGCATACACCATAAAAGTGAATGAGAATCCTATCAATTAGAGAACCAAACATGCCCCTTGCACAGGTAGTAGCTGTGTTTGTTATCCGTATCTCAAGCAATCAACCAACCATGAATTGTATTACCATTTCCGTGTAAGGCCCACGAAGTTTATATGCTCATGCTTATCAAAAATATTAGATGTTTTTGCAAACAAAATAGTAAAAAGAGAGAAAAGAAAAGTATGCGTATACTTGAAAGAAGATATTCTATTGATTTTGAGAAATCAGCCTGTGAAAAAGGCATTTACATTTGGAAGCAAGTAATTACAAAATCAAAGCAAACAAGTGTTTACAAATGGCAATGTGAACGTGAATATCCATCGAGTCCCAACTCTACTATGACTCTTATGACTTTCACGCTTTCAGGCAGGTCATTCTTGGATTAGCTTCGAGCTTATGCCAGGTGACGAAACTAAGGATCTCATGCTGAGCGTAGTCATTTCTTTAAGTCCCTAACTTTTTCCTGAATCGCCCTTTTGGGTTTTCGATTCACCAGGACACCTTCTTTTTGCCTAAACCGCCCTTTCGGGTTTTCAGTTTAGCGGGTTTTTTTATTTTTTATGCAAAGTATTTTTTAACTACGTCAGCATTCACAGGGAGAGGAAAGTACTGTCCATCCATAGTCGTGAGCATCATTGCTCCTCCATAGAAAACTTTTCTGACCACGAAAGGACCTTCATAAGTTGGAACCCACTTTCCCCTGGGATCTCCTTGGGGGAGAATTATCCTTTTTAGCACAAGGTCACCTGGCTTGTAACACTAAGGCCGTACCCTCTTATCAAAAGCTTTCCTCATCCTTTGCTGATATACCTGACCATGACATACAACCGTCAACCTTTTCTCATTAATAAGTTCCAACTGATCCAACCGATTTTGTACCCATTCACTCTCATCCAGCTCAACATACCTCATGATCCTAAGAGAGGGAATCTCAACTTCTACGGGAAATACTGCTTCCATGTTGTAAACCAATGAAAATGGGGTTGCCCCAGTCGAAGTACGCACAGTGGTGTGATAACCATGCAAAGCGAAAGGCAGCATCTCATGCCAATCTTTATAGGTTACCACCATCTTCTGCACGATTTTCTTGATATTCTTATTGGCTGCTTCGACAACGCCGTTCATCTTTGGTCGGTATGGTGAAGAGTTATGATGCTTGATTTTGAAGGACTCACAAAGCTCCTTCATCATTTTGTTGTTCAAATTAGACCCATTATCGGTAATGATCTTCTCAGGCACTCCGTAGCGACAGATAATATTGTGCTTAATGAACCGAGTTACCACATGCTTGGTGACATTGGCATAGGATGCAGCTTCGACCCATTTTGTAAAATAATCAATGGCAACCAGAATGAAACGGTGCCCGTTGGATGCAGTCGGTTCAATTTTGCCGATCATATCAATTCCCCACATCGCAAACGGCTAAGGGGAAGTCAAGACATTCAAAGGTACTGGCGGCACATGCACCTTATCAGCATAGACTTGACATTTGTGGCAAACCCGTGCATGATTGTAAGAGTTAGTCTCTATGGTGGACCAATAATAACTTGCTCGCAAAATCTTTTTAGCCATGGTATGCCCATTGGAGTGGGTCCTGATATCACCTTCATGTATCTCTTCAATGATTCTAGCTGCTTCTTTCTTGTCAACACATCTGAGCAGTAAGCCGTCATGATGCCTTCTATACAACACGCCACCATTGAGAAAGAACTTGGCTGAAAATCTTCTCAAGAAATTCTTATCTGTGACAGATGCCTCTTCAGGGTACTCCTGTGTTTCAAGATACCGTTTAACATCATAAAACCAAGGGTTACCATCTGATTCCAAACTGGCCTCAAAACAGAAAGCTGGCTCACTAAAACTTATGATAGTAATGGAAGGTGCCTCATTAGCCCATTTAACCTTGAACATGGAGGACAAAGTTGTCAGTCCATCAGCTAGATTGTTTTCTTCTCTGGGAATGTGCTCAAACGTGATATCTTCGAAGTACGGAATCAGCTTCATAACATGCTCACCATATGGAATTAGGTTCTGATGGCGAGTCTCCCAATCTCCATTAATCTGGCTGATAACAAGACTGGAATCCCCGTAAACTTTTAAAAACTTGATGCGCAGGTCGATCGCTGCTTCAATGCCATAAATGCAAGCCTCATATTCAGACATGTTGTTAGTGCAATCGAAACAAATACTAGCCGTGAAAGGAATATGGTATCCCTCAGGGGAAGTGATAATAGCTCCGACACCGTTGCCCATGGCATTAGAGGCACCATCAAAAACAAGCGTCCAACATGACCCCGGCTCGGGTCCTTCATCTCGGTCAGGCATATTACAATCCCGAATATACATAATTTCCTCATATGGAAAATCAAACTTCATCGGTTCATAATCGTTCATGGTTTGATGAGCAAGATGGTCGGCCAGTACACTACCCTTAATTGCTTTTTGAGTAGTGTATTGGATATCATATTCGGTGAGTATCATCTGCCAACGGGCTACCCTGCCTGTAAGAGCTGGCTTCTCAAAAATGTACTTGATTGGATCCATTTTGGATATCAAGTAGGTGGTGTGAGTTAACATGTATTGCCTCAAACGCTTGGCGTCCCATGCAAGTGCACAACAAGTCTTTTCTAGCAATGAGTACCTCGACTCACATTCCGTATACTTCTTACTCAAGTAGTAAATAGCCTGCTCTTTCTTCCCTGTCTCGTCATGTTGACCGAGGACACAACCCATTGAGCTCTCCAACACAGTTAGATACATGATTAGTGGCCTTCCTTCCACTGGCGGCATGAGCATCAGAGGTTCCTGCAAATACTCCTTTATTTTGTCAAAGGCCTTCTGACAATCCTCATTCTATTTCACTGTCTGACTTTTCTTCAACAACTTGAACAAAGGTTCACAGTTGGCTGTGAGATGAGAAATAAATCTAGAAATGTAGTTTAAACTTCCCAAGAAACCACGTACTTCCTTCTCTGTCCTTAGTTCAGGCATTTCCTGTATCTCTTTTACCTTGGTCGGGTCTACCTCGATACCTTTTTCACTTACAATAAAACCCAACAGCTTGCCGGATCTCACCCCGAAGGTGCACTTATTCGGATTCAACCTTAGAAAGAACTGCCTCAGTCTCCCGAAAAATTTTCCAAGATGAACAAGATGTTCCTCTTTCGTGTCAGACTTAGCAATCATATCGTCCACATAAACCTCAATCTCTTTGTGAATCAAATCATGAAAGAGAGTAACCATGGCGCGCTGATATGTTGCCCCGACATTTTTCAAACCGAACAGCATCACTTTATAGCAAAAAGTTCCCCAAGGCGTGATGAATGTTGTCTTATCCATATCCTCCGGAGCTATCTTAATTTGATTGTAACCCGAAAAACCATCGATGAACGAAAACACCTTGGAATGAGAAGTATTATCGACCAACACATCAATATGCGGAAGAGGGAAGTCATCTTTAGGGCTGGCCCTGTTCAAATCCCTATAATCCACGCACATCTTGACTTTACCATCCTTCTTGGGCACAGGCACAATATTTGCAATCCATGGCAGATAACTGATGACCTTTAAGAAGTTCGCGTCCAACTGCTTCTGGACCTCCTCCTTGATATTCTTGGAAATCTCAGGATGAGTTCTTCGGAGCTTTTGCTTGACGGAGGAACAACCTTCTTTAAGCGGTAGTCGATGCACCACTATGTCTGTATCCAACCCAGGCATATCCTCATAAGACCAAGCAAAGATATCAGAATACTTACAGAGTAGCTCAACCAATCTGACCTTTATACTTTCTTCGAGATCTGCCCTTATCTTGACTTCTCTTCTTACCTCTTCTGTGCCAATATTCACCACCTCAATCGAATCTTGATTCGGCTGGATAACCTTTTCCTCTTATTTTAATAATCTTGCTAATTCCTCAGGAATATCACAATCCTCATATGCTTCTTCTTCAGCTTGATAAATAGGAGTATCAAAGTCATAATGAGCCATAACAGAGTCGTTATCAATATGATCGGTGGTGGAAGTGCATCTGCATGAATGACATTTTGGCGTTTTTTAGTGACAGTGTGTGAAAAGAGAAACATTGCCAAAAAAAATAAAAAAATAAAGAAATGGAGCAAAATTTTGAATGCAAAAACGTCCTTTATTTCATGATAAACTTGAAAATAAACATGGTGGCCCTACACAAATGATTCACCACGCCTTGGGTAGAGCGTAGGAATTGTGATATGATAATAAAAGAAAACAAGAAAATTACTCCTCAGTGCTTGAAACTTGGATAACATCCACAGAAGTCTAATTATTGAGTGTCTGGCCTGGAGTACTTAGACGAATCCAATCTTCGATATTGTAGCCATCATCCCTATCGTCGCCAACTGCATTGACGCGTCCTTCTTGAGTAGCACAAGGACGGGAAAACTTCACAGGAGTAGATAAACTAGATGCTCTGAGAATTGCACCCTGCTGACCTGGGCTAAAACCAAGACCAAATTTATCGAATTTTGGAGTAACATCCAGCACCTGACCCCAACCTTCAGGGTTACCACTTTCCACCACAGCTCTCGCATCCTTGAGAGAAGACATAACAGTTTCAGGTTTCCTTTTCTGCTCTGGAGGAGGAAATTGACAGCATGAACTGTTTCAAACGCCTGAAACGGAGTCTCATGTATCTCGCCTTCAACTTCAACATAGTGGAATAATGTCAAATGACTCACGATGTACTCTTCTTCGCCGCACACAGTTATCACCTTTCACTCTGCAGGATACTTGAGTTTCTGATGAAGAGTATAAGTGACTGCCACTGCTCTATGAATCCACGGTCGCCCTAATAAATAACAATACGTTGGCTTTATATCCATAACAAAAAATGTAGCCGTGAAGGTGTAAGGACCAACCTTTATTGTTAATTCCACCTCCCCAAACACTGACCTTCGAGACCCATAAAACGCCTTCACCATTAAATCACTAGGGCGCAGCTCCAGTCCAGAATAATCAATCTTCATCAATGCTGACTTGGGCAATACATTTAAAGAAGACCCTGTATCCACCAAAACTTGGGATAAAGTAGTGCCCCTGCACTCCATTGAAATATGCAACACTTTGTTATGGTCTCGCCCCTCCGGAGGAAGATCAAAATCTGTGAAGCTCATACCGTTCCCGGCAGATATGTTAGCACAAAAATTCTCAAACTGATTGACTGTTATCTCATGTGGCACGAACGCATTCTTTAACATCTTCATCAAAGCATTTCTGTGAGGTTCTGAATAAATCAACAGAGACAAGATAAACATCTTAGAAGGAGTATGGCTCAGATGATCAATTATGTTATAATCACTCTTTTTGATAATTCGCATCAACTCTTCAACCTCATCGGGAACTGAAGAAGCTTCTGGTGTTGGAATTGGTTGAGTCACATTGGCTGGCGTAACCCTTGGATTACCAATCATCACCTGCTGTTTTCCTTTTTCTCTTGCCGAAGCATCTTCCGCATCTTGCACATTGGAAGGACCGAATACTCTCCCACTTCTAGTTATTCGACCCACACCAGAAAAGTTATGAACTTCCTCTTCACCACCTTCAGCGCGTCCTTCCTCAGACGAACGGGTACTTACCTCCTGCTTCACCCTATGGTAATAAACATCAGCACCGTAATGCCATGGGATGGCCTTCTCACTGGTATATGGCATGGGACCAGGTACCGTAATCATCAAAGGAGGCGCCCTAGATAGGGTAGGAATGCGCACAGGGGTGTAAGGAATAGATACCATAGCAACATCTTCTTCAGTAATCTTACGGTAGCTCAATTTTCTATCAAACTGCGGGGAACCATCTTTTATCAACAACTGGATACGGGTTTTTAAAACATCACAGCCCTTCGGTTGCTCTCTACACTTGGCACACTCAGAAGTACAACCCGGGAAAATAGAATTGTCAAGCAAATACCTCTTAACATACCACAACGGAGTAGTTACTTGTTCGACATTCATGATTAAATTCAACACTTCACCATTATCATCAATCATATTAACAACACCCCCTCCATGCCTAGGCATCGGGTTCTTAGTAACATTCGGACCAGTCACTGGAGTAAACTCAATTGCCTTAGCATCCAACAAGTATTGTATTTTGCACTTCAACGCAAAGAAATTATCAGTAGAATGGCCAACTCCGCCTGAATGGAATTTCCATCTTGCGCTAGCATCATAGTTAGGAGGAAGTCTTGCGGGTGGTGGTGGCATATTTCTCAAACCGATCAACTTTAAATCGAGCAAATGGTGGAGTGCTTCAGTAAGAGATACCGGCAAGGGAATGAATTTTCTGGGTTGTCTCTGTTGTTGATTATTATACTGACGGGGAGCGTCTTGCTACCTTTGTTGTTGAGGCACTGCATTCGGTCTCTGCTGCGGAGGAGCATTAACAGAAATAGAAATGGCATTGATTTGTTAGTGCTGACGATCCTCTCTTCTTCCTCTATGAGAGTAAACCGCACTTGTGTCGCCTTCCCTTTTCTTGGGGTAAGTGTTGAATGGTTTCTTACTGCCCCATGATGAGCCACTAGAACCTCCCACCTGAATTTTCCCCAATTTCAAACCTACTTCAATTCTTTTACCAGCCATTACCAAATCTGCAAATCCTGCCGAAGTACTTCTTATTATGTGCTCATAGAATGGTCCTTGCAGGGTACTCATAAACATATTGATGATTTCTCTCTCCATGAGTGGAGGTTGAACCCTTGCAGCCAACTCACGCCATTTCTGAGAGTATTCCTTGAAAGATTCTCTTGGTCCCTGTGACAAATTCTATAACTGAGTGTGATTAGGCGCCATATCCATATTGTACTGATAATGTTTGACAAAAGCCCGAGCAAGATCATTCCAGCAACGAATATGGGTTTTCGACAACTTCATGTACCACTCCAGGGATGCCCCAGATAGGCTATCCTGGAAAAAGTGAACCAAAAGCCCCTGATTCTCAGTATGCACCGACATCTTTCTGAAATAAGCAGTTGTAAGAGTAACAGGACATGATGTTCCGTTGTACTTTTCAAATACATGAGGCTTGAACTTTGGAGGAACTTTCACCCCAGACACCAACCTGATATCATTAGCATCCATACCAAGGACTCCTTGCCCTTCCACAACCTTCAAACGTTCTTCCAACAACCGATACTTCCTATCCTCAACCTGAACTTCCGGCTCTAAACGCCGAACAGAAAACTGATCTTCATCCTGATTAAAGTCAAAATCCTGCTCCTGATAGTTCCTTACACCGCCTTGATTATCTCTTCTGTTCCTCACAAGACGAGGTCCTGGAGACGGGGGAAACTGCCCTACGTGCGCACAAAAGGATTTCCAGGCATCCCGTGAAAATTTCCAACAGACTGATCTTGCACATCCCCCAATCCTACAGAAATGTCCTGATAGAGCCCTTGATTTCTACCATCCCCTGGATAGCGGCGCTGGTTGTTGACAATGGAAGCCAGTTCCTCCTGTCGACAATTCACATTGGTGATGACCTCCATGAACTGGGTCATCTAAGTAGCCATCTGGACCCTCATTTCAGCGAGTTCAGCTTGAACTTGCTCCATATGTCTTGGCAAATTGTTTCTGGTGGAATACCGATGAGTAGTCGTCTTGAATTCTGAATAAGAAGAGCAGAAGAATAAGAATATCGTCTTGAGACAACCTGTAATGTTATGAAATGCATGATGTGCATGAGATGTTTGTCATTTTCCGGTATTCAAGAGTCCTTTTATTCATCAATCACGGCGTGCAACCAAAGATCAAACATACAATCAAAGGAAAAAGTAAAATAAGACAAACATTTTAATTATTTACAAACAAAAGAAACGATGCTTGAATGACTTCGGAGATTTAAGAGTGCAACGATAAACAACAAAATACGTGTTTCAAAGTAAGCTTAACAAAAACTGAATAATAAAAACAAACAATGGTCCCTTCCAACAATCCTGGGGGTGACCAAATACACCAAAGGTAAGTAACACAACTAAATCTCCGGAATAAGACATGCTTCAAGGTGTTAAAAATACTCTTCAAGCCTGACTTTCTCCTTCAAAAGTTGTGATGCGACTTCTTTACTTTCTTGAAACTGATCCTCCGCGACACGTCTCTGGGCTACTTCCTTCTTAAGTTGAGTATCTTTGTCTTTGATATGTTTCTCTAAGTTCTGAATCTTCTTCTTATAGCTATTCTCAGATGCCTGAAACTTCCGACACTCTTGCTGGGTCTTACTCAACTCTTTTCCATTTCAGCATGAGACCGCTTTCTGGAACTGGTTGTATCAGAAGTTTCCCCTTGAGCTTCTTTGAGTTTGCGAGCTAAGTCGATCCTTTCTTGATCTATCCAATAAATTTTCATCCCTGCCTCACGACCTTTTGCATGAAGTTGAATGTTCTCAACATGAACCTGGGTGAACACCTCGGTAGGCACCGTGTTACTCAGAACAGTAGGAGGTTGCTCACATATAGGAGCTGACCTTGCAAATGGTAACCGTAAAATCTTAACCCTGGCTTTAATCCACTCCAAGTAAGGAACCCTAGCAATAGGAACCTTCTTGCCCAAAGTAGTTCTATCCTTCTTGTGAATTCTCTTCCAAGCACTTGTCACTATTTTCAACATCACAGGATCACTTCCTCTAATAAAATACATTGATTCAGACACCTCCCCAACCTTTGGCGGTCCATCCATTGCATATCCCAATTGACGATAAGCAAGCACAGGATTATAGTTGATACACCCCTTGGATCCTATGAGGGGAACATTGGGGAAATCTCTGCAGCTAGTGATAATACTTCGTACTTCCCCCATGTCATAATTCCAGCGAATATAAAATGAAGTAAGGTTGACAAGTCTTGATGACCATCGGAGAGAATGCCTGGTATCCACGAAAGGGCCACTTACCGGTAGGTGCAACTTGAACCATTGATACAACATTGAATGACATAAACTTACATTACCTCATTTTCCATGTTTGAAATGAATGGTGTAAAGACTATCTGCCAAGAGTGTCAGTATCGGGTTCTTATTTCTAAAAACATAAATAGCCGTCAAATCCACAAAATTTCTCTTGTGAGGGAAGAGGACGATCCTGTATATCATGAGAGCAAACAGAGAGCTGAAGTTACTCCAATTCCCTTTCTTTGCCCAGTCTTCAGCTTTCTTCACTAAGAAATACAAATAAAACCCAGTAGTATCCTCACTTGATTTCCAATTGCCTTTCACCTCTTTCTAACTCAAATGAAGAATTTCAGCAATAACTTCGAACTTCGGCTTCTCTGGCACTTGGACAAAAGGAACTTCATCAGACAACTTGATATTAAGTATGTACGCGTACTCTTCTAGTGTGGGAACCAGTTGATAATATTGAAAAGTAAAAAACTGTAATTCCTTGTCATAGAATTGGAAGAGGGTGATCAAAGCCATTGGGTCGACTGGAGCGTTAAGGATTAGTAACAAATTGCCATAATTTTTGTTAAAATTGTTCAGAACATCACCCTTTAGATAAGAACTCAACCTCTTCAATCCGAACACATCAATAGTAGGAATCTGATAAGCGAATGTATGCCTGGTGGGATCTTTAACACGAACTGAATCAAACTCATCTGACGGGAGGCCGGCCATTTCTGATGGAAAGAACACTCTTGAATGTCCCTGGAAAATGACATGCGCATGCTAGTTATTTTTTTATACATCATTTTTTTTAGAAATAAATATGCTATGATGCAACATGACAGGATCAAAGTTTCACACTGGACAATTGCTGGACCATTACAGAACAACACCACTCAAGGTCAAAAGAAAATCCCAAAGCTTCAACACTATCATGGAAACCTGAGTCACCTGCGCAATACAAAATCACCAACAGTACCTGTACCTATAAGAAAAGTTTTCCCGTCCCTCTCACGGGTGTAGTCTAGGTCAAGGTAAGGTTAAAAGCCAAATTAGAGTACAAGAGCTCGAATGTCGGTATCATCATACAATAATACCTATCTGAACTACCTATGAAGTCATGGGTCTCATGGTCAGGTCTACAAACCATCCGCCTCATAACTGCCATGGCCACTCTATTCCTAGTTCCTATGGAATTCACTCATAGCCTGGGTATGAGGCCTTTTACCTCATGGAACAACCCACCCACCAAGAAATCCAGAATCCAAACAGTCCAGCCAAATCCAGTATGCAGAAAGTAAAGCGCACATAGGATGTAATGAAAACAGATAAATATGCAAAGCAGTAAAATAAACACCAAAAAAGAAAATAAAAAAGAGCTAGGATCGACTTCGGGATGGACCAGCAAGAGGTCAATCTGTCCCCAGTGAAGTTGCCAGCTGAAACCACCCGGCCGGAACCTGTCATCTGGATGTAATGAAACATCAATGAAGCCACCACCGAATGTCTTGTATCCCACTGAAAGGGAAAGGTAAACATCGAGAAAACCTGAAGAGGGAGAAATCACAGTCTTTCAACCGAGAGATCGGTTAAGGGAGACTTTTATGCGAGGGGAAGGTATTAGCACCCCACATGCCCGTAGTACTCTACGGTATCCACTCTTGTTGTCTAATCTAATGGGTGTGGTCAAATCCTATGTCTATGGCTTAAAACAGAAAAGGGAATGCATGCTAAAGAAAAAGAAAACAATATAGGGAAAATAAAGGATGTGCTCGGTTGGGCCCTACACCTTTGCCTACGTATCCCTTTTAAGGAATCAGAGCAGCCGTAGTTCGGCTTACATGTTTTGGTTGATTTGTGTTTTTTAGTTAAGAAAACAAAAACAATCAAGATGGAAAAACATCAGATAAAACAACAGACAAATGAGATGGTAAAACATTGGTTAAATAATAACAAAGTAACATGTCAAAGATGGCGAAACATCAAATGATAAAACGGATGACAAAACATCACACCTAACAATGATATTGAGAATCAAAGTAGGATAACAAACATGTGCGATGGCAAAACATCAGCTTCAAACAAATGTGCAATGGCGAAACATCGGCTAAAAGATTACAAGATATCATGGCAAAGATGGCAACACATCAATAAAACAGATGACAAAACATCACACATAACAATGATATTGAGAATCAAAGTAGGATAACAAACATGTGCGATGGCGAAACATCGACTTTAAAAAAGTGTGCGATGGCGAAACATCGGCTAAAAGATAACAAGATATCATGGCAAAGATGGCAACACATCAATAAAAGAGATGACAAAACATCACACCTAACAATGATATTGAAAATCAAAGTAGGATAACAAACATGTGCGATGGCGAAACATAGGCTTCAAACAAGTGTACGATGGCGAAACATCGGCTATAAAATAATAAGATATCATGGCGAAGATTGCAACACATCAATAAAATAGATGATGAAACATCACACCTAACAATGATATTTAGAATCAAAGTAGGATAACAACATGTGCGATGGCGAAACATCGGCTTTAAAAAAATGTGCAATGGCGAAACATCGGCAAACCAGGTTTAAAAACAAAGCGAAGAGGCGCACAAACAAATAAGATTGATTTGTATCTTTTACCTTGAAGAAGGGTTTGAGTTTATTAGAGGTGTTTTATGATTTGCCAAGAAAATAATTTTTGTTTTAAGATGCAAAATGCAAAGAAAGGAAAAACAACTAAGGGAAACTATCCTAGCACTGTCCCTAGTGTTATCATACAATGATTGATCCTAAAGTTGAGGATAAAGGAAATTCCTATTCTATGTTAGCATACATGGATTCCTACCTTAATTAACATGTTAAAGGAAGCTTAGAAAAACTATCCTTTAGGGAACATACACTGAGAGCGAAGTCGTGATCTCAATTTCTAAATTGAGTGACTCATCGATCAACAATTAAAGAAGAAAAACAATAAACATCCTATAGGGAACATGCATCGAGAGCGAAGTCGTGATCTCAATTTCTAAATTGAGTGACTCATCGATCAAAATTTAAAGAAGAAAGAACAATAAAAATCCTATAGGGAACATGCATTGAGAGCGAAGTCGTGATCTCAATTTCTAAATTGAGTGACTCATCGATCAAAAGCAAACACAACACATGTACCAGAAAAAAAAACCAGAGGGCCTCCTGACATATATCAGCCACAGAGGTCCCATCATGCAACATAGAACTATGCAAATAGAAGAAAGGAAATAGTGCAATACCAAACGGATAACTATCCGTAGCAAATGAACAAGAATAATAGAAACCCAGAGAACTTCAAGCAAGCTGGCATCAGTAGACAAATCAAGTCAGAAAATACGCCATCAGGATGTAAGTATTGAGATTTTCAGATATGAACAGATCCCATGGGCAATGTATGGCATTCATAATCATATGTATATATCCTGCATAGACTATCAAATATGCCAAACACAAGAGCAGTCCCAATATAATAAATTGTGTTCCACAAATAAAGTGAAACACAATAGCCTCAAGTCAAAAATGGAAAACCTTTCTCAAAGTACCTCGCACATTCAACAACCAAGTTAGTATTCCAATAAATATGATGATGATTCACATAAGTGATAGATGATGACACCATGGTGAAGTGAGAAAACATGACAGAAACTATCAAACATTGGTCGTGATAGGCAAAAGGAAACATGCATGTGCACAATTTAGTTAAGAGAATTAGAGGAATGTTGCTCATTTCTATCACCATGTTGAATTGACAATTGAATATCAATCAAGGATCATGGGAGCTTGAGAATAATACAATAAAAGACCATGAAGGTCAATAGCAAACACATTTCAATGATACTCAATTATTTCATCACAGCTCACAAGCATAACAGAAGAGAAATCCCACACAATGCATCAAAAGGTTCAATCATGCAAACATGGGGCATTAAATGAAATGACTTGAGTTTATTTGGATGAACACATCCCAACATGATCATTAGGTTCCCAATTATAGGCCTCACTCAAGTTCATTGGCCATCAAACAAATTGCAATAAGATATGCAACATTAATTGGGTACCTTCACTTCAAAAATACATCAAAAATAGAAACAAGGATCAATAATTCAAACTAAAAAATTATTATCCCCTTTGAAGTGTATAGAAGTCAGAAAGAAAGTCTTATGTTCATGAATGATTGAGGAGGGGATCAAATGAGGCCCAAAGCTCAAAAACTAGTTGGCCAAACTATCAAAACTAGACAAGTTTTCAAAATGATTCATGGAAAAATATCAAACCAAGTCAAATAATTCAAGAAAAATAGTTTTCAGATCCTCAATGCATTCATGAGCTATAATCAAGACCTAAGTTCCATTGAAAATCCAGGGCATAATGGTTTTGAAAAAGAAACTTGCACAATAAGCAACAAAACCCTAATTTTTGACTTTTAATCTTAAATATTGATTAAATAAGATCAAAATTCAAAAAATTCAAACCAAGATCATGAAAAACACAAGGAAATCCTAAATGTCAGAATACATATTTTTCCATATTTTTTTGAATTAAGGAAAAGTTAAAAATAAAAATCAAATTCAAACAATTAATCAATTAAACAAAAATTCACATCTAAAAATAAAACTCTAGTAAAAAATCAGAAAATTATCCAAATAAAATTATATTCAAATATTAGAATTAAAAACACACATCCCTGATTTTTTTTGGATTATTTGAATTAAGGGAAATATTAAAATAAAAAATCAAACAATCAATTAACAATTAAACTATTATTTAAAGGCAAAAATGCAAACCCTAGCCAAAATCATGAAAAGGTCAAAATGAAATTATATTCCGATTCTATGATTGAAAACAAACTTGCATGATTTTTTTGAGGATTTTTGTATTAATGGAAGTATTAAAACCTAAATTATGAAACAAATATTTCAAATAAACTTCTCACATTAAATTTCTAATCAAAAATAGAAAAATGTTTAAAAAAAATCAGAATAAATTTCTAATTAATTTTTTTGAGTCAAAGATAATTTTTGTGGAATTTTCAAATCAAAGAAATATTAAAATAAAAATAAACACTAAACAAATAATTAAATAATAACACAAATTTTTAAACCACTCAAAACATTTTTCAAAAATCATCAAAAAATGAACAAGGTCTGGAATATTATTTTTATGTTTCATGAATTTTTTCATAATTTTCCATCAAGTTTTGATCAAGAAAATAAAATCAGAGAATCCATGAAAATTAAATAACAAAAACAAGAACAAGGCCAATAAGATGATGCCACGCATCATCTTCAACCTCCGGCCAAGGCAAAACACTCGCTTCCATCAGTTCCAACATGCTCACTTCAGATCCATCAAACAAACACAATTCTCATCCAAAATCCATGAGATTAAGCTCAAATTAAAGCTAGCATATCATACTACATGATGCAATTTGAATCAATCTCAAAGATCAAGCATAGATCAAGAAATCAAATCTCAATAAACTGGAAAAACACACTGCAAACATCAAAACCAGAAACACGATTTCACCAAATCTGCTTGAATCAGAGCTCAAATATACATCAATCCTAATGATTGGCCAACTATAAACACAATGCACACCACAAAACACTTCAATTCACTCTCAAATCAAGGTTCAGATTCAGTGAGCATACCTGCAAAGGTGAAAAATAAATTCACTTGGTGCCTCTGAAATCTAACAAGAAACCCTTCTAAATAGCTTCCTTGTGCTCCAATGAAGGTGTTTGAGTAGAGAAATGAGGATTGGATCAAGAGAATTGAGTTGCTCAATTCAAGTTGTAGAGCAAGAAAAATGAGAAAATTCTGAGGAGCTTCTTCCAATGCAGTGCGTCCCCCTGTGAACGGAGAGCTTGAGCAGCTTATATAGAGTGTTTGGAGTGAGGTTACAGTGGTAATTCAAGCTGAGAGTCGTTGGATGTGAAAAAGTGAATTCTGTCAAACCAAAACAAGTGTGATGGTCATTTGCGTTTTGCTTGGTATTCAACCCATGCTTGCAGTCGTTTTGAGCAACAAAAGAAGAGTGTGAGTGAGTGAAAAAAGCGTGATGAGGTGAGTTGTTCTCTCTTGCACATGGGACTGATTTTCTTGAGTGAGAAGTTTCCCCTTTTTGTCAAAAATGTTAAAATGAGATAGGCATGAGGTATGCACCTGGTTTGGCCTTTTTTGGCGAGCACATGATGTGTCCAATTCGTGCCAAGCATGTGCAAGTGGACTCTTAAATGATTTAATCAAAACTGAACCAAAACTTGAAAATTGCCATGGCCAAGCATACACCAAAAATCAGCTGACTTCCAACTGAGGCCATTTCAAATTGGCTCGTGAATTTTCCAAATTTCTTTTAGCCAATTAAAATTCATATGATGAGCTTCACAATGATCTTTGATTCATCAAAAATGGTGGAGAAATGAAAGAGATGTGGACATTAGGATTCCTGGGCAAGTCAAGCCAACTTGCCGAAGACTGCGCGCGTGTTGGCCTGCCCATGTGCCTTCAAAAATACGGTTTTGCCACCCAACTTCATCAAACCACAACTTCCTCAATTTTAATCCAATTTGAGTGATTCCAAGTTTAATGAGAAGCTTTCATAGCCCTCTTCAAAATGCACAATGCATATTTTTGAATTATGCCTTGAATAAAAAAATTATTGGTATGTCACCAACTGTTTGGTGAATTGCCTAGGCCAAATGCCTCGCCTTACCTGGTTAGATGCCCAAGATGCATAAAAAAATTGCCCAAGTTGCCTCAACTTCTAAGGCGAATAACTTCCAATTTTCAACAAGAAGTGTGTTTTTTCTGCCTTGTAGGCCCTTTTAGATCTCTTTCCCCTCTTTGATTGGCCAAAAGAACCACCAAAATCCCATGAAAAATGAGAAAGTTATGCCCTTGCAAAGTCAGGCTAAAATCATTGACACTTAGTGAACTTTTCATACTTCAAGATAACTTCAAATCCAAGCAACTTCTCAAACTTACAAATCCCATAAAATTCAATCACCAATGATCATTTCCCATTAAAATACATGTCAAATGCCTCATGTTGACCAAAAGTTCCCTTAGTCAACCTTGACTTTGACTGATTTTGACCAAAATGACCATTTTGCCCCTTTGAATCAATTGATCCACTTCCCTTCAAAATTGATGATCAAGACTTCAAACATATGATCTTCCAAATATATAGAGGCCATGTACAAAGTTTCACTTCAAAATTCTCAAGAAATCTTGATGAAATCCCAAACCCTAGTTTTGGTTAACACCTTAGGAGACTGATGAATCATTTCCAAAACTTCAAATCCTCTGGGCATCTTGACCAATTTCTTGTACAAAGACTTTGCAAATACCAATGAGATGTTGTAGCTTCCAAATTAAGACTTGTACATTGATCAATTGCCTTGATCAAGAAAAACCCTAATTTTACTGGTGAATCAAAGGAGTGATTTCTTCTTATAATCAAACACAAACTTCAATCCTCTGATGATCCAAAGAGATGGATAAAATATCTTGAGATATGCAATAACTTTTGAGGTTGAAAGATCCAGAGGTTTAGATGATAAGGTTCTACTTGAGCAACTTGTCAATGCAATCCACCTTCAAATCTTGAGGAAGACTTGATAACCAAAGTATTTTGATCCCATCACAATGTATGAATGTAATGCAATATGATATTCATGATGAAACATAAGCCTAAATCAAGAGGGTAAATTTTGGGGGTGCAACAAAGAAGAAGAAAGCAAAGAAGTCCTCTGGTGTTTTGAATCTAGGAAGAAGGTTCCAAGGACCAGCTAAACGGACCCTAGACTTCACAACATCATCGAGTGAAGGGGATAATCAAGAAGGGAAAAACAAGGAAGTGACTGATAATCCAGAATCTGAAGAGAAAGAAGAGGTTGATTACTCTGAAGAGCAGTATCCTCCAGCTGACGACAAATATACATAGTTGGAAGATCGCCTAAATGGTATGGAGATCCAGAGGGTGCCAAGATTGGATTTTGAGGAGTTAGGACTTGTCTCAGGGGTTTTCATACCACAGAAATTCAAGGTCCCTACTTTCACTAAATATGACGGTGTCTCTTGCCCAAAGTTACATTTAAGGTCATACGTTAAGAAAATTCAACCCCATACAGCCGATATGGATCTATGGATACATTTCTTCCAAGAAAGCTTGTCAGGGACACAATTGGATTGGTTCTATTAGTTGGAAGGAACCAATGTTCGCAATTGGGAAGACTTGGTTTCCACCTTTTACAAACAATACCAGTATAATGCAGACTTAGCACTAACTCGGACACAGTTGCAAGGCATGTCCATGGGTACAGGTGAAGCTTTCAAAACCTATGCTCAAAAGTGGCGGGATCTCACAGGAAGAGTCCAACCCCCTCTATCTGACAGGGAACTAGTGGATATGTTTTTAGGCATGCTATCTGGCCCTTTCTTCAAACACCTGATTGGAAGCTCCTCGGCTGGATTTACCGAATTAATCATGATTAGCGAACGAGTAGAGGCATGTATGATAAGTGGAAAAATTCAAAAAGATGCATCCTCGAGCGCGTTGAAGAAACCATTTGCTGGGAAGAAAGAGGTTGGTGTTGTGTACCATCAAAGGAATCAGGATAGAACTTAACGCCGTCCAACGGTAGGGGTGATCATGATCTCTAAGCCTACACCTACTCAACAAAGGAATAATCAGCCGAGAACAGAAAGACCGGTAAGATAGTTTACCCGGATAAATATGACATTGTATCAAGTTTTTCCACATCTGTTGAGATCTAACATGGTAACCTTGCGGGAATCTCCGAAGAATACCAACACTGCCTCTCCCTGTTACAACCCAAATGCTCGTTGTGTTTACCATTCAGAAAGTCCAAGTCATGATACAAACGACTGCTGAGCATTGAAAAACAAGGTGCAAGACCTTCTCGAGGAAAAGGAATTGAATTTGACGCCCTCGAGATCCCAAATGTTATCACTGCTCCTATGTCCAAGCACGGCCTTAGTGTTAACGCCATTGAAGATGATGTATTTGTTACTATTATTGATGAACTTGTTACTCCTCTCCTGGCCGTCTAGAGGGACCTGTTGAAGGCCGGTTTATTTCTGGGTTGTGGCGAAGGTTGTCACCTCTGTTATCTCTACCGAACGGTTGTCATTTATGGAAGGCAGGTGTCCAGCGCCTGATGGATGACAAAGAGATTTTGTTCGAAAAGTCTTTTGTTCCAACCATTTCTTACAAGGAAGTTTCAATAATAACCATTTCCTCCAATCCTCCCAGGGTCTCCACCAAAAGACCCGTCAGGATTACATCCGTTCTAAAGGTGACTCCACTAATAATTACTATGCTCGGGCCAATCCCGTAATCCTCAGATAAGATTGTTCCTTGGAATTATAGGGGTGACATCTACTACCACGGTGTCAAGCAAGATTGGCTGGCTGATGAAGACTCAATTTTTGAGAAGGCTGACCCCGACATTGGCAACATTGTGGGAACTAGCAAAATAAACTAAAGTGAAAGAGTGTTCTCCCCTGAGATTTCTCCTCCGAAAGTTGTTACTAGTCCTGTGATCATTCCTGCTTTTGTTCCTGCTGATACTACTACTACAGTTCTTATGATTATCCCTGCTAACACCCCTATCACCGAGTTGACCAAGACTCGGGGCAAAGAAATTTTGGTTGAGCCTGTCCGGACGAAGGTGCAGCCAGTATCTATCCCAGAGGCTTCCAAGAAGGAGATGGAAGAAATTTTGAAAATTATAAAGAAAAGAGATTACAATGTAGTCGAACAGCTAGGGCAGACCCCTTCAAAGATTTTTATGCTAGCTTTACTGTTGTACTCTGAAGCTTATGCGAAGGCTTTGGTGAAATTTCTTAAAACCTCCCATGCGCCACAGGAAACCTCTGCTGATCAATTCGAAGATTGTGTGGCTAGTCTGACAGCGAATAATGGTCTGGATTTTTTGATGCTGATTTGACACCAGAGGGAGAAAACACAATGATGTGCTGCATGTTTCTGTCGAATGCCGAGGCACTACTTTGGCCCATGTCCTGGTAGATACTGGTTCATCATTGAATGTGCTGCCTAAGAAGGCTCTGGATAGGCTAGACTGTGAAGGTTTGACCTTAAAACCCAGCAACATAGTGGTAAGGGCCTTCGATGGTTCGAAGAGAATGGTGCACGGGGAGGTGGACATCCCCATCAAAATTGGTTCTCAGACCTTTGATTCAACTTTCTACGTAATGGATATCCGCCCTTCCTATTCATGTCTGTTAGGCCAACCTTGGATCCATGGCGCTGGTGCCGTCACCTGTACGTTAAATTAGATGTTGAAATACTCGATCAAGGGAAAGATCATCACTGTTCATGGGGAGGAGGAATATATGGTCAGTCACCTGAACTCTTTCAGGTACATGGAAATGGATGGTGAGTTCATAAAAACTCCGGTCAATATTTCAAGGAGGTCCCACAAATAGTTGCGACATCCAAGACTGCTACCAAAACTCCAAGAGCTATCATACCACCGTTGAAAATGGCCTCATTGAAGGATGCTAGAGCAGCAATTGAAGAAGGTGAATGCACTATCTAGGGTCAGCTCCCGGATATTCCTTACAAATACAATAAATTTGGTTTGGGCTTCACCTCGGAGGCACAAAGGGTTGTTTGACGAACTTGCATCGGGAGGCCACCTTTGCATATCAGCAATCAGGGGAAGACGACAACAGCAACTGTGACCTGGACGAGTGGATCTCCCTAACCGTCAACGGAGGACTCAACAACTGGGAAGCCAAAGATTTTGTCCCTATTACTTTTCTTCAAGAGTAATTGTCTTTCAATTTTCGTCAGATTTGTAATAATTAAACAATTTAGATTTTAAAACCATGTGTCTTACCTGAGGCACAATGGTCTATTTGTGAGGGTTGTTACTTCATCTTCATATGTCATCAATAAATCATGAACATTTTTGCATGCAAATTTTTACGCTCATTGTTTTTCTCTTTTTAACTTTTATCGTTTTTCTAAGATAGCTTTGCTCTTACACACACTCACATATCAAAATGCAAATCCACATCCACTCAGGATCCCATGGGTAACGACTCTGCTATGGCCTATCATGACTTTGAAAATCCAATCTACCAAGCCAAAGACAACGGTGAGGAAGATTATGAGGTACCAGGGGAACTAGCCAGGTTATTGCAACAGGAAGAAAGGACCATACAGCCCCACGAAGAGCCAGTGGAAACAGTTAACTTAGGTACTGAAGAGGACAAAAAAGAGGTCAAGGTAGGTGCCAACCTGGAGCCTAGCGTCAAGAAGCGCTTAGCTTAGTTACTACATGACTATGTTGAGGTCTTTTCTTGGTCATATGAAGACATGCCAGGGCTCGACACTGACATCGTGGTCCATCGTTTGCCGACAAAAGAAGACTTTCTCCGGTAAAATAGAAAGTCAGTGGCATGAGGCCAGAAATGTCAGAGAAAATTAAGACTGAAGTCATGAAGCAGTTCAACGCCGGATTCTTAGTTGTCACCTCCTATCCACAATGGGTCGCCAATGTTATTCCAGTGCCTAAAAAGGATGGTAAGGTACACATGTGTGTGGACTACAGAGATCTGAATAGGGCAATCCCTAAGGATGACTTCCCGCTTCCCCACATTGATATTCTGGTTGACAACACCGCACAGCATAAAGTATTTTCTTTCATGGATGGTTTCTCCGGATACAACTAGATCAAAATGGCACATGAGGACATGGAAAAACCGACCTTCGTCACACAGTGGGGTACTTTCTGTTACAAGGTTATGCCATTCAGGTTGAAGAACGCAGGGGAAACCTATCAGCGTGCCATGGTAGCTCTATTTCACGACATGATCCATCACGAAATAGAGGTCTATGTGGATGACATGACATCCAGATCTCAAACTGAAGAGGAGCATCTTGACCATCTGCAGAAACTGTTTGAAAGACTAAAGAGATACAAGCTAAGGTTGAATCCAAATAAATGCACTTTTGGAGTAAGGTCCGGTAAACTCTTAGGTTTCGTTGTTAGTGGAAAAGGTATCGAAGTGGACCCTTCAAAGGTAAAAGCAATACAAGAAATGCCTGCTCCTCGCACTGAGAAGGAAGTTAAGGGATTCTTAGGACGGTTGAACTATATCGCCCGGTTCATTTCCCATCTAACCACTACTTGTGAACCAATCTTCAAATTGCTGAAGAAAGATCAAGTGTTGGATTGGAATGACGACTGCCAGGTTGCCTTCAACAGGATCAAAGAATATCTTCAAGAGCCTCCCATTTTGATGCCGCCCGTCGAGGGAAGACCTTTGATCATGTATCTAACTTTCTTGGAAAATTCAATGAGGTTTATGTTGGGGCAGCATGACGAGTCTGGCCGAAAAGAGCATGCAATATACTACCTGAGCAAAAAGTTTACCGACTGTGAAACCAGATATTCACTGTTCGAGAAAACTTGCTGCACTCTGGCATGGGCTGCTCGCCAGCTAAGATAGTTATGTTGACCCATACTACCTTACCGATATCAAAGATGGATCCAATTAAATACATATTTGAGAAGCCCACCCTCTCTGGGAGAATAGCAATATGGAAGATGGTCCTGACCGAATACGACATTCAATACACTACCCAGAAAGCCATAAAGGGAAGTGTATTAGCCGATCACCTTGTGCATCAAGCTGTGGATGACTATCAGTCCATGAAGTTCGAGTTCCCCGATGAAGACATCGTGATGGTAGATAATTTTGAAGAACTAAGACCATATGATGGACCTGAACAAGGATCCCGATGTACCTTGGTTTTTGACGGAGCTTCAAACACACTCGGCAATGGCATAGGCGATGTGATCATATCTCCTGAAGGATGTCATACTCCCTTCACCACTAGATTGTGTTTCAACTATACCAATAATATGGTAGAGTACGAAGCGTGTATTTTTGGTCTCAAAGCTGCCATAGATTTGGGAATCAAGTCCTTAAGTGTATTTGGAGATTCAGCCTTAGTCATCAGTCATATCACACGAGGCACCCTAATCCCATCCCCTACAAAGAACATGTGTTGACATTGATCTCGCATTTTGAAGAAATTACTTTTGAACATTTTCCATGAGAGGAAAATCAACTAGCAGACGCACTGGAAACTATGTCATCCATGTTCAAAATCAATTGGGATAATGAGACTCCTCAGATCACCATCGAGAGAATGGACGAACCAGCTTACTGTCACGAGGTCGATACTGATGAAGTAGTGGACAAGCCTTGGTTCCCAAAAATTAAGAGATACCTCGAGGCCCAAGAGTATCCGGAAGGAGCTTCAGTCAAAGACAAGAAATTCTTGAGAAGATTCTATGCTAAGTTCTTCCTCAGTAATAGCATTCTCTATAAGCGCAGCACTTTTGGCACCCATTCCAGTGGGTACACGATGGCTAAAAAGATCCTACGGGCAGGGTACTACTGGTCTACCATAGAAGCAGATTGTCATCAGCATTCACGAACCTGTCACAAGTGCCAGATCTATGCTGAAAAAGTACATGTGCCTCCAGTTCCTCTAAATGTCCTAACTTCTCCTTGGCCATTCGCGATGTGAGGCATTGACATGATTGGAGAAGTCAAACCTACAGCTTATAATGGACACCGCTTCATCTTGGTTACCATTGACTACTTCACAAAATGGGTTGAGGCAACATCCTTTGCTTCTATCACCAAGAATGTTATGGCTCGACTCATCAAGCAGAATCTTATATGTCGATATGGCATTCCGGAAAGAATCATCACAGATAATGGTACAAATCTCAACAATATCACTGCACTATGGGCGCAATTCAAGATCCAGCATCATAACTCTTCTCCTTTCCGTCCGAAGATGAATGGCGTTGTAGAAGCCGTTAATAAAAACATCAAGAAGATCATACAAAAAATGACAATAACATACAAGGACTGGCATGAGATGTTACCATTCGCTCTCCACGGTTACCGTACCACGGCACGCACATCGATAGAGGCAACTCCTTTCTCTTTGGTATACGGTATGGAAGTTATCCTACGAATTGAAGTCTAAATACCTTCTCTGAGAATCATAAAAGATGCAAGGCTGAATGAAGATGAATGGATTCAAACTCGACTTGACCATCTAAACTTGATTGATGAGAAGAGGCTTACGGCTGTCTGTCATGGCCAGATGTACCAAAAACGTATGATCCAAGCTTTTAACAAGAAGGTCAGACGTCAGGTATATCGGGTTGGTGACTTTGTAATCAAGCGTATCATATTTCCATAAGGTGATCCCAGGGGCAAATGGACTCCTACATACGAAGGACCATTTGTGATCAAGAACATATTTTCCGGTGGGGCAATGATCTTAACCACTATGGACGACGAGGATCTTCCACACCCTGTAAACGCGGACATAGTTAAAAGATACTACGCATAAACAAAGACACATTAGATCGACTGGCCTAGGCAAAAATTAGGGCATCCCGGCGAACCAAAAGGGTTCGGGCAAATATTAGGGATAAAATACAAAAAAAAAATCTGTACACCCGGCAAGCTGAAAACCTGAAAGGGCGGCTTGGGCAAAAAAGGGTATCCTGGTGGACTAAAAACCCGAAAGGGTGGTCCAGGAAAAACATAGGGATTCAAAGTGTATGACTATGTCCTGTTAGATCACCTTATGACCAATCTTCAGCATCAATTGTCAAACTCAAACATTACTAATCAATCCAATCAGCTTTGTACAAAGCAACAATTGGACGAAACGCTCAGAGACGTGAAGGCTATATCAGAATGGGAGCCCCATGGGATTATTTCACATAATTGATTTTTTCCTTTGTATCAATTTTCATTTTTACGACAACATTATTTTACTAGGATGTTCGTCTCTTTGTACAAACACTTATTCAAGTTAATTCAAAGATACTCCTTTAAAAGTGCAAAACTATCTGTTTCTTCTTCTAATGTTCTTGTTTTGTTTACGAAAATGTCCAGCATTTATTTTTGAGCATATGCATTTAAATGTAATTATTGTTTATAAATGAACTCGTAAAAAAGAAAACTAAACCAGAAAGACAATTACTAATGACTTTAAGAAATAGGACAACATTTGTGGGCCATTCCATGAAATCCTCGCAAGTACTTTCTCCAGCAGAGGCAGAAGCACAAACATCCTATTACAGGATCTTTATCATATCCCCGAGGGGACGAAACTTCCAGTTTCCACCTCAAAGATTCCCCAGCAAAATTCATTCAGTTTCTTAGGATTTCTCAGTAGGATTTCATAAGGCCTACAAGCAATACACGGCGTTTCTCTTCCCCAACAAAGTTTATTTCTCTGGTTATGGAAACCCATCCATCAACACTCCAACTTCAAACAGAACATGAAGACTTACACTCCTCATCCTCAGCAGCAGTCAGGGATTTATTTTCCCAATCCGACAACACTGCAGCAGAACAGCTTGCATGCGCATACATCACATCCAGGCATCATGAGTATCAATGGCACAAATGAATATATCACAATCTCATTGCACTATGCATTTCATACATCATAGCATTACATACAACTAATCCTTCACCTTTTTCAGGTAAGATCAAACCAACAGAAAGTTATTGCCAACAAGACTAGCCAAATATCTATGAACAAATCAATTATAGATTCCTGAATCAATACAGGGTGACTATCTATATGACAGATACTTCCTCCAGACTTCTGCTAGTTCAGTTTAAATCTCCCAACGGTTTATCCTGATTTCTTTCCCACAGACATCTCCTCTGGTTCAGATAAGTCGTTCCAAGATTTATTCTGATTCTTCTCCAGACCACTGCTAGTTCAGTTTAAATCTCCCAACGGTTTATCCTGATTTCTTTCCCGCAGACATCTCCTTTGGTTCAGATAAGTCGCTCCAAGATTTATTCTAATTCTTCTCTAGACCACTGCTGGTTCAGTTTAAATCTATCAACAATTTATCTTGATTCTTTCCCGCAAACGTCTTCTCTAGTTCAAATAAGTCGCTCTAAGATTTATTCTGATTCTTCTCCAGACCACTGCTAGTTCAGTTTAAATCTATCAACAGTTTATCCTGATTCTTTCCCACATACATCTTCTCTGGTTCAGATAAGTCGCTCCAAGATTTATTCTGATTCTTCTCCAGACCACTTCTGGTTCAGTTTAAATCTCTCAACGGTTTATCCTGATTCTTTCCCGCAGACATCTTCTCTGGTTTAGATAAGTCATTCCAAGATTTATTCTGATTCTTCTCCATACCACTATTGGTTCAGTTCAAATCTCTCAACGGTTTATCCTGTTTCTTTCCTGCAGACATCTTTCCCTAGTTCAGATAAGTCGTTACAAGATTTATTCTGATTCTTCTCCAGACCACTGTTGGTTCAGTTTAAATCTCCCAATGGTTTATCCTGATTCTTTCCTGTAGACATCTTTCCCTAGTTCAGATAAGTCGTTCCAAGATTTATTCTGATTCTTCTCCAGACCTCTACTGGTTCAGTTTAAATCTCTCAATGAGTTATCATGATTCTTTCTGGTAGACATTTCTTCTGGTTCAGATAAGTCGTTCCAAGATTTATTCTGATTCTTTTCCAGTTGAAATCAAGTTTAGAATTAGTCTAATTTCCATCAACAATCACCTTCAGATGGCATCTGTTAAGCCTATTCCCTACATAATCAATCATGACATCATCAAGTGCAAATTTCTGGGCACTCTAGTGTTCAATCATCTTTCACCTTTAAGTCACGAATGGCAGATTCGCCAATCTAACTCTTCAAGCGTAAGAAGATTGAACAGGGGTGTTGTACCCCAAAATTTGCCCTCCCATATTCTTCAAGATTTGCTAAGAGCAAGCTTCAAAATCTCTCAAGAGTTGCACAGTCCAATGGCCTCCTAACAGTCAAAAAATTAGGGTTTTGGTTCTGGCAAAGAAGTTGAAGTTTCCAAGGGTCCAAACAAGTCCCACATGCCTATAAACATTGTCAAGCATCCTCATATCAAGTTTCAAGACTCACAGCATAAAATTGCACAGTCAAAAACCCTAAATGCCCTACAGTCAACTGCAGGGGTAAAATGGTCATTTGACAGTCAAAAGTCAAAATTTTTGGTCAACATCTTATTTTGAAGCCACAAACATCATTTGATCAATCCTTGATCATGATTCTCAAAGCATGGCTCAAAAAGTCTCAAGATGCAAAAGTTTCTATTTTTGGACAGTTGGAAAAGTCAACTGCAAATTGACCAGGGCATAACTTCCACATGGTTTATCAGAAAAATTCCATCCAAAGCTCATTTTGAAGATAATTACATTTCCTACAACTCATCTTCACACTTCAAGTCCAAGAAATGCTCTCACAAAAAGTTATCAATCTCAACATTATAGGTCATTTTCAAAAGTCAACAAAAAGGCACTTTAAGTCAAAGACCATAACTTTAGATTGGTAAATCAAAATTACATGGGACCAAAGGCATTGGTTATAGGACTTCAAGGCCTTTCCAAAATGTCCAAGAACATGATAAAATCTTAAAAATTGAGCAAGATATGCCTTGTGGAAGTTGGGAAATTTTTGGGAATTTTGAAAAGTCAACTTTGCTTCAAATGCCTCAAAATTGCTAATGGGCCTCAATTTCTTCCAAGAATCATCACCCAAAGGCTATGCACGACCCATTGACCCAAAGGGGAGTTATTTTCTTATTTTTTATTAATTAATTGAGTTTATTATCCTATTAATTCATTTAATTAAAATAAAATATGACAAAAATAGCAAATCCCACATTTCAAATCTTTTTATGCAGCTAATAGGTCCATTATAAGCTCAATATTTCGTGCACCTTCAAAAAGGAAAGAATCATTCATGATTTGGCATATTTGGCATGAAAAAAGATTGAAAAAGATTATGCAAAATCAAAAATTCAAAATCATCAATGCAAAGGTTTTTTGGCTTGGATTTCTGACCTAATGCATTCACATACATATACACAATGCAAACCTAATCACAAGAACAAGAATGCTGCGCTAAAACCTCAAAACAACATTGCAATTTTTGACCAAAAATTTGGAAACTGAAAACTGAAAACTGAATTGCAGGGTGTTTCAAGGCCTCAAAACCATCCCAATACATTCCTGAGACAACCAGGAATCTTTTCTAATCGAAATCAAGCCTCCATACATCCAGAACTGGTATAACCACGTTGCCCTGTTCCCAAATATTTTCATATTCGTGTTTTGATTTGCATACCTTTTCCATATGTTTTAAGCACTGATTTATACTAACATGAGCATTCTAAAGCTGTTGGCATTCTTTGATTGAACTTTTAAGCCTTGTACACGAATCCACCATGGAAGCTTCCTAGGGTTTCAGAGGTTTGAAATTGGGGTTTCTTTCCTGGGGAAAAATTGGGCCATAAGACCAGCACCATTGGACTCGTGACCTTCATACGAACACAATCATCACCTCGCGCCCAATTTATCATTGCCCATTGCTTAATCGCTATTTTTCCTGGTCTTGTTTAGTAGGGGTTTAAAACCCCCGCTATTTGATTTCTTTTACAGGCAGAAAGAAGAAGATGATGTAGGCGTGGCTGAACATGATTGGAGTATTTGAATCTGGTGCGGTTTTTTAGTGTTTTATATCATTAGCTTTATGTTCTCATTATAAATTTTGTGTTCCATTATATTATCAAAACGCGCAAACAGCACAACTGGCAAAGCATTAACATGGTAAACGTAGGGACCTGGGTTCGATTCCCAGGTCCCCCACTTATTCAATATATTTTGTTTTAACATGCTTCCATGTAGTACATACCCCAGGGCCTACCATGCAGCTTCACATCTTTGCTTGCCACGCGCCCAACAACCCCAATCCAAAGGCCAGAATTTGCAGATCACCATGGACGCTAGTCAGATATGCCATACACGCGCTGGAAAAAGTCAACAGGTCTTGAATCTGTTGGGCCTAATTGCTTCCCATACGCCTCCCTAATTGGGCCAGAAACCCCCCTGTTTGTATTTCTTTCCCTTATTCTTTTTCTATTTTTTCTTTATTTGTTTTAATTTAATTATTTTCTTTTAATTCCTTAAATTAATTTTAATAATACAAAAATACAAAAAAATCAGAAAGTCAAAAAATAAAATTTGTTTATTATTTAATTCACTAATATTTATTTTGTAAATAAATTTAATAATCAATTTAGTTTTAATTTTAGGTGTTTTTAACTTTAATGCTTTTTCTTAGATAATTTAAAAATATAAAAACAGGTCTTTTAGCATTTTTTATTCTTTTTCTTAATAAATAATCTTTTTTTCTTGTCACTATTAATTATTAATTATTTTGTAAATACTTGTAATTAATTAATTAGGGTTAAATTAGGTTAAACTTAAACAATTTTCTTTAATAAATTAAAAACAATTTAGAACTAGGGTTTTATTTAACTTTTAATTCCAATTAATTCTCTTTAATTTCATAAATCCAAAAACATAAAAAATAAGTTCTTTTTCTCATTTAATAATTAAATCAATTTTCAATTCCAATTTAATTTCTCTAAAGGGTCCAACACCCTCACACTCGATTCTTAATTCTTTTCGCGCATTTATTTTTTATTTCTTTTATGAATGTAATGTATTTTCCCCAAAGCCTTGTAATAGATAATTAGGACATTTACTTTCCGCACTTTCATTCAAATCGGGTCTTGGTTTAATTTGGCGATGTAGACCCGCGCCTTGTAATAGCGTAGGACTTTTATTTTCCGCATTTTAATTCCCGCACCTTTTAACTGTTAATACTTGCATGAAAGAATGAATGACTAATTAAAAACAAACGTAGAACACCCAATGCATGATCAAGACAAATAATAACTGAAAATGACACACAATCCACATACCACTCCTAGGGTACGCCTCACTGTTGCCTTGCCCCTCGAAACGTGGTCGTCGAGTATAGGACGTTTTAGTAAGTCCTTATGTCCATGAACATGGCATAGGGTAGCTTCTAAGGTGTCCTACTATTGCTCTGGTGACCACACTGTTGTCTTACCCCCTCGAAACGTGGTCGTCGACTATAGGACGTCTTAGTAAGTCCTTATGTCCCATTGATCTAGTTGCCTCGAAACGGTTGCCTCAGAATAGTTGCCTCAGAATAAAAGATCAATGGCATAAGGGTAGCTTCTAAGGTATCTTACCGTTGCTCGGTGACCACACTGTCCCTAAACTCTAATTGACCCGAACACCTCCAACGGTGGTGCTACCTACCTTTCAATGGTGGAATGGCATTACCTTAAGGACATTTACACAGACTAATTCCTTAGGGTAGATAGATGACTCGTAGATACTTGCTCTAACTCAAAACAAATCAAAAACTTCTTTTCACACCGAAACTTTTCAAACAGTTTTTAAAACAACTTTTAAAACACTCTTGAGGACTGATACAAGAGTCGAACTGAAATTTTAAAACGAAAATTTTTCAAACCCACTCACCTTGAAAAGCAAACAAAAAATTTTGAAAACACCAATGAGCAAGTATCTAAGAGCCCATGGATAACCATGGATAGAAAGGGTGCTAACACCTTCCCTTTCTATAAATCTACCTCCCGAACCGAGAGCAATCTCATAAGGAATTTTTCTGTGCTTTTGTCCTTTCCATATTGGAGAAAATAAAAGACGGTGGCGACTCTTGCTTCTGCGACATTTCGCGAACCAGCGTTAAACAGTCAGTTCCAGATCCACCGATCACAGAACTGACGACTCTGCTGGGGACTCTTATAAAGTGAGGTGTACCTTAGGATAGTTCATAACTGTGTTTTCAATTGTTTTGACTTGTTTGCTTTAAATTGTGGGTTGCATCGGAGTTACATAGATCCTAACCCGGATCTGGGGATACCCTGTTTAGGTAGCATAAGCTGTGAGGGACCTGTCCGGTGTAGACCGACATGGGTGAAGCAGTGGCTACGTTGGTGTGGCACCTTGGTCTGTACCGATATCCCTTGTGTTGCAACAAGGAGAATATGGGTCTTCTGAGGAGTCATTAAGCACCAACAGACCTTAGAACCTTAAATGAGACAACTTGGCCAATAGAACAGTAGCAGTATGCTACGCCCATTGAGGCTAAACTCTTGTGATGGTTCTGGCCGCAAGAAAAGATTGCGATGCTGGAGTTATGACCGATTGAGGGTAGTCAGTGATATTGGAATCCTCTAAGAACCCGGTTACTTTTGATAGGACAGGTATGAACTAACAAACTGAAAGAGGGTAATACCTAGACCTCATGCTGGCCTAAACTTTAAGGGCTTGTCTTGTGTGACTTGTGTGCCTTATCATGTTTGCCTTTGTAAATATTTGTGGTGTTTAATCATAGCATCATGACATCATCCAGCATCATATGCATTGGCTAACCATTTCAGGGGTTCGAATCTTTATCTTTGTTCTTGTTTTGTAGGACATGGAAACTGGTCGCAGAAAGACAATTCAGATTAGACTTGTAAGGATCCCTCCTTAGCTTAAAGAGCTTATTTCCAGGATTCCCGAGAGCTCTTCATTCAGTGAGAGACATGGAAGACTCATTAGCTTGGTCAACACCAACATTGAGGAAGATATGATAAAGGTCTTATTCCAGTTCTTTGACCCTCTGCACCACTGTTTCACTTTCCTGGATTATCAACTGGTGCCTACATTGGAAGAGTTCTCCCGGCTTCTGAAGATCCCTATCCTTGATCAACTACCCTACAGCGGTACGGAAAAGGAACCCAAGCTTGAAGAGATTGCTAAAGCCTTACACCTACAGTCATCTGACCTCAAGGGACATTGGGAAGTTAGAAGTGGTATCAAAGGGTTCTTAGCCAGGTTTCTGTTTGAGAAGGCCCAAGAATGTTGGAACTCCCTTGACCTACAAGCTTTTGAAGAAGTTGTATCCCTCCTTGTCTATGGTTTGGTGTTGTTCCCTAATCCAGATCAGCTTATAGATATCAGTGCTGTCCAGATCTTCATGTCCAGGAATCCTATACCTACTTTGCTCGGGAACGTCCTTCACTCATGTTACACTCGAACCATGAGAAAAAGAGGTGTCCTTATGTGTTGTACTCCTCTCCTGGGAAGGTGGTTTATTTCGCACCTTCCACAATCAGTCTTGAAGAATGAGCGGTGTTTGAGATGGTCACAACGATTGATGACTCTTACACATGCAGATATACATTGGTGCTCTCGATCCAGAGAGGATGTCACTATCATTGATCGTTGCGGGGAGTACCCTAATGTTCCTTTACTTGGAATCAGGGGAGGTATTACTTACAACCCATGCCTGGCTTGGAGACAATTTGGTTATGCTCGGAGGGACGGCCCTCATGACATGTTAATTCCTGACATAGTGTTCGACTTCGACAACGATGCACAAGGACTTCGCCAGAGATTCATCAGAGCTTGGAGGATGCCAAATAGGATAGACAGCAAAACCTTGGGGCACAGGAATTCCATCTCGTTGGAGCCTTATCTCAAGTGGGTACGAGCCTGCTCCCAGAAGTTAGTGATGCCATATCCTCATGTTCTCCCTGTGATCAAGGAGCCAGTTTTGGAAGGTGAAGTGTCCTACACCATTCAACATCCTGACATGCCCACGTCCTGGGAAGAGATGCAGAAGAGCTGGATCCAGCTTAAGGAAGAACGGAATTCTCTTGAGACCAGTCTACATGCTAGTGAAAAGAAGGTCTTGGAGCTCACCCGCCTGCTGCATGAGGAGAGGAATCTCAACACTTACATAGCTCCAAAGAGGATGCGTAGTGTCTTTTGGGATTGATGTGTTTTGTAATGTTTGCCCATGAGGCTTTGATGTACCAAACAATTATTTCCTTAATGATAACGTGTGTTCCTTTTTTGTCTACAACAAATTTGAACTTTCGAACCCCTGAATGTATTGCATAAACACATATCATTCATCATGTGCATAGCAGGTACTCTTCTTTTCAGGTTGCTTACTGTTCTTCGCTGTTTATTTCAGCATCATGAACCCTGAATCATCAACCGAGATGTCTATCAAGGCCCTTCAGGCGCAGAACGCACAATTTCAGGAGCTGATCATGGGTTTGGCTCAAGGTCAAGAAGAGCTGAAGGCTTTGCTCCTGAAGAAGGAGAAGAAGAAGAAGAGAACTGTTCTGTTCAACTCGGGCAGGAGGTTTGGTAACACTCTGCAGAATGAGGAAGCTGGTTCTTTTGTAGGCAAAGACAGTCCCCAGGGGGGAAAGGCTCCAAGTCCGGTAGTATCTGACAACGAGACTGATTTTAATGAGGAACAGTATCCTCCGGCTGAAGACCGGTACAAGCAGTTGGAAGATCGTCTGAACGCCATGGAGATCCAACAAGTGCCTGGTTTGGATTTCGGAGACTTGGGTTTGTCTACTGGTGTGATCATCCCTCACAAGTTTAAAGCACCATCTTTCACCAAGTATGACGGGGCGTCTTGCCCTAAGCTACACCTCAGATCTTATGTGCGAAAGATTCAGCCGTACACTGTGGATAAGAACTTGTGGATCCACTTCTTCCAGGAGAGTCTTTCAGGGACTCATCTCGAATGGTTCTATCAGCTGGATGGGACCAAAGTTCGTAACTGGGAGGAGTTGGCTACTGCTTTTTACAAGCAGTATCAATATAATGCCGACCTTGCCCCTACACGTACCCAACTCCAGGGTATGTCGCTAGGGTCAGGCGAAGGTTTTAAAGAGTATGCACAGAAGTGGAGGGATCTGGCTGGCAGGGTGCAGCCTCCGTTAACTGACCGTGAGCAGGTAGATATGTTCTTGGGGACCCTCTCCGGGCCATTCTTCAATCATCTTATCGGTAATTCGTCTGCAGGGTTCACCGACCTTATTCTGACTGGGGAAAGGATAGAGGCTGGTATGAAGTCCGGTAAGATTCAAAAAGGTGCGTCTTCGATTTCTGAGAAGAAACCTTTTAAGAAGGAGGCCAGTGTTGTGTATGGGCCTAGGAGGCAAGATAAACTAGAGCGCCGCCAATCTGTCAATGCGGTAGTGATTGCAAAGCCTGCTGCCGCTCCTCGGAAAACTAATTAACAAAGGGCTGAAAGACCCAGAAGAGAGTTTACCCGGCTGAGTATGACTTTATCACAAATCTTGCCGCAGTTGCTATCAACCAACTTGGTGACTGTCAGGGAGGCCCCGAAGGTTGTGAATACTGTCTCCCCCAAGTATAATCCAAATGCTCGTTGTGCTTATCACTCTGATAGCCCGGGGCATTCTACTGATGATTGCTGGGCCTTAAGAAACAAGGTGCAGGACCTTATTGATGCAAAGGAGGTACAGTTTGAGGCACCTGAGAAGCCCAATGTAGTAACTGCTCCCATGCCTAACCATGGAGTGAATGCTATCAGGGAGGACGATGAAGTGGAAGAATCAGAGTTTGACAGCTGGATTTATCCGACGGACGACAGTGGACCTAACAATTGGACTGCAAAGGACAACCTACCTGTTACTTTTGTTACGCAGTAATGGATTCCTTTGTTTTTGTTATTTGTAATAAACAATGAATTAAAACTCTATGGCCCGGTGTCTTACCCGGGGCACCGTGGCTTCATTTGTGAGGGCATATTAATTGTCATTTCATATATCATGAATAAAGACCTTGGATGTTTTCTCGCACTTCAAATCTTATTCTCCTTTTCTTACTTTACTTTCTTTATATATTGCAAAACAGCTGTATTTACACACACTCACCCATACAGGTTTCAATCCACTCTGGATCTCACTGGTAACGACTCTGCTACTGCCAGTTATGACTTCGAAAATCCGATCAACTTAGCCGAAGACGAAGGTGAAGATGATTGCGAAGTGTCTGGCGAGCTTGCAAGACTGTTACTCCAGGAAGAGAGGGCAATTCAACCACACGAAGAGCCGGTGGAAACAATAAATCCGGGTACTGAGACAGATAGGAAGGAAGTCAAGATTGGTGCCAACCTAGAGCTCAGCGTGAAGCAACGGTTGACTCAGATGTTACATGATTATGTGGAAATCTTCGCCTGGTCCTACGAAGACATGCCTGGGTTGGATACCGACATTGTGGTCCATCATTTGCCCACCAAGGAAGACTGCCCTCCGGTTAAGCAAAAGGTCTGTCGTATGCGTCCAGAGATGTCTGAGAAGATCAAAGCCGAGGTTATGAAACAATTTGATGTCGGGTTTCTTGCAGTGACTTCTTACCCTCAGTGGGTTGCTAATGTGGTGCCGGTACCAAAGAAGGATGGTAAGGTCAGAATGTGTGTCGATTACAGGGATCTGAACAGGGCCAGCCCCAAGGATGACTTCCCCCTACCTCACATTGACGTCCTGGTTGATAATACTGCTCAACATAAGGTGTTCTCTTTCATGGATGGTTTTTCAGGTTATAATCAGATCAAGATGGCTCCTGAAGAAATGGAAAAGACTACCTTTGTTACTCAGTGGGGCACCTTCTGCTATAAGGTCATGCCATTCGGGTTGAAAAATGCTGGGGCAACCTACCAACGTGCCATGGTTGCTCTATTTCATGACATGATCCATCATGAGATAGAAGTGTATGTTGACGACATGATTGCAAGGTCCCAAACTGAGGAGGAACACCTTGACCATCTGCAGAAGCTGTTTGACCGTTTGAAACTGTACAAGCTGAGGTTGAACCCGAACAAGTGCACCTTCGGGGTAAGATCTGGAAAGTTGTTAGGCTTTGTTGTAAGTGATAAGGGTATTCAAGTGGACCCTGCCAAGGTTAAAGCTATTCAAGAGATGCCAGTTCCTAAGACAGAAAAAGAGGTCAGAGGCTTTTTAGGACGCCTGAATTACATTGCTCGATTCATCTCGCACCTAACCGCTACGTGTGAACCAATCTTCAAGCTGCTGAAGAAAGATCAGGTAGTACGTTGGAATGATGAATGTCAGGCCGCTTTTGACAGAATCAAAGAGTATCTCCAAGAACCACCCATTCTTATGCCACCGGTTGAAGGGAGACCTCTGATATTATACCTAACAGTACTTGACAACTCAATGGGGTGTGTGCTGGGGAAGCATGACGAGTCTGGCCGAAAAGAGCACGCCATTTATTACCTTAGCAAAAAGTTTACCGACTGTGAGACCCGATACTCACTGCTCGAGAAAACTTGTTGCGCTTTGGTATGGGCTGCTCGCCGGCTAAGACAGTATATGCTGACTCACACTACCTTGTTGATCTCAAAGATGGATCCAATAAAGTACATATTTGAAAAGCCTGCTCTGTCTGGGAGAATAGCAAGATGGCAAATGATCTTGACGGAATACGACATCCAGTACACGACTCAGAAAGCTATCAAGGGAAGTGTATTGGAAGACCACTTGGAACATCAGGCAGTAGATGACTATCAGTCAATGAACTTCGAGTTTCCAGACGAGAGTATCATGATTGTGACTGATTGTGAAGTACCTGGACCGGATGAAGGACCTGAGGAAGGATCCCGATGGTCTATGCACTTTGACGGAGCCTCCAACACTTTGGGTAACGGTATCGGCGCTGTGATCATATCCCCTCAAGGCACTCATACTCCACTCACTGCCCGGCTATGTTTCAACTGCACCAACAACATGGCGGAGTATGAGGCATGCATCATGGGTCTTCAAGCTGCGTTTGACTTAAGGATCAAGTTTTTGAGTGTCTTCGGAGATTCCGCTCTCGTGATCAATCAGATCAAAGGGGAGTGGGATACGAAACATCCGAATCTTATTCCTTACAGAGAATGTGTGTTGACATTGATCCCCCATTTCACAGAGATAACTTTTGAACATTTCCCAAGAGAGGAGAATCAGTTGGCGGACGCGTTAGCTACGATGTCTTCCATGTTCAAAGTCAAGTGGGACAATGAGGCTCCCCGGATCATCATCTTGAAACTGGACGAACCGGCATACTGTTGTGATCTTGAGGCTGGGGAAGTGACGGAGAAACCTTGGTACCATGAGGTGAAGAGATACTTGGAAGCTCAGGAATATCCTGAAGGTGCCTCTGTCAATGATAAAAAGTTTCTAAGAAGGTTCGCAGCGAAGTTCTTCCTTAGCAACGGTATCCTGTACAAGCGAAAGCATGATTACACCTTACTGCGTTGTGTGGATAAAACTGAAGCAGAAAGGATCATGGCGGAGCTACATGAAGGTACCTTCGGAAAACATTCCAGTGGACACACTATGGCAAAGAAAATCCTTCGGGCAGGGTATTTCTGGTCCACAATGGAAGCCGACTGTTACCAACATTCTAGGACATGTCACAAGTGTCAGATATATGCAGATAAGGTGCACGTTCCTCCAGTCCCTCTGAATGTTCTGACTGCACCTTGGCCTTTTGCAATGTGGGGTATAGATATGATCGGTTAGATTAAACCTACGGCATCCAACGGGCATCGCTTCATCCTGGTAGCGATCGATTACTTTACAAAGTGGGTTGAAGCAGCTTCCTATGCCACATTAACCAAGAATGTCGTGGCACGGTTCATTCGGCATAACCTGATCTGTTGATACGGCGTCCCGGAAAGGATCATTACAGACAACGGTACCAATCTCAATAACAAGATGATCACTGAGCTCTGCAAGCAGTTCAAGATACAGCACCATAACTCTTCTCCTTACAGACCGAAGATGAACGGTGTTGTAGAGGCAGCGAATAAAAATATCAAGAAAATTGTGCAGAAGATGACAGTGACCTATAAGGATTGGCACGAGATGTTACCGTTTGCTCTACATGGGTACCGTACCTCAGCAAGGACGTCAACCGGGGAAACTCCTTTTTCCCTGGTCTACGGCATGGAAGAAGTCTTACCGATCGAAGTGCAGATACCCTCTCTCCGGATAATGAAGGATGCAGATCTGAGTGAAGATGATTGGATCCAGACACGACTTGATCAGTTAAACTTAATCGACGAAAAGAGACTTGCTGCTATTTGTCATGGTCAGACGTACCAAAAACGGATGATCAGGGCATTTAACAAGAAGGTAAAACCACAAGAATATCAAGTTGGTGATCTGGTAATCAAGCGCATCATCCTTCCTCAGAGTGATCCAAGGGGCAAATGGACCCCTACGTATGAAGGGCCATTTGTGGTTAAACATGTGTTCTCATGAGGAGCCATGATTCTAACTACCATGGACGGTGACGACCTTCCTCACCCCGCCAATGCAGACATAGTAAAAAGATACTACGCATGATAAAGACCCGCTAGGTTGACATACCTAGGCAAAAATTAGGGCTTCCCGGAGAACCAAAAGGGTTCGGGCAAAATGAGGGATAAAAAAAAAATCTGTACACCCGGCAAGTCGAAAACCTGAAAAGGCGGCTTGGGCAAAAACGGGTATCCCGGTGGACTGAAAACCCGAAAGGGCGGTCCAGGCAAAAGTTAGGGATTGAAGCGTAATACTATGTCTCATTGGATCACTTTGCATCCAGAATCCGGTATCAACATCAAGTTCAGACGGCATCGATCAATCAGCTTCATCTTCAGCTAGGTCATCAAGTGATGAGACGCTCGAAGATATAAAGGCGATAGCAGAATTGGAACCCAGTGGGATTATTCTTTTCACACAGCTGTTTTGTTTTCCCTTTGTACAAATTGTATAAACTCTTTGTTCGACGGTGTTCTCCTACTAGGACGTCAGCCTCTTGTACATAAACGCCTATTTACAGGCAAATCCAAAATCAATAAATTCATTTTTCAGATCAATTGCCAATTGTTTCTCCTTTTTCTGTTTTGTTGTGCGAAGAACGTCCAAGGTTCAATTTGTGATATATGCATTTGACAAATAATTGCTAACTCATAAATATTTGCATACGAAACAAAGGATTAATTACAGGTAACATTAGAAACAGGGGCAATAATGAGTTGTCTAAGCGATCTAATTGTTCTGTCCACCAAGGTACCAAGGTAAATTCGGCCGAAGAATGTAACCAAGATACCTTAAATCACCAGAGAGTGAGCCAGCAAGTCAATACACTCTCCCCGAGCAAAGCCATATTATCAGCCTTAAGGAAGTTGGGTATCCTCCAGCAGATCTCAACATTCCTCAACAAGCATCCCCGGCGGTCTTGGTCTAAGACTGTTCCCCGGTGGTATACCATACATTCAGCGGAGCCACTTCCCTAGTATATCTCAAAATTTCCCCAGGAAAGTCCAATCAAGATTTCCCCAGGACAGTTTGAATCATCTCCCCAGCAGGAAGCTTATCCCCAATAGATTTTGGGAACTTCCCCCTGGCAGAGCACGAACGCGCCCCCCGGCTCTATTCAAAGGTTATTTCCCTACCAGGATATAACTGGGATATCCTCAGCCAAAAGCCACGGAAAGATTGTCCTCGGCAAAGTCTTTTATCCCCAGCGAAGTCTATTAACACTTCCAACATAACAACGGTATTCTCAGCGAAGTTATCATCAACATCCCAGCAAAGTTACCATCAACATTCCAGCAAAGTACCTCTCTTCCCACAGAGTACTGTTTCCCAGCAAGGTCGTTAGAATATTTTTCCCCCGCAGAGTATTCTATTCGCCAAGTTTATTCCCCAACGGAGTTATCTTCTCCTACCGGTATTCTTGCAACTACCATCCCCAGCGGAAACAACGAAGCACTATTCTCCAACATCATCCCAGGATGTGACTTCCCGGCACCCGTCAAGGATTTACTTTCCTAGACAAGAACATACATTCATAAACATCGCATTCCCATACATTATAGCATGCATATATGCATCATGAACATACGATCTCATTTACGTTGAGAACATCATTGCTTGATCCATATCATGCATTGCATATGACTGACCTTTACCTTTCAGGAAAGATCCAGTTAAGTTCTCAGCTATATTCCAAGACTTTAGTCTGGTTCAGTTAAATCGATTCTAAGATTTTTCTGATTCTTATCCAGTCAAAGTTAATCCAAGACCTTACCTGGTTCAGTTAAATCGACTCCTAAAGATTTTTCTGATTCTTATCCAGTCAAAGGCCTTCTCTAGTTCAGTCAGATCGACCCTAAGATCTCCCTGATTCTTATCCAGTTGAAGATTCCAAGACCTTGCCTAGTTCGGTTAAATCGACTCCTAAAGATTTTTCTGATTCTTATCCAGTCAAAGGCCTTCTCTGGTTCAGTCAGATCGACCCTAAGATCTCCCTGATTCTTATCCAGTTGAAGTTATTCCAAGACCTTGCTTGGTTCAGTTAAATCAACTCCTAAAGATTTTTCTGATTCTTATCCAGTCAAAGGCCTTCTCTGGTTCAGTCAGATCGACCCTAAGATCTCCCTGATTCTTATCCAGTTGAAGTTATTTCAAGACCTTGCCTGGTTCAGTTAAATCGACTCCTAAAGATTTTTCTGATTCTTATCCAGTCAAAGGCCTTCTCTGGTTTAGTCAGATCAACCCTAAGATCTCCCTGATTCTTATCCAGTTGAAGTTATTCCAAGACCTTGCCTGGTTCAGTTAAATCGACTCCTAAAGATTTTTCTGATTCTTATCTAGTCAAAGGCCTTCTCTGGTTCAGTCAGATCGACCCTAAGATCTCCCTGATTCTTATCCAGTTGAAGTTATTCCAAGACCTTTCCTGGTTCAGTTAAATCGACTCCTAAAGATTTTTCTGATGCCGATCCAGTTAAAGGCCTTATCTAGTCCAGTTAAATCGATTCCTAAAGATTTTCCTGATGAAGACTCAGTAGAAGACATCCAAGATTCTCTCGTCGTTACTGTTGAGGTAGTAATCGCCCCAGGTTCTCTCATCGTTACTATTGAGGTAGTAATCGCCCCAGGTTCTCTCATCGTTACTGTTGAGGTAGTAATCATCCCTGATCCATTCATCATCCTGCTGAGGGTGCGTCTGAAGAGTTTAAAGATTCAATTCCTGTGACCAGCCAAAACGTATCTACACAAAGAGTTTGAAGACTAGCTCCTGTAACAGGCCAGGTAATCATTTTCTTTTTCAGGTACGCAAGTTCTCGCTAAGGAATCTCTTACGCGATCGACACCCAGATGGCATCTATAAGCTCATCCACCCATCCATCACCTCTCAACATGGCATCTGTAAGCCCATCTTACTATCCACCAATATCCAAATGGCATCTGTAAGCCCATTCCCACTATCACACTGCTAACATGTGAGCGCAAATTTCTGGGCACTCTAGTGTTCAATAATCTTCCACCTTCGGATTACGAAAGGCACGCCAGCCAATCTACTTCCTCAGGTTTAAGAAGATTGAACAGGGGCAACTGTTGTACCCTAAAATTTGCCCTCCCATATTCTTCAAGATTTGCTAAGAGCAAGCTTCAAAATCTCTCAAGAGTTGCACAGTCCAATGGCCTCCTAACAGTAAAAAAATTAGGGTTTTGGTTCTGGCAAAGAAGTTGAAGTTTCCAAGGGTCCAAACAAGTCCCACATGCCTATAAACATTGTCAAGCATCCTCACATCAAGTTTCAAGACTCACAGCATAAAATTGCACAGTCAAAAACCCTAAATGCCCTACAGTCAACTACAGGGGTAAAATGGTCATTTGACAGTCAAAAGTCAAAAAATTTGGTCAACATCTTATTTTGAAGCCACAAACATCATTTGATCAATCCTTGATCATGATTCTCAAAGCATTGCTCAAAAAGTCTCAAGATGCAAAAGTTTCTATTTTTGGACAGCTGGAAAAGTCAACTGCAAATTGACCAGGGCATAACTTCCACATGGTTTATCATAAAAATTCCATCCAAAGCTCATTTTGAATAGAATGACATTTCCTACAAATCATCTTCACACTTCAAGTCCAAGAAATGCTCTCACAAAAGTTATCAATCTCAACATTATAGGTCATTTTCAAAAGTCAACAAAAAGGCACTTTAAGTCAAAGACCATAACTTTAGATTGGTAAATCAAAATGACATGGGACCAAAAGCATTGGTTAGAGGACTTCAAGGCCTTTCCAAAATGTCCAAGAACATGATCAAATCTTAAAAATTGAGCAAGATATTCCTTGTGGAAGTTGGGAAATTTTTGGGAATTTTGAAAAGTCAACTTTGCTTCAAATGCCTCAAAATTGCTAATGGGCCTCAATTTCTTCCAAGAATCATCACCCAAAGGCTATGCACGACCCATTGACCAAAAGGGGAGTTATTTTCTTATTTTTTATTAATTAATTGAGTTTATTATCCTATTAATTCATTTAATTAAAATAAAATATGACAAAAATAGCAAATCCCACATTTCAAATCTTTTTATGCAGCTAATAGGTCCATTATAAGCTCAAGATTTCGTGCACCTTCAAAAAGGAAAGAATCATTCATGATTTGGCATATTTGGCATGAAAAAAGATTGAAAAAGATTATGCAAAATCAAAAATTCAAAATCATCAATGCAAAGGTTTTTTGGCTTGGATTTCTGACCTAATGCATTCACATACATATACACAATGCAAACCTAATCACAAGAACAAGAATGCTGCACTAAAATCTCAAAACAACATTGCAATTTTTGACCAAAAATTTGGAAACTGAAAACTGAAAACTGAATTGCAGGGTGTTTCAAGGCCTCAAAACCATCCCAATACATTCCTGAGACAACCAGGAATCTTTTCTAATCGAAATCAAGCCTCCATACATCCAGAACTGGTATAACCACGTTGCCCTGTTCCCAAATATTTTCATATTCGTGTTTTGATTTGCATACCTTTTCCATATGTTTTAAGCACTGATTTATACTAACATGAGCATTCTAAAGCTGTTGGCATTCTTTGATTGAACTTTTAAGCCTTGTACACGAATCCACCATGGAAGCTGCCTAGGGTTTCAGAGGTTTGAAATTGGGGTTTCTTTCCTGGGGAAAAATTGGGCCATAAGACCAGCACCATTGGACTCGTGACCTTCATATGAACACAATCATCACCTCGCGCCCAATTTATCATTGCCCATTGCTTAATCGCTATTTTTCCTGGTCTTGTTTAGTGGGGGTTTAAAACCCCCGCTATTTGATTTCTTTTACAGGCAGAAAGAAGAAGATGATGCAGGCGTGGCTGAACATGATTGGAGTATTTGAATCTGGCGCGGTTTTTTAGTGTTTTATATCATTAGCTTTATGTTCTCATTATAAATTTTGTGTTCCATTATATTATCAAAACGCGCAAACAGCACAACTGGCAAAGCATTAACATGGTAAACGTAGGGACCTGGGTTCGATTCCCAGGTCCCCCACTTATTCAATATATTTTGTTTTAACATGCTGCCATGTAGTACATACCCCAGGGCCTACCATGCAGCTTCACATCTTTGCTTGCCACGCGCCCAACAACCCCAATCCAAAGGTCAGAATTTGCAGATCACCATGGACGCTAGTCAGATATGCCATACACGCGCTGGAAAAAGTCAACAGGTCTTGAATCTGTTGGGCCTAATTGCTTCCCATACGCCTCCCTAATTGGGCCAGAAACCCCCCTGTTTGTATTTCTTTCCCTTATTCTTTTTCTATTTTTTCTTTATTTGTTTTAATTTAATTATTTTCTTTTAATTCCTTAAATTAATTTTAATAATACAAAAATACAAAAAAATCATAAAGTCAAAAAATAAAATTTGTTTATTATTTAATTCACTAATATTTATTTTGTAGATAAATTTAATAATCAATTTAGTTTTAATTTTAGGTGTTTTTAACTTTAATGCTTTTTCTTAGATAATTTAAAAATATAAAAACAGGTCTTTTAGCATTTTTTATTCTTTTTCTTAATAAATAATCTTTTTTTCTTGTCACTATTAATTATTAATTATTTTGTAAATACTTGTAATTAATTAATTAGGGTTAAATTAGGTTAAACTTAAACAATTTTCTTTAATAAATTAAAAACAATTTAGAACTAGGGTTTTATTTAACTTTTAATTCCAATTAATTCTCTTTAATTTCATAAATCCAAAAACATAAAAAATAAGTTCTTTTTCTCATTTAATAATTAAATCAATTTTCAATTCCAATTTAATTTCTCTAAAGGGTCCAACACCCTCACACTCGATTCTTAATTCTTTTCGCGCATTTATTTTTTATTTCTTTTATGAATGTAATGTATTTGCCCCAAAGCCTTGTAATAGATAATTAGGACATTTACTTTCCGCACTTTCATTCAAATCGGGTCTTGGTTTAATTTGGCGATGTAGACCCGCGCCTTGTAATAGCGTAGGACTTTTATTTTCCGCATTTTAATTCCCGCACCTTTTAACTGTTAATACTTGCATGAAAGAATGAATGACTAATTAAAAACAAACGTAGAACACCCAATGCATGATCAAGACAAATAATAACTGAAAATGACACACAATCCACACACCACTCCTAGGGTACGCCTCACTGTTGCCTTGCCCCTCGAAACAAGGTCGTCGAGTATAGGACGTTTTAGTAAGTCCTTATGTCCATGAACATGGCATAGGGGTAGCTTCTAAAGTGTCCTACTATTGCTCTGGTGACCACACTGTTGCCTTACCCCCTCGAAACGTGGTCGTCGACTATAGGACGTCTTAGTAAGTCCTTATGTCCCATTGATCTAGTTGCCTCGAAACGGTTGCCTCGGAATAGTTGCCTCAGAATAAAAGATCAATGGCATAAGGGTAGCTTCTAAGGTATCTTACCGTTGCTCGGTGACCACACTGTCCCTAAACTCTAATTGACCCGAACACCTCCAACGGTGGTGCTACCTACCTTTCAATGGTGGAATGGCATTACCTTAAGGACATTTACACAGACTAATTCCTTAGGGTAGGTAGATGACTCGTAGATACTTGCTCTAACTCAAAACAAATCAAAAACTTATTTTCACACCGACACTTTTCGAACAGTTTTCAAAACAACTTTTCAAACACTCTTGAGGACTGATACAAGAGTCGAACTGAAATTTTAAAACGAAACTTTTTCAAACTCACTCACCTTGAAAAGCAAACAAACAATTTTGAAAACACCAATGAGCAAGTATCTAAGAGCCCATGGATAACCATGGATAGAAAGGGTGCTAACACCTTCCCTTTCTATAAATCTACCTCCCGAACCGAGAGCAATCTCATAAGGAATTTTTCTGTGCTTTTGTCCTTTCCATATTGGAGAAAATAAAAGACGGTGGCGACTCTTGCTTCCGCGACATTTCGCGAACCAACATTAAACAGTCAGTTCCAGATCCACCGATCACAAGGGGCATCTGTTATACCCCAAAATTTGCCCTCTCATTTCTCAAAGAATCATCCTGGACCCTCAGGTTTGCTTCCATCCAATTTCTAGCCTTGAATTACAAATTTTCCAAGAAAGTCATTCACAAGGGCAAAATGGTCATTTGCACACTGAAAAGTCAAACTTTGACTTTTGGATCAAAATCAAGTTTCAAGAATCATATTTCATCAAGGCATGAAGTTTGTTTCATCAAGAAAATCAGAAGTCAAGATTTATGTTGAAAAAGTCAAAAAGTCAAAAGGCAAAATCAGAAGTTATGATAAACTCAGAACTTCTGGCCAGATTATCACCATGATGCAAGTTGATTCTGGAAGAACTTATAACAAAAGAGTTGTAGATCTCAATGAGATATAAAACATTGTAGAATAGAACTTCTTCTAGAAATGCTGGGATTTCAAGCTATACGTATTCAAAGACACGTCCCTGAAACTTAAACACTTAGTAAATTCTGAGTGTTTTCAAATCAGAATTTGTTCACAACTTTTGGGCCAGTTTTCATGTAGGTTCAGTTAGAAGTTGCAAGAGTAACTCAAAGAGGGCTTACAAAGCATGTCATAAGCTTTCTGGAAAGTCTGAGAACTCGTTCAGAACATGTTGGAGCAAAGAGATTAAAGGATCAGAAGTTGGATGTTGGTTCTAAGTTGCGCTGATGCTGAACTTCTGATCCAGAATTAAGCTATGATGCATAATCTCACATGGAAGGATTTCTGGTTTGATAAATCTCATCATCATTTAATGCTCACAACCACTTTTGAGTTTTTACCCAAAGGATTTCCCCACGTGTGACATAGAAGTACATTGTTGTCCTTGAAAAATCAAACTTTTGTACAAGAGTATGCTGGGCCCATGCTTTGCTTTTGCTTTTGAGGGAACTTTTCCTTAAATCATGCTTACAAATCCAGCTTAGGCACGGCTAAAAGCTGCTAACCACCATACTTATTTATCTTGCTTCAAGAACAAGCCAGCACGCTAGCATAATGTTGGTACTTTTGACTTCTCCAAGCTACAAAGTTCTTGCCTATAAATTGAACTTCATTTGCAACTGTGAAGGGTCCAGTCGGGAAAAACTGAAAAGAAAATCTTTAAAATCTTGCTAGAATTCCAAGAATCCGAAACCGCAAACACAAATATAAAACCTAATAGTTTTTTATTCTTACATTCAAACTCCAATTTCCCTCAAGTGTTTCTTGACCAAATCATCCATACAGCTTCTGGAATACATTCAGAAGCCATCCTAACTTCTGTTTTCAGACTGTAACATGTTCTCCATCAATCTCCATCTCAAAAAGTCAGAACTTTGCTTCTTGACTGATCCAGAATTTTCCAGCCATTCATAACCCAAGTTAAAGGTTGTTCCAGTCTGCTGAGCACGTGAGGAAGCTGATCAGAACATTAAAAGTAGTCAGAACTAGGCTCCAGTTCACGGAACCTTCTCCAGCTGCAAGGTAAGCTTCTGCTGACTCTCATCATATCACTTAGGCATTGTTAAACTTGCATGTCCAAAATACAATGTAGACATCCTGATTTTGATGCTATACATATTCCGAGGTTCCATATATTTGTCTGCCTAAATAGGGAGAACATAAGTTCATAACTCCTTTAGGAAACTAGGATTAACATATACATGCTTGTTTCTTATTTATAGTCTTGACTTTTTTATGTTTCTGAAATTATGATGGAAACCTGCCATAATTGCTATGAATTTGTTTTCTGTTCTGTTAAGATATGACTAAGTTGCAGATGTTCTGATTAGCATGAAGAAAGAGATGGAATTTATCATCAGAGCTTACTTTGTAATACATGTTTATGCTTTTACTTCTAATATCGGATGTACAACCACCCCAGTGGTAGAAAGCGTGCACATAAGACATTAGTACTAAGGGTCATGGGTTCTAACCCCAGAAGCGTCTTTTTAGGTTCATTTATTGATATTTTCACCCATTTATCTGTCAAACAATATTCCTAAATCAGAACTTCAAGACAATCTTACCCAACAGCATTATCACCTCACTCTCTCAAATAGCCAGAACTTCTGATTTGTCAGTGACATTAGAACTTCTAGGTTCCCAGCTACACTATAGCTTCTGAACCCCTTCAACAATCAGAACTTCTAGGTTTTCCTTTATTCCCAGAAACCCCAGAACTTGGTGTACCCAGGCCCAGAACTCCTGACCCTCTACTTTCCTACTAACATTTTCTCTCTTGCAGCGTATCAGAGTCAAAACTTTTGTTCCTTCTCGTTTCAGCAATGTGCTGATTCTGACTCCTTTTTCTCTTATTTGTCTTATTTTAGCTCTTAATAACCAAAAACACCAAAAATATTTCATATTCACATGTTTTATTTTATTTCTTTTAGAACAAAAAGATCAAAATATTTTCTTAAGTAAACTTATTTCTTTACTTAAACAAAACAAGTACATTTTAAATTTCTTGTATATTATTTCAATATGGTTGTAATAGATAATTAGGACTTTAATTTCTTGCAATCCCCATTTGTAAATTTGTACACCCCATCCCTTTAATGATAAAATAGTGTAGGACTTTACTTTTTCGCACTTTTATTGCTTTCATATCTTGTTAGTAATTATGCGTATGGCAAGACATGAAATCGACATATAGATAACCCTAATCAAGACTGAATAAATGCAATCAAATACCCTTTTCACACATGCACCCCTTAGGGTAATCTCATTTGTTGCCTATCAAAAAATAGTCATGTCCCTCAAACATGGGCATTTTAGCAAAGACCCTCGATAAAATATTGTAGTCCCTCGATGTCCCTCGATGTTGCCTTCGGTAAATGATCTAGTCCTTAAACGACATTGCTAAAATGTCCCATAGGTTGCCTTCTATGACTATATAGACGTCCTACGCTCGTCCCTTCACATCCAACGATGGGGATTCTTATCAATCAATGGTAAGATAGCAACATCTAAAGGAGGAAGAAAATAAAATTTAAGACTTTTTGAGTAGGTAGATTCGCTCCTAGTTGCTCGCTTTCTCACAACAAAAACATTTTATACACTAACACCTCTTTGAAACATTTTCAAAAAACAAAACTTTGTACGCGTTCTTATAAAAACGAGAGCCATTACAAAGAAGAAACCTTTTCAAAATATATTTTAAAAACACATTCCACAAACAATTCTTTGAACTATTTTTGAAACTTTGTACGCGTTCTTATAGAAACGAGAACCATTACAAAGACATTTTCAAAATACTTTCAAAAAACCCACACCACAAGCACACATTCAAACAAAAGCAAGTGATCTAGCAAGCAACTAAGATCCCGTAGACAACTATAGAGGAAAATGGATCTAATACCTTCCCTTTTCATAATCTACCCCCCGAACTCAAGAAAACATCTCTAAAGGTCTTTCCTGTTCTTTTCAGCCTTTCCTTTTGGATAAAAGAAAAGTCGGTGGCGACTCTTGCTATCCGCAACATTTGCGATAAAATGCAAAAACAACCAAGTCAGTTCTCGCACCGTATCACAGATGGCATGGCAAGGTTATCTTGGTTCACTACATTTCCAATATATCAAGATTGATTCAAAAGTGCAAGGGATTGATTGAAGAAGTTGTCATGGTTGGACAAAGTCTTGTTCCCATTGATCACAAGTGCATATTTCTCTCAATTCTCAATATATGGAAGTGGTTTTGGTGGCTATGAGTTCTCATTTTCATCCTTAACAATTTCTATTTACAAAGCAAGAGTGTTGGTACAAGAAGGTGGTTCAAAACTGTCAAGGTTCCTCAAAGCATTTTCTTGATCTAGGAGCTAGGGTTTTGAACTTCAAAGAAGTATATATTGCTCATATTTTGGTATTTTTGATGATTACAAAGAAATCCTTCTCTTTAAATGGTCGTTAAAAATCACTTTAAAAGTTCCAAGGAGTTTTCATATGTAAGAAACATGATGATGAAGAAAGATTACAAGTCCTCTAGATGAACCTCAAATTTCTCATGTGTGACTTGAAATGATCATAACTTAGTCAATTTTTATCCCCTTGAGCCCACTCTTTTTCCAGGATGATCTTGAGAATGTGAACTTTATCCCTTCTTTTATATGCAAAGTGAGAAAATGGATGGAAGATGCCCTAAAGATACAAAAGATTATAGGTCATTCCATGATTTTTTGCCAACTTCAACAATTCATAACTCTCTCAATTTTTGGAGATTTTGAATGGTTCAAGTTTCCAAATGTCATTCAAGATGTCTATTTCATGCCATATTTTTTTATCAAGAGCAAATTCCAAATGGAAGGCCATGTTTGAATGCAAAACATTATAGGTCACTTTTGAAGAAACATTTGAAATATTTCTATGTATGGAAAGTCGACCTTTTTTCTCTAACTTTGACTCAATGCAACTTTCAGCTCAAACATCCACTTGACGCCATTCTTTTCCCATTACAACGCTTGCAACCTCATCTTTCTAAAGCATCAAGAATCATGCCCTAAGACCCCTTAAGCTGAGAATGCCATTGATTTGAACTTGTTAACTTGGAACTGAAGTTTCTTCAAAAGTCAGAATTTGAAATCATTGGTTTAGCTTCCAAACACTTTGTTTCTGAGCGTTTTTGCCTCTAAACATGTTTAGTAAACTTCCAGAAGTGATTAGCACAACAAAACATGCATTTTGGATGAGTCTTGATCAAATTAGAAGTCACACTTTTCTTGTTTGCAACTTCACACGATTTCCCTCCAAACTTCATCATTTCACACGCTTGGACATTCCATTTGATTCCCTATAAATAGAGGGTCATCCCTCATTCATTTTCTTAAGCTTAGATAGCCAGAATCACCCTGCCAAACTTGTTCCATAACTCAAATTTCTGCAACTTTGAAATCTATTTTCAAGCCTTTTTCAATCCAATTTTTCTATCAATTTACCTTCCTTGATCTTCCCTGAAGTTAACCATATAAATACCTTCAAGAATCGTGCCCTATGTTGCTCCATTGAAGTCCAGTTTCAGAGCTCTGCAACTCCACTTCAATAGGTAGATTTCTTCATCAATTCTTCAAAACTTTGATATCATTGTGATGCTCTCATTGCCCTGGTTCTAGTCGCAACACTTACTTTTATCTGAAAACATGTTTTGACCATGAAATTTCAAATCCCTTTTCAAAACTCTCATTCCAAATTGCTTGAGCTACAGTTTATATAAATTTATCGCGAAGGTGTGGTTGTCTTTGTCTTGAAGAGACGAAGCGAATGGCATAGGTCTCATGCTCTAATTTTACAGATTGAGCAACCTGGTTTTGGGACTGGCTGGAGGTTGAAGATGACCAACATGTCATCCTTCAACCAATGAAACAGCACCATTTGGATTTTTTGAATTTTCTGATTTACATTTGATTCAGTGCTTTATTCACTAATGACCATGATATGCACAACGCGCCAGATCTCTTTGATTTAATTACTAACGCGTTTTGACTCTCATCCAATGGTCCATATATTTTTGAATTTATTTTTCTTTTCTGATTTTTATATTTAATTGTTTTAAATTTAAAAAAATCATAGAATATTCATTTTTAGTCAAACAAATCTGAAAAAATTAAGAAAAATATTTTTGAGTTTTCTCTTTCTGATTTTCATTTTTTCACAATTTTATTTTGTGTTTTGATATTTTTTATAAATTTTTAATTTATTTGAATTATTTTAAATGTTTAAAAATACTTTTATGCATTTTTTAATTCTGAAAAAAATATAAAATGATCCAATGATATTGTGACAAATATTGGTAACCTCATTTTTTATTTATTTCTGAATTTTCTATTTTTTTTATAATTTTTGGTTTATTTTACTCATTTCATTTAATTAGAAAAATAGTTTCTAACTTTAAAAAATTACCAAAAATTTTATAAAATTATTTTAGTTCATTTCTGATTTTTCTATGGTCTTACTTTTTATTTCTAGATTAATTTGAACATATTTAATATTTTTCTCTTTTATTTCTATGTTAAAACATTTTAAAAAACCTTTTAATGTATATATTAAGTGCAATATTATTTTGTGATGATTTTCTGGATAATCTTGGGTTGAATTTTTGATCATGAACTTTATTAACATCATTGGATCCATAGTGTTGAGTCTAACTCCGTAAAAATGGATGAATGATTTTAATAATAGTTTGATTAAATTTTAATTCAAATGTGGTTTGTATATTCTTCCCCACCCCTCTTCATCTTAACCCTTTCTTTTTTAATTGTGCTACATGTTAAGGGATGATGATCTCTATATCATTTATCCAAACATGAAGTACATAGATTGCTATTGACCGAACTCAAAATAGGCGCGACTTCTACATAAGTCCACTTATGATTGCTTAATATAGCGCTAAATTTTGTTCCGATTCGAATAAATGATCATTCGTGACCCAAACCTATATTTGCAAGCCCAAGTATGTTAATTTGATCTCTTTGATCCAATAACCTTGAGATTTATTGTGTGGAGGCTTTGGTTCTACCAGTCCTCTAATGGATCTACAACACTTTTGGTCAATGTGTATCACTTAAACAACGTTGATCATTAAATGGTACTTTTGAGGATTCCAAATGGATGATATACTTGACAAAAAGAAAATGCAACTTGTTGTGTGGAGGCTTTGGTTCTACCAAACCTCTAATGAGTTCCAAATGCAAGTTTCAAGATGGTCATCTAAATAACCACTAATTATTAAATTGTTTTTACTTTATGCGCTTTTATTTTTTATGCTTTATGTACCATTTACTTTAAGCATTACATTTCATGTCATTTTTATTTTGCTCACTTGAGCCTTTTCTTTTCTCTTCTAAGACACCCAATAATCAACATGAACCATAAAAACTTTTAAAATACTTGGACTATTTTGATACTATCCTTGGCATTATGGAGCATTGGACTTCTTGGACCTAGGATTAGAAACATTGGCCTATGTTAGAGACCTTGTGACCTTATTTGATATTCTGTCTGGAGTTTTTTGAGGTTTACCTCAAGACATTGGGTTGTTTGTTTGTTTTGTGTGCAGGTTATTGTGATTACATACTTTGTTTGTAATATGGAATTCACCTGTATACAGTTGTTACTCTGTCCAAATTTTTTGAAGACTTAATACACTTGAAGTTTGGTTCTCTCAAGAGGTCTAGTCTCTTTGCTTATTTCGTTTCAATCCAAAGAATGGGAATTATATCTTGGCTCATAATGTCAAGTGTTAGCTTCTTGTCGGTTAGATGGTTCTTATCTCTAGCTTTTACCTTATGCTTTAGGATAGTCTCTTCTTCTCCTCCCATCTTCTTTAATTTCAAAAATCTTCTCCCTCCTTTTGAAAATTCTTATTGTTCTTAAACTTGAACCACTTTCATAATAAACTTGGACTTAGGTCCATACATTTTCAAAACATTTTCATAAATAAACTCTAATCAATTTAATAATACCTTTACTTTTTTTTGTGAGAAGACTAAAAGTTAATCAATCTCATTACAAACCATTTTGCCACTTTGGCTTTTTTACTTTAAAACCTTTCTTAAAAGATTGGACTCTTGTCAATCCTTGTAGTGATGCAAACAACTATACTTCCACAATATGTAGTGAAGTGAGATATTTTCCACTTGGGTGTTGAGTGAGGCATTGTTGATTTTAAGATCCAAGCCATATCCTCCACTTTGAGATGATGCAAATTCTCCTTTCTCATGATTGTGGGTAGTAAGTATGTTTTCCACACGGACAATGACGATGATGTCTTACCTCATAAAATTAACCAACACACTTGTGTTTTAAAATCTTTAAAAGAGGAACCACGTGTACCCTGATCCCCTATTGCATGAAAGGTGGTACATAGGCACTAAAGGTTCGCAACCGCGGAGGGTGCAAAAAAACATAAAAATATATTTCTTTTCTCACCTCCACCATCCATTTTTGTATAACATTTTATGGCCAAAATATACAGATTTTACAAAGAGGTTCCTACGGAGTACCGTAGATGTTTAGGGTGCTAATACCTTCCCTTTGCATAACCAACCCCCTTACCTTGAATCTTTCCCCTTCTTTTTGGGTTACTCGCTCTTTTCCCATTCCTTTGGAAACAATAAAGCGCGATGGCGATTTTTATTTTGATCTGTATAAGTCTAGTCAATCTAATGGCTTAGTCTTAAACATTTATATCGCTATAGATAGTCTCTTCTTCTCCTCTCATCTTCTTTAATTTCAAAAATCTTCTTCCTCCTTTTGAAAACTCTTCTTGTTTTTAAACTTGAACCACTTTCATAATAAACTTGGACTTAGATCCATGCATTTTCAAAACTTTTTTCATAAATAAACTCCAATCAACTTAATAATACCTTGACATTTTTTTGTGAGAAGACTAAAAGTAAACTAATCTCATTTCAAACAATTTTTCCACTTCGGATTTTTACTTTAAATATTTTCTCAAAAGATTGTACTCTTGTCAATCCTTGTAGTGATGCAAATAACTATACTTCTACAATATATAGTGAAGAGAGATATTTTCCACTTGGGTGTTGAGTGAGGCATTGTTGATTTTTAAAATCCAAGTCATATCCTCCACTTTGAGATGATGAAAATTCTCCTTTCTCATGATTATGGGTAGTAAGTATGTTTTCCACACGGCAATGACGATGATGTCTTATCTCATAAAATTAACCAACACACTTGTGTTTTAAAATTTTTCAAAAGGCGAACTACGTGTACCCTGATCCCCTATTGCACGAAAGGTGGCACGTAGGCACTAAAGGTTCGCAACCGCGGTGGATGCAAAAATCATAAAAATTACTTCTTTTCTCACATCCACCATCTATTATTTATACAAAATTTTATAGCCAAAATATACAGATTTTTCAAAGAGGTTCCTGTGGAGTACCATAGATGTTTAGGGTGCTAATACCTTCCCTTTGCATAACCAACCCCCTTACCTTGAATCTTTCCCCCTATTTTTGGGTTACTCTATCTTTTCCCATTCTTTTGGAAACAATAAAGCGCAGTGGCGATTTTTATTTTGATCTGTATAAGTCTAGTCAATCCAATGGCTTGGTCTTAAACATTTCTACCGCTACATGTAGAAATGACAAATCCTTTTCTCATGCAAAAAGAAAGAAACAATTCAAGAAAAAGTAAACTTCTACATCAACACAAGAAGTCACATGTTATGAATGCGGTAAGCAAGGTCATATAAAGCCGGATTGTATAAAACTCTCCAAGAAAGGTGGCTACAAAGGCAAAAAGGATTTTAAGAACAAAAAGGCCTATGTTTCATAGGAGGATAATGAGATATGTTCTTTGTCTGGTTCTGACAGTGATGAAAGACCAAATCTAGCATTGATGGCCTCACACCATTCTGATAGTGAAGACGATGAGGTTAAAAATGAATTTTCTCTTTTTGATAATGATGCACAAGATGCTATAGATGAACTATTAAATGAATGAAAAATTCTGTACAAAACTATTTCATCTCAAAATAAACAAATTTCATCTTTAGAAGAAAAATTTGAAACTATGGAAAAAGATCTCAAAGATGAAAAATAAAAATTAAGTTATTTACAAAAACAGAATTTTGTATGCAAAAATTGTGAATCACTTTCTTTCCAAATTGTCCAATTAAAAAGAGTTCTTGAGAGATATGAAAAAGGTCAAATAGGATTGGAAGGTGTTCTTAGCCAACAAAGATATTCCAATGATAAAAGTGGACTTGGATATTCAAAGTTTTCAAAACCAAATTCTAACAAAACTATCTTTGTTAAGGCTATTGATCAATCATCCAAAGAGAAAGTGAACATACCTAAAGTGGTTCATCATTATCCTAAAAAGAAAAAATCTCCTAAGAAGAAATCTTATCCTTCTAGATATAGAAGTAACTTTGAACCTACTTATTTTTATTGTGGTATTAAAGGCCACACGCCTAATGCTTGCTATGTTAGAAACTTTAGTATGGCAAGTGGGCATTATGTGTAGGTAAAGAAAGGTACTAATTATGAAGGACCCAAAGCAAATTGAGTACCTAATAAAACCTAATTTGTTTTATAGGTATGCTTGAAGACCACTTCCAATCTATGGTATTTTGATAGTGGTTGTTCAAAGCATATGACGGGAGACATAAACCAATTTTCAAATCTAGTTCTAAAGGTCAAGGATTTTGTCACTTATGGAGACAATAATAAGGGAAGAATTATTGGCAAAGGAAAAGTTAGTGCACCACATTTCACATCCATTGAATATGTTCTTTATGTTGAAGGACTAAAGCACAATCTTCTTAGTATTAGCCAACTATGTGACAAAGGCTTCAAGATCAAGTTCACCAAAGATGAATGCTTGATAGAAGATGAAATCACACATGAGGTTATACTTAAAGGTAAAAGAATTAATAATATATTTATAATTTCCCTTGATGATCCATCTTTGAAGGTAAAATGTCTCATGGCGAACAACGATGATTAATGGCTTTGGCACAAAAGAATTGTGCATATTCACATGGAACACTTGAATAAATTAATCAAGCATGATCTTGTCATTGGATTGCCTAAGAGAAAATTTGTCAAAGATAGACTTTATGATGCTTGTCAAAAAGGGAAACAAACAAAATCAACTTTCAAATCTAAGAATGTGGTGTCTACTACAAGGCCACTACAATTGTTGCATACGGACCTATTTGGTCCATCAAGAACAAGAAGTTTCAGAGGTAATGTATATGCATTGGTTATTGTTGACGATTTCTATAGATATACTTGGACATTCTTTTAAGTGAAGAAAAGTGATACATTCAAGGCTTTCAAGAAGTATGCTAAGCAAATTCAAAATGAGAAGTGTCTAACAATTGCCTCCATAAGAAATGATCATGGCGGAGAATTTCAAAATGCTCTCTTTGAAGAATTTTATGGAGAACATGGAATATCTCACAACTTCTCGGCACCAAGGACACCTCAACAAAATGGAGTGGTTGAAAGGAAGAATATATATCTTGTAGAACTTGCAAGAACGATGCTTAGCGATTCAAACCTTTCAAAATATTTTTGGGCGGATGCAGTAAGCACAACGTGTTTTGTTAGCAATAGAGTTAACATAAGACCAATCTTGAAGAAAACTTAGTATGAACTCTTCAAAGGGAGGAAACCAAACATTTCTTACTTTCACATCTTCGGTTGCAAATGCTTTGTCTTAAACAATGACAAAGATAACCTTGGTAAGTTTGATGATAAATCCGATGAAGGTATTTTTCTTGGCTACTCTCTTTCTAGTAAGGCATATAGAATCTATAACAAAATAACTTTAACAATTGAAGAATCAATGCATGTATCTTTTTATGAATGTAACCCATCCAAGGAGGATAATATTGTTAATAATGATGATGATGATGATGATGATGATGATGATGAAATATTAGAAGTTCCTCAAGAAAATACTTCCAAAGATGTCAATAAGGATCAATCGATTTAACAACAAGAAGTATCTCAACAAGAATAAAATATCAATGATCTACCAAAGGAATGGAGAACTCATAGAGATCATCCTATCGGTAAAGTCATTAGTGATATTAGTCAAGGTGTTACAACAAGATTAAACCTTAAAGATGCTTGTCTAAACATGGCGTTTGTCTCTCAAATTGAACCCTCCAAAGTTGATGAAGCCTTAGGCAATGGCCAATGGGTTATTGCTATGCAAGAAGAGTTAAACCAATTTGAAAGGAATCAAGTTTGGGAACTTGTCCCTAGGCCAAGAAACAAACATATCATTGGAACAAGGTGGGTGTTCAAGAACAAACTTGACGAAAATGGTATAATTGTTAAGAACAAGGCAAGGTTTGTTGCACAAGGCTACAATCAAGAAGAAGGAATCGATTTTGAAGAAACTTTCACTTTGGTTGCAAGGTTAGAAGCTATTCGTCTTTAACTTTTCTATGCTTGTTCATTAAATTTTTAGATTTTCAAAATGGATGTCAAGAGCACATTCTTGAATAGATATATCAATGAAGAAGTCTATGTCAAGAAACTCCCGGGGTTCGAAGATTTTAAGAATCCATATCATGTCTTTAAATTAATAAAAGCTCTCTATGGCTTGAAACAAGCACCAAGGGCATGGTACGATCGACTAAGTAACTTCTTATGCGAAAAAGGCTTTGAAAAAGGTAAAGTTGACAAGATGTTATTTATAAAGAAAATCAAAGGTAATACTTTGCTAGTTCAAGTCTATGTTGACAATATCATCTTCGGTTTGTCAAACAAAGAAATGTGTGAAGAATTTTTAGCAATGATGCAAGGAGAATTTGAGATGTCCATGATGAGTAAAATGAATTATTTTCTTGGACTTCAAATCAAGCAATTAAAGGATGGCATCTTCATCAACCAATCCAAGTATTGCAAGGAATTGTTGAAAAGATTTTACATGGATAATTGCAAAGCAATGACTACTCCAATGAGTTCTGGTACCTATGTTGATCAAGATGAATCGGGTGTCTCTAAAGATATTACAAAATATCGAGGTATGATTGGATCTTTATTGTATTTGATGGAAAGCCATCTTGACCTAATGTTTAGTGTTTGTCTCTGTGCTTACTTTCAAGAAAATCCAAAGGAATCACATCCCATGGCAGTAAAACGGATCATGAAGTATCTCAAAGGAACAACAATTGTTGGATTATGGTATCCTAAAGGTAGTGTTTGCAATTTAGTTGGTTATTCTGATGCGGATTATGCAGGTTGTAAAACTGGTAGAAAAAGTACAAGTGGTACTTGTCACATCCTTGGAAATGCATTAGTATCATGGGCTTGCAAGAAACAAGCATGTGTTGCTCTTAGAACGGTCGAAGCAGAATATATTGCAACAGGTAGTATTTGTGCATAAATATTATGGCTCAAGCAACAACTTCGTGACTATGGACTCGATCTAGGATGCATTCCGCTATGGTGAGACAATACAAGTGCGATAAATATTACAAAGAATTTGGTCATGCACTCAAGAACCAAACACATCAACATACGACATAATTTTCTTCGTGATCATGTGCTTAAAGGAGACGTCGAAGTCACATTTGTAGATACTCATAATCAACTTGCTGATATCTTCACAAAACCTTTGGCAAGAGAACCGTTTTACAAAATTCGATGAGAACTTGGTATTTTGGATGAACATGACGTCTAAGGTGCATTCTATCCTTATTTATGCTTTCAAAAATGTCTCTGTAATATTTATGTTTTTTAACATATTTTTATGTGAAAAATTCATGTCCATATGTTGTATTAAGATGTTATGTGAGTTAAGATATGTTCATTTCAAGAAAAATGTGTTTTTTGGTCCCTTTTTGGCTGATGCAATCGATTGCACCATTGTTTAAATTGATTGCTCACTGTATGTTTCTATTTTTTGACCATTCTATTTAAGTGAAAATTGATTGCAGCATAGTGTAAATCGATTGCATGCTATTTGTTTTAGTTTTCTTTTGTTTCTGTTTGTGTGCAAATCGATTGCACCTGTTGTAAATTGCTTTTATGATATGCTTTAATGTTGGTCAGAATTCCTATCTCTCTCTCTTATTCCCAATTCCACCTCCACTTTTGACTAATCAAATATCATTGAATACATTCAAACCCACTCATAACTCTCCACTCGAAAATCTTATCCTATAAAACAACCTTCTTCCCAAATACATCTCATAACATCTCTACCTCTCAAAGCCTCAAACTTGTGTTGTCAAAAACACCACCACCAAACCCTAATATGAAAATCCCTTCCTCGTGGCTTCTAGACAAAAGAGAAAAATTTCAGCTCAAGAGAAAGGCAAGAAAATTGGCTCTTCATCATCTGTGGAAAATCCTCTTATTCAGACTCTCACCCAACAACAAGAGGAAAGTTCACCAGGGCTTTTCAAAGGAAAATTGTCTCTACTCTAAAGTATGGTATGCTCTCCTCCTTTCCCCAAGAATGTTTTTCATTTCAAAATGACTTAGCATCCTATGAGTTGGAACCTATCATATCGTCATTTGGATCCTACTACCCGGATTTGGTTAGGGTGTTCTTTAGAAATTTGGCAACTTATAAAGGAAAATTTGTTACTTATGTCTTGGGAACAAGAATATCTTTAACCCCAGAAATATTTAGCGGTATCTTGAACATTCCTCATACCGGTAGCACCCTATATGACCTGGAAGATGAAGAATGGAATGACTATAACAAGAGAAATTTCTACTACAATATTGGAAGATTAAATGAGACAGAATTTCGTGCAAAAAGAATTCGTAGTCTAAGAGGTGTTGATCCCTCAAGAGATTCATGGAGTGCTGGAAATTTTTTCATCGATGATAGACAGTTTCACTACTTTATGGTGTATATCATGTTTCCTGGTGCTGGAAATCACTGCACTGTTACGGATCTTGAGATGCAACTGTTGTATGCCAGAAAAAGAGGAATAAGTGTTTTTTGGGATCGTCTCATTATGACTCACATGCTGCAGTTCGATGCAAAATCAAAGTTCCTGCCATATGCTTATTTCATCACTCTTATTTTTGGAGCATTATGGAATTGATTTTGATGGATTTGAAAAAGTTGAGATGGATGCAAATCTTCATAAGATTTCTATTAAGAATGTTGATTCAAGAATGGGTGTCCATTACAATCCGGAAACCAAAATGATTTCGTACATTGGTGAAGATGTTGTTGGCGATGAAGGAAATGATCAAGAAGATGAAGGTGGTGAAGTTGTACCTCCTCCACCTGCTCCTACTGGTCCAAGAAATCAGGATGTGATCAATTTCATGAGCCAACAGTTTGCTATGCTCAACACCAACATCAACAATCAATGGAACTCTATCAACGACTCCACAACGACCCGGGTCAATGATTTTCGAGCATATATGAATCAACAATTTTATTACCTTTACTCTCATCTCCATATTCCTCCATATGATCCAAACAACCCAGTTTTCCCTCCTCCACAATACATCGGTCCTCCACTTCAATAACAATTTCCAAATCAAGGACCATTTTTCTACAACAACCCTGATATGAACCAACCATGAATTATGCATGTCTGTGTTACATTTTATTGTGCTTATCATTATGTCCTAGTTTTCTATTATTACTTGTATGTCTCTATGACTATGTTTTGTTATATTTAATTAATATTATGGTTAAGCTTTCAATATTATTATATGTATTTTGTCCATTTTTTATGCATCTTTCCCTTATTTTTGATAATGTCAAAGGGGGAGAAGGATGTTATACTTTATGCTTGTGTATTTCCTTGTCTTAAACTTTTAAGGTAAAAACAATCCTTCAAGATGAGCAAATCCAAATGATTACAAAGCTTATCATACAAAGGGGGAGTTATACATCTTAAGGGGAGAAGTCTTTTTCCGGAAATAACAACGCATCAAGGAAGATTGTTTGTCGTCATCAAAAAGGGGGAGAATGTAATATCAAGCCTCTCAATGAACTTTGTTTTGATGAAGACAAACCTTAATGGCAAGAAGGCAAAGATGTTGATCAAGCTAAAGCATCATTGGATAAAAGTATTTGGTTCAAGCTCTTGGCAAATTTCATAAGGTATAATAACAATTCTTACTATGAACTTATGTCTTAGATGCTCAATGATCAAAAGAAGTTTTTAAACTTTTCCAAACTATTTCTCAAGTTTCTTAAGCAAAAAATTAATTTTTATTACTGAGCAATTGATTTACATGTTGGAGCAATCGATTTCTTGCCTCACGTTTTCAGGTTTTTTGCTTCGGTTTGCCTGTACAATCAATTTGCATATATGTGTAATCGATTGCTCTCTATTTGAAAAAGCTTATGTTTTTAAGTGCAATCTATTTACACAAAGGTGAAATCGATTTCTCACTGAAAATATTTGAAATTTGTGGATGTTAGAACCTGTGCAAATTGATTTACATCAAGGGTGCAATCGATTGCTTGTTGTACATTTTTTAAAATTAGTATATTTTCGTATACCTCTTCACACACACCTTTTGAATAATGGATTATACTGAATCTTGGCAATTGTTCATGATCATTGTATAGAAAATCATGTTGTTTCAAAGGGGTATTATGAAGATATAAATAGCCAAATATTCAAATGATTTTACAACCTCTTCCAATCAATCTTTTTCTGAAATTTTCAAATACTCAACTCAAGCTTTCTTCATTTTTACTCAAAAAAATCTCTGCACATTTTCACATCTTGTATAACAGAAAACTTTGAGCAATCTAAGTCCTGAGTCATTGTATATCATTGTTATTGGAAGGGAAGATCAAGTTATTGATAAAATAACTTAAAGTGATTATTACTATACAAACTTACTCACTAAATATTGATGTACACTTTCTTATTTTTCAGGATTATTGAAAATAAGATTAGTGGTTTTTGTACTCTTATTTTTCCAGGATTGTTGGAAACAAGTAGCTCACCATGAGAGGATTGTTCTCATCGTTAACATAGTGAAAATCCAAGAGGATTGTTCTTGGTCCAAGAAAATTGTTCTTCGTCCAAGAAGATTGTTCTTGGTGTTTGGTAGTTCTTGTATAAGTTGCCAACTATAGAGAAATCTCTTTCATGTTGAAAGGGGACTGGAGTATTCTCAGACTGTGAGAGGAACCAGGATAACTCTCTTCTGACTATTTATTTTTCTGCACTTTACTAATTTCATAAACACCATAAAACCAGAAAAATATTTAAAGTACCTAACTCACCCCCCCCCCCCCCCCCCCCCCCTCTTAGGCGCACTTCGTACTTATACACCATCTATTTTTATACAACATTTTATAGCCAAAATATACATATTATACAAAGAGGTTCCTGCGGAGTACCGTAGATGTTTAGGGTGATAATACCTTCCCTTTGCAAAACCAACCCCCTTACCTTGAATCTTTCCCCCTCTTTTTGGGTTATTCTCTCTTTTCCCATTCCTTTGGAAATAATAAATCACGATGGTGATTTATTTTGACCTGTACGAGTCAAGTCAATCCAATGGCTTATTCTTAAACATTTCTACCGCTACACTACCCACAATTATGAGAAAGGAGAATTTGTGTCATCTCAAAGTGGAGGATATAGCTTGGATTTTAAAATCAACAAAACTTCACTCAACACCTGTTGCACCCCAAAATTTTCCCTCCCATATTCCTCAAATGGCTCAAGGAAATCTAAGGGTTGACTAGACAAACTCTCTCCTGAGGCAGTCTACCTCAAATTAGGGTTTCATTTTGCATCAAGATGTTTGAGTCCAAAAGATCCCAAATGCTAACTATTGTCTTAATATGTTATCAAGATCATCCATGTCAAGTTTCAAGCCTTGTAGAGGAAGTTTTCTCAGTCAATTGCTCAAAGGCCTGAAAATTGACTGTGCTAGGTCAAGAGTCAACTGGGGCCCATATACAGTCAAACTTCAAGATTTTTGGTCAACATTCTAATTTTGAAGTATCATTAATCATTTGATAAAGGGTTGATCATGATTCATCAAGGATTGCTCACAATTCATCAAAAACCTAAAAGTTGCTAAATTAGGGTTTTGCAGGAAAAGTCAACTCAACTTTGACCAAGCATAACTTTCTCATACTTTATCAGAAATGACCCATCCAAAGCTCATTTTGAAGAGGATACACTTACCTACAATTCATCTTCATCTCCCAAGTTCTAAATATGCACTCACAAAATGATATGAATTTGGACATTGTAGGTCATTTTGAAAAATCAACAAAAACACCTTTTGGGTCAAAGCTTCATACATGAACATGGAAGACTTAATTGAGAGGAGACCAAAAGGGCTGCTTATAGGACATCTCAAGCTTTCTAAAGAGTCCAAGAACACTCTCATATGATCAAAAGTGAGAGAATTGTGCATTAGAGAAGTTGGTGGATTTTGAGAAAGTTTATGAAACAAGTATAGACCATTTTGCATTTTTTTTTCAAATGAGCTTTGGTTTTCTTGAGTCAAACCTATTCTTAAGCCCATCAAGGACCCCTAATTCATCTATTTCATTTTATACATTTTTATTCTATTTTATTAAAATTTAATCATTTAAATTTATTTTAAATAAAATAAGGAATAAATGAACAAATCAGTGTGGGCTGGCTTGTTGACTCCCTTGCACTCCCTATGAGCCCAATGTCGTGACCAAGGCATCAAAACATGCACAAAATAGATCTTTCATCATTTTTGGAAACTTTGGCTTTTTAAGAAACAAGATTATTCTCTTCTTAATGGTGAGATTATTGGTTGGTTATTATGACACTAATTCACCCTCCATATATAAAGAAAGCCATCCTAAAACCCTAGCACGGTTCAGCAGCAGCCTCCCAAGGGTAAATTTCATTCAAAATTTCAAACAAGTGGATCAAAATCAAATTCAATGTTTCAGCTGTCTACGAGACCTTTCATCTACTTTGTTGTGATCCACAGGTAAGACAAGGTATAAACGCACTCTTTTTACATAGCCATGCATGCTGAGACTATGCATACATGAACATATACCTTACAAAATTTCTATTGATCGTACTTTCGTTTACAGCTTGATTCAATTCATACTAACCATGTCATTGAGTTCAAGTGAATGTTTAGGACAGGAATGGACCATCGTTTGAGGTTTCTAGTGGCCAAAACATAAATCACCATTGTTAGGGCTCATATTGGTTAAAGCTTCATTTTGATGAAAGTAGGCAGTGTTGAACCACGAAAATACCATCATGATGATCATCATACCCTAATTAATGGATCTGGTTATTTTGTATGGCCTGTTTTCGCTGTTTTCGCAGGGTTCAAGAATCGTCCCTACCAGAGAAGACGACCGGAGCACAGCTCCGGCGTCGTTGACCCCGGCTGACTTTGGTGTACGCGTGCGTGGCCTTTTCCCATGTTTTAATTGGCCCCTTAAGTTGCTGACTCAATTAATTTTGTTGACTGGACTTAGTAGCTTTGTTTTCTATATCTTTTATTTATGTAATTATACTCATAACTCAATAGCCAGCGCAGATGGTTCGGATGGAGGTATGTGAGAGGAAGGACCTGGGTTCGATCCCAGGTTCAAACGTTTTCATGTTTTCTGATTTATCTCACGTAGATTCCATGCGTCTCATGCCAAGGCCTATACCATGCGCTCACGAGATCCAACGTCCCATACACGCAGGTGTACCATGGACCATCAGAAGATCAGTGCATAGGATTCAGCGTAAGGTTTGGGCCATTAGCATTTTGGGCCAAGGAATTCAGATACTCACCTCCTCAAAATTGCTAGCACAGGCCCATCTCATCTCTTCCTTATTTCTTTTTTGTTCTTAAATTCTTTTTATACTTCCTTTAATTATTTATAATTGACAAATTAAATTTTTTTTTATAAAATCATAAAATCAAATTCACACAAACTTAGAATTAGTCTTTTTTTTATATATTATCAAATTAATTTAATTAAGTGTTAACTTAGTGAAATTATAATTTATTTTCATAAATAAAAATCAAAATATAAATTAGGTTAAAACTTTTGATTTTATTTTGTTCTTTTTCTCAAATAAATAAAAATACAAAAAAAAAATAGGTTGTAGACTAATTAATTCTTTTTTTTCCTTAAAATTAAAATAAATTAGAAGTGGGCTTTTATTTCTTTTAATTTAACAATTTCTTTGTTTTCTTGAAATAACAAAACAAAACAAAACCATTTTCTTAATTAATCGCAATTAGGTTTAGGCAAGGGTCAAAACCCTAATTATCTCGTATTCGATTCATCGCGCGCATAATATTTTATTTTGTCAATATTGTTGTAACTGTGCATGGTTTGTAATAGTTTAATATAGGGTTTTTATTTATTTATTGCTTTTTCCCGGGGTTTTTTGGCTATGTAATTAATTCCCCTCCCCGAAGCCTTGCAATAGCGTAGATTTACTTTCTCGCATCTTAATTTCTGCTAATATTTAACTGTCTAGATGTATATTAATAGGATTGTATGACAAGATTGCATGATAATTTAATACAGTTAGAAAGCTCTAATGTGCAAAGACAAATAACTGAAACAAATCACTCGCACATATCACTCTTAGGGTATACTCACACTTCGGTTGCCTTCGGTAAATGATCACTAAGTATATGGTGTTTTAGTGGTTGCCCTCCTGTCTAACAAAAGATCAAATGTCCCCTCGGAAATGTTGCCTCAGAAATGTTGCCTCGAATATGATCTTAAGGCTCTAGGGTTGTTACTAAGGTGTCCTAACATTACTTTAGTGATCGTACGTCCCTTTCGAATTGACCCTTACAACTCCAACGACGGTGCTACTTATTTCTCAATAGTAGGATAGCGCTGTCTAAAGAAAACAAGAATAGAAACGATATTTTTTTAGAGTAGGTAGATGCTAGTAGGTACTTGCTCAAAACAAAACTTTTCACACTTACACTTTTTCAAACAAACTTTCAAAAACAAACTTCGTCACACCTTTGAGGACTGATACAAGGGGTATCATGAAGTCAAACTTTTCAAAAACAAAGCATATACACGAGCAATTTTAAAAAGATGAGCAAGTACCTAAGAGCCCATGGAAAACCATGGATAGAAAGGGTGCTAACACCTTCCCTTTCTATAATCTACCCCCCGTACTAAGAATATCTCGAAAAAGGATTTTTTTTCTGTACTTTTTTCCTTTTTAGTTGGATGAAATAAAAGTCGGTGGCGACTCTTGCTTACCCAACATTTTGCAAACACAAAACGCAAAATGCAAACCAGCATTTCAAAACAGTCGGTTATGCCACTGTATCACAGAACTGGCGAATCTGCTGGGGACTTAATAAGTGGGGTATACCTTAGGATCTAGTTCATCATTATTTCTTCTCTTGATTGCTTGGATTGCTTTACTTTTAAGGGTTTTGTTTGGGAGTTACTATAGATCCTAACCCGGATCTGAGGACACCTTTTAGGTAAGTAGCAATAGACTGTGAGAGAACTATACGGCGTAGACCGATACGGTTGAAGCAGTATTTACGTTGATGTGGAACATTGGTTGGTACTGGTTGAAGGGGTGAAAAACACAAGAAGGGGGGGTTGAATTGTAAAACTGAAATCTAAAGCAATTGACAAGATATTTTTATCCTGGTTCGTTTGATCTCAAACTACTCCAGTCCACCCGTCAAGGTGATTTCGCCTCTCTCCAACGAGGTCTTAATTCACTATATTCAACTGAATATTACAGACTGCTTTAACAACTGCTAAAGCCTTCTTGATTCAAACCACAATCCGGTTTGTCAAGGCAACACTTTCTTACAAAGGTATAAAACAATGTGTGTGGATGTTTTCTACAAAACTTTATCACAACTGTGATGTATACACAAATGAAGCTTAGAAACTAGATTGCTAAACAATAATGAATATCAGAGTATGAGGTTTAGCAAAACTGGTAGAACGAAGATTATGGTTCAGCTTTGTGCGTGTAGAGATTTTGAGAGCATTGGCCATTATAATCTTCAAAGCCTTGTTTATATAGCACTTGAGAAGATGAACGTTGAATGCAATATTCTTGATTCAATGCTAATAACAAGCTTTCCTTTTTGAGCAGATCTTGTCTAGAATGAGGCCGTTGGAATTAATTAGCTTTCAATGCACAGTACCGTTGCTTCTTTAACGCAAGTTTTGGCTTGGCTCATTCTGATTCTGCTTCGCTGCTGATGAACTATTGTGTTTCTGTATCAGAGTGTTTGAGCGCAGTCTTGTTCATCAAGCTTCAGCATGTGCGTGAGTTGGTCATCTGATCTTGACGTTCTGATGTAGCAACTTCTGATGCTGGTGTCTGAATTCAAATTCTGATGCTGAATAAACGTGATCTTGCTTATATCAATCAGAGTATCTGCAAGTCAGAACATAATAATTTTAGGCAGCAGATAGTTCAAACATGAAACATTTAAATACTATATCTTTTCACTTTGTTATCATCAAAACTTAAATATAGGGTAGTAGATTCAAACATTGTTCTAACAATCTCCCCCTTTTTGATGATGACAAAAACTGGATATTTTAAATGAAAAATAACGTGAAAAGGTATCTGGAAAATGTATCAGAGTAAGAAGTACAAAGAATAAGGAGTAAGGAAATACTCCCCCTGAGTTTATTACTTCCCTTTGATTATACGTGTTCTTCAGGATCAGATCTTTTTCTTTCTTTGAACATCAGATTATCAGAGTCTTTGAATTATCAGAGAGCAGAGCTTCAGAGCTTTTCTTGTCAGAGCTTTGCTTTGGATCAGAGTATTAGGACGATCAGAACTTCATATTGATCAGAGAAACATTGATCAGAGCTTCTACATTTTGATCAGAGCTTCTAGTCTTCAGAGTGTCCAGGAGCTTCCTTGTGCCTGTAGACTTTAAACAAAACAGAAAAACATTTCAAGTAATAGAGTTAGAATGTTTGAGAATTTCTGTCTAGTTAGCCGTTATTGATTTAAATATCATTCTTGTTCTCCCCCTTTTTGTCAGCAATCAAAAAGTGTTGGTGATGTGCTAAAACAATTAAGATCAGAAAAACAAATGATATTAAGATAGTTCAGAATCAGAGCAAGAAAATATTACAAAACATAGTCAAAACAGTACTTCAGAAAATCAAGAAAACATGAAAAAGGTCATGTATGAAAAAAAAATTTAAGGTTGAGGAGGCAAGCGTGTAAACAGGCGCTCCAGCATCGCTTGAATCTTTTCAGAAGTCTCATTTTGCTTATGAACCATGCTGACAACAGTGTCAATCTTGTTGTCCTGCATATCCATTCTTGCTTTCATCTTCTGATCGTTGTCGTCCATCCGCTGCTGTAGACGCAAGTCATTCAGCCTTAGTTCTTCCAGAGTCTGCCTGTCCAAGGCAGCTTGAGAAGCATCAGAAGGAGGAGGCTTCTCAGAACTTTCAGCGACATCTTCTGCTTGATTTTCTTCAGCCTGAATGGTCTTGTCTTCTTCTGATGGTTGCACCTTTGCAGCTTGCTGTTTCTCAGACCAAGGTTCACTGTCCAGAGGGAACACGGCTTCCTGAGGCAGCTGACTTTCAACTTCCTTCAGCAGCTTGCTGAAGTTCTGTTGTGCCTGCTCATAGTTGATATCCTGCAACTTGAGGGCTTCAGCACGTACCCATAGTCTGAACTGTGACCAGAGCTGATCAGAAGCAGCTGGGTCAATCATCCCAGGACAGACTTGCTTCAAAGAAGCAATCCATTGCAGCACACCTGTTTCAAAATTCAAAATACCAGAGCCAACATCTGGTTGCTTTGGTTTTGGGATGGCAATTTTGTGTCTTAGATCAGCAAGACGTTCAAGATTGGTTAAGTCAATGAAAGTCCTGCTGGGGTTTTCAGAGGTTTTCTGAGAGGCTGTTTGTTTTGGATGAGGGGTATCAGAATCAGATATTTCGATTGGAGTGGGTGGTGTTTTGGGAGTTTTTGGAGGTGTTGATTCTTCTGAAGATGGTAACTGGGGAATGACAATAGTGGTTCCACATGGCAACTGGATTGCCAGCGGTGAAGGTTGAGGTGAGTGAGGGTCAGATTTATGAGGAGAAGGGGTTTCAGAATGGTGAAACTCTGTTTGTGGTGAAGGTGGATTTATTTCGGGTTGGGGAGAGGGAGTTGGAATCTCTGATTGCTTAGGGATCAGAGGTTCTTCTGAGAGTGGTTGTTGTTGTTATGGTTCTGGTTCTGGTTGTTGTTGTATTTCTGGTTCAGGTTGATGTCCTGGTTGTGGAGGAGGAACATTTTGTTGTTCAGAGTTTGGTTGAGCAGAAGCATGTTCACGCTCAATATCAGCTAGCACTTCGTCAAGTGCTGGTGTTGTTGAAATTGTTGGTTGTTTGGGTTGTTTGGTTCTAGGTCTTCTGAGTAGTAAGGCCTCAGAAGGGTCTTCTGGTATGGTTTCATCAATGGTAGGGATTGGGATTGATATTCTATGGGAGGTTTGAGGAGCAGCAGATGCTGGAATAGTAAAAGATTTTGAAATAGGGGCAGCAGATGAAATACCTCTTTTCTTTGGAGTCTGATGAGATGATCCTTCTGATGGCGCTTTCCTCTTCTTTGTCTTCTTCAAAGTCACTTCTGCTTGGGGTTGACTCAGATCTTTGATATTCAGCTTTGAACCTGTATCTTCTGCCTTGTACGCATCTGGGTACCTGAGAAACATCTCTGGTTTGGATTCCATTTCAGAAAATACCGGAAAATCACTCAGAGGCACTCTTCTGCTGGAGATATCAGCAGTTGAAGTAGCTCTGGGTTCCTTCTGAATATTTTCTATCAGCTTCATCTTTTTCAGATTCTTTGCGTTCAGAGGCTTCCCAATGGTTGGTTCAATAGTGCTCAGCTCCTGAGCTTCAATCAGATGTTCAATCAGCCTATTCTCTGTCAGAATATTTGATATTAGCCTTCCAAACGGTATCCAGTCCCTCTTGGTTCTTTCTTCTTCTCTTGTCTCTTTCACACTGGTTTTGAGATGGTTGAACAGGAAGTGAGCCAGATTTATCTTTATCTTCTGATTAATAAAGTAGATCAGAAACTGCTGATCCACATTTATATAATCAGGAGAACTTGTTGGTTTCCTGTGGTTGAAGCATCCCAGAACAATCTTAGCCCATACTCTGCAGTGATCCTTCAGATCCTTAATCTTGCTGCTGGGCATTCCAAGAGTGAAAATCCTGTTGGCTACCACACCTACATCAGCGCATCTTTCAGCCATGTCCACACAACGGACGCCACCACCACTTTGACCGATTAGCCTTGCAATCAGATCTTCAGAAATCACAATCTTCTTTCCCATGACAGAGGAGATCACTAGATGTTTTGAAACCTTGGCGTGAATCCAAAATTCCTTGACCAGCGCTGGGAATGTTGGTCCAACCAACCTATCGAAATACCTTTCCCACTTTTGAGCCCTAATTTCCTCAGTTAGGTCAAAACCATTTTCCTTCAAGCTTTCAAAGTCAATGATTAACTCAGAAAGCACTTCAAGGTTCTTCACCGGAGTGAGGAGAGTTCTGAGTGGCACCTGATATTGCTCAGAAGTTGCTTTCTTCTGATTGCCTGTAGAAATGCTGGAGGATGCCATTGTTCACACTAAAAAGCTTTGAGAATGAATTGAGAGAAAAAAAAGGTTTGCAAGGGATGAACTCAGAAATATGCAGAAAATGCTTGAGTGTTAATGAGAAAGCGTAAGGAATAAGAATGAGAGATTAATGTGCTTAAATAGAGTTTTCAAAATTATTTTGAAAAGATAAACGTTTTTAAGAGAGAGAAAAATCATGATTGCTATTTAAAAAGCATGATTACTTTTCATTAAATGCTTGCTGATTTTGGGGGATTTGAGAAAGATACTTAAAAACGGTTACCAGACATGTGTCTCAATGCACCCAATCAGCGCTTTGCCTTCTCAGAAGCGTGCACGCGTTCTGCTTCAGAGATATGCTGATGATTGGATGACACTTGTTTGATGTAGTGATCAGCACGTCTGTCTTTGAGATTAGACTCTCAGATCTTTAGACTTGCATCTGATACAATCTGCATGTTCTATCTTTCTGAAAGGAGATTGATCAGAAGTTCACAGTAAAATGATTACATTCTGAAAGTAAATATATGGAATTAAAACATTTTCACTCTGGGCATACTTTCATGCTGAGATGTTTCAGAATGAAATTAAACCTATCTTCTGAAAGGGGTTTAGTAAAGATATCAGCCCATTGATGGTCTGTATCTATAAATTTTAAGTTCAAAATACCTTTCTGAATATAGTCCCTAATGAAGTGATGTTTTATTTCTATATGCTTAGCTCTAGAATGTAAAATAGGATTCTTACTTAAGCAAATAGCAGAAGTATTATCACAAAGTATAGGAATGTTACTCTCAAAAATCTGGAAGTCTTCAAGCTGACTTTTCATCCAGAGCATTTGTGTGCTACATCCTGCTGCTGCTATGTACTCAGCTTCTGCTGTTGACAGAGCAATTGTTGATTGCCTTTTGCTGGACCAAGAGATCAGATTTTCACCCAGAAACTGGCAGCTTCCAGAAGTACTTTTACGTTCCACTCTGTCTCCAGCAAAATCAGCATCACAGTAGCCTACTAAGCTGTAATCACTAGATTTTCTATAAAACAAACCCAGATTAGTAGTACCTTTCAGATACTTGAAAATTCGCTTAACAGCTGTTAAGTGAGATTCTCTAGGATCTGATTGGAATCTAGCACAAATGCAAACGCTGAATAATATGTCAGGTCTTGAAGCAGTCAGATAGAGGAGAGAACCAATCATACCTCTGTAGACTTTCTGTTCTACACTTTTGCTTACCTCTTCTCTTTCCAGAATGCACGTGGGATGCATTGGAATCTTTGATGGCTTACATTCTGAGAGGTCAAATTTCTTCAGAAGATCTCTGATGTATTTGCTCTGATGAATGTAAGTTCCTTCTGGAGTTTGATTGATCTGAATTCCTAGAAAGAATTTCAGTTCCCCCATGAGGCTCATCTCAAATTCTGCCTGCATACACTTAGCAAATTTTCTTCCAAGAGAAGGATTAGTAGAACCAAAAATGATATCATCAACATAAATTTGACAGACTAAGATGTCACTCTTAACTGTTTTACAGAATAGAGTAGTGTCCACTTTCCCTCTGGTGAATTCATTTTCAAGCAGAAAGTTACTTAGCCTTTCATACCAAGCTCTGGGAGCTTGTTTCAGACCATACAGTGACTTCTTTAGTTTGAAAACATGTTCTGGATGTTTTGTATTTTCAAAACCTGGGGGTTGGTGAACATAAACTTCTTCTTCTATATAACCATTTAAGAATGCACTTTTGACATCCATCTGATACAGAGTGATGCCTCTATTAACAGCAAATGAAATTAAAAGTCTGATAGATTCTAACCTGGCGACTGGGGCAAAGGTTTCTGTATAGTCTATCCCCTCTTGCTGACTATAACCTTGTGCAACCAGTCGTGCCTTGTTTCTGATGACTTCACCTTGTTCATTTAGCTTGTTTCTGAACACCCATCTTGTTCCAATGACGTTGAATCCTTTTGGTCTGGGAACGAGATCCCATACGTCGTTTCTGGTGAATTGATTCAGCTCTTCTTGCATTGCCAGAATCCAGTCATTATCCAGAAGTGCTTCATCAATTGAAGAAGGTTCAATCAGAGACATAAGTCCCATCAGAGTTTCTTCAGAGTTTCTGAAGCTTGCTCTTGTTCTGATTGGATCTTCCTTTCTTCCTAGGATAGTCTCTTCTGGGTGATCCAAGCTGCTTCTGGGCAATCTCTTCTGAGGTTGATCAGCAGCTGTTGTAGGATTTCTAGCAGTGCTCCTTTCAGACGTTGAAGGAATGTCTGTGTTGAGAGCTTCTGATGACTTGTCTTCAGAACCTGCAAATTCAATTTCTATACCTGCAAAAGTTTCATTCTGCTTTGACTTTTCAGAGTCAAGCTTGTCATCAAAACGAACACTGATTGATTCTTCCACAATCTGTGTTTTTGTATTGTATACTCTGTACCCTCTTGAGCGTTCAGAGTATCCTAACATAATACACTTCTGTGCCTTAGAGTCAAACTTGTTCAAATAATTCTTTGTATTCAATATAAAGCAGGTACATCCAAATGGATGAAAATATGAAATGTTGGGCTTTCTGTTCTTCCACAATTCATATGGAGTCTTTTCCAGAATAGGTCTTATTGAAATTCTATTCTGAATGTAGCACGCTGTGTTTATTGCCTCTGCCCAGAAAGTCTTAGCAACGTTTGTCTCATTGATCATGGTTCTGGCCATTTCTTGCAATGTTCTGTTCTTTCGTTCTACAACTCCATTTTGTTGGGGAGTTCTAGGACAAGAGAAATCATGCAGAATGCCTTTGTCATTAAAGAATGACTCAAAATCTTTATTTTCAAATTCTCCACCATGATCACTTCTGACTTTAACGATTCTAAGATCTTTTTCATTCTGAACTTGGTTACAGAAGGTAACAAACACAGAGTGTGACTCGTCCTTGTGTCTTAAGACTTTACCCATGTCCATCTGCTATAGTCATCTACGATTACTAACCCATACTTCTTACCACTGACTGAAGCAGTTTTAACTGGTCCAAATAAGTCAATGTGCAGAAGTTCTAATGGCTTAGAGGTGGAAACAACATTTTTGGATTTAAAAGAAGGTTTTGCAAATTTGCCTTTCTGACATGCTTCACACAGAGCATCTGAATTGAACTTCAAATTAGGAAGTCCTCTGACCAGATTGAGTTTGTTAATCTGAGATATTCTTCTCATACTAACATGTCCCAATCTTCTGTGCCAGATCCACTGCTCGTTGTTAACAGACAAAAGACATTTTACATTCTGACTCTTTAGTTCAGAAAGTTTGATTTTGTAAATGTTGTTTTTCCTCTTACCATTAAACAGGATAGTCCCATCTTTCTGACTAACAGCTTTACATGATTTTTGATTAAAGATTATATCATAACCGTTATCACTTAATTGACTTATGGATAACAGATTATGCATCAATCCATCTACTAGCAGAACATTATTAATAGAGGGAAGATTTCCATTACCTACAGTTCCAGAGCCAATTATCTTTCCCCTCTGATTGCCTCCAAAGCCAACGTGGCCTCCAGGCTTAAGTTCCAGGCTTTGGAACATATGCCTTCTTCCCGTCATGTGTCGTGAGCAGCCAGAGTCCAGGTACCATGACTGGTGTTTCTGACTTGCTGCTAAAGATATCTGCAACATGTATTATTTTATCCTTAGGTACCCAGATTTTCTTGGGTCCTGATTTGTTAGTTTTACCAAAACTCTGGTTGAATTTTGGTTTCACTGAGTGCTTACTGCTAGTATATTTGATGTCATGTGTGTGACCATACACAAAGTGTGAATTTAGAGGAGTGTGTTTAATGGTTAAGTCCATGACATTCTTTGGTGTAGGAACCTTACCTTGGTATCCTATTCCTTTCCTGCCGTTTCTGCTAACTCCATAGATCATTGAAGCCATTCTGCTTCTATCTATGCTTTTAGCAAGGAACTTCTGGAAACTGTGATCATACTCCTTGATGATCTCATCAGCGTTGCTGGGAGTTTCAGAAATTGGTTCCTTCTGAGAGTTTTGTAAAGTGTTTTCTAATTTTGAAATTTTAACTCTCAGCTCAGAATTTTCCAATTTGAGACTCTCAGACTTATTAGAGTCAGATTCAAGATTCCTTTTCAGGTCTCTGAATTTAGCTCTAATCTGCTGATAACGTTCCAGAATTTCATTGAGGCTTTCAGCGAGTTCAGCCTTTGTAAAGTTAACAGCGAAGTTAGGAAATACCTCTTCTGTGTCTGATTCTGAGTCTGATTCAGAAGCTTCACTATCTTCTGAAATGTTTGCCATGAGAGCTATGTTTGCCCTTTCATCATCTGATTCTGAGTCAGCTTCAGACGAGTCAGAGTCATCCCATGTGGCCATGAGACTTTTCTTCTTCTCTCTTCCAAACTTCTTTTTGGGCTTTTCCCTCTGAAGCTTTGGGCAGTCACTCTTGTAGTGTCCTTGCTCATTGCACTCGTAGCAGATTATGTCTTTGGTATTTGGCTTCTTGCTACTGGAGGAGCCTTCAGATCTTCTGTATCCAGAGGAAGAATCTGTCCTTCTGTATCTGGAAGAAGACTCGTTCTGATTAGATCTTCTGGGATTCCTGAACTTCCTTTGTCTTTGCTTCCACAGTTGATTTACTCTTCTGGAAAGAAGGGAAAGTTCGTCTTCTTCTGATGAGGATCCATCAGATGTTTCTTCAACTGCCTGCAAAACTTTAGACTCAAATTTTCTGTTAGATTTTAATGCTAAAGGCTTACCTTGCTTCTGAGGCTCATCAGCTTCTAGCTCTATCTCATGACTTCTGAGGGAGCTTATAAGTTCCTCCAGAGTGATTTTGTTGAGATCTTTAGCTAGCTTCAGAGCAGTAACCATAGGCCTCCACTGCTTGGGTAAACTTCTGATTATTTTCTTGACATGGTCAGCAGTAGAGTATCCTTTGTCCAGAACTTTGAGACCAGCTACCAGAATCTGAAATCTAGAGAACATAGTTTCAATGGATTCAGATTCTTCCATCTTGAACGCCTCATACTTCTGAATGAGCGCCAGAGCTTTTGTTTCTTTGACTTGAACGTTGCCCTCATGCGTCATTCTGAGAGAATCAAAGATATTTTTTGCTGTGTCTCTGTTGGAGATCTTTTCATACTCAGTATAGGAAATGGCACTGAGGAGGATGGTTCTGGCCTTATGGTGATTCTTGAAGTCACGCTTTTGTTGATCAGTCATTGATTTTCTATCAATCTTCTGACCATTTGCATTCACAGGGTGCGTGTATCCATCTGTCACCATATCCCACAGATCAGCATCATGTGCTAGAAAGAAGCTTTCAATTCTGTCTTTCCAGTAATCAAAGTTTTCTCCATCAAAGACTGGAGGTTTGCCACTGAATCTGTCTCTGTCCTCATTGTTGTCATTGCTGATGTGAGAATTGTTTCCTGCCATTGTGTTTTTCTGACGCTGGATCTTGTACTGACACGGTTAAGTGTTTTAGCTCAGAACCAGGCGCTCTGATGCCAATTGAAGGGGTGAAAAACACAAGAAGGGGGGGTTGAATTGTAAAACTGAAATCTAAAGCAATTGACAAGATATTTTTATCCTGGTTCGTTTGATCTCAAACTACTCCAGTCCACCCGTCAAGGTGATTTCGCCTCTCTCCAACGAGGTCTTAATTCACTATATTCAACTGAATATTACAGACTGCTTTAACAACTGCTAAAGCCTTCTTGATTCAAACCACAATCCGGTTTGTCAAGGCAACACTTTCTTACAAAGGTATAAAACAATGTGTGTGGATGTTTTCTACAAAACTTTATCACAACTGTGATGTATACACAAATGAAGCTTAGAAACTAGATTGCTAAACAATAATGAATATCAGAGTATGAGGTTTAGCAAAACTGGTAGAACGAAGATTATGGTTCAGCTTTGTGCGTGTAGAGATTTTGAGAGCATTGGCCATTATAATCTTCAAAGCCTTGTTTATATAGCACTTGAGAAGATGAACGTTGAATGCAATATTCTTGATTCAATGCTAATAACAAGCTTTCCTTTTTGAGCAGATCTTGTCTAGAATGAGGCCGTTGGAATTAATTAGCTTTCAATGCACAGTACCGTTGCTTCTTTAACGCAAGTTCTTGCTTGGCTCATTCTGATTCTGCTTCGCTACTGATGAACTATTGTGTTTCTGTATCAGAGTGTTTGAGCGCAGTCTTGTTCATCAAGCTTCAGCATGTGCGTGAGTTGGTCATCTGATCTTGACGTTCTGATGTAGCAACTTCTGATGCTGGTGTCTGAATTCAAATTCTGATGCTGAATAAACGTGATCTTGCTTATATCAATCAGAGTATCTGCAAGTCAGAACATAATAATTTTAGGCAGCAGATAGTTCAAACGTGAAACATTTAAATACTATATCTTTTCACTTTGTTATCATCAAAACTTAAATATAGGGTAGTAGATTCAAACATTGTTCTAACACTGGTATCCCTTGTGGAGAAACGAGGAGAATACGGGGCCACTGCATGGTGTCGTTAAGCATCAACTGACCTTAGAACCTTTAATCGACCAACTTGGCCATTAGAAAGTAGTGAGATAGCTGGCCTCGGTGTAAAGCTGAGAACTGGTTGATACTTGATGCTACACTCATTGAGACCATACTCTCGAGATAGTTCCGGCCGCAATAAAAGATTGTGTGAGCTCAAACCATGACCGATGGAGGATGGTCAGTGATATTGAGATCCTCTAGAACCCAGTTACTTTTTCTTGGACAGGTTGAAACCAACTTAACTTCAAGAGGGTATTATCTTTGGCCTAATGCAAGCCTTAAACCTAAGGGCTTTGTGTGATTTGACTATGTTTGTAATATCTGTGTTTGTTATACATATGGTTTATCATGACATAATGCATCATAACATGGCATTCATGCTTCATTATACTAACCATTTCAAAGACTAAAGGAATTTATCTTTGTTTTGTTTTGCAGATTATGGCTTACGTGCGCAGAAATACCATCCGAGTCAACTTTGTGCAGATACCTACCCAATTTAAAGAGCTAGTCTCAAGAGTTTCCAAGACTTCTATGTTCATTAAGAGACATGGTTGGCTTCTCAGCCTGGTCACTTAAAATCTTGATGAGCAGATGATGAGTGTACTTTTCCAGTTCTTCGATCTTGTGCATCATTGCTTCACCTTTCCAGATTACCAGCTGGTTCCCACCTTGGAATAGTTCTCTCACCTTTTGGGCATATCCATTCTTGAACAGGTACCCTTCACAGGTATGGAAGAGGTCCCTAGACTAGAAGACATTACCTCAGCTCTGCATTTGAAACAGGCTGATGTAGTATCCAATTGGGAAACACGAAGCAGGGTCGAAGGTTTTCTAGCCAAATTTCTGATAGACCAGGCTCAGCTATTCTGGGATAATTTGGATTTTCAGGATTTCGAAGATATCTTGGCTCTCCTTATCTATGGGTTCGTTCTCTTCCCAAATTCGGATTCCTTGGTAGATGTGAATTCTGTCAAGATTTTCCTTTCTCGCAATCTTGTGCATATCCTGCTGGGTGATATCTTGCATGCCCTATATACTCGTATTGTGAGGAGAAGAGGGACTCTTATGTGTTGCATGTCGTTGTTGTCGAGGTGGTTTATTTTGCACCTCCCTAAGTCTGTGCTGAAGAATGAAGAAGGTTTGGGTTGGTCCTACAGAATAATGTCACTTGCTCATACAGATATTCTTTGGTGTTCCCGGGCTATGGAAGACACGGTTGTTATTGACCGTTGTGGGGGATACCCTAATGTCCCATTGCTTGGAATCAGAGGGGGTATAACTTACAATCCTTGTCTAGCATTGCGACAGTTTGGTCGTGCTCGGAGAGATGGTCCCCATGAGCTGCTCCTTGAGGACATTGTATTTGACTACAAGGAGGACGTTAAGGAACACCGCCGGAGGTTCATACGAGCTTGGGGCATGGTGAACAGATCTGACCCCCAAGAGTTGGGACCAAAGACTTCCCTCCCTATGCAGCCTTACCTCCAATGGGTCTAAGCTCGTTCCCAGAAGCTTGGAATGCCCTATGAGGCCGTATTACCAGTGATTGTGGAGCCCATTAATGAAGAAGGCATTCCTTACACGGTTCTTTATCCTTACATGCCCACTGATCCTAGGGAGTTGCAGAGGTCTTGGATTCAGCTGAAGAATGAGCGGGATACTTACCGGGAAAAGTACCATGAGCAAGAAAGGAAGATTTTGAAGCTCACCAGGCAGCTCGAAGAAGAAAGAGTGATCAATGACTACATCGGCACAAAGAGGAAGCGTCCATGGGACTTTTGATTTTGCTTTTTCTAGTTTTTAGAGTTTGTTTTATTTACTTCTTTGTAATGCCTTAAAGGCATTGTTGAACCTTTCAAATTTAATCTAATAAAGTTTATTTATTTTTTGTTTACAAATTTAAATCTCCCAAAGTCTTTGAAATCATTACATGCATCCCATTATCATGCACATCATTACAGGTACCACTACAAGTTTCTCATCTTCTTCGTTGTTTATTATAGCATAAATGTCTTCTGATCAAGCCATCAAAGATCTTCAGGAACAGAATGCCCAATTCCAACAGATGTTCATAAGTCTGGCTAAAGGGCAAGAGGACCTGAAGACCCTTATTCTGAAAGAGATGAAGAAGAAGAAAAAGGTTGGTATTCTGAACATGGGTAGAAGATTCGGAGAAAGGTTGAGACAACCAGCTGATCTGACCTCCTCATCCAAAGACGGGGAGAACCAAGAAAGAGTAAAGGACCCTAGTCCTGCAGTTTCTGATAACTATACGGATTATGACGATGAGCAATATCCTCCTGTCGAGGATAGGTACAAGCAGCTAGAAGACCGTATGAGTGCTATAGAGACTTAGAAGATCCCTGGTTTGGATTTCAGAGAACTAGGACTGGTATCGGGAGTGGTGATCCCTCATAAGTTCAAAGCTCTGGTTTTTGCCAAATACGATGGAATATCCTATCCAAAACTCCATCTTCGCTCTTACGTCAGAAAAATCCAACCCCACACTGCTGATAGAAATTTGTGGGTACACTTCTTTCAATATAGTCTGTCAGGGACTCAGCTTGAATGGTTTTATCAATTGGAAGGAGCCAGTGTCCAAAACTGGGAAGGCCTTGATGCTGCTTTTTACAAGCAGTATCAGTATAACGCCGACCTTGCTCCCACTCGTACTCAACTCCAAGGTATGTCCATGGGTGCAAGTGAAGGTTTTAAGGACTATGCTCAAACGTGGAGAGACTTGGCTAGAAGAGTCCAACCCCCTTTGTCTGATAGGGAGTTGGTTGACATGTTTTTAGGGACGCTGTCTGGTCCATTTTTCAATCACTTGATCGGTAGTTCGTCATCTGGGTTTACTGAATTAATTTTGACTGGAGAGAGAGTGGAAGCTGGTATCCGAAGTGGTAAGATACAGAAGGATGTTTTGTCAAGTGCAACAAAGAAGCCTTTCATCGGTAAGAAGGAAGCTAGCGCAGTCTACGGCCCAAGGGGCTAAAGCAGACTTGAACACCGTCAAGCAGTAAATGTTATAGTGATACCAAGACCCACGGTTTCTCCATAATGCAACAATCAGTAAAGGGTGGAAAGACCAAAATGTCAGTTTACCCGCATCAACATGACTTTGGCTGAAGTTCTGCCTCATCTGTTAAAATCCAACTTGGCAACCTTGAAATAGGCTCCCAAGAATCCAAACACTGCTTCTCCCAGATACAATCCCAGCGTGTGGTGCGCCTACCATTCAGAGAGTCCTAGCCACGACACAAACGATTGTTGTGCTATGAGGAATAAAGTGCAAGATTTGCTGGAAGCTAAAGAGATTGAGTTTGATGCTCCGGAAAAGCCAAACGTTATAACTACTCCTATGCCCAAACATGGTCATGGAGTCAATGTTGTGGACACCGATTCGTTTGTGACCTCTGTGGAAGAAATTTCTACTCCTTTGATTACGGTTAAGAAGAATTTGTTGTTGGCCGGTTTATTTTCGGGATGTGGTGAAGATTGCCACATGTGTTCAATTCTGCCTTCCGGTTGCTTTTTATTAAAGTCAGGTGTTTAGCACCTGATAGATAATAAAGAAATTTTGTTTGAGAAGACTATGATTCCGTTTGAAGATGTTTCCATCCTAACCATTTCCACCAATCCTTCCAAGGTTTCCTCGAGAAAACCTGTTAGGGTTACACCTGTTCCAAGAATTGCTCTGTTAATAATCACCGCTCTGGGTCCCATCCCATATACCTCAGATAAAGCTATCCCATGGCATTACGATGCTGATGTATCCATGGTTATAAACAAGATCTAAGGACTGAAGAAGCCGATATGGATATCAGTAATATTGTTGGGACAAGCAAGGTCACCAGAAGTGGAAGACTCTTTTCTCCCGAGATTTCCCCTCCGACTATCCACAAACCTGTTGTCATTCCGTCTGCTAGTACATCAACTACTATCCCAGTTCCTACTCTAGTTATCACCCCTATCGTCGAGCCATCTGGGACTCGGGGCAAAGAAATCATAGGTGAGCCTGCCCGGACGGAGGCACCTAAGAAGATCATTGTAGAAACCTCGAAACAAGAGATAGAGGAAATTTTGAAAATTATCAAGAAGAGCGACTATAATGTGGTCCAGCAACTGGGGCAGACCCCGTCAAAGATCTCCATGTTGTCCTTGTTGTTATGTTCTGAAGCTCATGCGAAGGCTTTGATTGCGTTTCTCAAGACTGCGCATGTGCCGCAAGAAACTTCTGCAGATTAGTTCAAAGATTGTGTGGCTATCCTAACTGCTGACAATGGGTTAGGGTTTTCAGATGCGGATCTGAATGCTAAAGGGAGGAATCATAATGATGCTCTGCACGTCTTGATCGAGTGCAGGGGCACCACTATGGCCCATGTGCTAGTAGATACCGGGTCCTCACTGAATGTTCTACCGAAGAAAGCGTTAGACCTTCTGGATTGTGAAGGTTTGATTTTAAAGTCGAGTGATATTGTGGTAAGGGCTTTTGATGGGTCAAAAAGAATGGTGCACAGGGAGGTGGACATCCCTGTCAAGGTGGGTTCTCAGACCTTTGGTTCCACCTTCTACGTAATGGATATCAAGCCATCGTATTCTTGCTTGTTGGGTCGTCCTTGGATTCATAAGGCTGGGGCAGTTACTTCCACGCTCCATCAAATGCTGAAATATTCGGTGAAGGGAAAGATTATCACGGTACAATGTGAAGAGGAGTATATGGTGAGTCATCTCAATTCCTTCCTCTATATGGAGATGGACGGGGAATTCATAGAAACGCCTTGTCAAAATTTTGAAGAGGTCCCTCAGTTCTCGGCATCAACTGAAGTTGCTACCAAAAAACCTCCACTGAAGATGGCTTCTCTCAAAGACACCAGGGCTGTAATTGAAGAAGGTGGGTGTACCAATTGGGGTCAGCTCCCTGATTTCACTCACAAAACTGACAAATTTGGTTTGGGCTTTACTACAGGGGCTCAGAAGGCTGTTAGGCACGCACGGATTGGAAGACCTCCTCTTCACATAAACAATCGGGGAGTTAATGCAATTGAGGACAGTGAAGAGTATTCAGACATCGACAGTTGGATCTACCCAACAACCAATGGTGGACTGAACAACTGGACGGTGAAGGACTTCATACCTATTTCTTTTATTCCATAGTAATTGACTTTTTTTTAAGATTTGTAATAAATAGTTTGAAACTTTACGGCCCGGTGCCTTGCCCGAGGCACCTTGGCTCTGCTTGTGAGGGCTTATTACTTGTCATTCTCATATATCATTAATAAAACATTGGACGTTTCTTGCATTACAAATTTTGCGCTCCTTGTTTTTTTTTGTCTCTCACTTTATCAAAACAGATATTCTCTTACACATACTCACGTATCATAATGCAGATCCATATCCACTCTGGATCCCATTGATAACAGTTCTACTACTGCCAGTTATGACTTCGAAAATCTGATCAACCAAGCTGAGGACGAAGGTGAGGATGAGTGTGAGGTGCCTGGAGAACTTGCTAGACTGTTACAGCAGGAAGAGAGGGCCATACAGCCCCTTGAAGACCGGTTGAATCAGTGAATTTGGGTATAGAGGAAGACAGGAAAAAGGTCAAAATAGGTGCGAATCTGGAGCCTAGTGCCAAGCAACAGTTGAAACAAATGCTACGCGACTATGTTGAGATCTTCTCCTGGTCCTACAAAGATATGCCTCGTTTGGACACTAATATTGTGGTTCATCGCTTGCTGACTAAAGAAGACTGCCCTCCGGTAAAGCAGAAGGTTCGCTGTATGCACCCCGAAATGTCAGAGAAAATCAAGGCAGGGGTCATGAAACAGTTCGACGCAGGGTTCTTAGCTGTCACTTCTTATCCGCAGTGGGTTGCCAATGTAGTTCCGGTACCTATGAAGGATGGTAAGGTATGGATGTGTGTGGACTATAGAGATCTGAATAGGGCAAGCCCCAAGGATGACTTCCCACTACCTCACATTGATGTTCTGGTCGACAACACCGCGCAGCACAAGATCTTCTCCTTCATGGATGGTTTTTCTGGCTACAACCAGATCAAGATGGCTCCTGAGGACATGGAGAAGACAACCTTCGTTACACAGTGGGGAACCTTCTGTTACAAGGTAATGCTTTTTGGGTTAAAGAATGTTGGGACAACTTATTAGCGCGCCATGGTATCTTTGTTCCATGACATGATTCACCACGAGATCGAGGTCTATGTTGACGACATGATAGCCAGGTCCCAGACCGAGGAAGAGCACCTTGATCATCTCTAGAAACTGTTTGACAGGTTGAAGACGTACAAGATGAGATTAAATCCGAAAAAGTGTACCTTCGGGGTAAGGTCTGGTAAGCTTCTGGGTTTTGTTGTCAGTGGTAAAGGTATTCAGGTAGACCCTGCAAAGGTAAAAGCCATACAAGAGATGCCGGCTCCCCGCACAGAGACGGAAGTTAGAGGATTCTTGGGACGTCTGAATTACATCGCCAGGTTCATTTCACATCTGACCGCTACTTGTGAGCCAATCTTCAAGCTGCTGAAGAAAGATCAGGTGGTGAAGTGGAATGATGAATGCCAGGCCTCTTTCGAAAGAATCAAGGAATACCTTCAAGAACCACCAATTTTGATGCCTCCAGTTGAAGGAAGACCCTTGATTTTATACTTGACGGTGCTGGACAATTCAATGGGGTATTGTAGCGGTGAAAATCGGAAATCGAGCTATTAATTAAGTCGACTCGCAAAAGAAAGAGTCGCCATCGCGCTTTATTATTTCCAAGGGGAAAGGGAAAAGAGCGAAATAAAACCCTAAAACATGCAATGTAAAATAATACTTAAAAGTAATGAAAATACAATGCGTTTTTGAAAGAGATCAAGAGTTCGGGGGTTGGTTATACAATGGGAAGGTATTAGCACCCAATGCATCTGCGGTACTCTGCAGGAACCTTTTGGAATATCTGTTTTTGGTTAAAATTGTTTGTTATATACAAGGGTGTATTTATCTACAACTATGGTTGCTTAAGGGGAAAGAAATGAGTTTTTATTATTGCGTTCGTGAGGGTTTCGCGACCTTTTGCCTACGTATCCAATGAAGGAATCAAAACACCGTAGTTCCTCTAGAAAAAAGTTGATTTGTTTGTGTTTTTTAGTGGGCGACATTAACGCACGCATTCTAGCAATAGGCACGACCGGTATCACGGTAGAACGGAGATAACATGCCCTTGGGGGGAGTTTTGATTTGTTGAGTGTTTTACGGGTTTTAAGATATATTCAAGTAAGGATTAAAGAGTGTTTTTGGATTTTTTTGGTTTGTTTACTTGTTGATTTTATCTTGCCATACACGCCTAATTACTAGCATTTGTACAAAGTAAATAAAATGCAGAAAGATAAAATCCTACGCTATTACAACCGTATCGAAAGGCATAAAAAATATGAAGGAAAAAATAAGATAAAAGTAAGAAAATGAGAGTCTTTCAATTCAGGCAGGAGCACCCTTCGATTTGCATTCTGTTGGCCTCCTTCGATTGGGGCTGGCAACAGCAAACTCACGTCTTTCGATTAGGCTTTGGCAGGGGCGAGGTCCTGTCCTTCGATTGGGCAAAGGCAGCAGCAAGTTGTATCCTTCGACTGGGCCTGGAACCTGTATAAGATGCAATCTGCCTTTCTGCCTCCTTCGACTGGGGGTTGAAAGCAGTGAAGGAATACCTTTCGACTAAGCCTGGAATCAGTGAAGGCATGCTTTTCGTCTGGGCCTAGAAGTCAACATGGTTTTCCTCCTGGTTGTCTCTTTCGTTCGACCTGGAGAAAGAGGATAGAAGCCAAAAGCTTCGTTTCCTATTTCCTGTTTCTTTCATTTCAAGCATTAAATGGCAACATGGCCTGAGGCCATGCTGGTATTTGTCTTGTAAACAGTTTAACAGGTAAAGCAAGTTCAGATAAACATAAAGCAAAACGAAAGGGTTAACTTTTAAATAAATAAAAACTGTTAAAAGGGTGGAAACGAAAAGAACCAAAGTGTTATGTACATGTTTTGAAATGAAAGGGAAGATTATTCACATACTATGCCATGAAACGAAAGGTTCAAGGGTAAGAATGACTTACCTTGCTTCAGGCCTTGAATGGATGTGGGATTCGAACTTGAACTGCTACTTGGATGTTTCTGGAATTCGAAGAGTAGTCACAGGGGGCTTGCTTCTGGTTCGAAGAGTTGTCACAGAAGGTTGTCTTTGAGTTTGAACAAACTTCTATGTGTGGGGTGTTCTTCAGAATCGAAAGAGGTGAGTGTTTGGGATTCTGGGTTTTGATTTCTCAAGTGTTGATGAACTTGAGAAATTTTGTTGTGTTTGAGAAAATTTGGGAGATTCGTTCCTCTGGTCCAAAGATCCTCTCTTAAACATGTGTTGGAGCCTCTTATTTATAGGCAAAGTTGGCTGAAGCTTTTGGAGGGAAAACAAAATAATTTTAACAATTTGGGTAAACTGCTATTTGCAGCCTTCGAGGGACAGTGCTTGTATGCTATTTCGGTGCAAGAATGGGGCAGTGTTTCAGGACTGCTATGCAGCAGTTTTGGCCAGTGTACCATGTCTGAACTTGGCAGCAAGCATCTTTGAATATTTTATCCTTTCATTTTGACCCTCCTTCGACCAGATTCTTCTTCCAACACATTGTTTGACTTTCCTCCAACAAGTGTCCTTCGAACGAATCATCTTTGTGCATCATTTGAAGGGGCCAAATGTGTGCTTCGAATGGACTAGTAAGGCGTACCCTTCGACAGGGACTCATATGTATGCCCCTCAAGTCCACCACTATATGTCTTTTGAGGGGGCCATCAACCATGTGCTGAAGTTTGTCAAGGATGGAAATGCATCATACTAAAGAGAACTGTTGTCCAGTCGAAGCTAGTACAAACATGGTCGAAGCCTGCATGGAGGAGGTCTAAACTTTGTGACTCCAAGCAAGCACACAAAAAGGTCAATGCTCAAACAAAGACTTGCACGAAGGGAGCCACATGCCCAAACGAATCTTGGATCGAAACAAATATATTGCCCAATTGAAAGCCCATGTTCGAAGGAAGCAATGTTGCCTAATCGAAGCGTGTGGATCGAAACAAACATATTTCCCAATCGAAAGCCCGTGTTCGAAGGAAGCAATGTTGCCCAATCGTAGCATGTGGATCGAAACAAACATATTGCCCAATCGAAAGCCCGTGTTCAAAGGAAGCAATGTTGCCCAATTGAAACATGTTTGCAGGCAGTAAACTTGTCCAGTCGAAGCAGGCTTGCAGGAAGTAAACTTGTCCAATCGAAAGGCTGAATCGAAGGAGACTTGTCAGCACATGAAATCAAAGAAACAAAAAAACACACATTTCGTGCTTGATTAGAAGTTAGTGATACATAGGCTAAGAATGTTCAAAACACTTGACAATTTCTGCATAATCAATGCTTGAAGGTGAGAGGTTAAAGACGACTGTATTTAGTGACCTTGACTTTTGTATAAAAATGCAAAAATAAAAATGGGATCTTAGGTCAAAAATTGGGGTATGACAGCTGCCCCTATTTAAGTTTCTTCTATCTGGAGATATGAAGATTGGGATCTTCATTTCGACGAGATTGAAGGGACTTAAATATAGAATACACAATTTTTGGCTTTAAGATACCGCAATTATTTTTGTGATCTGATATGAATGTAATATTTTGAATTTAATAAGGAATGATGTCGTATGAGACACACTACTGCTGGAGAAATCAAACATATTATACAGTAATCCCACACGAGAACAGATTATAACTCCACTGGGGAAACAGAGTCATAGACTTCAAATGAGAGACTCCTATTAGAGAATAACTTTGAGGGAAGAAATGAATGATTTACATCAGTATCGAGACTAGAAAAGAAATGATTTACATCAGTACTGAGACTGGAGAAGGAAAATGATTGACATCAGCACTGGGACTGACGAATGATTGGCATCAGTACTGTGACTGGAAAAAGAAATGATTGACATCAGTACTGAGACTGGAAAAGAATGATTTACATCAGCACTGAGACTGGAGAAGGGAAATGATTGACATCAGCACTGAGACTGGCAAATAAACATCTCTGACTTCTGAATTTTACCAAGATATCGCTTGAAAAGGATAAAATACAAATTTCCCCATGGAACTTTTCTGAAGAGGTGTCGTTTGCATTATTGTTGGGGATACACAAGCTGCTCAAATAAAGAGGCCGCCACTTGCTTCCTTTCAAAGGTGTACATAACATACAAGTTGCTCATGAAGAGACCGCCGCTTGCTGTTTTTCAAGAGAACAATCACACACAAGTTGCTCATGAAGAGACCGCCGCTTGCTGTTTTTTCAAAGGTATCAATAACATACAAGTTGCTCATGAAGAGACCGCCGCTTGTTGTTTTCTCAAAGGTATCAATAACATACAAGTTGCTCATGAAGAGACCGCCGCTTGTTGTTTTTTCAAAGGTAACAATAACATACAAGTTGCTCATGAAGAGACCGTCGCTTGTTGTTTTCAAAGGTGACAATAACATACAAGTTGCTCATGAAGAGACCGCCGCTTGCTGTTTTCTCAAAAGAACAATAACACACAAGTTGCTCATGAAGAGACCGCCGCTTGCTGTTTTCTCAAAGGTATCAACAACATACAAGTTGCTCATGAAGAGACCACCGCTTGCTGTTTTCTCAAAGGTATCAATAACATGCAAGTTGCACATGAAGAGATCGCCGCTTGCTGTTTTCTCAAAGGTATCAATAACATACAAGTTTCTCATGAAGAGACCGCCGCTTGTTGTTTTTCAAGAGAACAATAACACACAAGTTGCTCATGAAGAGACCGCCGCTTGCTGTTTTTTCAAAGGTAATAATAACATACAAGTTGCTCATGAAGAGACCGCCGCTTGTTGTTTTCAAAGGTGACAATAACATACAAGTTGCTCATGAAGAGACCGCCGCTTGCTGTTTTTCAAGAGAACAATAACACACAAGTTGCTCATGAAGAGACCGCCGCTTGCTGTTTTCTCAAAGGTATCAATAACATACAAGTTGCTCATGAAGAGACCTCCGCTTGTTGTTTTCAAAGGTGACAATAACATACAAGTTTCTCATGAAGAGACCGCCGCTTGCTATTTTTCAAGAGAAAAATAACACACAAGTTGCTCATGAAGAGACCTCCGCTTGTTGTTTTTCAAGCGAACAATAACATACAAGTTGCTCATGAAGAGACCGCCGCTTGCTGTTTTTTCAAAGATATCAACAAAATATCGTGAAGATATTGCTGGAGATGAGAATCAATAATTTCATCGGGGATGGACAAATTGCTCATGAAGAGACCGCCATTTGTCATAACATAAAGAAATTCAGAAATAATCAAACTGCTCAAATAAAGAGTCAGTCGCTTGTTGTCACGTCGATATTCCAGAAGAAGGTTATGATAACACTACTAGGGAATAAAGTTCATCTTCAATGGGGAACCATGAATAAATCCTTCCTGAGGAGACCGGGTATTTAAATTGCAAAATAAATGCACTCTCCATCTAGGTTTCACAGCTTAGAGAGATTCACCAAGAAACATCTGTAATATACAAAATGCAATCCAAGAACAAACTGGAGAGAAACAGTCAAACAAGACCCTACCAGATGAGGAATAAACTCAACCGAGACTTATCCTATCCTGAGACAGAAAGGAAGGCTAATGCAACAACTCTTCCACGAGAGTTAACTCAGTGGGGAATTAGAAAGGAGGCACACTTTCTGCTTAATTTGACACTCTATTTGAGGAGAGGAAATTTGATAACCAAAGTATACAAATCAAGAACATCAACAAATATCAATGTGTGTGCATGATGCAAGTGTGAATGAATAAATGAATGTCATGTATATAATGACAAAACAAATAGAGGAGATAGACAGAAGATGATAAGACATCACAGCACAACCCGACACTCAGCTAATCACAACAAGATGGGAACATTACTGGAGATAGAACAAAAGCCATCATTGGAGCAAAGTCCTTTTACAAGGCTTAAATATCTATGGAGGGGAAGATATTTTCAGGTAGAAAACCCAAAGTCCAGTCTTCTATCGCAAACAATCAATTGAAAGGATAACAACACAAATAATGTTTCAGCTGGAAAAAGTCATGCTTAGCTGGAGATACTGGGAACACCACCCTCTGATAATGTGTGCAAAACATATCACATATCTTAACAAATCTGGATTGCCCCTGGGGCTAATTTAGGATGCCCCAAGTTTACTGCTGATAAGCTGCATGTTGCACGACAATTCTTGCGAATAACTTCACTTCTAAAATGCCCTAAGCTATATGGTTGATGAGGAGAAATCGTCTCAAGAGGATTTTACAAAATACCTGGCATTCACCATGCTCTGGTGTCTTCAAACTCTTAGAGAGATTCATCAAATCTCGACGTGATTGCCCCGGATTGACTGTAGTTGGCACAACAAAGTCTTCAAATTTTGCCCCAAAAGAGTAAACAAGTTGGGAAAGCATTAAGTAGGAGAAGCAACATGTTCGTGCTTAAGGTCTTCATGTGACATGCCCCTTGATATGATTTTTTTCTTGAAATGATTCTCCAATTACTCAACATAGTTTCAAGCCTTAAAAGAATAAACTCATCACTAGTGCTTATATACGAGCTTCCTTGATATCAAACAAATGTTTTGCAGTTAGAAAAGTTTATTATGAGAATGAAAATTCTAATGCAACAGTTATGTAAGTCTTGAAGGTTTTGAAAAGATATCGCACAAATTTTGCGAGTTAGAGCACCATTAATTTTTGTATAGCAAAAACATATGATACCAACATAACTATTTAGAACATTCATGGGAGTCAGGATCACTATCTCATTGAAGTATGCTTTCAAAATAACCTTGCTTCAATTAGGACTTTTGAAGGTTGTAACGTGGCCTGGTTCATGGTTTTTTTAGAAAAAAGATTTTTAAGGCTCAAAATTTATAGGTGCCCACCCATTCTTCATGATGTTCTCCAACCCTATATTCAGTTAATTCAACATGAGTGTTCATCTCTCAAAAGGATTTTGTGACGGTTAAGGAAACGACGAGGCTTTCGGAGTAGCAACCACCCTTATGTCTTCGTGTTTGTAGTCACCAATTTGTTCTTTGCTGAGGAATTTTCTTTGTATTCCTTTCCTTGCAATTTTATTTTCCCTAACTTTTTCCTGAACTAATTCTTTTGAATTGATATTCCAGCGGGATGCCCTAATTTTTGCCTAAGCCGCGCGTTTTTCAAGTTTTCGACTTAGCAGGCTTTTTCTTTTTACTTGATTTTTGATTTTTGAACAAAACGTGACATTAGCTTGTCTTTACTTGTTGAGAGGATTGTGACTGCCTCGTTTCTTGATGCATGAGGGGTAACATTGTGATTCCACATCTTATGGCTTCATTATACATGAAGGATAGCCCTCGTAGTTTCTCTTCAGAAATATCCTCCTTATGAATTTTGAACACTCAATCGGATTAACTGAAAATACCCTGCCCCAGGTTAAAATTTGAGAGTTTTTTGTATAGAAAAGAAACTCCTACTTCAAGGCTCAAAAGGGGTTAGCAAGGGATTATCTTCCTTATATCTCTGGTGTTTAGGGATTTGAAACAATGCTTGTACATCGTCAGCAAGATTTTATCCAAAAGCATGCAACCAGAGATTTTGTGTTTTTTAGATCATCATCCTCCCTTCAATCTCTGCCTAGGCAAGAGAATGGGCAACAAGTTGGTATCATAATGCAAAAAGAAATTTAAAATTTTGAAAACAAATATGAGTGAAACGAATGAATTTCTTCAAGACAAACATACTCATTGTATTAAGATAATCATTCAGATGCAAACAAATTCTTACATGCAAACAATGTTTTGATAAACAAGAAAAAAAATACAAAAAGCAGATATAAGTTAATAATCTGGGAAGGCTTTCCATCTGGACTTGTGCTGAAGGAAACCTCTCCTAAACTTCCATGCCAAAATCAACAGAGATTCACTTATGCTTTAGCAAAGGGGTTGACTTGAATGTTAAGACTGTTGTCTTTAAATGATAAAATACCACCTTTGACCATCTTTTGAACCTTAATATTCTAAGCAAAGCAACCCTCCAAGTCGTGCCCATGAGCACCTTGATGAAAGGCACAAGTCAAATCAACTTTGTAATACCAATGCATCTTCTCAGAAACCTTCGGTGGAGGTCGGGTCTGAACCAAATTCCTCTGCATCAAGACATGAAATGACTTTGTATAGGTTGTTGGAATTGGATCAAATCGAGATTTCCTATGATTAGGAACTTGTTGATTCTGTTGATGAACTGAAGCTGCAGAAGGTAAATTGAATGCAGGGACGATAAGAGGAACATGATGATTCTGGCGATGATTATTTCTTCCTTTGACTCTCTTCTTAGAAAAGTTATTATCAAACTTCTTCACACCATTAGCTGAGCTACCATCTTCATATAAACATCCCTTTCCGACATCTTCTTCTAGACGCACTCCCATATTCACCTTGTCAGGAAAGTCATTAGGTGCATTAACCATCACCTTCTCATGAGAGAATGATTTTAGAGTTTCAGTGAAGACTTTTATCATCGCTTCCTCCCTCCTAGAAGGATTGACTTGGGCAGCAACCAAAATTTCAACCAAACCAGTTAAGTGCTCCATAATAGCTTTCAAATTAGTCATCTCTCTACGGAGTTCAGAAACCTCTTGCTTGATATTCTTCATTGTTCTCTTAGCACGAGTGTTGTACTGGTGAGACCAAAGGAAAAATAAGACTTGGAAATGACCTTTGAAAGTGAAACAAAAAATGTAGAATGATGTATGATATGCAAAAGAGAGTTTTTATTGGACTTTCAAGGAACTCAAGATATTAAGTTGTAAACATCAAAGTACGAAGATAGAAGATGAATTTTAAATTGGATAATAGCGTTGATCAAGTTATCATCAAGATCAATCATCCATTTTGGTGGATTAGGGTTTTTACCCTATCAACACCCAAGATCCATTGAGCTTGACGAAACTTGTGATGTTTACAAAGAAAGACTTCTAAATTCTTTGAAAATCGAGTGAAAACGGTTTTATGGATGCATGAATGCATGGCTATGCAACAACCACAAGCAAGGTCACAAACAAAGTCGAAAGGTTCAACGTCACGAGCATGGAGTCAAAGGTAAAAAACATCCCCAAGGTATGTACTAACGGTTTAATCACACCTTCAAGACAAGGTTCTAAGAGTTCCCGGAGTCTACATTCCTCCTTCGGATATTACCAATGTCTTGATTACTCAATAATTAGCAATATTCTCAAGAGAAACTCATCCGAGCGTAGCATCGCGTAACAATTACTTCTGGATTACTCCATTATAATCTTCGCGCTACACCTAAAAGGCCAAGATGGGTTAGGGTTCTACGGTTCTCAGCTTCTCTGGCTCCCAGGTCGAAAATAATAATGTCTTCCCGATTACTCGGTAAACAAATATTACATTGAAAAGGGCCTTCCACTGAGTGGGGGATCTCATGCCTCCTTCTTCGGGATTACTCCCTCAAAGTTAACATGACTATACCGCCCATCCTATTCCTAAATGAAACTTAGTCCGGGTATAGGACTTGTCCTTTGTAATCAACACCCAAATAACCATAATATATCACATATAATCAAACAAACAAGTAATAATAACAAAAAACAAATATGACAAATTAAGCTTAACCCACTTAGGGATGGACCAGCAAGAGGTCAATCTATCCCCAGCTGAGTCGCCAATTCTGTAGCGGTGAAAATCGGAGATCGAGCTATTAATTAACTCGAATCGCAAAAGCAAGAGTCGCCACCGCGCTTTATTATTTCCAAGGGGAAAGGGAAAAGAGCGAAATAAAACCCTAAAACATGCAATGTAAAATAATACTTAAAAGTAATGAAAATACAATGTGTTTTTGAAAGAGATCAAGAGTTCGGGGGTTGGTTATACAATGGGAAGGTATTAGCACCCAATGCATCTGCGGTACTCTGCAGGAACCTTTTGGAATATCTGTTTTTGGTTAAAATTGTTTGTTATATACAAGGGTGTATTTATCTACAACTATGTTTGCTTAAGGGGAAAGAAATGAGTTTTTATTATTGCGTTCGTGAGGGTTTCGCGACCCTTTTCCTACGTATCCAATGAAGGAATCAAAACACCGTAGTTCCTCTAGAAAAAAGTTGATTTGTTTGTGTTTTTTAGTGGGCGACATTAACGCACGCGTTCTAGCAATAGGCACGGCCGGTATCGCGGTAGAACAGAGATAACATGCTGTTGTACCCCAAAATTTGCCCTCTCTTTCTTCAGGAAACCATCTTGGATTTTCAAGGTCCCTCTGAAACAAATCCAAGTCCTGAATTATCTTTTTTGCCCAAGCAAACCACTTACAAGAGCAAGATGATCACAAGCTCCAAAAACAACGCTTTTATCTTGAGAAAAATCAAATTTTAAGTACTTAGAACGTTTCTCTAAAAAATGAGTGTTTAAGAAAAAATCAGCGCTTCAGAACTTCTGGACCCATTCCAGATAAAAACAGTCAGAAGTTGCAAGCTTGGCTCAGCGTGGTCAGAAGTTGGCTTTTCAGCAGCTACATCAGTTCAATCAGAAGTTGTAAATGTGGTTCAGTATGTAAGCCTCAGACAGAACATACCCCTTCAGCAGTTACACAAGCTCAGTCAGAATTTGCTAAAGGAATGCAAGAGAAGCAGGGAAGTCTGAAGGCTCTTTCAGAACATGCTGAAATCAGAAGATGAAAGATCAGAAGAGTGGGTGTTACACTGATACAGAACCTCTAAGCCCAGGAGACCCAGAGGTAAATCCAAGGAACGTATCAGAAAATCAGGAGAATCTCCAGAGCTTACTAAGACAACAGGAAGCCAAGGCCAGAGCATGGTTTACGCTATTCTTTTTGAAACAGAACTGCTGATTCAACGTTGGTTTCCATTACCAGAATATTGATGTTGATAGGTCTTATCACCATTTAATGCTCATTAATGCTTCCAACCACTCCTGAACACTCACGTGTGGCTTGGAAAACGCTTTTGTGCAGATTTTGGCATGGGTCTACGCGCCACCGCCCACTTCAGAGGTCATTTCTCCCCAATCTACGCCTGCTGCTGCAGCCTAGGCTGAAGGCTATCTGTTATCACAACTTCCCAGGAATTTCTGTCAAAGAGTAATTCAAACTCTGTTGGTGCCTTAATGTTCAAAACACCCACAAGAACTTTGCCTATAAATAGAGAGTCATTGTCCACTGCAAAGGGCGTTCAGAAAAGAAACAGAAAAATTGCTAAGAGAGAAACAGCAACCCTTAGCAACATAGCGTTCTGAAACTCTGCCAAAATCTCCAGTTTGTTTCATAACTTTGAAGTTCTTACCTTCAAACTTCATCAAAATACCCAGTTTTCTTTGTGAACAAAAAAAAACACCCTTTCCAAACTTCTGACCCTACGTACGTATACACCTTTACCTACCCTTTTCAAAGAAAATCTGTCCAGAACACCACCAGAGCCAAAAGCTAGCTTTCACCCACAACTTTTCCAACAGCCAGGTAAGCACCTGCTGACCTTCATCACACTGCTAAGCATCATCAGCTGTGCATACTCAAATAAACATAATGTAAATATCATGTTGTTGCTATTTATGTTCTGAGGATTTTCATACCTCAGAACATTTTGAGCCAGTATAGGACTTGCCTGTGACCTTGTTGGTTCTGACCTCTGAAACATTTTTACATTTGCTGGATCTGTTCCAAATATGTTTCCTGTTTTGTGGAATAACAACGGAATTGCAGATGTTCTGATTAGTACAGGAAAAAGCCAAGTGCTGACTTTGACGTTAGCACATCTGAAGCCTGTTTTGCTGTCAATGATATCAGAACCTCTGAGAGTTATTGCCTTTTCAGCAGAATCAGAACTTCTGGTTTCTCCACTAACAAACTTCTGTCTTGCAGCGCAGGGAAATCAGAACTTCTGATTTCCCCACTAACAGGGTTCTGTTTTGCAGGTGCCGGAGTCAGAAGTTCTGACTCATACAGTTTAACCAAGAGGTTGATCATCTGGCAGCGGATCTGAGTTAGAACTTCTGATGACCTCTCAGCAGCGCGCGGGCTCCCTCTCTCTCTATATATATTGTTTTTCGCTATTTTCTTTTTTGTCTATTTTTCTCGTTGAACCCCCCATGTACAAATGTGTATCCCCCTCCCCTAATTGTTGTAATAGCGTAGGATTTTATATTTCCGCTTCTTATTGCTAGTAATTAGGACATGTATGGCAAGATAAAATCAATGAAATAGAAAAACCTAATTCAAGGAAAAAACTCTTGTATGCAATAAAACACACTTTCACACTAACACCCCTAGGGTTACATCCACTTGTTGCCTTTCAAAATTAGGCCATATTGCATGTTAGGTCTCTTTGGGCAAAGCAATACAAATAAATTGATCATAGTCCCTCGATGACGCTTTCGAAAGTTGCCTAAAAAATGATCAAGTCCCTTTCAAGGAAAAGTTGTCCAAAGATACTTAGCACTATTACAATTATGGTCTAAACGATGACCCGCGCCCGTCCCTTTCATATCCTAACACAAGATTGTCCACCAAATTCAATGGTGGAACAAAATTGTTAAAAGAGTTAAAACATAACAAAAATCTTTGAGAACTTTAGGGTAGATCACTCTTAAGTACTTATCAACTTGCAAAACAAAAACACTTGCCTATTTTTCAAACCACACTTCACAAACATCTTTCAAAACAAACTTTCAAAAAAAAACCTTGAAACATCTTTTCAAAAAGACAAACACCTTTTGTAAAACATTCGAGTAAAGAATTGTTACAAGGGTAGCCTAGACAAGGCATCTTTTTCAAAACATTTTCAAAGCCACGCACAAAGCACCATTTCAAACAATTGAAAACCAAGGCAAGTTGATCTAAGCAAGTACCTAAGAGCCCATGGATAACCATGGATAGAAAGGGTGCTAATACCTTCCCTTTCTATAATCTACTCCCCGAACCCAAGAAAAATCTCAAAGGTTTTTGCTGTGCTTTTTAAACCTTTCCTTAGGATAAAATAAAAAGTCGGTGGCGACTCTTGCTCAACCGAAACATTTGCGAAAACAAACGCAAAACCATAGTCAATTCTCCCACCGTATCACACATGCCCTTGGGAGAGTTTTGATTTGTTGAGTGTTTTGCGGGTTTTAAGATATATTCAAGTAAGGATTAAAGAGTGTTTTTGGATTTTTTTGGTTTGTTTACTTGTTGATTTTATCTTTCCATACACGCCTAATTACTAGCATTTGTACAAAGAAAATAAAATGCAGAAAGATAAAATCCTACGCTATTACAACCGTATCGAAAGGCATAAAAAATATGAAGGAAAAAATAAGATAAAAGTAAGAAAAATGAGTGTCTTTCGATTCAGGCAGGAGCACCCTTCGATTTGCATTATGTTGGCCTCCTTCGATTGGGGCTGGCAACAGCAAAGTCACATCTTTCGATTAGGCTTTGGCAGGGGCGAGGTCCTGTCTTTCGATTGGGCAAAGGCAATAGCAAGTTGTATCCTTCGACTGGGCCTGGAACCTGTATAAGATGCAATCTGCCTTTCTGCCTCCTTCGACTGAGGGTTGAAAGCAGTGAAGGAATACCTTTCAACTGAGCCTGGAATCAGTGAAGGCATGCTTTTCGTCTGGGCCTAGAAGTCAACATGGTTTTCCTCCTGGTTGTCTCTTTCGTTCGACCTGGAGAAAGAGGATAGAAGCCAGAAACTTCGTTTCCTATTTCCTGTTTCCTGTTTCTTTCATTTCAAGCATTAAATGGCAACATGGCCTGAGGCCATGCTGGTATTTGTCTTGTAAACAGTTTAACAGTTAAAGCAAGTTCAGATAAATAGAAAGCAAAACAAAAGGGTTAACTTTTTAAAAAAAAACATGTTAAAAGGGTGGAAACGAAAAGAACCAAATTGTTATGTACATGTTTTGAAATGAAAGGGAAGATTATTCACATACTATGCCATGAAACGAAAGGTTCAAGGGTAAGAATGACTTACCTTGCTTCAGGCCTTGAATGGATGTGGGATTCGAACTTGAACTGCTACTTGGATGTTTCTGGAATTCGAAGAGTAGTCACAGGGGGCTTGCTTCTGGTTTGAAGAGTTGTCACAGAAGGTTGTCTTTGAGTTTGAACAAACTTCTATGTGTGGGGTGTTCTTCAAAATCGAAAGAGGTGAGTGTTTGGGATTCTGGGTTTTGATTTCTCAAGTGTTGATGAACTTGAGAAATTTTGTTGTGTTTGAGAAAATTTGGGAGATTCGTTCCTCTGGTCCAAAGATCCTCTCTTAAACATGTGTTGGAGCCTCTTATTTATAGGCAAAGTTGGCTGAAGCTTTTGGAGGGAAAAAAATAATTTGAACAATTTGGGTAAACTGCTATTTGCAGCCTTCGAGGGACAGTGCTTGTATGCTATTTCGGTGCAAGAATGGGGCAGTGTTTCAGGACTGCTATGCAGCAGTTTTGGCCAGTGTACCATGTCTGAACTTGGCAGCAAGCATCTTTGAATATTTTATCCTTTCATTTTGACCCTCCTTCGACCAAATTCTTCTTCCAACACATTATTTGACTTTCCTCCAACAAGTGTCCTTCGAACGAATCATCTTTGTGCATCATTTGAAGGGGCCAAATGTGTGCTTCGAATGGACTAGTAAGGCATACCCTTCGATAGGGACTCATATGTATGCCCCTCAAGTCCACCACTATATGTCTTTTGAGGGGGCCATCAACCATGTGTTGAAGCTTGTCAAGGATGGAAATGCAGCATACTAAAGAGAACTGTTGTCCAGTCGAAGCTAGTACAAACATGGTCGAAGCCTGCATGGAGGAGGTCTAAACTTTGTGACTCCAAGCAAGCACACAAAAAGGTCAATGCTCAAACAAAGACTTGCACGAAGGGAGCCACATGCCCAAACGAATCTTGGATCGAAACAAATATATTGCCCAATCGAAAGCCCGTGTTCGAAGGAAGAAATGTTGCCCAATCGAAGCATGTGGATCGAAACAAACATATTGCACAATTGAAAGCCCGTGTTCGAAGGAAGCAATGTTGCCCAATCAAAGCATGTGGATCGAAACAAACATATTGCCCAATCGAAAGCCCGTGTTCAAAGGAAGCAATGTTGCCCAATCGAAACATGTTTGCAGGCAGTAAACTTGTCCAGTTGAAGCAGGCTTGTAGGCAGTAAACTTGTCCAATCGAAAGGCTGAATCGAAGGAGACCTGTCAGCACATGAAATCAAAGAAACAAAAAAAACACACATTTCGTGCTTGATTAGAAGTTAGTGATACATAGGCTAAGAATGTTCAAAACACATGACAATTTCTGCATAATCAATGCTCGAAGGTGAGAGGTTAAAGCCGACTGTATTTAGTGACCTTGACTTTTGTATAAAAATGCAAAAATAAAAATGGGATCTTAGGTCAAAAATTGGGGTATGACAGGTATGTGTTGGGGCAGCATGACGAGTCTGGCCGAAAAGAGCACGCTATTTACTAACTTAGCAAAAAGTTTACCGACTGTAAGACCCGATACTTATTGCTCGAGAAAACTTGTCGGCTTTGGCATGGGATGCTCGCCAGCTGAGACAGTATATGATTACTCACACCACTTTGTTGATATCAAAAATGGATCCAATCAAGTATATTTTCGAGAAGCCTGCCTTGTCTGGAAGAATAGAAAGATGGCAGATGATCTTAACTGAGTACGATATCCAATATACAACTCAAAAAGTAATCAAGGGGAGTGTATTGGCAGATCATCTTGCACATCAGGTCGTGGATGACTACCAGTCCATGAATTTCGAGTTCCCGGATGAGAATATCATGTTGGTAACCGACTGTGAAGAACCTGGACCGGATGAAGGACCCGAGGAGGGATCCCGATGGTCTATGTATTTTGATGGAGCCTCTAACGCATTGGGTAATGGCATTGACGCTGTAATTATATCTCCTGATGGTTGTCATACTCCATTTACCGCCCGATTATGTTTTAACTGCACCAACAATATTGCGGAGTATGAAGCGTGTATCATGGGACTTCGAGCTGCTATTGACCTGAGGATTAAGTTCTTAAGTGTATTCGGAGATTCCGCTCTGGTAATAAGTCAGATCAAAGGCGAGTGGGATACGAAGCACCCGAATCTTATTCCTTATAAAGAGTATGTACTGACGTTGCTCCCACACTTCGAGGAGATAACCTTTGAACATTTCCCCAGAGAAGAGAACCAGTTAGCGGACGCACTAGCTACCATGTCTTCTATGTTCAAAGTGAGGTGGGACAATGAAGCTCCCCAGATTACCATTGAGAGGTTGGACGAACCCGCACACTGCTGTGAGATTGAGACTGAAGAGGTAGCAGATAAACCCTGGTTTCACGAGGTAAAGAGGTATCTTGAGTCTCAAGAATACCCCGAGGGGGTATCTGTTAATGATAAGAAGTTTCTAAGAAGATTCGCTGCGAATTTCTTCATCAGTAATAGTATCCTCTATAAGAATAACCATGATTCAACCCTATTGTGGTGCATAGACAAGAGCGAGGCAGAAAGGATCATGGCAAAGTTACATGAAGGTACCTTCGGAACTCATTCCAGTGGACATACCATGGCAAAGAAAATCCTATGGGCAGGATATTACTGGTCCACTATAGAAGCCGATTGTTACCAACACTCTCGAACCTGTCATAAGTGCCAAGTCTATGCTGATAAGGTGCATGTACCTCTGGTTCCCCTGAATGTGTTGACAACTCCTTAGCCCTTTGCAATGTGGGGCATCGACATGATTGGCGAGATCAGACCTACTGCATCCAATGGGAATTGTTTCATTCTGGTGGCTATTGATTACTTTACGAAGTGGGTTGAGACAGCTTCCTTTGCTACAGTAACCAAGAACATCGTGGCGCAGGTTATCCGACACAATCTGATATGTCGATATGGTGTACCAGAGAGGATCATTACTGACAATGGTACAAATCCCAATAATATGATGATCACCGACTCTGCAAACAGTTTAAGATACAGCATCACAACTCTTCTCCCTACGGGCCGAAGATGAATGGGGTTGTTGAAGCGGCTAACAAGAACATCAAGAAGATTGTGCAAAAGATTACGGTGACGTACAAAGACTAGCACGAGATGTTACCATTCTCTCTTCATGGGTACCGTACCTTAGCACGGACGTCGACAGGGGCAACACCGTATTCTTTGGTGTACGGCATGGAGGCGGTCCTACCCATCGAAGTTCAGATACCCTCCCTCAGGATTATGAAGGATGCAGGTTTGAACAAGGACGACTGGATCCAAACCCGGCTTGATCGGCTGAATTTAATCGATGAAAAGAGACTTACTGCTATCTGCCATGGTCAGGCGTATCAAAAGCGAATGATCAAGGCCTTTAACAATAAAGTTAGACGTCAAGAATATCGAGTCGGGGATCTAGTGATCAAACGCATCATACTGCCGCAAGGTGATCCCAGGGGTAAATGGACCCCCATATACGAAGGGCCATTTGTGGTTAAGAACATTTTCTCGGGAGGAGCTATGATTTTAACCACTATGATTTTAACCACTACGCATAATCAAAGACCCGCTAGGTTGACTGGCCTAGGTAAAAATAAGGGCTTCCCGGTGAACCAAAAGGGTTCGGGCAAAAAGAAGGGATGAAAATGGAAAAAAATCAGTACACCCGGCAAGTCGAAAACCTGAAAAGGCGACTTGGGCAAAAAAGAGTATCCCGGTGGGCAGAAAACCCGAAAGGGCGGTCCAGGCAAAAATTAGGGATCAAAGTGTAACACTATGTCTTATTGCATCACTCGCAGCCAGACTTCGGTATCGACTATCAAGCTCAGATGGCGCCAATCAATCTGATCCACCTTCGACCAAGCAGCAAAGTGATGAGACACTCAAAGATATAAAGGCAATAGCAGAGTTGGAACCCAATGGGATTGTTTCACATAGCTGTTTTTCTTTCTTTTACACAAATTGTATAATTTCTATCTTTCGGCGGCGTTCTCTTACTAGGACGTCATCCTCTTTGTACAAAAACGCCTATTATGGGCCAACTTCAAAATCAATACAATTCATTTTCATAAGAAATTTCGATTTGTTTTTCTTTTTCTATTTTGTTTTGCCAGAACGTCCAATGATTCATTTTTGATATATGCATTTGAGAATAATTGATGCTCATAAATATTTACATAAAAAGAAAAAGACAATTACTCGTAATTCCAGGAACAGGGAAAAACAAGAAATGTCCAAACTTTACAGTCACTCTGCCCATCAGGTACATGGATAGAGCCAGCTGGAGAACATGAGAAGTGGTACATACACTCCCCACGGAGTAAGAAATATCCATAGACAGTGTTGTTATCTTTTCCGAACAGGACACAACTCTCCCCATCTGAGGTTCACAATCGCGAGTGAGTCGGCAAAAGTTTCCACAAGCATAGTTTGTTTATCACCAGCAACATAAGTTCATCCCCAGCTGATTTATTTCTCCAAGTCGACAAATCTATCAACAGAGTATCTCCTCTCCAACAGATTTATTCCCCGCATAGTTATCCTCAGACGGAGTCTCTTCCGGTAGAACATTTACTAGCCAAGGCGCAAATCCCCAGCACAATCATCTTTGTTCACCATCCCCAACAGAGGTGGAGGAACTATGGTTTTCATAGCAATCAGGGATTTATTTTCCCAGATTCATATTATCACGTCAGCATTTCATGTTCATACATCATGACATATGAATGCACTACATATAACATAGTCTCATTTATTTTGAGAACTTCAACACACAATGCATCTCATGCATCACATATGGCTAACCTTGTATTTCTTTCAGGAAAGACATTATTATCAACAATTTCCAGCAAGTCCATGATCAACACTCAAAATCTAAACAGAGTAATCATCGGCAACAAATACAACCTTCTCACATCCCTACTATCCAGGCTTTCATATCAAAGTAACCCTACTATCCAGGTTCCTTCTCACAGCCCTACTATTCAGGCTTTCATATCGAAGTAACCCTACTATCCAGGTTCCTTCTCACAGCCATACTATCCAGGCTTTCATATCGAAGTAACCCTACTATCCAGGTTCCTTCTCACAACCCTACTATCCAGGCTTTCATATCGAAGTAACCCTACTATCCAGGTTCCTTCTCACAGCCCTACTATCCAGGCTTTCATATCAAAGTAACCGTACTATCCAGGTTCCTTCTCACAGCCCTACTATCCAGGCTTTCATATCGAAGTAACCCTACTATCCAGGTTCCTTCTCACAACCCTTCTATCCAGGCTTTCATATCGAAGTAACCCTACTATCCAGGTTCCTTCTCATAACCCTAATATCCAGGCTTTCATATCGAAGTAACCCTACTATCCAGGTTCCTTCTCACAACCCTACTATCCAGGCTTTCATATCGAAGTAACTGTACTATCCAGGTTCCTTCTCACAGCCCTACTATCCAGGCTTTCATATCGAAGCAACCCTACTATCTAGGATCCTTCTCATAACCTTACTATCCGAGTTCTTCCTTTTGTATCCCCAGACGATAGTCCACAACACTGTAAGACCGGGACCCGATCAAACACAATTGATTTCGCCCTTCCCCAGTAAGTCACGGTGCAGCATATACCCCGATCGAACATGCAGTTCATTTCCTCTTTCCAAACCGTAATTATTCCACCAGTAGAGTAACAGACAACTGAATCTCCTAAAACTCTATTTCTCTCAAGACAGAGACCATCATTCCCCAGCGAAGTCCTCCTCAACAACAGGTATACAGGTTCTCGCAAAGGAATCTCTTACGAGGTCGACACTTCTTAGGATGGCATCTTTAAGCCCATCTCTGACAAATTCTCTAGAAACTACCAAATGGCATCTATAAGCCCATTCTCGGTAGTATAAATCAAGTATCACTTCATGCGAGTGCAAATTTATGGGCACTCTAGTGTTCAATCATATTCCACCTTCAGATCACGAAAGGCAAACACGCCAATCTACATCCTCAAGTTTAAGAAGATTGAAAAGGGGAAGTTGTTGCACCCCAAAATTTTCCCTCCCATATTCCTCAAATGGCTCAAGGAAATCTAAGGGTTGACCAGACAAACTCTCTCCTGAGGCAGTTTACCTCAAATTAAGGTTTCATTTTGCATCAAGATGTTTGAGTCCAAAGGATCCCAAATTCTCACTATTGTCTTAATATGTTATCAAGATCATCCATGTCAAGTTTCAAGCCTTGTAGAGAAAGTTTGCTCAGTCAATTGCTCAAAGGCCTGAAAATTGATTGTGCTAGGTCAAGAGTCAACTGGGGCCCACATACAGTCAAACTTCAAGATTTTTGGTCAAAATTCTCATGTTGAAGTATCATTAATCATTTGATCAAGGGTTTATCAAGATTCATCAAGGATTGCTCAAAATTCATCAAAAACCTAAGAGTTGCTAAATTAGGGTTTTGCAGGAAAAGTCAACTCAACTTTGACCAAGCATAACTTTCTCATACTTTATCAGAAATGACCCATCCAAAGCTCATTTTGAATAGGATACAATTCCCTACAATTCATCTTCAGCTCCAAAGTTTTAAATATGCACTCACAAAAAGATATGAATTTGGACATTATAGGTCATTTTGAAAAATCAACAAAAACACCTTTTGGGTCAAAGCTTCATACATGAACATGGAAGACTCAATTGAGAGGAGACCAAAAGGGTTGATTAGAGGACATCTCAAGCTTTCTAAAGAGTCCAAGAACATTCTCATATGATCAAAAGTGAGAGAATTGTGCATTGGAGAAGTTGGTGGATTTTGAGAAAGTTTATGAAACAAGTATAGACCATTTTGCAATTTTTTTCAAATGAGCTTTGGTTTTATTGAGTCAAACCTATTCTTAAGCCCATCAAGGACCTCTAATTCATCTATTTTATTTTCTAAATTTTTATTCTATTTTATTATAGTTTTATTCATTTAAAGTTATTTTAAATAAAATAAGGAATAAATGAATAAATGAGTGTGGGCTGGTTTGTTGACTCCCTTGCACTCCCCATGAGCCCAATGTCGTGACCAAGGCATCAAAACATGCACAAAATAGATCTTTCATCATTTTTGGAAACTTTGGCTTTTTAAGAAACAAGATTATTCTCTTCTTAATGGTGAGATTATTGGTTGGTTATTATGACCCTAATTCGCCCTCCATATATAAAGAAAGCCATCCAAAAAAACCTAGCACGGTTCAGCAGCAGCCTCCCAAGGGTAAATTTCATTCGAAATTTCAAACAAGTGGATCAAAATCTAATTCAAAGTTTCAGCCGTCTATGAGACCTTTCATCCACTCCGTTGTGATCCACGGGTAAGACAAGGTATAAACGCACTCTTTTTACATAGCCATGCATGCTGAGACTATGCATACATGAATATATACCTTGCAAAATTTCTATTGATCGTACTTTCGTTTACAGCTTGATTCAATTCATACTAACCATGCCATTGAGTTCAAGTGAATGTTTAGGACAGGAATGGACCATCGTTTGAGGTTTCTAGTGGTCAAAATATAAATCACCATTGTTAGGGCTCATATTGGTTAAAGCTTCATTTTGATGAAAGCAGGCAGTGTTGAACCACGAAAATACCATCATGGTGATTTCCATACCCTAATTAATGGATCTGGTTATTTTGTATGGCCTGTTTTTGCTGTTTTCGCAGGGTTCAAGAATCGTCCCTACCGGAGAAGACGACCGGAGCACAGCTCCGGCATCATTGACCCCAGTTGACTCCGGTGTACGCGTGCATGGCCTTTTCCTGTGTTTTAATTGGCCCCTTAAGTTGCTAACTCAATTAATTTTACTGACTAGACTTAGTAGCTTTGTTTTCTATATCTTTTATTTATGTAATTATACTCATAATTCAATAGCCATCGCAGATGGTCCAGATGGATGTATGTGAGAAGAAGGACTTGGGTTCGATCCCAGGTCCAAACATTTTCATGTTTTTTGATTTATCTCACGTAGATTCCATGTGTCTCACGCCCAGGCCTATACCATGCGCTCACGAGATCCAGCCAGTAAATCGTCCCTGATTCAGATCCAACGTCACATACACGCAGGTGTACCATGGACCATCAGAAGATCAGTGCATAGGATTCAGTGTAAGGTTTGGGCCATCAGCATTTTGGGCCAAGGAATTCAGATACTCACCCCCCCCCCCAAATTGCTAGCACAGGCCCATCTCATCTCTTCCTTATTTCTTTTTTTTCTTAAATTCTTTTTATACTTCCTTTAATTATTTATAATTGACAAATTAATTGTTTTTTTTATAAAATCATAAAATCAAATTCACACAAACTTAGAATTAGTCTTTTTTTATATATTATAAAATTAATTTAATTTAGTGTTAACTTAGTGAAATTATAATTTATTTTCATAAATAAAAATCAAAATATAAATTAGGTTAAAACTATTTATTTTATTTTGTTCTTTTTCTCAAATAAATAAAAATACAAAAAAAATAGGTTGTAGACTAATTAATTTTTTTTCTTCTTAAAATTAAAATTAATTAGAAGTAGGCTTTTCTTTCTTTTAATTTAACAATTTCTTTGTTTTCTTAAAATAAAAAAACAAAACAAAAGCATTTTCTTAATTAATCACAATTAGGTTTAGGCAAGGGTCAAAACCCTAATTATCTCGTACTCGATTCATCGCGCGCATAATATTTTATTTTGTCAATATTGTTGTAACTATGCATGGTTTGTAATAGTTTAATCTAGGGTTTTTATTTATTTATTGCTTTTTTCCCAGGGTTTTTTGGCTATGTAATTAATTCCCCTCCCCGAAGCCTTGTAATAGCGTAGATTTACTTTCTCACATCTTAATTTCTGCCAATATTTAACTGTCTAGATGTATGTTAATAGAATTGTATGACAAGATTGCATGATAATTTAATACAGTTAGAAAACTCTAATGTGCAAAGACAAATAACTGAAACAAATCACTCGCACATATCACTCTTAGGGTATACTCACACTTCGGTTGCCTTCGGTAAATGATCACTAAGCATAGGGTGTTTTAGTGGTTGCCCTCCTGTCTAACAAAAGATCAAATGTCCCCTCGGAAATGTTTCCTCAAAAATGTTGCCTCGAATATTATCTTAAGACTCTAGGGTTGTTACTAAGGTGTCCTAACATTTCTTTAGTGATCGTACGTCCCTTTCGAATTGACCCTTACAACTCCAACGACGGTGCTACTTATTTCTCAATAGTAGGATAGCGCTGTCTAAAGAAAACAAGAATATAAACAATCTTTTTTTCGAGTAGGTAGATGCTAGTAGGTACTTTCTAAAAACAAAACTTTTCACACTTACACTTTTTCAAACAAACTTTCAAAAACAAACTTCGTCACACCTTTGAGGACTGATACAAGGGTTATCACGAAGTCAAACTTTTCAAAAACAAGGCACATACACGAGCAATTTTAAAAAGATGAGCAAGTACCTAAGAGCCCATGGAAAACCATGGATAGAAAGGGTGCTAACACCTTCCCTTTCTATAATCTACCCCCTGTACTCAGAATATCTCGAAAAAGGATTTTTTTCTGTACTTTTTTCGTTTCCGGTTGGATGAAATAAAAGTCGGTGGCGACTCTTCCTTACCGCAACATTTTGCGAATACAAAATGCAAAACACAAACCATCATTTCAAAACAATCGGTTCTGCCACCGTATCACAACACCTAAGTGGAAAATATCTCACTTCACTACATATCGTAGAAGTGTAGTAGCTCGTATCACTATAAGGATTGACAAGAGCATAATATTTTGAGAGAAGTTTAAAGTAAAAAGCCAAAGTGGAAAAATGATTTGAATGAGATTGATTGACTTTTAGTACTCTCACAAAAATTTCAAAGTGTGATTAAGTTGGTTAAAATTTAATTAAGAAAATATTTTTGAAAATGCATGGACCTAAGTCCAAGTTTATTATGAAAGCGGTTCAAGTTTAGAAAACATGAAGAGTTTTCCAAAGGAGAGAGAAGATTTTTGAAATTAAAGAAGATGGGAGGAGATGAAGGGACTATCCTAAAGCATAAGGTAAAAGCTAGGGAAAAGAACCGTCTAACCAACGAGAAGCCAACACTTGACACAATGAGTCAATGTATAACTCTCATCATTTGGATTTGAAACCAAGCAAGCAAAGATATTAAACCTCTTAAGAATACCAAACTTCTGATGCATTAAGTCTTCACAAAAATTGGGTAGAATAACAATTGTATACAAATGAATTCCCAATCACAGACAAAGCATATAATCAGAATAACTTGCACACAAAGAAAAAACAACCCAATGTCTCGGGGTAAACCCCAAGAATTCCATACAAAATAACAATAGAAGTCACAAGGTTCCAAGGGTAGTCAAGGTCTCTACACATATGTCCAATAAGTCCATAACTCCATCATGCCAATGATAGTAGCCAAATAGTCCAAGTAACATTAAAGTTTTTTATTGTTCAATTTGGTTATTAAGTATCTTCAAAAAGAAAATGAAATCTCAAGTGAGCAAAATAAAAATGACATAAATATAAATGATCAAGTGAGCAAAGATGAAAATACCATGAAATGTAAATGCTAAAATAAATAGTGCGTAAAAGTAAGGGCGTAAAGTAAAAGAATAAAAATAAAAGTCAATTGTTAATGGGTTAGAAATTATAGGTTAGTTGAATGACCATATTGAAACTTGCATTTGAAAACTCATTAGAAGATTGATAAAATCAAAGCCTCTCAACAACAGGTTTTATTTGCTTTTTGTCAAGTATATCATGCATTTCAAATTTTCTAGGCAACAACAAATGATCAACGATGTTTAAATGATTCACTTAGACCAAAATTTATGAAGATTCATTAGAGGATTGATAAGACCAAAGCCTCCTAACAATGAACCTGAAGGTTATTGGATCAAAGGTTTCAAATTAAACATACTTGGGCTTGCAAACATAGGTTTGGGCCACAAATGATCATTTCTCGAATCGGGACAAAATTTAGTGCTATGTTAAGCAATCGTAAGTGGACTTATATAGAAGTCGCACCTATTTTGAGGTCGGTCAATAGCAATCTATGTACCATATGTTTGGAGAAATGATATGTAGATCACTCTCTAATAACATGTAGTACAAGTAAGAAAGGGATAAGATGAAGAGGGAGGGGATGTATTATATGAAATTAGGGTTTCAAGTATCATCAACATCATTCATCCATTTTGGTGGATTTGGTTTCTCAACCTATCAACACCCAAGTTCCAATGAGGTTGAGGAATTTGTCACCAAATGAAATCCAAGTTAGAACCAAATAAAAAATATTAAAATACTATTTAATAAAACAAAATTAAAATGGTTAATAAAAGGAAAATAATTGGTAAAATACATAAAGTATATTAAAATACCAAATAAAAATCCTTAAAAAAGTCAGAGGTCAAGCGTGATTCAATAAATGTTGACAAAAATTTTAAGAATTTTTTTAAGTCAGAAACTATTCTTAAAATTTGGAGAAAATAATCAAAAAAACCAAAATTTGAGAAAAATAGTAAAATCAGAAATAAAAATAAAACGAGGTCACCAATATTTGTCAAGAGATCATTGGGTCCTTCCATAATTTTTTCAGAATTTAAAAAATTAAGGAAAATATTTTTAATTAATTAAAACAAGTTAATTAAAGTGAAAAGTTATAAAAAATATCAAATCAGAAAATAAAATTATGAAGAAATAAAAGTCAGAAAGAGAAAAATTCGAAGTATTTTTAAGATTTTTTCAAATTTTTTGAGTAAGAAATGAATTTTTTATGAATTTTTGAAGTTTTAATCAATTAAAATATAAAATCAGAAAATAAAAATAAAAGCAAAAAAGATATAGACCATTGGATCAATTTCAAAACGCGTTAGTAATCAAATCCAAGGGATCTAGCGTATTGTGCATATCATGGTCATTAGTGAATAAATCACCAGATCAAATATTTAAAAATAGAATTTGAAAAATGCGTAGTAAATTTTCATTGGTTGAAAACGCCAGCGTGGTCGTCTTCAACCTCTAGCCAACCTCAAAACCAGGTTCCTCAAACTGTAAAATTAGAGGTTCAGACCAATGCCATTCGCTTTGTCTCATCAAGACGAAGACAATCGTACCCTCGCGAAAAATTTATTTAAAGTGTAGCTCAGTCGATTTGCAAAAAAACAGAAGAAAAAAGTTGAATAGGGATTTGAAAATTCATGACCAAAACTCACTTCCAGTTAAAAACAAATGATGTGACAAATATCAGAATGATGAGAGCTCCGTTGTAGTAGCAAACTTTGAGAGAATTGATGAAGGAATCTACCTATTGAAGTTCAAATTCAAAGCTCTAAAACTTGACTTGGCTAACACGATTTAGGATGCTTCAAGGCTTGGTTCTTCTTCTGTTAGCTTAAGTGAAGTTCAAGGATGAAGAATTAGCAAAGAAAATGGATTGAAGAAGACTGTAAAACCAAATTTGAAGTTGTAGAATTATGAGTTATTGAGAGAGTTTGGCAGGGTGATTTTGGTTGTTCAAGCTTGTGAAAATGAGTGGAATAGAGTCGGTAATTATAGGAGAAGTGAATGGAATCAAGAGGAGGGGTGAATGGTGAAATTTCAAATGAATTTGTGCACACATGTGATCATGAAGAAAGTGTGACCACATGTGCATCAAAACTCATCCAAATGATGCGTTTTGACAATCTAAATGATTCAAACATTTTTGCTAATCATGTTTAAGTGGAAAACGCATGGTAATTTGGTGATTAGAAACCATATTATAGAAATTGCAATCTGACTTGAAGTGAAACTTCATTTCCAATGTACCAACTTTGAATCAATGGTATTCACAGCTCAAGAGGTCTTAGGGCATAATTCTTGAAGCATTTGAAAGATAAGGTCATAATCTTTGCAATTTGCAAAGAGTAATGTTAATTGGATGCTTGAGCTAGAAGTTGTGTTTGGTCAAAATCATAAAATAAAATAAAAAGCGCTGACTTTTTGTACTTAGAAAAATTCTAAGTTTTTCTATAAAAAATGTCCTATAATGTTTTGAACCCAAATAAGGTCTTCCTTAAAAACTGAGCTTTGATCATTGATGCTAGCTTTAAGTGGACTCCTTAAAGAGTATTGTGAAACTTGTTTCACTAAAAAATTCCAAATATTGAACAAGTTATGATCCTATGAAATTGGTGAAAATCCATGAGGTGACCTATGAATCAACCTGATGAAATGTGTTGTGCCCTCACCTACAGGATCATCATTTAGATCAAACATTCATTGTATTTTTTAGTTAAAATTTAATCAATACAAGACATATATGACCACTATATACAAATTAAAGTGCTTAGTGATCCCTCATGAGAAAACCTAGAGATAGGGAAAAGAACCAAACCCAAGTGTGATCTTGATATGATTGAGTTGGTATGAGATGATAGAGGACTCTTAGGGGGGAAATTGGGATACAACACTATGATGTTGCTGTTTGAACTAATATGTCTATTCCATATATCTTTTTTAATGAACGTGATTACTCACCCTTTTTGTTTGAATGTTTCCTCCACATGGGTAATACGCAGGTAATCAGAAGTAGTTCGTAGGAGCTTAGAAAATAGCTCGGAGTGTTTTGTTTTCTTTCCGTTGATTTTAGAAGGTCTTGCTCTGATATGTAACGTCGGGGTCGGGAATGTTTGATTTGAAATTATGTTCTTTGTTTTATTATGAGACTTTGAACTACCTTTAATGGTATTTAAGTGGTTTCAAATTATGATCCATGAACAACGAAGTATTAATGATGAGTTTAATAAAGACATTTTGACTATGAATTCCGCTGTGTAGAAAAATTTTTATAATTGGGTGAAAACCTATGTTACGGGGTAAGACATGCATGTATGATGTTTTATGAAGCATGGGACGCTCTTTGGGTGAAATACCCTGATTACTTATTTATATTATTTGTGGGATTTTAGAAGGGTGTTACATTAGTGGTATCATAGTAGGTCGGTTCGTCTGACTAGGTTTTATATAACATCTACCTTCTTTAGGTCGATTAGTACTTGGATACTATCGATATGTTAACATTTCTAATGTTGGTTGTTTGTGCATAGAGTTATGACTGGAGGGAGAAATGATAACGCTATTGCTAATTCTTTGGAAGCCATGGCTCGGGAACTGTAAAACCAGCATGGTTAGCAAAACTATAATGAAGTAAATGATGATGAAACTCATGTATACGGGAGATTTCATAGAAATAACTCGCTGATCTACAAGGGCAGACAGGGTGTGGATGGTGCACAAGCATGGCTTAAGGGGATTGAAAAGATTTTTCGGGTAGTGGTCTGCACGGAAGATCAGAAGGTGCAGTTTAACACACACATATTGGAAGAAGAAGCCAAGGACTGGTGGAGTAATGCGTGCTAGAGAATGGATATTCTGGGCACAGAGATTACTTGGGCTTTGTTCAGGACTTATTTTCTGGATAAGTACTTTTCAGAAGAGGTTCGTGAGAGAAGGAGATCGATTTCCTTGAGCTAAAGCAATGAAGTTCAACAATTGTTGAGTATGCGTCTAGGTATGAGGAATTGGTGCAAATTTGTCTGCACTATAATGACTCAGCAACTGAAGTGTCAAATTGCATTAAGTTTGAGAATAGACTATGTCTAGAGATCAAGCAGGGTATTGGATATCTGCAGATTCATCAGTTTCCTATGTTGGTGAACAAATGTAGAATCTTCGATCATGATAGTAGAGACAGAGCTTCTTGTTTTAAGAATTATAATGAGAAGAAGGGAAAGAATCATGACAGTGGTAAATTGTATGCTGCTCCCACTGATAAAGGGAAACAAAAAGCTTATAATGAGAAGAAACCAAGTGGGGGAGGAGCTCCCGCTTTTGTGAAATGCTACCGGTGTGGCGAGTTAGGCCACTGTGCTGATGCTTGCACTAATAAGGTGCTGAGATGTTACAAGTGTGGCAAGGTTGGTCATTGCGTCACTGAATGCAAGAATGAAGGTCCTACGTGTTTTAACTGTGGTGAACAGGGTCACATTAGTACCCAGTATCAGAAACCAAAGAAGAATGTTGTTGTTGCTGCTCAGACCAATGGCAGAGTGTTTGCTATGAGTGGTTTAGAAGTCGATAAGAAGGATAACTTTATCAGAGGTGCTTATTTTATTAACAATGTTGAGTTAATCACTATTATTGATACTGGTGTTACTCATTTGTTTATTTTGCGTGAATGCGCTACTATGTTAAAGCTGTCTGATATGAATGGGGAATGGTAGTAGAACTTCCTACTAAGGGTTATATTACTACTACTTTTGTTTGCTCGAAGTTTCCTTTAACGACTTGTGGTAGAAGTTTCATGATGGATTTGGTGTGTCTACCCTTACACCAAATTGATGTTATTCTTGGAATGAACTGGTTAGAGTTCAACTATGTTCATATCAACAATTATAATAAGACGGCGAGGTTCCCTGAGTTTGGTGATGGTGGAGAGTTAATGTTTTTATCTGCTAAGCAAGTATATGAACTTTTAGAAGATGAAGCATTGAAGTTCACAATGTTTACGCCATTACAAGTTGATCGTGAGACTGCAAGTTTCGAGTTACCGATTGTTTGTGAATTTCCAAAAGTGTTTCCAGATGACATCAGCGACTTACCTCCAGAACGAGAAGTTGAATTTCCTGTAGAATTGATACCAGGTACAAGTCCAATGTTGATGACTCCTTATAGGATGTCAGCTTCAGAGATGAGCGAGTTGAGGAAATAATTATAAGAATTATTAAAGAAGAAGTTTTTTCGACCGGGCATCTCTCAGTGGGGTGCTCCAGTTGTTATTAGTCAAGAAAAGGATGGCAGTGTGAGGTTGTGCATGGATTACATGCAGTTAAATAAGGTAACCATTAAGAATAAGTATCCACTCCTGAGGATCAATGATTTGATGGATCAGTTGGTGGGTGCTTGAAGTCTGCAATTGAGATTCAAAGTTTTCTTGGTTTAGCTGGATATTATAGAAGGTTTATTAAAGGATTTTCTAAGTTGGCATTATCGTTAACTCATTTGACTCGAAAGGGTCAAGCTTATATATGGTATGTTGTGTGTGAACAATGTTTTGTGGAACTAAAGAAGAAGTTAATGACTGCTCTGGTGTTGATTTTTCCTAATCCAAATGGATCTTTTGTGGTTTATTGGGATGCATCTAAAATGGGTCTTGGTGGTGTATTAATGCAAAATGGGCAGGTTGTTGCTTATGCTTCTAGGCAATTGAAAGTGCATGAGAGGAATTATCTTACGCATGACTTAGAGCTAGCAACAATGGTGTTTGTGCTGAAAATTTAGAGACATTATCCTTTTGGATCTAAATTTGAAGTATTCAGCGATCATAAGAGTCTGAAGTACTTGTTAGATCAAAAAGAATTAAATATGAGGCAAAAGAGGTGGATCAAACTTTTGAAAGACTGTGATTTTGACTCGAGTTACCATCCTGGTAAAGCAAAGTTGTGGTTGACGCTTTGAGTATGAAGTCCTTCCATATGTCGATGCTTATAGTGAAGGAGTTGGAATTGATCGAGTAATTTAGAGACATGAGTTTAGTATGTGAAGAGACATCTAACAATGTGAAGTTGGAAATGTTGAAACTGACCAGTGGAATCCTTGAAGAAATCCGAGAAGGTCAGAAATGTGATTTAAGTTTGGTAGATCGATTAACATTGATAAACCAAGGTACAATGATGAATTTCGAGTAGATGAAAATTGTGTGTTGAAGTTCGGTAATAGAGTACGTGTTTCATATTTTCTAGAGCTTAAGAAGAGTATTCTTGAGGAAGGACATCGAAGTGGTTTGAGTATTCTTCTAGGCGTTATGAAGATGTATCAGGATTTGAAGAAATTGTTTTGGTGACCAGGAATGAAAAAGGAAGGTGCAAAATTTGTGTATGCTTGTTTGACTTGCTGTTTACTGTGGAAAATGGTAAACAACCGCTAGTCCTCCCAAAGCCTAAAACTAAGGGTTACTCGCAGGATCGACTAATTAATCCTAAGACATGTGCTAATAGAATGAAATGGGGCTTGTTTTGTCAATGCAACGTCTTACTTTGTGAGAAACAGTTTTTCTCTAAATAAGGGAACAAGTAAAAAAATTCCATAAATATGCTATGAATTGACCGACTGACGGTGACTCATGACCGACAGAAGACTAGGACTTTTCCTAAAAGAAGTAAATGTCGAGTGAAATCTCGGTGAATTCCAGTATCATAATGGAACGAGATTCAATAACATAAATGAAAATATAAAAAGATTGTTCAAAAGTAAATAAGATGCAAACAAAAGATTTAAAGGGCATAACTGAAAAGAAAAGAGTCTGTATTAAAATGAATGTGGTGATTCACGTACATTAACACTCTTGAACTCTTGCTTCCTTACGCTTGGAAATATGGAGTTTTACAAGTGATTTTAGTACAAAATAAACACACTGAATCCTATATTAGATGTTATTATTTATAGTAGATACATAATAACTTAACATTCACTTCAACATAATACTAATCTGACACGTATGTGGCTTAATAAAATTGCTTCCTCAGATTTAGCCATGTAGTTGGTGCCTTGATCATGAAACTTCTTGCAACCGCTATCATATTCAAATTTCAAAGTCTATTCCGCCTATAAGTCTTTCTTCAACATCAACCATTATCATAGACAAATAAACCAAATTCTCTAAGTCTTGGATTCTATTTTTGTCGACGAAACTAAAATAGACTGGCTTGTTATTGTCTCTGTCAACTACTTGCTCTTTTGTTCGTCGATCTCCCTTTAATTCTTTATAAGAACTTTCCAGCTATCATTTTCTTAAATCTAATTTTCTTAAAGTCCTTACTCTTAGAAGGCACTTTCCTTTAAGTTCACATGGTTTCCCTACTAACAATGCAATAAATGCCTTAAAGAAATTTTAAGGTAACACTTGCCAGAAATCCAAGATCAAACATCAGAAGCCTATGGGTCTTATGCAACCCTTGAGTATTCCATAGTGGAAATGGGATAATGTTTCAATGGATTTCGTATCCGGATTTCCAAGGACCTCCAGAGGCAATGATTCAATTTGGCTGATCGTTGATAAGTTGACTAAGTCGGCTCATTTCTTGCCAATGAAAATTAACCATCCCATGGAAAAGCTAGCAGAGATGTATATTGATGAGATTGTAAAGTTGCACGATATACCTTTGATTATTGTACCAGATAGAGATCTGAGGTTTACGTCGAAGTTTCGGGAAGGTCTACAGAATTCTTTTCGTACTAAATTGAGATTAAGTTATGCATATCATTTGCAGACAGGCGGTTAAACCGAGAGGACTATTCAGTCTTTAGAGGATTTTTTGAGAGCTTGTATGATAGAACAAAGAGGTGCTTGAGACATACATTTGTCGTTGATTGAGTTTATGTATAATAATAGTTTTCATACTAGTATTGGGATGGCACCATATGAAGCGTTCTATGGTAGGAGGTGTAGGACTTCACTGTGTTGGCATGAGTCAGGCGAGAGTGTTGTGCTCAGACCTGAAATTATGCAGGAAATGACTGAGAAGATCAAGATGATGTAAGAGAAGTGGATGATCTGTCATTATAATTGATATGGGGTTTAGAGGTATGTAGGGATTTATTGGGGTTTATGATGATTTGATGATTGTTGCATTTGTGATGAAATTATGTTGAAATTGATGAAAATACTATGTTGATTTGCCATGAGTTTGTGTATATGATAACTATAATATTGTGTGATTGTTTTATGATGATTCAATGTTGAAAATTTTTGAAAATCTAGACTTAATTGGTATGAACTTGTAAGAATATTTAGGGATGAACAAGTGCAGAATCGCAACAGAGAGTTGTTGTCTGCTATGCGCCGCCAGGCGAGGCAACTCCGCCTAGTTCTTGCTGGGCGACAAAGGAGCGAAGGAATGGATGGAAAAGTGGTGCTACTGGATTATTGTATATATAGGTATGTCTCTCACACGCGTCGAAAGGAGAGGAAACATTGTATGGTCATCACCGGGCAAGCAAATGAGCGAAGGAATGGGTGGAAAAGTGGTGCTTCTGTATTTTTGTATGGAGAGGGTTATCTCGCTCACGCGTTGTTGGGTGATGCAGGAACGAGAGGTGTGTTTCCAGGAAAGAAAGGAGCTCCTCCGAGCAATGGAGGCCAGAGGAGAATGGTGGTGCTATCACTCCCACGTTGTCGGGCGAGCCTCTGGTGAGCAGACTGCTTCGCCAAGCGAGCACAAAGTGATGGAAAAGAGTGGGATTTTTAAAGGGTCGTAACTTGAGTTTTAGAACTCTGTTTGAGGCACAATTTGAAGCGTTGGATAGCTAACATAATGAAATACATGTAAGTGGAAATAAATGAGTAAAAAGATGTATATTCCCAGTACCTAGGCTAAGGTAGACTTAGATTCTTAATGAGGTAGTCTATCATGATGTATATTGTTATGATGAATTGTGAATACTATGATGATAATATGTTGTGACTATGAAATATTGAATGTTGTTGGTGATTTCATGAATGATGATGCGATTGACTGGCTATAGTTGTTTGATATTCTGTTTTTGCACATCGCGCATTCATGGCATAGTTTGGACAAATTTGGTCCACCCATGTTGATTTAGGACGTTGGTCTAGTGTTGGCTTCAATCCCATTATGTGGATTAAGTGTGTTGATGTTGTGCTCCGGTTCTAAGAGGGAATTAATCCTATGGTGGGGATCTTTAGACGGTTATGAGTAAAGTACTCATAACAAATTGGTAGCACATGCACGAGTCTATGTTATTGCACTACATCTTATGCGACATTGCATAATTGTTGATTAGATGATGTTGTATATGTTACTGTGATATTTGATGATGTGTTGACAATGTTTTTGTTTTTGATGCTATGATGTTTCTGTTTGAACTAATATGTCTATTTCGTATATCTTTTTTTAATGAATGTGATTACTCACCCTTTCTGTTTGAATGTTGCCTCCACGTGGGTAACACGCAAGTGATCAGGAGTAATTTGTAGGAGCTTAGAAGATAGCTCGAAGTGTGTTGTTTTCCTTCCATTGATTTTAGAAGGTCTTGCTCTGATTTGTAACATCGGGGTCGGGAATGTTTGATTTGAATTTGTATTCTTTGTTTTATTATGAGACTTTGAACTACCTTTTATGGTATTTAAGTGGTTTCAAATTATGAACCATGAACAACAAAGTATTGATGATGAGTTTAATAAATACGTTTTGAGTATGAATTTCGTTGCGTAGTAAATGTTTTATAATTGTTTGAAAACCTGTGTTACGGAGTAAGACATGCATGTGTGATGTTTTATGAAGCATTTTGTTGTACCCCAAATTTTCTCTCTCATTTTTTACAAGATCTTCTCTTACATGGGTGGTTACAAACACTTGCTTGAAGAAAAATAATAAATTTTGAAGTTGGTAAAAGTTCCTTTTGATTGGCATATCCAAAGTGCCTTTCGATTGGCATCTCCGAAATGCATTTCGATTGGCATCTCCAAAATTCCTTTCAATTGGCATCTCCAAAATGCCTTTCGAATGGCATCTACATAGCGCCCTTCGATTGGCATTGACAAAGGTCCTTCGATTGGCCTGTTAACAAGGTCTTTCGGTTGACATTTTAACAAGTACCTTTCGATTGCCATGGTAACAGTGTCCTTCGATTGGCATTTCAACAAGGTCTTTTGATTGGTATGGTAACAGTGTCCTTCGATTGGCATTTCAACAAGGCCTTCGATTGGCATGGATAAGGGTCCATTCGAAGAACATGCAAAGGTTCATTTGAAGAAGCTTTCGAAGGATCCATTCGGAGAAGCTTTCAAAGGGTCCGTTCGAAAAACATGCAAAGGTCCATTCGAAGAAGCTTTCAAAGGGTCCATTCGAAGAGCATTCAAAGGGTCCATTCAAAAAGCTTTCAAAGGTTCCATTTGAAGAGCATTCAAAGGGTCCATTCGAAGAGAATTCAAAGGGTCCATTCGAAGAAGCCATCAACCCATTCGAAAGAGGGCATTCAAAGGCCAGTTACATATCATTCAAAATTCAAAAAAAAGAGACAAGATCCCATTTGTTTGGCCAATGTTACAAATTCATATTCATGGATTTCAAACACAATCAAGGTTGTTTAAACCTTTGCCTTCTTGTCCCCTCTACCCCCTATATATAAAGAGATCAAAGTGTTACATTAAAAGGAGAACGGGAAAAAGATTGGGGAGACGCTGCCCACAAAATCCATCAAAGGTTGTCAAACTTTCATAAGTAATTCAAGCCAAAGTAATCCTTCAACCAAAGGTATCCACACCCAGGAGCCCCAGATCGAAGGTGCTCACATCTAGTAAGTGCCCAAATCGGAGATTCAATCTGCTGGTAAGAAAGGGTAAATTGTCCAACTTTATATCTGCATAACACATCCATACTTGTTGTTACCTTCGATTTATCATCCTAGACAGGATCAAAGGGCATGGGTTTGGCACCCAGGTCATGTTCTTCGTTTGCTAACACTTACTGTAGATTTATCCTGAAAAGACCCAGCGTGCGCAGGATCGAAGGACCTGGATTTCGATACCCAGGTCTTGCGTTTTATTTCCCTAACATACTTTTGCAGGTATATCATCCCAGATCAAAGGAGATACCTTCTCTAGATCGAAGCCATAGTCTCTTGGATCGAAGAAGGCATCTCCTCTTGAGTCGAAAGACGTTCCCTTTCCCAGGATCGAAGGGCAATCCCCTTCCCTGGATCGAAGGCTATTTATGCCCACTCCCTGGACCAATCAAAAGAAGGCATCTCTCCTAAATCGAAGAGGCCATATCTCTTCCCCTTTGGATCAAAATCCCCCATTCTTCACCCCAATCGAAGGATGCCTCATTGTACTCTTATTTTGCTTTTGTTTCTTTTCTTTATTTTTTTAATGGACTATTTATCTTTTTAATTAATATTAAAATCAAAATCACAAAAAATATTAGGCTAGTTGTTTTTCCAACTAAATTAGTTTTGTAAATTAATTAATTATTTAATTTAACAGTTGTTTTCTTAAAATTAAAATTAAATAGACTTAGGCCTTATTTTCTTTTATACCAAAAACAACTAAAAAATTTCTTTTCTTTAGGATTTTTTAGACGTCTTTTCTATTTCATGTGTGTTTATTTAATTCCGTATTTTTTACTATTATTGTATCTGTCTACCGGATGTAATAGATAAAATTAGGATATTTACTGCTTTATTCCCCATTATCCTTGTATAATGTAAATCCCCTCCCCGAAGCATTGTAATAGCATAGGACCTCTACTTTCTGCATTTTCTTTTTACTGCTTTTCATATTAGTTGCTAGTAACTAGACATGTATGAGAACGACTGAAATCTAACGCTAGCAAACTTAATAAAAAGACAAAAATAACTGAAACACAACACACTTGCACACAAGCACCTCTAAGGTACGCCCACTTTGGTTGCTTTTAAAAAACAGTCATGAGGTAGGAATGCTTTAGCAAAGACCCATAAAATCAAAAGATCATAGTCCCTCGATGACCCTACAGTTGCCTTCTCGGTAAATAATCTAGTCCCTAAAACAGAATTGCTAAAGCATCTCCGTAATTGCCTTCGTGACTATAACGTCCCTTCGATTGTCCCTCAAACATCCAACGATAGGGCTACCTACTCATTAATAGTAGGATAGAGCCATCTAAAGGATATGAGGAAAATAACGAACCTTTTCGAGTATAAAAGTAGATAGCTGTTAGAAGTTTGCTCAAAAACACTTTTTTTGCACTTACATAAAAACTACTTTTAAAAAAAGACATTTTCAAACACTTTGTATACTTTCTCCACTATTCCGAGAAATATTACAAAGTTCTCCATACTAAAGGAGTTTCCAAAATATTTTCAAACACAAAGCAAAAAGGTATTTTTAAAATGAGCAAACCTCTAAGATCCCGTGGAAAACCACAGATGGAAAGGGTGCTAACACATTCCCTTTCCATAATCTACCCCTCTTACTCAGAAAACTCTCGAAAAGGTCTTTTTCTGTTCTTTTCACCCTTTCCTTAATTTGGATAAAAGAAAAGACGGTGGCGACTCTTGCTTACCGCATATTTGCAAACAAAAAACGCAAAAAACAATATTATTCGTGGGGTTTTAGAAGGTTTTTACATCATTCATCATAGAAGCTATGTTGAAACACCTCAAAAGAACTTTGTTATTGAGATACAACACAAACATCTTCTAAATGTCACTAGATCTCTTTTATTTTATGCATATCTTGTCAAATGTTTTAGGTCTTATATTGTTTTCCATGCTACTTACTTGATTAATAAGATATGTAGTCCTACTCTGGACAACAAAATACCCCAAAAATTACTCTTTCACCAGTCCCCGTCCTTTGACCACATCAAAACCTTCCTCACATATGCCATCACCTTAACTAGAAATAGGTACAAACTTGACTCTAGGGCAAACAAATTCATTTTCCTTAGCTATTTAAATGACATAAAAAGATTCCATCTTCTTAACCTTCACAACAGATCCACCTTAATCTCTAGAAACTAGAACTTCTACAAAAACACATTCCCTAACACTATCCTCATTTCCAATCATTCCACCCATTCCAGCAACTACCCCACTGATAATGACAATGCAAATCCCTTTATCTTTGAATTTCCCTTACACAACCATTACAACCAAACTCTAACCTCACCTATACCACTACAACTCCTACACCCATTCTTATTCCTAAACATATCATCACCCAAAATTCTTCTCCTAATAATTCCATCATTAATCCAGACCCTTAACTTCCCACATCTCATCCACATTCCCCCATTAACCCACCTGTTAACCGTATAAAATCTTCAATATCCACTAAACAACCTGCATACCTATATGACTTTATTTGAAAAACATCCCATTCCCCTATCCCTTATGACATTTTCAAATTCATCACTTACTCAAATACCCCCAACATATCATACATCATATTCTGCCATCACTACTACTTGTGACCCTATCTCTTACAAACACGATTTCACCAAAACTCAGTGGAGTGGGGCTATGGATAATGAAATCCAAGCCCTTACCACTAATAAAACTTGGCTTTTAACAACTCTTCCCCCAGGTAAGAAAGCCATTGGCTGCAAGTGGGTTTACAAAACCAAATTTAATATTGATGGAACCATTGAATTACATAAAGCATAATTAGTATAAAATTGCTTCACACAAATCAAAGGTATTGATTTATTTGACACATTTCCCCTTGTTGCCAAACTAACTACTGTAAGGTTGATTCTTGCCTTTGCCTCCTCTTTAAATTTACGCCTTCACCAACTTGATGTTCATAATGCTTTTATTTATGGTGATTTAGATGATGAGGTTTACACACCATTACCATAAGGCATCAAACATACTCATCCAAACCAAGTATGCAAACTCTTAAAATATCTTTATGGACCAAAACAATCAAGTAGGCATTGGTTTGTAAAACTTTTAATTGTTGTACTATAAAATAATTTTCAACAATGTTCTGCAGACCCTGCGCTCTTCATTTAGTAGTTCACTGATTCTTTTGCTATGCTTCAGTAATATGTTGATGACCTTGTAATTGTAGGTAACAATCTCAAGTTTATCAATAACACCAAAGCAACACTTCAAAGTTATTTCAACACCAAGGATTTGGGTACCCTTAAGTACTTTCTAGGACTTAAAATTGCAAGATCAAAAGTAGGCATCAAAATTTGTCAGAGAAATACATACTGGATTTATTGTCACAGACGGGTTTACTAGGATTTAAATCAGCCACCACCCCATGACAAGGGATACTAGACTTAAGCTCAATGAAGGAACACCTCCATTGGATCTTACCTCTAATAAAAAACTAGATGTGCAACTAATCTACCTTCTAAACACCTAACCCGACATATCCTACGTCGTTCAACAAGTCAACAACACATGAGTAACCTCATTAACCTTCTTATAGTTGTTTGTTTTCGCGTTATGAGATACCTCAAAACTTCACCCGCGCAAGGGATCTTCTTTCCATCTTCATCCTCTATGTAGCTCAAAGCTTTTTCTAACTCTGATTGGGTCACCTGCACTGATATCAGAAAATCCATCACTGGATTCTGCATCTACCTAAGTGACTCTTTGATTTCATATAAATCAAAGAAATACCCCCTTGTATCTCGCAGCTCCACTGATGCTGAGTATCGGGTTGTGGCCTCCATAATTTGCAAATTACAATGGCTCACCAACATTCTAAAGGAACTTCACATACCTTTCACTCAACCACCCCTTATGTACCACGATAATTCATTTGCAAGACACATTGTTAGTAACTCATCCTTTCACGAGCTAACAAAACACATTGACTTGATTTGTCATATAGTTAGAGAAAATCTTCAACATGGTCTCTTTCATTTGCTAACTGTTCCATCATCTCAACAAGTGACAAGCATCTTCATAAAACCCCTTTGACTTGAAGTCCTTCTACAATAATCTCTCTAAGCTTGGAGTCCAAAATATCCCCTATAATTTATGAGAGGTATTAAATATACTATTAAATAGTCCCTAGAATATAGCATGATAGTTACTCCTCTTGTATATATTAGGATTAACACTTGTATTTTCACATATTATTTCATAGTAATTTTTAGTCCAATGGACCCTTTTCTCTAAGATCCATCATCTTTTCGCTCTAAGATGTACAATCTTGTAATGATTAACATTTCATTATTAAAATTGATTAAGTTTCTTTATTTATTTTATTATCAATTAACCATGTTAAACTAAACTATTTTTAATTTTATAATAATATTATTATTTTCCATCCATATGTCAATAAGGGAATTTCTCTTTACACCTAGTAGTGGTGATTTTCACCAGTGAAAACTCGAAAATATCATTCACAAGTGCACATGTGAAGTCACCTCTCAGCTTGTTTCGCGTGTTCACATGCGAAGAAACCAATTTTTACCATGTTTAGAGGTTGTTTCGCATGTGCACATGCGAAACAGTCTGAGAAAAAGGTTTTGGACGTGCATATGCGAAACTTTCTTTGTTTGTGTCATTTTTGTTTAAACTACATCATTCCACTATTTTATAATCGGACAAATTTTTTATGATTTTTTTGAAAATATAAAACGATCATAACAATAGGGACATAACGATTAAATAAGATGTTCAGACATAATTTTGTGCATAAATTGTTTGGAAAGTAAGTACGGTTAAATATTACACCAACAACAAAAAAGAAAACATAACATAGGCTAGTGCGCATGTCTGATCCTGACCCCCTGTGATCTCCTCTACTGACTATACTGAGCCGCACTAGATGCCTCACTGACCATCCTCCCAACTATGGCAACCGCCTCAAGACCACCCCTCTTGATGATACCGAAATCTAATGCCTCCTGGACAAGTAGGTGTATCCGCTGACGGACCTGCAAGAGATTAATGACATGGTCATCCTCAGTCTGCTGGTTCTCCAAGAGCTTCTCATGAGTTGGCCTAGGCGTACGTCCAGGACCATCAGTTGTCATGATAGGTTGTGACACGTTAAAGAACCATGTCACGTAACCCTCTACACAATTCCAACTCTTAGATGTCGGCATCATCCAATACTCATGTGGCACTAAATAATTCTCCCAATCCTGGAATATGGCATCGAGATCCCGCCAGACAATAGTGTCGGGAGCAGCCTGAAAAGGAGATCTCAGTATCATCTGTACATAACCAAATTGTCGGATACACCTCTCCGGAAGATACATGGCCATAAGATTCGACCCATTAGTGTTACCTTGAAAAATCTTAAGGCAAACAAGCACGCATAGTAAATGAGAATATCCTCATAAGCCAAGGGTTATCCTCATAAATAAGGGTTTTTTGGGAAATGGGGGAAAAAGTGTTTGGAAATTTGGTTTCATTAAACTACATTTATTGTCTAAAGAGAAGGTCACGCCAAGCTGTCGAAAATGAGTCAAGTCGACCAGAAGCAAATAAAAGAATAAATGTCAAGGAAATGATCGAAATTAGTTTAGTCGACCGGAGGGCGAAAGGCAAAGAAAATGGTCGAAATTAGTTTTTGTCAACTAAAAGGGTTTCTGGACTTAGAGGAATTGTTGATTTCTAATCTTGCCAAATGGAAAATGTCGAAGCGAGTTAGAAGCGGTTTATTTTCGGTAGCTGGGAGCGGGAAGATTCAAATTTCAAAGTCATCAGCAATTACCAGCGGTTTACAAATTGTTTAAAGCGCCAAATAGGTGGCAACATCCACTGAAGCAGTTATCTCAAGTTTTTAATATGCTCCATAGATTTCATCTAGGCAGCTACATTGTAAATACTATAAATAAGCAGATTTATTGTAGTTTTTAGATGTTCACTTGTATGCTCAAATCACTTGTAAAAACTCTGTCATTTTGAGCATTAGGAAACAAAGAGTGAAGAAGTGCTTGATGTGAATGATTTACCACTTTTATTTCAATGCAAATCCTTTATTTTTCAATTATCTCTTTTGAATACTTTATTTTCTTTTTATATACCGTCGAACACAGTCTTTACGTTATTTTCTACTTCGCGTAAACAATTCAATGCTCTATATCGATCACGAGTCACCAGTCAGTTGGTTTATTGAATCTTATTTTTGTATAAATACCTTCTATTGGTCACGAGTCACCAGTCAGTAGGTCGATTCATAGTGTGGAAAGTAGTTATATTTATTCCCTTAGTCACAGAAAGTCGTTTCCCTTGACAAGGATTTCGATAGAATAAGTATAATAACAAAACTCTTAGCACATGTCTTTGGGAGGACCAGCGGTTGTTTACCATTTTTCACAGTAAACAAACTGGCACACCCAGTGGGACATTAGTGCTAAGAATTTGTCTTAGGTGTATACAGCTTAGAAATGGAAAGTTAACCAAAGAGTATAATCAACCATCATTTAGGAAGCATATATCAAGAATGACAATTCCTGATAATCCAAACATAGATGAAATACAGTCACGAATTTTAACTACTACTGATCTATTAGTTTCTCAAGTTGCACCTTTTCCTTCAGTCAGGTCAACTGCAGTAGGTCCCGCACAAATTTCTCAGGCTCCACCGGGAAGCCCAAGGCATGTAATGACTACAACCACAATTCCTAATGTGCCACATTTTGGTAATGTGGATCCTGTTTATGGAATGTCATATTCCATGTTGCCAGGATGCCAGTTGTTGTACCCCAAAATTTTCCCTCTCATTTTTTAATCAAGATACTATCCTAGGTCTTCTCGAATACTCAATTTGGCTCAGAAGTTTGATCAGACAGATTCTCTTCCTAGGAAGTAAGTCAATGATTAGGGCTTGACATTTCTCAAAGAAATTGATTCTTCAAGGGTTCAAATGGTCTTCATAGATTTTCACGTATCCTCAAGGATTTTCATGCTGAGTTTCGAACCTCGCATCACAAGTTTGCTCAGCCAACAGTTCAGACGACTGAAAATGACTCCATTAACCCAAAAGCTGACCGTTTGCGAGACCAAGTTCAAGCGACTGTAACTTCTTCATTATTCGATATTTTTGAAAGGTTCTTCTTACGTGTGATTCTCCCTGATGTTATCTCCAATTTCTCTTCACAAATCAAGAGCTGATTACGTGTAAAAGATCACCAAATTCGAATGCGTTAAAGGGCACTTCTTGGATTTTGACCTAATCTTAAATAATTGTCGCCTGATTTCTAAGAATTGTGATCTCCTCAAATTACGAGATCTTGAGACGATTATTTCTGCATATGGTCATAGGTGATGTTGCACACGAGTTTATCTTCAAAGATCGAAAAGAATTGAATTAACCATGGCTTTGGGTTTGAATTAACCAAGTTATAATTGAATTCTTAAACATTTATTTTGTTTAGAAATTTGATCAGAGTACAAGGCGCATTGGTTATTTGATCATTTTGTGATTACTTGAAACCCAAGTTACCAAACCAAGATGTTTTGATCCAAAACATTTAATTGAGAATTGCAAAGTTTAAGTAAATTTAAGTTTTGTACAATAAATTTCATTACACCAAATTTATTTAAAGCTTTGTATTTATTACATTACAAATGAAATAATTTACAAGTTTTTATTTTGTTTACAAAGAATCACAAATTTTCTGTCTACAAAGAGAGAACTTTTATTTTGTTTCTTTAAGTCTCCATTGCTTCCTCTTCAAGCAATCCTTGCTTGCCATTCACACCTCATGTCCATGAAACAAGGAAAAAAGGAAGTTAGCAAACGATTCAAGCAGAATCGATGGTTAAAGCAAGTTTTAATTCATCACTAGGGTTTGTATATAGAAATCTGATTTTAAGTTTGTTTTGTTTTATCATAATTCCTCTCCTCCCATTCTTGCAAATCACAAGGTTGGACCTTGGTTCACAAGAAGGAAAAGCAAATGTGCAAGCAAACAAAACAAAGGCAGGCTGCTGTAAATATAGCAGCAAGAACAGGCTGCAAAACCAGCAAACAATGTGCAAGCAAACAAAACAAAGGCAGGTTGTTGTAAATATAGCAGAAAGTCCAAGGGTGTCAAGCAGCAGCAACACAACAATAATCAAGCTGCCAAGTCCAAGGTCAAACTGCAAACAAAATAGCAACACAGCAAAATAGGCAGCATTAGGCTGCAATGATGCAGCACAAGCTGCCAAACAAACCTGCAACAAACAGAATAGCAGGGAAAACTTGCAACAATATTGCAACAAATATCAAAGCAGATAACAACAAAACATAGCAAGCAAGGCAGCAAAGGCTTCTAGGATGACAAAAGAAGGTAGCAATAAGTAAAACGAAATGGAACAAGGAAAAGCATAACTAGTTTGCTTAGCTCAACAAACAAGTCATCATCATTTTCCTGAAAACATACAAACCCTTCAGAAATTTGAAATAAAAGCAAAGTGGATTTACATCAGCATTGAAAGAGAAAGAGGAAAAGAGACAAGTTTAGAAAGATATCACCTAAACCAAAACTGCTCATAAAATTGTCAAAGGCATCCTGCACAACCTGCTGCATTTTCTGTCCAAACAATCCAAGTACAAGAGTCCACATGATGCTATACCTCAGTCCAAAACCTGCACAACCTTGCACCAAAATAGACATGCCTTAAACTGCACTCAAAAGGCAGCAAATCAGCATTCTAAAACAGTCCAAAATTCTGCACCCAAAGGCCACAAGATCAGCTAACCAGAAATGTTCAAAGTCATCTGATTTCCCCCCCAAAACACAATGGGACTGTATATAAGAAAGAGATAGCCAACAAGTAAAAGGGAGAAGACAATATACAAACCAAGAGCAAAAACTCAGAGAAAACAAATCACTGAAAACTCATTGCACAAACCCCTGTCAAAACAGAAAACTAACAAGCTATAAATCACAACACAAAAACCATAGTCAGAAAAAAAGAACCAAGAGACAGAACCAGCAAAAATCAAGCCAAGAACAATCACAACTCAACCTCATACCCTCAACCTTCCTCACCCATTTTCGTTCACCACAAAACAACCTAATCACACCTCAAATCAAAACCTTTATACCTCTATAATATCATTCTGCTACATCACTTCACTCAGCAAGTCAATCTCAGTAACAAACATAATCAGAGCATAGTCAATTGAGTAAAACATACTTGAGTTGATTAGTCCGGATTTCTGACTCCATTGGCAGCGATCACAAAGAACTACTGGTAAGCTTCAACCTCTCTTTATCTTGGTCTTCACTCGTAATTTCTTGTTGGTTTATTGTTGAATAAACTTCTGCAAGTTTGAACCCTAAGACTTTATAACTCCAACATAAGCTAAATATACATTAGATCCTACTTTTTCACTGTTTTAAACAAATTAAGGGAAGAAAGTGAGAAGTGCTTACCGAGTGTGAGATAGATGAAGCAAAAAAATCCCAAATAGACTCGAATCGACTATGAAACTCGAAACCCCATCCCAAAATTTGACTTTCAAGCTAAGAACAAAAGTTGAGTCTGGTTGTTGAGGTTGTTACCATGGGATTAGAAGTTCCCATCAATGGTTAAGTGCAGAATCGTGAGAAGAAGAGTGAGGTTAGAGAAATAGGAAATAGAGACATAGAAAGAAAGAAGCTGGTTAAGAGTGTGAGACAGAGAGAGGATGAAGCGAGAGAGAAGGAAGAAGATTGAAGCGTGAGAAGGAGGCGCTGTTGGATTTACGATTTTCCTCATAACCCAATTTTTCGTGTTTGAAGCAGGAGCTGGGTCCGGATCCGGGTTAACCGGGCCTGGCCCAACATTTTTTTTTGTGTTTTCTTTTCTTTTGTGTGCAAACTTTATTTTTTAGTATTACTTTGGGCCTTTCCTCCCTATCAACAGCCATACGAATTTCAGCATCACCCCCCTAGTCTTCTATTTGCAACTTTCTTTTACTATTTTTTAGTTTAGTTTAGATTTAGTTTTAATCTTAAAATTCAATTAAATAATATAATTTCAAAATTAGTTAATTTTCTTAATTAATTTAGTTTAGGACTTTGTGAATAATTTTATTAATGAATTTTTTTAGTTAACTTTCTTTTAAATTATTTAATTTCTTCATGACAAAAAATAAAATACCAAAACATGACTTAATTTCTTCTAGTCAATTATTTTATTTTCTAGATTAGGTTTTATTTTCTTTTCAAAACTTTTCAAACAAAATAATTAGGATTTTATACTTTGTCAATTAATTTTTACTTCATAAACTTGTTGTAATTTCGATTACTTGCTCGATTCGATCTGGTTGTATTGTTTGCCTATTTGGACATTTAATTGCATTAATTCATCCCCATTTGTGAATTTGTACTCCCCATTCCCGAAAGCTATATAATAGCGAAGAATTTTAATTTTCGCAATTTACTATTTTTTATATATACTGTATAATAATTAGGTGTGCATGGTAAGATATAAAATCAACCGCTAGATAACCCTAATCAAAGAATAAATTAACTTGAATCAAACACACTTTTCACACGTGCACCTCTAGGGTAACCTCACTTGTTTCCTCGGAAAAACAGTCATGTCCCTCGAATGTGGGACGCTTTAGTAAAAACCATTCGATAAAAGATCGTAGTCTCTCGATGACCCTCGATGTTGCCTTCGGTAAAACGATCTAGTCCCTTACGAAAAAATTGCTAAAGCATCTGATAAGTTGCCTTCTATGACTATACAAACGTCATGCGCCCGTCCCTTCACATCCAACGATGGGGCTTCTTACCAAATCAATGGTAAGATAGTAACATCTAAAGGAGGAAAAGAACATTTAAGACTTTTCGAGTAGGTAGATTCTCTCTTAGTTGCTCGCTTGTTCACAACCAAACATTTTACACCAACACTTTCACATTAAAACCTTTTTCAAAAGATAAAAATTTTTTGCATACGTCCTTATAGAGACGAGAACCATTACAAAAACATCTTTTCAAAATCACCTTCAAAAAACACAATACACAAACACCTCTTTGAACTATTTTTTGAAACAACACTTTGTATGAGTTCTTATAGAGACGAGAACCATTGCAAAGACATTTTCAAAAGACCTTTCAAAACCCACACCACAAGCACATTCAAACAAAATCAAGTGATCTAGCAAGTAACTAAGAGCCCATGAAAACCATGGATGAAAAGGGTGCTAACACCTTCCCTTTTCATAATCTACCCCCTGAACCCGAGAAGTAATCTCGAAAGGTCTTTCCTGTTATTTTTTTACCTTTCCTTTTGGATAAAATAAAATTCGATGGCGACTCTTGCTAAACCGCATAATTGCGATCAAACGCAAATGACCCGAGTCAGTTCTCCCACCGTATCACAGAACTGGCGACTCTGCTGGGGATTTTCTAAAAGTGGGGTTACCTTAGGATTAGATCACATTTACTTGCTTTCATTGTTTAACTTGTATGCTTTACATTATGGTTCTTTGTTTGGGTTTGAATCCTCTACCCGGATTTGGGATGCCTTATAGGTAAGTAGCAATACATTATGGAAATTGTGCGGGGTATACCGACATGGTCTAAGCAATAGCTACGTTAGTGCGACATATTTGTGGGTACCGGTATCCCTTGAGTAGTCAAGGAGAATACGAGGCCGCTGAGTGATGTCATGAAGCACTAATGAACTTTAGAACCTTTACTTGACCAACTTAGCTATTAAGACGTAGTGAGATGACTGACTTTGGTATAGTACGAAGTTGGTAGATACTCGATATTGCACTCATTGAGGTTTGGTTTTTTGGGATATTTCGGTCGCCATTAAAGAGGCTTGCGCTGAAACAATGCCCAAGGAAACAAACCAGTGATATTGAGCTCCTTAGAACCCGGTTATTATTACTAGGATAGGTTTGAGCCGACTAAACTTCAAGAGGGTACTTACCTATGAGACTCCATGCAAGCCTAAACCTAAGGACTTTTTTGATTTGTTTGTGTATATTTTACTTGTACATAACATCATGAACATCATAACATCATACTCATACTCACTAACCATTTCAAGGAGTTTTAGGACTTATCTTTGTTTCTGTTTTGTAGGACATGGATTCTATTCGCAGGAAAACTATTCAAGTCAACCTTGTAAGGATTCCCCCTCAACTTAAAGAGATAGCTTCAAGGATTCCTGAAAACTCTCCATTCACCGAGAGACATGGTCGCCTACTAAACTTGGTCACCTCCAACACAGATGAAGACATGACGAAGGTGCTCTTTCAGTTCTTTGATCCTTTACACCATTGCTTCACATTTCCCGATTATCAACTTGTGCCAACTTTGGAAGAATTCTCCCAACTCTTGAGGATTCCCATTCTCAATCAACTACCTTTTGATGGTATGGAAATAGATTCAAAACCAGAAGAGATTGCCCAAGCTTTACACTTGCAACTGTCTGATGTCACAACTAATTGGGAAACAAGGAGTGGTGTCAAAGGCTTCTTAGCTAAGTTCTTGTTTGAGAAAGCCCAGAGCTGTTGGAATTCCTTGGACTTGCAAGTTTTGAAGATATTGTAGCTCTCCTCATCTATGGGATGGTTTTGTTTCCAAATCCTAACCAACTCATAGATGTGAACACCATCAAAATCTTCATGTCTCGTAACCCGGTGCCTACTTTGATAGGAGACATCCTACATTCTTTTCACACTCGCACTAAGAGGAAAAGAGGTATCCTTATGTGTTGCACTCCTATCTTGGCAAGATGCTTTATTTTGCATCTTCCCCAATATGTATTAAGGAACGAGAAAGGTTCAAGGTGGTTGCAAAGGTTAATGACGCTCAAGCATTCAGACATCCATTGGTGTTCCCGATCTATAGAGAATGTTATCATCGTCGACCATTGTGGAGAGTTCCGTAATGTCCCCTTACTTGGCATTAGGGGAGGTATCACCTATAACCCCTATTTGGCTTTAAGACAGTTTGGTTATGCCGGAAGGGATGGTCCCCATGAGATGCTGATTCAAGGATTAGTATTCGACTACGAAAGTGACAATCAAGGTCTTCGCCTGAGGTTTATCCGAGCATGGAGGATGTTGAACAAGGTAGATAGCAATACATTTGGGCACAAAAATTCCATCCCTATTGAGCCTTACCTCAAATGGGTATGATCTCATTCTCAGAGTCTTATGATGCCTTATCGCTCCATTCTCCCGGTGATCATAGAGCCTGTTGTGGAAGGAGATGTTCCTTACACCATCCAGCATCCTAACATGCCCACCTCTCTTGAAGACTTACAAAGAGATTGGATACAACTCAAGGGACAGCGAGACACTTTCGAGGCCCAATTCTACACTAGCGAGAAGAAGGTTTTGGAACTCACTAAGCAACTTCATGAGGAGCGGACTCTGAATGCCTACATCGCACCAAAGAGGATGCGCACAACCTTTTTATCTTAGTTTTTTTTGTTTTTTTATATTTCTGTGTAAGCCCAAAGAGGAATTGATGTACTCAAGCTTTAATTTATTAATATAACATGTGTTTCCTTTTTGTCTAAAATGAATTTGAATCTCTAAAATCCTTGAAATCATTGCATATGCATTTACCATTCATCATAACATAAGCAGGTTTCTTGCAACAAGTCTCCTCATCTTTCTACTGTTTATTTCAGTAAGATGGATCTCGAGCAAACAGTGAAGGACCTCCAAGCACAAAATGCTTAGTTTCAACAGATGTTCTTAACTCTAGCCAAAGGACAAGAAGAGTTGAAGACCTTGCTGGTTGAAAAGAAAAAGAAGAAAACAAAGAAAATAACCAGAGTTCTGAATATGGGAAGAAGATTCCAAGGAAAAGCAAGAAGGACCCTAGACTTTGCAACGTCATCTGGTGAGAAAGACAATAACGATGGGAAAGGCAGGGAAGCAGTTGCCCAGCCAGATTCAGAAGAGGAAGAGGAAGGAGAGGATTATTCTAAAGAACAATATCCTCCAGCCGACAATAAGTATAAGTATCTGGAAGAACGGTTAAGTGCAATGGAAATCCAAAAAGTGCATGGATTGGACTTTGAGGAGTTGGGGTTAGTATCCAGAATTGTCATTCCTCCAAATTTAAAAGCACCGGTGTTCGCCAAATATGACAGAGTTTCATGTCCCAAAATGCATCTCATGTCCTATGTGAGGAAAATCCAGCCTCATACCGCTGACAAGGATTTATGGGTACACTTCTTCCAAGACAGTCTGTTTGGAACTCAACTTGATTGGTTTTATCAGTTAGAAAGAGCCAATGTTCATAACTGGGAAGATCGGGCCGCTGCCTTTTACAAACAATACCAATACACTGCAGACCTTGCATCCACCCGGCCATGGTTTCAAGTGAAGGCTTTGAAGACTACACGCAAAAATGGAGGGACTTAGCAGGAAGAGTCCAGCCTCCCCTATCTGAAAGAGAGTTGGTAGATATGTTTTGGGGCACCATGTCTGGTCCTTTCTTTAATCACTTAATTGGGAGTTCATCGGCAGGTTTTACCGAATTGATATTGAACGGAGAAAGGGTGGAAGCCAAGATAAAGAATGAGAAGATTCAAAAAGATGCATCCTATGCTGTTGTAATGAAACCATTCATTGGAAAGAAAGAAGTTGTTGTTGTATATCCTCGGAGAAATCAAGATAGGGCTGAACGCCGTCCAATGGTGGGGGTTGTCATGATTCCTAAACCTGCGCCTGCTCAGCAAAGAAGCAACTAGCCAAGAACGGAAAGACCAGTCAGGCAGTTCACCTGAATTAATATGACACTATCTCAAGTACTTTCGCATTTGTTAAGATCCAATCTAGTGACTTTGAAAGAAGCTCCAAAGAATCCTAACACAACCTCTCCTCACTATCATCCCAATTTCCGTTGTGCATACCATTCTGAGAGTCCTGACCATGACACTAACAACTGTTGGGCTCTGAAAAACAAGGTACAAGACCTTCTTGAAGCCAAAGAGATTGAATTCGACGCGCCAGAAATTCCCAATGTTATTACTGCCCCTATGCCCAAACACGGCCATAATACCAACGCAATTGAGAAAGATATGTTTTTTACTTCAGTTCATGAACTTGTGACCCCACTCCTGACTATCAAAAAGAACTTTTTGAATGTCGGTGTATTCCCAGGCTGTGATAAAAGCTGTTATTTCTGTTTGTCCTCACCAACCAGCTGTCCGTTGTTAAAAGTGGGCGTTCAATGCCTAATAGATTAACAAGGAGATTTTGTTCGAGAAGGCTTCAATTCCAACTGTTTCTTATAATTATGTTTCCATCGTGACCATTTCCGACAATTTTTCCAGGGTCTCCACCAAAAGACCCGTTAGAATTACATCAGTTCCAAAAGTAGCTCCGTTGATAATTACAATGCCTGGACAAATCCCGTATTCGTCAGACAAAACCGTCCCGTGGAATTATGGAGGGGATGTCTACTACCACGGTATCAAGCAAGATTGGCCAGCTGCTGAAGATTCAAATTTTGAGAAAATTGACTCCGATGTCAGTAATATCGCAGGGACTAGTAAGATAACTCGAAGCGGAAGGATATTCTCTCCAGAAATTGCTCCCCCAAAAGCATTTTCTGGACCCGTAATCATTCCTGTTATTGTTGCTCCTCCAAAGGTTATTCCCAGTCCTACAATCATCTCTACTAAGACTCATGTTGACAAAACTGTTACAGTCCCTGTTATCACCCCTACTGACATTCCTGCTGCCGAGTCAACCGAAACTCAAGGTAAAGGTATTCTGGTTGAGCCTGTCTGGACGAAGGCACAATCAGTAGCTATCCCCGAGACCTCTCAGAAAGATATGGAGGAAATTCTAAATATCATAAAAAGAAGCGACTACAATGTAGTCGAGCAACTAGGGAAAACTCCATCAAAAATTTCCATGTTGGCTTTATTGCTATGTTTCGAGGCTCATGCAAAGGCCTTGGTAAAATTCCTTAAAACTGCTCACGTACCCCAAGAAACATCCGCCGATCAGTTCCAAGACTGTGTAGCCAGCTTGAATGCAGATAATGGCTTAGGTTTTTCGGATGCTGATTTGAAGCCAAGAGGGAGGAAGCATAATGAGGCATTACATGTCTCAGTCAAATGCAGGGGCATGACCTTGGCCTATGTCTTGGTCGACACCGGTTTGTCTCTGAATGTGTTGCCTAAAAAGGCTCTTGATAGGCTTGACTGCGAAGGATTGACATTGAAACCAAGCAACATAGTAGTGAGGGCCTTTGACGGCTCAAAAAGGATGGTGCATGGGGAATTGGATATCCCCATAAAAGTTGGAACCCAAACATTCGATTCAACTTTTTATGTAATGGACATTCGCCCTTTATATTCCTACTTATTAGGTCGACCATGAATTCTCAATGTTGGCGTTGTTACCTCTACGTTGCATCAAATGCTAAAATATATTCAGGGGAAGATCATCACTATTCATGGAGAAGAAAAGTATATGGTCAGCCATCTAAATTCCTTCAGATATGTGGAGTTTGTAAGTACGAAGTGCGCCTAAGAGGGGGGTGAATTAGGTACTTTAAAAATTCTAGTTCTTAGTGATGATGGTTCTTATTTTTCTGGTTAAAAGTAAGTTAGGAAAGCTTAAAAATGCAGAAAAATAAAGAGACACGGGCGATATATCCTGGTTCCCCTCACAGTGCGAGAGTACTCCAGTCCCCTTTCAACATGAAAGAGATTTCCTTATTGTGGAAAACTTAAACAAGAACTACCAAACAACCAAGAACAATCCTCTTGGATTTTCACTAAGTTACCTATGAGAACAATCCTCTCAATGTAACTACACTTGTATCCAACAACTTTAGAAAGACAAGATTTCAAAAAACACTTAAACTTATTTCCAACAATCCTGGAAAAATAAGTAAGTAAATATCAATTTTTGAGTTTGAGTGAGTAGAGTAATATTGATCACTTAGAGTGATTTAACAATGTATGATCTTCTCTTCCAATAATACTATTGTACAATGACTTAAGATATATTTTCTCAAAGTTTTCTGTTTGTTAATGTATGAAAATGTGCAGAAAACTTATGCATGAAAGTGAAGGAATGCTTGAGTTTGTATTTTTAAAATTCAGAAAATATTTATGGAAGAGGTTTTGAAATAGATTTTTAAATTGAATATTTATATGTTCATAACACCCTTTAGAAACAACATGAAGTTCTGAAAATGTATCATGAACAAATGCCAAGTTTGAGTGAAAAGTTTCAATGAAAAGGCATGATGAACAGGCATGTACAAAGCTGCTGTTTTTCAAAATCGTGCAGCATGCAATCAATTGCACCCTTTGTGTAAATCGATTGCACAAGGTTTCAATAGCTATTTTTTCAAAACTTTTAAGAGTGCAATCGATTGCACTATCAATGCAAATCGATTGCATGCAAAGTCAGTAGCAAAAAGTAAGTGAGTGCAATCGATTGCACTAGCAATGTAAATCGATTGCACTGAGAAACAGAAGCAAACATTTTGAAAATTTTAAGTATGCAATTGATTTCACAAACAATGTAAATCGATTGCACAGAGAAACAGAAGCAAAAGATTTGAAAATTTGAAGTGTGCAATCGATTGCAATATAATGTAAATCGATTGCATGCAAGAGAAAAATGAAATTTTAACTTGAAAAACTTGAGTAATGATTTTTTAAACATTTCTTTTTCATTTTTGAGCATCTATATCTTAAGATCAAAGTAGATAATATTATTATACTTTTAAAGTTGTTGAGAGCTTTGAATGAAGATATTATCCTTAGATGCTTTGAGCTTGATAATGAATCTTTGCCTTCTTTGTTAGCCATGGTTTGTCTTCATCAAAACAAAAGCTCATTTGTGAAGCTTGATTTTACACTCTCCCCCTTTTTGATGATGACAAATAATCTTGCTTTATGCGGTGTACTTTCCGGAAGAGCTTTTTCTCCTAAGATGCAAAACTCCCCCTATGTAGGAGAGGGTTGGAATCCTATGTGTTTCTTCATCTTGATTGGAGAGTACCTTAAAATTAAGACACAGAAAATACAAGCATAAAGTACCACACATCTTTCTCCCCCTTTGGCATTATCAAAAAGAAGGGAAAAATGTATAAAGCAAATAATAATAGAGCAATATATTGAGAAAATTTAGAATTAAAACAGTAACACAAATTGTTTAAGGATTATACAGAAATTTGAACAAACAAAACATTGAATAGCAAGACAAGAACATAACAGAAAAACAGTTATCCAGAACATTAAGGGTGATGCATGTCTGGATGGTTATAAGACCATGAGCCTTGATTCGGGAATTGTTGTTGAAATGGGGGTTCTGTATAGGTTTTGTGAGAGAGAAAGGTGTTTGTGAGCTGAGATTTGGAAATGATTTGGATAGGTAGGGAATGAGTGATTTGTAATAAAGTATATTTGGCTTGGTAATATGAGAGAGGAATTCTGACCAACATAATTTTTATGTCATAAAAGCAAGTTGCAGTACATGTAATCGATTGACATACCAGGTGCAATCGATTTGCATACAAACAGAATTAAAATAAAACATAAACGCACAGAGTGCAATCGATTGGCATGGAAGGTGAAATCTATTTGCACATAAAAAGAATGGACAGAATTGAAAATACTCAGAAAGCAATCGATTGACACTCTTTGTACAATCGATTTGCATCAACAAAAAATGTCCAAAACCAAATTTTTCTTAAAAAATTAAATACCATATAGCATAGATTATCATATAGCATGTATAAAACATATATAAGAGTTATATCAAGGGTAGAATGCACCTTATAAGTCGCGTTCGTCAAGTATGCCAAGCTCTCGACGAATTTTGTAGAAATGTTCTTTTGCCAAAGGTTTGGTGAAGATATCGGCAAGCTGATTATGAGTATCCACAAAGGTTAACTCGACATCTCCTTGAAGAACATGATCACGGAGGAAATGATGTCGAATGTCTATGTGTTATGTTCTTGAATGCATGACGGGATTCTTTGTAATTTTAATTGCACTGGTGTTGTCACATCTTAGAGGAATGCACCCTAGATCGAGTCCGTAGTCACGAAGTTGTTGTTTTAGCCACAAAATTTGAGCGCAACTACTACCCGCTACTATATATTCAGCTTCGGTCGTGCTTAGAGAAACACATGCTTGTTTCTTGCAGGCCCATGATACTAATGCATTACCAAGAATATGACAAGTACCACTTGTGCTCTTTCTATCCGTTTCACAACCTTTAGGATACCACAATCTGACATTTGTTGTCCCTTTGAGATACTTCATGATCCTCTTTACCTCCGTGAGATGAGATTCCTTTGGGTTAGCTTGAAAGCGGGCACAGAGACAAACACTAAATGTTATGTCAGGACGGCTTGCCGTCAAATACAATAAGGAGCCAATCATACCTGGATATTTAGTGATGTCGACGGAAACACCTAATTCATCTTGATCAACATAAGAACCAGAACCCATTGGTGTAGACATTGCCTTACAGTTATCCATGTCAAAACTTTTCAAGAGTTCCTTGCAATATTTGGATTGGTTGATGAAGATGCCATCTTTTAGTTGTTTGATTTTAAGTCCAAGAAAATAGTTCATTTTACCCATCATGGACATTTCAAATTCTCCTTGCATCACTGATGAGAATTCTTCACACATTTCTTGATTTGAAGAATCTAAGATGATTTCATCAACATAGACTTGTGCTAGCAAAGTGTCGTCTTTGATTTTCTTGATAAATAGATTATTGTCAACTTTGCCTTTTTCGAAACCTTTTTCGCATAAGAAATTTCTTAAACGGTCATACCATGCCCTTGGTGCTTGTTTCAGTCCATAGAGAGCTTTTCTCAATTTAAACACATGAGATGGATTCTTGAAGTCTTCGAACCCCGGGGGTTGCTTAACGTAGACTTCTTCAGTGATATATCCATTCAAGAATGCGCTTTTGACATCCATTTGGAAAAGCTGAAAATTTAATGAACAAGCATAGGCAAGTAAGAGACGAATAGCTTCTAACCTTGCAACTGGAGCGAAAGTTTCTTCAAAGTCTATTCCTTCTTCTTGATTATAGCCTTGTGCTACCAATCTTGCTTTGTTGAGAATAATTATTCCATTCTCGTCAATTTTGTTTTTGAACACCCATCTTGTTCCAATAATGTGTTTGTTGCTTGGCCTAGGGGCGTGTTCCCAAACTTGATTCCTTTCAAATTGATTCAATTCTTCTTGCATAGCTATAATCCATTGGTCATCGCCTAAGGCTTCATCAACTTTGGAAGGTTCAATTTGAGATACAAACGCCATGTTTAGGCAAGCATCCTTGAGATTTAATCTTGTAGACACACCTTGACTTATATCACCAATTACTTTATCAATAGGATGATCTCTATGAGTTCTCCATTCTTTTGGTAGATCATTGAGATTCGATTCTTGTTGAGGTTATTCTTCAAGTTGAATGGGTTAATCCTTGGAAGAATTTTCTTGAGGACCTTCTAAAATTTCATCATCATTATCACAAACAATATTATCCTCCTTGGAGGGGTTAGTTTCATCAAAAGAAACATGCATAGATTCTTCAATAGTCAAAGTTCTTTTGTTGTATATTATATATGCTTTACTAGAGAGTGAGTAACCAAGAAAAATACCTTCATCGGATTTCTCATCAAACTTACCCAGATTATCTTTGTCATTGTTTAAGACAAAGCATTTGCAACCGAAGATATGAAAGAAAGCAATGTTTGGTTTTCTCCCTTTGAAGAGTTCATAAGGAGTTTTATTTAAGATTGGTTTAATGTTAACTCTATTGCTAACAAAACATGTCGTGCTCACCGCATCTGCCCAAAAGTATTTTGGAAGATTTGAGTCGCTAAGCATTATTCTAGCAAGTTCCACAAGAGACCTATTCTTTCTTTCAACCACTCCATTTTGTTGAGGAGTCCTTGGTGCCGAGAAGTTGTGAGATATTCCATGTTCTCCACAGAATTCTTCAAATAGAGCATTTTGGAATTCTCCGCCATGGTCACTCCTTATTGAGGCAATTCTTAGAGACTTCTCATTCTGAATTTGTTTAGCATACTTCTTGAACGCCTTGAATGCATCACTTTTCTGCACTAAAAAGAATGTCCAAGTATATCTAGAGAAATCGTCAACAATAATCAAAGCATACACATTACCTCTGAAACTCCTTGTTCTCGATGGACCAAATAAGTCCATATGTAACAATTGTAGTGGCCTTGTAGTGGACACCACATTCTTAGATTTAAAAGTTGATCTAGTTTGTTTCCCTTTTTGACAAGCATCGCATAGTCTATCTTTGACGAAATTTCTCTTAGGCAAACCAATGACAAGATCATGTTTGATTAATTTATTCAAGTGTTCCATATGAATATGAGCAATTCTTTTGTGCCAAAGCCATGAATCATCATTGTTCGCCATGAGATATTTAACCTTCAAATATGGATCATCAAGGGAAATCATGAATATATTATTGATTCTTTTACCTTTAAGTATAACCTCATGAGTGACTTCATCTTCTATCAAACATTCATCCTTGGTGAACTTGATTTTGAAGCCTTTGTCACAAAGTTGGCTAATACTTAGAAGATTGTGATTTAGTCCTTCAACATAAATAACATCTTCAATGGTTGTGAAAGGTGGAGCACCAGTTTTGCCTTTGCCTAGGATTCTTCCCTTATTATTGTCTCCATAAGGGACAAAACCCTTGGCCTTTAGCGCTAGATGTGAAAATTGGTTTATATCTCCTGTCATATGCTTTGAACAACCACTATCAAGATACCAAAGATTTCATGTGATCTTCAAGCATACCTGCAAAACAAATTAGGTTTTGTTAGGTACCCAAGTTGCTTTGGGTCCTTCATAATTAGTGCCTTTCTTTACCCATACATAATGCCCACTTGCCACACTGAAGTTTCTAATATAGCAAGCATTAGGTGTATGGCCTTTAATACCAAAATAAAAACAAGTAGGTTCAAAGTTAATTCTATATCTATAAGTATAAGATTTCTTCTTAGAAAATGTTTTCCTTTTAGGATAGTGACGAACTATTTTAGGTTTGTTCACTGTCTCTTTGGATGATTGATCACTAGCCTTAACGAAGATAGTTTTGTTAGAACTTGGTTTTTAAAACTTTGAATATCCAAGTCCACTTTTATAATTGGAGTATCTTTGTTGGCTAAGAACACCTTCTAATCCAATTTGGCCTTTTTCATATCTTTCAATGACTCTTTTTAATTGGAAAATTTGGAAAAAGAGTGAATCACAATTTTTGCATACAAAATCATGTTTTTGTTGATCACTTGATTTTTGTTTTTCTTCTTTGAGATATTTTTCCATTGAAACATATTTTTCTTCTAAGGATGAAATTTGTTTCTTTTGTGATGAAATGGTTTTATACAGAATTTTGCATTCATTCAATAGTTCATCTATAGCACCTTGTGCATCACTATCAAAAAGAGAAAATTCATTACTAACCTCATTGTCTTCATCATCAGAATGGTGTGAGGCAATCAATGTTAGATTTGCACTTTCATCACTATCAGAATTGGATAAGGAACTTATTTCATTGTCCTCCCATGCGACATAAGCCTTTTTGTTCTTGAATCCCTTCTTTCTTTTGAAGCCACCTTTCTTGGAGAGTTTTGGACAATCTGGCTTGATATGACCTTGCTTACCACATTGATAACATGTGATTTCTTGTGTTGATGTGGAGACTTCCTTTTTCTTAAATTGTTTCTTTCCTTTTGAATGAGAAAAAGGTTTGTCATTTCTACCGAAGAAATTACCAAGCCTTTTAACAAGAAGCATGAAGTTTTCATCTTCTTCAGGATTGTCTTTCCTTTCAACTTCCTTGGAGTCTATCTTCAAAGCAATATTCTTGGATTTCTTCTCTTCATTTTCATGCTTTTCAAGTCTTCCGAGTTTCGTTTCGTATTCTTGAAGTTTTCCAAATAATGTCGCGGATGTCATGTTGGAGAGACTTTTCTTTTCTGAAATTGTCGTTACCTTTGGTTGCCATTCCCTAGTTAAGGACCTAAGTACTTTTAGATTTAGTTCATCATTCGAAAAATTTTTACCAAGAGCACTTAGATGATTTGTCAAGTGCACAAATCTCTTTTGTAAGTCAAGAATGGTTTCTCCGGGCTGCATTCTAAATAATTCGTATTCTTGACTTAGGGTATTTAGTCTTGATCTTTTTACTTCAATCGTTCCTTCATGAGTTTGTACCAAGGTATCCCATATTTCTTTTGTTGTTTTGCATGCCGAGACACGGAAGAATTCTTCCATGCTAAGTGCACCTTGAAGAAGGTTTATTGCCTTTTTGTCATAGAGAACTTTCTTCTTATCATCATCATCCCATGCAGTTTTAGGCTTTGATGAGCCAACACCATTGATTACCGTTATAGGGATAAATGGACCATTTTCGACGACATCCCATATTTCTTCTCCTTGTGCTTCTAGGTGCGCCTTCATGCGTATTTTCCATAAGTCAAAATATTCACCACAAAATACAGGAGGCTTGTAGTTACTACCACCATCTCTGAAAACGGAATTTTGATTTGCGGAAGCCATTATGGATCTTTTAGGAGCAGGTTACCTATAACTTGCTCTGATACCAATTGTAAGTATGAAGTGCGCCTAAGAGGGGGGTGAATTAGGTACTTTAAAAATTCTTGTTTTTAGTGATGATGGTTCTTATTTTTCTGATTAAAAGTGAGTTTAGGAAAGCTTAAAAATGAAGAAAAATAAAGAGACATAGGCGATATATCCTGGTTCCCCTCACAGTCCGAGAGTACTCCAGTCCCCTTTCAACATGAAAGAGATTTCCTTATTGTGGCAAACTTAAACAAGAACTACCAAACAACCAAGAACAATCCTCTTGGATTTTCACTAAGTTACCTATGAGAACAATCCTCTCAATGTAACTACACTTGTATCCAACAACTTTGGAAAGACAAGATTTCAAAAAACACTTAAACTTATTTCCAACAATCCTGGAAAAATAAGTAATATCAATTTTTGAGTTTGAGTGAGTAGAGTAATATTGATCACTTAGAGTGATTTAACAATGTATGATCTTCTCTTCCAATAATACTATTGTACAATGACTCAAGATATATTTGCTCAAAGTTTTCTGTTTGTTAATGTATGAAAATGTGCAGAAAACTTATGCATGAAAGTGAAGAAATGCTTGAGTTTGTATTTTTAAAATTCAGAAAATATTTATGTAAGAGGTGTTGAAATAGATTTTGAAATTGAATATTTATATGTTCATAACACCCTTTAGAAACAACATGAAGTTCTGAAAATGTATCATGAACAAATGCCAAGTTTGAGTGAAAAGTTTCAATGAAAAGGCATGATGAACATGCATGTACAAAGCTGTTGTTTTTCAAAATCGTTCAGCATGCAATCGATTGCACCCTTTGTGTAAATCGATTGCACAAGGTTTCAACAGTTATTTTTTCAAAACTTTTAAGAGTGCAATCGATTGCACTATCAATGCAAATCGATTGCATGCAAAGTCAGTAGCAAAAATTAAGTGAGTGCAATCGATTGCACTAGCAATGTAAATCGATTGCAATGAGAAACAGAAACAAATGTTTTGAAAATTTTAAGTATGAAATCGATTGCACAAACAATGTAAATTGATTGCACAGAGAAACAGAAGCAAAAGATCTGAAAATTTGAAGTGTGCAATCGATTGCACTAAAATGTAAATCGATTGCATGCAAGAGAAAAATGAAATTTTAACATGAAAAACTTGAGTAATGATTTTTTAAACATTTCTTTTTCATTTTTGAGCATTTATATCTTAATATCAAATTAGATAATTGTTGTACCCCAAAATTTTCCTCCCATATTTCTCAAGACATTGCAAGAAGAATCTCCAAATGGTTCAAGATGGCTCAAGAGTTGGACTATCAAATCATCTCCTAAGGCAGTCAATTCAAAATTAGGGTTTTGTGTTGCATCATGGTCCTTACATCCAAATGACCTCAAGTGCTTCCCAATGTCCTAATATGTTCTCAAGTTCATCCATGTCAAATTTCAAGCCTTGCAGAGGAAGTTTAGTCAGTCAATTGCTCAAGAGGTCCAAAAATCGACTGTACTAGGGCAAAAGTCAACTGTGACCTACAAACAGTCAAACCTCAAGATTTTTTGTCAACATTCTCATTTTTAATGTTAATTCATCATTTGATCAAGGGTTGATCATGATTCATCAAGGATTGCTCAAGATTCATCAAGATTCAAAAGTTGCTAAATTAGGGTTTTGTAGGAAAAGTCAACTCAACTTTGACCAAGCATAACTTTCTCATACTTTATGAGAAATGACACATCCAATGCTCATTTTGAGTAGGATGAAATTTCCTACAGTCCATCTTCACACCCCAAGATCAAAAAATGCACTCACAAGAAGTTACAAATTTGGACATTATAGGTCATTTTTGAAAGTCAACAAAAACACCTTTTTTTCCAAAGCTTATAACTTGAGCATGGAATATCAAAATGCGATGAGACCAAAAGTGTTGGTTAGAGGACATCTCAAGGTTTCTAAAAAGTCCAAGAACATCTCCAAAAGTTCAAAATTGAAGAAGTTATGCATTGTTGAAGTTGGGCATTTTTCCAAAATTTGCCAAAAGTCAACTATCCCCAAAACATCAAATTTTGTCAAATGGGCCCACTTTTTTCCACTTGATTTGATCTTGTCACACCACACACGTGTCCTATCTTCAGTTTCATGTCCATTCATTAATTTTTCTATTTTATTTGATTTTTATTGAATTAATTCATTTTAAATCAATATTAATCCAAATAAAATCGAAATATTGATGGAATAAGATCTTTTTGATTGATACAGCTTTCAATTATCATGATAGACACAATCAAACTCGTATCAAGCTATCTCATGCATAAAATATTGGATTTGGACATTTTTGGAAGCTTTGTAAATGGAGGATCATATCAAATCCAAAATCATCAATGCCTAAAGGTTCAAGCCCAAATTTTTAACCTAATTCATTCCCTTATACATGTACAAGGCAAAGACATCAAAAACACAACCTAGAGGCTGCAGAATTCACAAAACCAAAACTTGAAAAAGCTTGAAAAAGTTGAAAACTGAAATCCATACTAGAGGCAAATTCAAGGCCAAAACTCAACGTGGTGTTCTTGCTTGACGTCCATTGAAGCTATTGGGATCAAAATCAAGCCTTCTCTCTCCCTGAATCACGCTGTAAGTATCCATGAACATGGCCCTGTACACGAAATCATAATCTCTTATTCTTGCATCCTTTTGCTAAAATCTTTGCACAATCATACTAATTGATCCATTTAGAACATTTCTGCATTATTTGATTTTGTTTTCATAGCCTGTAACCCAGTGCCCGAAACTAGGGTTTTGGTTCTTGTTTTTTAGGCGTTTTTGCTACAGGAAAAATTAGGGCAAACCATGGACATGGTTGTGTTCAGGGAGGAGAGACAAGCATGGTGATAGTCTCCGTTTGCATTTATATGGCCTACAGTTCATTTTAGGATAAGGCCACGGATTTTGCTGCGGATGAAATCCGCAGGTAAATAACTAGGGGGTTAGCGAAGAAGATGATCACGTGGCCATATCCCATTCGTCCTTTCAAATAATTCGTGCTTGTTTTTTTATTTTCAGGCATAATGATTTGTTTTTCAATATAATATTCACTACTTAATACACTAACAATAAAACAGAATGGCTCAGTTGGTGAAGGCGCTAGTGGAAAATCCAATGGGACCTGGGTTCGAATCCCAGGTCCACCATATTGCATATTGCTATTTTGTTTCAGATATTCAAGCGCTTTTCAGCAAGCATGGTACATGATACATCCTTACCTAATCAGGCGCCAGATGGCCTCCAGGACAAATCCAAAGGTCAAGGTTGAGTGTCCATCATGGTCTCAAGTCAAAGGCGTGCATGAAATTGGAAAAGTCAAACGCAGGTTGGCTTGTATTGGGTCAAAGAATTGCAATCCATACCTTCAGATTGGGGCCCAAACCCCCATTGGTTTATTTCTTTTCTTTTCTATATTTCTTTTTATTTAATTGTTTTGTTAATTATTTTGATTATTTAACTAACCAATTAACATTTTTCTTAATAAAATCAAAACCACAAAAAATATATTTTATTTATTAAAATTAAATTCATCACTTTTATTTTTGTAAATAAATATTAATTAATCAACTTAGTTTAATTAGGTCTAACTTTTAATACCTTTTGCAAAAATATTTAAAATCAATTTAGAATATTAGGTTTTATTAACATTAATTCAATTTATTTTATTTCCTTAAATATAAAAAATCCAAAAATATCTTTTAATTAATTAATTAATTTAATTGTTAATTTAGATTTAATTTCCATAAATTCAAAAATAACAAAAAATGCTTTCTTTTCAAAAAAGGGTCAAAACCCAAAAAAACTCGCCCGATTTAATTTCTCACACGCGTATCATTTTTATCCAATATTGAATTGCTTCCGGTATGTAATAGCTTTTAATTAGGACATTATTTATCGCTTTCTTTTATTTTCCGCAATTTAAATTAAAGGGGTGCTTTTGGCGATGTAAATACCTGACGCCTTGTAATAGTTTAGATTTAATTTCCGCAATTTAAATTCTGTAACTATACACTATTAGATGTTTGATAATAGGGAATGCATGACAAGATCAAATGTATGAACTTAAAATCAACATAGTGCACCCATGACATGTACAAAGATAAATAACTGAAAAATAACACACTTGCACATGCGCACTCTTAGGGTACACCTCACTTGGTTTCCTTCGAACGTGGTCATTAAGTATAGGAAGTTTTAGAGGTCGTCCTCTTGTCCAAAGATCATAAGTTGCCTCAAAACGGTTGCCTCGGAAAGATGATCTAAGACATTAGGGTTACCGCTAAGGCGTCCTAACATTGCTTTAGTGACCACACGTCCCTTAATCGAATTGACCCTTAAAACTCCAACGACGGTGCTACCTACTCCTCAATAGTGAGATAGCATTGTCTAAAGGACATTTGTACAGATTAATTCCTTTTTCGAGTAGGTAGATGATTCTTAAGTACTTGCTCTCTTCAAAACAAAATAAAACTTTCCGCACTTACACCTTTCAAACAAAAACTTCTTTCAAACCCACAAACACAAAGAAAAGCAAAATTTTGAAAACACTTTGAGCAAGTACCTAAGAGCCCGTGGATAACCACGGATAGAAAGGGTGCTAACACCTTCCCTTTCTATAATCTACCCCCCGGACCCGAGAAACATCTCGAAAAATGAATTTTTCTGTGCTTTTTTCCTTTCCTTGTTGGATAAAATAAAAGACGGTGGCGACTCTTGCTTACCGCAACATTTTGCAAAAAACAAGCGCAAAACGCGAACCAGCATTCCAAAAACAGTTAGTTCTCTTTCACACTGTATCACAATAATATTATTATACCTTTAAAGTTGTTTAGAGCTTTGAATGAAGATATTATCCTTAGATACTTTGAGCTTGATCATAAATCTTTGCCTTCTTTGTTAGCCATGGTTTGTCTTCATCAAAACAAAAGCTCATTTGTGAAGCTTGATTTTACAGAGTTAGATGGTAAATTTATTGAAACTCCATTCTAGCACTTTGAAGAAGTCCCGCAGACTGTGGCAGTAACCAAGGATGTGTCTCAAGTTCCCAAGATCACAAGGCCTCCGCTCAAGATGTCGTCTTTGAAGGATGCCAAGGCAGTGATAGAAGAAGGTGGGTGCCCAATTTAGGGTTAACTCCCAGATATCCCATACAAATCTGAAAAATTTGGGTTGGGTTTCACTTCAGGTGCCCAGAAGGTTGTACGTCGCGCTCATGCCGGAGGATCACCCTTGAAGATTATCAACCACCAAGTCAATGCAGTGGAGGATGATGAAGACAGCTATAACCTGGAGGACTGGATTTTCCCAACTGTCAGTGGAGGGCTCGGAAATTGGGAGGCTAGAGATTTTGTCCCGATCACTTTTATCCCACAGTAATTTGTCTTTACATTTTGTCGGATCTGTAATATTAAACAATTCATACTCTTAAAACCTTGTGTCTTACCCGAGGCACAATGGTCCATTTGTAAGGGTTATTATCTCATTTCTATATGACATCAATGAATCATGGACGTTTTTGCATACAAACTTTGTGCTCATTGTTTTTCTTTTTTACATTTTCATTTCTTTCAAAGATAGTTATACTCTTACACACACTCACGCTCACAATGCAGGTTTACATCCACTCAGGATCCCATGGGTAACGATTCTGCTATGGCCTTCTGTGACTCTGAAAATCTAATCTACCAAGCCGAAGATGAAGGTGGGGAAGATTGTGAAATTCCAGGGGAACTCGCCAGGTTACTACAGCAAGAAGAGAGGACCATTCATCCCCACGAAGAACCAGTGGACACAATTAACCTAGGTACCGAAGAAGACAAAAGAGAAGTCAAGGTGGGTTCCAATTTGAAACCCAGTGTCAAAGAGCGCCTGATTCAGTTGCTACACGATTATGTTGAGGTCTTTGCCTGGTCGTACAAAGACATGCTAGGACTTGATGCAGATACCGTGGTACATTGTCTACCAATAAAAGAAGACTGCCCACCGGTAAAACAAAAGGTCTGTCGCATGCGACCAGACATGTCAGAGAAGATCAAAGCAGAAGTCATGAAGAAATTCAACACCGGATTCTTGGTCGTCACCTCCTATCCATAATGGGTTGCCAATGTTGTTCCCGTGCCCAAAAAGGACGGCAAGGTACGAATGTGCGTGGACTACAGAGATTTGAATAGGGCAAGCCATAAGGATGATTTCCCACTTCCCCACATTGATATTCTAGTTGACAATACGGCACAGCACAAAGTGTTTTCCTTCATGGATGGTTTCTCAGGATATAACCAAATCAAAATGGCACCTGAGGACATGGAGAAGATAACCTTTGTCACACAGTGGGGAACATTTTGTTACAAGGTTATGCTATTCGGGCTGAAGAATGTTGGGGAAACCTATTAGCGTGCCATGGTAGCCTTATTTCACAACATGATACATCACGAAATAGAGGTCTATGTGGACGACATGATAGCCAGATCTCAAACAGAAGAAGAGCATCTTGATCATTTACAGAAACTGTTTGAGAGACTAAAGAAATACAAGTTGAGGTTGAACCCAAATAAATGCATGTTTGGGGTAAGGTCTGGTAAACTCTTAGGTTTTGTTATCAGCAATAAAGGTATCGAGATGGATCCTGCCAAGGTGAAAGTGATACAAGAAATGTCTGCTCCTCGTACCGAGAAGGAAGTCAGAGGATTCTTGGGACGGCTAAACTACATTGCCAAGTTCATTTCTCACCTAACAGCTACTTGTGAACCAATCTTCAAATTACTGAAGAAAGATCAAGTAGTCAAGTGGAATGACGAGTGCCAAACTGCTTTCGACAAGATCAAAGAGTACCTGTAAGAGCCTCCTGTTTTGATGCCACCAGTCGAGGGAAGACCCTTGATCATGTATCTAACTGTTTTAGAAAATTCAATGGGGTGTGTGCTGGGGCAGCATGACGAGTCTGGCCAAAAAGAGCATGATATTTATTACCTGAGCAAAAAGTTTACTGACTATGAAACAAGATATTCACTGCTCGAGAAAACTTGTTGCGCTCTGGCATGGGTTGCTCGCCGGCTAAGACAGTATATGCTGACCCATACTATCTTATTGATATCCAAGATGGATCCAATAAAATACATCTTTGAGAAGCCTGCCCTCTCTGGGAGGATAGCAATATGGCAGATGATCCTGACGGAATATGACATATAGTATACTATCCAGAAAGCAATAAAGGGAAGTGTACTAGCTGATCACCTTGCTCACCAAGCTGTGGATGATTACCAGTCCATGAAGTTCGAATTCCCAGATGAAGACATCATGATGGTAAATAACTGTGAAGAATTCAGCCCATATGACGGACCTGAACAAGGATCCCGATGGAACCTGGTCTTTGATGGGGAATCCAACGCACTCGGCAATGGCATTGGTGTTGTACTTATATCCCCCAAAGGATTTCATACTCCCTTTATCTCAAGACTCTGCTTCAACTGTACAAACAACATGGCGGAATACGAAGCGTGCATTTTTTGTCTCAGAGCTGCTACAGATTTGGGGATCAAATCTTTAAGTGTGTTCGGAGATTCAGCCTTGGTCATCAGTCATATCAAAGGAGAATGGGACACTAAACACCCAAGCCTCATCCCCTACAAAGAACATGTGTTGACATTAATCCCACATTTTGAGAAGATTACCTTCGAGCATTTCCCGCGAGAAGAAAATCAGCTAGCGAACGCACTAGCCACAATATCATCCATGTTTAAACTTAAATGGGATAACGAGGCTCCCCAGATCACCATTGAACGAATGGATAAAGCGGCTCACTGTCACGAGATTAATACTGAAGAAGTAGTGGACCAACCTAGGTTTCACGAAGTCAAAAGGTATCTCGAGGCTCAAGAATATCCCGAAGGAGCTTTAGTCAATGATAAGAAGTTCTTAAGGAGATTCTCTGCTAAATTCTTCCTTAGTAATGGAATTCTCTACAAACGCAACCATGACTCCGTGTTACTTCAGTGTGTAGACAAGGTTGAAGCAGAAAAGATCATGGCTGAGTTACATGAGGGCACTTTTGGCACCCATTCCAGTGGACATGCAATGGCAAAGAAGATCCTACGGGCAGGCTATTACTGGTCTACCATGGAAGCAGATTGCTATCAACACTCTCGAACCTGCCACAAGTGTCAGATCTATGCTGACAAGGTGCACGTACCACCGGTTCCTCTGAATGTCTTGACGGCTCCTTGGCCCTTTTCTATGTGGGGCATCGATATGATTGGGGAAATCAAACCAACGGCCTATAATGGACACCACTTCATCTTAGTGGCCATTGATTATTTTACAAAATGGGTTGAGGCAGCTTCCTTCGCTTCCGTTACCAAGAATGTTATCGCCCAGTTCATTAAACAGAATCTCATCTGCCGGTATGGTTTCCCATAGAGAATCATTACAGACAATGGTACGAATCTAAACAATAAGGTGATCACCGCCCTGAGTGAGCAATTCAAGATCCAACACCATAATTCTTCCCCTTACCGACCAAAGATGAATGGTGTTGTCGAAGCCGCGAATAAGAATATCAAAAAGATCATACAGAAAATGACAGTCACATACAAAGACTGGCATGAGATGCTACCGTTCGCTCTCCACGGGTATCATACCACGGCACGCACATCAACCGGGGTAACACCCTACTCTCTGGTGTACGGCATGGAGGTTGTCTTACCTATTGAGGTCCAAATCCCCTCTCTGAGAATTATGAAGGATGCAGGGCTGAACGAAGAAGATTGGATCCAGAATCGACTTGATCAACTGAACTTGATTGATGAGAAAAGGCTTACTGCTATCTGTCATGGTCAAATGTATCTAAAACGGATGATCAAGGCTTTCAACAAAAAGGTCAGACGATAAGTGTATCAAGTGGAGGATCTAGTGATCAAGCGCATAATATTGTCGCAAGGAGATCCCAGGGGCAAATGGACTCCTACATACGAAGGACCATTTGTAATCAGAAGCATATTCTCTGGTGGAGCAATGATCTTAACCACCATGGATGGCGACGATCTGCCACACCCTGTGAACACGGACATAGTCAAAAGATACTACGCATAAGAGACCCGCTAGGTTGACACACCTAGCAAAAACAAGGGCATCCCGGAGAACCAAAAAGGTTCAGGAAAAAATTAGGGATAAAACAAAAAAAATTGTACACCCGGCAAGTTGAAAACCCGAAAGGGCGACTTAGGCAAAAAAGGGTATCCCGGTGGACTGAAAACCCGAAAGGGCGGTCCAGGAAAAAGTTAGGGAATTAAAGCGTATGACTATGTCCCATTGGATCACTTTAACATACAACCTTTGGCTTCTACTGACAAGCTCAACGATTTTGATCAATTCCATTAGCTTCGGACAAGGCAACAAATAGACAAGATGCTTAGAGACACGAAGGCTATAGCGGAATGCGAACCCCATGGGATTATTGCACATAACTATCTTTTCTTTGTATCAAATTTATTTTTTTACGACGGCATTCTATTACTAGAATGTTTGTCTCATTGTACAAAAATACTTACTCAAAGTCAATACAAAGATATCTCTTTGAAAGTGCAAAACTATCTGTTTTTCTTTACTCTTGTGTTTTGTTTACAAAAACGCCCAATGATTTATTTTTGAACATATGCATTTGAACGTAACTACTGTTTATAAATGAGCAAAATAGAAAGACAGTCACTAATGGCTTTAATAAATAGGGAAATCTCTCTACGCTATTTCCATAAAAATCCCCCAGTGTGCAGTTTAATCCCCAGTGGAACAAAACTTCCAGTTATCACTCCCCGGTAGAAGTTTCCAAATTTATCGGGATTCCCCAACAAGATTTCACAAGAAATACACGGTGTTTCCCTTACAACAGAGTTTATTTCTCTAAGCGAAAACTCATCAAAACTTCAACTTCACAAACATGAAGACTTACACTCTACATTCCCAGCAGCAATCAGGGATTTATTTTCTTTAATCCAACAGCATTACAGCACATTGGCTCACATACGCGTAAATCGCGTCCATATATCATAAACATTGATGACACGAATACATATGTCACAATCTCATTGTACCATGCATTTCATACATCATGACATTGCATACAGCTAACGTTTTACCCTTTGCAGGATAAGGTTAATCAATGACTATCATCAACAAATCAGAGATTAATACCTGAAACAGGCCGAGGACAATTGGTTATACGACCAGCTGAACTTTCAGATATAGTTCAGATACACTCCAGACACGGATGCCATTCTGATACTCATTCAGATTCAATCTTCAGATACAGTTCAGATATGCTCCAAACGTGGATGCCATTCTGATACTCATTCAGATTCAGCTTTCAGATACAGTTCAGATACACTCCAGATACGGATGCCATCCTAATACTCATTCAAATTCAGCTTTTAGATACAGTTCAGATATGCTCTGGATATAGATGCCATCCTGATACTCATTCAGATTCAACTTTCAGATATAGTTCAGATACGCTCCAGATATGGATGCCATCCTGATACTCATTCAGATTCAGCTTTCAGATTCATCTTTCAGATACAGTTCAGATATGCTCCAGATACGGATGCCATCTTGATACTCATTCAAATTCAGCTTTCAGATACAGTTTAAATACGCTCCAGATATGGATGCCATCCTGATACTCATTCAGATCCAGGCTTTCCTTTTGAAGTAACCCTGCTATCTAGGTTCCTTCTTCCTTATCTCCAGACAACAGTTTACAACCCTATAAGACCTGGACCCGACCAGGTACGGTCGATTTCACATTTCCCCAGTGGAAGTCAAACTTAGACTTGGTCTGATTTCTGTCAAAAATCACCCTCGAATGTCATCTTTAAGCCCATTTCCAACAACTTTATGTTACCTCTCCAAATGGAATCTTTAATCACATTCCTTACACAATCAACCAACACATCACCGAGTGCAAATTTCTGAGCACTCTGGTGTTCAATCATCTTCCACTTTCAAGCTAAGAACGGCAAACATGCCAATCTCACTTTTCAAGTTTAAGAAGATTGAACAGGGGCAGTTGTTGTACCCAAAAATTTTCCCTCTCATTTTTTATTCAAGATATTATCTTAGGTCTTCTCGAATACTCAATTTGGCTCAGAAGTTTGATCAGACAGATTCTTTTCCTAGGCAGTAAGTCAACGATTAGGGTTTGACATTTCTCAAAGAAATTGATTCTACAAGGGTTCAAATGGTCTTCATATATTTTCATGTCTCCTCAAGGATGTTCATGCTGAATTTCGAACCTCGCATCATAAGTTTGCTCAGCCAACGGTTCATACGACTGAAAATGACTCCATTAATCCAAAAGCAGACATTTTGCGAGACCAAGTTCAAGCGACTGTAACTTCTTCATTATTCGATATTTTTGAACGGTTCTTATTACGTATGATTCTCCCTGATGTTATCTCCAATTTCTCTTCACAAATCAAGAGCTGATTACGTGTAGAAGATCACCAAATTCGAATGCGTTAAAGGGAACTTCTTGGATTTTGACCTATCATAGGTGATGTTGCACACGAGTCTATCTTCAAAGATCAAAAAGAAATTGTGTTTGGAAGACTGTGAAGGTTATCGAATCGTTGTAAGTCATTTGTTTTATTTCAAGTGTTCTTAATCATCATTATTTTTGAAATTTGTTAAGGTTGATGATTGTTCTCAAAGCATGATTGTTTGGCAATGAAGTTCCATTTTTATCGAGCATGGCATGCGAGTTTCATTTTGAATGCAAATTTGGTGTGGACAAGAGATGAATATTAAGACTGTCATTTCGAGGACCATGGCTTTGGGTTTGAATTAACCAAGTTAGAATTGAATTCTTAAACATTTATTTTGTTTAGAAATTTGATCGGAGTACAAGGCGCATTGGTTATTTGATCATTTTATGATTACTTAAAACCCAAGTTACCAAACCAAGATGTTTTGATCCAAAACATTTAATTGAGAATTGCAAAATTTAAGTAAATTCAAGTTTTGTACAATAAATTTCATTACACCAAATGTATTCAAAGCTTTGTATTTATTACATTACAAATGAAATAACTTACAAGTTTTTGTTTTGTTTACAAAGAATCACAAATTTTCTATCTACAAAGAGAGAACTTTTATTTTGTTTCTTCAAGTCTCCATTGCTTCCTCTTCAAGCAATCCTCACTTGCCATCCACACCCCCATGTCCATGAAACAAGGAAAAAGGGAAGTTAGCAAACGATTCAAGAAGAATTGATGGTTAAAGCAAGCTTTAATTCATCACTAGGGTTTGTATATAGGAATCAGATTTTAAGTTTGTTTTGTTTTATCATAATTCCTCTCCTCCCATTCTTGCAAATCACAAGGTTGGACCTTAGTTCACAAGAAGGAAAAGCAAATGTGCAAGCAAATAAAACAAAGGCAAGCTTCTATAAATATAGCACAAGTCCAAGGCTGCCAAGCAGCAGCAATAAGCAAGCTGTCAAGTCCAAGGTTAAACTGCAAACAAAATAGCAACACAGCAAAACATGCAGCATTAGGCTGCAATGATGCAACACAAGCTTCCAAACAAACCTGCAACAAACAGAACAGTAGGGCAAACTTGCAACAGTATTGCAGAAAATATCACAGCAGATAACAGCAAAACATAGCAAGCAAGGCAGCATAGGCTGCCAGGATGACAGAAGAAGGTAGCAATAAGTAAAACAAAATGGAACAAGGCAAAGCATAACTAGTTTGCTTAGCTCAACAAATAAGTCATCATCATTTTTCTGAAAACATACAAACCCTTCAGAAATCTTGAAATAAAAGAAAAGTGGCTTTACATCAGCATTGAAAGAGAAAGAGGAAAAGAGACAGGTTTAGAAAGATATCACCTAAACCAAAACTGCTCATAAAACTGTCAAAGGAATCATGCACAACCTGCTGCATTTTTTGTCCAAACAATCCAAGTACAAGAGTCCACGGGCTGCTATACCTCAATCCAAAACCTGCACAAACTTGCACCAAAATAGACATGCCTAAAACTGCACTCAAAAGGTAGCAAGTCAGCATTCTAAAATAGTCCAAAATTCTGCACCCAAAGGCCACAAGGTCAGCTAACCAAAAATGTCCAAAGTTATCTGATTTCCCCCCAAAACACAATGGGATTGTATATAAGAAAGAGATAGCTAACAAGGAGAAGGGAGAAGACAATATACAAACCAAGAGCAAAAACTCAGAGAAAAGAAATCAGTGAAAACTCATTGCACAAACCCCTGTCAAAATAGAAAACCAACAAGCAAAAAATCATAGCACAAAAACCATAGTCAGAAAAAAAACCAAGAGACAGAACCAGCAAAAATCAAGCCAAGAACAATCACAACTCAACCCCATACCCTCAACCTTCCTCACCCATTTTAGTTCACCATAAAACAACCTAATCACACCTCAAATCAAAACCTTTATACCTCTTCACTATCATTCTGCTACATCACTTCACTCAGCAAGTCAATCTCAGTAACAAACATAATAAGAGCATAGTCAATTGAGTAAAACATACTTGAGTTGATTAGTCCGGATTTCTGACTCCATTGGCAGCGATCATGAAGAACTACCGGTAATCTTCAACCTCTCTTTATCTTGGTCTTCACTCGTAATTTCTTGTTGCTTTATTGTTGAATAAACTTTTGCAAGTTTGAACCCCTAAGATTTTGTAACTCCAACATAAGCCTAATATACATTAGATCCTACTTTTTCACTATTTTAAACAAATTAAGGGAAGAAAGTCAGAAGAGCTTACCGGGTGTGAGATAGATGAAGCAAAAAAATCCCAAATAGACTCGAGTCGACTATGAAACTTGAAACCCCATCCAAAAATCTGACTTTCAAGCTAAGAACAAAAGTTGAGACTGGTTGTTGAGGTTGTTACCGTGGGATTAGAAGTTCCCATCAATGGTTAAGTGCAGAATCGTGAGAAGAAGAGAGAGGTTAGAGAAATAGGAAATAGAGACATAAAAATAAAGTAGCTGGTTGAAAGCGTGAGACAGAGAGATGATGAAGTGAGAGAGAAGGAATAAGATTGAAGCGTGAGAAGGAGGCGCTGTTGGATTTAGGGTTTTCCTTAGAACCCAATTTTTCGTGTTTGAAGCAGGAGCTGGGTCCGGATCCGGGTTAACCCGGCCTGGCCCAACATTTCTTTTTGTGTTTTCTTTTGTGTGCAAACTTTATTTTTTAGTATTACTTTGGGCCTTTCCTCCCTATCAACAGCCCATACGAATTCCAGCATCACCCCCCTAGTCTTCTATTTGCAACTTTCTTTTACTATTTTTTAGTTTAGTTTAGATTTAGTTTTAATCTTAAAATTCAATGAAATAATATAATTTCAAAATTAGTTATTTTTCTTAATTAATTTAGTTTAGGACTTTGTGAATAATTTTATTAATGAATTTTTTTTAGTTAACTTTCTTTTAAATTGTTTAATTTCTTCATGACAAAAAATAAAATACCAAAACATGACTTAATTTCTTCTAGTCAATTATTTTATTTTCTAGATGAGGTTTTATTTTCTTTTCAAAACTTTTGAAACAAAATACTTAGGATTTTATACTTTGTCAATTAATTTTTACTTCATAAACTTGTTGTAATTTCGATTAATTGCTCAATTCGATATGGTTGTATTGTTTTCCTCTTTGGACATTTAATTGCATTAATTCATCCCCATTTATGAATTTGTACTCCCCATTCCCGAAAGCTCTATAATTGCGTAGAATTTTAATTTCCGCAATTACTGTTTTTTTATATACTACGTAGTAATTAGGTGTGCATGGCAAGATATAAAATCAACCGCTAGATAACCCTAATCAAAGAATAAATTAACTTGAATCGAACACACTTTTCACACGCACACCTCTAGGGTAACCTCACTTGTTGCCTCAGAAAAACAGTCATGTCCCTCGAATGTGGGACGCTTTAGCAAAAACCCTTCGATAAAAGATTGTAGTCCCTTGATGACCCTCGATGTTGCCTTCAATAAAACGATCTAGTCCCTTACGAAAAAATTGCTAAAGCGTCTCATAAGTTGCCTTCTATGACTGTACAAACGTCCCGTGCCCGTCCCTTCACATCCAACGATGGGGCTTCTTACCAAATCAATGGTAAGATAGCAACATCTAAAGGAGGAAAAGAACATTTAAGACCTTTCGAGTAGGTAGATTCACTCTTAGTTGCTCGCTTGTTCACAACTAAACATTTTACACCAACACTTTCACATTAAAACCTTTTTCAAAAGACAAAAACTTTTTGTGTACGACCTTATAGAGACGAGAACCATTACAAAAACATCTTTTCAAAATCACCTTCAATAAACACAATACACAAACACCTATTTGAACTATTTTTTGAAACAACACTTTGTATGCATTCTTATAGAGACGAGAACCATTGCAAAGACATTTTCAAAATACCTTTCAAAACCCACACCACAAGCACATTCAAACAAAAGCAAGTGATCTAGCAAGTAACTAAGAGCCCATGGAAAACCATGGATGAAAAGGATGCTAACATCTTCCCTTTTTATAATATACCCCCTGAACCCGAGAAGTAATCTCGAAAGGTCTTTCATGTGCTTTTTTTACCTTTCCTTTTGGATAAAAGAAAAGTCGGTGGTGACTCTTGCTAAACCGCACAATTGCAATCAAACACAAACGACCCGAGTCAGTTCTCCCACCGTATCACACTAGTCAACGTCGAGTGCAGCAGTGGTGTCAGATAATGTTAAAAATTTGAACTCCCCTTTACAAGGATCTGCACCAGGAGGAAATAATAGAGGCAACCAAATTAGAGGAATGTTGTCTCAATCAATAGTACCGTCTCTCACTAATAATTCAATAGCATTGTTAAGGCAACAAATGGATGATAGTAACCATGAGTTGGTTAATATGTTAACTAACCAAATGGGTAACGTATTTAATCCTATAGTACAAGAGTCGGCTGAGACTAATAGGCAGTCTGCTGAAATAAATAGGCATGTGATTACCCAATTAACACATTTGTGCAATTTTTCAGGCGCTCCCCCAGCACCTATTTGACAGATGCCACTTGTTCGACTAGATATCCCTGGTCAAATGGACATAGGGGAAATACAAGATGAAACTTTCCATCAAGGACAAGCTCCAGTACCTCCAAGGAATTTGATTGTCGATCCACCTAGGGCATTAGTACATCGACATCAAGAGGCTAATCAAATTGTTGAACAAATTCGACAAGAGGATTTAGCCGTAGAAAATAATCTAACCACCATTGTCGAAAGAATTATGGCCAGGAATGGTATGAATACCACGCTTCAGAGGCCAACATATTCTTCCCCTTTTTTGAATATATCTTATAGACTGAAAACCATGGAGGATGGAAAATTCCTAAGTATACAAAATTCGGGGGAGAATCTAGAGAGTCGACAGTAGAACATATTGCTAGGTATTTGACTGAATCTGGGGACATGGCGAATAACGAAAACTTAAGGGTAAAACATTTTCCTTCTTCCCTTACTAAGGCAGCCTTCACGTGGTTTACCACTTTGCCTCCAAATTCGATTGACTCATGGACTAGGTTGGAAAAACTTTTCCATGAACAGTTTTATGAGGGTCATTTGAAAATTAGTTTGGTTGAATTGTCAAACATTAAAAGAAGTTTTGCTGAAACCATTGACGATTATCTAAATAGATTTAGGTCATTGAAAGCAAGATGTTTTACTCAAGTTCCAGAACGTGAGCTTGTTCAAATGGTTGCTTGAGGTTTAGATTATTCCATTAGGAAGAAAATAGACCCAACCTTCATAAAGAGTATGTCACAGTTAGCTGATAGAGTTCGACATCTAGAGCGTCTGCGACTAGAAAAAGTCAGACATATTAAAGCTAGGACTAAAAAAGAAAAAAGTAGCTTTCATAAATTATGATGACACAAATCCCATTTGTGAAGCCGACTATACCTCACCAACAGAGGTGGATGCCGACGTGGCTGAAATGAAGCATGGGTCAGTGTATGAATGTAAATCACTATTTCCTGCTAAAGGAAAAAATATGGTCAAAAACAATCTAAAATTTCTAGCGAAACTTTATACGTTTGATGTCACTAAATGTGAAGAAATTTTTGATTTGTTAGTTAAAGATGGTCAAATTTTAGTACCCCCAGGTGCTAAGTTACCACCATTAGAACAACGACAAAAAAGAGGTTTTCGTAAATTTCATAATTATCTTGGTCACACAACCTCTCAATATTATCTTTTCAGGGATCTCGTACAAAATTCGATGTAGGAAGGTAGGTTGAAATTTGTTGCACAAAAGATGAAGATTGATATTGATCCTCTTAGGCAAGATGAGGCTTTGTTTCTTGACCCTGTTGGCATCAACGTGGTAGAAATTACTGAATTCCCTGATAATGATGATGATATGGTCGAATAAGGTACTGGAGAAAGTCCTGATGTCAACTTAACAGATATGTACCCAAGGCCTAAAGAGGACTTGCTAGACTTCCTTTACCATTGTAAGAACAAAGGTTCACAAGCTTGCTTGTGTCCCAGGTGTGGCGCCTTGACTGACAAAATAGCTGCTGAAAATTTTCAGAAGCTACAGTTAGAAAAGAACAAGGGCAAACTATAAAATCAGAAGTTCCCTACACCAAGGGACCCGAGAAGAACTGTGGGAGACTCCCATGCCAAACCAAGGAGTTATATTCCTTCAGAAAAAGTTCCTAACGGTACTTGGATTAATACTCAAGGGAGAATGGGAGCACCAATTGATGGTGCTATTACTAGAGATCCAAACAGAGGAAAGTCGACTATTAACTACCGACATGAGTTTAAATCTGAGAGGAAAAATCATGTTTCTGAAAATTACATAGGGAAGAATCCCATGACTAGAACTCAATGGAGACGCTTCCAGCGTCGAAACCAGGTGAAACAACCTGGCCGAACCGTCATCTTGTAATGAAATATCAATGAAGTCGCCACCGAACGTATTTTATCTCGCCGAAAGGGAAAGGTAAACATCGAGAAAACCTGAAAAGGGAGAAATCACGGTCTTTCGACCAAGAGATCGGGTAAGGGAGTCTATTATGCGAGGGGAAGGTATTAGCACCCCACACGCCCGTAGTACTCTATGGTATCCACTCTTATTGTCTAATCTAATGGGTGTGGTCAAAACCTATGTCTATGGCTTAAAGCTAAAAAGGAATGCATGCGGAAGAAAAAAAACAAAACAATGTAGGGAAAATAAAAGATGTGTTCGGTTGGGCCCTACCCCAATGCCTACGTATCCCTTTTAAGGAATCAGAGCAGCCGTAGTTCGGCTCATATATTCTGGTTGGTTTGTGTTTTTTAGTTAAGACAACAAAAATAGTCAAGATGGCAAAACATCAAATAATACAACAAACAAATGAGATGGTAAAACATCGGATAAATAATAACAAAGTAACATGTCAAAGATAGCGAAACACCAAATGATAAAACATCACACCTAACAATGACATTGAGAGTCAAAGTAGGATAACCAACATGTGCGATGGCGAAACATCGGCTTCAAACAAATATGCGATGGCAAAACATCGACTATAAGATAACAAGGTATCATGACAAAGATAGCGAAACATCAATGAACCGGATGACAAAACATCACACCTAACAATGATATTGAGAATCAAAGTAGGATAACAAACATGTGTGATGGCGAAACATCAGCTTCAAACAAATGTGCGATGGTGAAATATCAGCCAAAAGATAACAAGGTATCATGGCAAACATTGCGAAACATCAATAAACCGAATGAAAAAACATCACACCTAACAATGATATTGAGAATCAAAGTAGGATAACAAACATGTGCGATGGCAAAACATCGGCTTCAAACAAATGTGCGATGGCGAAACATCGGCTAAAAGATATCAAGGTATCATGGCAAAGATGGTGAAACATCAATAAAACGAATGACAAAACATCACACATAACAATGATATTGAGAATCAAAGTAGGATAACAAACAGGTGCGATGGTGAAACATCGGCTTCAAACAAATGTGCGATGGCGAAACATCGGCTAAAAGATAACAAGGTATCATGGCAAAGATGGCGAAACATTAATAAACCACGTTTAAAAACAAAGCCAAGAGGTGCACAAACAAATAAGATTGATTTATATCTTTTACCTTGAAGAAGGATTTGAGTTTATTAGAAGTGTTTTATGATTTTCCAAGAAAACAATTTTTGTTTTAAGATGCAAAATGCAAAGGAAGGAAAAACAACTAAGGGAAACTAGCCTAGCACTATCCCTAGTGTTATCATACAATGATTGACCCTAAGGTTGAGGATAAAGGAAAATCCTACCCTATTCTAGCATACATGGATTCCTACCTTAATCAACATGTCAAAGGAAGCTTAACAAAACTATCCTATAGGGAACAAGCAATGAGAGCGAAGTCGTGATCTCAATTTCTAAATTGAGTGACTCATCGATCAACAATTAAAGAAAAAACAATAAATATCCTATAGGGAACATGCACTGAGAGCAAAGTCGTGATCTCAATTTCTAAATTGAGTGACTCATCGATCAATAGTTAAAGAAACAAACACAAACACAACATACGTATCAAACAAAATAGAGGGCCTCCTGACATATATCAGTAACAGAGGTCCCGTCATGCAACATAGAACTATACAAAATGAAAATAGAAGAAAGGAAATAGTGCAATACCAAATGGATAACTATCCGTAGCAACTGAGCAAGAATAAAAGAAACCCAGAGAACTTCAAGCAAGCTGGCATCAGCAGATAAATCAAGTCAGAAATTACGCTATTAGGATGTAAGTATTGAGATTTTAATATATGAACAGATCCCATGGGCAATGTATAGCATTCATAATCACATACATATATCCTGCATAGACTATCAAATATGCCAAGCACAAGAGTAGTACCAATATAATAAATTGTGTTCCACAAATAAAGTGATACACAGTAGCCTCAAGTCAAAAATGGAAAACATTTCTCAAGGTACCTCGCGCATTCAACAGCCAAGTTAGTATTCCCATAAATAGAATGACGACTCTCATAAGGGATGGATAATGACACCATAATTAAGTGAGAAAACATGATAGCAACTATCAAAACATTAGATATGATAGACAAATATAAACAGGCATATGCACAATTTGGTCAAAAGTTAGAGGAATGTTGCTCCTTTCTATCACCATATTGAATTGACAATTGAATATCAATCAGGGATCATGGGAGCTTGATAAGAATACAATCAAAGAACATGAAGGTCAGTAGCAACTACAATTCAATCATACTCAATTACTTCATCACAGCTCACAAGCATAATAGAAGAGGAATCCCACACAATGCATCAAAGACTTAGATTTCAAGCTAACCATGGAAGAAAGTCAAACAAGGACAAAATTATAGAGTTTGTAACAATAAAAGATTTGAAATAAACCTTCCAAAACATGATTAGGACATGATCAAAAGGTTAAAGTGTTGATTCTAAAACATTTTGCACAAGTGCATTCAAAATGCCTCAAAAATTCAACAAGGATAAAAGAAAGAAGCCAAACTCTATTCATGATTAGAACTAACTTAAGTAATAGGGATCAATTACTCTCAAGTCCTCATGATACTATCATTGAAGTATCATTTCCATTCATGTTATCATTGGCCATCTAATGACCTCAAACTCAAATTGAAAGCTCAAGTTTCAAAGTGAAGATCAACAAGAAAGCAAAAATTCATAAAACATGCATCAAAAGGTTCAATCATTCAAACATGGAGCATTAATTGAAATGACTTGAGTTTATGTGGAAAAACAGAACCAACATGATCATTAGGTTCCCAATTATAGGCCTTACTCAAGTTCATTGGCCATCAAGCAAATTGCAATAAGATATGCAACATTAATTGGGTACCTTCACTTCAAAAATACATCCAAAAAAAAAAGAAAAGGGCTTCCATAATTCAAACAAAAAATTTCTTAGCATCCTTGAGATGTATAAGAGTCAGCAAACATGTTTTAAGTTCATGGATGGATGAGGAAAGGATCAATCAAACTTCAAATATCAAAAACTAGTTGGCAAAAACCACCAAACTAGACAAGTTTTCAAAATATTTTGTGGAAAATACCAAACCTTATCAATTAATTCAAGAAAAATCTTTTTAAGGACCTCAATCCATCTATGAACCTTAAACAAGAACCAAACTCAATTGAAACTCAAGGCCAGTTGCTTTTTGGAATCAAAACAAACAAGGGAATTAGCAAAACCCTAATTATTTAGAAAATGAACTCAATTATTGATTAATCAAGTTCCAATTCTAAACAAATCAAATTAAAACCATATAAAAATAAAGAAAACTCTAAAGATCAGAGAAATTATTTTTTAAAATTTTTAGAGTTAAAGAAAAGTCAAAAATAAAATCAAAATTCAAACCTTTAAACAATTAAACAAAAATTCACATCTCAAAATAAAATTCCAATCAAAAGTCAGAAAAATATCCAACCAAAATTATATTCAAATATTAGAATTAAAAACCAGCATCCATGATCTTTTGTGGAATTTCTGAATTAAAGGGAAATGTTAAAATAAAATCAAACAAACAATTAAACAATTAAACTATTATTTAATGACAAAATGCAAACCCTAGCCAAAAGTCATAAAAAGGTCAAAACAAAATTATATTCAGACACCATGATTAAAAACAAACTTATATGATTTTTTTGAGGATTTTTGAATTAAAGGAAATATTAAAACAAAAATTATGAAGCAAACATTTCAAATAAACTTCTCAAATTAAATTTCTAATCAAAAATAGGAAAAATGCTAAACCAAAATCAGAATCAATTTCTAAATTATTTTAAGAGTCCAAAACATTTTTTTGTGGAATTTTTAGATCAACGAAAATATTAAAACCAAAATAAGCATTAAACAAAAAAATTAATTAATCACACGAATTTTTAAACCAATCAAAACATTTTCAAAAACTACAAAAAAAATACACAAGGTCAAAAATATTAGTTTTAAGTTTCCTGAATTTTTTCATAATTTTCTCATGATTATTGATCAAGAAATAAAATCCAGAAATCAATTAAAATTCAAACATGAACAAAATTCAAAAAAAGATAGATCCAACGGACCAGATCAAGCCAGCGCATCATCTTCAACCTCTGTTCAACACCAAAACTCGCGCGCGACTCAGGCTTATACCTCAGATTCAGATCGATCATACAATCTCATTTCTCCACCAAAATTCATCAAATCAAGTGCAAATTAAAGCTAACATGGCAAGGAATTAAACACAATTCAAATCACATCAAATAGACAGCCATGGATCTAGAAATCTCAGCATGAAATCACCAAAAACTCACTGAAAATTAGAGTTGCAGAGATCTTAAACAAGCATAATATGCCAAACCAAAACCTCAAACAGTTTCAGAATCGTTCACATAACATCAACAAGCAAGTATCCATGCTCAAATTCAGCAATAAACAGCTATATATCATGAATCAAAGTTGAGTGAGCTTACCTCAAATCAAAATTTGAATGCACGGTTCCCTCACTCCAAAAGCAAATCAATGGTTCCAACTTGATCCTCTTGCTCCACTGAATGTGCCTCTCCTCATCAAATGAGCCTCGCTACTCATTATATAGAGTGAGTAGAGGAGGCTAGGGGTGGAAATGCAAGCTTAATACCGTTGGAGAGCTGGATTAGAAGTTTATGCAGAAAATGAGGTGTGCATAGGATCAGGTCATTTGTTCGTGCATTCTTTAGCCTTTTATGCATTTTGTGGGCCAAATTACTTCATAAAATCATCCTTAAAATCTTGGCCCTTGATTCCACATGATCAGAAAGTATTGGTGTTTTTGCAATTTTGGGCAAGTTTTGAAATTTTGGCCTCAAGCAAGTACAACAATCACATTGGCACAAAATGGCTGGCATCAAGGGCTTCCATAGGTCAAAAATGTGTCATGGGCCTGATTAGAAGTGAAGAGAATGGCAGAAAATGAAGTTCTCAAGTTTTGGCATTTTGCTTGCATGGCTAAAGTTCAATAAAATGGCATGAAATTCAAAAGACCATAACTTGCCCATACTTTTGAATTTAGGCACAAATGAGTATAATTTGGAAAGGTATTGAAAAGATATACAATCCCTTTGTTTTGTGTTTTTCCAATTGAATCCACTAAGGTCCTCAAAATTTGACATGAAATTCACTAATTTTGGAAAATGACCTATAATTTTAACTTGAGGCATGAACTTCCAAAGACCATAACTCTTGACTCTTTGCCAATTTGGACATGAGACCAAACGGAGATGAAAGATCACCCTCTTATCTTTCCAAGCATATTTCATTTGCATTTTTTTGATCAAAGGTGAATAAAATATGAATTTTTGAAGTTAAGTCCTCATTTTCCAAAATTAGAAACTTTTAGGGTTTTTTCATGAACAAGTTTCAACCCAAACCTCAATCTTTTTGATCCAATGATCAAAATGGACTTGAAATGTGAAAAGTACACCCTTAAATTGATGGTTGACCTAAAGTTCACTTGGTCAACCTTGACTTTGACTGATTTTGACCAAAATGACCATTTTTCCCCCTTTGAATTAATTTGTCCACTTCTCTTCAAAATTGGTGGTCAAAACTTCAAACATACTATCTCCCAAATATATAGAGGCCATGTACAAAGTTTCACTTCAAAATTCTCAAGAAATATTGATAAAATGCCAAACCCTAGTTTTGGTTAACACCTTAGGAGACTGATGAATCATCTCCAAAATTTCAAATCCTCTGGGCATCTTGACCAATTTTTTGTACAAAGACTTTTCAAATACCACTGAGATGTTGTAGATTCCAAATCAAGACTTGTACATTGATCAATAGCCTTGATCAAGCAAAACCCTAATTTTGACTGGTGAATCAAAAGAGTGATTCCTCTTATAATAAATCACAAACTTCAATCCTCTGATGATCCAAAGAGATGGATAAAATATCTTGAGATATGTAATAACTTTTGAGCTTGAAAGATCCAGAGGTTTAGATAATAAGGTTATACTTGAGCAACTTTGTCAATGCAATCAACCTTCAAAGCTTGAGGAAGACTTGATAACCAAAGTATTTTGATACCATCACAATGTATGAATGCAATTCAATATGATATTCATGATGAAACATAAGCCTAAATCAAGAGGGTAAATTTTGGGGTGCAACAGCTGCCCCTATTCAAATATCTTCAACATGATGAGTGAGAAAAGTGACAACTTTCGAGCGTTCAGAGTTGAAGATGATTGAATACAAAAGAACCCGAAAATTTACACTCTTGAAGAAGAAAGAAAAAGAAGCAGAAAACCCCCAAGACATGCGTCAGAATGAAGCTGTAACGCAGGTTGAAACAGAACAAAAACAAAGAAAAGTAGACGCAACTAAACTTCCGGACAAATGTGCCAGGTCAAAATTGGGCTTCAAAAAAAAGGTTAGATAAAACTCAAACCACAGAGTATAGGCGAAAATAAGCTCTGGAAAAGAAAACGTACGCGGGTGAGGAGGAGAAACTCTGAGCTCGACCCAAAGCAAAGTGGCTAGAGTGCGTGATTCTAGGAGCACTTGCTAATCTCAACTAAGATAGACAGTATGAAGGAACTGAATGAATCCCAGAAATGAGAAACAAAAGCGAGACGAAACTCGACTCAATAACCAGTTAGACGAAACTAAACTAGATGAGTACCAGGACGAAACTGGATTTCACGCACGGGTAATGAGGCGAAACTCGACCCATAGCAAAGTGATATGAGTTCATGTTTCTCGGAGCACCTTCTGGTCTCAGATCAATGGATAAACAGTAACGAAAACTGATAGAAGAATCCAAGGAACAAAAAGAGACTGATTTCAAACCAAGGACGCAGTAAGAACACTACACTCGGTAAACGAACACCGTCAAAGGGTCCAAGGTATGAAAGCAAAAATGAGACGAAACTCGACTCAATAACTAGTTAGACTAAACTAGATGAGTACCAGGATGAAACTGGATTTCATGCACAGGCGACGAGGCGAAACTCGACCCAAAGCGAGAGTGATGAGAGCGCATGTTTCTCAGAGCACCTGCTGGTCTCAGATCAATGGATAAACAGTGACGAAAACTGATAGAAGAATCCAAGGAACAAAAAGAGATTGATTTCAAACCAGGGACGCAATACGAACACTGCACTCGGTAAACGAACATCGTCAAAGGGTCCAAGGTATGAAAGCAAAAACGAGACGAAACTCGACTCAATAACTAGTTAGACTAAACTAGATGAGTACTAGAACAAAATTGGATTTCATGCGCAAGTTGAGGAGACGAAACTCTAAGCTTAACCCAAAGCAAGGAGATTAGGGCATACACCTAAAAACCTGCTGAAAACAAATATCAGGACGAAATTGGTATTCGAAAGGTGCATCAATAGACATGGAATGAACCGGAGAGGGTAGTGAAGACTAAACCCGAGAAGACCGTGCCAGGGTGAAACCGAACTACAGTCAAGAGTAGACACTCAAACAAACAAATGATTGACGTCAAAAGGATATTGGTATGGGGAGGAAACTGAGATAATGAGGACGAAGACCTCGCTGGGGATTTAATCTGAAGTATTAGAAAATTCACTGGTGACAACATAAACAATAATGGCTTATGTTCTGATGCATGTTTGAATTCTTTCTATATAGCGCAATGTTCCATATATTGGAAATGCTACGCGTTTTGGTAGATGCAATGTAATGATGCATGTTTAAAAGTTTCATTGGGGAATGGCCAATTGAGAAGCCAATAACCAAGAAGTCAGAATCTGACATGACTTGCAAAAATAAATTGCAAAATCCAAAGGAGAGGAGAAAATATGGGGAACCGCTAGAGAGGGAACCTCGAAGAGATGAAGCTTCGCGGGGAATAACAACCGAACAACCAGTAGAAACGGGCCACAAACATTGAGAGGAGCTGCAGAAATAAATTGCAAACTCCTAGAGAAGATCGGATCGACACTGTAGCTTCTGGAGAGGGACGCCATCTGAAGATTAGACATTGAGGGAGAAGATCAGGGCACGACTGTAATCTCTGGAAAAGACAGCGCGCGACCGTGTTGATGATGACACCAAGACAAAAAACCCGACGTGAGGGGTGAAAACCTTTGCTGGGGGAACAAAGATCTGCTGAGGAAACGGGACTTCATCGGGGATACAAAACTTTGTTGAAGATTTTTGTTGGAGAGATTTTTTTTAGAATGCAGCCATTGGATGGACCATGCAGATAGTCACACAGTATCGACTTTACTGGGGATAAGGAAAGATCTTAACATAAGGATTCCCCAATCAACAGATCAGTTGGGAAATGAGAGGTCATGACGAGGGATCTCTGTTGGCAACTCCGTTGGGGATATGCGATATCCTTAAATCCGGAGTCTCAGAATGAAGCCTTTAAAAGAAGATTCATGGGGAAACAAAACTTCGCTGCAGAAACGAAACTTTGTTGGGGATAGGTAAAGTCCTATTCATACATGGGCTCTGTCTAATAGAAGAAAAACCAAATATTCCCTTCTTGACAATCATTAAGCTCTTTACAGGTGTTCAACGTGTAAACTCTTTTTTTATGTCAAACAAATGTTTTGCGTGCAGAAAGATGTTTATTTTGGGAATGACAGATCTGATGCAACGATTATTTAAGCCTTGAAGTTGAAAACCTTAACAAAGTGTCGCATCTCTGTCGTGAATGAATCACTGGCTAGAGTGCAAAAAAAATTTAAAACTTTTCTTCCCCCCCCCCTTTTTTTTTAAAGAAACGAGTCAAGATGCGGGTGATAAGATACCAACATGAATATGAAACACATATTTGGGAGTTTAGGAAACGTTATCCTGTTGTAGTATGCTTTCAAGTTAAACCCTTGTTTCAGTTAGGACTTTTAGAGGTTGTAACGTCGCCTGGTTCGAGGTTTTTTAGAAAAAAGTTTTTTTAAAGCTCAAGTTATTTGGTGCCCACCCCCTTCGTGATATTCTCCTGTCCTAAGTTCAGTTGACTTATCACAAGCATTCATCTTTCAAAAGGATTTATAATGGTTGAGTGATCACGACAAATTCTCCAACATGATTGTCACTTAACTTTTGCTGCTTTTGTTTTTGATATTATTGTTCCTCTTCTTTTGATGAAAATTTTATTGAATAATCTTTTTTTCGGCCTTTTAGGCTCTCTTTTCCCTAACTTTTGCCTGGACAAAATCTTTTGAATTTCAATTTTGGGAGTCCAGCGGGACGCCCTAACTTTTTCCTAAGCGACTTGTTTTCAAGTTTCGACTTAGCGGGGCTTTTTTGTTTCTTTCTTATTCATACTTTCCACTTCGAACAAGTCAATATGACTTTAGGTTTTTGAACTTTTTCTTTCTTTCTCTCTTTTTTTTTGAAGAAAACAAATGCCTCATTCCTTGGTCGGCGATGGATAGCCATTATTGTATCGATTTGATCTCGACCTCAGGACTTTGTGAGGAAATGAACATCGTGGTTTAGACATTTTTCCTGATCTCATGATGCGAAAGATAAAATATGGTGATCCTCAGATGGGACATTCCTTCTGAAATTTGAATGCTTGGTCAAATTAACTGAACATCTATCCTACCTCAGGTTAAAAAAATAAGGTTTTTTTAACGGAAAAGAAACTCCTACTTCGAAGTCTCAGAGGGGTTAACGAGGGTCTAACTCCCTTATATCTCCGGTGTTTGGGGATCGAAACAATGCCTGTACATCGTCAACGGGGTTCTACTCAAAATCATACCACTACAGTCATCGTTTTTAGCTAAACTCCTTCCTCCAAACTCTTGGCTAAGCAAAAGAATTGGCACAATTGGTATCAAAATGCTTGAAAAATCGATTAAAGAGTGATACTGGATGGATTAAGTAAAATGAAACAATTTCTTCAAGGCAAAAATATTCAACGCATCAAGACTGACATTTGGCCATAAATAAAATCCTATATGCGGACAATGCTAAAACAATCAATCAAGATAACACATGAAAGTGCGGAAAAGAGACGTAATAAAAGCCATTATGGGGAAGAAATATCTTCAACTAGGTTCGCCGATCTCGCCGACCTTCCGTAATCTTGATATTACCCTGACCCATGACCTTTACTTTCTTCAAGATCTGCCCATATCTTGACTTCTCTTCTTACCTCTTTTGTGTCAATATTCACCACCTCAATCGAATCCTGATTCGGCTGGATAACCTTCTATTCTTGTTTTAACAATCTTGCTAATTCCTCAGGAAAATCACAATCCTCATATGCTTCTTCTTCAGCTTGATAAATAGGAGTATCAAAGTCATAATGAGCCATAACATAGTCGTTATCAATATAATCGGTGGTGGGAGTGCATTCCTCAACGCTTGAAACTTGGATAACATCCATAGAAGTCCAATTGTTGAGTGTCTGGCCTGGAAGACTCGAACGAATACAATCTTCGATATTGTAGCCATCAATCCTATCGTTGCCAACTGCATTGACGTGTCCTTCTTGAGCAGCACAAGGACGGGAAAACTTCACAGGAGTAGACAAACTAGATGCTCTGGGAGTTGTACTCTGCTGACCTGGGCTAAACCAAGACCAAATTTATTAAATTTTGGGGTAACGTCTAGCACCTGACCCCAACCATCAGGGTTACCATTTTCCACCATAGCTCTCGCATCCTTGAGAGAAGACATAACAGTTTCAGGCTTCCTTTTCTGCTCTGGAGGAGGAAAATTGACAGTATGAACTATCTCAAACGCCTGAAACGGAGTCTCGTGTATCTTGCCTTCAACTTTAACATGGCAGAATGATGTCAAATGACTCACGATGTACTCTTCCTTGCTTCACACAGTTATCACCTTTCCCTCTGTAGGATACTTGAGTTTCTGATGAAGAGTAGAAGTGACTGCCCTGCTTTATGAATCCACGACCGCCCCAACAAACAACAATACGCTGGCTGTATATCCATCACAAAAAATGTATCCGTGAAGGTGAGAGGACCAACCTTGATTGCTAACTCCACCTCCCGAAACACTGACCTTCGAGACCCGTCAAACGCTTTCACCATCAAATCACTAGGGTGCAGCTCTAGTCTAGAATAATCAATTTTCATCAATGCTGACTTAGGAAATACATTCAAAGACGACCCTGTATCCACCAAAACCTGGGATAAAGTAGTGCCCCTGCACTCCATTGAAATATGAAACTCTTTGTTATGGTCTCGCCCTTCCGGAGGAATATTAAAATCTGTGAAGCCCAGACCGTTCCTGGCAGATATGTTAGCACAAACATTCTCAAACTGATTGACTGTTATCTCATGTGGCACGAACGCATTCTTTAACAACTTCATCAAAGCATTTCTGTGAGGTTCTGAATAAATTAACAGAGACAAGATAGACATCTTAGAAGGAGTATGGCTCAGATGATCAATTATACTATAATCACTCTTTCTGATAATTCGCATTAACTCTTCAACCTCGTCGGGAACCGAAGAAGCTTCTGGTATCGGAATTGGTTGAGTCACATTGGCTGGCGTAACCCTTAGATTACCAATCATCTCCTGCTATTTTCCTTTTTCTCTTGCAGAAGCATCTACCGCATCTTTTACATTGGAAGGACCAAATACTCTCCCGCTTCTAGTCATTCGACCCATACCAGAAAAATTATGAACTTCCCCTTCATTACCTTCAGCACGTTCTTCCTCGGACAAACGAGTACTTACTTCCTCCTTCACCCCATGGTAATAAACATCAGTACCATAATGCCATGGGATGGCCTTCTCACTGTTATACGGCATGGGACCAGGTACCGTAATCATCAAAGGAGGTGCCCTAGATGGGGTAGGAATGCGCACAGGGGTGTAAGGAATAGATACCACAGCAACATCTTCAGTAACCTTACGGTAGCTCGGTTTTCTATCGAACCGCATGGAACCCTCCTTTATCATCAACTGGATACCAGCTTTTAAGTCATCACAACCCTTTGGTTGCTCTCTACACTTGGTACACTCTGAAGTATAACCCGGGAAAATAGAATTATCAAGCAAATACCTCTTAACATACCACAACGGAGTAGTTACTTGTTCTACATTCATGATTAAATTCAACACTTCACCATTATCATCAATCATATTAACAACACCCCCTTCATGCCTAGGCATTGGGTTCTGAGCAACATTCGGACCAGTCACTAGAGTAAACTCAATTGCCTTAGCTTCCAACAAGTCTTGTATTTTTCATTTCAACGCAAAGCAATTGTCAGTAGAATGGCCAACTCCGCCTGAATGGAATTCACATCTTGCGTTAGCATCATAGTTAGGAGGAAGTCTTGCGGGGGGTGGTGGCATATTTCTCAAACCGATCAACTTCAAATTGAGAAAATGGTGGAGTGCTTCAGTAAGAGATACCGGCAAGGGATCGAATTTTCTCAACTGTCTCTGTTATTGATTATTATACTGACGAGGAGCATCTTGCTTCTTTGTTGTTGAGGCACTGTATTCGGTCTCTACTGCGGAGGAGCATTAATAGGAATAGAAACAGCATTGATTTGTTGGTGCTGACGATCCTCTCCTCTTCCTCTATGAGAGTAAACCGCACTTGCGTCGCCTTCCTTTTTCTTAGGGTAAGTTTTGAATGGTTTCTTACTTCCCCCTGATGAGCCACTAGAACCTCCAATCTGAATTTTCCCCAATTTCAAACCTACCTCAATTCTTTCACCAGCCATAACCAAGTCTGCAAATCCTGCTGAAGTACTTCCTATCATGTGCTCATATAATGGCCCTTGTAGGGTACTCATAAACATATCAATGAGTTCTCTCTCCATGAGTGGAGGTTGAACCCTCGCAGCCAACTCATGCCACCTCTGAGCGTATTCCTTAAAAGATTCTCTTGGTCCTTGTGACAAATTCTGTAACTGAGTGCGATTAGGCGCCATATCCACATTGTACTGATAATGTTTGACAAAAGCCCAAGCAAGATCATTCCAGCAACGAATATGAGTTTTCTCCAACTTCATGTACCACTCTAGGGATGCCCCAGATAGGCTATCCTGGAAAAAGTGAATCAAAAGCCCCTGATCCTCAGTATGCACCGACATCTTTCGGAAATAAGCAGTTGCATGAGTAACAGGACATGACGTTCCGTTGTACTTTTAAAATATATGAGGCTTGAACTTTGGAGGAACTTTCACCCCAGACACCAACCTGAGATCATTAGCATTCATACCAAGGCCTCCTTTCCCTTCCACAACCTTCAAACGTTCTTCCAACAATCGATACTTCCTATCCTCAACCTGAACTTCTGGCTCCGAACGCCGAACAGAAAACTGATCTTCATCCTGGTCAAAGTCATAATCCTGCTCCTGATAGCCCCTTATACCGCCCTGATTATCTCTTCTGTTCCCCACAAGACGAGGTCCCGGAGACAGGGGAAACTGCCATACGTTGCGCACAAAAGGGTTTTTGGGCATCCCGTGAAAATTTCCAACAGGCTGATCTTGCACATCCCCCAATCCTACAAAAATGTCCTGATTGAGCCCTTGATTTCCACCATCCCTGGATAGTGGCGCTGGTTGTTAACAATGGCAGCCAGTTCCTCCTGTTGGCGATTCACATTGGTGATGACCTCCATGAACTGGGTCATTTGAGTAGCCATCTGGGCCCTTATTTCAGCGAGTTCAGCTTGAACTTGTTCCATCTGTCTTGGCAAATTGTTTCTGGTGGAATACTGATGAGTAGTCGTCTTGAATTCTGAATAAGAAAAGCAGAAGTATAAGAATATCGTCTTGAGATAACCTGTAATGTTATGAAATGCATGATGTGCATGATATGTTTGTCATTTCCTGGTATTCAAGAGTCCTTTTATTCATCAATCATGGCGCGCAACCAACAATCAAGCATACAATCAAAGGAAAAAGAAAGAAAAAAGGACAAAAAGACAAACACTTCAACTATTTACAAACAAAAGAAACGATGTTCAAGTGACTTCGGACATTTAAGAGTGTAATGGTAAACAACAAAATACGTGTTTCAAAGTAAACTTAACAAAAACTGAATAATAAAAACAAACAAATGGTCCCTTCTAACAATCCTGGGGGTGACCAAATACACCAAAGGTGAGTAACAAAAACTAAATCTCCGGAACAAGACACGCTTCAAGGTGTTGATAATACTCTTCAAGCCTGGCTTTCTCCTTCAAAAGTTATGATGCGACTACTTTACTTTCTTGAAACCAATCCTCTGCGACACGCCTCTGGGCTACTTTCTTTTTAAGCTAAGCATCTTTGTCTTTGAGTTGTTTCTCCAAGTTTTCAATCTTCTTCCTGTAGCTATTCTCAGATGCTTGAAGCTTCTGGCACTCTTGCTGGGTCTTACTCAACTCTTCTTCTATTTCAGCATGAGACCTCTTCCTAAAACTGGTTGCATCAGAAGTTTCCCCTTGAGCTTCTTTGAGTTTGTGAGCTAAGTCGGCCCTTTCTTGATCTACCCAATAAAGTTTCATCCCTGTCTCACGGTCTTTTGCACGAAGTTGAATGTTCTCAACATGAACCTGGGTGAACATCTCGGTAGGCACCGTGTTACTCAGAACAGTAGGAGGTTGCTCACATATAGGAGCCGACCTTGCAAATGGTAACCGCAAAATCTTAACCCTGTCTCTAATCCATTCTAGGTAAGGAACTCTAGCAATAGGAATCTTCTTGCCTAAAGTAGTTCTATCCTTCTTGTGAATTCCCTTCCAAGCACTTGTCACTATTTTCAACATCACAGGATCACTTCCTCTAACAAAATACACTGATTCAGACACCTCCTCAACCTTTGGTGGTCCATCCATTTCATATCCCAATTAATGATAAGCAAGCACATGATTATAGTTGATACACCCCTTAGTTCCTATGAGGGGAACATTGGGGAAATCTCTGCAGCTAGTGATAATACTTCGTACTTCCCCCATGTCATAATTCCATCGGATATCAAATGAAGTAAAGGTTGACAAGTCTTGATGACCATTGGAGAGAATGTCTGGTATCCATGAAAGGGCCATTTACGGGTAGGTGCAACTTAAACCATTGATACAACATCGAATGACATAAACTTACATTACCTCATTTTCCATGCCTGAAATGAATGGTGTAAAGAGTATCTTCCAAGAGTGTCGGTATCGGGTTCTTATTTTTAAAAACACAAATAGCCATCAAATCCACAAAATTTCTCTTGTGAGGGAAGAGGGTGATCCTGTATATCATGAGAGGAAACAGAGAGCTGAAGTCACTCCAATTCCCTTTCTTTGCCCAGTCTTCAGCTTTCTTCACTAAGAAATCCAAATAAAACCATGTAGTATCCTCACTTGATTTCCAATTGTCTTTTACCTCTTTCCAACTCAAATGAAGAATTTCAGCAATAACTTTGAACTTCAGCTTCTCCGGCACTTGGATAAAAGGAACCTCATCGGACAACTTGATATTAAGTAGGTACGTGTACTCTTCTAGTGTGGGAACCAGTTGATAATCTTGAAAAGTAAAACACCGTAATTCCTTGTCATAGAACTGGAAGAGGGTGATCAAAGCCATTGGGTCAACTGGAGTGTTAAAGATTAGTAACAAATTGCCATAATTTTTGTTGAAATTATTCAGAACATCACTCTTCAGATAAGAACTCAACCTCTTCAATTCGGACACCACTCAAGATCAAAAGAAAAATCCCAAAGCTTCAAAACTATCAGGGGAAACTGAGTCACCTTCACAACACAAAGTCACCAACAGTACCTGTACCTGTAAGAAAAGTTTTCCCGCCCCTCTCACGGGTGTAGTCTAGGTAAAGGTACGTTAAAAGCCAAATCAGAGTATAAGAGCTCGACTGTCGGTATCATCATACGATAACACCTATCTGAACTACCTTTGAAGTCATGGTCTCATGGTCAGGTCTACAAAGCATCCGCCTCATAGCTGTCATGGCCATTCTATTCCTAGTTCCTATGGAATTCACTTATAGCCTGGGTATGAGGCCTTTTACCTCATGGAACAACCCACCCACCAAGAAATCCAGAATCCAAACAGTCTAGCCAAAACCAGTATGCAGAAAGTAAAGCGCACATAGGATGCAATGCAAACAGATAAATATGCAAAGCGGTAAAATAAACACCCAAAAAGAAAACAAATAAGAGCTAGGATCGACTCCGGGATGGACCAGCAAGAGGTCAATCTGTCCCCAGTGAAGTCGCCATCTGAAACAACCTGGCCGAACCATCATCTTGTAATGAAATATCAATGAAGTCTCCACCGAACGTCTTTTATCCCGCCGAAAGGGAAAGGTAAACATCGAGAAAACCTGAAAAGGGAGAAATCAGTCTTTCAACCGAGAGATCGGGTAAGGGAGTCTGTTACGCGAGGGGAAGGTATTAGCACCCCACACGCCCGTAGTACTCTATGGTATCCACTCTTGTTGTCTAATCTAATGGGTGTGGTCAAAACCTATGTCTATGGCTTAAAGCTAAAAAGGGAATGCATGCGAAAGAAAAAAGAGAAAACAATGTAGGGAAAATAAAAGATGTGCTCGGTTGGGCCCTACCCCAATGCCTACGTATCCCTTTTAAGGAATCAGAGCAGTCGTAGTTTAGCTCATATATTCTGGTTGGTTTGTGTTTTTTAGTTAAGACAACAAAAACAGTCAAGATGGCAAAACATCAAATAAAACAACAAACAAATGAGATGGTAAAACATCGGCTAAATAATAACAAAGTAACATGTCGAAGATAGCAAAACACCAAATGATAAAACATCACACCTAACAATGACATTGAGAGTCAAAGTAGGATAACCAACATGTGCAATGGCGAAACATCGGCTTCAAACAAATATGCGATGGCGAAACATCGACTATAAGATAACAAGGTATCATGACAAATATAGCGAAACATCAATGAACCGGATGACAAAACATCACACATAACAATGATATTGAGAATCAAAGTAGGATAAAAAACATGTGCAATGGCGAAACATCAGCTTCAAACAAATGTGTGATGCTGAAACATCGGCTAAAAGATAACAAGGTATCATGGTAAAGATGGCGAAACATCAATAAACCGAATGACAAAACATCACACCTAAAAATGATATTGAGAATCAAAGTAGGATAACAAACATGTGCGATGGCGAAACATCGGCTTCAAACAAATGTGCGATGGCGAAACATTGGCTAAAAGATAACAAGGTATCATGGCAAAGATGGTGAAACATCAATAAACCGAATGACAAAACATCACACCTAAAAATGATATTGAGAATCAAAGTAGGATAACAAACATGTGCGATGGCGAAACATCGGCTTCAAACAAATGTGCGATGGCGAAACATCAACTAAAAGATAACAAGGTATCATGGCAAAGATGGCGAAACATCAATAAACCACGTTTAAAAACAAAGCCAAGAGGCGCACAAACAAATAAGATTGATTTATATCTTTTACCTTGAAGAAGGGTTTGAGTTTATTAGAAGTGTTTTATGATTTTCCAAGAAAACAATTTTTGTTTTAAGATGCAAAATGCAAAGGAAGGAAAAAAAACCTAAGGGAAACTAGCCTAGGCATATCCCTAGTGTTATCAAACAATGATTGGCCCTAAGGTTGAGGATAAAGGAAAATCCTACCCTATGCTAGCATACATGGATTCCTACCTTAATCAACATGTCAAAGGAAGCTTAACAAAACTATCCTATAGGGAACAAGCAATGAGAGCGAAGTCGTGATCTCAATTTCTAAATTGAGTGACTCATCGATCAACAATTAAAGAAAAAACAATAAATATCCTATAGGGAACATGCACTGAGAGCGAAGTTGTGATCTCAATTTCTAAATTGAGTGACTCATCGATCAATAGTTAAAGAAACAAACACAAACACAACACATGTATCAAACAAAACAGAGGGCCTCCTGACATATATCAGCAACAGAGGTCGCATCATGCAACATAGAACTATACAAAATGAAAATAGAAGAAAGGAAATAGTGCAATACCAAACGGATAACTATCCGTAGCAACTGAGCAAGAATAAAAGAAACCCAAAGAACTTCAAGCAAACTGGCATCAGCAGACAAATCAAGTCAGAAATTACGCCATCAGGATGTAAGTATTGAGATTTTTAGATATGAACAGATCCCATGGGCAATGTATAGCATTCATAATCACATACATATATCTTGCATATACTATCAAATATGCCAAGCACAAGAGTAGTACCAATATAATAAATTGTGTTCCACAAATAAAGTGATACACAGTAGCCTCAAGTCAAAAATGGAAAACTTTTCTCAGAGTACCTCGCGCATTTAACAACCAAGTTAGTATTCCCATAAATAGAATGATGACTCTCATAAGGGATGGATAATGACACCATAATGAAGTAAGAAAACATGATAGCAACTATCAAAACATTAGATATGATAGACAAAAAGAAACAGGCATATGCACAATTTGGTCAAAAGTTAGAGGAATGTTGCTCCTTTCTATCACCACATTGAATTGACAATTGAATATCAATCAAGGATCATGGGAGCTTCAGAGGAATACAATCAAAGACCATGAAGGTCAGTAGCAACCACAATTAAATCATACTTAATTACTTCATCACAGCTCACAAGCATAATAGAAGAGGAATCCCACACAATGCATCAAAGACTTAGATTTCAAGCTAACCATAGAAGAAAGTCAAACAAGGAAAAAATTAGAGTTTGTAACAATCAAAGATTTGAAGTAAAACTTCCAAAATATGATTAGGACATGATCAAAAGGTTAAAGTGTTGATTCTAAAACATGTTGCACAAGTGCATTCAAAATGCCTCAAAAATTCAACAAGGATAAAAGAAAGAAACCAAACTATATTCATGATTATAACTAACTTAAGTAATAGGGATCAATTACTCTCAAGTCCTCATGAGACTATCATTGAAGTATCATTTCCCTTCATGTTATCATTGGCCATCTAATGACCTCAAACTCAAATTGAAAGCTCAAGTTTCAAAGTGAAGATCAACAAGAAAGCAAAAAGTCATAAAATATGCATCAAAAGGTTCAATCATTCAAACATGGGGCATTAAGTGAAATGACTTGAGTTTATGTGGATAAAAAGAACCAACATGATCATTAGGTGCCCAATTATAGGCCTCACTCAAGTTCATTGGCCATCAAGCAAATTGCAACAAGATATGCAACATTAATTGGGTACCTTCACTTCAAAAAATACATTAAAAAAAGAAAAGGGCTTCCATAATTCAAAAAAAAAATTTCCTAGCATCCTTGAGATGTGTAAGAGTCAGAAAACATGTTTTAAGTTCATGGATGGATGAGGAAAGGATCAATCAAACTTCAAATATCAAAAACTAGTTGGCAAAAACCACCAAACTAGACAAGTTTTCAAAATATTTTATGGAAAATACCAAACCTTATCAATTAATTCAAGAAAAATCTTTTTAAGGACCTCAATCCATCTATGAACCTTAAACAAGAACCAAATTCAATTGAAACTCAAGGCCAGTTGCTCTTTGGAATCAAAACAAACAAGGGAATTAGCAAAACCCTAATTATTTAGAAAATGAACTCAATTATTGATTAATCAAGTTCCAATTCTAAACAAATCAAATTAAAACCATATAAAAATAAAGAAAACTCTAAAGATCAGAGAACTTATTTTTTTAAATTTTTAGAGTTAAAGAAAAGTAAAAAATAAAATCAAAATTCAAACCTTTAAACAATTAAACAAAAATTCACATCTCAAAATAAAATTCTAATCAAAAGTCAGAAAAATATCCAACCAATATTTTTTCAAATATTAGAATTAAAAACCAGCATCCATAATTTTTTGTGGAATTTCTGAATTAAAGGGAAATGTTAAAATAAAAGCAAACAAACAATTAAACTATTATTTAATGACAAAATGCAAACCCTAGCCAAAAGTCATAAAAAGGTCAAAACAAAATTATATTCAGACACTATGATTAAAAAAAAACTTATGTGATTTTTTTGAGTATTTTTGAATTAAAGGAAATATTAAAACAAAAATTATGAAGCAAACATTTCAAATAAACTTCTCAAATTAAATTTCTAATCAAAAATAGGAAAAATGCTAAACCAAAATCAGAATCAATTTCTAAATTATTTTAAGAGTCCAAAACATTTTTTTGTGGAATTTTTAGATCAATGAAAATATTAAAACCAAAATAAACATTAAACAAAAAAATTAATTAATCACACTAATTTTTAAACCAATGAAAACATTTTCAAAAACTACAAAAAAAATACACAAGGTCAGAAATATTATTTTTAAGTTTCCTGATTTTTTTCATAATTTTCTCATGATTATTGATCAAGAAATAAAATCCAGAAATCAATTAAAATTCAAACATGAACAAAATTCAAAAAAAAGATAGATCCCACGGACCAGATCAAGCCAGTGCATCATCTTCAACCTCTGTTCAACACCAAAACTCGCGCGCGACTCAGGCTTATGCCCAGATTCAGATCGATCATACAATCTCATTTCTCCACCAAAATTCATCAAATCAAGTGCAAATCAAAGCTAACATGGCAAAGAATTAAACACAATTCAAATCACATCAAATAGACAGCCATGGATCTAGAAATCTCAGCATGATATCACCAAAAACTCACTGAAAATTAGAGTTGCAGAGATCTTAAACAAGCATAATATGCCAAACCAAAACCTCAAACAGTTTCAGATTCGTTCACATAACATCAACAAGCAATTATTCATGCTCAAATTCAGAAATAAACAGCTATATATCATGAATCAAAGTTGAGTGAGCTTACCTCAAATCAAAATCTGAATGCACGGTTCCCTCACTCCAGAAGCAAATCAATGGTTCCAACTTGATCCTCTTGCTCCACTGAATGTGTCTCTGCGAAGAAATTGAAGAAACGACCAAGGAATTAAGGGATTCGAAGAAAAAATGCAGAGAAAGGAAGTTGAGCTCAGATTTGGATTTCTTGCAATGGATGCCTCTCCTCATAAAATGAGCCTCGCTACTCATTATATAGAGTGAGTAGAGGAGGGTAGGGGTGGAAATGCAAGCTTAATACCGTTGGAGGGCTGGATTGGAAGTTTGTGCAGAAAATGAGGTGTGCATAGGATCAGGTCATTTGTTCGTGCATTCTTTAGCCTCTTATGCATTTTGTGGGCCAAATTACTTCATAAAATCATCCTTAAAATCTTGGCCCTTGATTCCACATCATCAGAAAGTATTGGTGTTTTTGCAATTTTGGGCAAGTTTTGAAATTTTGGCCTCAAGCAAGTACAACAATCACATGGGCACAAAATGGCTGGCATCAAGGGCTTCCATAGGTCAAAAATGTGTCATGGGCCTGATTAGAAGTGAAGATAATGGCTGAAAATGAAGTTCTCAAGTTTTGGCATTTTGCTTGCATGGCTAAAGTTCAATAAAATGGCATGAAATTCAAAAGACCATAACTTGCCCATACTTTTGAATTTGGGCACAAATGAGTACAATTTGGAAAGGTATTGAAAAGATATACAATCCCTTTGTTTTGTGTTTTTCCAATTGAATCCATTAAGGTCCTCAAAATTTGACATGAAATTCACTAATTTTGGAAAATGACCTATAATTTTAACTTGAGGCATGAACTTCCAAAGACCATAACTCTTGACTCTTTGCCAATTTGGACATGAGACCAAAAGGAGATGAAAGATCACCCTCTTATCTTTACAAGCATATTTCATTTGCATTTTGTTGATCAAAGGTGAATAAAATATGAATTTTTGAAGTTAAGTCCTCATTTTCAAAAATTAGAAACTTTTAGGGTTTCTTCATGAACAAGTTTCAACCGAAACCTCAATCTTTTTGATCCAATGATCAAAATGGACTTGAAATGTGAAAATTACACCCTTAAATTGATGGTTGACCTAAAGTTCACTTGGTCAACCTTGACTTTGACTGATTTTGACCAAAATGACCATTTTGCCCCTTTGAATTAATTTGTCCACTTCTCTTCAAAATTGATGGTCAAAACTTCAAACATACTATCTCCCAAATATATAGAGGCCATGTACAAAGTTTCACTTCAAAATTCTCAAGAAATCTTGATAAAATCCCAAACCCTAGTTTTGGTTAACACCTTAGGAGACTGATGAATCATCTCCAAAATTTCAAATCCTCTGGGCATCTTGACCAATTTTTTGTACAAAGACTTTTCAAATACCACTGAGATGTTGTAGCTTCCAAATCAAGACTTGTACATTGATTAATATCCTTGATCAAGCAAAACCTTAATTTTGACTGGTGAATCAAAAGAGTGATTCCTCTTATAATCAATCACAAACTTCAATCCTCTGATGATCCAAAGAGATGGACAAAATATCTTGAGATATGCAATAACTTTTGAGCTTGAAAGATCCAGAGGTTTACATAATAAGGTTCTACTTGAGCAACTTGGTCAATGCAATCAACCTTCAAAGCTTGAGGAAGACTTTATAACCAAAGTATTTTGATCCCATCACAATGTATGAATCCAGTGCAATATGATATTCTTGATGAAACATAAGCCTAAATCAAGAGGGTAAATTTTAGGGTGCAACAGCAGGCTGAGAAGCAAGCTTCTGCTGGCCAGATTGCTGCAAACAAAGCTGGAAATCAGAAGCAGTATAAAGTGAAGGTCGATTCCTCTGCAAAAGAACAAATCAAAGAATTCGTGAGTCGACCAGCTACTAAGTGTACTGAAGAAGCTATTGATGATTTTGAGTCCGAGTCTGAAGAAAGTTTGAATATCTTAGTTAATGTGGTATCAATTCTCCCAGCTGAATATAATTGCTTAACTGAAGTGGAAGATTCAGCAGACGTTGATTCTGAGGAGATGGCTATACACAAGCCAACATGTTACTTTGTAATGAATAATGGTTCGATTGAGAACCAAGATGCGTTCTTCAAAAAACCAAATATGGCCATGAGGAGCCATTTGAAGCCTCGTTTAATAAGGGCTAAGCTTGAGGGGGTGGCTATAAACAAGGTGTTGGTGGACTGTGGTGCTACGGTAAATATTGTGCCATACCACCTATTGCATAAAATTGGTAAATATGACATCGATGTTAGATCTCATAACATGGTCTTATCAAACTACGAAGGAAGGACTAGGAACACTATAGGTGTGACCCAAGTTGATATTACTGTCGGCTCCATTACTAGGCCGACTATATTCATGGTGATTCAAGGCAAGCCAAGTGTGATATGGTGGGAGAACTGACTTGGGTGTTTTGAGTTTGATCGCAAATGGTGTTACAGTCGTGTAACAGGGACATGGACAAGTTATATTTTATGTATAGGAGCTTTAGAAACTAAAAGGCCAAAGAACGCACAAGGAAAATAGAATATACGAGTTCAAGGTTAGAACCTGCACAAAAATGGAGTCCGTGTGCAATTTCTAGCTAGAGGGAATTTGAGAGAGTTTCAGGCTTACAAAAATCGTGTCCTAAGTTGCATAATAGTGTCTTAATGTATAGGAAAAGGTTTTGAGAGCTTGGGTGATCAGAAGTACAAGTTCACATGTTATGGCTTTTTGGCTTGTTTTTGAAGCAATCTTGACAAGCATTATTCCAAGGCAAGGTACAAGGCTATCTAAAGTGGTTAGGAACTTTAAACATGCTTATCTGATTGTGTAGAGGATGCTTGTGCAGAAAGAACAAATGCAAAGCTCAAGAGAAGTTGACTTTGTGATTAAAGCCACTTTACTAGAATGGCAATGTTACTTTGTGCCATTAATGGAAATGCAATTTGGATAAAGCTTGAATCAAGGGGATAATAGCTCAAAAGCAAGTGCAATCTTCTGATTATGGAGATATCTTGAGGTTTAGAGGCCTGAAAAACAAGATTATGCAGCATAGGTTTGAAATTTAATTCTTGTTCATCACAAAATGCCTTGTAATTCAAGTGACAAAACCCTAACTTGATCTCTTCGATTCTCCCTCCTCAAGAATGATCTCAGGGAGTTATTGGACATTTTGGAAAGCTTGAAATGTGCTCTACAACCCATATTTAAATTGATTTTAAAGAGTCCCCTTGGAGCTATATGAAAAAGTGCCATGAAGTTAGGTTAAAATCATGAATTAGGGCAAAATTTCACTAAGTGTTTAGTTTCATGACCCTATGTTCATAAAATTATAACTTGAGATCCATGAATTTTTGGAAGGAGTTGTGTAAATAAAAGTTATATATTTCATTGAGATCTACAACTTTCATGTTGGAAGTTTCTCTTGAATCATCTTGCATCATGGTGAAAATTTGGCTCAAAGTTATGAAAAAACATGAAATTTCCAACACTTAGAAAAATTTCTAAGTTTAGAAATTTTGACTTTTCAAAATGAAATCTTGAATTTTTGATTTCTTGATGAATAAGTTTCATATTTGACATGTTTTGATGAATTGTGATCTTTGGCACTCGAGTTTTACCAAAAAGTCAAAGTTTGACTTTTTAGTATACAATGGACTTGCAATGTTTTGAACCATGCCATTAGGTCAAAATGATTCAATTGGACTCTTGAGATCATGCCTTAAACCAATTGATCATTTGCTAAGTCAAAAATCATAAATTTCCCTTTCTCAGTCAAAACCCTAATTTTGACCATTTTGCCCTTTTGGAGATTTGATCAAATTTCTTGAGGAGCTGTGGTCCAAACTTGATTAAATGACACATATGAGTTTATAATGTTGATATGGATCAAAAATTAAGAAGTTTGACTGTAAATTGGCCATGGTTGACTCTTTTCCCAATACAATTGATTTTTAGGTCAACTGATCAATTGACTGAGCAAAAATGTGATCCAAGGCTTGAAACTTGACATGAGTGATCTTGGGGGTCCATAATAATCCATGAAAGTAATATGGGGCATTATAAGTTAAAAAATACTTGTGCAATCTTAAACCCTAGTTTTGGTCATCAGTGTTTAAGGAGGTGTCTTGAGTTGATCAAACCCTAGTGCAGTCTTGGGTCAAGGGAGATCTTGTGAGCAAATTATTGATAAGTGAGAGGGAAAATTTTGGGGTAAAACAGCTGCCCCTGTTCAATCTTCTTAAGCCTGAAGAGTTAGATTGGCATGTTTTACCATTCGTGACTCGAAGGTGGAAGATGATTGGACACTAGAGTGCCTAGAAATTTGCACTCGGTGATGTGATGGTAGAGGGAATGGGCTTAAAAATGCCATTTGGAGAGGTGATATAAATTTGTTGGAGATGGTCTTGTAGATGCCATCCAAGAGTTATTATTGAATTGTAATTTGTAAGCTGAAAGAATGAGTATCAGAATGGCGTTCGTGTTTGGAGCGTGTCTGTACTGTATTTGAGAGTTGAATCTGAATGAGTATCAGGATAGCATTCGTGTCTGGAGCGTATCTGAACTGTATCTGAGAAGTTGAATCTGAATGAGTATCAGGATGGCATTCGTGTCTGGAGTGTATCTGAATTGTATCTGAGAAGTTGAATCTGAATGAGTATCAGAATGGCATTTGTGTCTGGAGAGTATCTGAACTGTATCTGAGAAGTGAATGAGCTTCAGGATGACATCCGTTTCTAGAGCGTATTTGAACTGTATCTGGAAGTTGAAATCTAAATGAGTATCAGAATGGCATCTGTGTCTGGATCGTATCTGAACTGTATCTGAAAGCTGGATCTTGAATGAGTATCAGAATGGCCATGTCTGGGGCGTATCTGAATTGTATCTGAAGACTTTGAACATTGTTAAGGGTAGCTGTTTGATTAATATTATCCTGAAAAAGATAAAATGTTAGCTAACATGCAATGTTTATGTTGTATGAAATGCATAGTATAATGTATTCTTGTTATCAATGTTTATGATATATGGATGCAATGTATGCGTATGTGAGCTAGTTTGCTGCACTGTTGTTGGGTTGGGGAAAATAAATACATGACTGCTGCTGAGGAATATGGAGTATAAGTCGTCATGTTTTTAAGCGTTGATGAACTTCTGCTTGGAGAGATAAACTTTGTTGTAAGGGAAATACTGTGTACTGCTTGAAAAAATCATGTATGGGGGATTCAGAGAAATTTGACGACTTCTACTGGGGATTGATAACTTGAAGCTCTATTTCGATGGGGATTGAACTGCACACTGCGGGGGATTATGGAAATAACATAGAGAGATTTCCCTACCTCTTAAATCCATCAATGATTGTCTTCTATTTTTGTTTATTTTTAAACAATAATTATATTCAAATGCATATGTTCAAAAATGAATCATTGGATGTTTTTGTAAACAAAACAGAATAGTAAAGAAAAAACAGATAGTTTTGCACTTTCAAAGGGATATCTTTGTATTGACCTTGAGTAAGTATTTTTGTACAATGAGACAAATATTCTTGTAAGAGAATACTATCGTAAAAAATGAAAAATTTAATACAAAGAAAAGATAGCTATGTGCAATAATCCCATGGGGTTCCCATTCTACTATAGCCTTTATATCTCTGAGTGTCTTGTCTATTTGTTTCCTTGTCCAAAGATGATTGAATTGATCAGAACCTCTGAGTTTGTCGGTTGAAGCCAAAGGTTGTCCGTAAGGTGATCCAACGGGACATAGTCATACGCTTTACATTCCCTAACTTTTGCCTGGACCGCCCTTTCGGGTTTTCAGTCCACCGGGAAACCCTTTTTTTCCCAAGTCGCCCTTTCAGGTTTTCAACTTGTCGGGTGTACAGATTTTTTGTTTTATCCCTAATTTTTGCCCGAACCTTTTTGGTTCGTCGGGATGCCATTGTTTTGCCTAGGTGTGTCAACCTAGCGGGTCTCTTATGCATAGTATCTTTTGACTATGTCTGTGTTCGCAGGGTGCGGCAGGTCGTCACCATCCATGGTGGTCAAGATCATTGCGCCACCAGAGAATATGTTTTTTATTACAAATGTTCCTTCATATGTAGGAGTCCATTTTCCCCTGGGATCACCTTGCGGAAGTATGATACGCTTGATCACCAGATCTCCAACTTGATATACTTGTCGTCTGACCTTTTTGTTGAAAGCCTTGATCATTCGTTTTTGATACATTTGACCATGACAGACAGCAGTAAGTCTTTTCTCATCGATTAAGTTCAGTTGATCAAGTCGAGTCTGGATCCAATCTTCTTCATTCAAACCTGCATCCTTCATGATTCTTAGAGAGGGGATCTGAACCTCAATAGGCAAGACAACTTCCATGTCGTATACCAGAGAATAGGGTGTTGCCTCGGTTGATGTGCGAGCTGTAGTACGATACCCATGGAGAGCGAATGGTAATATCTCATGCCAGTCTTTATATGTGACTGTCATTTTCTGTATGATCTTTTTAATGTTCTTATTTGCGGCTTTGACAGCACCATTCATCTTCGCCCGGTAAGGGGAAGAATTGTGATGTTGGATCTTGAATTGCTCGCACAAAGCAGTGATCATCGTATTGTTCAAGTTTATACCATTTTCGGTAATGATCCTCTCCGGGATACCGTACCGACAAATGATATTTTGCTTAATGAATTCGGCTACAACATTCTTGGTAACGGAAGCGAAAGAAGCTGCCTCTACCCACTTGGTAAAATAGTCAATTGCCACTAGGATGAAGTGGTGTCCATTGGAGGTTGTTGGCTTGATTTCCCCAATCATATCAATCCCCCCATAGCAAAGGGCCAAGGAGCCGTTAAGACAATCATAGGAACTAGAGGTATGTGCACTTTGTCAGCATATATCTGACACTTATGGCAGGTTCGAGAGTGTTGATAGCAATCGGCTTCCATGGTAGACCAATAATAGCCTGCCCATAGGATTTTCTTTTCCATCATATGTCCACTGGAATGGGTGCCAAAAGTGCCTTCATGTAACTCAGCCATGATTCTTTCAACTTCAACCTTGTCTATGCACCAAAGTAATACAGAGTCATGGTTGCATTTGTAAAGAATGCCATTACTAAGGAAGAATTTAGCAGAGAATCTCATTAAGAACTTCTTATCATTGACTGAAGGTCCTTCAAGATATTCTTGAACCTCGAGATACCTCTTGACTTCGTGAAACCAAGGCTGGTCCACTACTTCTTCAGTATTAATCTCGTGACAGTATGTTGGTTCATCCCTTCGTTCAATGGTGATCTGGGGAGCCTCGTTCTCCCATTTAAGTTTAAACATAGATGACATTGTGGCTAGTGCGTCTGCTAGCTGATTTTCTTCTCGCGGGAAATGCTCGAAGGTAATCTTCTCAAAATGTGGGAGCAATGTCAAAACATGTTCTTTATAGGGGATAATGTTAGGGTGTTTGGTTTCCCATTCCCCTTTGATCTGGATAATTACCAAAGCTGAATCTTCGAATACATTCAAAGATTTGATCCCCAAATCTATGGCAGCTTTGAGACCAAAGATGCACGCTTCGTATTCCACCGTGTTATTTGTATAATTGAAGTAGAGTCTTGCAGTAAATGGAGTATGACACCCTTCAGGAGATATGATTATTGCACCAATACCATTGCTGAGTGTGTTAGATGCCCCATCAAAAACCAGGGTCTATCGGGATCCTTGTCCAGGTCCGTCATATGGCCTGAGTTCTTCACAGTTATTTACCATCATGATGTCTTCATCCAGGAATTCAAACTTCATGGACTGGTAATCTTCCACAGCTTGGTGAGCAAGGTGATCAGCTAGTACATTGTCCTTTATTGCTTTTTGGGTAGTATATTGTATGTCATATTCTGTCAGGATCATCTGCCATCTCGCTATTCTCCCAGAGAGAGCAGGTTTCTCAAAGATGTACTTTATTAGATCCATTTTAGATATGGATAAGGTAGTATGGGTCAGCATATACTGTCTTAGCCGGTGAGCAGCCCATGCCAGAGTGCAGCAAGTCTTTTCGAGCAGTGAATATCTTGTTTCATAGTCAGTAAACTTTTTGCTCAGGTAATAAATAGCGTGCTCTTTTCGGCCAGACTCATTATGCTGCCCCAGCACACACCCCATAGAGTTTTCTAAAATGGTCAGATACATGATCAATGGTCTTCCCTCGACTGGTGGCATTAAAACAGGAGGATCTTGTAAATACTCTTAGATTTTTTCAAAATCAATTTGGTACTCATCATTCCATTTGACTACCTGATCTTTCTTTAATAGTTTGAAGATTGGTTCACAAGTAGCTGTCAGGTGAGAAATGAATCTGCCAATGTAGTTCAAGCGTCCCAAGAATCCTCTGACTTCCTTCTCAGTATGAGGAGCAGGCATCTCTTGTATAGCTTTCACCTTGGCAGGATCTACTTCAATACCTTTATTGCTGACGACAAAGCCTAGGAGTTTACCATACCTTACTCCAAATGTGCATTTATTTGGGTTCAACCTCAGTTTGTACTTTTTTAATCTCTCAAACAGTTTCTGTAAATGATCAAGATGCTCTTCTTCTGTTTGAGATCTAGCTATCATGTCGTCCATATAGACTTTTATTTCGTGATGTATCATGTCGTGAAATAGAGCTACCATGGCACGCTGATAGGTTTCCCCAATATTCTTCAATTCGAATGGCATCACCCTGTAGCAAAATATGCCCCATTGTATGACAAAGGTTGTCTTCTCCATGTCCTCGGGCGCCATTTTGATTTGGTTGTAACTTGAGAAACCGCCCATGAAGGAAAACACTTTGTGTTGTGCAGTATTGTCAACTAGGATGTCAATATGGGGAAGTGGGAAATCATCCTTAGGGCTTTCCCTATTCAAATCTCTATAGTCCACGCACATTCGTACCTTGCCATCTTTTTTGGGCACGGGAACGACATTGGCAACCCATTACGGATAGGAGGTGACGGCCAAGAATCCGGTATTGAATTGTTTCATGACTTCTGCTTTAATCTTTTCTGACATATCTGGATGCATTCGACGGACCTTTTGTTTTACCGGTGGGCAATCCTCTTTTGTAGGTAGACGATGTACCACAATACCTGCATCAAGTCCTAGTATGTCTTCATACGACCATGCAAAAACCTCGACATACTCGTGTAGCAACGAAATCAGACGCTCCTTGACACTGGGTTCCAAATTGGCACCCACCTTGACTTCTCTTTTGTCTTCCTCGGTACCTAGGTTGATTGTATCCACGGGTTCCTCGTGGGGCTGAATGGTCCTCTCTTCTTGTTGTAGCAATCTGGCAAGTTCCCCTGGTACTTCACAATCTTCCTCACCTTCGTCTTCGGCTTGGTAGATTAGATTTTCAGAGTCACAGAAGGCTGTAGCAGAACCGTTATCCATGGGATCCCAAATGGATGTAGACCTGCATTGTGAGTGTGAGTGTGTGTAAGGGTATAGCTATCTTTGAAAGAAATGAAAAATGTAAAAACAAAAACAATGAGCACAAAGTTTGTATGCAAAAACATCCATGATTCATTGATGTCATATGGAAATGAGATGATAACCCTTACAAATGGACCATTGTGCCTCGGGTAAGACACAAGGTTTTGAGAGTCTGAATTGTTTTAATATTACTGATCCAACAAAATGTAAAGACAAATTACTGTGGGATAAAAATGATCGGGACAAAATTTCTAGCCTCCCAGTTGCTGAGCCCTCCACTGAAAGTTGGGAAGATCCAATCCTCCAGGTTGCAACCCTCTTCATCATCCTCTACCGCATTGACTTCATGGTTGCTGATCTTCAGGGGTGGTCCTCCAGCACGAGCGCGGCGTACAGTCTTCTAAGCACCTGAAGTGAAACCCAGGCCAAACTTGTCAGATTTGTATGGGATATCTGGGAGTTGTCCCCAAATAGTGCACCCACCTTCTTCTATCACTGCCTTGGCATCCTTCAAAGATGACATCCTGAGTGGAGGCCTTGTGATCTTAGGAACAACCTTGGTTACTGCCACATCTTGCGGGACTTCCTCAAAGTGTTGGAATGGAGTTTCAATAAATTCACCATCTAACTCCACATATCTGAAGGAATTGAGATGGCTGATCATATACTCTTCTTCTCCATGAATGGTGATAATATTCCCCTGAATTGGGTACTTCAACATTTGGTGCAACGTAGAAGTAACAGCACCAGCATTGTGAATCCATGGTCGTCCTAGCAAGCATGAGTATGAAGGGCGAATATCCATTACATAAAAAGTTGAATCAAATGTTTGGGTTCCAACCTTTATAGGGATATCCACTTCCCCATGCACCATCCTTTTTGAGTCGTCAAAGGCCCTCACTACTATGTTACTTGGCTTCAATGTCAATCCCTCACAGTCAAGCCTATCAAGAGCCTTTTTAGGCAATACATTCAGAGATGAGCCAGTGTCCACCAAAACATGAGCCAAGGTTGTGCCCATGCATTCCACTAAGACATGCAATGCCTCATTATACTTCCTTCCTCTTGGCGTTAAATCAGCATCCAAAAAACCTAGACCATTATCTGCGATCAAGCTGGCTACAAAGTCTCGGAACTGGTCGGCAGATGTTTCTTGGGGTACATGTGCAGTTTTCAGGAATTTTATCAAGGCCTTTGCATGCGCCTCGGAACATAGTAGTAAATCCAGCATGGAAATTTTGGATGGAGTTTGCCCCAGTTGTTCAACTACATCATAGTCGCTTCTTTTTATAATCTTTAGGATTTCCTCCATCTCTTTCTGGGAGGTCACAGGGATAGCCAATGATTGTGTCTTTGTTTTGACAGACTCAACCAGAACACCTTTTCCTTGAGTCTCGGTTAACTTGGAAGCAGGAGTGTCAGTAGGAGTGATAACATGAGTCGTAATAGCTTTGTCAGTTGGAGTATTAGCATAGATGATTGTGGGACTGGGAACAGTCTTTGGGGGAGCAACAACAACAGGAATGATTACGGGTCCAGAAACTGCTTTTGGGGGAGCAATTTCTGGAGAGAATATCCTTCCGCTTTGGGTTATCTTACTAGTCCCTGCAATATTACTGATATTGGAGTTAACTTTCTCGGAACTGGAATCTTCGGCAGCTGGCCAATCTTGCTTAATATTGTGGTAGTAGACATCCCCTCCATAATTCCATGGTACGGTTTTGTCTGACGAATACGAGACTGGTCCAGAAATTGTAATTATTAAAGGAGCTACTTTTGGAACTGATGTAATTTTAACGGGTCTTTTGGTGGAGACCCTGGAAGAATTGTCGAAAATGGTCACGATGGAAACATCATTATAAGAAACAGTTGGAACAGAAGTCTTTTCGAACAAAATTTCCTTGTTATCTATTAGGCACTGAACGCCTGCTTTCAACAAAGGACAAATGGTTAGTGAGGACAAACAGAAATGATGGCTTTCATCACAGCCCGGGAAAACAATGGCATTCAATAAGTTCTTTTTGATAGTTAGGAGTGGGGTCATAAGTTCATCAACTGAAGTAACAAACATATCTTCCTCAATAGCATGGGCATTATGGCCATGTTTGGGCATAGGGACAGAAATGACATTGGGCTTTTCTGGAGCATCGAATTCAATCACTTTGGATTCCAGGAGGTCTTATACTTTGTTCTTTAGAGCCAAACAGTTGTTAGTGTCATGGCCGGGACTCTCAGTATGGTATGTGCAATGGGCATTAGGATGATAGTGAGAAGATGTTGTGTTAGGGTTCTTTGGATCATCTTTCAAGGTCACTAGATTGGATCTTAACAGATGTGGAAATACTTGAGATAATGTCATATTAATTCTGGTGAATTTCCTGACTGGTCTTTCCATTCTTGGTTAGTTGTTTCTTTGCTAATCAGGCGCAGGTTTAGGAATCATAACATCCCTCACCATTGGACGGTGTTCGGCCCTATCTTGATTTCTCTGAGGATAAACAACAACAACTTCTTTCTTTCCAATAAATGGCTTCCTTATAGCAGTAGAGGATGCATCTTTTTGAATCTTTCCACTTTTTATCCCAGCTTCTACCCTTTCTCTGGTCAATATTAGTTCAGTAAAACATGCCGATGAACTCCCAATTAGGTGATTGAAGAAGGGACCAGACAAGGTGCCCAAAAACATGTCTACTAATTCTCTTTATAGAGGAGGTTGAACTCTTCCGGCAAAATCTCTCCATTTTTGCGCATAGTCCTTGAAGCCTTCATTTGAAACCATGGCCATAATCTGGAGTTGAGTACGAGTAGGCGTAAGATCAGCATTGTATTTGTATTGTTTATAAAAGGCTGCAGCAAGATCTTCCCAGTTATGAACCCATAAACCTTTGTCAGCGGTATGGGGCTGGATTTTCCTCACATAATACCGGAGATGCATTTTGGGGCACGAGACTCCGTCGTATTTGGTGAACACAGGTGCTTTGAATTTTGGAGGAATGACAATTCTCGATACCAGTCCCAACTCCTCAAAGTCCAATCCAGGCACTTTTTGGATTTCCATTGCACTCAACTGTTCTTCTAGATGCTTATACTTGTCGTCAGCCGGAGGGTATTGTTCTTCAGAATAGTCTTCTTCTTCCTCTTCCTCTTCTGAATCAGACTGAACAACTGTTTCCTTGCCCTTTCCATCTTTATTGTCTTTCTCGCCGGATGTCATTGCGAAGTCTAAGGCCCTTCTTGTCTGCCCTTGGAATCTTCTTCCCATGTTCAGAATTCTGGTTATTTTCTTTGTTTTCTTTTTCTTCTCCTCAACCAGCAAGGTCTTCAACTCTTCTTGTCCTTTGGCTAGGGTTAAGAACAACTGTTGAAACTGTGCATTCTGACTTGGAGGTCTTTCACCGTTTGCTCGAGATCCATCTCACTGAAATAAACAGTAGAGAGATGAGGAGACTTGTTACAAGAAAACTGCTTATGTTATGATGAATGATAAATGCATATGCAATGATTTCAAGGATCTTAAGATTCAAATTTGTTTTAGACAAAAAGGAAACACACGTTATATTAATAGATTAAAGATCGAGTACATCAATGCATTATTGGGCAAAACAAATACAAGAAACTCTAAGATAGAAAGGTAGTATGCATCCTCTTTGGTGCAATGTAGGCATTCAGAGTCTGCTCCTCATGAAGTAGCCTAGTGAGTTCCAAAACCTTCTTCTCGCTTGTGTAGAATTGGGCTTCGAAGGTATCTCTCTCCCCCTTGAGTTGTATCCAATCTCTTTGTAGGTCTTCAAGAGAGGTGGGCATGTCAGGATGTAGGATAGTGCATGGAACATCTCCTTCCATGACAGGCTCAATAATTACCGGGAGAATGGAAGGATAAGGCATCATTAGACTTTGAGCACGAGTTCGTACCCATTTAAGGTGAGGCTCAAGAGGGATGGAATTTGTGTGCCCCAAAGTCTTGCTATCTACCTTGTTTAACATCCTCCAAGCTCAGATAAATCTCTGGCAAAGACCTTGATTGTCGTTGTCGTAGTCAAATACCAAACCTTGAATCAGCATCTCGTGCGGGCCATCCCTTCGGGCGTAAACAAATTGTCTTAAGGCTAAGAAAGGGTTGTAGGTGATACCTCCCCTAATGCCAAGTAAAGAGACATTAGGGAATTCTCCATAACGGTTGACAATAGTAACATTCTCTATGGATCGAGAGCACCAATGAATTTCTGAATGTTTGAGTGTCATCAACCTTTGTAACCACCTTAAACCTTGCTCGTTCTTTAATACAGATTGGGGAAGATGCAAAATAAACCATCTTGCCAAGAGAGGAGTGCAACACATAAGGACACCTCTTTTCCTTATTGTGCGTGTTTGAAAATAGTGTAGGATATCCCCTAGCAATGTAGGCACCGGATTGTGAGATATGAAGATTTTGACGGAGTTCACATCTATGAGTTGATCAAGATTTGGAAACAAAACCATCCCCTAGACGAGGAGAGCCACAATTTCCTCAAAAGCTTCCAGGTCCAAAGAATTCCAACAGTTTTGGGCTTTCTCAAACAAGAACTTTGCTAGGAAACCTTTGACACCACTCCTTGTTTCCCAATGAGTTGTGACATCAGATGAGTGCAAGTGTAGAGCTTGAGCAATCTCTTCTGGCTTTGGGTCTCTTTCCATACCGTTAAAAGGTAGTTGATTGAGAATGGGAATCCTCTAGAGTCGGGAGAATTCTTCTAAAGTAGGCACAAGTTGATAGTCGGGAAATGTGAAGCAATGGTGTAAAGGATCAAAGAACTGAAAGAGCACCTTCATCATGTCATCATCTGTGTTGGAGGTGACCAAGTTGAGTAGGCGACCATGTCTCTCGGTGAATGGAGATTTTTCTGGAATCCTTGAGGCTAGCTCCTCAAGTTGTGGAGGGATCCTTACAAGGTTGACTTGAATAGTTTTTCTGCGAAGAGAATCCATATCCTACAAAACAAGAACAAAGATGAATCCAAAAATCCTTGAAATGGTTAGTGAATGTGTATGATGTTGTGATGTTCATGATGTTATGTACAAGTATGTATATACAAACAAAGTAACCAAGTCCTTAGGTTCAGGCTTGCATGGAGTTTTATAGGTAAGTACCCTCTTGAAGTTTAGTTGGCTCAACCTGTCCTAGTAATAGTAACCGGGTTCGAAGGAGCTCAATATCACTAGATTGTTTCCTTGGTCATTGTTTCAGCACAGGCCTCTTTAATGGCGGCTAAAATATCCCAAGAAACCAAACCTCAATGAGTGTAGTATCGAGTATCTACCAACTTTGGACTGCACCAAAGTCGGACATCTCACTACATCCTAAAGGCCAAGTTGGTCAAGTAAAGGTTCTAGAAGTTCATTAGTGCTTTATGACATCACTCAGCGGCCCCGTATTTTCTTTGATTAACTCAAAGGCTACCGGTACCCACAAAAATGTCGCACTAACATAGCTATTGCTTAGACCATGTCGGTATACCCCACATAGTTTCCATAACGTATTGCTACTTACCTATAATGTATCCCAAATCCGGGTAGAGGATTCAAACCCAAACAAAGAACCATAATGTAAAGCATACAAGTCAAAAAATGAAATCAAATAAATATGATCTAGCCCTAAGGTAACCCCACTTTTAGTAAAATCCCCAGCAGAGTCGCTAGTTCTGTGATACGGTGGGAGAACTGACTTGGGTGTTTTGCGTTTGATTGCAAATTGTGTTACAGTCATGTAACAGGGACAGGGACAAGTTATATTTAATGTATAGGAGCTTTAGGAACAAAAAGGCCAAAGAACTCACGAGGAAAATAGAAGATACGAGTTCAAGGTCAGAACCTGCACAAAAATGGAGTTTGTGTGCAATTTTTGGCTAGAGGGAATTTGAGAGAGTTTTAGGCTTACAAAAATCGTGTCCTAAGTTGCATAATAGTGTCTCAATGTATAGGAAAAGGTTTTGAGAGCTTGGGTGATTAGAAGTACAAGTTCACATGTTATGGCTTTTTGGCTTGTTTTTGAAGCAAGCTTGACAAGCATTGTCCCAAGGCAAGGTACAAGGCTATCTAAAGTGGTTAGGCACTTTAAACATGCTTATCTGATTGTGTAGAGGATGCTTGTGCAGAAAGAACAAATGCAAAGCTCAAGAGAAGTTTACTTTGTGATTAAAGCCACTTTACTATAATGGCAATGTTACTTTGTGCCATTAATGGAAATGCAACTTGGATAAAGCTTGAATCAAGTGGATAATAGATCAAAAGCAAGTGTAATCTTCTGATTATGGAGAGATATTGAGGTTTATAGGCCTGTAAAATAAGATTGTGCAGCATAGGTTTGAAATTGAATTCTTGTTCATCACAAAATGCCTTGTAAGTCAAGTGACAAAACCCTAACTTCATCTCTTCGATTCTCCCTCCTCAAGAATGATCTCAAGGAGTTCAATAACATTTTGGAAAGCTTGCAATTTTCTCTACAACCCATATTTGAATTTCTTTTGAATATTACCCTTGGAGCTATATGAAAAAGTGTCATGAAGTTAGGTTAAAATCCTGACCAAATTAGGGCAAAATTTCACTAAGTGTTTAGTTTCATGACCCTATGTTCATAAAATTATAACTTGAGATCCAGGCATTTTTGGAAGGAGTTGTGTAAAGAAAAGTTATATATTTCATGGAGATCTACAACTTTAATGTTGGAAGTTTCTCTTGAATCATCTTGCATCATGGTGAAAATTTGGCTCAAAGTTATGAAAAAACATGAAATTTCCAACACTTAGAAAAATTTCTAAGTTTAGAAATTTTGAATTTTCAAAATGAAATCTTAACTTTTTGATTCTTTAATGAATAAGTTTCATATTTTGACATGTTTTGATGAATTATGATCTTTGGCACTTGAATTTGACCAAAATATCAAAGTTTGACTTTTTAGTATACAGTTGACTTTTGATCAGTTGACTGGAAAATTCATCTGTCAATCCAATGGACTTGTAATGTTTTGAACCATGCCATTAGTTCAAAATGATTCAATTAGACTCTTGAGATCATTCCTTAAACCAATTGATCATTTTCTAAGTCAAAAATCAGAAATTGCCCTTTCTCAGTCAAAACAATAATTTTGACCATTTTGCCCTTTTAGAGATTTGATCAAATTTCTTGAGGAGTTGTGGTCCAAACTTGATCAAATGAAACTGTGATGCAGTGGGAGAACTGACTTGATGTTTTGCGTTTCGATCGCATTTGTGCGGATAGCAAGAGTCGCCACCGACTTTTCTTTTATCCAAAGGAAAGGTAAAAAAGCACAGGAAAGACCTTTCGAGATTATTTCTCGAGTTCGGGGGGTAGATTATGAAAAGGGAAGGTATTAGCACCCTTTTCATCCATGGTTTTCCATGGGCTCTTAGTTACTCGTTTAGATCACTGGCTTTCATTTGACAGTGTGCTTGTGGTGTGGGCTTTGAGAGTATTTTGAAAAATCTCTTTGTAATGGTTCTCGTCTCTATAAGAACGCGTACAAAGTTTTGTTTCAAAAAGTGGTTCAAAGACGTGTTTGTAAATCGTGTTTCGAAAAGTGTTTTGAAAAGATGTTTTGCAATGGTTCTCGTCTCTATAAGAACGTATACGAAACGTTTTGTCTTTTTTGAAAATGTTTTGAAATGAAAGTGTAGGTGTAAAAAGTTTTTATCGTGAGCAAGCGAGTAACTAAGAGCGAATCTATCTACTCGAAAGGTCTTAAATTGTTCTTTTCTTCCTCCTTTTAATGGTTCTATCTTACCATTGATTTGGTAAGAAGCCCCATCGTTGGATATGAAGGGACAGGCACGGGTCAATTTTACAATCATCGAAAGCAACTTATGAGACGCTTTAGCAATTTTTGTAAGGGACGAGATCGTTTTATCGAAGGCAACATCGAGGGTCATCGAGGGATTACGATCTTTTTTATCGAATGGTCATTGCTAAAGCATCCCATATTCGAGGGACATGATTGTATTTCTGAGGCAACGAGCGAGGTTACCCTAGAGGTGCGCGTGTGAAAAAGTGTGTTGGTTTCAAGTTATTTTATTCTTTGATTAGGTCATCTAGCGATTGATTTTTGAATCTTGCCATACACGCCTAATTACTATACAGTATATGGAAAACAGTAAATTGCGAGAATTGAAATTCTACGCTATTACAAAGTGTTCGGGAATGGGGGTACAATTTTTACAAATGGGGATGAATCAAATGCGATAGCAAAATCTAAATAGCAAACAATACAACCAAATCGAATTTTGTGCGATTAATGAAAGATATAATGATCTATGAAATAAAATCAACAAAATAAAAATCTAAGTATTTTTTACTTGAAAAGAGAAAAGTAGAACCTATCCTAAAATAAAATAATTGATTAGATTATACGCGTTATTTTTTTGTGTTTTTAATTATGTGAATAACAAAATAAATTAAAGAAGGATAAAACTAAATTCTATTATTATTTTTTTGGTGTTTTATTATATGTAAATTAATTCTAAAACAAAGTTTATTAAAGAAAGAAAATGATAAAAATTAACCACAAAGCATAGATCAAATTAATTATGAAAAAAAATATTTTAAGTTTTAATAGTATTTTGTATAACAAAAAAAAAGAATGAGAAGAAAATAAACTAATTAAACAATATGGGCTTATGGAAGATTTGGGGATGAGGCCCAAAGGAAAAGATTGTTTTTAATGTTGTAACAAAAACAAGCCAAAGGGGGGTGGCCAGCAAAAACGAAAAAGGCTTAGGGATTTCGCTGGGCTATCCAAACTCATGTTAGCAAAACAAAATCCAGTTTCTTAAACCAAACTTATCCAACGATTAAGAGATAACACAGAATTAGGGTTTGGAATTTTATATTCAAACGGCGCTGTTCTTCCTCTTCGTTCATCTCTTCCCTTTTTCTGAAACCTTCTATCCTTACTGACTAACCCTTCCCTGTCTCATTTTGCGAACCAATCGCTCTTTGTCTCACCATGATTTGCATCTTTGAAACCCTAATTGTTGAATTCGGTTTTAAACCTAAGAGACCCAAAACTAATTCATCCTTAACCTCCCTAAAACTCTCTGTTGCCTGAGCACAACCCTCTCGCCTCCCTAATCAAGTTCTAACAATTTTTTGAAGAGGTAATATTTTCTCTGTTATTTTTAAAGCTTAACGATTTTGTTGATTATTCCATCTTTGTTGTGTTTCTGACTACCTCGTTCTTTCAGATGCAGGAAATCATGTTATGGAATTATGATAAGGGGGATAAATTCATACCTGTTGGATCTTTACAACTTCTCTCTTGCGAAATAAAAAGGGAAGGCCAGACTGAGGACGGTGTTCCAATGGTTGCAGAAGTTTTATGAGGACGAGAGTGTGGTTTCACTGGTTTGTCAATAATCTCTTCTGTTTTCTTTGTTGAAATAATGATGGTGTTAGCTCTGTGCTTTTGGGATTTTTGTGGTTTGTTACTGTTTGATGTTTGTTACTGGTTTCTGGGATTTTTGTGATGGTTATGTTGTTGTTTTTTTGATTTTTATCAGGTTACAGGCTTTGTGAGTTTTGAGGCTTTGTGGTTTTTTTGTTGTGAAGCTTGGCTATTGTGTTTGGGATTTTTTGATGGTTAACAGGCTTTTGTTGTTAAGCTTGTTACTGGTTTTTGTTGTTTGATGATGTTTACTGGTTTTTGTTGGCTACTATGTTTGGGATCTTGGAAGCTTGCTACTGTGTTTTTGTTTGATGCCTGGTTTAGGTTTTGGGAGTTTTGAGGTTTTGTTTGATGGTTGGCAGTTTGAGATTTTGTTGCTGGTTTTTGGGATCTTTTGGTTATGGTTCTGTTGCTGGTTTTTGAGAGTTGGATGCTGGTTATTGGTTTTGGGATATGATGCTTTATTTTATGGTTAGCAGTTTGAGATTTTTCTTGGATCGTTGACAGTTTTTGGGTTTTTGGCTTGGTTATAGTGTTGAGTTCTCTTTTTCTCTTTTTTCTCGATTGCCCTGCTTCTGTTATATCCATATGTAAATGGTGGGAAACTAAAAATTTTGAATATTTTGGTATATCCTTCTTATGGCCTTTTTGTTGTGGTTTTGTTTTCTTCCATTTTCTATGCAACTTATGACAGGTTGTGGGCAGGGCAGAAAGGCTGTTTGGACTTTTTTTTGTGTTTTTTACAACAGCTCCTCTTTTGTAGCAGGGCTTTTGCAGGATGTGCATTTTGGGCAATTCCAATAGCCTAGGTGACTTCTTTCCTCTCTTCTCTCTCAATGACAATAAAAAAGCAATTTGCTGCTTTGCCTTTTTTACTAATTCTGAAAGGTTTGCAGTTGGAAAATGATGATTTCTTGAACAAGTTTTGTTTGACTTAGCATCTAGCTATTTGTCATACTGCTGCCTCATTTTTGATTTTGTTGGTGTTGCTGTTATTTGTCCAGTTGTGATGTTGTTTGTTTGGTTTAGTTTGTGATGTTGTTTGTTATTTAGTTTGCGTTGCTGTTTGTTTGGTTTAGTTTGCGCTGCTGTTTGTTTGGTTCAGCTTGTAGCATTTTGTTTGGGCAGCTTGTAGCATTTTGTTTGGACAGTTTGTAGCATTTTGTTTTGACAGTTTGTAGCATGCTCGCGAATTTCTCTTCTTCTTTCTTTTTGTGAACCAAGAAAGATAACTTTCATGTGATTTGCAATTAGGGGAAATAAATTGTGATGAATTGAACAGCATTCTGATTCCACATTGCAAACCTTAATGATGAATACCTTTTTGGAAAAATTTCTTGTTCATGCCCATATAATTTTGTACTAATCATGTTTTCTTTCTCTTGTCTTCACGTGAGCAAAATTGGATATGACAAAGCAAAGAACACAAGAAATTTGTGGCAAGCATGGAATTCTTGGAGATAAGCAAAGGAATTTGATACGACTTCAATCTTCAAACAAACTTAGGCATAGATTAATTCTCCTAGGCCAAACATTCATTTGGATTTTTCTTTGTAACTTAGAAAGATTACTCTGGTATTTTTATGTATTGTATCCAATAGTACCAATTCCTCTTTAAATACAATAAGTTGTAAAACATAAAGTATTGAAAGAATAAATTGTTTTTGTAACAACGTTTGAAAATTGGAGAAAATCTTGAGCTGTGGCATGGAATATTCTGGTGTTACTTGAAATCCTTTATCAACAACAGCTTGTAATTTCTCTTCGCATCCTAATTGATTTTTGAAATTCCCAATCAAGATATTTGAAATAAAATGTTTCATCTGGTAACTTAAATTCCAAGTAATCCCAATAACTTTGTAACTGCATTTCAAACGAACACGCACTGTATATTCCATTTCCTAACCAAACAAATGTTTTAAGGACGTAAATCATCTGGTCAACCTGGATCCCACAATCATGATTGTCCTAAATGACAGTCTTAACCTCCATATCTTGTCCCAAATAAATCATGCTCTGAGAATAAACATTATCTTTTCAGTAAACTGCGTTTTAAGAAAATTCAAAATCAAACAAATACCTTGCGATGATTTGATAATTTTAAAGTTTCCCAAACTCAAATTTCTTCCGATTCTTTGAAGATAAACCCGTGAGCGACATCACATCTGACCATGAACAGACAGAATCGTCTCAAAATCTTGTAGCTTGAGAAATCATAAATACAACCTTGAGGAAGCATGAAGACCTGTGAAAGCCAATTCGATCTTTGAAAACTCATTTTCTTTTGAGAATTGCAAGAAAACCCTAATTGCTGGTTTACTGCCACAGAAGAGAATATGTTTGGTCGATTTTTGAGCCAACTTGAATATCCCAGAAACCCTAGGGTTGTGTCTTCTATGGAAAAAAATGGGAGGGCAAATTTTGGGGTACAACAGACACATATGAGTTTATAATGTTGATATGGATCAAAAATTAAGAAGTTTGACTGTAAATTGGCCATGGTTAACTTTTTTCCCAGTACAACTAATTTTTAGGTCAACTGCTCAATTGACTGAGCAAAAATGTGATCCAAGGCTTGAAACTTGACATGAGTGATCTTGGGGGTCCATAATGATCTATGAAAGTCATATGGGGAATTAGAAGTTCAAAAATCCCTGTGCAATCTCAAACCGTAATTTTGGTCGTCAGTGCTTAAGGAGGTGTCTTGAGCTAATCAAACCCTAGTGCAGTCTTGGGTCAAGGGAGATCTTATGAGAAAATTCTTGATAAGTGAGAGGGAAAACTTTGGGGTACAACACAAAGTTACAACCTCTTAGTGGGGAGGGAATGGTTGTACGGTGTAGGCGTTGTACCATATTCTATGCACCAGTGTTTGGTGATTTGGAGGGAAGATGGTATCGTCGAGAACATTAAGGCTGATCAAGGATATTTTAGGGCAGACATGAACAATGTCGGCAAGAAGCAATTTGACAGGAAATTAGCTAACATTTCCCCATGTCAACCTGCTGAAGATGTGTATGCCGACCTTGATGGGGCTTTTGTTTCGTTAAAGTTACATGAGACCCATGGTTTTGTATGGGATGTGGAACGTCTTAAGGATCCATACTGTAATAACCGGCCGACAGGATGGGGAGACACCAATGATGATGTCTGAGCTAGATGCTCTAAAAAGGGTTTCAGTGTATATTGTTGAAAGCAAAATAAATTCGACACTAGAGGCTGAAGAAAATATGGTTGTCGAAGCCAATAAGATATAAATTCTGAATTAATGAGCTACTTTGGCTATTGAGCCAAAACCACCAGATAAAAAAGAAGTGGTCAAAGAAAATGTCGATAAGCAGCGTCTGGACTGCATATATGACGAAGAACCCTTAGGCTTCAAAAAGGATCCAATGGCACCAGAAAGAATGCAGCCACAAGACCCTTTAGAAGAAATCGATCTTGGCAAGAAGGGAGATAAAAGACCAACTTATATCAGCGCCAACATCGACCAAAAATTAAAGTCTGAGGTAATATCTTTATTAAAATAATTTAAAGATTATTATGCTTGGGACTATAACGAAATGTCAGGTTTAAGCAGGGATTTGGTCGAACTAAAGTTGCCAATAAAAGCTGGAAAGAAACCAGTGAAGCAGACCCTCAGACGTTTTGCTCCAGCAATAATGTCAAAAATCAAAGAGGAGATAGAAACACTCCTCAAAGGCAGATTCATAAGAACTGCAAGGTATGTCGACTGGTTGGCAAACATAGTGCCAGTAATTAAGAAAAATGGAAAATTAAGAGTGTGCATTGATTTTAGAGATTTAAACGATGCCACTCCTAAAGATGAATATGCTATGCCTGTGGCGGAAATGTTGGTCGACTCTGCTACTGGTTTTGAATAGTTAAGTATGCTTGATGGTTATTCTGGTTATAACCAAATTTTTATTGCAGATGAAGATGTGTCGAAGATGGTGTTTCACTGCCCATGGGCATTAGGAACCTATGAATGGGTTGTCATGCCATTCGGTTTGAAAAATATCGGAGTGGCATATCAAAGGGTGATGAATTATATGTTTCATGATTTTATTGAAGAATTTATGCAAGTTTATATTGATGATATTGTAATAAAGTCGAACAGTAAATCGACTTACCTGCAACACCTTCGAGAGTCTTTTGAAAGAATGAGGAAATATGGATTAAAAATGAATCCATTAAAATGTGCTTTTTGTGTGCAGGCAGGTGATTTTCTTGGCTTTTTGGTGCATAAAAAGGCAATGAAGTCAATCAAAGCAAGACCAAACCATCATGGACGTCAAACCTCCATTGACCAAAAAGGAAATTCAGTCTTTATTGGGCAAGATAAATTTCCTAAGGAGGTTCATATCCAACTTAAGTGGAAAAACCAAAATATTTTCACCACTACTTTGACTGAAGAATGAGGACTTCGTTTGAGAAGAGGAGCATCAAGAGGCTTTCGACAAAATCAAAGACTACTTGGTGAAGCCTCTAATATTGGCACCTCCTGTTAAACATAGGCCTATAAGGTTATATATTGCAACCTCAAATTCGACTATAGGGAGTATGTTATCCCAACAGGACGAAAAGGTGTTGAGAGACTTGTATATTATCTTAGTCGAATGCTTAATGATCTTGAAACTAGGTATAGTGATATAGAAAAACTATGCCTTTGCTTGTATTTCTCTTGTATTAAATTAAAGCAATATATAAAAGCCTGATGATGTGTATGTATCTTCTCATTTCGATATTATTAAGCACATGTTATCCAAACCGATTTTACATAGTCGAATCAGTAAATGGGCTTTAGCATTAACAGAGTAGTCTCTGACTTATGTGCCCTTAAAAGCAGTGAAGGGGCAACTGGTGGCGGATTTCTTGGTCGACCATTCAATGGTTGGTATGCCTCAAAATTATGTAGATCTAGCGCCATGGAAATTATACTTTGATGGTTCTAACCATAAAAATGGAGTTGGAATAGGAGGAATTATAATTTCCCCCAGTGGAATTCCATCAGAGTTCAAGTATAGAATCAACGGCGTATGTACGAATAATGAAGCAGAATACAAGTCTTTAATAACAGGACTTGAACTACTGCTAAAATTGGGGGAAAGGAACGTCGAAATTATGGGAGACTCTGAATTAGTAATTAAACAAGTATCAAAGGAATACAGATGTGTTAAAGAAAATTTAATCATGTATTTTGTGATTACTATTAGATTGCTAAAGCAATTTGAACAAGTGAGTATTCGAAACATACCTCGACGAGAGAATGAAGAGGCTAATGACCTAGCACAAAAAGCTTCAGGATACAAGAAAGACCAAAATGAAGAACTTATTCAGGTAAGAGAGAAAGTTCAAGAAACTTGGTTATCTCCTTCAGATTTGTCAATAATAAGGTTAGGGGTTGTAGATGTTGAAAATTTTCAAATTTTAACTGTTGACACTGGGCAAGAGAATGATAGGCGATAACCATTGTCCGACTATATGTGCATCCCTATGGGGTCGACGGATCGTAAGATCAAGTACCGCGCCCTCAGTTATGTTTTGATAGAGAACTAATTATTTAAGAAAACCGCTGAAGGAATATTGCTTAAATGCCTTGGAGAAAGTGAGGCATATGTAGCAGTGTCAAATGTGCATAGTGGAGCATGTGATGCACATCAAGTAGGATACAAAATGAAATGGCTTTTGGTGCGTTCAGGTGTCTATTAGCCTTCAATGTTAAAAGATTGCATCGAATTTGCTAAGGGTTGTCAAGAATGCCAAGCACATGGGGGAATACAACATGTTCCTGCTAGTGAATTACATGCAATTATAAAACCCTAGCCACAGAGGATGGGCCTTAGATGTGATTAGAGAAATAAAACCAGCATCATCAAAACAACAAAGGTATATTTTAGTTGGTATTGATTATTTTACAAAATGGGTCGAGGTTGTAGCCTTAACAAATGTCGACCAAGAAGTTGTTATTAATTTTATACAAAATCACATCATATGTCGGTTTTGGATTCCAGAAACAATTACAACCGACCAAGGATCAGTGTTTACTGGACGAAAAATGCAAGAATTTAAGCAAGAAGTTGGAATTAAATTGTTAACTTCTACTCCTTACTATGCTCAGGAAAATGGCCAAGTCGAAGCTGCCAATAAAGTAATAATTAGCCTAATTAAGAAGCATGTAGGGAAGAAGCAAGAAATTGGCATAAAACACTAGATTAAGCCTTATGGGCATGTAGAAATTCCCCTAAGGAAGCAACGGGAACTACTCAATTTTGACTTGCATATGGACTTGATGCAATATTACCAGTGGAGATACATGTTCAGTCAATAAGGATCCAAAGACATCATGAAATACCATCTGAAGATTACTGGAATATGATGGAGGACGAACTTGTCGAGTTAGATGAAGAGAGGATGTTGGCCCTTGATTCTTTAATAAGACATAAAGAAAGAGTTGCTAGAGCTTATAATAAAAAAGTGAAAGATAAAGTATTATATGTCGATGAATTGGTATGGAAAGTAATATTACCTATGGACAAGAATGATAGAGTCTTAGGGAAATGGACTCCGAATTGGGAAGGGCCTTTTAAAGTGATGAAAGTTTTTTCAAATAATGCCTATGAACTTGAGGAGTTAGCCCCGGATCGACGGATCTTAAGGATAAATGGTAAATATTTAAAAAAATATAAGCCCACTCTTTAAGAAGTCAGAATTTTGATGAAATGAATATTCGTCGAATCAACAAGCTGGTAAAATTGTGTTCGAAACCAGCAAATTCAAAATATACATAAAATGTGTGTAATAGAGGAAGATGTATATAACACAGATAAAGAAAGGTTCCATTAAAATTTGGCTTAAATCCATAAAGAAATCACAAGATTGTTGATACAATGATTAAAAGTGTCTAAATCTGTTTTGGAATGACCGTAGTTCACCATGGAGGCTTACGGACTGATATTCAAAATCTTCTGCTTGAGTCCTAAGTGTTTCAAGCTTCGTTTCGACAGAAGAAATTGTTTCACTTACGGCCCCAACATCCATGGCCATTTGGTCAGCCTTTGCTTGAGCTGGATTAATAACGTTATTGATCTCTTCCTCTTCCCTGGCAATTGATTCTAATTCCTTGTTAAGAGCATAAATATGGTCACGTATTTTAGCAGCTCCTTTTTGTTTGGCACTCAGTTCCTGTTTTTTCTTTTCAATCATTGCTAATAAGTCGGTGATTTCCCCAGTAGCTTGCAGAACCATATCCAAATTCTCTTCCACAAAAGATTTCTTTGACTCGACCGCTTCCTCATTTGTCTGAATACTTTTGACATTTTGGAGTAGAGGAATAAATAATTTCTAAAATATCGTTATCATAAACATGGTTGATTTAGAAATGTTAAGCCCTTTCAATTGAGTGAGAGCGTCTGAAAGTTCTAGGCCAAGAGTTGGATCGGAATGAAGCAGATGAGGCAAATCAGGATTCAAAGCATGAGTCCGAATTTTGGTCATTAGATTTTTTGTTTTGATTGCTTCAGGACTCATCTTGTCATTATGTGCTTGAGACTGGTCAAAGCCAGAAGAAAGGGTGCGAGAACTCACGAAGCGACGCAACCTAGCAATTGCTTCTAAATCATAAGGCTTGACTCCCATGTGTTTTGTAGTAGGTGAGTCGACCTTTACTTTCCCAGAAGAAGTGAGAAGCGCGCCTTGTGTTCCCTTAGGAGGGGGCAAGATCTGGGAGATGGTAACATTCTTATTTGCTTCAGAACCCTGTAAGGAATCAGAAAGGCTAGAGTCATGTCTAGTCAAACTATAACCCTTATGTTTGGCAGGACTAGTGACCGAGTCAGAGTCACTAAGAGTAGCTGAAATAGTCAAGTAAATAAACTCACCATCAGCAATGTCGAGCCCATGATGATGAGGGGAAGAAGCTTCTGACAAAGGGGTATAGTCGGGCACACTTTGTCGTTGGCCAGAGACATTAACCTAAAGAAAGCAAGGAAAGATATCAACCAAACAAATCCAACAAACAAAAAGGAAAAAGAAACTAAAAAAAATAGTCAGCTAGTACCTGTGTCGACGGATCAAGATCGACAGACTCATCCTTAACTGAAGCATCAACATCATCTCTTATTGAGTTTGGAGCTTTATCTATTCCAGGAGCACGAGTCGGAGTGACAATGGCTGTGTCGACCACTATAGTGTCAACACCTAAATCTAAGGTAGTTTCAGGATTTTCAACCAAGACCACATTACGTCTCCTCCTTGTAACAAGGGGGACTTCGACATCATTTGGTTCTCCTATTTCATCAACAAGATTTAGGCTAACTTTTGCTTCAGCGTCCTGGGACACAGGTACCTTGGTCTTCTTCTTCTTCTTCTTTTTCGCAACTTTGGTTTCAGTAGAAGAGTCTTTTTTTCCTCTTGTGGCTTTTGGGTTTATGGGAGCATTTAGGGGACTGAACATTAGGTGATGGCTTAGTATCAGAAAAAGACATAAGTCGAAATAGTTGGGTTAGTCGAGAATAAAGAGTTGAATCGAAATAATATACCTCAGTCATCTCAAAAGTATGTTGTATGTCTTTCTTGGACCGTTTGGATTTGTCAGAGGGAGCAGTCAAATCCGCTGAGCGTTTGTGACTCTAATAAACAAGGAAAATATTAGTACAGTTCAAGGCATAAAAGACGTGGAAACAAGAAGCATATAAGTACACCTACAGAAGAAGCTTTCTTGAGTGAAGAAGAAATGGGTTCATCGTCGGAAGGTGTATGATCAGGGATAATCTACAAGAAGTTGGCTAATTCATATATGCCAAATCAGAAATGATAATTGACAGGAAGTTGAGTTCAAACCTGTTTCGTTGAAGGTTTCAGCTTGACGACAGAAACGGCACCCGCCTGTTCTATTGGGATAGTTGTAAGGCAAGTATAAAAAATTAAATAAGCAACCAAATCAAAACGAGCAAGGGGGGAGCTTTCTAGAAATCGTTACCGATTTATGTAGTCGAAAGTACTCTAACATATCAGAGATCAAAATGAAGATGCGCTGAATAGTTAGGTAGATAATACTTCGTCGATACCACTTTGTCGTCATTTTTCTTATAGGCATTTTGCATATCAGATAAAGAGCAATACCACCAGTCAGGAATAGATGGGCCAAAGGACAAAGCCAAAGGGCTGGATGGCAAAGGAGGAAATTTGATGTTTTCAAAATGAAGAGCGTAAATATATTTGTCTTTCGCATAACCAGGAATTTTAAGTGTCATCAGTTACCTTCTCCTTTAATTCGACAGTAGCCTAAAAAATGGTCCGACAAAGATTATCAGGACGATACATAACTCGGAAGTAATTCTGAAAAGCTCGAATTTGTTTAGCGTGAGTAATCTTACACTTGGTCAATTTCGCCTGCAAATTGGAAAAAGTTGTAGTTAGTTCAGCCAACTTTGCATCAGGATCACCAATGAATGTAACAAAATATGACTGCCACCAAGTCTCAAATTCTTTGGTGTGATAGAGAGATGGTAAGAAAGGAGTAAGAGTAAGTTTAGGCCTTTGTGCCCATATGTTTCTAATATCGTCTTTGATCATCTCGAAAGGTTGGTCGGATATGATGTCTATCAGCAGCCCATGAGAATTGAACAAAGACATGGGGACAAGTTGACAGAGTCCAAATTATCGAGCCACCAGGTTAGGCTGATAGGCGACCAAGCCTGGATTCACACCGACAATCACAGAAGATGGAAATTGGGGAGTTAAGTAACGCCTCCAGAGGATTAGGGAACTTTTCCTGTCTTCTTCTTTTGCAGGTGGGAAAGCCCTAGCGAACCACTCTGGGCCATCTTGTTTATCATGAAATGGGGCCATAGAGGGTGTGAAATCGACTCTTGTCAACATGATGTTGAACAGCAGTTTAAAAACTTCATGATTTGGCAAACCCTTGTCGATTTGAGTCAAAGGGAGAAGGCGTTGCCAAACGATATGGTTTTAAGATGGAAGGCATGCTACTTTTATATTTCTAAAGGGCTTGATCTCCTCAAAAAAAGTGGCATTCAACCATAATTGTAAAATCCAAAAAGGACCATGGACCAAGACATTCTTTTTCTTTGGACTAGTAGGGTCAAAACGCTTGATTTGGTTAGCAGCGTCAGTCAAGGATGCATAAAGGGAGGCCAAAATTAGTTGGCCTAAAGCAACATTCTCACCCATACGTAATTGGGTAGCCAAATAAGAAAATTGTTTGGGAACCTGCATCGACCTGGAGCAAAAAATAAAGCGAGACAGCCATAAGGTTAAAAATGCTACATGCTCTTTGTCAGTTATAGGGCCAGGAGTTTGAACACGATGGTCGATGAAGTTATTATACGTCGGTTTACCAGCTTCACCAACGTCGAACCTTAGTGGCACAGGTTCAGCATCTCTATGGTTAAATATTGTGCCAGATGGTTTTAACCTTGTGATGGCAGCAACGTCGAATAGGGTAGGAGTAATCATACCACACTTAGTATGAAAAATGTTAGTCGATACTTCCCAAAAATGTATGGAAACTACGAGCATGCCACTGGAGTAAGGCTGTCCATATCGAGATAGTTCTAACAATGTGTAAATGCCCATTCTTTTCCATTGAGCTCCTTTTTTGGTTTCTAAATGTGACATCCAAGCACGAAACTTAGGGCAATGCAGAGGCGGAGCAGTTTTAAAATTCTTGTCAATGTACTTGAGCGAAATAGGGTTTGGAGAAGAAATTATGGGTTTGGTAACAGTGCTAGTAGGGAAAAAGGCTTCTTTATCATCTACATAGATTTCAGAGGGTGCATCTATAGGGAGTGGCCCTAAAAAAGCTAAGGGTTTTTCTTCAAGAGAAAAATGGATAAATACCTGAGATTGCCAGATTTTGGCTTTCTCCTCAGCAAATAGGGGTTCCGACACATAAGCTTTGTCGTCGACAAGGAGTAGTTGAAGAGCGATTGCTGAAAAAGAAGTTTGGTTATCAATGTTCGCCATTGTAAGAAGTTTGAAGGAGGATGAAGATGGAGAGCTTTGAAGAAATTTGTAATTTCTGTGTTTTTTTGAAACAAGGGTATAAAGAAACGGAGAAAAGTAGAATAAGGAGAAATAAGGGTATTTATAGACTCTGAAAGGAAGGAAGAAATAATGGGGAAAATCTTTTGTGATTTCCTAAGTGTAATCGTGCCATTTGAGGGGACACGTGCTGCAAGATCAACGTGAGTTAGTGGGTTGCGTTTCCCACTAAAAGCGCAATGATGGCAAAAAATTAAATGCTACACGTCTCGAGGCTGAAAGCGTGATACGTTACCATGATTACATGACGTCACGGAAAAGATGGAACAATAACGTTCACTTTTGGAAGAATGGAAACGGCTTGGACAAATAGTAAAACCGACGCTTCAAAGATGCCATTATCTCATATAAGTCTGTGATACGGTGGCAGAACCGACTGTTAATACTGGTTTGCATTTTTTGTTTGCAAATGTCGCGGTAAGCAAGAGTCGCCACCAACTTTTATTTCATCCAACTAAGGAAAAGGAAAAAGAACAGAAAAACCTTTTTCGAGAATATTTCTGAGTACTGGGGATAGATTATAGAAGGGGAAGGTGTTAGCACCCTTTCTATCAGTGGTTTTCCACGGGCTCTTAGGTACTTGCTCATTTTTGAATTGCTTGTGTGTGCTTTGTTTTGAAAAGTTTTGTTTTACTTCGTTTTAACCCTTGTTTCTGTTCTCAAGAGTGTTACGAAGTTGTTTTTGAAAATTTTGTTTGAAAAGTGTTTGGTGTGAAAAAGTTTGTTTGTTTTGAGCAAGTACTTAAGAACTAATCTACCTACTCGAAAAAGATTGTTTGTTTTCCTTTAGACAGCGCTATCGTATTATTAAGGAATAGGTAGCATCATCGTTGAAGTTTGAGGGACCATCGAAAGGAACGAAATGGTCATTGAAGGAAACATGTAAGGATACCTTAGCGGTTCGAAGGGACTGTCATCATATATTTGTAGGCAACATCGAGGGACAAGATCATTTCTCGTAGGAAACTCGAGGGATATTGATGGACTATGATCTTTATGATGACTTTTAGATTGAGGGTCTTTTGCTAAGATATCCCTATGTTCGAGGGACACGACCATTATTTCCGAGGCAACCAAGTGAGGCAAACCCTAGGAGTGAGCATGTGCGAGTGTAATTTTCAGTTAATTTATCTTTGCACATTTAGGGTTTTCTACCGTATTAATTTTCAGTTTGTCTTTCCATACAATCCTATTAACATACATCTAAGCAGTTTATAGTTTGTGGAATTAAAAGCAAGAAAGTTTAAAGTCCTAGCTATTACAAGGCTTTTGCAGATACATGATTATTTTGGACTGAAAATAAAAAATACAGAATTTAAACCCTAATTACTATTACAACCTCGAAAAGAGTTACAATAATAATAAAAGGAAATTAAAAAATGCACGCGGCGAATTAAATACGAGAATAATTTAGGAAACCTAAAAAATCTAATTGAAAAAAACATTTAGGTTAGATTTTTTTGAGAAAAATTAATTAGGTTATGTACAAATTAAAACTCTAATTTCTAATTAATTTAAATTATAAAAAAGGAATTAAATTTGCCCTAAATTAAATTAAACTAATTAATTAAGGAAATAAAATATTTTTATGAAAAAAAAAAAGATTTTTTATGTTTTTTTGATGATTTTTTGATTAAATAAAAAATAATGATTTTTTGGTGTTATTTTAATAAAGGAAAATAATTAGTAAAGCAATTAAAAAAATAAAATAGAAAAGAAAAGAATGGGTATGTGTTGTGCCAGCCTGAGAGTGCACTATAGTCCTTCATTGTTTGAGGCGTTGGATCTGAATTATTGATACATCCAATGGCCAAATGGTGGTAGCGCATGGTAGGCATTTTGGATGATGATGCATTGAATCTGTAGAAACAAAGTAAGAAAACAAAATTTGCTGGGATGGTTAGTTGTATATATAATAACATAAATAAAATATAAAGGAAATAAAGTGGTCTTTACCAAACGCGCGCGTGATTCAAATCACCCAATAGGATTTTGCCACCTAATTGTCTTCTTCCCCATAACTGTTATTTTTTGCCACACTTTTACCTACAGTCGTTTCCATAGCTATAACCCTGTAAGTTTCAAAAATTTACAAGACGTATGATAAATTAATTCTAGCTGTATAGATCAATTCGTTTTGATCTCACGAGCATCATGGTGTTCTTTTCTTGGCCCAATTTAACCTGTATAGAGAAACCCTAAAACGGCAAAGCAAACCCTAACAATGGTGACCATCAATATACGCATCAAAACGCAAAATTAATTAAACCAAAACATCCCAAATGATGATACAAACACAATTTTATGCTTAAAAGTGACTAATCATGCGTAAATTCTAAAATCAAGTTCAAGATGGTATGTGCAAACCGTGGGTCTGTGAGTCGTGTTTCTTGATGTTTTTGGCCTTGAGGATGATTGGAATAGCTTCAGAACACGTCCATGAACAGATTGTTGGCTTTGGAATTACTTGAAACGGCCTATAGAAGAGAATACAGTCTGCATTTTTTCTTCCAAAATTTGCAACTTCTTCCCTTGTTTTCAAGACCCTAAAACCTTTTTTATGCTTTAGAGATGTTAGGTGTATATGATAGAATGATTTAGGTCAACAAAAACTGATCATTTCTTTGCAAATTATGGAGATTTGATTTCATTCTTTGCCTTGTATGATTTGTTTCTAAAATAGACAAAATTAAGATCTTTTCCAATCAATTAGCTCTTGCACGAATTTTTTGATTTTCTAGCTGTTAATGGACTCATAATATGCTCATAAAATCAAATCTTTGATTTTATTTGATTATTCTACTATTTAAATTGATTTAAATGGATAAAAAATAAAAATAAATAATAAAAATAATAAAATGATAGGTGGATAAGCTCAGGGATCGTGGGCTATCTTAGGAACAAGTTTCAAACAAGAAAACATGGGCCCATTTTGAAAAAAAAGTCATTTTGATCAATATTGACTTCATGCACATTTCCAAAAATTGGTCAATTTTGACAATACATATCTCCCTCAATTTTAACCCTAAGAGGGTGTTCTTGGACTTTTTAGAAAGCTTAGGATGTTCCCTAAACAAACCTTTTTGTTTCATCTCAATTGGGTCTTCCATGTCCATGTAAGAAGCTTTGACCTAAAAGGTGTTTTTGTTGACTTTTCAAAAGGACCTATAATGTAGAAATTCATATCTTTTTATGAGTGCATATTTTGAACTTGTGGGATGAAGATGAGTTTTAGGGAATTTCATCCTCTTCAAAATGAGCCTTAGATGGAAAATATCTGATAAAGTATGAGGAAGTTATGCTTGGTCAAAGTTTGGTTGACTTTTCCTAAGAAACCCTAATTTAGCAACTTTTGGGTTTTGATGAATTTAGGGCATTCCTTGAAGAATCATTATCAACCCTTGATCAAATGATGAAAGTCACTTCAAAATGTGGATGTTGACCAAAAATCTTGAAGTTTGACTGTATGTGGGACACAGTTGACTTTTGACCTAATACGGTCGATTCTCAAGCATCTGAGCAGTTGACTGAGCAAACTTCTTGTGCAGTGCTTGAAATTTGACATGGAGGGTCTTGAGAACATATTAGGACCATGGAGAGCATATGAGGTCTTTGGAGTCCACCTATCTTAATGAAAATGGAAACCCTAATTTGAGACACACTGCATTAGGAGATAGTTTGTCTGGTCAACTCTTGGGCAAACTTGAGCAAATTAAGGATCTCTAGGAGTATGTATTGAGTAAAATGAGAGGGAAAATTTGGGGGTACAACAGCTTCCCCTGTTTAATCTTCTTAAACCTGAGGATGTAGATTGGATGTCTGCCTTTCGTAATCTGAAGGTGGAAGATGATTGAACACTAGAGTGCCCAAAAATTTGCACTCGTCTGAGATGGTGTTGGACTGTGTAGGTAGTATCGGGAATGGGCTTGCAGATGCCATTTGGATGATATGACGGAGAATCGTCGGAGATGGGCTTAAAGATGCCATCCAGAAGATATGACAGAGAATCATCGGAGATGGGCTTAAAGATGCCATCTAGAGGATGTTGATTTCCTGAGATATTCCTTCAATGAGAGTCTTGTTCCTGTTATTGATGAGGAATATGTTGAGGAATGTTGGTATTTATCTTGGGAGAAATAGAATTTTAGGAGCTTCAGTTGTCCGTTACACTACTGGGGAATTAACTCCGAAGGTGAACTGCATATCTGGTCAGTGTACAGGCTGCATCGCGACTTACTGGGGAAATGCGAAACCAATCGTGTTTGATCAGGTCCAGATCTTACAGTGTTGTAAACTGTCGTCTGGAGGTAAGAGAAAAGAAACCTGGGTTGTAGGGTTTCTTTGAAATGAATGCCCTGGATAGTAGGGCTTATAGGAAGGAACCTGGGTAAGGTTGCTTCGTGAGGAGTTTGGGTAAAACTGCATCTAAACTGAGAAGGAACCTAGGTAAGGTTGCTTCGTGGGGAGTTTGGATAAAACTGCATCTGAACCGAGAAGGAACCTGGGTAAGGTTGCTTTGGGATAAGTCTGAGTGAAACTTCAGAAGGAACCTGGGTAAGGTTGCTCGTGATGAGTCTGTATAGTCCTTTAGGGGGAACCTGAGTAAGGTTACTTTGTGATAAGTTCGTGTAAAACTTCAGAAGGAACCTGGGTAAGGTTACTTTGGGATTAGTTCGTGTAAAACTTCAGAAGGAACCTGGGTAAGGTTACTTTGGGATAAGTTCATGTAAAACTTCAGGAGGAACCTGGGTAGGGTTACTTCGGGATAAGTTCGTGTAAAACTTCAGAATGAACCTGGGTAAGGTCACCTTGGGATAAGTATGTGTAAAACTTCAAGAGGAACCTGGGTAAGGTTACTTTGTGATAAGTTCGTGTAAAACTTTAGAAGGAACCTGGGTAAGGTTACTTGGGGATGAGTTCGTGTAAAACTTCAGGAGGAACCTGGGTAAGGTTACTTGGGGATGAGTTCGTGTAAAACTTCAGGAGGAACCTGGGTAAGGTTACTTTGTAATAAGTTCGTGTAAAACTTCAGGAAGAACCTGGGTAGGGTTACTTTGTGATAAGTTCATGTAAAACTTCAGGAGGAACCTGGGTAGGGTTACTTTGTCATAAGTTCGTGTAAAACTTCAGGAGGAACCTGGGTAAGGTTAATTTGTGATAAGTTCGTGTAAAACATCATTCGGAAATGTATGAGAAAGCACCCGTGTAAGATTTTTTAGGATAAACCCGTGTGAAGCTGCACTTAGGAGAAACCCGTGTAAGATTGCTTCGTAACGAACCCGCGTAAAGCTGCATTTGGTCGCGCAGATAATTATTATGTTTAGTTTCAGGAGCTAATCTTGAACTTGCTGGAAGTTTTTAATGATAACCATCTTTCCTGAAAAGGTACATGATTAATCGTATATGATGCATGAAATTCATTGTATGATGATGTTCTCAAAATAAATGAGCTTATGCTGGATGCAATATGTATGTGCACATCATGATGTATGAACATGAAATGCTATTGTGGCACGTCCGAGTTTGGGAAAATAAATTCCTGACTGTTGTTGGAGAGTACTGGTGTGATCGGTGGATCTGGAACTGACTGTTTAACGCTGGTTCGCGAAATGTCGCGGAAGCAAGAGTCGCCACCGTCTTTTATTTTCTCCAAATGGAAAGGACAAAAGCACAGAAAAATTCCTTATTGAGATTGCTCTCGGTTCGGGAGGTAGATTTATAGAAAGGGAAGGTGTTAGCACCCTTTCTATCCATGGTTATCCATGGGCTCTTAGATACTTGCTCATTTGTGTTTTCAAAGTGTTTGTTTGCTTTTCAAGGTGAGTGGGTTTGAAAAAGTTTCTTTGAAAGCTTCAGATCGACTCTTGTATCAGTCCTCAAGAGTGTTTGAAAAGTTGTTTTTGAAAGCTTTTTGCAAAGTGTCGGTGTGAAAAGAAGTTTTTGATTTGTTTTGAATTAGAGCAAGTATCTACGAGTCATCTACCTACCCTAAGGAATTCGTCTGTGTAAATGTCCTTAAGGTAGTTCCATCCCACCATTGAGAGGTAGGTAGCACCACCGTTGGAGGTGTTTGGGTCAATTCGAGGATTGGGGATAGTGTGGTCACCGAGCAACGGTAAGGCACCTTAGAAGCTACCCTTATGCCATTGATCTTTTATTCCGAGGCAACTTGTTTTGAGGAAACCAGATCAATGGGACATAAGGACTCACTAAGACATCCTATAGTCGACGACCACGTTTCGAGGGACAAGGCAACAGTATGGCCACCAGAGCAATAGGAAGACACCTTAGAATCTACCCTCATGCCATGTTCATGGACATGAGGACTTACTAAAACGTCCTCTACTCGACGACCACTTTTCGAGGGGCAAGGCAACAGTGAGACGTACCCTAGGGGTGGTGTGTGAACTGTGTGTCATTTTCAATTATGTTTATCTTGTCATGCATTGGTGATCTACGCTTTGTTTTTATTTTTGGCATTCATTCTTTCATGCAAGTTATTAACAGTTAAAAGGTGCGGAATTAAAAGTCCTACGCTATTACAAAGGCGCGGGTCTACATCGCCAAATTAATCCAAGACCCGATTTGAATAAAATAAAAATGCGGAAAAATAAATATCCTAATTAATCTATTACAAGGCTTTGGGGCAAGTACATAAAATTTACAAAAGGGAAATGAAAGTAAATGTGCGAAAAGGAATTATAATCGAATGCGAGGGCATTGGATCCTTTTAAAGAAATTACATCGCAATTAATAAATTAATTAAGTTTAAATAAAAGAAAGAATTTTTTTGGAGTTTTTTGTATTTATGGAGTTTAATGAGAGAATTAAATTGGAATTAAAAAAAAACCTAATTCTAAACTATTTTTAATTTATTAAAAAAAATGTTTAAATTGTACCTAGTTTTAACCTAATTATTTAATGATGAATTTATTTACAAAATAATTAATAATTAAATATGGTAAAAGAAAAGAAAAAGAAAATAAAAGCATTAAAACCCTAATTTCTACATTTTTTAGTTTATTAAAAAAAACATTAAAATTAAACCTAAGATTAGAATTAAATTAGTTAATAAAATTTATTTACAAAAACTATTAAATAAAATGTATTCTTATTTTTTTGTCTTTTCTGATTTTTGTATTTTTAGATTATTTGAAATAAATTAAATAAAAGTGGTCAAAAGAATAAAAATAAAAGAAAAAGAAAAGAAAAGAAATTAAAAAAAATATGCAAACATTGGGGGTGTTGACCCAAATTGAGGAGGCTGATCTGCAGTAATTTGGCCCAATAGAAGCTTGGCCACGTTGACTTTTCTGGCTTGTATGCACATGGTTGACTGAGGGTACATGGTGGAATACGTGATCTGGCCATTAGATGAATCTCTCTGGCGCGTGGCAGGCACAAACGTTGAGGCCTATGGTGCTCCCTTATGTGTGGTGATCACCTGAACACGTAAACATGAAAAATATAGAGGAATATGGGGACCTGGGAATCGAACCCAGGTCCCAAGGCTTGCCAACATCACTTTCCACCAACTGAGCTGTTTAGCAACTTTGTCAATATGATAGACAACAATTAATATAATCAAAAATAAGAGTTAGTGATGTGAAGACAAAAAACGCGCCAGCTTTTTGAACCGGCCAACCAGATGATGACAACCAACCTTCTTCTTTGTTCGTTCTTTTTTGCCTGAGAAATTATAGCATGGATAGCGGGGGTTTTAAACCCCCACAATCTGAAATACAAAAAAATAGCGAATAGAGATTGAACAAATATAAAAAAAGCGCGATGAATGTTTTAGATTTGTTGGAACGTCACGATTTCAATGGTATAAGTCTTGCTGGCTAATTTTTCCATATGCAAAAGTCCCCAATTTAGGAGCTTTGAAAACCTAGAAAATTTCCATGGCAGATTCTCGTACAGGGCACCAAAACTCAATTAAATGATGCCAACAGCTTTAGAATGTTCATGTTAGTGCAAAACAACAAGAAAAAGGCATGGATGATACGTATAAATCAAAACACGAATATGAGCAAAATTGGAAACAGGGCCACGTGATTCTACCGTTTCTTAATGTTAGAGGTTGTGGTTTTGATTGGAATAGATCCCTGGTAACCTTGGCAAGCTATTGGAATGGTTATCTTGCCTTGAAACGCACTGAAACTGTGTTTTCAGTTTTGAAAATTTTGGTGAAAAGTGCAAAGTTCTTTCTTCTTCTTGGGCGCAGCTTTCAGGTCTTGAGCATTAGGTTTAGGTTTGTGTTTATATGAGGAATGAATTAGGGTAAGAATTCAAGCCAAAAAACCTTTGCATTCATGAATCCAATATTTGATTTTCAATGAATCTTTTTCAATCTTTTCCATGCACTTTTGATACCAATCATGGCCAAATCTTTCTATATTGAGTGTGCACGAAATCTTGGAGTTATGATAGACCTATTAGCTGCATAAAAGGATTTAAAATGCATGCTTGAGTATTTTTGTCATATTTTATTTAATTAAATGAATTAATGGTGATGAAAATTCAAATAAATAATAAAAAATGATGAAATAACTCCCCTTTGGGTCAATGGGTCGTGCATAACTTTTGGATAATGATTCTTGGAATAAAATGAGGCCCATTAGCAATTTTGAGGCATTTGAAGCAAAGTTGACTTTTCAAAATTCCCAAAACTTTCCCAACTTCCACAAGGCATATCTTGCTCAATTTTTAAGCTTTGATCATGTTCTTGGACATTTTGGAAAGGTATTGAAGTCCTCTAACCAATTCCTTTGGTCTCATGTCATTTTGATTTACCAATCTCAAGTTATGGTCTTTGACTTAAAGTGCCTTTTTGTTGACTTTTGAAAATGACCTATAATGTTGAAATTGATAACTTTTTGTGAGAGCATTTCTTGGACTTGAAGTGTGAAGAGGGGTTGTAGGAAATGTCTTTCTCTTCAAAATGAGCTTTGGATGGAATTTTTCTGATAAACCATGTGGAAGTTATGCTTTGGTCAAGTTACAGTTGACTTTTCCAACTGTCCAAATATAGAAACTTTTGCATCTTAAGACTTTTTGAGCCATGCCTTGAGAATCATGATCAAGAATTGATCAAATGATGTTTGTGGCTTCAAAATAAGATGTTGACCAAAAATTTGGACTTTTGACTGTCAAATGACCATTTTGCCCCTACAGTTGACTGTTGAGCAATTAGGGTTTTTGACTGTGCAATTTTGTGTTGTGAGTCTTGAAACTTGACATGAGGATACTTGACAATGTTTGTAGGCATGTGGGACTTGTTTGGACCCTTGAAAATTTCAACTTCTTTGCCAGAACCAAAACCCTAGTTTTTGACTGTTAGGAGGCCATTGGACTGTGCAACCCTTGGGGAGATTTTGAAGCATGCTCTTTGAAAATCTTGAAGAATATGGGAGGGCAAATTTTGGGGTACAACAGTTGCCCCTGTTCAATCTTCTTAGACCTGAGGATGTAGATTGGCTAACGTGCCTTTCGTAATCCGAAGGTGGAAGATGATTGAACACTAGAGTGCCCAGAAATTTGCGCTCACATAATAATGTGATGGTGGGAATGGGCTTATAGATGCCATTTGGAGATTAGTGGATAGGAAGATGGGCTTACAGATGCCATGTTGAGAGATGATGGATGAGTGGGTGGGCTTATAGATTCCATCTCGATGTCGATCGCATAAGAGATTCCTTAGCGAGAACTTGCGTACCTGAAAAAAGAAAATGATTACCTGGCCTGTTACAGAAGCTGGTCTTCAGACTCTTTGTAGATGTGCCCTGACTGGTTACAGGAATTGAATCCGGAGCTTCAAAAGGTGATGAATGAACCAGGGATGGTTACTACCTCAACGGGACGATGAGAGAACCTTGGGACGATTACTACCTCAACAGGAACGCTTGAGAGAACCTTGGACGATTACTACCTCAACAGGAACGCTGAGAGAATCTTCGAGCGATTACTACCTCAACAGGAACGCTGAGAGAACCTTGGAGTGATTACTACCTCAACAGGAACGCTGAGAGAACCTTGGATGTCTTCTACTAGGATAAGAATCAGAGAGATCTTAGGGTCGATCTGACTGAACCGGAGAAGGCCTTTGACTGGATGAGAATCAGGAAAATCTTAGGGTCGATTTAACTGAACTGGGCAAGGTCTTGGAATATCTTCAACTGGATAAGAATCAGGGAGATCTTAGGGTCGATCTGACTGAACCAGAGAAGGCCTTTGACTGGATAAGAATCAGGAAAATCTTAGGGTTGATTTAACTGAACCGGTCAAGGTCTTGGAATATCTTCAACTGGATAAGAATCAGGGGGATCTTAGGGTCGATCTGACTGAACCAGAGAAGGCCTTTGACTGGATAAGAATCAGGAAAATCTTAGGGTCGATTTAACTGAACCGGGCAAGGTCTTGGAATATCTTCAACTGGATAAGAATCAGGGAGATCTTAGGGTCGATCTGACTGAACCAGAGAAGGCCTTTGACTGGATAAGAATCAGGAAAATCTTAGGGTTGATTTAACTGAACCGGTCAAGGTCTTGGAATATCTTCAACTGGATAAGAATCAGGGAGATCTTAGGGTCGATCTGACTGAACCAGAGAAGGCCTTTGACTGGATAAGAATCAGGAAAATCTTAGGGTCGATTTAACTGAACCGGGAAAGGTCTTGGAATATCTTCAACTGGATAAGAATCAGGGAGATCTTAGGGTCGATCTGACTGAACCAGTGAAGGCCTTTGACTGGATAAGAATCAGGAAAATCTTAGGGTCGATTTAACTGAACCGGTCAAGGTCTTGGAATATCTTCAACTGGATAAGAATCAGGGAGATCTTAGGGTCGATCTGGCTGAACCAGAGAAGGCCTTTGACTGGATAAGAATCAGGAAAATCTTAGGGTCGATTTAACTGAACCGGGCAAGGTCTTGGAATATCTTCAACTAGATAAGAATCAGGGGGATCTTAGGGTCGATCTGACTGAACCAGAGAAGGCCTTTGACTGGATAAGAATCAGGAAAATCTTAGGGTTGATTTAACTGAACCGGTCAAGGTCTTGGAATATCTTCAACTGTATAAGAATCAGGGGGATCTTAGGGTCGATCTGACTGAACCAGAGAAGGCCTTTGACTGGATAAGAATCAGGAAAATCTTAGGGTCGATTTAACTGAACCGGGCAAGGTCTTGGAATATCTTCAACTGGATAAGAATCAGGGAGATCTTAGGGTCGATCTGACTGAACAAGAGAAGGCCTTTGACTGGATAAGAATCAGGAAAATCTTAGGGTTGATTTAACTGAACCGGTCAAGGTCTTGGAATATCTTCAACTGGATAAGAATCAGGGAGATCTTAGGGTCGATCTGACTGAACCAGAGAAGGCCTTTGACTGGATAAGAATCAGGAAAATCTTAGGGTCGATTTAACTGAACCGGGCAAGGTCTTGGAATATCTTCAACTGGATAAGAATCAGGGAGATCTTAGGGTCGATCTGACTGAACCAGAGAAGGCCTTTGACTGGATAAGAATCAGGAAAATCTTAGGGTCGATTTAACTGAACCGGACAAGGTCTTGAACATAGCTGAGAACTTAACTGGATCTTTCCTGAAAGGTAAAGGTCGGTCATATGCAATGCATGATATTGATCAAGCAATGATGTTCTCAACATAAATGAGATTGTAAGGTATGATGCGTTTATGCATGTATCATGATGTATGTGATGTTTTTGAATGTATATTTTTGTCTAGGAAAGTAAATCCTTGACGGGTGCCGGGAAGTCACATCCTGGGCTGATGTTCGGAGAATAGTGCTTTGTTGTTTCCGCCGGGGATGATGGTTGCAAGAATACCGGTAGGAGAAGATAGCTTCGTTGGGGGATAAACTTGGCGAATAGAACACTCTGCGGGGAGAAAATTACTCTAGCGATCTTGCTGGGGAGCAATACTCTGTGGGGAGAGAGATGTTTTGCTGGGATGTTGATGGTAACTTCGATGGGGATACCGTTGTTATGTTGGAAGTGTTAATAGACTTCGCTGGGGATAAGAAGACTCTGCCGAGGAAGATCTTTCCGTGGCCTTTCGCTGAGGATAACCCAGTTATATCCTGGTAGGGAAATAACTTTTGAATAAAGCCGGGGGACGCGTTCGTGCTCTGTGAGGGATAAGCTTCCAGAATCTACTGGGGATAAGCTTCCTGCTGGGGAGATGGATTCCAACTTTCCTGGGGAAACTGGATTGGACTCTCCTGGGGAAATTTTGAGATGTATTGGAGAAGAGATTCCACTGAATGTTTGATATACCGCCGGGGAACAATCTTTAGGTTAAGACTGCCGGGGATGCTTGTTTAAGAATATTTGTATATCGTGCTGGGGAATGTTGAGATCTGCGGGATACCCAACTTCCTTAAGGCTGATAATAGCTTTGCTTGGGGAGAGTGCATTGACTTGCTGGCTCACTCTCTGGGGGATTAAGATATCTAGTTATGTTCTTCAGCTGAAGCTACCTTGATACCTTGGTGGACAGAACAATTAGATCGCTCAGACAACTCTTTATTGCCCCTGTTTCTATGGGAGAAGGCACTTGTGGGGTGCTGATAGTTGTTGATAGACAAACCTTCTTCTGGTAGGCAGGTGACAGGATGACGGGACATAGTCGTACGCTTTGATCCCTAACTTTTGCCTGGACCGCCCTTTCGGGTTTTCAGTCCACCGGGATACCCATTTTTGCCCAAGCCGCCTTTTCAGGTTTTCGACTTGCCAGGTGTACAGATTTTTTTCATTTCATCCCTTCATTTTGCCCGAACCCTTTTGGTTCGCCGGGAAGCCCTTATTTTTGCCTAGGTGTGTCAACCTAGCGGGTCTTTGATTACGCGTAGTATTCTTTTAGACTATATCCATGCTCTCAGAATGTAGGGAGTTGCCCCTGTCAGAAGTGTTTTGTCATGCCCCCAGAAGGTGTTTGATCAGGCAAGATTCGTTGTTGGAATGCCCCAAGTGATTCAGGCAGAGATTTGCCCCAAGCTATTTGGCCTTTGAGAGATTCTCCGAATCTTGACTGAACTGCCCCAGATGACGGACCATGATCATGCCATGCCCCTTGATTGGAAGTGCTTCTGTTCATTAGGCATTCGTCGTGCGAATTTCTATGTTGTTCAAACAAAAAGTCATATGCAAACAAAGTTATGTTAAAAATGCAAAGCTTATGTCTGTCTTGAAGATTTTGAAAATGCATTCTTTTTTCATAAAACAAGTGAATGTTTGTAAAACGTGATGTCAACTCCGTATTTACCGTAGGCCTTAAGGAGTCAGGATACCTTTGTAACAGTATGCTTTCGAACTAAACCTTGCTTCAGCTAGGACTTTTAAGGGTTATAACGTGGCCTGGTTCACGGTTCAAGAAACAAAGGATAAAGGCTCAAATTATTTGTACCCACCCGCTCTTCGTGATGTTCTTCAAACCTAAGCTCAGCTGATCGTGCGTTAGACCTTGTTTGAGTCTTTGCTTTGATATTTCGGTGATGGTTCGGATACTGAACGTTTATTTTGGATAGGCAGTCATTTCTTTTTGTGTTGAGGGTCTGTAGGACCTCTTTTCTCTTCTTTTTTTTTATATTACCCCTATTTTTTGCCTGAACTGTTTCTTTTGTGATTACAGTCAGCGGGATGCCCCAGTTTTGTAAGTCTCCTTCATGGGTTTTGACTTAACGGGTTTTTATTTTTGAGATATAATGACTGCTTATCCTTATGATTATTCGGAATCATCACGGTCTTCTTTTTTGTGTAAGGACCTCTTTGGTGCCATTTGTTATGCACTTGGATCGACTGAGAGAGCTACCCTGCCCCAGGTTATGATTAAGGGTTTTAAATTTCGAAAAGAAAAACTCCTACTTCTTTGGCTCAGAGGGGTTGACGAGGGATTATCTTCCTTATAACTCCAGTGTTTAGGGATTGAAACAATGCTTGTACCTCATCAGCGGGGTCTGTTCAAAAGCATACTGTAAAAATCGTGGTATCGTTTTCGTCATCCTCCCTCAAGAGGCTTAGAATTATTAATCGAGCGTTGATCATCAGAAAAAATATGAAAATAATTTGCATATAGTGAATACGAATATATTGCTTCAAAACAGACATATGCGATGCATTAATGAAATAACAACGTTTAACATGAGTAAATGTTTGAACAAAAGAAAATTACAACTTGAAAATCCTATTGAACAAAAGTCTTTTCATCTCAGGGCTTGTTACTTCAAATGGTGAGCCTTGGAGGGATGGTAGAAAAACTCAGCCTGACCATCTTGTGTGAACTCCAATGCTCCTTCATCAATCAGGTCCTGGATCTTGTTCTTCAGAGCCCAACACTCATTTGTATCATGTCCTGGACTGGCAGAGTGGTAGGCACACCTTTTATTGGGATGATAGGTAGGAGATGCTGTGTTGGGGTTCTGGGGATGAGCCCTTAATGTGATCAGATTCAATCTCAACAGGCGTTGTAAAGCTTGGAACAGTGACATGTTGAGCTGGGTGAATTGCCTCCTGGGCTTGTCTGGCTGAAGCTGGTGAGGTTGATGCTGAATTTGTGACACTGGAGCCATTTGAGGAGCTCTCCCCTTATCTCCTTGTCTCAAAGATGGTTTAATGATGACCGGCTCTTTACCCTTAGACGTTTGCCCCAGTTGGTTACCCTGAAGCAGTTGGTTGATGAGAACTCCGAGCTCTTTTTGTCTTTGAGCTAAACCTTGAACGGCAGTCACCTGCCCCAGCATCTGGGCTCTCATTGCATCCACCTCGGCTCGCAGATGTTTCAGCCGTTCGTCCTTATCATCCTCAGCACTGTTCCTGACCAAGGTCCCCATAAGAAGGGTTCTCAGCTCTTCCTGCCCCTTGGATAGATTCAGGAGGATTTCTTCGAACCGAGTCTCTTGAGCATGAAGGTCTTGGTTGTCTTGTTGGCAAGCCATTGCTGAAATAAACTGCGAAGATGGTAAGTGACCTGTACCAAGGGTACCTGTTATGCAATGATGTGTATGTAAATGTTTTCAAGGATCTCGCGGGGTAAACAAGAAGATTGTTAGCGTTTTGAATTTGTAGCTTGATTGAAGGAACTTCATGTTGTTGAGAGTCCTTCTTCAAGGGTCAAGGCTCACCATATCGAGTGGGTCATAGCCCCTGACTCAAGTCATCAACCTTGTTTTGCTTTCCAAACAACCTTGGCTAGGGGAACCTTCTTCAAGATTCAAAGCTCACCATATCAAGTGGGTCATAGCCCCTGACTCAAGTTATCATGTTTTGGCTGGAGGAAAATAAATCCCCTTTGCCCCTTGCTGGACAGTTTGATTCATCATGACCTGCATCACAAACCCTTGGGATCCTTGAAATGGATTAGTCCTTATGCAGGATGTATGCAATGGTATGATGGTATGTTATGCATGGGGTAATGTAGGTAACCCTGTTATGAGTCCCAATTGAGGACTGTAAATAAAACTTGCAAGAAATTCAGTAAACCCTGTTATGAGTCCCAATTAAGGACTATAAACAAAACCTGCAAGAAACTTAGTACGCCCTGTTATGAGTCCCAATTAAGGACTATAAACAAAACCTGCAGGGAACTCAAGTGTCAGATAACAAGCATGCAAACAGTCAAGTTGGAAGGCACACAAGTCACACAAGAGAAGCCCTTAGAGTTTAGGCCAGCATGGGGTCTAGGTATTACCCTCTTTCAGTTTGTTGGTTAAGACCTATCCTATCAGAAGTAACCGGGTTCTAGAGGATCCCAATATCACTGGATTGCTTTCATTGTTCATCGTTTCGATTTAGCCACTGAACTGGCGACCGAAATATTCCAAGAAAACAACCCTCAATTGAGTGTAGTATCGAGTATCAACAAACCTCGGACTGCACCAAAGTCAGTTATCTCACTACCCTAAAGAGGCCAAGATGGTTGAATTAAGGTTCCTAAGGTCAGTTGATGCTTCACGACACCACGCGGCGGCCCCGTACTCTCCTTGACTGAACTCAAGGGTTACCGGTACACACTAAAGTGCCACATCAACGTAGCAGACTGTTTCAACCATGTCGGTATACCCCACACAGTTCCCTCATAGCCTTGTTGCTACTTTCTAAGAAGGTATCCCCCAGATCCGGGTTAGGATCTATAGAACTCCCAAGACAGTCCCACAATTTAAAGCAAACAAGTCAAAGCAATTGAAAACACAGTGATCTTAGTTCTAAGGTACACCTCACTTTAAAGAGTCCCCAGCAGAGTCGCCAGTTCTGTGATCGGTGGATCTGGAACTGACTGTTTAACGCTGGTTCACGAAATGTCGCGGAAGCAAGAGTCGCCACCGTCTTTTATTTTCTCCAAATGGAAAGGACAAAAGCACAGAAAAATTCCTTATTGAGATTGCTCTCGGTTCGGGAGGTAGATTTATAGAAAGGGAAGGTGTTAGCACCCTTTCTATCCATGTTTATCCATGGGCTCTTAGATACTTGCTCATTTGTGTTTTCAAAGTGTTTGTTTGCTTTTCAAGGTGAGTGGGTTTGAAAAAGTTTCTTTGAGAGCTTCAGATCGACTCTTGTATCAGTCCTCAAGAGTGTTTGAAAAGTTGTTTTTGAAAGCTTTTTGCAAAGTGTCGGTGTGAAAAGAAGTTTTTGATTTGTTTTGAATTAGAGCAAGTATCTACGAGTCATCTACCTACCCTAAGGAATTCATCTGTGTAAATGTCCTTAAGGTAGTGCCATCCCACCATTGAGAGGTAGGTAGCACCACCATTGGAGGTGTTTGGGTCAATTCAAGGATTGGGGATAGTATGGTCACCGAGCAACGGTAAGGCACCTTAGAAGTTACCCTTATGCCATTGATCTTTTATTCCGAGGCAACTATTCCGAGGCAACTTGTTTTGAGGCAACCAGATCAATGGGACATAAGGACTCACTAAGACATCCTATAGTCGACGACCACGTTTCGAGGGACAAGGCAACAGTGTGGCCACCAGAGCAATAGGAAGACACCTTAGAAGCTACCCTCATGCTATGTTCATGGACATGAGGACTTACTAAAACGTCCTCTACTCGACGACCACTTTTCGAGGGGCAAGGCAACAGTGAGACGTACCCTAGGGGTGGTGTGTGAACTGTGTGTCATTTTCAATTATGTTTATCTTGTCATGCATTGGTGATCTACGCTTTGTTTTTATTTTTGGCATTCATTCTTTCATGCAAGTTATTAACAATTAAAAGGTGAGGTATTAAAAGTCCTACGCTATTACAAAGGCGCGGGTCTACATCGCCAAATTAATCCAAGACCCGATTTGAATAAAATAAAAATGCGGAAAAATAAATATCCTAATTAATCTATTACAAGGCTTTGGGGCAAGTACATAAAATTTACAAAAGGGAAATGAAAGTAAATGTGCGAAAAGGAATTATAATCGAATGCGAGGGCGTTGGACCCTTTTAAAGAAATTACATCGCAATTAATAAATTAATTAAGTTTAAATAAAAGAAAGAATTTTTTTGGAGTTTTTTGTATTTATGGAGTTTAATGAGAGAATTAAATTGGAATTAAAAATAAACCTAATTCTAAACTATTTTTAATTTATTAAAAAAAAATGTTTAAATTGTACCTGGTTTTAACCTAATTATTTAATGATGAATTTATTTACAAAATAATTAATAATTAAATATGGTAAAAGAAAAGAAAAAGAAAATAAAAGCATTAAAACCCTAATTTCTACATTTTTTAGTTTATTAAAAAAAACATTAAAATTAAACCTAAGATTAGAATTAAATTAGTTAATAAAATTTATTTACAAAAACTATTAAATAAAATGTATTCTTATTTTTTTGTCTTTTCTGATTTTTGTATTTTTAGATTATTTGAAATAAATTAAATAAAAGTGGTCAAAAGAATAAAAATAAAAGAAAAAGAGAAGAAAAGAAATTAAAAAAAATATGCAAACATTGGGGGTGTTGACCCAAATTGAGGAGGCTGATCTGCAGTAATTTGGCCCAATAGAAGCTTGGCCACGTTGACTTTTCTGGCTTGTATGCACATGGTTGACTGAGGGTACATGGTGGAATACGTGATCTGGCCATTAGATGAATCTCTCTGGCGCGTGGCAGGCACAAACGTTGAGGCCTATGGTGCTCCCTTATGTGTGGTGATCACCTGAACACGTAAACATGAAAAATATAGAGGAATATGGGGACCTGGGAATCGAACCCAGGTCCCAAGGCTTGCCAACATCACTTTCCACCAACTGAGCTGTTTAGCAACTTTGTCAATATGATAGACAACAATTAATATAATCAAAAATAAGAGTTAGTGATGTGAAGACAAAAAACGCGCCAGCTTTTTGAACCGGCCAACCAGATGATGACAACCAACCTTCTTCTTCGTTCGTTCTTTTTTGCCTGAGAAATTATAGCATGGATAGCGGGGGTTTTAAACCCCCACAATCTGAAATACAAAAAAATAGCGAATAGAGATTGAACAAATATAAAAAAAGCGCGATGAATGTTTTAGATTCGTTGGAACGTCACGATTTCAATGGTATAAGTCTTGCTGGCTAATTTTTCCATATGCAAAAGTCCCCAATTTAGGAGCTTTGAAAACCTAGAAAATTTCCATGGCAGATTCTCGTACAGGGCACCAAAACTCAATTAAATGATGCCAACAGCTTTAGAATGTTCATGTTAGTGCAAAACAACAAGAAAAAGGCATGGATGATACGTATAAATCAAAACACGAATATGAGCAAAATTGGAAACAGGGCCACGTGATTCTACCGTTTCTTAATGTTAGAGGTTGTGGTTTTGATTGGAATAGATCCATGGTAACCTTGGCAAGCTATTGGAATGTGTGATACGGTGGGAGAACTGACTAGTGTTTTGCGTTCGTATTCGCACTTGTGCGGTTGAGCAAGAGTCGCCGCCGACTTTTTACTTTATCCTAAAGGAAAGGTTAAAAAAGCACAGCAAAAACCTTTGAGATTATTTCGTGGGTTCGGGGGGTAGATTATGAAAAGGGAAGGTATTAGCACCCTTTTCATCCATGGTTATCCATGGGCTCTTAGTTACTTGGTTTTTTAGATCACTTGCCTTGTTTTTCGATTGCTTGAAAATGGTGTGTGTGTGGGTGCTTTTGAAAATGTTTTGGAAGAAGATGCCTTGTCTTAGGCAACTAATGTATTTGACTCGTGATTGAGTGTTTTACAAAAGTGTGGATCTTTTCGAAAAGATGTTTCAAATGTTTTTGAAAGTTTGTTTGAAAGTGTTGCGGATTGTGGTTTTTGAAAAGAAGGCAAGTGTTTTTGCAAATTGGTCTCAAGTAACTAAGAGTTTTGTCTACCCTATTGTACTCAAAGGTTTTTTGTTATGTTTTAACCCCTTTTAACAATTTTGTTCCACCATTGGATTTGGTGGACAATCTTGCGTTTAGGAAGTTTGTTCGGGACGGGCGCGGGTCATCGTATGGACCATGAATGCAATGATGCCAAGTGTCTTTGGCAATTTACTTTGAAGGGACTATGATCATTCCGTTTTAGGCAACACTTTGAGACTTATGATCATTTTGAATTCGTTTTGCCAAAGATACTCGACGTGCAAGCATGGCCCATTTTGGAAGGCAACATGTGGGATTACCCTAGAGGGTGCAAGTGTGATTGTGTATTGATTACATGTATTTGTCTTGTATTAGGTTATCTAGCGTTTGATTTTATGTACATGCAAACCCTAGGTCTAACCATGGTATAATTGAAAGCGGTAAATTGCGAAAATATAAAATCTACGCTATTACAAAATGGTATCCGGGAGTGGGGGTACATGTGTATGAATGGGGATGAGACTTATAGTATCCAATAAGTTACAACCAAATCGAATTTGCGATCAAATGTAAATATCGAATATCAATGTATAAGATAAACAAGTGTGTATAGGAGCAATGTGAACGTGTTTGAATTGTGTGAGTGTGAGATGTATTGTGTATATGTGATTATTTACAGGCGCGAAATGTGAAATTGAAGTGTATTAGGGTTTTTGACCTAAATATGTTTTAAGGAATCTTTGATTTATGTATTTTTAATATGTATAAAAAAGAAAATTGTTTTAAATCAAATGCTCAAGTTTTAATTAAATTGTGAAATGATGTTTTGAGAAAAGAAAATATTATGTATAAAAAGTATATTTTCACGTGTTATGTACAAAGAAATCAAATTATGCAAAAAATGCTTATTTACTTATTATGTGCAAAATATATTTTAATCAAAAGAATAGAAAGATATTTTCAATTCTAAATATATGAGGTAAAAAAAATGTATTTTAATTAAGTTAGGATTTTGCAAAGAATAAAAAAGAAAGTATTGTTTATAATATAAAAAAGGGTTAGCATTAATGTTTTTGTTAAAAGAAGAGGAGACATCTTAATGGGCTTAGGTGAAAATTAGAAACGGGTCAAGCCCACTGATTGCTGGAGCAGCGTTTTAGGGTTAGGGATTGTTATTCAGTTTGGTAACGCATTAGGGTTTGGGACGGTGCCGTTCGTGTTCGTTCATCGTCGTTTTCATCTTCAACTTCCTGAGCGCTTCCTCCATCCGGCCACCAGTGTCACCCCCAAAGTCTCTCTTCCCTCCATAGCTCAGTGGACTTGTGATTCAAGGTTCGATTTTAATGTTTGTGTTTCCTTTTTCTTTTATGAATTGTACGCGTTTTTGATTTGAACTAAAACCTTGATTCTTTTATGAATTGTACGCGTTTTTGATTTGAACTAAAACCTTGATTCTTTTATTGTTATGAGCTAAAGGAGAAAAAAAAAAGGGAGAAGGATGTACTACCTGACTTTGGAGAAGGAGGAGAGAAAATGGGATGTGGCGCTCAGGAGGCCGGAACGAGCGGAGGGAGATTTGCGCGATGAAGCTCTCTTGATGTCCCTGGTTAGGTTTTATGATGGATTCTAAGAACTTAACATGATATTATTTCTTTTCTTCTCCTCCCTGTTGCCTTGAATATGCTTCTTTCTTCTTCTTCTTGAACACTGTATATTTGTTGCCTTAGATTTGTTTGACTATACTGGGATTGACGCCTTGTTTGATGCCTGTTGAAATGTGCCTTTCTGAGATTGATGCCTTTACTGTCTGCTTGTTGCCTCGAACATTTGCTTCTGAGTATGCCCGAATATACTTGCTTCTGTATTTTCTTTATTGCCTAATGATGAATCTAGGATTCTGAAGGACTTGTGGGGTTGGGAACTAGCATGCTTTGATGTTTTGTTGCTCCTGAACGAAATTTCTCTCTTCTTCTCTCGTGTTGCCTTTGAATATGTTTATCGCCTATGATGAAAAATTTCTGAGGCTTAGGAGTTGGTTGGCTCAGGTTTGAACTTGGTTATGTTTGTGCTAGCTGGTTGTTAGTATGGTTCAGGCAGATTGTTGGTTTTGAGATGGGTTGTATATTTTTTTGTTTTGACAGTATGTGGTGTTTCTGGTTTAAGGTTAGGCTTCAGCAGGTTTGAGGTTGGTGTCCAGGTTTTGAACTGGTAACTTAGGCTTCAGCAGGTTGATGCTTGGTTCAGGCAGGTCGTGTATGAACTTGAGCAGGTTTTGAGTTTTTTTTTTTGCTTTGTGACAGGTTCAGCATGTTTATGTTATGTGTTTGTAATGGTTTTGGCAGGTATGGTGAGGTTTTTACAGCAGGTAAGCTTCAGGCTTGACCTTGGTTTATCAGGTTATTGTTGTTTGATGTATGGTTTCAGCTTGCAGGTTATGCCTTGATAGTAATGTGGGGCTTTTGGCTTTCTGAGTTTGTATATCTCTCTTTCTCTCTGCTGAACTGAGTTCTCTTTTGTATATCTTTTTTTCTATCCTGCCTAAACCTAAAGCCTGAAAACCTGCTTCCATTCTCTCTTTTTTCTCTCTCTGTAGTACAATTGGATATTATTATATGATTCTTTCTTGTACTATCTTTCTGAAAGGGCTATTGATGGGAAATGACGATTTGAGTTAGCTTGCTTGCATACAATTTCTCTGCATCTTTGTCCCTTCTCTTTGACAGCTAGATATCTTTGTGAAATCTTCTTTTGACAGCCTGATATCTTTGTGACAGTTGCTTTATATTTTCTGGCAGAAAGTTGAGTTTGGACCCTTTGGTTTGGACTTGCTATTTGCTTTGTAACATGCTGTTTGAGATTTGAGTTTATGCGAATTTGACAATCTTTGAATTGTGCATTTTATTTTAGTAAACAAAAACTCGTCCCTCTTTGTGAACCGGGAGAAATCCCGTGATTTGTAGAGAGGGTCAACTGATCCCAGTCAGTGGCCCTTAATGATGAGTCTAATTTTATCTGTCTTTTTTAATTCAACTGCTTTCTGACTTTTCTTCCTTTTTTCTTTTGCAGGTGAAAAATGGAACACCGGAGCGAAGTGAAGAACGAAGAATTAGAAATAAATAGGATAGTTTTTTTATTTTCAATTTAATTTTTGTACACTATTATTATATTAAATACTTCGTAAATAAATACTTGTATCAAATAATAATTGTAACAAACATTAAATATGAAATAAAAATTCTATTGATTCAATTAAATCTTTTCAATTCCTTTTCTTTAATTGTTTACTTGTTATTTATAATTCCTTAAATTAAATAAAATGAAAGTTTAAATTTCAAATATTTAATTCTTAGAACCATAAATAATCAACTAAACCTTGTTGATCCAAATAAACGAATTCGACGTCTCCATCATTCAAAGCAACGCACAGTCGAACACAAAAACTGATCAGACGCAATCCTCTTTTTCACTGATTCTTTGCCCAGCACTGTAATTCCAAACTGCATATTCTTTGACTGGCTCAAACAACATGAATTCAAACCACTGTCTCTTTCACTGATTAAATCAAAACAACGCGAATTTTAACCCGAATCTCGGAATAAACTGCAAAGTGCTGTGGAATTTAGATCCTTCTGAGAACATGCCCATAAAACCTTAATTCCTGATTAAATGCCAAATAACGTTCGCCTGATCAAAATTGAACCAAAAATCATCCAGAACCCTAAGCCAATTGTGAAACAATCCAGAGTCCTGAAAATCAGTAAAAACCCTAATTTCGCTCGACTGACAAGAAAAGTCCGTTTTTCCGATTCTTGAGTCAGTTTAAAAAATCAGGAAAGACTTGAAGCTGAGATTTCTTGGGGAAAAATGCGAGGGCAAATTTTGGGGTACAACAGTTGCCCCTGTTCAATCTTCTTGGACCTGAAGAGTTAGATTGGCAAGTTTGCCTTTCGCGACTCGAAGGTAAAAGGAGATTGGACACTAAAGTGCCCAGAAAATTTGCACTCGGTGATATGATGGTAGATGTGAATGGGCTTACAGATGCCATTTGGTGATGGGCTTAAAGATGCCATCTGGTGCAATAGAATTTTGTCGGGGAATGGGCTTAGAGATGCCATTTGGTGATGGGCTTAAAGATGCCATCTGGTGACTGCTGGTAGGAGGATGGGCTTATAGATGCCATCTGGACATGTTGAACTGTATGTCAAAAGTGTATAGACAAGTATCAGAAGGGCCTCCATGTTTCGGAACATCTCTGAATCGGGGTCCGAACAAGCAACAGATTGACGTCCATGTCTGGAGAATCTGTAAACTATTTTCAGGAGTTGGGATTGAATGAGCAATAAAGCAACGTCCGTTGTTGGGAAGCGTCCGTGAACTTGTTTTCAAAAGTTGAGAAGAGTCTGAACAAGTCGGTAGATTGACATCCGTTGTAGGGAAGAATCTGTAAACTGTCTTCAAAAATTGCACCTGAACAAGTTGGTAGATTGACATCCGTTGTTGGGAAGAATCCGTAAACTATTTTCAGAAGTCTTGAAGTTGAAGAGGAACCGGTGTAGGGTTTCCTGATGATGTGTCTGGAATAAGTATCAGAATGTCGCCGTGTCTGGGTCACATCTGAACTATTTCTGGATGAATCTCGGGAGATGATCTGTGTCTGTCGACTGCTCTTACCTGAAAAGTAAAGGGTTAGCCGTATGTAATGTTAGGATGCATGATGCAATGTACGTGACATCAATATTTATGACATGAATGCGATGAATGCGCATGTAAGCTGATGAGCTAATCTTGCCGAGGATACATGAATCCGAGATGGCTGAAGATAAAAGCATCTTGACTGCTGCCGGGGAAAATAAATCCTTGGCTGCTGCTGGGGAAGAGAATTCCTGATGACCTCTACTGGGGGGTTCCCAAACTAGTAGACTCATGCTGGGGAGGTAAGATTGAGAATCTTCAGCTTGGTGGGAAGTAACTCTGGCGACTTCACTGGGGAACTTAAGATTTTCCCTCTCAAAACTCTGTGGGGAGAAGGTTCAATGGTCTGGCTCCGCTGGGGATTGATAATTTGAAGTTTTAGCTTCGCTGGTGATAATGAAACTTGACTCTGAGTGGAGTTAGCTTCTGGAAGGTTCTCTGGCTGGGGGATTGTGAGAGTCCTCTGATTGCTGTAGGTGTTGGTCTGAAATAAGTTACTGAATGTCGCCAAATCAGGGTCACATCCGAACTATATCTTGAGTGAAATTCTGAATGAGTTGCAGAATGTCGCCAAATCTTGGGTCACATCTGAACTATTTCTGGAAGCAGGTTTGGATAAGTTATAGAATGTTGCCATCTCTGGGTCACATCTTGAACTATATCATAGATCTTGATTTTGTTGAGGGTCAGAAATTGGGAGTTTTAATTGCCCGGTATTCTGTTGGTGGTTGCAATTTTCAGCAGGTGATGAAGAAAATTTTGATGATTACTACTTCAAGATGAAGGAACCTGGATGATTACTACTTCAAGATGAAGGAACCTGGACGATTACTACTTCAAGATGAAGGAACCTGGATGATTACTACTTCAAGATGAAGGAACCTTGATGATTACTACTTCAGGATGAAGGAACCTGGATGATTACTACTTCAGGATGAAGGAACCTGGATGATTACTACTTCAAGATGAAGGAACCTGGACAATTACTACTTCAAGATGAAGGAACCTGGATGATTACTACTTCAAGATGAAGGAACCTTGATGATTACTACTTCAAGATGAAGGAACCTTGATGATTACTACTTCAAGATGAAGGAACCTTGATGATTACTACTTCAAGATGAAGGAACCTGGATGATTACTACTTCAAGATGAAGGAACCTGGATGATTACTACTTCAGGATGAAGGAACCTTGATGATTACTACTTCAAGATGAAGGAACCTTGATGATTACTACTTCAAGATGAAGGAACCTGGATGATTACTACTTCAAGATGAAGGAACCTGGATGATTGCATATGCTAAGAATGTTGTTGAAAGGTAATTTGTGCTGGAGCATAAATCCTTGGCAAATGTTGGGGAAATAAACCCATGATTGCAGGTCTGCTAGAGAGGTGTCATCACTGCCCCCAGTATCAAATGCATGTGATGTTGCTGGGAAACTTGGTCTGTTCGTAACCCTTGAGATTGACATTCGAATGCCCCAAGTGATGGTGACAGAGACCTGCCCCAAGTTACTCTGCAATTGAGAGATTTTGTTGAAATCTTGACTGGACTGCCCCAGGTTAACTGAACTTCGAAAGATCTGTCGAACCCTTGAGATTGACATTCGAATGCCCCAGGTGTGATGGATAGTGACAGGTCATGCCCCTTGTTGATAGGAGATTTGTAATGGAAGTGTCATCCTTTTGAAATGATTTTTGTTCACTGAGAGAGTTTTCGTTCCTCCGAACATTCGCTGTATGAATTTCTTCGCTGTCAAACAAATAGTCAAATGCGAACAGTGATATTCAAGTGATGCAAAGTTTATGTTTGTCTCGAAGTTTTGAAAAATGCGTTTTTTAGCAGAAAACTTTTCATAAGACAAGTTAACACAAGATTTAGAGCAAAGCCCTACAGGAGTCAGGATACCTTTTGTAACAGTATGCTTTCGAACTAGCCCATGCTTCAATTAGGACTTTTGAAGGGTTGTAACGTGGCTTGGTTCACGGTTTAAGAAACAAAGGATAAAGGCTCAAAGTATATTTGTACCCACCCGCTCTTCGTGATGTCCTTCAACCTAAGCTCAGTTAATTGCGTCACACTCTGTTTTGAGTTTGGAACGACTTTTAGGCGATGGTTCACCAGTTGAATTTGGGGAGACAGTCATTATCTCCTTTTTCTTTTTCAACATTTTTCATGTTGTTGAGGATTTTGTAATGACCTCACTATTTTGATTTTGATTTGTTATCCCTAACTTTTGCCTGACTGTTACCGTTTTCCGGGATTACTGTTAGCGGGATGCCCCAGCTTTCTTAAGCCTCCTTTATAGGTTTTGGCTTAGTGGGCTTTTCTCTTTTGAGAGATTGACTGTCTATGTGATAGGGAACCACCCTTGTCCTTTGATTCCAAAGGAATGCTTTCTTTTTGACATTGTTCGTTGTATTACGAACGGAGAGTTTACGACTTCAATGCGCATTTTCTTTTGAATTAACTGAGATACTACCCTGCCCTGGGTTTATATCAAAGGTTTTGATTGTTTAGAACAGAGAACTCCTACTTCTTTGGCTCGAAGGGGTTGACTAGGGATTAACTTCCTTATAACTCCAGTGTTTGGGATTTGAAAGAAATGCCTGTACATCATCAGCAAGGTCTGTTCAAAAGCATACTGTATAAGATCATGGTATTGTTTCGTCATCCTCCTTCTAAAGGCTTACAGCTTTTTATCAAGAGTCAAATATCATAAAGAAAAGCATAAGAGTAGTGAAACGAATGGATGAATTCAAGACAAACATATGCAATGCATTAATGAAAGCAGAGTTTAACATCAACAGATAATTGTTTGACAGCAAAAGCAAATTATAACTTTGAAAATTCAAAAAGAAGCAAAAGTCTTTCAGCTCGAGCTTCGTCACTTCAAGTGGAGAACCCTTTAACGGAAGATTTTCATCTCGCCATCTGGCATGAATTCCAGCACCCCAATGTCGATCAGATCTTGAATCTTGTTCTTCCAGGCCCAACAGTCGTTGGTGTCGTGTCCTGGGCTGTAGGAGTGGTAAACACATAATGCATCGGGATGATAGTGAGGAGAGGAGGTATTGAGCTTCTGAGGAGGGTCCTTTACAGTAAGCAAGTTGACCTCCAACAGACGCTTCAGTATAAAGAATGATGGTATTTCAGTCTCCGTAAACTGTCTTCCCGACTTTTCTTGCTTATGCCGATTACCCTGTGAACGCTGGCGAGGTTGTTGATGGGTTTGTGACCCTGAAGCAAGCAAAGGAGCTTTCCCTTTGTCTTCTTGAGTGGATGGAGGCTGAGCGGTGACTTGCTCTTCAACCTCAGATGTTTGCCCCAGTTGGTTGTTTGGAAGCAGTTGGCGGACAAGAACTCTGAGTTCCTCTTGTCTTTGGGATAGGTCTTGGATGAGAGCCATCTGGCCCACCAACTGTCCCATCACTTGGGTCCTCAGTGTTGTCAGATCAAACTGCAGCTCCGCAAGCTGATCACTCCTGGCATTGTTGGAATTCCCCAAGCCCTTGGTTAGGAGAGCTTTCATTTCATCTTGCCCCAGAGACAAGTTCAGGAACATCTCCTGCAGCTGAGCAGTCTGGTCTTGAATGTCTTTGACAGACCTTTCTAGAGCCATCTCTTGCTGAAATAAACAGCAGGAGAGTAAGGAAACCTGAAAAAGGAAAGATTGTCAAGATGCAATGCATGATATGTGGATGCGTGCTTTCGAGGATCTCTTGGGGTAAACACAAGAAAATGTTAGAGGTTGAACTCTGCTCTTGGATTGGAGATCTCCGCACCAGTGGACGTCTTTCCACGAGAATCAAGCTCACCATGTCGAGTGGGTCATAGCCACTGATTCAAGTCGTTGCACTTGATCTTTGATTGGAGAGCTTTGTATCGGTGGATGTCCTTCCACGAGAATCAAGCTCACCATGTCAAGTGGGTCATAGCCACTGATTCAAGTTGTTGTTCTTGAACTTTGATTGATATTGGTTAGAGGAGAAACCTCTTGCCCCTTGGTAGATGTCTGGTTCAACGTAACCCTGCATCAACAGAACCCTCGAGATCCTTGAAATGGTTATTGAAAATGCTATGGTATGATGTCATGATGTTATGTACATGTATGCAAAAAGCAAGTGAGTGTATATACAGACAAACATATTCACACAAAGCAAACAAGTCCTTAGGTTTAGGCTTGCATGAGGTTCAGGTACTACCCTCTTTCAGTTTGTTGGTTAGAACCTGTCCTATCAAAAGTAACCGGGTTCTAAGGGTCCCAATATCACTGAATTGCTTTCATTGTTCATTGTTTCGATTTAGCCACTGAACTGGCGACCGAAATATTCCAGGAAAGCAACCCTCAATTGAGTGTAGTATCGAGTATCAACCAACCTCGGACTGCACCAAAGTCAGTTATCTCACTACCCTAAAAAGGCCAAGATGGTTCAATTAAGGTTCCTAAGGTCAGTTGATGCTTCACGACACCACGTGGCGGCCCCGTACTCTCCTTGACTGAACTCAAGGGTTACCGGTACACACCAAAGTGCCACATCAACGTAGCAGACTGCTTCAACCATGTCGATATACCCCGCACAGTTCCCTCACAGCCTTGTTGCTACTTTCTAAGAAGGTATCCCCAGATCCGGGTTAGGATCTATGAAACTCCGATACAAAAGCCCACAAATGTAAAGCAAACAGAGCAATCAATTGAAAGTAAAAGTGATCTAAACCCTAAGGTAACCCCACTTTTAAGTTAATCCCCAGCAGAGTCGCCAGTTCTGTGATAAGGTGGGAGAACTGACTAGTGTTTTGCGTTCGTATTCGCACTTGTGCGGTTGAGCAAGAGTCGCCACCGACTTTTTACTTTATCCTAAAGGAAAGGTTAAAAAAGCACAGCAAAAACCTTTTGAGATTATTTCGTGGGTTCGGGGGGTAGATTATGAAAAGGGAAGGTATTAGCACCCTTTTCATCCATGGTTATCCATGGGCTCTTAGTTACTTGGTTTTTTAGATCACTTGCCTTGTTTTTCGATTGCTTGAAAATGGTGTGTGTGTGGGTGCTTTTGAAAATGTTTTGGAAGAAAATGCCTTGTCTTAGGCAACTAATGTATTTGACTCGTGATTGAGTGTTTTACAAAAGTGTGGATCTTTTCGAAAAGATGTTTCAAATGTTTTTGAAAGTTTGTTTGAAAGTGTTGCGGATTGTGGTTTTTGAAAAGAAGGCAAGTGTTTTTGCAAATTGGTCTCAAGTAACTAAGAGTTTTGTCTACCCTATTGTACTCAAAGGTTTTTTGTTATGTTTTAACCCCTTTTAACAATTTTGTTCCACCATTGGATTTGGTGGACAATCTTGCGTTTAGGAAGTTTGTTCGGGACGGGCGCGGGTCATCGTATGGACCATAAATGCAATGATGCCAAGTGTCTTTGGCAATTTACTTTGAAGGGACTATGATCATTCCGTTTTAGGCAACACTTTGAGACTTATGATCATTTTGAATTCGTTTTGCCAAAGATACTCGACGTGCAAGCATGGCCCATTTTGGAAGGCAACATGTGGGATTACCCTAGAGGGTGCAAGTGTGATTGTGTATTGATTACATGTATTTGTCTTGTATTAGGTTATCTAGCGTTTGATTTTATGTACATGCAAACCCTAGGTCTAACCATGGTATAATTGAAAGCGGTAAATTGCGAAAATGTAAAATCTACGCTATTACAAAATGGTATCCGGGAGTGGGGGTACATGTGTATGAATGGGGATGAGACTTATAGTATCCAATAAGTTACAACCAAATCGAATTTGCGATCAAATGTAAATATCGAATATCAATGTATAAGATAAACAAGTGTGTATAGGAGCAATGTGAACGTGTTTGAATTGTGTGAGTGTGAGATGTATTGTGTATATGTGATTATTTACAGGCGCGAAATGTGAAATTGAAGTGTATTAGGGTTTTTGACCTAAATATGTTTTAAGGAATCTTTGATTTAAGTATTTTTAATATGTATAAAAAAGAAAATTGTTTTAAATCAAATGCTCAAGTTTTAATTAAATTGTGAAATGATGTTTTGAGAAAAGAAAATATTATGTATAAAAAGTATATTTTCACGTGTTATGTACAAAGAAATCAAATTATGCAAAAAATGCTTATTTACTTATTATGTGCAAAATATATTTTAATCAAAAGAATAGAAAGATATTTTCAATTCTAAATATATGAGGTAAAAAAAAATGTATTTTAATTAAGTTAGGATTTTGCAAAGAATAAAAAAGAAAGTATTGTTTATAATATAAAAAAGGGTTAGCATTAATGTTTTTGTTAAAAGAAGAGGAGACATCTTAATGGGCTTAGGTGAAAATTAGAAACGGGTCAAGCCCACTGATTGCTGGAGCAGCGTTTTAGGGTTAGGGATTGTTATTCAATTTGGTAACGCATTAGGGTTTGGGACGGCGCCGTTCGTGTTCGTTCATCGTCGTTTTCATCTTCAACTTCCTGAGCGCTTCCTCCATCCGGCCACCAGTGTCACCCCCAAAGTCTCTCTTCCCTCCATAGCTCAGTGGACTTGTGATTCAAGGTTCGATTTTAATGTTTGTGTTTCCTTTTTCTTTTATGAATTGTACGCGTTTTTGATTTGAACTAAAACCTTGATTCTTTTATGAATTGTACGCGTTTTTGATTTGAACTAAAACCTTGATTCTTTTATTGTTATGAGCTAAAGGAGAAAAAAAAGGGAGAAGGATGTACTACCTGACTTTGGAGAAGGAGGAGAGAAAAGGGGATGTGGCGCTCAGGAGGCCGGAACGAGCGGAGGGAGATTTGCGCGATGAAGCTCTCTTGATGTCCCTGGTTAGGTTTTATGATGGATTCTGAGAACTTAACATGATATTATTTCTTTTCTTCTCCTCCCTGTTGCCTTGAATATGCTTCTTTCTTCTTCTTCTTGAACACTGTATATTTGTTGCCTTAGATTTGTTTGACTATACTGGGATTGACGCCTTGTTTGATGCCTGTTGAAATGTGCCTTTCAGAGATTGATGCCTTTACTGTCTGCTTGTTGCCTCGAACATTTGCTTCTGAGTATGCCCGAATATACTTGCTTCTGTATTTTCTTTATTGCCTAATGATGAATCTAGGATTCTGAAGGACTTGTGGGGTTGGGAACTAGCATGCTTTGATGTTTTGTTGCTCCTGAACGAAATTTCTCTCTTCTTCTCTCGTGTTGCCTTTGAATATTTTTATCGCCTATGATGAAAAATTTCTGAGGCTTAGGAGTTGGTTGGCTCAAGTTTGAACTTGGTTATGTTTGTGCTAGCTGGTTGTTAGTATGGTTCAGGCAGATTGTTGGTTTTGAGATGGGTTGTATATTTTTTTGTTTTGACAGTATGTGGTGTTTCTGGTTTAAGGTTAGGCTTCAGCAGGTTTGAGGTTGGTGTCCAGGTTTTGAACTGGTAACTTAGGCTTCAGCAGGTTGATGCTTGGTTCAGGCAGGTCGTGTATGAACTTGAGCAGGTTTTGAGTTTTTTTTTTTGCTTTGTGACAGGTTCAACATGTTTATGTTATGTGTTTGTAATGGTTTTGGCAGGTATGGTGAGGTTTTTACAGCAGGTAAGCTTCAGGCTTGACCTTGGTTTATCAGGTTATTGTTGTTTGATGTATGGTTTCAGCTTGCAGGTTATGCCTTGACAGTAATGTGGGGCTTTTGGCTTTCTGAGTTTGTATATCTCTCGTTATCTCTGCTGAACTGAGTTCTCTTTTGTATATCTTTTTTTCTATCCTGCCTAAACCTAAAGCCTGAAAACCTGCTTCCATTCTCTCTTTTTTCTCTCTCTGTAGTACAATTGGATATTATTATATGATTCTTTCTTGTACTATCTTTCTGAAAGGGCTATTGATGGGAAATGACGATTTGAGTTAGCTTGCTTGCATACAATTTCTCTGCATCTTTGTCCCTTCTCTTTGACAGCTAGATATCTTTGTGAAATCTTCTTTTGACAGCCTGATATCTTTGTGACAGTTGCTTTATATTTTCTGGCAGAAAGTTGAGTTTGGACCCTTTGGTTTGGACTTGCTATTTGCTTTGTAACATGCTGTTTGAGATTTGAGTTTATGCGAATTTGACAATCTTTGAATTGTGCATTTTATTTTAGTAAACAAAAACTCGTCCCTCTTTGTGAACCGGGAGAAATCCCGTGATTTGCAGAGAGGGTCAACTGATCCCAGTCAGTGGCCCTTAATGATGAGTCTAATTTTATCTGTCTTTTTTAATTCAACTGCTTTCTGACTTTTCTTCCTTTTTTCTTTTGCAGGTGAAAAATGGAACACCGGAGCAAAGTGAAGAACGAAGAATTAGAAATAAATAGGATAGTTTTTTTATTTTCAATTTAATATTTGTACACTATTATTATATTAAATACTTCGTAAATAAATACTTGTATCAAATAATAATTGTAACAAACATTAAATATGAAATAAAAATTATATTGATTCAATTAAATCTTTTCAATTCCTTTTCTTTAATTGTTTACTTGTTATTTATAATTCCTTAAATTAAATAAAATGAAAGTTTAAATTTCAAATATTTAATTCTTAGAACCATAAATAATCAACTAAACCTTGTTGATCCAAATAAACGAATTCGACATCTCCATCATTCAAAGCAACGCACAGTCGAACACAAAAATTGATCAGACGCAATCCTCTTTTTCACTGATTCTTTGCCCAGCACTGTAATTCCAAACTGCATATTCTTTGACTGGCTCAAACAACATGAATTCAAACCACTGTCTCTTTCACTGATTAAATCAAAACAACGTGAATTTTAACCCGAATCTCGGAATAAACTGCAAAGTGCTGTGGAATTTAGATCCTTCTGAGAACATGCCCATAAAACCTTAATTCCTGATTAAATGCCAAATAACGTTCGCCTGATCAAAATTGAACCAAAAATCATCCAGAACCCTAAGCCAATTGTGAAACAATCCAGAGTCCTGAAAATCAGTAAAAACCCTAATTTCGCTCGACTGACAAGAAAAGTCCGTTTGTCCGATTCTTGAGTCAGTTTAAAAAATCAGGAAAGACTTGAAGCTGATATTTCTTGGGGAAAAATGCGAGGGCAAATTTTGGGGTACAACAGAATGGTTATCTTGCCTTGAAACGCACTGAAACTGTGTTTTCAATTTTGAAAATTTTGGTGAAAAGTGCAAAGTTCTTTCTTCTTCTTGGGCGCAGCTTTCAGGTCTTGAGCATTAGGTTTAGGTTTGTGTTTATATGAGGAATGAATTAGGGTAAGAATTCAAGCCAAAAAACCTTTGCATTCATGAATCCAATATTTGATTTTCAATTAATCTTTTTCAATCTTTTCCATGCACTTTTGATACCAATCATGGCCAAATCTTTCTATATTGAGTGTGCACGAAATCTTGGAGTTATGATAGACCTATTAGCTGCATAAAAGGATTTAAAATGCATGCTTGAGTATTTTTGTCATATTTTATTTAGTTAAATGAATTAATGGTGATGAAAATTCAAATAAATAATAAAAAATGATGAAATAACTCCCCTTTGGGTCAATGGGTCGTGCATAACTTTTGGATAATGATTCTTGGAAGAAAATGAGGCCCATTAGCAATTTTGAGGCATTTGAAGCAAACTTGACTTTTCAAAATTCCCAAAAATTTCCCAACTTCCACAAGGCATATCTTGCTCAATTTTTAAGCTTTGATCATGTTCTTGGACATTTTGGAAAGGTCTTGAAGTCCTCTAACCAATGCTTTTTGTCTCATGTCATTTTGATTTACCAATCTCAAGTTATGGTCTTTGACTTAAAGTGCCTTTTTGTTGACTTTTGAAAATGACCTATAATGTTGAAATTGATAACTTTTTGTGAGAGCATTTCTTGGACTTGAAGTGTGAATAAGGGTTGTAGGAAATGTCTTTCTATTCAAAATGAGCTTTGGATGGAATTTTTATGATAAACCATGTGGAAGTTATGCTTTGGTCAAATTACAGTTGACTTTTCTAACTGTCCAAATATAGAAACTTTTGCATCTTGAGACTTTTTGAGCCATGCCTTGAGAATCATGATCAAGAATTGATCAAATGATGTTTGTGGCTTCAAAATAAGATGTTGACCAAAAATTTGGACTTTTGACTGTCAAATGACCATTTTGCCCCTGCAGTTGACTGTTGAGCAATTAGGGTTTTTGACTGTGCAATTTTGTGCTGTGAGTCTTGAAACTTGACATGAGGATACTTGACAATGTTTGTAGGCATGTGGGACTTGTTTGGACCCTTGAAAACTTCAACTTCTTTGCCAGAACCAAAACCCTAGTTTTTGACTGTTAGGAGGCCATTGGACTGTGCAATCCTTGGGGAGATTTTGAAGCATGCTCTTTGCAAATCTTGAAGAATATGGGAGGGCAAATTTTGGGGTACAACAACTGGAAATTACATTCCTGATCGTAGTAGAAAAAGTGGTTCTTCTACTTCCGCTGGAGATGGCGAACTGGAGATGACTATGCTGGGGATTTGCCTCTTGTTTACGGATATTCTGCCGAGGAGTGACTCTACTTGAGAACAACTCTGTGGGGGAATAATTCTGTTGGAGAAAGAAGCTTCCATAGCTGAAGGGATAAACTATGTCGGGGATTGAGCTTCTGTATTCAGAGAAATAAACTTTGTTCGAGAGAAAACTTTATGACCCGCTTGCAATTATGAAATTCGATCGGGGAATATAGATGTCGATTCTATGAAGGAAATTTTCTAGGGAACATAGCTCCTGTTTGGGAGAGCCGATGTCAAAGCTTTAGTTGCCTCTACTCTGTGGGGAGTGTAGATGTCACAGGGTCGTATGCTAAGGATACGATAATGACTTTGCATCAGGACTTTTCTGCCCCTATACCTGCTGGAGAAAGTACCCACAGAGGCTTTGTGGATGTTGATCAGGATGATAAGTCTTCTATTGATAAACAAATGATAAGATGATGGGATATAGTCGTATGCTTCAAATCCCTAACTTTTGCCTGGACCGCCCTTTCAGGTTTTCAGTCCACCGGGATACCCTTTTTTGCTCAAGCCGCCTTTTCAAGTTTTCGACTTGCCGGGTGTACATATCTTTTTTTGTTTTTATCCCTAATTTTTGCCCGAATCCTTTTGGTTCGCCGGGATGCCCTTATTTTTGCCTAGGTCAGTCAACCTAGCGGGTCTTTGTTCATGCATAGTATTTTCCGACTATGTCCATGTTCACCGGGTACGGAGAATTGTCATTGTCCATAGTAGTAAGTGTTGCCACACTACCAGAAGATGTTTGTTTGATCGTATAAGAATTGTTGCTGGAATTCATGCCCAATGCCCCAAGTGATTTAGATGGAGATCTGCCCCTGGCTATTTGGCATCTTTGAGAGATTCCTTGAATCTTGACTTGACTGCCCCAGATGATGGACAATGATCATACCGTGCCCCTTGATTGGAAGTGTTTTTCCACTTGAGGTGATCCTTTTTATTGAGAAGGTTTTTTTTCACTAGATATTCGTCATGCGAATTTCTCTGTTGTTGAACAAATAGTCATATGCAAACAATGTTATTTTAAAAATGCAAAGCTTATGTCTGTCTTGAAGTTTGAAAATTCATTTTTTAGTAAAACAAACAAATTTTGTAAAAGTGTGATGTCAACTCAGGATTTATAGCAAACCTTATAGGAGTCAGGATACATTTAGTAACAGTATGCTTTCGAACTAACCCATGCTTCAGCTAGGACTTTTAAGGGTTATAACGTGGCCTGGTTCACGGTTTAAGAAACAAAGGATAAAGGCTCAAATTTTATTTGTACCCACCCGTTCTTCATGATGTTCTTCGATCCTAAACTCAGCTAATTGTGCATTTAGATCCCGTTTAAGTCTTTGCTCTGATATTCCAGTGATGGTTCGGATATTGACAGTTTATTTTGAATAGGCAGTCATTTCTTTTTTGTTGAGGGTTTGTAGGACCTCTTTCTTTTTTATTTTATTATCCCTGTCTTTTGCCTGAACTGTTTCTTTTTGTGATTACAGTCAGCGGGATGCCCTGGTATTTTTTCTTAAGTCTCCTTCATAGGTTTTGACTTAATGGGCTTTTATTTCGAGAGATAATGACTTCCTATCTTGATGATTATTGGGAACCATCACCGTCTTTTGTTTCGGAAGGACGTCTTTGATGCCAATCATTGTGTACGAAGCGGCAGATTGTGACTGAATGCGCCTCTGAATTAACTGAGAAAACTACCCTGCCCCAGGTTATGATTAAGGATTTTAATATGTGTGAAAAGAAAAACTCCTACTTCTTTGGCTCGAAGGGGTTGACTAGGGATTATCTTCCCTATAACTCCACGATTTAGGATTTGAAACAACACCTGTACATCGTCAACAAGGTCTATTCAAAAGCATACTGTAGAGATTATGGTATCGTTTCCATCATCCTCCCTCTAAAGGCTTACAGTTTTTTAGTCGAGAGTTGAATATCACAAAAAGGAAATATAAAGCAATTTAAGCATAATGAAAACAAATTAATTCAAGACAGACATGTGTAATGCATTAATGAAATAATAGAGTTCGACATGACAATAATTGTTCGAATAAGCAAAGAAAATACAACTTCATAATTTAAATGAACAAAAATGCTTTCAATCCTACCCATGTTTTGGCAAGGGAGCAGTGATCACGTTGGGAGTCTCAGGAGGGTCGAATTCAATCTCCTTGGCATCAATCATATTTCGAATCTTGTATTTCAGCGCCCAACAATCGTTAGTATCGTGCCCCGGGCTGTCAGAATGATAAGTACACCTTGCCTCTGGATTGTAGTTAGGAGAGGAAGTCTTCGGGTTCGAATGAGGGTTTATCACCGTAATCAGCTTCATCTTTAACATGTGTTGCAATGCTTGTGACAACGGCATGTTGATTTGGGTGAACTGCCTTTGAGGTCTTTCCACCCTTGGCTAATTGTTTCATTGTTGTGGTCGTTGTGCGCATGCCGAATTAGAGATCAACACTGCCCCCACAGATTGGTGGTAGTCTGCCTTTCTACGCCCCTTCTGTCCGTGCACATCATTGGCTTCCCTCTTGCCACCAAATGACTTCTTCTCTGTACTCGAAGAGGTATTTTTCTAGATCTTACCACTCTGGATCCCAACTTATACTTTTTCTCCAGTTAGCATCAGCTCGGTGAAATCCGCTGACGAGCTACTGATCATATGATTAAAGAATGGACCAGATAGCGTACCCAGAAACATATCAACCAACTCCCTATCAGACAACAGGGGTTGGACTCTTCCATCCAAGTCTCTCCACTTCTGCGCATAGTCTTTAAAGCCTTCAGTTGCCCCCATGGACATACTCTGGAGTTGAGTATGAGTAGGAGCAAGGTCGGTGTTGTATTGACACTGCTTATAGAAAGCAGCAGCCAGATCTTCCCAATTTCGGACATTGGCTCTCTCTAGTTGATAGAACCATTCAAGCTGAGTCCCTGACAGGCTATCTTGAAAGAAATGAACCCGCAAATTTCTATCAGCAATGTGGGGCTGGATCTTTCTGACATAAGAGCGGAGATGGAGTTTTGGGCAGGACACCCCATCATACTTTGCAAAAATTGGAGCTTTGAACTTCTGCGGGATGACCACTCCCGACACCAATCCCAATTCTTCAAAATCCAACCCAGGTATCCTCTAGACCTCCATAGAATTCAAGCGATCTTCCAACTGCTTGTATCTATCCTCAGTGGGAGGATACTGCTCATCATTGTAGTCGGTATCATTGTTAGAAACTTCAGGACTGGGATCTTTCTCCCTTGTCTCTTCTTCTTGATTCTCCCCTTCCTTAGATGAAGAGGTGAGATCGACTTGTTGCTTCAACGATCCTCTAAACCTTCTGCCTATATTCAGAATACCGGCAGCCTTCTTCTCTTTCTTTTTCTCTTTCAGGATGAGGGTTTTCAGATCCTCCTGCCCTTTTGCCAAATTTATGAACATTTGCTAGAATTGGGCGTTTTGTGCCTGAAGGTTCTTGATGCTTTGTTCGGAAGACATTTTTGCTGAAATAAACAACGAAGAAGATGAGAAACCTGTAATGGTACCTGTAATAATGTGTATGATATGCATGCAATGTTTTCAAGGATCTCGCGGGGTAAACAATAAAATGTTAGAATTTGATTGTAGCTTGTGATCGGTGGGAATGAGAACTGACTGTTTTTTAATGCTGGTTCGCGTTTGCCTTTGTTTTCACAAAGTGTCGCGGTAAGCAAGAGTCGCCACCGTCTTTTATTTTATCCAACAAGGAAAGGACAAAAGCATAGAAAATTCCTTTTCGAGATTGTTTCTCGGGTTCGGGAGGTAGATTATAGAAAGGGAAGGTGTTAGCACCCTTTCTATCTGTGTTTATCCACGGGCTCTTAGGTACTTGCTCACTATGTTTTCAAAAGTTTGCTTTTCTTTGTGTTTGTGGGTTTTTGAAAAGAGTTTTGTCTTGTTTTTGAAGAAAGTGTAGGTGCGAAAAGTTTTGTTTTATTTTTAAAAGGAGCAAGTACTTAAGAACCTCTACCTACTCAAAAAAGGAATTTAATTGTGCAAATGTCCTTTAGACAGTGCTATCCTACTATTGAGGAGTAGGTAGCACCGTTGTTGGAGTTTTCGGGTCAATTCGATTTTAGGAACATGTGCTCACTAAAGCAACGTTAGGACGCTTTAGTGGTAATCCTAATGTCTCAGATCATTTTTATCGAGGCAACCATTTCGAGGCAACTTATGATCTTGGGACAAAAGGACGAACTCTAAAACATCCTATACTTAATGACCACGCTCGAGGCAAACAAGTGAGGTCTACCCTAGGAGTGGCATGTGCAAGTGTGTCAATTTTCAGTTATATTATCTTTGTATTTTTAGGTGTTCTACCATTTGTTTTTAGATCTTGTCATACAATCCTAGTTAGCATACATCTAAGCAGTTAATATATACAGGAGTTTAAAGTGCGGAAATTGTAAATCCTACGCTATTACAATGTTCCGGGGAGGGGGATTATTTACATGTCCAAAAAATGGGGAAATAAAAGCAAAAAAAAGGTCTTAGTTTAAGCTATTACATCCCAGTAAGCAGTTACAATAAAATAAACGCGCGTGAATCTGAAAAATCCTAAGAGTAAGAACTTTTGTTGTTTTATTTTATTTTTTTGGGAAAATGCTAAATGTTCAATTAAGTCAAATTTAATTAATTAAAAAAACTGATTAAAATTAACTCTAAAACAATACCTGATATTTTTTGCATTTTTTGTTTATGAAAAGGATTGAATTCAAATAAATCCTAAGTCTACTGATTTTAAAATTGAAGAAAATAAGTTAAAATAATTAACTAAATTAAATCCTAATTCTAAGTTATTTATTTTTATGATTTTTATGTTGACTAAAAGAAATAAACAAAAACAAAGTACAAATGGGCCAGGCAGCAAAACAATAAAAAAATATGATTCTGGAGGTCTGGATCGAAAGAGGTGCAGGCGGTCTTTCGACCCATGGAAGAGTCTTGATCGAAGGTGCATGAGGGGGCTGCACTCTGAGGGTGTTTGATCTGGACATGTCATCCTTCGAACTGAAAGTCCTGGGTCCGGTTCGAAGCTAAACTGCTGAGCTTCGAAACTCTGAACAGGAATCTGATGATGTAGTTCCTGCAAAACGAAACACATGTTAAAGGTCCAGGGGGGATTTTACCCCCTGGTTCGAATCTCTCTCTTATTCGCACCTGCTGAATCTGGGTCTGGGTTTGTTTTATCCTGGGATTCGAAGGAGAAACTCAGATTGTGCCCAAGCAATGGCACAATCTCATCTCTGCGTTGTAGCTTATATGTAACATATTAAATCATTCACAAACAACAGTAATAATATGAATATGCAATCAAAATGAATTTAAAAATGAGTTTTGAGATTAGATCCTTTTTTACCAAACTGAGGTGCTTCGATCTGTAGTTCTGAGGGTGGAGGTGTTCGCTGGGTGGCAGCTCTGGCTGGTGCAAGGATTGGGTATGGCTTCCTGGAAGTGCTGATGACTTTTGGCAACGTATCTCCAAGCTCTCCTTGCTTATTTTCTCTATTTTTCTGTATATTTTCGTGTGTCCTGGATATGTATGCTGGCCTCTGTATTTATAGGGGTGTGAGGGTGCAGTAATGGCAAGAGACAGCCATTAAACAGGCCATTAAAGCCATGAGACAAGAATCAGACACATTAAATAATTTCCTTTTTTGAAACATTCGTGTCCCTTGAATGAACCTGGACGCTTCTGACTTTTGAATGCCTTCAGGCCTTGTCCTTCGATTGGTCCTAAGTTGCCTCCTTCGAATGGACTTCCTCTGCTTCGACTGCTCGATTTGAAAAGAGTCACTCTGGACATGTTTGAGTGCCCTCTTGATGGCTTTGTTAACAAGCCAATCAAAAGGTGTTGTTCATACTAATCGAAGGACATGGTTCACATGCCTATCAAAGCTACCTGGACACAATGCTGGATCGAAGGTTCCCTTGGCATGCCAATCGAAGTGCTCGTCCATAATGCCAATCGAAATGTTCCTTCAGAATGCCAATCGAAGGGTCTTACAGAATGAAAATCGAAAGGTCTTTCAGAATGCCAATCGAAGTACTTGTCCACAATGCCAATCGAAGAGCTTGACAGAATTCCAATCGAAAGGCTCCTTCAGAACACCAATCGAAGGGTCTTTCAGAATACCAATCGAAATGTACGTAAAGCACCACTCAAAAATTTTCCTTTTCCTTAGGCAAGAGTTTATGATCAACCATGCAGGGGGAAGACTTTGGGAAACATGAGAGGGTAAATTTTGGGGTACAACAGTTGCCCCTGTTCAATCTTCTTAAACCTGAGGATGTAGATTGGCTTACGTGCCTTTCGTGATCCGAAGGTGGAAGATGATTGAACACTAGAGTGCCCAGAAATTTGCACTCGCAGGGTGTAGTATTAGCATTGTAATGTCGGGAATGGGCTTACAGATGCCATTTGGAAATTGTTGGTAGGTGGTTCTGTCTTCGTTGACGGGTTTGGCCACAGAAAAATCTTTAGGAATCGATTTAACTGATTTTGTATCCATTGACTGGCTTCGTCTCAGAAAAATCTTTAGGAATCGATTTAACTGATTTTGTCTCCATTGACTGGCTTCGTCTCAGAAAAATCTTTAGGAGTCGATTTAACTGATTTTGTCTCCATTAACTGGCTTCGTCTCAGAAAAATCTTTAGGAATCGATTTAACTGATTTTGTCTCCATTGACTGGCTTCACCTCAGAAAAATCTTTAGGAATTGATTTAACTGATTTTGTCTCCATTGACTGGTTTCGCCTCAGAAAAATATTTAGGAATCGATTTAGCTGATTTTGTCTCCATTGACTGGCTTCGCCTCAGAAAAATCTTTAGGAATCGATTTAACTAATTTTGTCTCCATTGACTGGCTTCGCCTCATAAAAATCTTTAGGAATCGATTTAACTGATTTTGTCTCCATTGACTAGCTTTGCCTCAGAAAAATCTTTAGGAATCGATTTAACTGATTTTGTTTCCATTGACTAGCTTCGTCTCAAAAAAATCTTTAGGAATCGATTTAACTGATTTTGTCTCCATTGACTGGCTTCGTCTCAGAAAAATCTTTAGGAATCGATTTAACTGATTTTGTCTCCATTGACTGGCTTCACCTCAGAAAAATCTTTAGAATCGATTTAACTGATTTAGACAAGGTCTTGGAATATCTTCAACTGGATCGGCATCAGAAAAATCTTTAGGAATCGATTTAACTGGACCAGAGAAGGTCTTGGAATATCTTCAACTGGATCGGCATCAGAAAAATCTTTAAGAATCGATTTAACTGGACCAGAGAAGGCTTTTGATATGGCTGAGACTTTAAATGTGTCCTTCCTAAAAGGTGAAGGTCAGTCATATGCAATGCATGATATGGATTAAGCAATGATGTTCTCAACATAAATGAGATTGTGTGGTATGATGTGTTTATGCATGTATCATGATGTATGGAAATGTAATGTTTTAGCTGGGGAAAATAAATACCGGATAACTTGCTGGAGAATAGAGTTGAATTCTTCGGTTCCGCTAGGAATGACGAACAAAGATGATTGCAAGAATAAACCTGCAGGAGAGGATGACTCTGTTGGGGAATTACTCTGTGGGGGAGAGATGTTTTGCTGATGATTTTAACGATAACTCCACTGGGGATTCCATTGATAAGCTCTGTTGGGGGTTTCAATGATGAACTCCACTGGGGATGGATTACCGTTGCTGGCGATGTTGAATCTGTTGAGGATAAAAGTCCTGCTTGGGGAAAGAAAGAACTTCGCTAGGGATGATCTTTCAGTTGCAACTTGCTGAGGATAACCCAGTTAGACTCTTGTGAGGATAACCTTCTGAGTTTGGCTGGGAAGATTTATCTTGTACTCTGCAGGGGATGAGTTTCCAGAATCTACTGGGTAAGATGACTTAATCCTGGCGGGGAACCTTTTTTAGACTGCGCTGGGGAAACGGCTCCAATGGGAGTATCTTGTATTCCGCTGGGGAACATTCTTATACTCTGTTGAGGAATATTAAGACCTTATGGGGATACCAAGCCTTTTCGGGCTGATGGTAGATCAACTCTGCTTGGGAAAAGTCTTGTTGATTTGTTCATGGTTGCAAGTCTCAGTGGGGAGTACTACCATTACTGTTTTTATTCTGCGGGGAGTGAAGGTATCTTAGCCATATTCTTCAGCGGAATATACCTCGGTACCTTGGTGGACAGAGCAACTAGACAGCTCGGACAAATCTTATTGCCCCTGTTTCTGATATCACCCGTAATTAGTCCTTTGTTTCGTATGTGAATATTTATGAGCAGCAATTAATGTCAAATGCATATATCAAAAATGAACATTGGACGTTCTTTGCAAAACAAAACAGATAAAGGGAAAACAGTTCGAAATTTGTCTGAAAATGAATTTGTATTGATGTTTGAAGTTTGGCCTGTAACTAGGCGTTTTGTACAAGAGGTTGACGTCCTAGTAAGAGAACGCCGCCGAACAAATAGAATTTATACACTTTGTGAAAAGAAAACAAAACAGCTATGTGAATAGTCCCACTGGGTTCCAGCTCTGCTATTGCCTTTATATCTTCAAGCATCTCATCACTTTGCTACTTAGTTGAAGATGAATCTGATTGACTGGTGTCGTCCGAGCCTGATAGTTGATACCGAAGTCCGGATGCGAGGTGATCCAATGAGACATAGTGTTACGCTTTAATCCCTAACTTTTGCCTGGACCGCCCTTTCGGGTTTTCAGTCCACCGGGATACCAATTTTTGCCCAAGCCGCCTTTTCAGGTTTTCGACTTGCCGGGTGTACATATTTTTTTTATCTTCATCCCTTATTTTTGCCCGAACCCTTTTGGTTCGCCGGGAAGCCCTTATTTTTGCCTAGGCCAGTCAACCTAGCGGGTCTTTGATTATGCGTAGTATCTTTTTACTATGTCTGCATTGACGGGGTGAGGAAGGTCGTCACCATCCATGGTGGTTAGAATCATCGCTCCTCCTGAGAAGATGTTCTTAACTACAAATGGCCCTTCGTAAGTAGGGGTCCATTTTCCCCTGGGATCACCTTGAGGTAGAATGATGCGCTTGATTACCAGGTTCCCAACTTGATACTCTTGTCGTCTGACTTTCTTGTTAAATGCCTTGATCATTCGTTTTTGGTACGTCTGACCATGACAAATAGCAATAAGTCTCTTTTTGTCGATTAGATTCAATTGATCAAGTCGGGTCTGAATCCAGTCGTCTTCGCTCAAACCTGCATCTTTCATGATCCGAAGAGAGGGTATCTGAACTTCAATGGGCAAGACTGCCTCCATGCCATAAACCAAGGAATAGGGTGTTGCCCCTGTTGACGTCCGTGCTGAGGTACGGTACCCATGAAGAGCAAATGGTAACATCTCGTGCCAGTCTTTGTATGTCACTGTCATCTTCTGCACAATCTTCTTAATGTTCTTATTAGCTGCTTCTACAGCCCCATTCATCTTCGGCCGGTAGGGAGAAGAGTTATGATGCTGTATCTTGAATTGCTCGCAGAGCTCAGTGATCATTTTGTTGTTAAGATTGGTACCATTGTCCGTAATGATCTTCTCCGGTACACCGTATCGACAGATCAGGTTATGCCGAATGAATCGTGCCACGACGTTCTTGGTTACGGTAGCAAAGGAAGCTGCTTCAACCCACTTCGTAAAGTAATCAATCGCTACCAGGATGAAACGATGCCCGTTGGATTCCGTAGGTCTGATTTCACCGATCATATCAATACCCCACATTGCAAAAGGCCAAGGTGCCGTCAAAACATTCAGAGAAACTGGAGGTATGTGCACCTTATCAGCATAGACCTGGCACTTGTGACATGTCCGAGAATGCTGATAACAGTCAGCTTCCATTATGGACCAGTAATATCCTGCCCGAAGGATTTTCTTTGCTATGGTATGTCCACTGGAATGAGTTCTGAAAGTACCTTCATGCAGCTCTGCTATGATCCTTTCAGCTTCAATTTTATCCATGCAACGCAGTAAGGTTGAATCATGGTTACATTTGTAAAGAATGCCATTGCTGATGAAGAACTTTGCCACGAACCTTCTCAGAAACTTCTTGTCATTAACATATGCACCCTCGGGGTATTCTTGAGCTTCAAGGTACCTCTTCACTTCATGATACCAAGGCTTTTCTGTTACCTCTTCGGTCTCAAGATCACAGCAATGTGCAGGTTCATCCAATTTCCAAATAATGATCCGGGGAGCCTCGTTGTCCCATTTGACTTTGAACATAGAAGACATCGTAGCTAACGCGTCTGCCAACTGATTCTCCTCTCTTGGGAAGTGTTCAAAGGTTATCTCCTCGAAGTGGGGAAGCAACATCAACACATACTCCTTGTAAGGAATAAGATTTGGGTGTTTCGTATCCCACTCTCCTTTGATTTGACTGATCACGAGGGCGGAGTCTCCGAAGACACTCAGAAACTTAATCCTTAGGTCAATTGCAGCTCAAAGACCCATGATGCATGCTTCATACTCCGCCATATTGTTGGTGCAGTTGAAATATAGTCGGGCAGTAAGTGGAGTATGTGAGCCTTTAGGAGATATAATCACAGCACCAATGCCATTACCCAAAGTGTTTGAAGCTCCATCAAAGTGCATAGACCATCGGGATCCTTCCTAAGGTCCTTCATCTGGTCCAGGTGTTTCACAATCAGTTATCAACATGATATTCTCGTCCGGGAATTCAAAGTTCATAGACTGGTAATCATCCACTGCCTGATGTGCCAAATGGTCTGCCAATACACTTCCCTTGATTGCCTTTTGAGTTATGTACTGGATGTCATACTCAGTCAAGATCATCTGCCATCTTGCCATTCTTTCGGACAAGGCGGGCTTTTCGAAGATATACTTGATTGGATCCATCTTTGAAATCAACCGAGTAGTGTGAGTTAACATATACTGTCTCAGCCGGCAAGCAGCCCATGCCAAAGCGCAGCAAGTTTTCTCGAGCAGTGAGTAACGGGTCTCACAGTCGGTAAACTTTTTTCTAAGGTAATAAATAGCATGCTCTTTTCGGCCAGACTCATCATGCTGCCCCAGCACACACCCCATTGAGTTGTCAAGTACTATTAAGTATAAGATTAGAGGTCTCCCTTCCACTGGTGGCATCAGAATGGGTGGCTCCTGGAGATACTCTTTAATTCTTTCGAAAGCGGCCTGGCATTTATCGTTCCAATGTACCACTTGATCTTTCTTCAGCAGTTTGAAGATTGGCTCACAAGTAGTAGTTAGGTGCGAGATGAATCGGGAAATGTAGTTCATACGTCCTAGAAAGCCTCTGACCTCTTTCTATGTCTTGGGAGCTGGCATCTCTTGTATGGCTTTCACCTTGGCAGGGTCCACTTGAATACCTTTGTCGCTCACGACGAAACCTAGCAGTTTTCCAGACCTCACCCCGAAGGTGCACTTGTTTGGGTTCAATCTCAGCTTATATAACTTTAACCTGTCAAACAGCTTTTATAGATGGTCAAGGTGTTCCTCCTCAGTTTGGGACCTCGCAATCATATCGTCGACGTATACTTCAATCTCACAATGGATCATGTCATGAAATAAAGCAACCATGACGCGCTGATATGTTGCCTCGGCATTCTTCAGTCCAAAAGGCATGACCTTGTAACAAAAGGTGCCCCACTGAGTAACAAAGGTGGTCTTCTCCATGTCTTCGGGAGCCATTTTGATTTGATTATAACCGGAGAAACCATCCATAAAGGAGAATACCTTGTGCTGAGCAGTATTGTCAAACAGAACGTCGATGTGAGGTAGAGGGAAGTCATCCTTAGGGCTTGCCCTGTTCAAATCCATGTAGTCAACACACATTCGGACCTTACCATCCTTCTTCGGTACCGGAACCACATTGGCAACCCACTGAGGGTAAGAAGTTACTGCTAGAAAACCGGCATCAAACTGTTTCATAACTTCGGCCTTGATTTTCTCAGACATCTCTGGATGCATACGGCGAACCTTCTGTTTTACCAGAGAAAAGTCTTCCTTCGTAGGCAGGCGATGAACCACAATGTCGGTATCCAACCCAGGCATATCTTTGTAAGACCAGGCAAATATTTCCACGTAGTCATGCAGCATCTGAATCAACCGCTGTTTCATACTAAGCTCCAGATTTGCACCGATCTTGACTTCCTTTTTGTCTGTTTCAGTACCCAGATTCACTGTTTCTACTAGCTCTTCATGTGGCTGAATGACCCTCTCTTCCTGGAGTAGCAGTCTTGCAAGCTCACCAGGCACTTCACAATCATCTTCACCTTCGTCTTCGGCTAAGTTGATCGGATTTTCAAAGTCATAACTGGTTGTAGCAGAGTCGTTACCAGTGAGATCCAGAGTGGATGGAGACATGTATATGTGAGTGTGTGTAAAATAGCTGTTTTGCAATATGTAATAAAGAAAGACAAGGAGCACAAAATTTGAAATGCGAAAACGTCCAATGCTTTCATTAATGATATATGAAAATGGCATACAAAAGCCCTCACAAATGAAGCCACGGTGCCCCGGGTAAGACACCGGGCCTAAAGTTTTACAATATTGTCTGTTACAAATTCAAAACAAAGAGTTCATTACTGGGTAATAAAAGTAATATGGATGAAGTCCTTTGCCGTCCAGTTGCTTGGTCCACCGTTGGTCGTAGGATAGATCCAACTGTCGAATTCATCCTCCTCCATGTCATCTTCGATGGCATTTACTCCTGAGTTGCTGATGAACACAGGAGGTCTTCCAATCCTTGCACTTTGAACAGCCCTCTGAGCTTCTGCAGTGAAACCCAACCCAAACTTGTTAGTCTTCTGAGTGAAATCAGGAAGTCGACCCCAGTTTGCATACTCACCCTTCTCAATAACAGCCCGAACATCCTTTAAAGAAGCCATCTTCATGGGAGAATCTTCCATCACAGTCTCAGCTGACGCTAGTGTCTGAGGAACCTCTTCAAAGTGTTGAAATGGGGTCTCAATGAACTCCCCATCCATCTCTACATACCGGAACGAGTTGAGGTGGCTGACCATGTATTCCTCCTCCCCCTGTACTGAAGGGGTGAAAAACACAAGAAGGGGGGGTTGAATTGTAAAACTGAAATCTAAAGCAATTGACAAGATATTTTTATCCTGGTTCGTTTGATCTCAAACTACTCCAGTCCACCCGTCAAGGTGATTTCGCCTCTCTCCAACGAGGTCTTAATTCACTATATTCAACTGAATATTACAGACTGCTTTAACAACTGCTAAAGCCTTCTTGATTCAAACCACAATCCGGTTTGTCAAGGCAACACTTTCTTACAAAGGTATAAAACAATGTGTGTGGATGTTTTCTACAAAACTTTATCACAACTGTGATGTATACACAAATGAAGCTTAGAAACTAGATTGCTAAACAATAATGAATATCAGAGTATGAGGTTTAGCAAAACTGGTAGAACGAAGATTATGGTTCAGCTTTGTGCGTGTAGAGATTTTGAGAGCATTAGCCATTATAATCTTCAAAGCCTTGTTTATATAGCACTTGAGAAGATGAACGTTGAATGCAATATTCTTGATTCAATGCTAATAACAAGCTTTCCTTTTTGAGCAGATCTTGTCTAGAATGAGGCCGTTGGAATTAATTAGCTTTCAATGCACAGTACCGTTGCTTCTTTAACGCAAGTTCTGGCTTGGCTCATTCTGATTCTGCTTCGCTGCTGATGAACTATTGTGTTTCTGTATCAGAGTATTTGAGCGCAGTTCTGTTCATCAAGCTTCAGCATGTACGTGAGTTGATTATCTGATCTTGACGTTCTGATGTGGCAACTTCTGATGCTGGTGTATGAAATCAAATTCTGATGCTGAATAAACGTGATCTTGCTTATATCAATCAGAGTATCTGCAAGTCAGAACATAATAATTTTAGGCAGCAGATAGTTCAAACATGAAACATTTAAATACTATATCTTTTCACTTTGTTATCATCAAAACTTAAATATAGGGTAGTAGATTCAAACATTGTTCTAACAATCTCCCCCTTTTTGATGATGACAAAAACTAGATATTTTAAATGAAAAATAACGTGAAAAGGTATCTGGAAAATGTATCAGAGTAAGAAGTACAAAGAATAAGGAGTAAGGAAATACTCCCCCTGAGTTTATTACTTCCCTTTGATTATACGTGTTCTTCAGGATCAGATCTTTTTCTTTCTTTGAACATCAGATTATCAGAGTCTTTGAATTATCAGAGAGCAGAGCTTCAGAGCTTTTCTTGTCAGAGCTTTGCTTTGGATCAGAGTATTAGGACGATCAGAACTTCATATTGATCAGAGCAACATTGATCAGAGCTTCTACATTTTGATCAGAGCTTCTAGTCTTCAGAGTGTCCAGGAGCTTCCTTGTGCCTGTAGACTTTAAACAAAACAGAAAAACATTTCAAGTAATAGAGTTAGAATGTTTGAGAGTTTCTGTCTAGTTAGCCGTTATTGATTTAAATATCATTCTTGTTCTCCCCCTTTTTGTCAGCAATCAAAAAGTGTTGGTGATGTGCTAAAACAATTAAGATCAGAAAAACAAATGATATTAAGATAGTTCAGAATCAGAGCAAGAAAATATTACAAAACATAGTCAAAACAGTACATCAGAAAATGAAGAAAACATGAAAAAGGTCATGCATGAAAAAAAAGATTTAAGGTTGAGGAGGCAAGCGTGTAAACAGTCGCTCCAACATCGCTTGAATCTTTTCAGAAGTCTCATTTTGCTTATGAACCATGCTGACAACAGTGTCAATCTTGCTGTCCTGCACATCCATTCTTGCTTTCATCTTCTGATCATTATGATCCATCCGCTGCTGTAGACGCAAGTCATTCAGCCTTAGTTCTTCTAGAGTCTTCCTGTCCAAGGCAGCTTGAGAAGCACCAGAAGGAGGAGGCTTCTCAGAACTTTCAGCGACATCCTCTGCTTGATTTTCTTCAGCCTGAATGGTCTTGTCTTCTTCTGATGGTTGCACCTTTGCAGCTTGCTGTTTCTCAGACCAAGATTCACTGTCCAGAGGGAACACGGCTTCCTGAGGCAGCTGACTTTCAACTTCCTTCAGCAGCTTGCTGAAGTTCTGTTGTGCCTGCTCATAGTTGATATCCTGCAACTTGAGGGCTTCAGCACGTACCCATAGTCTGAACTGTGACCAGAGCTGATCAGAAGCAGCTGGGTCAATCATCCCAGGACAGACTTGCTTCAAAGAAGCAATCCATTGCAGCACACCTGTTTCAAAATTCAAAATACCAGAGCCAACATCTGGTTGCTTTGGTTTTGGGATGGCAATTTTGTGTCTTAGATCAGCAAGACGTTCAAGACTAGTTAAGTCAATGAAAGTCCTGCTGGGGTTTTCAGCGGTTTTCTGAGAGGCTGTTTGTTTTGGAGGAGGGGTATCAGAATCAGATATTTCGATTGGAGTGGGTGGTGTTTTGGGAGTTTTTGGAGGTGTTGATTCTTCTGAAGATGGTAACTGGGGCATGACAATAGTGGTTCCACATGGCAACTGGATTGCCAGCGGTGAAGGTTGAGGTGAGTGAGGGTCAGATTTATGAGGAGAAGGGGTTTCAGAATGGTGAAACTCTGTTTGTGGTGAAGGTGGATTTATTTCTGGTTGGGGAGAGGGAGTTGGAATCTCTGATTGCTCAGGGATCAGAGGTTCTTCTGAGAGTGGTTGTTGTTGTTGTGGTTCTGGTTTTGGTTGTTGTTGTATTTCTGGTTCAGGTTGATGTTCTGGTTGTGGAGGAGGAACATTTTGTTGTTCAGAGTTTGGTTGAGCAGAAGCATGTTCACGCTCAATATCAGCTAGCACTTGGTCAAGTGCTGGTGTTGTTGAAATTGTTGGTTGTTTGGGTTGTTTGGTTCTAGGTCTTCTGAGTAGTAAGGCCTCAGAAGGGTCTTCTGGTATGGTTTCATCAATGGTAGGGATTGGGATTGATATTCTATGGGAGGTTTGAGGAGCAGCAGATGCTGGAATAGTAAAAGATTTTGAAATAGGGGCAGCAGATGAAATACCTCTTTTCTTTGGAGTCTGATGAGATGATCCTTCTGATGGCGCTTTCCTCTTCTTTGTCTTCTTCAAAGTCACTTCTGCTTGGGGTTGACTCATATCTTTGATATTCAGCTTTGAACCTGTATCTTCTGCCTTGTACGCATCTGGGTACCTGAGAAACATCTCTGGTTTGGATTCCATTTCAGAAAATACCGGAAAATCACTCAGAGGCACTCTTCTGCTGGAGATATCAGCAGTTGAAGTAGCTCTGGGTTCCTTCTGAATATTTTCTATCAGCTTCATCTTTTTCAGATTCTTTGCGTTCAGAGGCTTCCCAATGGTTTGTTCAATAGTGCTCAGCTCCTGAGCTTCAATTAGATGTTCAATCAGCCTATTCTCTGTCAGAATATCTGATATTAGCCTTCCAAACGGTATCCAGTCCCTCTTGGTTCTTTCTTCTTCTCTTGTCTCTTTCACACTGGTTTTGAGATGGTTGAACAGGAAGTGAGCCAGATTTATCTTTATCTTCTGATCAATAAAGTAGATCAGAAACTGCTGATCCACATTTATATAATTAGGAGAACTTGTTGGTTTCCTGTGGTTGAAGCATCCCAGAACAATCTTAGCCCATACTCTGCAGTGATCCTTCAGATCCTTAATCTTGCTGCTGGGCATTCCAAGAGTGAAAATCCTGTTGGCTACCACACCTACATCAGCGCATCTTTCAGCCATGTCCACACAACGGACGCCACCACCACTTTGACCGATTAGCCTTGCAATCAGATCTTCAGAAATCACAATCTTCTTTCCCATGACAGAGGAGATCGCTAGATGTTTTGAAACCTTGGCGTGAATCCAAAATTCCTTGACCAGCGCTGGGAATGTTGGTCCAACCAACCTATCGAAATACCTTTCCCACTTTTGAGCCCTAATTTCCTCAGTTAGGTCAAAACCATTTTCCTTCAAGCTTTCAAAGTCAATGATTAACTCAGAAAGCAATTCAAGGTTCTTCACCGGAGTGAGGAGAGTTCTGAGTGGCACCTGATATTGCTCAGAAGTTGCTTTCTTCTGATTGCCTGTAGAAATGCTGGAGGATGCCATTGTTCGCACTAAAAAGCTTTGAGAATGAATTGAGAGAAAAAAAAGGTTTGCAAGGGATGAACTCAGAAATATGCAGAAAATGCTTGAGTGTTAATGAGAAAGCGTAAGGAATAAGAATGAGAGATTAATGTGCTTAAATAGAGTTTTCAAAATTATTTTGAAAAGATAAACGTTTTTAAGAGAGAGAAAAATCATGATTGCTATTTAAAAAGCATGATTACTTTTCATTAAATGCTTGCTGATTTTGGGGGATTTGAGAAAGATACTTAAAAACGGTTACCAGACATGTGTCTCAATGCACCCAATCAGCGCTTTGCCTTCTCAGAAGCGTGCACGCGTTCTGCTTCAGAGATATGCTGATGATTGGATGACACTTGTTTGATGTAGTGATCAGCACGTCTGTCTTTGAGATTAGACTCTCAGATCTTTAGACTTGCATCTGATACAATCTGCATGTTCTATCTTTCTGAAAGGAGATTGATCAGAAGTTCACAGTAAAATGATTACATTCTGAAAGTAAATATATGGAATTAAAACATTTTCACTCTGGGCATACTTTCATGCTGAGATGTTTCAGAATGAAATTAAACCTATCTTCTGAAAGGGGTTTAGTAAAGATATCAGCCCATTGATGGTCTGTATCTATAAATTTTAAGTTCAAAATACCTTTCTGAATATAGTCCCTAATGAAGTGATGTTTTATTTCTAAATGCTTAGCTCTAGAATGTAAAATAGGATTCTTACTTAAGCAAATAGCAGAAGTATTATCACAAAGTATAGGAATGTTACTCTCAAAAATCTGGAAGTCTTCAAGCTGACTTTTCATCCAGAGCATTTGTGTGCTACATCCTGCTGCTGCTATGTACTCAGCTTCTGCTGTTGACAGAGCAATTGTTGATTGCCTTTTGCTGGACCAAGAGATCAGATTTTCTCCCAGAAACTGGCAGCTTCCAGAAGTACTTTTACGTTCCACTCTGTCTCCAGCAAAATCAGCATCACAGTAGCCTACTAAGCTATAATCACTAGATTTTCTATAAAACAAACCCAGATTAGTAGTACCTTTCAGATACTTGAAAATTCGCTTAACAGCTGTTAAGTGAGATTCTCTAGGATCTGATTGGAATCTAGCACAGATGCAAACGCTGAATAATATGTCAGGTCTTGAAGCAGTCAGATAGAGGAGAGAACCAATCATACCTCTGTAGACTTTCTGTTCTACACTTTTGCTTACCTCTTCTCTTTCCAGAATGCACGTGGGATGCATTGGAATCTTTGATGGCTTACATTCTGAGAGGTCAAATTTCTTCAGAAGATCTCTGATGTATTTGCTCTGATGAATGTAAGTTCCTTCTGGAGTTTGATTGATCTGAATTCCTAGAAAGAATTTCAGTTCCCCCATGAGGCTCATCTCAAATTCTGCCTGCATACACTTAGCAAATTTTCTTCCAAGAGAAGGATTAGTAGAACCAAAAATGATATCATCAACATAAATTTGACAGACTAAGATGTCACTCTTAACTGTTTTACAGAATAGAGTAGTGTCCACTTTCCCTCTGGTGAATTCATTTTCAAGCAAAAAGTTACTTAGCCTTTCATACCAAGCTCTGGGAGCTTGTTTCAGACCATACAGTGACTTCTTTAGTTTGAAAACATGTTCTGGATGTTTTGTATTTTCAAAACCTGGGGGTTGGTGAACATAAACTTCTTCTTCTATATAACCATTTAAGAATGCACTTTTGACATCCATCTGATACAGAGTGATGCCTCTATTAACAGCAAATGAAATTAAAAGTCTGATAGATTCTAACCTGGCGACTGGGGCAAAGGTTTCTGTATAGTCTATCCCCTCTTGCTGACTATAACCTTGTGCAACCAGTCGTGCCTTGTTTCTGATGACTTCACCTTGTTCATTTAGCTTGTTTCTGAACACCCATCTTGTTCCAATGACGTTGAATCCTTTTGGTCTGGGAACGAGATCCCATACGTCGTTTCTGGTGAATTGATTCAGCTCTTCTTGCATTGCCAGAATCCAGTCATTATCCAGAAGTGCTTCATCAATTGAAGAAGGTTCAATCAGAGACACAAGTCCCATCAGAGTTTCTTCAGAGTTTCTGAAGCTTGCTCTTGTTCTGATTGGATCTTCCTTTCTTCCTAGGATAGTCTCTTCTGGGTGATCCAAGCTGCTTCTGGGCAATCTCTTCTGAGGTTGATCAGCAGCTGTTGTAGGATTTCTAGCAGTGCTCCTTTCAGACGTTAAAGGAATGTCTGTGTTGAGAGCTTCTGATGACTTGTCTTCAGAACCTGCAAATTCAATTTCTATACCTGCAAAAGTTTCATTCTGCTTTGACTTTTCAGAGTCAAGCTTGTCATCAAAACGAACACTGATTGATTCTTCCACAATCTGTGTTTCTGTATTGTATACTCTGTACCCTCTTGAGCGTTCAGAGTATCCTAACATAATACACTTCTGTGCCTTAGAGTCAAACTTGTTCAAATAATTCTTTGTATTCAATATAAAGCAGGTACATCCAAATGGATGAAAATATGAAATGTTGGGCTTTCTGTTCTTCCACAATTCATATGGAGTCTTTTCCAGAATAGGTCTTATTGAAATTCTATTCTGAATGTAGCACGCTGTGTTTATTGCCTCTGCCCAGAAAGTCTTAGCAACATTTGTCTCATTGATCATGGTTCTGGCCATTTCTTGCAATGTTCTGTTCTTTCGTTCTACAACTCCATTTTGTTGGGGAGTTCTAGGACAAGAGAAATCATGCAGAATGCCTTTGTCATTAAAGAATGACTCAAAATCTTTATTTTCAAATTCTCCACCATGATCACTTCTGACTTTAACGATTCTAAGATCTTTTTCATTCTGAACTTGGTTACAGAAGGTAACAAACACAGAGTGTGACTCGTCCTTGTGTCTTAAGAACTTTACCCATGTCCATCTGCTATAGTCATCTACGATTACTAAACCATACTTCTTACCACTGACTGAAGCAGTTTTAACTGGTCCAAATAAGTCAATGTGCAGAAGTTCTAATGGCTTAGAGGTGGAAACAACATTTTTGGATTTAAAAGAAGGTTTTGCAAATTTGCCTTTCTGACATGCTTCACACAGAGCATCTGAATTGAACTTCAAATTAGGAAGTCCTCTGACCAGATTGAGTTTGTTAATCTGAGATATTCTTCTCATACTAACATGTCCCAATCTTCTGTGCCAGATCCACTGCTCGTTGTTAACAGACAGAAGACATTTTACATTCTGACTCTTTAGTTCAGAAAGTTTGATTTTGTAAATGTTGTTTTTCCTCTTACCATTAAACAGGATAGTCCCATCTTTCTGACTAACAGCTTTACATGATTTTTGATTAAAGATTATATCATAACCGTTATCACTTAATTGACTTATGGATAACAGATTATGCATCAATCCATCTACTAGCAGAACATTATTAATAGAGGGAAGATTTCCATTACCTACAGTTCCAGAGCCAATTATCTTTCCCCTCTGATTGCCTCCAAAGCCAACGTGGCCTCCAGGCTTAAGTTCCAGGCTTTGGAACATATGCCTTCTTCCCGTCATGTGTCGTGAGCAGCCAGAGTCCAGGTACCATGACTGGTGTTTATGACTTGCTGCTAAAGATATCTCTTCTGTGTCTGATTCTGAGTCTGATTCAGAAGCTTCACTATCTTCTGAAATGTTTGCCATGAGAGCTATGTTTGCCCTTTCATCATCTGATTCTGAGTCAGCTTCAGACGAGTCAGAGTCATCCCATGTGGCCATGAGACTTTTCTTCTTCTCTCTTCCAAACTTCTTTTTGGGCTTTTCCCTCTGAAGCTTTGGGCAGTCACTCTTGTAGTGTCCTTGCTCATTGCACTCGTAGCAGATGATGTCTTTGGTGTTTGGCTTCTTGCTACTGGAGGAGCCTTCAGATCTTCTGTATCCAGAGGAAGAATCTATCCTTCTGTATCTGGAAGAAGACTCGTTCTGATCAGATCTTCTGGGATTCCTGAACTTCCTTTGTCTTTGCTTCCACAGTTGATTTACTCTTCTGGAAAGAAGGGAAAGTTCGTCTTCTTCTGATGAGGATCCATCAGATGTTTCTTCAACTACCTGCAAAACTTTAGACTCAGATTTTCTGTTAGATTTTAATGCTAAAGGCTTACCTTGCTTCTGAGGCTCGTCAGCTTCTAGCTCTATCTCATGACTTCTGAGGGAGCTTATAAGTTCCTCCAGAGTGATTTTGTTGAGATCTTTAGCTAGCTTCAGAGCAGTAACCATAGGCCTCCACTGCTTGGGTAAACTTCTGATTATTTTCTTGACATGGTCAGCAGTAGAGTATCCTTTGTCCAGAACTTTGAGACCAGCTACCAGAATCTGAAATCTAGAGAACATAGTTTCAATGGATTCAGATTCTTCCATCTTGAACGCCTCATACTTCTGAATGAGCGCCAGAGCTTTTGTTTCTTTGACTTGAACGTTGCCCTCATGCGTCATTCTGAGAGAATCAAAGATATTTTTTGCTGTGTCTCTGTTGGAGATCTTTTCATACTCAGTATAGGAAATGGCACTGAGGAGGATGGTTCTGGCCTTATGGTGATTCTTGAAGTCACGCTTTTGTTGATCAGTCATTGATTTTCTATCAATCTTCTGACCACTTGCATTCACAGGGTGCGTGTATCCATCTGTCACCATATCCCACAGATCAGCATCATGTGCTAGAAAGAAGCTTTCAATTCTGTCTTTCCAGTAATCAAAGTTTTCTCCATCAAAGACTGGAGGTTTGCCACTGAATCTGTCTCTGTCCTCATTGTTGTCATTGCTGATGTGAGAATTGTTTCCTGCCATTGTGTTTTTCTGACGCTGGATCTTGTACTGACACGGTTAAGTGTTTTAGCTCAGAACCAGGCGCTCTGATGCCAATTGAAGGGGTGAAAAACACAAGAAGGGGGGGTTGAATTGTAAAACTGAAATCTAAAGCAATTGACAAGATATTTTTATCCTGGTTCGTTTGATCTCAAACTACTCCAGTCCACCCGTCAAGGTGATTTCGCCTCTCTCCAACGAGGTCTTAATTCACTATATTCAACTGAATATTACAGACTTCTTTAACAACTGCTAAAGCCTTCTTGATTCAAACCACAATCCGGTTTGTCAAGGCAACACTTTCTTACAAAGGTATAAAATAATGTGTGTGGATGTTTTCTACAAAACTTTATCACAACTGTGATGTATACACAAATGAAGCTTAGAAACTAGATTGCTAAACAATAATGAAATCAGAGTATGAGGTTTAGCAAAACTGGTAGAACGAAGATTATGGTTCAGCTTTGTGCGTATAGAGATTTTGAGAGCATTAGCCATTATAATCTTCAAAGCCTTGTTTATATAGCACTTGAGAAGATGAACGTTGAATGCAATATTCTTGATTCAATGCTAATAACAAGCTTTCCTTTTTGAGCAGATCTTGTCTAGAATGAGGCCGTTGGAATTAATTAGCTTTCAATGCACAGTACCGTTGCTTCTTTAACGCAAGTTCTGGCTTGGCTCATTCTGATTCTGCTTCGCTGCTGATGAACTATTGTGTTTCTGTATCAGAGTATTTGAGCGCAGTTCTGTTCATCAAGCTTCAGCATGTACGTGAGTTGATTATCTGATCTTGACGTTCTGATGTGGCAACTTCTAATGCTGGTGTATGAAATCAAATTCTGATGCTGAATAAACGTGATCTTGCTTATATCAATCAGAGTATCTGCAAGTCAGAACATAATAATTTTAGGCAGCAGATAGTTCAAACATGAAACATTTAAATACTATATCTTTTCACTTTGTTATCATCAAAACTTAAATATAGGGTAGTAGATTCAAACATTGTTCTAACATGTACTATTACAATCTTCCCTCTGACCGGGTACTTAAACTTCTGGTGGAGCGTTGAAGTTACGGCTCCAGCTTTGTGGATCCACGGACGACCCAGCAAACAAGAATAGGATGGCCGAATGTCCATCACGTAGAATGTAGAATTGAAGACCTGAGAACTAACATTGATTGGAATATCAACCTCACTGTGCACCACCCTCTTAGACCCATCAAAGGCCCGGGCAACAATGTTACTCGGCTTTAGCTCCAAACCTTCACAATCTAGTCTGTCTAGAGCTTTCTTTGGCAAGACGTTCAATGAGGAACCAGTGTCAACCAACACATGTGCAAGAGTAGTGCCCCTGCATTCAATGGAGACATGCAGGGCATCGTTATGGTTATTCCCTTTAGCAGTCAGATCAGCGTCGGAGAAACCCAAACCATTATCAGCAGTTAAATTGGCCACACAATCGGTAAATTGATTAACTGATGTCTCTTGTGGCACGTGGGCCGTCTTTAGGAAGGTAATCAGAGCCTTGGCATGGGCCTCTGAACACAACAGCAGTGATAACATAGAAATCTTGGATGGGGTTTGCCCCAGTTGCTCAACTACATTATAATCACTCTTCTTAATAATCTTCAGAATCTCTTCCATCTCCTGTTTGGAAGCTTCAACAGTGATTGTCTTTGGCGCCTTCGGCTGGGCAGGCATATCAGTGGTGATCCCTTTTCCCCGAGCGTTAGATGACTCGGCGACAGGGGTAGGAACAGGGACTTGATCAGAAATGGCAGCAGGTACACCTGCAGGCTTAATGACAACAGGTCTTCGGTCAACTGGTGGAGCAATATCAGGTGAGAAAAGTCTACCGCTGCGGGTGACTTTAGCAGGCCCAGTAACATTGCTGACGCCGGTATCAGCACCGAACTCTTGCTTAACTCCAAGAACATAAACATCTGCCCCATAGTGCCAAGGGACAGCTTTGTCAGATGTATAGGGGATGGGCCCCGGAACAGTGATGATTATGGGTGCAGTCCTCGGAACAGATGTAATTCTAACAGGCGTCCTCGAGGGAGCCTTGGAAGAATTGTCGAAAATGGTAATTATGGAAACTTCTTCAGAATGAACGGGTGGAACAGCAGCCTTCTCAAAAAGAATCTCTTTACTATCCATCAGGTTCTGGATACCTGACTTCAGAGATGGGCAACCAGTAGGTAAAGCAGAACACATAGGGCAACCTTCACCAAAGCCCGGAAATAAACTGGCTAGCAACAGGTTCTTCTTGATAGTCATCAGAGTGGTAACAACATCATCCACAGAAACTACGAACAAGTCTTCCTCTACAGCATTCACTCCATGCTTGGGCATGGGAGCAGTCACAACATTAGGCCTCTCGGGCGCCTCAAACTCAATCTCCTTTGCATCGATTAGGTCTTGAACCTTGTTTTTCAGACTCCAACAATCATCTGTATTATGCCCCGGGCTATCAGAGTGATAAACACAGCGGACGTTAGGGTTATACTTCGATGATGTAGTATTTGGATTCCTTGGAGCTTCTTTTAGAGTCACCGGATTGGTACTCAGCAACTGTGGCAATATCTGAGATAAAGTCATGTTGAGACGAGTGAATTGCCTTCGGGGTCTCTCTTCCCTTTGTTGGTTGTGATGCTGAGGAGCACCAGTAGGTTTTGAAATAACAACCGCATTGACAGCTTGGCGGTGTTCAGGTCTACTCGGTCTTCTTGAACTGTAGACAGCACTGGACTCTTTCTTGAATGGTTTCTTCTTGGTGCTTGAAGAGGCACCCTTCTGTATCTTCCCAGCTTTAATACCCGCTTCAATCCTCTCACCAGTTAAGATGAGGTCTGTAAATCCGACTGAGGAGCTTCCAATCAGATGATTAAAGAACGGACCATACATGGTCCCCAGAAACATATCAACCAGTTCACGATCAGCCAAAGGTGGTTGCACCCTTCCGGCCAGGTCCCTCCATTTTTGAGCATATTCTTTAAATCCTTCACCCGTCCTTATTGACATACCCTGGAGTTGGGTACGCGTAGGAGCGAGGTCGGAGTTATGTTGATATTGCCTATAGAACGCAGCAGCCAAATCCTCCCAGCTGCGAATACTGGCTCTGTCCAACTGATAGAACCACTCAAGCTGAGTCCCTGAAAGACTGTCTTGAAAGAAATGGATCCACAAGTTCTTATCGGCAGTGTAAGGTTGGATCTTCCTCACATATGACCGGAGGTGCAGCTTTTGACAGGAAGCTCCGTCATACTTGGCAAAGGCAGGTGCCTTGAATTTATGGGGAATCACCACCCCAGAGGATAGACCTAGATCTCTGAAGTCCAGACCGGGCACCTTCTGTATTTCCATAGCGTTCAGACGGTCTTTTAGCTGTTTGTACTTATCCTCAGCAGGAGGATACTGTTCTTCATCATAGTCTGTCTCGTTGTCGGAGACTATAGGGCTAGGAGCCCTCCTTTCTTGTGGACTATCTTTCCCTTCAGATGAGGTGGTCAGATCAACTTCGTCCTGTAGCCCGTTTCCAAACCTGCGTCCAGTGTTGAACAGGATGGTCCTCTTTTTCTTCTTCTTCCTCTCTTTCAGAATCAGGGTCTTCAGGTCTTGCTGACCCTTAGCTAGGCTCATGACCAACTCTTGAAATTGGACATTCTGGGCCTGGAGGGCCTTGATAGCTTGCTCAGTGGAAGTTTCAGCAGACATGATGATTGCTGAAATAAACAGCAAAGAAGATAAGAGACCTGTAAAAGGGTACATGTTTATGAAGTGCATGAGATGAAATGCGTATGATTTATGATTTCAAAGACAATCAGGATTCAAATTTGTAAACAAGAACGGAAACACACTTTATTAGATTTAACTTCAGAATTTAAATTGTTCAACAAATTGTCCTTAGGCGTTACAAGAATGGAAATACTGAAAAGTAAATAAAACTGTAAAAGAAATCATCCAAGGTCCATCAATGCTCTCATGGCCTCTTCTTCTCAGTGCAGATATAATCATTCAGGATCCGCTCGCTCTCCAGTTGCTTAGTCAGCTTCTGGATCTTCTGTTCTTGTTCATTGAACCTCTCCCGATAAGAATCTCGTTCTTCCCGCAGTTGCGTCCAAGACCTCTTCAGTGTGCCAATATCAGTGGGCATATGAGGATGGAAAATAGTTGGAACAACCCCGTCTTTATCATCAATTTCAAGAGTAATAGGCCTGACATCTTCGTATGGCATACCTAACCTCTGGGCACGGATGCGGACCCATCTGAGGTATGGTTCCATTGGCAGAGAAGTCTTTGGTCCCAACCCATGTGGGTCAGATTTGTGAACTTTATCCCAAGCCCTGATGAATCTACGACGCAGCTCGTCGCTATCTCCCTAAAAATCAAAGATAATATGAGGTATCAACATCTCATGAGGCCATTCTCTTCTGGATCTTCCGAACTGACGGAGAGCTAAACATGGGTTATAAGAGATTCCTCCATGGGTTCCGATCAATGGAACATTAGGATACTCTCCACAACGATCAATGACAGTCACCTCATCCAAGCCTTTGAGAGTCCAGATAATGTCATTATTAGTAAGAGACATTACCCTATGAGCCCAGCCCATTCCTTCTTTATTCTTCAGTACAGACTTAGGGAGGTGCGAAATAAACCACCTTGACAATAAAGGAGCACAGCACATCAAAGTTCCCCGCTTTCGGGCAGTACGAGCATAGAGCTGATGAAGGATATCACCCAAGAGAGTGGGTACAGGGTTCCGAGAGATGAAGATCTTTATGGCATTAACATTAACAAAAGTGTCAAGATTTGGAAACAATACTAGACCATAGATCAAAAGAGCCAGAATGTCCTCGTACGCTTTGAAGTCTAAGTCATCCCAGAAACAATTAGCTTTGTCAACCAGAAACTTAGCCAGAAAACCCTTAGCTCCACTTCTAGTCTCCCAGTTGGCCATTACCTCCTCTTTGGTCAAGTGAAGGGCTGCAGCAATCTCTTCAGGCTTGAGAGTCTTTTCCCAACCAGTAAATGGAGTCTGCTCCAAAATAGAGATACCAAGCAACTCAGAGAACTCTTCCAGGGTAGGAACCAGCTGGAAGTCTTGAAAGGTGAAGCAATGATATAGCGGATCATAAAACTGGACCAAGACGCTCATCATTTGTTCGTCCAACTTTGAGGTGACTAAACTGATAAGAGAACCATGCCTCTTGATGAAGGAAGTAGTGTTTGGAATTTTGACAACCAACTCTTTAAGAAAAGTAGGTACTTGAACAAAGTGGATCCGGATAGTACTCCTTCACATGGGCATCATGATGTCCTACAAAATGGAGCAAAGATGAAACCCTCTTGTCTTTGAAATAGGTTAGTCCTTATGCAATATGTATGCAATGTTATGATGTTATGATGTCATGGTAAAGGCATACCACAGATATTCACAAAAGGCAAACATGGTAAAGGCACACAAGTCACACAAAAGAGCCCTTAGATTTCAGGCTGGCATGAAGTTCAGGTACTACCCTCTTTCAATTTCAGTTGGTTAAGACCTATCCTAAAAAATAGTAACCGGGTTCTAGAGGATCTCAATATCACTGACTACCCTCAATCGGTCATAATTCCAGCTTAGCAACCTTTTCTTGCAGCCGGAACCATCGCGAGAGTTTAGTCTCAATGAGTGTAGCATACTGCTACTGTTCTATGGCCAAGTTGGTCAATTTAAGGTTCTAAGGTCAGTTGGTGCTTAATGACTCCTCAGAAGACCCATATTCTCCTCGTTTCAACACAAGGGATATCGGTACAGACCAAGGCACCACACCAACGTAGCTACTGCTTCATACGTGTCGGTCTACGCCGGACAGATCCCTCACAGTTTATTGCTACTTACCTAAAAAGGGTACCCCCAGATCCGGGTTAGGATCTATAGAACTCCGATACAAGCCCACAAAATTAAAAGCATACAAAGCAATACAATTGAAAACACAAGTGATCTAATCCTAAGGTACACCTCACTTATATATTCCCCAGCAGAGTCGCCAGTTCTGTGATCGGTGGGAATGAGAACTGACTGTTTTTTAATGCTGGTTCGCGTTTGCGTTTGTTTTTGCAAAGTGTCGCGGTAAGTAAGAGTTGCCACCGTCTTTTATTTTATCCAACAAGGAAAGGACAAAAGCACAGAAAAATTCCTTTTTGAGATTGTTTCTCGGGTTCGGGAGGTAGATTATAGAAAGGGAAGGTGTTAGAACCCTTTCTATACGTGGTTATCCACGGGCTCTTAGGTACTTGCTCACTATGTTTTCAAAAGTTTGCTTTTCTTTGTGTTTGTGGGTTTTTGAAAAGAGTTTTGTCTTGTTTTTGAAGAAAGTGTAGGTGCGAAAAGTTTTGTTTTTTTTTAAAAGGAGCAAGTACTTAAGAACCTCTACCTACTCAAAAAAGGAATTTAATTGTGCAGATGTCCTTTAGAGAGTGCTATCCTACTATTGAGGAGTAGGTAGCACCGTTGTTGGAGTTTTTGGGTCAATTCGATTTTAGGAACGTGTGGTCACTAAAGCAACGTTAGGACGCTTTAGTGGTAATCCTAATGTCTTAGATCATTTTTATCGAGACAACCATTTCAAGGCAACTTATGATCTTGGGACAAAAGGACGAACTCTAAAACATCCTATACTTAATGACCACGCTCGAGGCAAACAAGTGAGGTCTACCCTAGGAGTGGCATGTGCAAGTGTGTCAATTTTCAGTTATATTATCTTTGTATTTTTAGGTGTTCTACCATTTGTTTTTAGATCTTGTCATACAATCCTAGTTAGCATACATCTAAGCAGTTAATATATACAGGAGTTTAAAGTGCGGAAATTGTAAATCCTACGCTATTACAAAGTTTCGGGGAGGAGGATTATTTACATGTCCAAAAAATGGGGAAATAAAAGCAAAAAAAGGTCTTAGTTTAAGCTATTACATCCCAGTAAGCAGTTACAATAAAATAAACGCGCGTGAATCTGAAAAATCCTAAGAGTAAGAACTTTTGTTGTTTTATTTTATTTTTTTGGGAAAATGCTAAATGTTCAATTAAGTCAAATTTAATTAATTAAAAAACTGATTAAAATTAACTCTAAAACAATACCTGATATTTTTTGCATTTTTTGTTTATGAAAAGGATTGAATTCAAATAAATCCTAAGTCTACTGATTTTAAAATTGAAGAAAATAAGTTAAAATAATTAACTAAATTAAATCCTAATTCTAAGTTATTTATTTTTATGATTTTTATGTTGACTAAAAGAAATAAACAAAAACAAAGTAAACAAAGTACAAATGGGCCAGGCAGCAAAACAATAAAAAAATATGATTATGGAGGTCTGGATCGAAAGAGGTGCAGGCGGTCTTTCGACCCATGGAAGAGTCTTGATCGAAGGTGCATGAGGGGCTGCACTCTGAGGGTGTTCGATCTGGACATGTCATCCTTCGAACTAAAAGTCCTGGGTCTGGTTCGAAGCTAAACTGCTGAGCTTCGAAACTCTATACAGGAATCTGATGATGTAGTTCCTGCAAAACGAAACACATGTTAAAGGTCCAGGGGGGGATTTTACCCCCTGGTTCGAATTTATCTCTTATTCGCACCTGCTGAATCTGGGTCTGGGTTTGTTTTATCCTGGGATTCAAAGGAGAAACTCAGATTGTGCCCAAGCAATGGCACAATCTCATCTCTGCGCTGTAGCTTATATGTAGCACATTAAATCATTCACAAACAACAGTAATAATATGAATATGCAATCAAAATGAATTTAAAAATGAGTTTTGAGATTAGATCCTTTTTTACCAAACAAAGGTGCTTCGATCTGTAGTTCTGAGGGTGGAGGTGTTCGCTGGGTGGCAGCTCTGGCTGGTGCAAGGATTGGGTATGGCTTCCTGGAAATGCTGATGACTTTTGGCAACGTATCTCCAAGCTCTCCTTGCTTCTTTTCTCTATTTTTTTTTGTATATTTTCGTGTGTCCTAGATATGTATGCTGGACTTTGTATTTATAGGGGTGTGAGGGTGCAGTAATGGCAAGAGACAGCCATTAAACAGGCCATTAAAGCCATGAGACAAGAATCAAACACATTAAATAATTTCCTTTTTTGAAACATTCATGTCCCTTGAATGAACCTGGACGCTTCTGACTTTCGAATGCCTTCAGGTCTTGTCCTTCGATTGGTCCTAAGTTGCCTCCTTCAAATGGACTTCCTCTGCTTCGACTGCTTGATTTAAAAAGAGTCACTCTGGACATGTTTGAGTGCCCTCTTGATAGCTTTGTTAACAAGCCAATCGAAAGGTGCTGTTCATACTAATCGAAGGACATGGTTCACATGCCTGTCGAAGCTGCCTGGATACAATGCTGGATTGAAGGTTCCCTTGGCATGCCAATCGAAGTGCTCGTCCATAATGCCAATTGAAATGTTCCTTCAGAATGCCAATCGAAGGGTCTTACAGAATGATAATCGAAAGGTCTTTCAGAATGCCAATCGAAGTACTTGTCCACAATGCCAATCGAAGAGCTTGACAGAATGCCAATCGAAAGGCTCCTTCAGAACACCAATCGAAGGGTCTTTCAGAATGCCAATTGAAATGTACATAAAGCACCACTCAAAAATTTTCCTTTTCCTTAGGCAAGAGTTTGTGATCAACCATGCAGGGGGAAGACTTTGGGAAACATGAGAGGGTAAATTTTGGGGTACAACATAGCTTGATTGAAGAAACTTCGTGTCGTTGAGAGTCCTTCTTCAAGAGTCAAGCTCACCATATCGAGTGGGTCATAGCCCCCGACTCAAGATCCTTTGACAACATTGGCTAGAGGAAAATAAATCCCCTTGCCCCTTGCTAGACGTCTGGTTCGCCATGACCTACATCACAGACCCTTGAGATCCTTGAAATGGTTAGTATGATATTCCATGTTTATGATGTCATGATGTCATGATTATGTTGAGAAATCACAGGTATAACAAGCACAGGTATAGCAAACACAGTCAAATCACACAAAGTCCTTAGATTTAAGGCTTGCATGAGGTTAAAGGTAGTACCCTCTTGAAGTTTAGTTGGTTTCAAACCTGTCTTAAAAAGTAACCGGGTTCTAGAGGATCTCAATATCATTGACCATCCTTTATCGGGCATTGTTTCAGCTCAATTAATCTTTTCTTGCGGCCAAAATATCTCGAAAGTCTGATCTCAATAAGTGTAGCATCGAGTACCAACCAATCCTCAGCTCTACACCGAGGTCGGCTATCTCACTACTTTCTAATGGCCAAGTTTGTTCAACTAAGGTTCTAAGGTCCGTTAGTGCTTCACGACACCATGCGGTGGCCCCGTATTCTCTTTGTTTCCCCATGAAGGATACCGGTACAAACCAAAGTGCCACACCAACACAGCCATCGCTTGAACCATATCGGTCTATGTTGTACAGTCTCTGCGATCTATTGTTGTTTACCTAATGAGTGCCCCCAGATCCGGGTGTAGGATCTATAGTAACCCTAAACAAACCCTCAAAAGTAAAGCAATCAAGAGAAGCAATTTTAATGACCTAGATCCTAAGGTATACCCCACTTATTTCATCCCCAGCAGAGTCGCCAGTTCTGTGATACAGTGGCAGAACCGACTGTTAATACTGGTTTGCGTTTTTTGTTTGCAAATGTCGCGGTAAGCAAGAGTCACCACTGACTTTTATTTCATCCAACTAAGGAAAAGGAAAAAGAACAGAAAAAACCTTTTTCGAGAATATTTCTGAGTACGGGGGGTAGATTATAGAAAGGGAAGGTGTTAGCACCCTTTCTATATGTGGTTTTCCACGGGCTCTTAGGTACTTACTCATTTTTGAATTGCTTGCGTGTGCTTTGTTTTGAAAAGTTTTGTTTTACTTCGTTTTAACCCTTGTTTCTGTCCTCAAGAGTGTTACGAAGTTGTTTTTGAAAACTTTGTTTGAAAAGTGTTTGGTGTGAAAAAGTTTGTTTGTTTTGAGCAAGTACTTAAGAACTAATCTACCTACTCGAAAAAGACTGTTCATTTTCCTTTAGACAGCGCTATCTTATTATTAAGGAATAAATAGCACCGCCGTTGGAGTTTGAGGGACTATCAAAAGGGACGAAATGGTCATTGAAGGAAACATGTAAGGATACCTTAGCAGTTCGAATGGACTGTCATCATATATTCGTAGGCAACATCGAGGGACAAGAACATTTCTCGTAGATAACTCGAGGGACATTGAGGGACTATGATCTTTATGATGACTTTTAGATTGAGGGTCTTTTGCTAAGATATCCCTATGTTCGAAGAACACGACTATTATTTCTGAGGCAACCAAGTGAGGCAAACCCTAGGAGTGAGCGTGTGCGAGTGTAATTTTCAGTTAATTTATCTTTGCACATTTAGGGTTTTCTACCGTATTATTTTTCAGTTTGTCTTTCCATACAATCCTATTAACATACATCTAAGCAGTTTATAGTTTGCGGAATTAAAAGCAATAAAGTTTAAAGTCCTAACTATTACAAGGCTTTTGCAGATACATAATTATTTTGGACTGAAAATAAAAAATGCGGAATTTAAACCCTAATTACTATTACAACCTCGAAACAGTTACAATAATAATAAAAGGAAATTAAAAAATGCACACGGCGAATTAAATGCAAGAATAATTTAGGAAACCTAAAAAATCTAATTGAAAAAAAGATTTAGGTTAGTTTTTTTTGAGAAAAATTAATTAGGTTATGTACAAATTAAAAACCCTAATTTCTAATTAATTTAAATTATAAAAAAGGAATTAAATTTGCCCTAAATTAAATTAAACTAATTAATTAAGGAAATAAAATATTTTTATGAAAAAAAATGAGTTTTTATGTTTTTTTGATGATTTTTTGATTAAATAAAAAATAATGATTTTTTGGTGTTATTTTAATAAAGGAAAATAATTAGTAAAACAATTTTAAAAAAAATAGAAAAGAAAAGAATGGGCATGTGTTGTGCCAGTCTGAGAGTGCACCATAGTCCTTCATTGTTTAAGGCGTTGGATCTGAATTATTGATACATCCAATGGCCAAATGGTGGTAGCGCATGGTAGGCGTTTTGGATGATGATGCATTGAATCTGTAGAAACAAAGTAAGAAAACAAAATTTGATGGGATGGTTAGTTGTGTATATAATAACATAAATAAAATATAAAGGAAATAAAGTGGTCTTTCCCAAACGCGCGCGTGATTTAAATCACCCAATAGGATTCTGCCACCTAATTGTCTTTTTCCCCATAACTGTTGTTTTTGGCCACACTTTTACCTACAATCGTTTCCATAGCTATAACCCTGTAAGTTTCAAAAATTCACAAGACGCGTGATAAATTAATTCTAGCTGTATATATCAATTCGTTTTGATCTCACGAGCATCATGGTGTTCTTTTCTTAGCCCAATTTAACCTGTATAGAGAAACCCTAAAACGGCAAAGCAAACCCTAACAATGGTGATCATCAATATATGCATCAAAACGCAAAATTAATTAAACCAAAACATGCCAAATGATGATACAAACACAATTCTATGCTTAAAAGTGATTAATCATGCGTAAATTATAAAATCAAGTTCAAGATGGTATGTGCAAACCGTGGGTCTGTAAGTCGTGTTTCTTGATGTTTTTGGCCTTGAGGATGATTGGAATAGCTTCAGAACACGTCCAAGAACAGATTGATGGCTTTGGAATTACTTGAAACGACCTATGGAAGAGAATACAGTCTGCACTTTTTCTTCCAAAATTTGCAACTTCTTCCCTTGTTTTCACGACCCCAAAACCTTTTTTATGCTTTAGAGATGTTAGGTATATATGATAGAATGATTTAGGTCAACAAAAACTGATCATATCTTTGCAAATTATGGAGATTTGATTTCATTCTTTGCCTTGTATGATTTGTTTCCAAAATAGACCAAATTAAGATCTTTTCCAATCAATTAGCTCTTGCACGAATTTTTTGATTTGCTAGCTGTTCATGGACTCATAATATGCTCATAAAATCAAATCTTTGATTTTATTTGATTATTCTACTATTTAAATTGATTTATTTTGATTTAAATGGATAAAAAAATCAAAATAAATAATAAAAATAATAAAATAATAGGTGGATAAGCTCAGAGGTTGTGGGCCATCTTAGGAACAAGTTTAAAACAAGAAAACATGGGCCCATTTGGAAAAAAAAAGTCATTTTGATCAATATTGACTTCATGCACATTTCCAAAAATTGGTCAATTTCGACAATACATATCTCCCTCAATTTTAACCCTAAGAGGGTGTTCTTTGGCTTTTTAGAAAGATTAGGATTTCCCCTAAACAAAACTTTTGGTTTCATCTCAATTGGGTCTTCCATGTCCATGTAAGAAGCTTTGATCCAAAAGGTGTTTTTGTTGACTTTTCAAAAGGACCTATAATATAGAAATTCATATCTTATTATGAGTGCATATTTTGAACTTGTGGGATGAATATGGGTTGTAGGGAATTGAATCCTCTTCAAAATGAGCCTTAGATGGAAAATTTCTGATAAAGTATGAGGAAGTTATGCTTGGTCAAAGTTTGGTTGACTTTTCCTAAGAAACCCTAATTTAGCAACTTTTGGGTTTTGATGAATTTAGGGCATTCCTTAAAGAATCATGATCAACTCTTGATAAAATGATGAAAGCCACTTCAAAATATCGATGTTGACCAAAAATCTTGAAGTTTGACTATATGTGGGCCACAATTGACTTTTGACCTAATACGGTCGATTCTCAAGCACCTGAGCAGTTGACTGAGCAAACTTCTTGTGCAGTGCTTGAAATTTGACATGGAGGGTCTTGAGAATATATTAGGACTATGGAGAGCATATGAGGTCTTTGGAGTCCACATATATTAATGAAAATGGAAACCCTAATTTGAGACACACTGCCTTAGGAGAGAGTTTGTCTGGTCAACTCTTGGGCAAACTTGAGCAAATTAAGGATCTCTAGGAGTATGTATTGAGTAAAATGAGAGGGCAAATTTTGGGGTACAACAGAGTAGAAATTCGAAAATGGCATCTCTGGGGTTCATTTTGTTACCTTAAAAAATCTTAAGGCAAATAAGCACGCATAGTAAATGAGAATATCCTCATAAGCCAAGGGTTATCCTCTGAAATAAGGGGTTTTTTGGGAAATTGGGGACAAAGTGTTTGGAAATTTGGTTTCATTAAACTAGATTTATTGTCTAAAGGGGAGGTCACGCCAAGCTGTCGGAAATGAGTCGGGTCAACCAGAAGCAAATAAAAGAATAAATGTCAAGGAAATGATCGAAATTGGTTTAGTCGACCGGAGGGCGAAAGGCAAAGAAAATGATCGAAATTAGTTTTTGTCAACTAAAAAGGTTTATAGACTTAGAGGAATTGTTGATTTTTAATCTTGCCAAAGGGAAAGTGTCGAAGCGAGTCAGAAGTGGTTTATTTTCGCAAGCTGGGAGCGGGAAGATTCAAATTTCAAAGTCATCAGTAGTTACCAGTGGCTTACAAATTGTTTAAAGCGCCAAATAGGTGGCAACATCCAGTGAAGCGGTTATCTCAAGTTTTTAATATGCTCCGTAGATTTCATCTAGGCAGTTGCATTGTAAATACTATAAATAAGCAGATTTGTTGTAGTTTTTGGGTGTTCACTTGTATGCTCAAATCACTTGTAAAAACCCTGTCATTCCGAGCGTTAGGAAACAAAGAGTGAAGAAGTACTTGATGTACGTGAATTACCACTTTTATTTCAATACAAATCCTTTATTTTTCAATTATCTATTTTGAATACTTTATTTGCTTTCTATATACTATCGAACACAATCTTTAAGTTATTTTCTACTTCGCGTAAACAATCCAATGCTCTCTGTCGGTCACGAGTCACCAGTCAGTTAGTTTATTGAATATAATTTTCGTATAAATACCTTTTGTTGGTCACGAGTCACAAGTCAGTAGGTCGATTCATAATGTGGAAAGTCGTTATATTTGTTCCCTTAGTCACGAAAAGCTGTTTCTCTTGACAAGGATTTCGACAGAATAAGTATAATAACAAAACTCTTAGCATATGTCTTAAGATCAACTGATCGATCTTGCAAGTTACCCTTAGTTTTAGGTCTTTGGGAGGACCAACGGTTGTTTACCATTTTCCACAGTAAACAACTAGCCACCCAGAGTATAATGAGATGGAATCAAATGAGACAACATCTATGTAATCCTCAAATGGCGTCCATTTGATGTCATCGTGATTAGTACGATCAAGATACACCGGTAAGGCGACACTTTATAATTCCCTCTGTGGAGAACATACTTTGCAGCCCTTGGCATATCGTCAGTATAAACCAAACCTAGTTCGAAACCATGAATCCGGTGGAAGTGAGAGATGATCCAGCTTTGCGAAAACAATAACATAATATGTAAGTATAAATTAATCAAAATAAATTAAAGTTAATAGTTGAAATGAAAGGTACCGTGAGTAGTGTGTATGACCCAGTGAGTTGTCTCGTCTTCCAACTTGAAGCTTCATGCATCTTCTGGTAGAGTTGTGCCAAAATAGCGTCCCCCAGTTTGACTCACCAACTATAGTCAGGTCCATAAAATACCAGAGGTATGCCACATCCGTATAGGTCCCACTTTTGTCCACAAAGAGGAACGTGTCAATTAAGAACATATAGTAACACCGCATAGCACAGTCTCGGTGGTACTGAACAAAAACCTCATCCTCCTCATCCTGGGCACCTGCTGCTGTAACTAGGTGCTCCTCATATAGATCTTTCAGGTGGGAGAACTTTACATTCGCCCCATTAGTGGCTATGTAGTCCTCAAATGCCCTGAATGGATCAACTCCAAGATACTCAACCATCCATTCAATCGCCTCAGCTCGTGTTATCTTGTAATAGTTAAGTAACCTGCCTCTGATAGGTAGGTGGAGCAAGAAAGCAACATCATCAAGTGTGATGGTCATCTCCCCAACAGGAAAGTGGAAAGACGACGTCTCTTTGTGTCACCTCTCAGCAAAAGCCCCCTGCATGTCGGTGCTTATAGTATTGCAACATGTACAGCATAATACGGCAAGTCCGGATCCAAACACATCATCATGGAACCACTGAGCCACAGGTTTAAACAAATCAAAAAATTTCTGCGAGTGATTCACATGCTTTATGGGCAATCGTTCCTGAAACAAAAAAGTAATAATCATTACAATCGTATTTTTGAGTAAAAAAATAAAATGAAAAAGTGCAACCAAAAATATAGCTCTCCTTCCCAAACATGACGAGCAGTATGATCATGATAGTAAATCAAAAGGGAGGTGTCATATGGCCCTTTCGAATAGCCCTGCTCTGCCTCCTCAGGTACCTCAACATCCTCAAGTACCTCAATATCCTCGGGTACCTCATCCCCCTCAGGAACCACAAACTCTTCTAGAACCTCCGCCTCATCAGATACCTGCTCATGCGCACGAGAGATAGACGCCTGATACAGATGACTCCTCAATGCAGAAGGGGAAGCTACATCCAATTTGTATTCGACCCCGTCCTCGAGGCGGGTTAACCTGCTGCTTAGTTCTCTCTTGACGAGTCGAGACAGTCTGGATTGGTCTACCTTGTCTCAACTGCCTGTTCGGGTCCTGGTTGTCAGCCATGTTTCTGAAATAAATAATTATAATTGTCATGGTTGCTGCTTCTTGCCCTAAAACACCCAAATGTCATTTTTTTCACCCAAGCAACTACATTTTACTATTCTAACACTAACATACACAATGTAACTAACATAATAAATTATTACAAGATTGCATTGTGAATCAAATTAATTTGGAGAAAACTTACACAAATTTGAAAGCTTGGAGATAATTTGGGATGACTTGAAAAGAGTTGAAATGGAGAGATGTGCAAAAATGAGTGAGTTTGGGTAGTAGAAATGTTATGGTTTGGAGAAGAAAATAAAAAGTTTTGGTGTTTCAATAAAAAATGGTTTAAGAGATCTTTTTTGTTTGTTTAGTTGAATACAATTCAGACTTCACATGTACATATGCGAAAGGAGGAATTATGGATAACTTCGCAGATGCATGCGAAGTCACCTTGTTTTTAACAAAATATAGATTAATTCGAAGATGTACATGCGAAATCACCTATTATTATATAATAAAATACTTTCGCATTTGCACATGCAAAATCTAAAAATATTTAAAAATTTTCAGCATAGATCTAAAAGAAGATCACTAGATGATAAAAGAAATTCCCTGTCAATAATTTCTAAAATTATCATTTTTTTATATGATTATATATATTTATTAATTTTTTATCACAACTAAAAAAAAAAAAAATTCAACAATACAACAACCGGTTACGAGCGACACAATATTAATTTTTTTTAAGAAATGAAAACATAAGAATTTTTTTCTGCCCAAAAAAAAAACAAAAGGATTAAGATGCAAGAGTTTGGGGATAACACTAATTTCGTTAATACTGCGTCAACCGAAAAATCCATGGGATGGGGTCACCTTGGAAGACACGGCTCCGACGCCGATGCAGGTCCGAGCACCAGCACGGCGGAGCAACGCCGCTTTCCGTCGGCGGCCCAGCCGGAAATGATGAGAGCAGCTGAAAAAGACGATCAGTACGCCTCTTTCGTTTACGAAGCCTGTCGCGACGCCTTCCGCCACCTCTTCGGTCTCTCTCTGTAACTAACTTTCAAACTACAATTCAACTTTCAAATTTCAGTAATATGATGTTATCTTAAATTCTCATTGCAGGTACTAGAGTTGCGGTGGCTTATCAAAACGAGGTTATCACTAATCACTTTTTCATTGTTTATATTCTTGATTATTTGTGTTTAATTAACTGTAATCATGGTTTGGTGTTAATTGCTTTTCCAGACGAAACTTTTAGGGCAAATGCTTTATTATGTTCTCACAACAGGCTCTGGACAACAAACACTTGGAGAGGAATACTGTGACATCACTCAGGTAATTTCATTTTATCCATCATTGCTAATGCATTTTACTGCGAGTTTGAATTTTGTGAATTACATATTTTACACTGTTGTTGTAATTTGTAAATGATATTGGAATTTGGAGGTTTGATTTATTGTTTTTTGCGTGCGAGAAAAAGATGAATTTTATTTCTGTGTTGATTAAATTTTAGGTTGCAGGACCTTATGGACTTCCTCCTACACCAGCCAGGCGTGCTTTGTTTATTGTATACCAAACGGCGATTCCATACATTGTAGAACGAATTAGGTTTATTCTTTTGTTTCTTTTAATTAATCATTGATGCGATTGAGCTTTGTGCTTGGTTGTATGTGTGTATATGTGTCTAGTTTTATAATGAATTGATTGTTAATTTCACAGTTCTAGAATTGCTTCCCGAGGGATTATCCTATCTGATTACGAGTATGCTGAGGTTTTTGGTGAAAATGCCCGCGGGAGTGAACTTGCTCCTTCGTCTGCCTCAGGGCATTCTACTTCAACTATGACGAGGTTGAAGGAGAAAGTCCGTGGTTTTTGGTTGCATATGGTTCAGAGATGGCCTACGGTACATTACTCCTGCTGATGTTTCTCATTCAATACACTTATGAAGAAGTTACTACATTTTCCTTTGTAATCACTTGATGATTTTTTTACCAAAATGTTTCAACCATATAGCGTTATTTTTTATTTTTTATTTAATTTAGAAACTACATGGAAGATACAATACAAATTACATGATAAATAACTTTTGTCTTATGCCCTTTAGAGGTGTATTGTATTACTTAATCTGAGTACATGTAATCATTTTTCGTTGGAAGCATTTTTTTGGGTACTGAATCTAGTTTATCTGCTCCCCATCAGATGCTCCCTTTTGTTCGTGAGTTATTGCAGCTGGTTCTTCGTGCTAACCTCATGTTGTTTTACTTTGAAGGTGATCCTTTGCTTGACGGTCTCATTTTAGTTACTAGATATGGAAAAACAAGTTTTCTAAATCATGACATTATTTCTTTTTGTAGGCCTCTATTATCATATATCCAAACGTGCTTCTGCCATTCGTTATGTATTCATTGGAAAAGCATCAAATCAAAGACCCAGGTATAGTGTTTTAAGCTTTAAATTTTTTTAAAAATGTTTGGGCAATCAAATGAGAAAGTTTCCTTGCCATTTAAGTAGAACTACACGGCTTTTGTTTAGTTAGAAGTAAAAGAAAGCATGTGGAGGATAAGTCAAGGAAGGGGCACATCACTTCTATCTCAAATGTAAAAATTGAAAATTGAGGAATATACCTTGCCACGTTATCCCACGGTAGAAGTATCTTGGATCCGTTATACAAAATGATGGGAAATGCGAGTCATATGATTCAAGCAAAATTGATGAAATAGAGGAATGCTTTTGTATTTTGTGATAGGCTTTTTATTGCTTGGATGCATATTAGACATTCAATGTTTTATGAGATTGAATGCTAGCTATAAAAAATGTCACAGAAAACTAAGATAAATGTTGTAAAGATGAAAATGTTACATTGGATGAGTGGTGTTAGTTTATAAAACCACTAGGCAAGTATATCGGTTGCAATATGAAACTATCAGTGCTGAGTGCTGAGTTCCCAATGCTAAGTTCTAGTAAATCCTGGCGCCAAATGTGCGACATGCGGTGTTGGATTACTCTATTGAGTGCTGGGCACAACTTGCTAATACTAGGCACAACTTTTCCCATAGCAAACACAGTTTTTGCTACTCAATGTGGCTTTTCAATGCTAACTGTTATACATCCAACGGAAAAAATCCAAGGAAATGCTATGTGTAAGCTTTAGGTGTTGGTGACTAATCCTCCCAAAGCAAAAGTTGATATCCAGGGATATTGATGCTGACCTCTAAATCTATCATGTCGGGTGCTGTTTCAGTAACTTCTATTTTGCCTTGTTCAGTTGTTCCTACAAAATCTGGGTAGCTAAGATGATGATGTGTAAGAAAGCTCCTAAAGTCTTATACAATCCATAAGGAGAATAAATTCAACTAATCAAAGTCAAATTTATCTAAGTCCTAATTAAATTCCTACACACGTACTCACAGCAAAATGAACCATATAAATAAATCTACATTCACGTAATGTAGATTTATCAAGTGGTAATGCTGGACAATACAAGATTTGGAATGAAAGCATTGGAGAGAAAGATGAGTTAGCTATTGTGAATAGATGGTATAATCTTGTGTTAGGTGGTTTGGGCACGAATGAATACTTATGTGCCCACTAGTAAGGAGGATATATTAGACAAAGGATAGTCTGCCTGTTAAGGGTTGAGAGAGACCAAAGAAAACTATAGGTTAAATAAGAAGGATTTGGATGACAGGGTGTCTTTAAAAACTATTCTTGATAGAATATAATGGCATCATTTGGTTTGTGTAGTCGATCCCACTTAGTAGGAAAACTCAATAGCAGTTTGTGTTTTACTCCATATTACGATCATTGTGTTATTTATTAGTAATGTTGTTTTCTTTTCATTTAATTACAATTTGTAACAAGCTCTAGCTTTCATGTACTAAATCTTGGATAGTCAACCAAGCAATTGGGCTTCAGTGGTAAAGGAGTTCCTGCAAAGAACGATCATTGGGGAATACCGAGTTCGATTCTTGGTAGGAACAATGCTTGGCCAGTGTTCATACCTCAGTTCATGAGCTCTGGATTAATAGGGCTTCATTCCCCTATGAACAAGAGTGTAAAAAAGCAACAAAAAAAAAACAGTTTGTGTTGTTGTTCAATCACTCTGATTTCTTTTCTTAAGAATCATAAATGATAAACTTGCCTTTCATGGTCAAAGATTGCCTTTTCTTAAACCCATGGTCTAAGTGTCCCTATTGTTGCATATTAATCTGTGTGCTTCTCTCAGTTTTAAATTTTGAGCACCCGTTCTCAATAATTTGGCTTCTGTGCAGATATCAAATATTGGGAGTATTTCTGCTGATTCAACTTTGTGTAATAGCTGCTGAAGCGCTTCGTCGAAGAAATTTTACATCAATTGCTGGTTCAGTTCATCAGGCATCCTTTGCAACCCACAATACATCAGCAGGTTATAACTTTTTCTCAGCTAATTATTTTAATTCATTATTTATTTAGACATGTTTCTCATTTCCCTTTTCTTAAATTGTGTCTAACAATGTGCTCTGGATATTTTCTTGTTTTGTCAATTAGTTTTCGAATAAACCTTCAATCCATTCCTCCAAATATTAGGCTGTTATCTGATGGGTAAGTATGTGAATATTTGATTAGAACAGTAACAGTAGGAATTAAAGTATGATGAAAGCTTGTAATTGTATTAATGGTGTTGACACAATTACAGAATAAAGGGTAATGAAAAAGATAACCAACTAATAGTGAGATACTATCAGTCCTCACACACGTAGTGCGCCCAAATCACTAACCAAGTGACCCCACAAAATAACAGAATTCTCATTAGCTACCTTATTCTCTCACTTGCTATTACTTATATATAGATACTAAACTCATGCTTCCCAAGCACCAGCTGACACCTCATCATTCTTTCCCTTTCCCTTTCTTCCTAGTATAAACTCTCCATATTTTTGGCTTGGGCCCATAGTCAAGGCCCATTTCCACACTTGTATTTCTATCATTATCACATTAGTCATCCAATTTTATCATCCAATCAGTGTCTCAAAGGTTAAACTGTCATGATATTAGCCCCTAAACGATACATGATTGTCACCAAATCCATCATTTTGTGTCACCACTTTAAAGCTTTACCGAGAAGAATTTGGTGACGATGGTGTATCTCTGAGGGGCTAATTGTAAAAAAACTCGGTACTGTCAAAGATGGTGGTACTTCAATATTTGAGAAACTAAGTTTGTAAAAAAAAGTATTTGGCCAACTAATGTGGGTGCACCCTACTTTGGACGTATGAGTTGTGGATTTATTCTAGTTTTTGTCATAACCTGATTCTGTTGCGATGTATTATAGGACACGGTTTGCCTGTTCTAAATGAAGAAGGTAATTTGGCATCTCCAGAAGCTGACGAGGGAAGTTGGGTCTCTGGATCTTCATCTTCTGAGGTGGGTCCAACACTTTGCAGCCTTCTTAGTTGCACCATGCGTGTTTTGATGAATCTATTTTCTATTGCAGCATCATGCAACCAGTGGTGTTAGCAAATGCGCGCTTTGCTTGAGTAATCGCCAACACCCCACAGCTACTTCATGTGGCCATGTATTTTGCTGGTATTTTCTTCTTGCGTTCTTAGTTACGGCCTTTTCACATTAACCGCCTGTTTCTGTCTCTCATCTTCGGTTTGATGTGATCTATGTAGGAACTGTATTACAGAATGGTGCAACGAAAAGCCAGAGTGCCCTCTTTGCCGCACCCCTATAACACACTCAAGTCTAGTTTGTATTTATTATTCAGACTTCTAGAACCTGTCTCTTGTCGGCTGTAGTCTTTTGTAAATGGAAAGAAGATAGCATCAAAGATCGAAAGGCAAGATTTTCTTTTTGGATAGAAAAAGGCAACATTTTCTAGATCTTGAGGATTGTATTAAATGAACATTTAAACAATTTAATTTTATATTAGAAAATAAGAAAATCCTATTAATATTGTGGCAAGATTACAAAATGTGATTAGAAATGTGTAAAATATTTTTGAATTATCGGTTTATATTTTAATCAAATGATTGGATTGAAGATTATACGTTTTTTTTACCTTTTTTTCAAACCTTCCAAACAAAATATAAAAGTAACCCATTTTCTTTCTGCGCATTGTTTTTCGTTCATTGTTCAAACAACGGCGGATTATAGTGCTGTATCAGCTCTATCATTTATATATTATATATTGAATTAGAGTTTTATTATATTAAAAAAAATGGAATTTCTTTAGGAAGGAACATTTGGTTTTGTAAAAATCATCAATTTGCGAGATGTTCATATGCCCAACTTGTTTATTCTGATTCTATTAAAAATGCTTTGTCCACTATAATATGTGGAAAGTTGATTGGATATAAAGATATGTAAGAAATACAAGCACAATTATTATTGATGCGGCATTTTGCAATCTGGTATTATTTTTCATCTTATTGAAGGAACAATGAATATAGAATCAACATTGTAATGGAGCTGATGGGTGTGTTGCTGGTTGGGAAGCATAAGTTAGTCTTTAGGCTTATACGATGAACATGAATATGTGAGTGAGGCCTTGTCGTCCAGGTGATGCAGATATGATGTTGGTGTGATTGTGATTGTGGTTGTTTCATTTTTTTTTTTAATTGTATGTATTTGTTTATGTTTTGTAAGGATTTGATGAGGTTGTGTTCAAGAGAGGTGCCAACATGTGATCTTGCAGCTGTTAGTAGTTAGTCTTCAATATCAAGGTGATCTAGTATTAGGAGTTGTTGGTTGGAGGCTGAATCTGTTTCGTTGTTTTTGTTTATATGTAATGAATTTTTAGAAGGTTGGAGGTTGAATATATTTTTGTTTTTGGATTAGCTGAACATTTTAAGATAAAATTTTGGAAAGATTTAGAAGATTTATTTCAGGAGAGACTTTTTTTTAGGAGGGGATCTCAAATTCTCAATAGACATGTAAGTAATGTGGCAAGAGGTTTTGAGAATGTGCATGGAAAGGTTTGGTCCAAGGGAGGTGAATGTGGAGGGTAAATCTATCTTGGAGTTTTCGCCGGTTTTGGATTTTATTATAGCAACTATATGGTTTAGGTAAAGAGATGAACATCTTATTACATATAAAAGTGGGGTACCATGTTGCCGGATAGATTTCTTTCTTACCAAGAAGTCAGATAGATTTCTTTCTTATCAATAACTTATCAATAGGAAGATTTGCTTGGATTGTAGAGTTTTTTGGGAGAGAGCTTGACTATCAAATATAGAGTTTTCGTTATGGATGTAAAAATTAAAGAGAGGGCAAAGAAAAGAAGTCATATGGTAGCACCACATATCAAGTGGTAGCATTTGAAGGGTGAAAGCAAGAAATTTTCCAACACAAGATCTTGGAATGAGAGTTTGGACAACCACAAGAAAGTGCAAATGATATGTAGAACAAGATGGCCTAAGAGATTAGAAAAGTTCCTAAAGAGACGTGTGAATCAATAGGTTTCCACTTAAGTAGAAGTAAGACAAAGTATATGGAATGTAAGTTCAACAAAAGAAGAAATATTTTTAACCCAGAAGTGAAAGTTGGAGACCATATTATTCTTTAAGTCACATTGTTTAAATATCTTAGGTCTGTAATATAGAATGATGGATAAATAAAAGGGAATGTAAATCATCCAATTTCAGTTGAGTGGTTGAAATGGAGAAAGGAAACATGTATTTTATGTGATGCAAAGGTATCCCTTAAGCTGAAGGGAAAGTTTGATTAGATTTTGGTAAGACCGACAATTTTGTACACGACTAAATATTCGGCCGTTAAGAATCAAGATAATAAAACAAGTGTAATAGAGATGAGGATGTTGCGGTGGATGAGTGATAAGACTCAATAGGATAAATTAGAAATGAAGATATTAGAGAGAATGTCAGGGTAACGCCTATAGTAGAGAAAATGGTAGAAAATAAATTTAGGTGGTTTGGACATGTAGAGAGAAGACCTATAGATTTTATAATAAGAATAGTAGACTAGATGGAGAGAAGGAAAACAGTTCAAAGAAAGGAATACCCATAAAAACTATAAGAGAAATTATTTAAAAAATTCATCAGATTAATGATTTTAATAGAAGCATGTCCTTTAATAGAATATTATGGTAAAACTTGACTCATGTGGCTGATCCCACCTAGTGAGATAAGGCTTAATTGTTGTTGTTGTAATAAATTTTTATTGTAATTGCGACGAAATAATTTTTATTGTCCTAATGAAACTTTAATCGCTTTTTCTTTTCTATTTTTTTCTCCTTTTGGTATGAGTCTCTAATGTTAATATGATATTAGATCATTTTCATCTACTAATGTTTAACTCAACAAACAAAATTATTTTTATTAGAGTTGTGTATTGAAAAAAAGGATAGAAAAAATAACATGGACTTATGTGCCAACACGTAAAAACGGGGGAAATTATGAGAAATGTGATTCTATGTGTTGTGCATATTAAAGTCTTTTAAGATTTTGATAATGGCAACTAAACAAGAAAAAATTAAATCGCAAGTATCATCAGCCAAGAAACAAGTTAAAAGCAGAGCATCCAAGATCATCTATGAAGAGGTAAAAAGAATCAAATAAATCAAACAAGAGGAACTGAAGTTGTGAAAACTCGCCTGATCCCGCACTTAGTGTTTTAATCTTGTATTTGATTAGTTGTATGTAATTTAAGCTAGAGCGTGTCTTGAAGAAGTTAGGCGATGCACACATGCACTAAAATTATTTTGAACTCTTGTTTTTTTCACATTTCTTCTAAAAAACAATTATTATAGGTGGTTAATCAATTAAGAAGCAATTCTGACAATTAGGAATGTTAAAATCATTGTCTAATTGATTATAGATTTCATCTAATCAATTAAGGAGCGAGTTCAATTCCTAATCGATTAGTGAAATTATGTTCTTCGTAGGACATATATTGGATATAATATTTGGGACACTGTGTACAACAAGCTTATAAGAGTTTGACAAAAACAAGATTATAAATCGTAAAGTAATATAGAACACAAAGGAATCAATAATTTAGTTCGGTGCAATATCACCTATGTCTGGGAGGCTTCCAACCCAAGAAAGGAAATTCACTCTCAATAGTAAAAGTACAAATAATCTTAGATAAACAACTCTTGTCAATGTCTTTCTTTCTAATACTACCCGTCAATTTCTATTCAGGACTCTCTATATAACTATTCCATTTACAATAGTCAGAAGGATAAATGGGCTTACTCTAAATTCTCCCAGTTCAAGGCCACTTTTCTAACACTATTCGTGAGGCTTTGTTCAGTCCCCCTGAATAAGAGACTCCTCTCACTTTCACTCAAACACTTTTTCGATGTTTTGACAAAATATTTCAGAATTTTTTAAAGTCAAAAACTATTTTTAAAATTTAAAGAAATAATCAAAATAAATCAAAATTTGTGAGAAATAGTAAAATCAAAAATAAAAATAAAATGAGGTCACCAATATTTGTCAAGAGGTCATTGGATCCTTCCATAATTTTTCTAAAATTTTAAAATCAAGAAAAGTATTTTTAAACAATTAAAACAAGTCAAATAAAGAGAAAATCATAAAAAACTACCAAATCACAAAATAAAATTTTGAAAAAATAAAAACCAGAAAGAGAAAAATCAGAAGTATTTTTGATAATTTTTTCACAATTTTAGAAGTTGAAATTATTTTTTTATGAATTTTTGAAGTTTAAAATAATTAAAACAAAAATCAAATAATAAAATAAAATAAAATGCTAAATAATGTGGCGTGTTGGATCTGGACTCACTTATTCACGCTGGCAAATCCAAGGGCCCTCAGATGATGGATTACGATGGATCCAAGTTAATGTGCGCACATACCATACACAAAAGGCAGGCCAATCAGATTAAAACACTTGGCCGTGTATCATTGGTTGAAGAATAACATGTAGGTCGTCTTTAACCTCCAGACCCCTACGCGTTATCTTTTTATGAGATCCTTCAAACGGAATCGTTTGAAGCTCAAACCAGTATCATTAGATTCGTCTCTTCTAGACGATCCTAACCTCACCCTCGTGAAAAATTTCTTTAAACCATAGCTCAGTCGATTTGCAAAAAAACAGAAGAAAAAGTGAAAATGAGTTTGTAAATTAAATGCTCAATTCTCCGTGAAATCACAAACCAGAAGAAGCATGAGAATCAGAAGAAGGAGGACAACAAATTAGTAACTTGTTTGGATCAATTTGGTTAAGAAAACTACCTGAACAAAGTAAGAGAAGTTTGCTCTGAAAATGGATTTGGATAGCTCGATTCAATGGATGACTTGGCTTGTTTTTGACGTGGTTAGCTTCATTGAGGTTCAGTGGAGGTGGAGAGGTCAAGAATTTAGAACTGGAAGTGCTTTAGAATTGAATTTGAAGTTGCATAATTGAGAGGTATGGAGGAAGTTTGACAAGGGGTTTTCTGGCTCTCTAAAGCTTGTGGAAATGAGTGAAATATGGTATATATTTATAGGAGAAGTGTATAAAATCAAAAGGAGGGGTGAATGATGCAATTTCAATCGAATTTGTGCACACCTGCCTCATGAGCAAAGTGTGATCACATGTGCATCAAAACTCATCCAAATGATGTGTTTTGACACTCTAAATGATTAAAACATCTTTGCTAATCATGTTTAACTGAAAATCACGTGGTAATTTGGTGATTAGAAGCCATATTTCACTAACTCGCTTCTGACTTCAAGTGATTTTTCAGCTTTAAAGCATCAACTTTACAACCATGGTACAAGCAACTCAGGGACCTTTATGATGCAATCTTGGATTCTTTAGAAATCTGAATGATCAAGCTTGACAATATGCTTTAAAAGTTTCCATTTGGATACTTGGGCAGAGAGTTATGTGTGTTTGAATTTGTGAAAAACACACAGATTTTTATACTTAGAAAAACTTCTAAGTATAGAACTCCAAAGTGACCTATAATGTCGTTCAAACTTACATGGCCTTCCAATCAAAATTTGGTCTTGATCCTTGAAAATTAAATGAACTAGACCTCTTGATTTGAATTGTGGAATTGAGATCACTAAAAAATCATAAAAATTGAAAAAGTTATAGTCTTTGGAAGATGATGAACAAATTTGGGAAAATTCACAAAAGACCTATAATCTTTTCAATTCTGTAATAACTTTTCAAGCATTTTTAAGTCTTGCATATTGTACCAAAGTTGTAATAGACATACCAAAGATTATTGTGAAAAAAGAATGAGCTTAAGGAGATAAAAAATTGACCAAGTTATGATCCTTTAAGATCACACAAGAGAATTTGGTAGCTTTCCAAAGGACTTGTAATCTTTCCCAATCATTAGTGATCTTCCATTCAAAATTATCCTTAAACCCTTGAAGAGAACTTGTTAAGGACCATTTAAATAGAATAATGGCTTTGGAATCAATGAAAAATCTCAAAAAATGAGCAAGATATGGTCCTTGGAAGCCAGCAATTCCTAGCTCAGAGAGTGTCAAAATGACTTGGAACCCATTTCAACTCTTAATGATTTTTCTTGCACAATTGGATCTTGTCACGTGAAGAGAAGTTTTTTTGGATGATGATAAGAAACCATAGCAAAAAGAACCAACTCAAAATATTGAAAATTGAGAGATTTGTGCACTTGTGATCACTGAATCAAGCACTTTCTCAATTAGGTCAAACTTGTTGAATCAACCTTGAATCTTTTGAACTTTCTTTGCAAATAGAGCATGATGGATCACATTAGCCATTGAAGTGATGTTGTCTAGAAGCACACTCAAAGGTGGATTTTAAGTTTCAATGAAGCTTGTTGAAGAAGGCATGGAAATAAACACACGAACCTGTGAATCTTCTTGATGAACACCACCACCGTCCTTGAGGAAAACTTAACCTAAATAAAGTGAGAGAGCTCTTTGAACCAAAAACTTTGATATCATAGACATAGCCTTGAAGCTTGAGCTCTTGCCATCCATTGAAGAATCATTTGACTGAGGACCAACCCTCAAACCCTAGGTTAGATGGTGAGATGAATGCAATTGTGTCATCACCTACAATATAAACATTCAAAGAAACATATATACATATTTTGATGTTAGTTAAAAGAACACATGTACAAGATATACACTTCAAGGTGCTTGATGATTCCTCAAGAGAAAACTTAAAGAAAGGATGAAGTAGAAGGGAGAACCAACCATAATGTGTGATCTTGATGTGTTGATAATATGAGATAATGAGAGATCTTAGGAGAAAAATTGGGGTATAACAACAGGAAAACTACCTCCCTGCCTGAACGCGTCCCCGAACGTATGCCATCAGTCCATGTGCATTCCAAGACACGTGTACACGTAAAGGAATGGATTTTTTGGTCTGAAGGTCCAAGAAAAGCAGAAATAAAATACTGGAACACGTTTGTACGAGGGTTAGATGATTTTTGGTGGCAAGGAACACTGTTGAAGGATGAAGAACTTAGAGTTATGCTTGGGATCTAGATTTTCATGAGCTTATACAATTGAAGAGTTCTTTTCCAATCAATTTCTGTAATGACAGCACTCTTTATCATGTTTTTCTTTAGTTCTATAAGTAGTTAAACCCCCTAATATTAGGGGGTATCCCTGATTCGGTTATGTAATGAATTTGAAGTTATTATTGCAATGACAATGTTAGTTTTATTCAATAAATTTGTTCTCATGATGTTTCTAATGCTTTCTCTCTCGCACAAAATGAGAATAATGAAATTAGCAGTTAGGCTGGAACGTCGTTGATAATGTGTTTGGGAGAACATTCTATAGTAGATATTACCTAGGACTAGGGATGCCCTATAGAAACCAGAGTATTCTTGATAAAGTCATGCTTAATTTCATTGGTAAGTTTTTATGGACATAGGACTTAGGAGGAATGATTATAGATTTGCTCAGTAAGGACTTATGAGCAAACACCCTTAAGAATCAATAGTTTAATATTGAAATTATGTTATTACAATGATAGTTCATAGTTGTTACATAAAAGAATCACACACATTCTCTAACATGTTACTCATGCATGTCATAACTCTTCACCACATTTATTAACTTTACTCTCAATTAGTTTCATAATTCTACAAAACGATTACAAATGCTAGTTTTTGTTTAATTAAACAATCATGTGACTCATTATTTTTACGCAGTCGTTGAGATCAACATTCAAGGAATTTCCTCTTTATTATTGTAGAGGAAAAATAATACACTTGCTATTTTTCCGTTCGAGTTTTTCGCACTGTTACTGGGGACTGCCAAAATATAGATTTGAATTGTAGTACATTTAGAATTTTGTTGCTCTGCAACTAAATTTTTATTTTTCTGTTTGTTTTATATTTTTACTAACTATTGTCTAATATGTTTATGCAAGGTAAGGCCTCAGTTGAATTTCCTTTTGAAGAAGGGATAGAAAGAACTTTTCATGCTAGGCCTAGAAGAGACCGACAAGCTAGATTGGAATCAGACAAAGAAAAAAATTCAGTTCACTCAGATTCAGAATCAGAACCCGAAGCTATGGGTGAAAATTCACCAGCACCTGAGAGACTCCTTGGTGACTATGGCAGGACAAATGTAATGGCTTGTAGATTGACAATTGTAAATCAATCGGTGAATGTGTCAAACTTTAAACTACATCCTAGAACAATCATTCAACTCGAGAGGAGGTCTTTCTCTGGAAGGGTCAACGAAGATGCTAATAAGCACTTACAAATATTTCAGACCATGAGTACAACTTTGAAGATTAATGGTCACACTGATGAAGCGAATAAGTTGAGAATGTTTCTGTTCACTTTAGTGGATGAGGATGAAGAGTGATTTTATTCATTACCGGGTGATAGTATTACTCCTTGGGAAGATATGGAAAGGCGTTCTTGAATGAGTACTTCCCAACGTTAATATTCGTGAGAAAAATATATGAGTTCCTCAACTTCAAGCAGAAAGATGGTGAGTTATTAGGAGATGCTTATAAAAGATTCAAAAGACTCCTAATGGCTTGTGCTACTTATAATTTGGATCAAACTGAGAAAATGCAAATGTTTGTTAATGGTCTTAGAATGAAGACAAAGCATCTAATTGACACGGCAGCTGGTGGATCATCTAACTTTTTAATAAGCATTAGTATCAAGAAGATAATTGAAGCAATTGCTGTAAACGAGCATTTGGAGCTATATGTTAGGGTTACAAGCAAACCAGGGGGAGTAGTTTATTTGAAATTAGAAGCCAACAAACATATCAAAATCAAAGAAACAGTTGTTGCAGAGGTGGAGAAAAAGCTGAAGGCAATGAACATAGGTGCTTTATAGGTGGCTCAAGTTCAACATGCACAAAATGTTGTTTGTGAAATTTGTAATGGAGTACATTATTTTGCAACTCCATAAAAAATGAGGATATAAAGTTCTTGAAGTAAAATAATCCCTATTTAAACACTTACAATCCTGGGTGGAAAAATCGTCCAATTTTTACCTGGAGGGATCAGAAAGGGAATGTTCAGCAATAGGGTCAAAGCCAATATCAGAACCAATATCAGCAACAATAACAATAAGCTCCTAAGAAAGCAGATTGGGAGTTGGCCATTAAAAAGGTGGCAACTTACAATATTCAGTTCCAAGAAGAGACAAGAAACCATCATAAGAACAAATCAGCTTCTATTAAAATCTAGAGGTTCAGATGGGGAAAATTACACAACAAATGGAAAATGCTCAAGTACCTCGCTCTCTGTCGAGTGCAACAGTTACGAATCCAAGAGATAATCACATGGTGAATGCAATTGTGACCGAAAGCAATAAGTTAGCTGGAAATGTTGAAGAAAAGGTAATTGAAGATGAAGGTTTGTTAGATGTGTATTTAGAGATCAGAGAGGATCCAAAGCCAACTGAGGAAGTTGTTATATCACCAGTGATTGAGAAGGAAAAACAGAAATATCCAAAAGCAAAAAATCACACTTTCTTATCCTACGAGAGCAAGGAAGAAAGATCTCAATGAGAAGTTTTTTGAGAAATTCTTGGAATTGTTCAAGAAGATTGAAATCAACATTCCTTTTGCTGAAGCTTTGGAAAAAATGCCAATTTATGCCAAATTCATGATAGTCATCATATCCAAGAAGTTTTCCATTGACATTGAGCCTGTAACGTTAACTGAAACATGTAGTTCTATTTTGCAGGGTCTAAAAATTCCAATGAAGAAGAAAGATAGAGGTGTAGTTATTACTCCTTGCACCATCGGGGATAGATCATTCAAAAAGGCACTTATCAATTTAGGGGCGAGTGTAAGCATGATGTTGTTATGGATTTATAAAAAAGCTTGAACTTGGTGAGGTGCAAAACACCCGTATGAAGCCCTTATGGTATTGCAACAAATGTTATTGTAAAGATTGAAATGTTTGTGTTTCCTATTGATTTTGGGGTTTTGGAGATGCCAGAAGATGAGGAAATCCTGCTGATTTTGGGAAGACCTTTTCTAGAGACAAGAAGATGCGTGATAGATATTAAGGAAGGAACTATGACCATCAAAGTCTATGATGAAGATATGAAAATTAATCCGAGGAACACCATGAAATTCAAAGACAAGGAAGGTACAAGTAAAAATATTTAAGTGTTAGACACAATGTTCATTCAGTCAGTTCAGAGCCAGGCTCCCAAATTACTGTTGGAAAAAGTTCTTAGCTTGTCAATTTTTGAAAACAATGAAGAAAGAGACGAGAAAGAGTCACAAGTGCTAGCCATGTTTGAAGCACAACCTCCATAGAATAAATCAAAACCATACCGATGGGAAGATTTACGACCACAACAATCTCCCGAAGAGAAGCAAGAAGCCAAAAGGGGGACAGAGTTGAAACAAATGCCTCAAAATCTCAAATATATTTTTCTTGATACTAAGGAGAAATGTCTAACTATTATCAACTCTAGCCTAAAAGAATTTCAAGAAGAAAATCTAATCAAAGTACTCAAGGAATATAAGGGTTATATTGGATGGGCCATTGAATAATTGAAAGGTATTAGTCCCACAGTGTGCATGCATAAGATATTAATAGAAGATGATCAAAAACTGGTTGTTCAACTGCAAATATGACTTAACCCGACCATGAAAGAAGTAGTTCGCAAAGAAGTTGTGAAATTGTTGGATACATGTCTTATTTACCCTATATCTGATAGTTCATGGGTGAGTCATGTTCATGTGGTACCTGAGAAGGGAGGAATAATTGTCATCATGAATGAGAAGAATGAGTTAATTCCTACAATAAATCTTACAAGTTGAAGAGTGTGCATAGATTACCAGAGGTTAAACATTGCAACAAGAAAAAACCACTTTCGTTTACCATTTATTGACCAAATGTTGGAAAGGTTGGCTGGTCATGACTACTATTGTTTTCTTGATGGATACTCGGGGTACAATCAGATTTCAGTGGCCCCTGAAGATAGAGATAAGGCCGCTTTCACACGCCCTTATGGTATTTTCACCTATAGGAGAATTCCATTTGGGTTGTGCAACACACCTGCCACTTTTCATAGATGTATGACATTCATATTCGCGGACATGCTTGAAAAGCACATGGAAGTGTTTATGGATGATTTTTTGGTATTTGGTTCTTCGTTTGATAATTGTTTGAATAACTTGTCTCTTGTGCTAGAAAGATGTCAGTAGACCAACTTGATTCTCAATTGGGATAAGTGTCATTTCATGGTGCGTGAAGGCGTAGTGTTGGGGCACAAAATTTCCCATAAGGGAATTGAAGTTGGCAAAGTAAAAGTGGAGGTAATTGCAAATTTACCACCACCGGTGAATAAGAAAGGTATAATAAGTTTCTTCGGACATGCAGGTTTTTATCGCAGGTTCATAACAGATTTTTCAAAGATTGCCAAACCATTGACTAGTTTTCTTATGAAGGATACACCATTTCTGTTTGACAAAAAGCATGGTGAGACATTTAAGAGAATCGAAACCAAGGTCGCTGAGATGGATCCTCCTGTTGCAAGAGTTTGATCTGGAAATCTGGGACAAAAAGGGATGTGAAAATACTATTGCTGATCACCTATCCCGAATGTCCCAGATAGAAGAAACATAAGAGAAACACCCAATAAAGGATAAGTTTATTGATGAACGAATCCTAATTTTTACGGGTGTAACATGGTTTGCAGAATATGAGAATTATTTGGTAGGTAGAATAATACCTGGTGATTTTGATGTTAATAAAAAGAAAAAGTTTTTGCATGATTGCAGGTTTTATTTGTGGGACGAACCATTCCTGTACAAAAAAGGAATAGACGGTTTGGTTTGAAGATGTGTTCCAGAGGAAGAACATAGGGAAGATTTAAAAGCATGCTGTTGTACCCCAAAACTTGACCTCTAACTTATCAAATATTTACTCACAAATATCTCTCTTGGTTCAAGACTGCACTAGGGTTGATCAACTCAAGACATCTCCTTAAGAACTTATGACTAAAATTAGTGTTTGAGATCGCACAAGGATAATTGAACTTTCAATGCCTCATATGACTTTCAAGGATCATTATGGACCCCCAAGATTACTCATGTCAAGTTTCAAGCCTTAGATCACACTTTTGCTCAGTCAATTGAGCAGTTGACCTAAAAGTCAGCTGTATTGGGGGAAAAGTCAACTGTGGCCAATTTACAGTCAAAATTCATAATTTTTTATCCACGTCAACATTATAAACTCATATGTATCATTTGATCAAGTTTGGACCATAATTCTTCAAGAAATTTGATCAAATCATCAAAAGGGCAAAATGGTCAAAATTAGGGTTTGGACTTAGAAAGGGCAATTTCTGATTTTTGACCTAGCAAATGGTTAATTGGTTTGAGGCATGATCTCAAGAGTTCAATTGCATCATTTTTACCTAATGGGATGACCCAAAACATTGCTCAAGATCAATTGGATTGATAGTGAATATTCAGTCAACTGATCAAAAGTCATCTGTACACTGAAAAGTTAAACTTTGACTTTTTGGTCAAAATTAAATGTCAAAGATCAAAATTTATCAAAACATGTAAAAATATGAAACTTATTCATCAAGAAATCAAAAAGTCAAGATTTCATTTTGAAAAGTCAAAGTTTTTAAACTTAGAAAATTTTCTAAGTATTGAAAACTTCATATTTTTTCACAACTTTAAGCAAATTTTTCACCATGATGCAAGATGATTCAGAAGAAACTTTCAACATGAAATTTGTAGATATCCATGAGATCTACAACATTTATTTACACAACTTCTTATAAAAGTTCTTGGATCTCAAGTTATTAATTCATGAAGTCATAGTCTTGAAACTAAACACTTAGTGAAATTTTGTCCTAGTTTAGGCAGGATTTTGAACTAACTTCATGGCACTTTTTCATATAGTTCCAAGGGGAATTTTTAAAATTGATTCAAATAATGTTTGTAAAGAACATTGCAAGCTTTCCAAAATGTCGATGAACTCCTTGAGATCATTCTCGAGCAGGGAGAATCGAAGAGATGAAGTTAGGATTTTCAAACTTGAATTACAAGTCATTTTTGATGAACACATGAACCAAATCCATACTAGGCTGCATAATCGTTGCTTTGCAGGCCTCAAAGTTGTTTTTCACTCCATAATTAAATGTTTACACATCTGTTAGAGCTTTGATCCAAGCAATTGAGCTATTACCTAAGTTGCATTTCCATTAATGGCACAAAGTTAACATTGCCATTCTTGTAAAGCAATCTTTTTACATAAAGTCCATTCTTGAGCTTCTAACTTGTTCCCTCTGATCACAGTCCATCCACAAAGTCATAAGCAAGTATGTTTAAAGTGTAACCACTCTATCTTAGCAAGTACACAAGGCTTTGAAACTTGAATTTCTCAAAAATCACATGTTATGCATAAACTTGTGATTTTTAATTCTGATCAACAACAAGTCTCCAAACTTGTTGCTTATAAATAGAGTCACTATTTGTGAGATAGGACACGGGCTCAAGCACCCTGAAACACTCCCAAACTCCCTCTAGCCAGAAATTGCACAAAAAACTCCATTGATACACAGTTCTGACCTTAAACTTGTATCTCTCATTTCCCTCGTGCGTTTTCCCTCAAATTCATTCCTAAAGCTTCCTTACATCAAATACAAACCATCCCCGACCCTGTTTCATAATTGTAACTTCATCTTCATCAACCTACATAACCAAAAACAGAGTTCTGCAAGTTGACTTCTCCAGACCATTTCAGCCACCCATTGCTCAAGCTAATCATTGCATTAGCTTCCTGGGAACTTAAGGAAGCTAACCTGATCATTGCAGCCCCTTGAATCAAGCTCATTTGCATTTCATGATTTCCAGTTTTGAGGTATTTTTCTTGAACTTCTATCTTCATATTTAGGCATTGTTAGGCTTGCATTTGTGAAAATAAAATGTAGACATCATTGCCCTGAAACTATACATGTCCATAGATTTCATTTATTTTGATTGAGCTAGGAGAATTTTGAGTTTGAACTTTCTCAAATATTTAGGTCAAAATTTGGTACTTTTAGAAATTTGCATTCATCTTTGATTTATAGCTTATGATATTTATATGGTTGGATTCGTGTAGAAAAATGGAGCAACTTTCATGTTTGCATCTTTCATTTTTGTTGAGAAATGAGCAAGTTACAGGATCCATGGCTGGAGGTTGAAGATGAAGTTGAATTCAGGATATAACTTATGTTATATATTTATCATTTCATACAAGTTAACGAATGTATCACCACCCCAGTGGTTAAAGCGCACGTCTGTCACCATGAGGTCTTGGGTTCAAGACCCAACGTGACCTTTTCCATTTTTTCCACTTTTTTTGACATTTTTTTGTGTTTGCAGCGCCTGGGCCATCCTTTGGGCCTGGCCTTTTTTTCTCACAATACCCCCTGTTTCACTTATCAACGTCCCTGACTTATTTCTATTTTATTTTATTTTATTTTATAATTTTTTTATCTTTTATTTACTATTATTATTATTATTATTATTATTATTATTATTATTATTATTATTATTATTATTATTATTATTATTATTATTATTATTATTATTATTTTCATTAATCATGAAAATCCAAAAATATTTTATTTATTATTTACACTTATTTATTTTATTTTCTTATAAAACAAAAATACTAAAAACATTTTCTTTTAACAAATTAATTTCTTTTTTTAATAATCAATGTTTAGACTTAAGTTTCATTATTATATTATTTACTTGTAAATTAAAATTAACTTAGAATTTAGGTTTCTCTTAATTAATTAATTTCTCATTTTTATTTTTATTAATTTAAAGCCTTTTTCTTAAAAATCCTAAAAATCATTTTTAAACTTAATTTCTTTCTTAATTAGTTTAAATTTAATTTTGTTTAATTTTTAATAATCACTTTATTTAATTAGGTCAATACTAAACCCTTTCATAAAAACAACAAAAATCATTTATTTTTCCATTTACATTTGTACATTATTATTTACTCAATTCTTGTACATTTATTCAATATGGTTTTAATAGTTAATTAGGTTTAAATTCTTGCAATATTCCCCATTTGTAATTTGTATACCCCCTCCCCTAAATGATGTAATAGCGTAGTAATTTTAAATTCCGCAATTTATCGCTTTATACAAAAATGTTAGTAATTAGGGTTTTGTATGGAAAGACTAAAACCAACAAATAGCAAACCCTAATCAAAGACAAATCAAGCATGAAAATCAATACACTTGCACACATACACCACTAGGGTAAATCCACTTGGTTGCCTTACAAAAATGGCCATATTATGCATGTGAGGTATCTTAGAAAAAATAAACAAAATACAAGATCATAGTCCCTCGATGACGCTATCATAGTTGCCTTTCAAAAATGATCTTAGTCCCTAAAGAAAATGCTAAGATATCTTGCAAAATTGCTAATCATGGTTATACGATGACCCACGCCCGTCCCGTTTACATCCAAAGATAGGGATATTACCAAATCAATGGTAAGATAACAATGTCAAAGGAAAAAAGAAATGAATATGAAAGACTTTTGAGTAGGTAGAATGTTCCTAGTTACTTTCTCCATTTCAAAACAAAACATCCTTGCTATCTTCAAAAAAAACACCAACACTTCAAAAATATCTTTCGAAACTTGAAAACATTTTCAAAAGATTAACACCTTTGTATACATTCTTACGAACGAGAATCATTACAAAGTTTGCCTAAACAAAGGCCTCTTTATAAAATACTTTCAAAAACCACACAAATCACATTTTCAAACAAAAGCAAGTGATCTAGCAAGTAACTAAGAGCCCGTGGAAAACCATGGATGAAAAAGGTGCTAATACCTTCCCTTTTTATAATCTACCACCTGAACTCAAGAAATAATCTCAAAGGTCATTCCTGTGCTTTTTCACCTTTCCTTTTGGATAAAAGAAAAGTCGGTGGCGACTCTTGCTAACCACAACATTTATGATCAAACGCAAAACACCCAAGTCAGTTGTCCCACCGTATCACAGAATTGGCGACTCTGTTGGGGACATTTTAAAAGTGGGGTTACCTTAGGGTTAGATCATATTTACTTGCTTGCATTGTTTGACTTGTATGCTTTACATTATGGTTCTTTGTTTGGGTTTGAATCCTCTACCCGGATTTGGGATACCTTATAGGTAAGTAGCAATACGTTGAGGAAACTGTGCGGGGTATACCGACATGGTCTAAGCAATAGCTATGTTGGTGCGACATATTTGTGGGTACCGGTAGCCCTTGAGTAGTCAAGGAGAATACGGGGCCGCTGGGTGATGTCATGAAGCACTAATGAACTTTTAGAACCTTTACTTGACCAACTCGGCCTTTAAGACGTAGTGAGATGACCGGCTTTGGTGCAGTCCGAAGTTGGTAGATACTCGATACTACACTCATTGAGGTTTGTTTTTTGGTATATTTCGGTCGCCATTAAAGAGGCTTGCGCTGAAACAATGCCCAAAGAAACAAATAGGTGATATTGAGCTCCTTAGAACCTGGTTACTATTGCTAGGACAGGCTTGAGCCAACTAAACTTCAAGAGGGTATTTACCTATGAGACTCCATGCAAGCCTAAACCTAAGGACTTGTTTTCTTTGTTTGTATATATTTACTTGTACATAACATCATAAACATCATAACATCATACTCATATTCACTAACCATTTCAAGGATCTTGGGATTTATCTTTGTTCTGTTTTGTAGGACATGGATTCTATTCGCAGGAAAACTATTCAATTCAACCTTGTAAGGGTCCCTCCTCAGCTTAAAGATATAACATCAAGGATTCCTGAAAATTCTCCATTCACCATAAGACATGGTCGCCTACTAAACTTGGTTACCTCCAACACTAATGAAGACATGATGAAGGTGCTCTTTCAGTTCTTTGATCCTTTACACTATTGCTTCACATTTCCCGATTATCAACTTGTGCCAACTTTGGAAGAATTCTCCCAAATCTTGAGGATTCCCATTCTCAATCAACTACCTTTAAATGGTACGGAAAGAGATCCAAAGCCAGAAGAGATTGATCAAGCTCTACACTTGCAACCATCTGACATCACAACTAATTGGGAAACAAGGAGTGGTGTCAAGGGTTTCCTAGAAAAGTTCTTGTTTGAGAAAGCCCAAAACTGTTGCAACTCTTTGGATTTGCAAGCTTTTGAGGAAATTGTGGCTCTCCTCATCTATAGGATGGTTTTGTTTCCAAATCTTGACCAACTCATAGATGTCAACGCCGTCAAAATATTTATGTCTCGTAACCCGATGCCTACTTTGCTAGGGGACATCCTACATTCATTTCACACTCGCACTATGAGGAAAAGAGGTATCCTTATGTGTTGTATTCCTCTCTTGGCAAGATGGTTTATTTCGCATCTTCCCCAATCTGTATTGAAGAACGAGCAAGGTTCAAGGTGGTCACATAGGTTGATGACACTCAAACATTCAGACATTCATTGGTGTTCCTGATCTATAGAGAATGTTACTATTATCGACCGTTGTGGAGAATTCACTAATGTCCCCTTACTCAGAATTAGGGGAGGTATCACCTATAACCCATGCTTACCCTTAAGACAGTTTGGTTACGCCCGAAGGGATGGCCCTCATGAGATGCTTATTCAAGGTTTGGTATTTGACTACAAGAACGACGATCAAGGTCATCGCCATAGATTTATCCGAGCTTGGAGGAAGTTGAACAAGGTAGATAGCAAGACATTGGGGCATAAGAATTCCATCCCTCTTGAGACTTACCTCAAAGGGTACGAGCTCGTGCTTAAAGTCTTATAATGCCTTACCCTTCCATTCTCCCGGTAATCATAGAGCCTGTTGTGGAAGGAGATGTTCCATACACTATCCTACATCCTAACATGCACACCTCTCTTGAAGACTTAGAAAGGGATTGGATACAACTTAAGGGGGGAGAGAGACACTTTCGAGGCCCAATTCTACGCCAACGAGAAGAAGGTTTTGGAAATCACTAAGAAACTTCATGAGGAGCGGAGCCTGAACGCCTATATCACACCAAAGAGGATGCGTACAACTTTTTTATCTTAGAGTTTTTGTATTTCTTTGTAAGCCCAAAAGAGGCATGATGTACTCAAGCTTTGATTTATTAATATAACGTATGTTCCTTTTTGGTCTAAAGCAAATTTAAATCTCTAATTTCCTTGAAATCATTGCATATGCATTTACCATTCATCATAACATAAGCAGGTTTCTTACAACAAGTCTCCTCATCTTTATACTGTTTATTTCAGTAAGATGGATCTCGAGCAGACAGTAAAAGACCTCCAGGCACAGAATGCTCAGTTTCAACAAATGTTCTTGACTCTAGCCAAAGGACAAGAGGATCTGAAAACTTTGATGGTTGAAGAAAATAAGAAGAAAGCAAAGAAAGTAACCAGAGTTATGAATATGGGAAGAAGGTTCCAAGGATAAGCTAGAAGGATCCTAGACTTTGCAACGTCATATGGTGAAAAGGATAATCAAGAAGTGAAAGTCAAGGAAGTGGTTGTCCAACTAGAATCTGAAGAGGAAGAAGAAGAAGATTACTCTGAAGAGCAATATCCTCCGGCCGATGACAAATACAAGCACCTGGAAGAGCGTCTAAGTGCAATGGAAATTCAAAAAGTGCCCGGGCTAGACTTTGAAGAGTTGGGTTTCAAGGAACCAATATTTTCTAAGTATGACGGAGTTTCGTGTCCCAAGATGCATCTTCGATCCTATGTGAGGAAGATATAGCCTCACACTGCTGACAAAGATTTGTGGGTACATTTCTTTCAAGACAGTCTATTCGGAACTCAGCTCGATTGGTTCTATCAACTGGAAAGGGCCAATATCCATAATTGGGAAGCCCTTGCTGTTGTACCCCAAAATTTTCCCTCCCATATTTCTCAAAACATTTCAAGAAGGATCCCCGAGTTGCTCAAGGTAGTCCAAGGGTTGGCCAGACAAGCTCCCTCCTAAGGCAGTCTACCTCAAATTAGGGTTTCATGTTGCATCAAGATACTTGAGTCCAAGTGATCCCAAATTCTCACCAATGTCTTAATATGTTATCAAGATCATCCATGTCAAGTTACAAGCCTTACAGAGGAAGTTTGCTCAGTCAATTGCTCAAAGGTCTGAAAATCGACTATGCTAGGGCAAAAGTCAACTGTGGCTCACATACAGTCAAACTTCAAGATTTTTGGTCAATATCTTCATTTTGAAGTATATTTCATCATTTGATCAAGGTTTGATCATGACTCATCAAATATTTCTCATAATTCATCAAGGCTCAAAAGTTGCTAAATTAGGGTTTTGTAGGAAAAGTCAACCCAACTTTGACCAAGCATAACTTTCTCATACTTTATGAGAAATGACCCATCCAAAGCTCATTTTGAAGAGGATGCAATGACATACAATCCATATTCATATCCCAAGTTCAAAATATGCACTCACAAGAAGTTATGAATTTGGACATTATAGGTCATTTTGAAAAGTCAACAAAAATACCTTTTTTGTCAAAGCTTCATACATGAGCCTGGAATATCAAATTGAGATGAGACCAAAAGGGTTGATTATATGACATCTCAAGCTTTCTAAAAAGTCTAAGAACACCTTCAAAGAGTCAAAATTGAGGAAGTTATACATTGGTGAAGTTGACCCTTTTTGCAAAATTGCCAAAAGTCAACTATGCCTAAAACTTCAAATTTTGCCAAATGGGCCCAATCTTTTTCACTTGTTTTGAGTTGGCAACATAGTCCATGAGATCTAGCCTTTTCCACTTGTCAATATCTTATTTTTATTATTTGTTTTGATTTTTATTTGAATTAAATTAATTTAAATCAAAACAAATCATATAAAATCTAAAATATTGAAAACACAAGATTTTATGCTTGTTTCAGGTCTTAAATTACAGCTAGCAAGTATTCAAATTCGTATCAAGGCATGGTGTGTACAAAAAGATTGAAATAGGCCATTTTTGGAAAGGTTTCAAAGTGAATCAAATCAAGAATCCAATGCATTGATGGAGGAAGATTGAGGCCAGGTTTTCAAACCTAATTCACTCCTCAATACATATAGAAGCGAGGCAGACCTAAAACAGAGGTTAGAAGGAGGCGCAGCAAGGAGAACAAAAACTCAAGAAAAAGTGCAAGATCGAATTCAGTATTCCATGCATCCTCAAGGCCTTCCAGCTATCCCAATCGATTCCTGGGGGTGTCGGCAAGCCAAAGCAATCCAGACCAAGCATTTTCAAGCCCTGTATCGCACTGTAAGTCAGTCACGATACCCAACATTTCTTAAATTCGAATCCCATGATTTAGGCATTGTAAGGATGAATTAATCATATATTGTTGATTCATGAAACATTTGCAAGCTTCCTGTATTGATTAATTGCATTTATATGGCCTATATTGGATTTCACCATTGTTAGGGTTTGTAGCTCCGAATTAGGGTTTTTGCTTGCAGGTGAAATTAGCTTTCATGAATGGTACCATCATGTTCAGAAGGATGAGACGAATCTAACCATGGCATTAGGTGTCATTTATATGGCTCATGGAAGATTTGGGACGAACCCTGTTTATAGCTACGGACAAACGTCCGTAGGTAAAAGTCTGGGACTTTTACCCACAGAGAGAGGAAGAAGACGACCAGTTGGCGCCTCCCCATTGGTCCATTCAAACTTCATGCGCGCGTTTTTGTTATCCTCCATTAATTCTTGTTTTTTTTTTATATATTATTATTATTATTCATTATATGTACAACAAATGCAAAGTGGTGCAGTGGTGAGTGTAGCGTGGAAACTGCTTCAGGACCTGGGTTCGAATCCCAGGTCCCCCAAAATATTTCATGTATTTTTCCTTTTCAGGATCCAGCGTGTTCACAAACCAAGGGTCCACCATACGTCTTCACCATCCAGCAAGCCAAGTGTCAGGAGATCAAATCCAAAGGCTAACATATGAGAGACCATCATGAGGTCTAGTCAACACAACATGCTAGATCCAGGAGGTCAACGTGGACCTCCACCTTTGGGCCCAGATCTGGCTATTTGCACCCCTCCAAAATACTATTCAGGCCCAAATTTCTTTCTCTACATTTTTTTTTATTTTATTTCATTTAGTTTATTTATATTTACTAACCAATCAAATAATTTTCTTTTTCATCAAAAAAAATCATTAAAAAATATTTTTCACCAATTAGATTTAGGTATTTTTTATTAATAAATTTATTAATTTAATTAAATTTAATTTTAGGTAAAAACTTTAATTATTTTGTAAATAACTTAAAAAATAATTAGAATAAATAGGTTTTTATTACTAACTTAATTATATTTTATTTTTTCCTAAAATAACAAAAAAACCAAAAATAGGTCATGTAATTATTTTTATAAATTTAATCACTAATTAATTTTGTAATTAATTTTAAGACCTAATTCTTTTTCTTAAAAATAATTAAAAACAACAAAAAAACAATTTTTTTTTGATTAGGTTAGAAGGGTCAAAACCCTAATTTCTCCCTGATCCTAATTTCTTCGCGCGCGCTTTTATTATTTATTTTTACCATATTGATGTGACTGCCTACAAGTTGTAATAGTTAATTAGGACTTTTTATTTTCATTTATAGCTTTATTTTCAAAGGGTTTGTTTTTGGCTATGTAAATACCCGAAGCCTTGTAATAGCGTAGTTTAATTTCCGCATTTTAAATTCCGCAAATATTTAACTGTTAGATGTATGATATTAGGATTCATGACAAGAATGTATGTGATTAATTTTAAAACAGTTAGACAACCCTAAACATGTGCAAAGATAAATAATATGAAATTGAATCACTCGCACATGCGCACTCCTAGGGTACACTCCCACTTGGTTGCCTTCAGTAAACGGTCATTGAGTATAGGATGCTTTAGTGGTCGTCCTTTTGTCTAAAGATCATAGTTGCATCAGAAAGGTTTCCTCGGATATTGTTGCCTCGGATAATTGATCTAAGATATTAGGGTTATTACTAAGACGTCCTAACGTTGCTTTGGTGACCGTACGTCCCTTTTGAATTGACCTTCAAAACTCCAACGACGGTGCTATCTACTCACTAATAGCGGGATAGCACTGTCTAAAGGAAACGAATATAGAACGATTCTTTTTTCGAGTAGGTAGATTAACTCTTAAGTACTTGCTCAATCAAAACAAACTTTTTTTCACACTTACACTCCTTTACAAACAAGTTTTCAAAAACACTTCATTACACTCTTGAAGACAGAAGCGAGAGTTAAATCGAAGTCAAAACGAAAACTTTTCAAAGCACACAAACACAAAGAAAATAATTTTGAAAATGATGAGCAAGTACCTAAGAGCCCGTAGATAACTACGGATAGAAAGGGTGATAATACCTTCCCTTTCTATAATCTACCCCCCGTACTCGGAAATATCTCGAAAAAGGAATTTTTTTGTGCTTTTTTCCTTTCCTTGTTGGATAAAATAAAAGATGGTGGCGAATCTTGTTTACCGCGACATTTTGCAAACACAAATGCAAAACGCAAACCAGCAAATTCCTTTAAAAAAAGGGAAACACGTCCCGGTTCTGGCCACCGTATCACAGAATTGGCGACTCTGCTGGGGATTTAATAAGTGGGGTGTACCTTAGGAATAGTTCATCATATTGTTTTCAATTGTTTGATTTGATTGCTTTATATTTGTGGGCTTTGTATCGGAGTTACTATAGATCCTAACTCGGATCTGAGGGATACCTTTTAGGTAAGTAGCAATAGACTGTGAGGGAACTGTACGGTGTAGACCGATACGGTTGAAGCAGTAGCTACGTTGGTGTGACACATTAGTTGGTACCGATATCCCTTATGGAGGAACAAGGAGAGTATGGGGCTGCTAATGGGTCATTAAGCATCAACTGACCTTAGAACCTATAATTGACCAACTTGGCCATATAAAAGTAGCAGTATGCTACACTCATTGAGACCATACTCTCGCGATGATTCCGTCCGCAAGAAAAGGTTGCTAAATTTGAATTATAACCGATCGAGGATGGTCAGTGATATTGAGAACCTCTAGAACCCGGTTACTATTACTAGGACAGGTTGAACCAACTAAACTGTAAGAGGCTAGTACCTATGCCAGCCTGAAATTTAAGGGCTATTGTGTGACTTGTTTGCCCTTACCATGTTTGCTATATGTGATACCTGTGGTGTGTTTTTAACATGACATCATGCATCATGACATCGCATGCATATTTCATTAGACTAACCATTTCAAAGACCGAGGGGATTCATCTTTATTCTGTTTTGTAGATCATGGCTTCTATGCGCAGAAATACCATTCGAATCGGCTTCGTGCAGATACCTGCTCAGCATAGAGAGTTGGTTTCAAAGGTTCCTGATACTTCTTCCTTTGTTAGAAGACATGGTCATCTCCTCAGCCTGGTCACTTCCAAGTTAAATGAGCAAATGATGAGTGTGTTGTTCCAGTTCTTTGACCCGTTGCATCACTGTTTCACCTTCCCGGACTATCAGTTGGTCCCTACTTTGGAGGAGTTTTCTGATCTACTTGGCATATCTATTCTAGAGCAGACACCATTTACATGTTTGGAGATAGCTCCTAGGCCAGAGGATATTGCTTCAGCCCTCCATCTAACAATGGCTGATGTAGTATCTAACTGGGACACTCGGAGTGGGATGAAAGGTTTCTTGGCTAAGTTTTTGATTGATCAAGCTCAACAGTTCTGGGATAGTTTGGGCTTTCAAGCATTTGAAGACATCCTGGCACTCCTCATCTATGGCTTGGTTATGTTCCCAAATTCAGATTCTTTTGTCGATGTGAACACAGTCAAGATCTTCATGTCCCGTAACCCAGTGCCTACTCTCTTGGGTGATATCATGCATGCTCTTTATACCCGTACCGTTCGGAAAAGGGGAACTCTCATGTGTTGTGCATCGCTGCTGGTGAGGTGGTTTATTTCTCACCTCCCTAAATATGTATTGAAGAGTGAGGAAGGTATGGGTTGGGCTTATAGAATCATGTCCCTTGCTCACACGGACATCCTTTGGAGTACTAAAGATATGGAAAAGGTAGATGTCATTGATCGGTGTGGGGAATACCCCAATGTTCCATTGCTTGGAATTAGAGGAGGAATAACCTATAATCCTTGTTTGGCCTTACGACAGTTTGGGCGAGCTCGAAGGGACGATCCTCATGAGTTACTGCTTCTAGACATTGTTTTTGACTTCAAGGGGGATGTTGAAGGACATCGCCGCAGATTTATACGAGCCTGGGATAGGGTGAACAGGTCTGATCCACATGATCTAGGAATGAAGACTTCTCTCCCAATGCAACCGTATCTCCGGTGGGTTCGAGCCCGTGCTCAAAAGCTGGGAATGCCATATGAAGTTGTCTTGCCGGTGATTATGGAGCGTACTGATGAAGAAGGTGTTCCTTATACAATCCTCCATCCTCACATGCCTACTGATCTGGAGGCATTGAAGAGGTCTTGGATCCAGCTAAGGGAAGATCGGGATACCTACAGAGAGAAGTATCATGAGCAGGAACGGAAGATCCTGAAGCTTACAAGGCAGCTGGAGACTGAGAGGACAATCAATGATTATGTCAACACGAAAGGAAAACGGCCATGGGAATTCTGATGTCTTTTATTGTTTCTAGTTTAGATTTGCTTTTTAGTATTTCTTTTGTAACGCCTTAAAGGCATTTGTTAAACATTGTTTCAAGTTTTTAATCTAATAAAGTGTGTTTTATTTTGGTCTACAAATTTGAATCTCCCTAAAGTCTTTGAAATCATTTCATATGAACTCCATTCCCATGCACCTCATTACAGGTACCATTACAGGTTTCTCATCTTCTTCGCTGTTTATTTCAGCACAACATGTCTTCTGAAACACCTACTGATCAAGCAATTAAGGCACTTCAAGCTCAGAATGCTCAGTTCCAAGAGATGTTCTTGAACTTGGCCAAGAGTCAACAAGATTTGAAGACTCTTATCTTGAAGTACAAGAAGAAGAAGAAGAAGAAGAAGAAGAAGAAGGTGGTCCTCCTGAATATGGGTCACAGGTTTGGGAACTGGTTGAGACAAGAAGCTGATTTATCTCACTCATCTGGAGGGGGAGAGAATCAAGAGGAAAGGAAGGGTCCTAGCCCTGTGGTTTCTGACAATGACACAGACTTTGATGAAGACCAGTATCCTCCAGCTGAGGATAGGTATAAGCAACTTGAATACCGGTTAAGCGCAATGGAGATTCAGAAAGTCCATGGTCTAGACTTCGGAGATTTGGGTTTGGCATCTGGGGTGGTGATCCCACACAAGTTTAAAGTGCATGTCTTTGCTAAATACGATGGGGTATCCTGTCCGAAGTTACACCTCCGCTCGTATGTTAGAAAGATTCAACCATATACTGCTGATAGGAACCTCTGGGTTCATTTCTTTCAAGATAGTATGTCAGGGACTCAACTTGAATGGTTCTATCAACTGGAAGGAGCTAATGTCCGCAACTGGGAGGACCTTGTTGCTGCTTTTTACAAGCAATACCAGTATAATGCCGACCTTGATCCCATGCGTACTCAACTTTAGGGTATTTCTATGGGTGCGAGCGAAGGTTTTAAGGACTACGCTCAGAAGTGGAGAGATCTTGCTGGAAGAGTCCAACCCCCTCTGGCTGATAGGGAGTTAGTGGATATGTTTCTTGGGACTTTGTCTGGTCCATATTTCAATCATTTGGTCGGAAGTTCATCGTCTGGGTTCACTGAATTGATTATGACTAGGGAGAGGGTTGAAGTTGGTATTAAAAGTGGCAAGATACAGAAAGGTGATTCGTCAAGTACAGAGAAGAAGCCTTTCAAGAAGGAATCTAGTGTTGTTTACAGCTCGAGGAGCCAAAATCGACCCGAACGCTGCCAAGCAGTTAATGCGGTGGTAATATCAAGACTAACTGTTGCCCCACAATGCAACACTCAACAAAGAGTAGAGAGACCTCAAAGGCAGTATACTCGACTCAGTATGACTTTATCTCAAATTCTTCCGCAACTGTTGAAAACCAACTTGGTGACTCTGAAGGAGGCTCCAAAGAATCCCAGCACCACATCTCCGCTGTATAATCCGAACGCCCGCTGTGCTTACCACTCTGATAGCTCAGGGCATGATACCAATAACTGCTGGGCTTTAAAGAATAAAGTGCAGGATCTAATTGATGCTAAGGAGATTGAATTTGAAGCGCCGGAAAAGCCTAATGTCATGACTGCTCCTATGCCCAAGCATGAAGTGAATGCTGTGGATAATGACTCATTTGTGACTTCCGTGAAAGACATTTCTACTTTGTTGATGACCGTAAAGAAGAACTTATTGTTGGCCGGTTTATTTTCGGGCTATGGTGAAGGTTGCCACCTATGTTCCATCTTACCTGCTGGTTGCCATCTATTGAAGTCAGGTGTCCAACGCCTGATGGATAACAAAGAAATCTTGTTCGAGAAAACTTTGGTTCCGTTGATTCATGTTGAAGATGTTTCCATAATCACCATTTCCGATAATTCTTCAAAGGCTTCATCGAGAAAGCTTGTTAGAATTACATTTGTTCCGAGAGTTGCTCCATTGATCATTACTATTCCAGGACCTATCCCTTACACGTCGGATAAGGATGTCCCGTGGCACTATGGGGCCGATGTGTATTATCATGGGATTAAACAAGACTTGAAGGTTGAAGAGGCTGATACTGATGTCAGCAATATCGTCGGGTCTAGCAAGGTCACCCGAAGCGGAAGACTTTTCTCTCCTGAAATTTCCCCACCAACTGTTCGGAAGCCTATTGCTATTTCACCTGCCAGTACATCTGCTACTGTCCCTGTTCATGTTCCAATCATTACCCCTGTCGCCGAGTCATCTGACGCTCGGGGTAAAGGGATCCCCGGTGAGCCTGCCCGGACGAAGGCACCGAAGAAAATTATTGTTGAAACCTCTAGGCAGGAGATAGAGGAAATTTTGAAGATCATCAAGAAAAGCGACTACAACATAGTTGAACAGTTGGGGTAAACCCCGTCGAAGATCTCCATGTTATCTTTATTGTTGTGCTCAGAAGCCCATGTTAAAGCTCTGATTGCTTTCCTGAAAACTGTGCATGTGCCGCAGGAGACATCTGCTAACCAGTTCAAAGACTGTGTGGCTAGTTTGACAGCTGACAATGGGTTGGGTTTCTCCAACGCAGATTTGACTGCCAAAGGAAAGAATCACAATGACGCTTTGCATGTTTCAATCGAGTGCAGGGGCACTACTCTGGCTCACGTGCTGGTGGATATTGGGTCCTCATTAAATGTTTTACCCAAGAAAGCATTAGACCGGTTGGATTGTGAAGGGTTGGTGCTGAAGCCGAGTAATATTGTGGTTAGGGCCTTTGACGGGTCCAAAAGGATGGTACATGGAGAGGTGGATGTCCCTGTTAAGGTTGGTTCCCAAACTTTTGCGTCTATATTCTATGTAATGTACATTCGACCATCTTATTCTTGTTTGCTGGGTCGCCCGTGGATTCACAAAGCTGGGGCATTAACTTCTACGCTCCATCAGATGCTAAAATATCCAGTGAAGGGGAAAATTATTACAGTATAAGGAGAAGAGGAGTACATGGTAAGCCACCTCAACTCTTTCCAGTATGTGGAGATGGATGGGGAGTTCATTGAAACCCCGTGTCAAAACTTTGAAGAAGTCCCCCAGACTCTGGTGTCGACTGAAACTGCTGCTGAAGATCCTCCAATGAAGATGGCTTCCCTCAAGGATGCCCGGGCTGTTATTGAGAAAGGTGGGTGTGCAAATTGGGGCCAACTCCCTGACTTTGTACATAAGACTGACAAGTTTGGTTTGGGTTTTACTGCAGAAGCTCAAAGGGAAGTTCAGCATGCGCGGATTGGAAGACCTCCCATGCGTATCACTAATCTGGAAGTGAATGCAATTAAAGACGATGATGAAGAGTCTGAGTTTGACAGCTGGATTTACCCGACTACCGACGGCGGATTAAGCAATTGGACAGCAAGGGACTTCGTGCCCATTACTTTTATTACACAGTAATAAGACTTTTGTTTTAAGTTTTGTAACAGATAGTTTAAAACTTCACGGCCCGATGCCTTTCCCGAGACACCGTGGCGTTGTTTGAGGGCTTATTATATGTCATTTCCATATATCATCAATAAACGCATTGGACGTTTTCTTGCATTACAAATTTTGTGCTCCTTGTTTTTCTTTTTTGCACTTTATCAAACAGCTATTTGTCTTACACACACTCACATATACAGGTCTACATCCACTCTGGATCCCACTGATAACGACTCTGCTACTGCCAGTTATGACTTTGAAAGTCCGATCAACCAAGCCGAGGACGAAGGTGAGGATGATTGTGAAGTGCCTGGGGAACTTGCTAGACTGTTACTTCAGGAAGAGAGAGCCATACAGCCGCATGAAGAGTCAGTGGAAATAGTAAATCTGGATACAGATAAAGACAAGAAAGAGGTCAAGATCGACACAAATTTGGAGCCTAGTGTTAAGCAACGGTTGATACAGGTGCTGCATGACTATGTTGAGATCTTTGCCTGGTCTTATGAAGATATGCCTGTGTTGGATACCGATATTGTGGTTCACCGCCTGCCTACTAAAGAGGATTGTCTTCCAGTGAAACAGAAAGTTCGCCGAATGCACCCAGGGATGTCTGAGAAAATCAAGGCTGAGGTTATGAAACAATTTGATGCCGGTTTTCTAGCAGTTACTTCTTACCCGCAGTGGGTTGCCAACTTGGTTCCAGTGCCGAAGAAAGATGGTAAGGTTCGAATGTGTGTTGACTCGAGGGATCTGAATAGGGCGAGCCCCAAGGATGATTTCCCTCTGCCTCATATCGATGTTCTGGTTGACAACACCGCACAGCATAAGGTCTTCTCCTTTATGGATGGTTTTTCTGGTTACAATCAGATTAAGATGGCTCCCGAGGATATGGAGAAGACAACCTTCATCATGCAGTGGGGTACCTTTTGCTACAAAGTCATGCCTTTCGGGTTAAAGAATGTCGGGGCAACGTATCAGCGCGCCATGGTCGCTTTGTTCCATGACATGATTCACCATGAGATTGAGGTATACGTTGATTACATGATTACGAGGTCCCAGACTGAGGAAGAACACCTCGACCATCTTCAGAAGCTATTTGATAGGTTGAAGTTGTATAAGCTGAGGCCAAACCTGAACAAGTGCACCTTCGGAGTGAGGTCTGGTAAGCTATTGGGTTTCGTCGTAAGTGATAAAGGTATTCAAGTGGATCCTGCAAAGGTGAAGGCTATACAAGAGATGCCAGCTCCCCGAACAGAAAAAGAAGTCAGAGGCTTTTTGGGACAGTTGAATTACATTGCCCGATTCATTTCACATTTGACTGCTACTTGTGAGCCAATCTTCAAACTGCTGAAGAAAGATCAAGTGGTAAAGTGGAATGATGAGTGTCAGGCCGCTTTTGAAAGGATCAAAGAATATATCTAAGAGCCACCTATTCTGATGCCTCCAGTTGAAGGGAGACCTCTGATCTTATACTTGACAGTACTCGATAATTCAATGGGGTGCGTGTTGGGGCAGCATGACGAGTATGGCCGAAAAGAGCATGCTATTTATTACCTTAGCAAAAAGTTCATCGACTGCGAGACCCGATACTCGTTGCTTGAGAAAACTTGCTACACTTTGGCATGGGCTGCTCGCCGGCTGAGACAGTATATGCTGACTCACACTACCCTATTGATATCAAAGATGGATCCAATCAAGTATATCTTCGAGAAGCCTACCTTATCCGGAAGAATAGCAAGATGGTAGATGATCTTGACTGAGTATGACATCTAATACACGACCCAAAAGGCAATCAAGGGAAGTGTGTTGGCAGATCATTTGGCACATCAGGCAGTGGAGGATTACCAGTCTATGAACTTCGAGTTCCCGGATGAGAATATCATGTTGGTGACTGATTGTGAAGAACCTGGACCGGATGAAGGACCTGAGGAGGGATCCCGATAGTCTATGTACTTTGATGGAGCTTCAAATGCTTTGGGTAGTGGCATTGGCGCTGTGATCATATCTCCTGAAGACTCTCATACACCGTTCACCGCCCGACTATGTTTCAACTGCACCAACAATATGGCGGAGTATGAAGCGTGCATCATGGGCCTTCGAGCAGCAATTGACCTAAGGATTAAGTTCTTAAGTGTATTCGGAGATTCCTCTCTCGTGATCAGTCAGATCAAAGGCGAGTGGGATACAAAGCACCCAAATCTTATTCCTTACAAAGAGTATGTATCGACGTTACTTCCACACTTCGAGGAGATAACCTTTGAACACTTCCCTAGAGAGGAGAATCAGTTAGCAGACGCGCTAGCTACGATGTCTTTTATGTTCAAGGTCAGGTGGGACAACGAGGCTCCCCAAATTACCATTGAAAGGTTGGACAAACCCGCACATTATTGTGACATTGAGACTGAAGAGGTAGCAGATAAACCCTGGTTTCACGAGGTAAAGAGGTATCTTGAGGCTCAAGAATACCCCAAGGGTGTATCTGTTAATGATAAAACGTTTCTGAGGAGGTTCGCAGCGAAGTTCTTCCTCAGTAATGGTATCCTTTACAAGCGTAACCATGATTCAACCTTACTGCGATGTGTGGATAAGAGAGAGGCAGAAAGAATCATGGCGGAGTTACATGAAGGTACTTTCGGAACCCATTCCAGTGGACACACCATGGCAAAGAAAATCCTACGGGCAGGATATTATTGATCCACCATGGAAGCCGACTATTATCAGCATTCTCGAACCTGTCATAAGTGCCAAATCTATGTTGATAAGGTGTACGTACCTCCAGTTCTTCTGAACGTCTTGACAGCTCCTTGGCCTTTCGCAATGTGGGGCATCGATATGATTGGCGAGATCAGAACTACTGTGTCTAACGGATATCGTTTCATCCTGGTAGCTATTGATTACTTTACAAAGTGGGTTGAAGCAGCTTCCTTTGCTACAATAACCAAGAACGTCGTGACACGGTTTATTCGGCACAATCTGATCTGTCGATATGGTGTACCAGAGAGGATCATTACGGACAATGGTACAATTCTCAACAATACGATGATCACCGAGCTCTGCAAACAGTTCAAGATACATCATCACAACTCTTCTCCCTACCGGCCGAAGATGAATAGGGCTGTTGAAGCGGCTAATAAGAATATCAAGAAGATTGTGCAGAAGATGACTATGACATACAAGGACTGGCACGAGATATTACCGTTTTCTCTTCATGGGTACCGTACCTCAGCGCGGATGTCAACAGGGGCAACCCCCTATTCCTTGGTATATGGTATGGAGGCAGTCTTGCCCATTGAAGTTCAGATACCCTCTCTTCAGATTATGAAGGATGCAGGTTTGAGCGAATATGACTGGATTCAGACCCGGCTTGATCAGCTGAACCTAATTGATGAAAAGAGACTTACTGTTATTTGTCATGGTCAAACGTATCAAAAGCGGATGATCAAGGCATTTAACAAGAAAGTTAAACTACAATAGTATCAAGTTGGGGATCTGGTGATCAAACGCATCATCTTACCCCAAGGTGATCCCAGGGGCAAATGGACCCCTACTTACGAAGGGCCATTTATGGTTAAGAACATTTTCTCAGGAGGAGCTATGTTTCTAACCACCATGGATGGTGACGACCTTCCTCACCCCGTCAATGCAGACATAGTGAAAAAATACTACGCATAATCAAAGACCCGCTAGGTTGACTGGCCTAGGCAAAAATAAGGGCTTCCCGGCGAACCAAAAGGGTTCGGGCAAAAATAAAGGATGAAAATAAAAAACTGTACACCCGACAAGTCGAAAACCTGAAAAGGCGGCTTGGGCAAAAAAGGGTATCCCGGTGGACTGAAAACCCGAAAGGGCGGTCCAGGAAAAAATTAGGGATTAAAGCGTAACACTATGTCTCATTGGATCATCTTGCAACCAGACTTCGGAATCGACTATCAAGCTTGGACGACACTAATCAATCTGATCTACCTTCAACCAAGTAGCAAAGTGATGAGATGCTCGAGGATATAAAGGCAATAGCAGAGTTGGAACCCAGTGGGATTGTTCATATAGATGTTTTTCTTTGTTTTACATAAACTGTATAAACTCTATTATTCGGCGGCATTCTCTTACTAGGACGTCAGCCTCTTGTACAAAAACGCCTATTTACAGGCCAAACTTCAAAGTCAATACAATTCATTTTCACAAATAAACTTCAAATTGTTTTCCCTTTTTCTGTTTTGTTTTGCAAGAACGTCCAATGTCCATTTTTGATATATGCATTTGACAATAATTGCTTGTTCATAAATATTTACATACGAAACAAAAGACGATTACTCGTAATATCATAAACAGGGGAAAATAAGAATTGTCCAGACCTTACAGTTGCTCTGTCCACCAGGTACAAGGATAGATTTAGCTGAAGAATATGACTAAGGTACATTCACTCCCCACAGAGTAATAAAAAGACAGTAGTGTTAATTCTACCCAGCTGAGGCTCGCAACCGCGAATGAGTCGGTAAAATTCTCCCCAAGCAGAGTTTATCTATCATCAGCACTGGAAAATTATCCCCAGTGGAGTTTGGAGAATCATCCCCAGTGGAGTCTGGAAGATTGTCCCCAGTAGAGTTTAAAAGATTATTCCCAGTGAAGTCGCAACTGGAAAATTATCCCCATCGGAGTTCATTCCTTTTACAAACAAAAATTCAATCCCCAACAGGTTTCATTATCACCAGCAACGGTAATTCATCCCCGACTGAGGTTATTCTTCCAAATCAACAGATCCTCCAGTAGAGTATGTCCTCCCCACAGAGTCATTTCCTCGTCAGTCCATTCCCCATCGGAGTTATCCTCTCCCGCAGGTTTATTCTCACAATCATCTTCATTCACTATCCCCAGTGGAAACAAAGAATTTAACTCTTTTCTCCAGCAGCAACCTCGGATTTATTTTCCCCAGCTAAAAACATCACATTTCCATACATCATGACATGCATACGCATCATACAACACAATATCATTTATTTTGAGAACATCATTGCCTGATACATATCATGCATTACATACAACTGACCTTTACCTTTCAGGAAAGATACAATCAAATTCTCACAAAATTCAAGCTATGAAGCCTTTACCTCAGTTGAATAACAGACGACCGAAGTTCCTAAATGTCAACAGAGATGATTCCTCAGTAGAATACGGACGACCGAAGTTCCTAAAATTCAACAGAGATGATTCCTCAGTTGAATACGGACGACCGAAGTTCCTAAAATTCGACAGAGATGTTTCCTCAGTAGAATAACGGACGAGCGAAGTTCCTAAATTTCAATAGAGATGGTTCCTCAGTAGAATAACGGACGACCGAAGTTCCTAAATTTCAACAGAGATGATTCCTCAGTAGAATACGGATGACCGAAGTTCCTAAAATTCAACGAAGATGATTCCTCAGTAGAATACAGACGACTGAAGTTCCTAAAATTCAACAGAGATGATTCCTCAATCGAATACGGACGATCGAAGTTCCTAAAATTCGATAGAGATAATTCCTCAGTAGAATACAGATGATCGAAGTTCCTAAAATTCGACAGAGATGTTTCCTCAATAGAATACGGACGACTGAAGTTCTTAAAATTCGACAGAGATGATTCCTCAGTAGAATACGAACGACCGAAGTTCCTAAAATTCGACAGAGATGTTTCCTCAGTAGAATACGGACGACTGAAGTTCCATAAATTCAACAGAGATGTTTCCTCAGTAGAATATGGATGACCGAAGTTCCTAAAATTCAACAGAGAAGATTCCTCAGTAAGAATACGGACGACCGAAGTTCCTAAAATTCCACAGAGATGTTTCCTCAGTAGAATACAGATGACCGAAGTTCCTAAAATTCAACAAAAATGATTCCCCAGTTGAATAACGGACGACCGAAGTTCCTAAAATTCAACAGAGATGTTTCCTCAGTAGAATACAGACGACCGAAGTTCCTAAAATTCAACAAGAGATGATTCCTCAGTTGAATATGGACGACCGAAGTTCCTAAAATTCAACAGAGATGTTTCCTCAGTAGAATACAGACAACCGAAGTTCCTAAAATTCAACAAGAGATGATTCCTCAGTTGAATACGGACGACCAAAGTTCCTAAAATCCAAATAAAGACGACTCACCAGCATAATAACGGACGACCGAAGCTCCTAAAATTCTACTTCTCTCAACAAAGATCAGCCTTCCCCGGCGGAATCTTCCTCAACGACAGGTATACAAGCTCTCGCTAAGGAATCTCTTATGCGATCGACACTCCTTCAGATGGCATCTTTAAGCCCATCCCCTCGTCAGCAATTTCCAAATGGCTTCCGTAAGCCCATTCCCGACATCACAAGACAATTACCACTTCATGCGAGTGCAAATTTCTGGGCACTCTAGTGTTCAATCATCTTCCACCTTCAAATCACGAAAGGCACGGAAGCCAATCTACATCCTCGGGTTTAAGAAGATTGAACAGGGGCAGCTGTTGTACCCCAAAATTTTCCCTCCCATATTTCTCAAAACATTTCAAGAAAGATCCCCAAGTTGCTCAAGGTAGTCCAAGGGTTGGCCAGACAAGCTCCCTCCTAAGGCAGTCTACCTCAAATTAGGGTTTCATGTTGCATAAAGATACTTGAGTCCAAGTGATCCCAAATGCTAACCAATGTCTTAATATGTTATCAAGATCATCCATGTCAAGTTTCAAGCCTTGCAGAGGAAGTTTGCTCAGTCAATTGCTCAAAGGCCTGAAAATCGAATGTGTTAGGGCAAAAGTCAATTGTGGCTCACATACAGTCAAACTTCAAGATTTTTGGTCAACATCCTCATTTTGAAGTATATTTCATCATTTGATCAAGGGTTGATCATGACTCATCAAGGATTGCTCATAATTCATCAAGGCTCAAAAGTTGCTAAATTAGGGTTTTGTAGGAAAAGTCAACCCAACTTTGACCAAGCATAACATTCTCATACTTTATGAGAAAAGACCCATCCAAAGATCATTTTGAAGAGGATTCAATTATGTACAATCCATATTCATCTCCGAAGTTCAAAATATGCACTCACAAGAAGTTATGAATTTGGACATTATAAGTCATTTTGAAAAGTCAACAAAAAGCACATTTTTGTCAAAGCTTCATACATGATCCTGGAATATCAAATTGAGATGAGACCAAAAGGGTTGATTGGAGTAAATATCAATATTTCTAAAAAGTCCAAGAACACCTTAAAAGAGTCAAAATTGAGGAAGTTATGCATTGGTGAAGTTGACCCTTTTTGCAAAATTGCCAAAAGTCAGCTATGCCTAAAACTTCAAATTTTGCCAAATGGGCTCAATCTTTTTCACTTGTTTTGAGTTGGCAACATAGTCCACGAGCTCTAGCCTTTGCCACTTGTCAATATCTTATTTTTATTTTTATTTTTTTTTATATTTAAATTAAATTAATTTAAATCAAAACAAATCATATAAAATCTAAAATATTGAAAACACAAGATTTTATGCTTGTTTCAGGTCTTAAATTACAGCTAGCAAGTATTCAAATTCGTATCAAAGCATGGTGTTTACAAAAAGATTGAAATAGGCCATTTTTGGAAAGGTTTCAAAGTGAATCAAATCAAGAATCCAATGCATTGATGGGGGAAGATTGAGGCCAGGTTTTCAAACCTAATTCACTCCTCAATACATATAGAAGCGAGGCAAACCTAAAACAGAGGTTAGAAGGAGGCGTAACAAGGAGAACAAAAACTCAAAAAATCAAGAAAAAGTGCAAGATCGAATTCAGTGTTCCAGGCATCCTCAAGGCCTTCCAGCTATCCCAATCGATTCCTGGGGGTGTCATCAAGCCAAAGCAATCCAGACTAAGCATTTTCAAGCCCTGTATCACACTGTAAGTCAGTCACGATACCCAACATTTCTTGAATTCGAATTCCATGATTTAGGCATTATTAGGATGAATTAATAATATATTGTTGATCCATAAAACATTTGCAAGCTTCCTGTATTGATTAATTGAATTTATATGGCCTATATTGGATTTCACCATTGTTAGGGTTTGTAGCTCCGAATTAGGGTTTTTGCTTGCAGGTGAAATTAGCTTTCATGAATGGTACCATCGTGTTCAGAAGGATGAGACAAATCTAACCATGGCATTAAGTGTCATTTATATGGCCCATGGAAGATTTGGGAACGAACCCTGTTTATAGCTACGGACAAACAACCGTAGGTAAAAGTTTGGGACTTTTACCCACGGAGAGAGGAAGAAGACGACCAGTTGGGACCTCCCCATTGGTCCATTCAAACTTCATGCGCGCGTTTTTGTTATCCTCCATTAATTCTTGTTTTTTATATATTATTATTATTCATTATATGTACAACAAATGCAAAGTGGTGCAGTGGTGAGCGTAGCGTGGAAACTGCTTCAGGACCTGGGTTCGAATCCCAGGTCCCCCAAAATATTTCATGTATTTTGCCTTTTTAGGATCCAGCGTGTTCACAAACCAAGGGTCCACCATACGTCTTCACCATCCAGCAAGCCAAGTGTCAGGAGATCAAATCCAAAGGCTAGCATATGAGAGACCATCATGAGGTCTAGTCAACACAACATACTGGATCCAGGAGGTCAACGTGGACCTCCACCTTTGGGCCCAGATCTGGCTATTTGCACCCCTCCAAAATACTATTCAGGCCCAAATTTCTTTCTCTACATTTATTTTAATTTATTTCATTTAGTTTATTTATATTTACTAACCAATCAAATAATTTTCTTTTTCATCAAAAAAAATCATAAAAAATATTTTTTACCAATTAGATTTAGGTATTTCTTATCAATAAATTTATTAATTTAATTAGATTTAATTTTAGGTAAAAACTTTAATTGTTTTGTAAATAACTTAAAAAATAATTAGAATAAATAGGTTTTTATTACTAACTTAATTATATTTTATTTTTTCCTAAAATAACAAAAAAACTAAAAATAGGTCATGTAATTATTTTTATTAATTTAATCACTAATTAATTTTGTAATTAATTTTAAGACCTAATTCTTTTTCTTAAAAATAATTAAAAACAACAAAAAAATAATATTTCTTTTGATTAGGTTAGAAGGGTCAAAACCCTAATTTCTCCCCGATCCTAATTTCTTCGCGCGCGCTTTTATTATTTATTTTTACCATATTGATGTAACTGCCTACAAGTTGTAATAGTTAATTAGGACTTTTTATTTTCATTTATCGCTTTATTTTCAAAGGGTTTGTTTTTGGCTATGTAAATACCCGAAGCCTTGTAATAGCGTAGTTTAATTTCCGCATTTTAAATTTCACAAATATTTAACTGTTAGATGTATGATATTAGGATGCATGACAAGAATGTATGTGATTAATTTTAAAACAGTTAGACAACCCTAAACATGTGCAAAGATAAATAATCTGAAATTAAATCACTCACACATGCGCACTCCTAGGGTACACTCCCACTTGGTTGCCTATGGTAAACGGTCATTGAGTATAGGATGCTTTAGTGGTCGTCCTTTTGTCTAAAGATCATAGTTGCCTCGGAAAGGTTGCCTTGGATATTGTTGCCTCAGATAATTGATCTAAGACATTAGGGTTATTACTAAGACGTCCTAACGTTGCTTTGGTGACCGTACGTCCCTTTCGAATTGACCCTCAAAACTCCAACGACGGTGCTACCTACTCACTAATAGCGGGATAGCACTATCTAAAGGAAATAAATATAGAACGATTCTTTTTTCGAGTAGGTAGATTAACTCTTAAGTACTTGCTCAATCAAAACAAACTTTTTTTCACACTTACACTCCTTTACAAACAAGTTTTCAAAAACACTTCATTACACTCTTGAAGACAGAAGCGAGAGTTAAATCAAAGTCAAAACAAAAACTTTTCAAAGCACACAAACACAAAGAAAACAATTTTGAAAATGATGAGCAAGTACCTAAGAGCCCGTAGATAACTACGGATAGAAAGGGTGCTAATACCTTCCCTTTCTATAATCTACCCCCCGTACTCAGAAATATCTCGAAAAAGGAATTTTTATGTGCTTTTTTCCTTTCCTTGTTGGATAAAATAAAAGACGGGGGTGACTCATGCTTACCGCGACATTTTGCAAACACAAACGCAAAATGCAAACCAGCAAATTCCTTTAAAAAAAGGGATACACGTCCCAGTTCTAGACACCGTATCACACTTGCTGTTGCTTTTTATAAAAAGTATTAGTATAATGCAGACTTTGCTCCTACCCATACTCAAATCCAGAGTATGGCTATGGTTTCAAGTGAAGGTTTCAAAGACTATGCTCAGAAATTGAGGGACTTAGCAGGAAGAGTCCAGCCTCCCCTGTCTGAAAGAGAGCTAGTAGACATGTTTTTGGGTACCCTGTCATGTCCTTTCTTTGATCACTTAATTGGGAGCTCCTCGGCAGGCTTTACCGAATTAATCTTGACCGGAGAAAGTGTGGAAGCTGGGATTACGAGTGGGAAGATTCAAAAAGATACATCCTCTGCTGTTGTAAGAAAACCATTTATTGGGAAGAAAGAAGTTGGTGCTGCATATCCTCAAAGGAATCAATAAAGAACTGAACACCGACCAATAGTAGGGGTTGTCATGATCCCTAAGCCTGCACCTACTCAACAAAGGAATGGTCAGCTTAGAACAAAAACACCAGTAAGACAATTTACCCAGATTAATATGACACTATCTCAAGTACTGCCACATTTATTGAGATCTAATCTGGTAACTTTAAAATAAGCTCCAAAGAATCCTAACACAACCTCTCCTCACTACCATCATAATGCTCGTTGTGCTTACCATTCAGAAAGCCCATGCCATAATAACAACATATGTTGGGCTTTGAAAAACAAGGTGCAAGACCTTCTTGAAGCCAAAGAAATTGAATTCGATGCTCCTGAGATCCCAAATGTTATCACCACTCCTATGCCCAAGCATGGCCGAGGTGTTAACGCTGTCGAAGATGATATGTTTGTTATTGATGTTGATGAACTTGTTACTCCTCTCTTGACCATCAAGAGGGACCTATTGAGGGCCGGTTTATTTTCGAGATGTGACGAAAGCTGCCATCTTTGTTTATCCCTACCAACTGGCTGTCATTTATTGAAAGAAGGTGTTCAACGCCTAATGGAAGACAAAGAGATTTTGTTTGAGAAGACTCCCGTTCCAACCATTTCTTACAAAGATGTTTCAATAGTAACCATTTTCTCCAATTGTGATACGGTGGCCAGAACCGGGACGTGTTTCCCTTTTTAAGGAATTTGCTAGTTTGCGTTTTGCGTTTGTGTTTGCAAAATGTCGCGGTAAGCAAGAGTCGCCATCGTCTTTTATTTTATCCAACAAGGAAAGGAAAAAAGCACAGAAAAATTCTTTTTTCAAGATATTTCTGAGTACGGGGTAGATTATAGAAAGGGAAGGTATTAGCACCCTTTTTATCCGTAGTTATCTACGGGCTCTTAGGTACTTGCTCATCATTTTCAAAATTGCTTCTCTGTGTTTGTGTGCTTTGAAAAGTTTTTGTTTTGACTTCGGTTGAACTTTTGCTTCTGTCAACAAGAGTGTAATGAAGTGTTTTTGAAAACTTTGTTTGTAAAGGAGTGTAAGTGTGAAAAAATTTTGTTTGGATTGAGCAAGTACTTAAGAGCTAATCTACCTACTCGAAAAAAGAATCGTTCTGTATTCGTTTCCTTTAGACAATATTGTCTCACTATTAGTGAGTAGGTAGCATCGTCGTTGGAGTTTTGAGGGTCAATTCGAAAGGGACGTACGGTCACTAAAGCAATGTTAGGACGCCTTAGTAATAACCCTAATGTCTTAGATCAATTATCCGAGGCAACAATATCTGAGGCAACCATTCCGAGGCAATTTTGATCTTTGGACAAAAGGACGACCACTAAAGCATCCTATACTCAATGACCTTTTACAGAAGGCAACCAAGCGGAAGTGCACCCTAGGAGTGCGCATGTGCGAGTGATTCAATTTCAGATTATTTATCTTTGCACATTTTAGGGTTATCTAACTGCTTTAAAATTACTCATACATTCTTGTCATGCATCCTAATGTCACACATCTAACAGTTTAATATTTTACGGAATTTAAAGCGCGGAAATTAAACTAAGCTATTACAAGGCTTCGTGTATTTACATAGCCAAAAACAAACCCTTCGATAATAAAGCGATAAATAATAAAAATAAAGCGTGCGCGATGAAATCAAGATAGGGAAGAAATTAGGGTTTTGACCCTTCTAACCTAATCAAAAGAAAAATTGTTTTTGTTGTTTTTAATAAAAGAATTAAGTTTCTAAATTAAATACAAAAATTAATTAGTGATTAAATTAATTAATAAAAATAATTACATGACCTATTTTTGCGTTTTTGTTATTTTTAGGGAAAGAAAATAAAATTAGGTTAGAAATAAAACCCTAATTATTCTAATCATTTTTAATTTATTTACAAAAAGAATTAGAGTTATCTAAATTAAAATCTAATTAAATTAATTAATTTTTTGACAAAAAATAGAATCTAAACCTAATTTATGAAAAGTATTATTTTTTTATGATTTTTGATAAAAAGAAAATAGTTTAATTGGTTAGTAAATAAAATAAATAAATAAATTAAATAAATAAAAAAGTATAGAGAAAGAGATTTGGGCCTGCAATATGGGGGTGCAAGAATCAGAATTCTGGGCCCAAAAGAGAAGCCCCACGTTGACTCCTGGTATCCAGTGTGTTGCTTTGACTAGGCTTCATGGTGTTCTCCCCTTGATGGCCCTTGGATCTGGCCATCTGGCCACTTGGCAGATTGTATCTTGAGGTCACATGATAGACCCTTGGCTTGTGTATGCGATGAATCTTGAAAAGGCAAAATACATGAAATATATGGGGGACCTGGGATTCGAACCCAGGTCCTGAAACATTTTGCAACCACTCCACTACCACTACGCCATTTGCTTCAGTTGTTATAATAATTCAAAACAATAATTATATATTAAAAGGCCACATAAATCATTTCAGCGTGTGAAAATTTGAACAGGCCAATGGCTGATTGCCAACTGGTCATCTTCTTCCTTGGATCTGTTGGTAAAAGTTTCAAACTTTTACCTACGGACGTTTTTCCGTAGCTACAAGTCCTACAAATCTTAAAACTCAACACAAGCGTAATAAATAAAAATGAAGGCCATGGACAGCTTCGTCTTGACCTGCTGAATTCATTGGTGGCCCTTTCATGGCCCAATTTTACCTGTAAACAAAACTCCCAATTTAAAACAAGGAACCCTAATAATGGTGAAATCCACTACGGGCCATATAAATGCGATTAAACAATATAGAAAGCTTTCAAATGTTCCATGGATCAAGAATATATGGTTAATTCGTGCTAACAATGTCTATATCATAAAATTTGAATTCAAGAAAGAGGCGATGTCGTGATGGACTTACAGTGCGATATAGGGCCTGGAAATGCTTGATTTTGATTGCTTTTGCTTGCTGATAACCTCAGGAAACGATTGGGATCGTCCAAGGGTTTTGAATTGGCCTCTAAGTACGAATTCGATTCACCACTTTTTCTTGTTTTTTCAAGTTTTTCTTTTGGTTCATACGCCTCTTTTTTCTTAGAGCATAAAGTTTATATAGACAAAGGAATTTAGGTCAATATTTGTGTATCAAATCTTGGTCCATTATGATGAAGATATTTGATTTGATTTCTTCATAAAGACTTGCTATATTTGATTCAATCAAGTGCCAATCTATTTTCATACGTTACTGCCAGCCTGTTATGAGTTGTTTGGGCCTCCAACATGATGAGAATCGAAAGCTGACCTGCCCCTGAAAATCCAACTCCCTTTTAATTTGCTCTCTTCGGTGGCCTCAAAGTCCCAATTCGAATTACTCCAGCTTCGTTGCATATCCCCCTTCGATTGAACTTTCCTCCTGCTTTGATTGCTTGATTCGAAAAGAATCACCCATGTCGAATCAACTTTTGTGGGGTTGGGAGTAAACAAGGCAAGAAACTAGCCTGGATAGGTTAGGATATATGTTTTTTCTTAGTCATGCTATCCCATTTCATTCCTTATTTGATTGAGAAAAGATTCTTTCGATTATGAGATTTCTGGCTTATTTTGGAACAAATACCCTTCCTTCCTTCAAATCTACCTTCCTTGCCAGCCTTAAACTCCAATTTGAGCTAATCAAGACTTTCCTTATTAGAACCTTGTTCTCCTTAATGGTTCTGAGTCGAATTGTGTCAGCTTCAATACTAGGGCTCCTTCGATTGGACCACCCTTTGCTTCTATTTCCCGTCCTTTTGAAGAGAATTTCCTGGTCAAATCATCTCTTTGTGGAATTATGAACAAACAAGGCAAGAATCTGGCCTGGACATATTTTTCGAGTGCCCTCTTGATGGCCTCTTTCGAATGGCCTGGAAGGAATTCTTCGAAAGGCCCTTGTCCAAATACCAATCGAAGGACTTTGACACAATACTAAATCGAAGGATCCCTTGCCATGCCAATCGAAAGGCTTGGACACAATTCCCATTGAAAGGCTTGTCATAAGGCCAATCGAGAGGCCTTTTGCAGATGTCAATCGAAGGATGCTATGTGGATGTCAATCGAAAAGTATTTTGGAGATGCCAATCGAAATGCATTTTGGAGATGCCAATCAAAAGGCACTTTGGAGATGCCAATCAAAAGGCACTTTGGAGATGCCAATCGAAGGACATTTTGTAGGTGCCAATCGAATGACATTTTGTAGGTGCCAATCGAAGGATACTTAACCATTAATTGAAAAATATTCCTTGTCTTTAGGCAAAGGTTTATAACCACCTATGCAAGAGAAAAATCTTGGAAAAACACGAGGGAAAATTTTGGGGTACAACAGCTGCCCCTGTTCAATCTTCTTAAACCTGAGGATGTCGTTTGGCTTTCGTGCCTTTCGTGATCCAAAGGTGGAAGATGATTGAACACTAGAGTGCCCAGAAATTTGCAATCGCATGAAGTAGTATCCGTCTTGCGATGTCGAGAATAGGCTTACATATGCCATTTGGAAATTGCTGACGAGGGGATGGGCTTAAAGATGCCATCCGAAGGAGTGTCGATCGCATAAGAGATTCCTTAGCGAGAGTTTGTATGCCTGTTTGTTAAGGAAGATTCTGCTGGGGAATATTGATCTTTGTCTTAAGAGAAATAGAATTTTAGGAGCTTCAGTCGTCTGTTATTCTACTAGGGTATCATCTTTGTTTTGAGAAAGGTTGAATTTTAGGACCTCCGGTCGTCCGTTATTCTTGTTGAGGAACCATCTCTGTTGAAATTTAGGAACTTCGGTCGTCCGTTATTCTACTGAGGAATCATCTCTGTTGAAATTTAGGAACTTCGGTCGTCTGTTATTCTACTGAGGAATCATCTCTGTTGAAATTTAGGAACTTCGGTCGTCCGTTATTCTACTGAGGAATCATCTCTGTTGAAATTTAGGAACTTCAGTCGTCCGTTATTCTACTGAGGAACCATCTCTATTGAAATTTAGGAACTTCGCTCGTCCGTTATTCTACTGAGGAATCATCTTTGTTGAAATTTAGGAACTTCGGTCGTCCGTTATTCTACTGAGGAATTATCTCTGTTGAAATTTAGGAACTTCGGTCGTCCGTTATTCTACCGCGGAATCATCTTTGTTGAAAATTAGGAACTTCGGTCGTCTTTTATTCTACCGAGGAATCATCTCTGTTGAAATTTAGGAACTTCAGTCGTCTGTTATTCTACTGAGGAATCGTCTTTTTTGAAATTTAGGAACTTCGGTCGTCCGTTATTCTACTGAGGAATCATCTCTGTTGAAATTTAGGAACTTCTATCGTCCGTTATTCTACCGAGGAATCATCTCTATTGAAATTTAGGAACTTCGGTCATCCGTTATTCTATTGAGGAATCATCTCTATTGAAGAGGAAAGTTTAATTTGAACTACTATCTGGTTGTGGTCCAGGCTTCATAGCTTGAAATTTGATTGTATCTTTCCTGAAAGGTAAAGGTTAGTTGTATGTAATGTATGACATGTATCAAGCAATGATGTTCTCAACATAAATGAGATTGTGTTGTATGATGTTTATGCGTATGTCTTGATGTATGGATATGTAATGTTTTTTATGATGCTCTCTAACTGGGGAAAATAAATCTCGGGTTGCTGCTGGAGAGTGCAAGAAGTTGAATTCTTCGTTTCCGCTGGGGATAGTCAATGAAGATGTTTGTGAGAATGATCCTGTAGGAGAGAATAACTCCGTTGGGGAATAGACTGAAGAGGAAATGACTCTATGGGGAAAAGAGATACTCTGCTAGAAGATCTGCTGATTTCGGAGAAATAAACTCAATTGGGGATGAACTATCATTGTCGGCGATGATAGACTCTGTTGGGGATTGAGTTTCTGTTTGTAAAAGGAATGACCTCCGCTGGGGATGATTTTCCAATTGCGACTTCACTGGGAATAATCTTTTAGACTCTACTGGGGACATTCTTCCAGAGTCCACTGGGGATAATTTCCAGTGCTAATGGTAGATAAACTCTGCTTGGGGGAATATTGCCGACTCATTCGCGGTTGCGAGCCTCAGCTGGGGAGAATTAACACCATTGTCTTTCTCTTACTCTGTGGGGAGTGAATGTTACTGGGACGCATGCTGAGGATATGACAATGACTTCATATCGATACTTTTTTGCCCCTGTATCTGCTGGAAAAGGTGCTTGCGGAGGCCTTGTGGATCGAGTGTTATCCCAACTTATGAGGCACTTGGTAACTTTCGATCGAAATGATTAGTCTCCTTCTGGTAGGCAAGTGACAAAATGACGGGACATAGTTGTACGCTTTGATCCCTAATTTTTGCCTGGACCGCCCTTTCGGGTTTTCAGTCCACCGGGATACCCTTTTTTGCCCAAGCCGCCCTTTCGGGTTTTCGACTTGCCGGGTGTACAAATTTTTTCATTTTTTATCCCTAATTTTTGCCCGAGCCCTTTTGGTTCGTCGGGATGCCCTTATTTTTGCCTAGGCCAGTCAACCTAGCGGGTCTTTATTCATGCGCAATACTTTTTTGACTATGTCCACGCTCTCAGGGTGTAGGGAGGTGTCACTGTCGGTAGTGTTGTGTTGCCATACTACCAGAAGATGTTCGTTTGATCATGCAAGATTTGTTGCTGGAATTTATGTCCAATGCCCCAAGTGATTCAGATGGAAATTTGCCCCTGGCTATTTGGCATCTTTGCTAGATTCCTTGAATCATGACTTGGTTTCCCCAGATGATGGAAAATGACCATGCTGTGCCCCTTGGTTGGAAGTGTTTTTCCGCTTGAGGTGATCCTTTTTATTGAGAAATTTTTTGTTCACTAGAAATTCGTCGTGCGAGTTTCTCTGCTATTGAACAAATAATCATATGCAAACAATGTTATTTTAAGAATGCAAAGCTTATGTCTGTCTTGAAAATGAATTTTTCAGTAAAACAAGCAAATTTTGTAAAACGTGATGTCAACTCAGGATTTACAGTAAGTCCTACGGGAGTCAGGATACCTTTTTGTAACAGTATTCTTTCGAACTAAGCCATATTTCAGCTAGGACTTTTAAGGGTTATAACGTATCCTGGTTCACGGTTCAAGAAACAAAGGATAAAGGCTCAAATTTTATTTGTATCCACCCGCTCTTCGTGATTTTCTTTGATCCTAAACTCAGCTAATTGTGCATTTAGATCCCATTTTGGTCTTTGCTCTGATATTCCAGTGATGGTTCGGATACTGACAATTTATCTTGAACAGGCAGTCATTTCCTTTTGTTTAGGGTTTGTAGGACCTCTTTCCTTTTGGATTTTATTATCCATGTCTTTTGCATGAACTGTTTCTTTTGTGATTACAGTCAGCGGGATGCCCCCGTTTTTTCTTAAGTCTCCTTCATAGGTTTTGACTTAATGGGCTTTTATTTTGAGAGATAACGACTGCCTGTCTTGACGATTATAGGAAACCATCACTGTCTTTCGTTTTGGAAGGACGTCTTTGAAGCCATTCATTATGCACCTGAATTAACTAAGAAAACTACCGTGCCCCAGGTTGTGATTAAGGGTTTTAACTTGTGAAAAGAAAAACTCCTACTTCTTTGGATCAAAGGGGTTGACGAAGGATTATCTTCCTTATAACTCCACTGTTTAGGATTTGAAACAACACATGTACATCGTCAGTGGGGTCTGTTCAAAAGCATACTGCAGAGATTTTGATATCATTTTCGTCATCCTCCCTCTAAAGGCTTAAAGTTTTTAAATCGAGAGTTAAACATCACAAAAGGAAATAAGAACGCATTTTTTGAAATAGTGAATACGAATGGATTGATTCAAAATAGACATATGCAATGCATTAATGAAGTAACAAAGTTTGTCATGAACAAATATTCGAACAATCAAAAGAAAACTACAACTTGAAAATTCTAATGAACAAAAGCCCTCTCTTGTCAGAACTCGTCACTTCAAATGGTGAGCCTTGGAGGATTGACAGAAACATTCCAGTTGACCATCTTGCATGAATTTCAATGCTCCTTCATCAATCAGGTTTTGAATTTTGTATTTCAACTGCCAACAGTCGTCAGTATCATGCTCCAGGCTGTTGGAGTGATATGCACACCTTGCATCAGGATTGTAGTTAGGCAAAGAAGTCTTGGGATTTGGATGAGGTCCTATCAACGCCACCAGGTTCATCCTCAACAAGTGTTGTAAAGCTTGAGACGGCGGTATGTTGAGCTTTGTAAACTGCCTCTTGGGTATATCTGGCTTACTCTGATTAACCCGTTGTTTTTGGCGAGGTTGTTGTTGGAACCGTGAGGTAGTAGCAACTTGGAGAGGTCTATTCTTCATCAGACCAAACCCTTGACTTCTCGGAAGTTGATCAATGACTTGGTCCCCGGTCTCGACCGTTTGCTTCATATTGTTGTGTTGGTCTTGATGAAGCTGGTTGATAATGGTTCTCAGCTCTTCTTGTTCCCGGGCTAAGCCTTGGATAAGAGCCATCTGCCCCAGCATCTGGGTTCTTATTGCATCTACCTCAGCTTGCAGTTGTTTCAGCCGCTCGTCCTTATTGTCTTCAGGACTTTTCTTGACCAAGTTCCCAACGAGGAGTGTTTTCAACTCTTCCTGCCCCTTGGATAGGTTTAGGAAGATTTCCCTGAACTGTGCTTCTTGAGTATGAAGATCTCTGTTTTCTTGTTTGAGAGCCATTTGCTGAAATAAACAGCGAGAACATGAGATTCCTGCTTTGAAACCTACTTATGCAATGATATGTATGATATGTATGCAATGTTTTCAAGGATCTCGCGGGGTAAACAAGAAAGTGTCAGAAGTTGAATGCAGCTTGATTGAAGAAACTTTCGTGTTGTTAAGAGTCCTTTTTCAAGAGTTAAGCTCACCATATTGAGTGGGTCATAGCCATCGACTCAAGTCATCGTGTTTTGATCTTTATACGACATTGGCTAGAGGAAAATTAATCCTCTTTGCCCCTTGCTTGACGTTTGATTTACCATAACCTGCATCATAAACCCTTGAGATCCTTGAAATGGTTAAGGAAATGTTAAGGCATGATGTTATGATGTGTATGCTATGCGTTTAAGCAAAAGTGCAAGGTGATGTAAGTAAGTAAACTCGGCAAGAAATCCAAGTTATTAGATAAGGACTGTAAACAAAACCTGCAAGGAGCTCAAGTTATTAGATAATAAAAATGTGCAAGTAGTTCAAGTTGAAAGCACACAAGTCACACAAACAGCCTTAAGTTTAGGCTTGCATGGGGTCTGGGTATTACCCTCTTGAAGTTCATTTGGTTCAACCTGTCCTAGTAATAGTAACCGGGTTCTAGAGGTTCTCAATATCACTGACCATCCTCCATTGGTCATAATTCCAGTCACGCAATCTTTTCTTGCAGTCGGAACCATCTTGAGAGTATGGTCTTAATGAGTGTAGCATCAAGCTACTTTCTATGGCCAAGTTGGTAAATTATAGGTTCTAAGGTCAGTTGATGCTTAATGACCCATATAGCAACCCCATACTCTCCTTGTTGCTCCACAAGGGATATCGGTACCAACTATTGTGCCACATCAATGTAGCTACTGCTTCAACCGTATCGGTCGACGCTGTACAGTTCCCTCACAGTCTATTGCTACTTACCTAAAAGGTATCCCCAGATCCGGGTTAGGATCTATAGTAACTCCGATACAAAGCCCACAAAGATAAAGCCATCCAATCAGACAATAGAAAACAATATGATGAACTAATCCTAAGGTACACCTCACTTATTAATTCCCCAGTAGAGTCGCCAGTTCTGTGATACGGTGGCTAGAACCGGGACGTGTTTCCCTTTTTAAGGAATTTGCTGGTTTGCGTTTTGCGTTTTTGTTCGCAAAATGTCGCGGTAAGCAAGAGTCGCCACCATCTTTTATTTTATCCAACAAGGAAAGGAAAAAAGCACAGAAAAATTCCTTTTTCGAGATATTTCTGAGTACAAAGGGTAGATTATAGAAAGGGAAGGTATTAACACCCTTTCTATCTGTAGTTATCTACGGGCTCTTAGGTACTTGCTCATCATTTTCAAAATTGCTTCTCTGTGTTTGTGTGCTTTGAAAAGTTTTTGTTTTGACTTCGATTTAACTCTTGCTTCTGTCTTCAACAGTGTAATGAAGTGTTTTTGAAAACTTTGTTTGTAAGGGATGTACAGTCACTAAAGCAATGTTAGGACGTCTTAGTAATAACCCTAATGTCTTAGATCAATTATCCGAGGCAACAATATCCGAGGCAATCATTCCGAGGCAACTTTGATCTTTGGACAAAAGGACGACCACTAAAGCATCCTATACTCAATGGTCGTTTACCGAAGGCAACCAAGCGGGAGTGTACCCTAGGAGTGCGAATGTGCGAGTGATTCAATTTCAGATTATTTATCTTTGCACATTTTAGGGTTATCTAACTGCTTTAAAATTAATCATACATTCTTGTCATGCATCCTAATGTCATACATCTAACAGTTTAATATTTTGCGGAATTTAAAGCGTGGAAATTAAACTAAGCTATTACAAGGCTTCGTGTATTTACATAGCCAAAAACAAACCCTTTGATAATAAAGCGATAAATGAAAATAAAAGTCCTAATTAACTATTACAAACTGTAGGTAGTTACATCAATATGATAAATAATAAAAATAAAGCGCGTGCGATGAAATCAAGATCGTGAAGAAATTAGGGTTTTGACCCTTCTAACCTAATCAAAAGAAAAATTGTTTTTGTTGTTTTTAATAAAAGAATTAAGTTTCTAAATTAAATACAAAAATTAATTAGTGATTAAATTAATTAATAAAAATAATTACATGACCTATTTTTGCATTTTTGTTATTTTTAGGGAAAGAAAATAAAATTAGGTTAGAAATAAAACCCTAATTATTCTAATCATTTTTAATTTATTTACAAAAAGAATTAGAGTTATCTAAATTAAAATCTAATTTAATTAATTAATTTTTTGACAAAAAATAGAATCTAAACCTAATTTATGAAAAGTATTATTTTGTTATGATTTTTGATAAAAAGAAAATAGTTTAATTGGTTAGTAAATAAAATAAATAAATAAAATTAAACAAATAAAAAAGTATAGAGAAAGAGATTTGGGCCTGCAATATGGAGGTGCAAGAATCAGAGTTCTGGGCCCAAAAGAGAAGCCCCACGTTGACTCCTGGTATCCAGTGCGTTGCTTTGACTAGGCTTCATGGTATTCTCCCCTTGATGGCCCTTGGATCTGGCCATCTGGCCACTTGGCAGACTGGATCTTGAGGTCACATGATAGACCCTTTGCTTGTGTATGTGCTGAATCCTGAAAAGGTAAAATACATGAAATATTTGGGGGACCCGGGATTCAAACCCAGGTCGTGAAACGTTTTGCAACCACTCCACTACCACTGCGCCATTTGCTTCAGTTGTTATAATAATTCAAAACAATAATTATATATTAAAAGGCCACATATATCAATTCAGCGCGCGAAAATTTGAACAGGCCAATGGTTGGTTGCTAACTGGTTATCTTCTTCCTTGGATCTGTTGGTAAAAGTTTCAAACTTTTACCTACGGACGTTTGTCTGTAGCTACAAGTCCTGCAAATCTTAAAACTCAACACAAGCGTGATAAATAAAAATGAAGGCCATGGACAACTTCGTCTTGACCTGCTGAATTCATTGGTGGCCCTTTCATGACCCAATTTTACCTGTAAACAAAACTCCCAATTTGAAACAAGGAACCCTAATAATGGTGAAATCCACTACTGGCCATATAAATGCAATTAAACAATATAGAAAGCTTGCAAATGTTCCATGGATCAAGAATATATGGTTAATTCGTGCTAACAATGTCTATATCATAAAATTCGAATTCAAGAAATAGGCGATGTCGTGATGGATTTACAGTGTGATATAGGGCTTGGAAATGCTTGCTTTTGATTGCTTTTGCTTGCTGATAACCTCAGGAAACGATTGGGATTGTCCAAGGGTCTTAAATTAGCCTCTAAGTACGAATTTGATTCACCACTTTTTCTTGTTTTTTCAAGTTTTTCTTTTGGTTCATACGCCTCTTTTTTTCTTAGAGCATATGGTTTATATAGACAAAGGAATTTAGGTCAATATTTGTGTATCAAATCTTGGTCCGTTATGATGAAGATATTTGATTTGATTTTTTCATAAAGACTTGCTATATTTGATTCAATCAACTGCCAATCTATTTTCATACATTACTACCAGCCTGTTATGAGTTGTTTGGGCCTCCAACATGATGAGAATCGAAAGCTGACCTACCCCTGAAAATCCAACTCCCTTCTAATTTTCTCTCTTCGGTGGCCTCAAAGTCCCAATTCGAATTACTCCAACTTCGATTACATAGCCCCTTCGATTGAACTTTCCTCTGCTTCGATTGCTTGATTCGAAAAGAATCACCCATGTCGAATCAACTTTTGTGGGGTTGGGAGTAAACAAGGCAAGAATCTGGCCTGGATATGTTAGGATATTTGTTTTTTCTTAGTCATGCCAGCCCATTTCATTCCTTATTTGATTGAGAGAAGATTCTTTCGATTGTGAGATTTCTGGCTTATTTTGGAACAAATACCCTTCCTTCCTTCCTTCGAATCTGCCTTCCTTGCCAGCCTTAAACTCCAATTTGAGCCAATCAAGACTTTCTTTATTAGAACCTTGTTCTCCTTAATGGTTCTGAGTCGAATTGTGTCAGCTTCAATACTAGGGCTCCTTCGATTGGACCACCCTTTGCTTCTATTTCCTGTCCTTTTGAAGAGAATTTCCTGGTTCGAATCAGCTCTTTGTGGAATTATGAACAAACAAGGCAAGAATCTGGCCTGGACATATTTTTCGAGTGCCCTCTTGATGGCCTCTTTCGAATGGCCTGGAAGGAATTCTTCAAAGGGCCCTTGTCCAAATACAAATCGAAGGACTTTGACACAATACTAAATCAAAGGATCCCTTGCCATGCCAATCGAAAGGCTTGGACACAATGCCCATTGAAAGGCTTGTCATAAGGCCAATCGAAAGGCCTTTTGCAGATGTCAATTGAAGGATGCTATGTGGATGTCAATCGAAAAGTATTTTGGAGATGCCAATCGAAATGCATTTTGGAGATGCCAATCGAAAGGAACTTTGGAGATGCCAATCAAAACACACTTTGGAGATGCGAATTGAAGGGCATTTTGTAGGTGCCAATCGAAGGACATTTTGTAGGTTCCAATCGAAGGATACTTAACCATTAATTGAAAAATTTCCTTGTCTTTAGGCAAAGGTTTATAACCACCTATGCAAGAGAAAAATCATGGAAAAACACGAGGGAAAATTTTGGGGTACAACAGCTGCCCCTGTTCAATCTTCTTAAACCTGAGGATGTCGATTGGCTTTCGTGTCTTTCGTGATCCGAAGGTGGAAGATGATTGAACACTAGAGTGCCTAGAAATTTGCACTCGCATGAAGTGGTATCTGTCTTGCGATGTCGAGAATGGGCTTACAGATGCCATTTGGAAATTGCTGACGAGGGGATGGGCTTAAAGATGCCATCCGAAGGAGTTCCGATCACATAAGAGATTCCTTAGCGAGAGTTTGTATGCCTGTTTGTTGAGGAAGATTCCGCTGGGGAATACTGATCTCTGTCTTGAGAGAAATAGAATTTTAGGAGCTTCAGTCGTCCGTTATTCTACTAGGGTATCATCTTTGTTTTGAGAAAGGTTGAATTTTAGGACCTTCGGTCGTCCGTTATTCTTGTTGAGGAACCATCTCTGTTGAAATTTAGGACCTTTGGTCGTCCGTTATTCTTGTTGAGGAACCATCTCTGTTGAAATTTAGGAACTTCGGTCATCTGTTATTCTACTGAGGAATCATCTCTATTGAAATTTAGGAACTTCGGTCGTCCGTTATTCTACTGAGGAATCATCTCTGTTGAAATTTAAGAACTTCGGTCGTCCGTTATTCTACTGAGGAATCATCTCTGTTGAAATTTAGGAACTTCGGTCGTCTGTTATTCTACTGAGGAACCATCTCTGTTGAAATTTAGGAACTTCGGTCGTCCGTTATTCTACTGAGGAATCATCTCTGTTGAAATTTAGGAACTTCGATCGTCCGTTATTCTATTGAGGAATCATCTCTATTGAAATTCAGGAACTTCGGTCGTCCGTTATTCTACCGAGGAATCATCTCTGTTGAAATTTAGGAACTTCGGTCGTCCGTTATTCTACCGAGGAATCATCTCTGTTGAAATTTAGGAACTTCGGGCGTCCGTTATTCTACTGAGGAATCATCTCTGTTGAAATTTAGGAACTTCGATCATCCGTTATTCTACCGAGTAATCATCTCTGTTGAAATTTAGGAACTTCCGTCGTCTGTTATTCTACTAAGGAATCATCTCTATTGAAGAGGAAAGTTGAATTTGAACTACTATTTGGTCGTGGTTCAGGCTTCATAGCTTGAAATTTGATTGTATCTTTCCTGAAAGGTAAAGGTTAGTTGAATGTAATGCATGACATGTATCAAGCAATGATGTTCTCAACATAAATGAGATTGTGTTGTATGATGTTTATGTGTATGTCCTGATGTATGGATATGTAATGTTTTTTATGATGCTCTATAACTGGGGAAAATAAATCTTGGGTTGTTGCTGGAGAGTGCAAGAAGTTGAATTCTTCATTTCCGCTGGGGATAGTCAATGAAGATGTTTGTGAGAATGATCCTGTAGGAGAGAATAACTCCACTGGGGAATAGACTGACGAGGAAATGACTCTGTGGGGAAAAGAGATACTCTGCTAGAAGATCTGCTGATTTCAAAGAAATAAACTCAGCTGGGGATGAACCATCATTGCCGGCGATGATAAACTCTGTTGGGGATTGAGTTTCTGTTTGTAAAAGGAATGACCTCCGCTGGGAATGATTTTCCAGTTGCGACTTCACTGAGAATAATCTTTTAGACTCTACTGGGGACAATCTTCCAGAGTCCACTGGGGATAATTTTCCAGTGCTGATGGTAGATAAACTCTGCTTGGGGAAAATTGCCAACTCATTCGCGATTGTGAGCCTCAGCTGGGGAGAATTAACACCGTTGTCTTTCTCTTACTCTGCAGGGAGTGAATGTTACTGGGATGCATGCTGAGGATATGACAATGACTTCATATCGAGACTTTTATGCCCCTGTATCTGCTGGAAAAGGTTCTTGCAGAGGCCTTGTGGATCGAGTGTTATCCCAACTTTTGAGGCGCTTGGTAACTTTCGATCGAAATGATTAGTCTCCTTCTGGTAGGCAAATGACAAAATGACGGGACATAGTCGTACGCTTTGATCCCTAATTTTTTCCTGGACCGCCCTTTCGGGTTTTCAGTCCACCGGGATACCCCTTTTTTGCCCAAGTCGCCCTTTCGGGTTTTTGACTTGCCGGGTGTATAGATTTTTTCATTTTTTATCCCTAATTTTTGCTCGAACCCTTTTGGTTCGCCGGGATGCCCTTATTTTTGCCTGGGATAGTCAACCTAGCGGGTCTTTATTCATGCGCAGTACTTTTTTTACTATGTCCACACTCTCAGGGTGTAGGGAGGTGTCACTGTTGGTAGTGTTGTGTTTCCATACTACCAGAAGATGTTCGTTTGATCATGCAAGATTCGTTGCTGGAATTTATGTCCAATGCCCCAAGTGATTCAGATAGAAATTTGCCCCTGGCTATTTGGCATCTTTACGAGATTCCTTGAATCTTGACTTGGCTGCCCCAGATGATGGACAATGACCATGTTGTGCCCCTTGATTGGAAGTGTTTTTCCACTTGAGGTGATCCTTTTTATCGAGAAAGTTTTTGTTCACTAGATATTCGTCGTGCGAGTTTCTCTGCTATCGAACAAATAATCATATGCAAACAATGTTATTTTAAGAATGCAAAGCTTATGTCTGTCTTGAAAATGAATTTTTCAGTAAAACAAGCAAATTTTTCAGTATCTATCCCTGAGGCCTCCCAAAAGGAGATGTAAGAAATTCTGAAAATTATAAAGAGAAGCGACTACAACATAGTCGAACAGCTAGGGCAGACTTCGTCAAAGATTTCCATGTTGGCTTTATTGTTGTGCTCTGAGGCTCACGCGAAAGCCTTGGTGAAATTTCTTAAAACTGCCCATGTACCACAAGAAACCTTTGCCAATCAGTTCCAAGACTGCATGGCCAGTTTAACCACTGATAATGGTTTAGGCTTTTCTGATGCTGACTTGACACCTAGAGGGAGGAAACACAACGAGGCATTGCATGTCTCTGTCGAATGCAGGGGCACAACTTTGGCCCATGTCTTTATTGATACTGGTTCATCTTTGAATGTGCTGCCTAAGAAGGCTCTTGATAGACTCGACTATGAAGGTTTGACCTTAAAACCCAGCAATATAGTGGTAATGGCCTTCGACGGTTCAAAGAGAATGGTGCATGGGGAGGTGGACATCCCCATAATAGTTGGAACCTAAACCTTTGATTCAACTTTTTACGTGATGGATATTCGCCCTTCCTATTCCTGTTTGTTGGGCCGACCATGGATTCACAATGCTGGTGCCGTTACCTCTATATTACATCAAATGCTAAAATATACGACCGAGGGGAAGTCATTATTGTCCATGGAGAAGAGGAATATATGGTCAGCCACTTGAACTCCTTCATATACGTGGAGTTGGATGGTGAATTCATTGAAACTCCATTTCAGCATTTCTAGGAAGTCCCACAAACCGTGGCGGTAACCAAGAATGTTTCCCAAGTCCCAAAGATTACAAGACAATCGCTAAAGAGGTCTTCTCTGAAAGAAGATAAGGCAGTGATAGAAGAAGGTGGGTGTACTATTTGGGTCCAAATCCCGGATATCCCATACAAGTCTGACAAATTTAGTTTGGGTTTCACTTTAGGATCCCATAAAGTTGTACGCCATGCTCGTGCCGGGGGACCACCCTTGAAGATCAGCAACCACGGAGTCAATGCAGTGGAGGATGATGAGGACAGCTATGACCTAGAGGAATGGATTTTCCCAACTGTCAATGGAGGACTCAGCAACTAGGAAGCTAAAGATTTTATCCTAATTAGTTTTATCCAACAATAATTGACTTTAAATTTTTGTCGGACCTGTAATAATTAAACAATTCAGACTTTTAAAACCTTGTGTCTTACCCGAGGCACAATGGTCCATTTGTAAGGGTTGTTACCTCATTTTCATATGTCATCAATGAATCATGGACGATTTTGCATACAAACTTTGTGTTCTTTGTCTTTCTTTTCTATATTTTTATTTCTTTCAAAGAGAGCTATACTCTTACACACACTCACATTCAAAATGCATATCTACATCCATTCGGGATCCCATGGGTAACGATTCTGCTATGGCCCTCTATGACTATGAAAATCTGATCTACCAAGCCAAAGACGAAGGTGAGGAAGATTATGAAGTACTAGGGGAACTTGCCAGGTTATTACAACAAGAAGAGAGGACCATACATCCCCACGAAGAACCAGTGGACACACTTAACCTAGGTACCGAAGAGGACAAGAAAGAAGTCAAGGTGGGTGCCAATCTGGAACCCAGTGTCAAGAAGCGCTTGATTCAGTTGCTACATGATTATGTTGAGGTCTTTTCCTGGTCGTATGAAGACATGCCAGGACTTGATGCTGATATTGTGGTATATCGTCTACCAACAAAAGAAGATTGCCCTCTGGTAAAACAGAAAGTCTGTCGCATGCGACCAGACATATCAGAGAAGATTAAGGTTGAAGTCATGAAACAATTCAACACCGGATTCTTGGTCGTCACCTCCTATCTGCAATGGGTCGCCAATGTTGTTCAAGTTCCTAAAAAGGACGGCAAAGTACGCATGTGTGTGGACTACAGAGATTTGAATAGGGAAATCCCTAAGGATGATTTCCCACTTCCCTACATCGATATTCTGGTTGACAATACAGCACAATATAAGGTGTTTTCCTTCATGGATGGTTTCTCAGGTTATAATCAAATCAAAATGGCACCTGAGGACATGGAGAAAACAACCTTTGTCACACAATGGGGCACATTTTGTTACAAGGTTATACCATTCGAGTTAAAGAATGTCGGGGCAACCTATTAGCGTGCCATGGTAGCTTTATTTCACGATATGATACATCACGAAATAGAGGTCTATATGGATGACATGATAGCCAGATCTTAAACTAAAGAGGAACATATTGACCATTTACATAAACTCTTTGAGAGACTAAAAAAGTACAAGCTGAGGTTAAACTCGAATAAGTGCACATTTGGAGTGAGGTCCGATAAACTTCTAGGCTTTGTCATCGGCGATAAAGGTATTGAAGTGGACCATGCCAAGGTGAAAGTGATACAAGAAATGCATGCCCCTCGTACCGAGAAGGAAGTCAGAGGATTCTTGGGACGTTTAAACTACATTGCCAGATTCATTTCTCACCTGAAAGCTACTTGTGAACCAATCTTCAAGTTATTGAAGAAAGATCAAGTAGTCAAATGGAATGATGAGTGCCAAACTGCCTTCGACAAGATCAAAGAGTACCTGCAAGAGCCTCCTATTTTTATACCACCAGTTGAGGGAAGACCATTGATCATGTATCTAACTGTTTTTGAAAATTCAATGGGGTGTGTGCTGGGGAAGCATGACGAGTCTAGCCGAAAAGAGCGTGCTATTTATTACCTGAGCAAAAAGTTTACCGACTGTGAAACAAGGTATTCACTGCTTGAGAAAACTTGCTACGCTCTGGCATGGGCTGCTCGCCGACTAAGACAATATATGTTGACCCATACTACCTTATTGATATCCAAGATGGATCCAATAAAACACATATTCGAGGAGCCTTCCTTCTCTGGGAGAATAACAAGATGGCAGATGATCCTGACGGAATATGACATTCAATATACTATCCAAAAAGCAATAAAGGATAGTGTACTAGCTGATCACCTTGCTCATCAAGCTGTGGATGACTACTAGTCCATGAAGTTCGAATTCCCAGATGAAGACATCATGATGGTAACACTACGCCAAAAATAAGTTTTAGCAGCACATAAAAGAAAGCGCTTTTGGAAAAAAGCGTTGCTGTAGGTTTTAAAAAAAATTCGCTTAAAAAAGCGCTTTTAAAGGGTGCCTTAAGAAAGCGCTTTTCAAAAGCGCTTCTAAAGGTCACCCTTAGAAAGCGCTTTTTGGGAAGCGCTGCTAAAGCTGGCCTTTCAGAGGGTACCTTAAGAAAGCGCTTTTCAAAAGTGCTGCTAAAGGTCAGCCTTAGAAAGCGCTTTTCTAAAGTGTTGTTAAAGCTGACCTTTAGAAAGCGCTTTTAAAAGCGCTGCTATAGGATATGCTACGAAAGCGCTTTTTGATGTAAAAGCGCTGTTATAGATGACCTTTAGAAAGCGCTTTTAAAAGCGCTTTCGTAGGTAGTTTTATAATAAATATCATAACACAATTCGTATCACTTTTCTATTCTCAGTCAGATTTTCTTCACGAAAAAACCCTAGACCAGAGCTTCTACGGCGGTCAACGGCGCTCCACTTCTCTGGCCAACTGCAATTCGTATCAGGTTTCATTTTTTTCCTCATCTCGTATGTGTTTGTCTGGTTTTCGTGTGCTTTTGTTTGGTTAATGATTTTGAGAAAGCATGGTTTCTACTGTCATAGAAGTTATTAAGAAGTTGTGCATAGAAGTAACATGCTAAGAGAGAAATAATGGAGAGTAGCATGCTAAGAGAGAAATAATGGAGAGTGTCACACATAATGGAGAGTGTCTTTGTTTACATTTAATTATGTCATGGATGTTTGGTTTGTTGTGTTTTATTGGTTCTTTCATGTACAGAGAACATGACTTCTTTAGAGGTATTGAAATAATATTATGATATTATTGTGAACCAGAAAAAAATGCTTAATTAATTATATAGACTTACATTAACAAGTTGTGCATTGGTAAAACAAGCTAAGAGAGAAATAATAAAGAGCGTAACAAAATATTTAATAAAGGTAGCCATATTGTTAACTCTATTAATATATTGTTTTTTTCGTGTGCTTTTTATGATTGATTTTGAGCAATGATGGTTTCTTGTTTATGTGTTCTACTCGTCTCTTTTCTTGGTAGGAATATATTATACTTGTGTACTAAAGTAGTTGATAGAATAAAATGAATTTAGTGAAAAGTTTTGAGTATTGGTTTTGTTATATGGTTGTGCAAGAGCAAGTGCAAGTTTTGAGTATTAGTTTTATTTTCGAATTTATCATTTAGCTCAGATTGACTCAGAAACCATAAACCATGGATAAGACATGGATGTATTCCAATCGATTGTCGAAAGAGTACGAGAATGGGGTATTGGAATTCGTTAAGTTTGTTGTTGTGCATGCTAAAGACCCCAGTCAAATGACACGTCCTTGTTTGTGTTGTTGTTATGGGAATCAGGTTGACGCGGTTCAGTTGGCATCGTATTTAATACGGTATGGAATTGATAGAAGTTATACATGTTGGAATATGCATGGTGAGAAAAGTGACGGGAATGATGAATCGGGGGATACTAGGACCTATGCTTCAAACGACAATGGCACAGATACATACGATTATGATCGAGTTGAAGAGATTGCAGAAGCGCTTGAAGAAGATCTTAATGATTGTCCCAAAATGTTCGAGAGGTTGGTAAGCGATGCAGAGAAACCGTTGTATAATGGTTGTACAAAATTCACAAGATTGTCTGCGGTATTAAAGTTGTACAACTTAAAGGCGGGCAATGGATGGTCGGATAAAAGTTTCACAGAGTTATTAGCCCTTATGAAAGATATGCTACCAGAGGATAATGTTCTCTCCAATCGAACGTATGAGGCCAAAAAGATGTTGTACTCTATTGGCATGAGCTATGACAAGATACATGCCTGTCTAAAAGATTGCGTTTTGTTTCGAAACGAGTATGCATCATTAAATGAGTGTCCTAAATGTGGTGCCCCTCGATATAAGAAAAAGTTATCTCCGGCAAAAGTCTTATGGTATTTTCCTATAATTCCGAGATTTAGACGAATGTATCATAGTGAAACCGATTCAAGACACTTAACTTGGCATGCATATGAAAGAATTGTTGTTGGAAAGTTTCGACATCCGGCAGATTCACCACAGTGGATGAAAATTGATAATGATTATCCTGAATTTGGAAAAGAAGCAAGAAACCTTCGCTTGGCATTGTCTACTGATGGAATGAACCCACACGGTATTCAAAGTATCTTGCATAGCACATGGCATGTGATTCTTATGATTTATAACCTACCTCCGTGGCTATGTATGAAGCGTAAGTACATGATGTTATCTATGTTAATTTCTGGTCCTAAACAACCAGGAAATGACATAGACGTATATTTGGAACCTTTAATCGAAGATTTGAAGATTTTGTGGGAGAACGGTGTGGAGGTTTATGATGGGTATAGGAAAGAAAGTTTCAACTTGAGGGCGATGTTGTTTGGAACAATTAACGATTTTCCAGCCTACGGAAATCTATTCGGGTATAGCATTAAAGGTGAAAAAGCGTGTCCTATCTGTGAAGATGGAACCGATACGATGCAATTGAAACTTTGTCAGAAGAATGTCTTTCTCGGTCATCATAGATTCTTAAATTCTAAACATCAATATCATGGATGGAGAAAAGCGTTCAATGGAGATACCGAATAATGTAGAGCTCCGCCTGGATTGACAGGTGATCAAATATTTGAAAAGGTGAAAGATGTGATTATTCAGTTTGGCAAGCCTTTTGCACATAAAGTTGTCACAGGTGGGTGGAAGAAGAGGTCGATTTTTTTTTAATTGCCATATTGGAAATCTTTGTACGTAAGACATTTTCTTGATGTTATGCATATTGAAAAAAATGTATTTGACAATGTTATTGGTACGTTACTCAATATAAAAGGGAAGTCTAAGGATGACCTTAAAGCAAGGGAGGACATGGTAGAGATGGGAATAAGAACTGAATTTGGACCCGTGAAAAAAGGAAGACGAACATATCTACCACTTGTTGTTTACACTCTATCCAGAAAGGAGAAAAAATATTGTGTAAGTTCCTAAGTGAGGTTAAAGTTCTAGAAGGCTACTCATCAGATATTAGAAGACTTGTGTCTATTCAAGACGTCAAGTTAAAGAGTTTAAAGACGCATGATTTCCATGTTATAATGGAACATTTTCTACCGATAGGTATACGTTCTATTCTTCCAGAAAAAGTAAGAAGCGCAATAACTAAATTGTGTTTTTCTTCAAGTCAATTTGCAGCAAGGTGATCGATCTTGAGATCTTACCAACATTGCAAAAAGAAATAGTTTTTACTTTGTGTGATCTTGAAATGTATTTCCCTCCCTCGTTTTTTGACATAATGGTTCATCTTGTCGTTCATCTTGTCAAAGAGACACAACTGTGCGGACCAGCTTATATGAGATGGACGTACCCTACTGAACGTTATATGAAAATATTAAAAGGGTATGTGAAAAACCAAAGTCGACCAGAGGGTTGTATTGCTAAATGATATATTGTTGAAGAAGTGGTTGAGTTTTGTACTGAATATCTGTCAAATGTTCAATCAATTGGACTCCCCAAATCTCATGTTGTTGAAAAAAAGAAGGTAAGAAGCTAATTGGAAATAAAGTTGTGACAGTATCAATGGTCGAACGGGATCAAGTGCATTTGTATGTTCTACACAATGACCTTGAAGTTGAGCCGTATGTTGAAATGCACAAGGGTGTTCTTCGAGGTTTAAATCTGAATAGAAATGAGAATTGGATTGTACGAGAGCACAATCGAAGTTTCATACCATGGTTTAAGGAACATATTTATTCAAAGTATCATTCAGATCCTGCTTCAATAACAGAAAGATTGAGATGTTTAGCATACGATCCAAGTTTAGTTGTGTTTTCTTATAGCGCATATGCAATTAATGGATACACATTTTATACCAAAGAACAGGATGACAAAAGTACTATGCAAAATAGTGGTGTCACCTTGATCGCTGAAGCAATGCATATATCAAGTGTGAAGGACTTAAACCCAAAATTTGCAAATCTGTCATATTTTGGGGTTATCGAGCGCATTTGGGTGTTTGATTACGAGAAGTTTCAGATTCCTATATTTTTTTGCAAGTGGGTTGAAAATAATAATGGCATATGAATGGATAAGTCAGGTTTTTTGCAAGTGGATCTTAATAGGGTAGGGTACAAAGATGAGCCTTTCATTCTAGCCTCTCAAGCTAAACAAGTGTTCTATGTCAATGATCTGACAAGTACGAAATGGTCTATAGTGCTATTATCTAACAAAGTAATTGATGAAAGCATTGGAGATCAAAGTGATATTGGTGTTGAAATTGAATCTTTAACCATAACTGATCAAAATAATAATGAATCATGTATTAGAAATGATCATAATGAGGGTATTTGGATTAATCCAACTGTCCGCGTTTTTAAGAGACGAGTAGAACACACTCTTACCAAGAAAAGAAAGAGACCTTAGTGAAAAAGGTAATAGTATATATAATTATAGCCTATATCATTCAATAAAATTTAATTTGTCATTTCATTTTTATTTGTCATTTCATTTTTATTTGTCATTTCATTTTTATTTGTCATTTCATTTTTATATTTGTCATTTCATTTTTATTTTTTTTCATTATTACAGGTTAAATGTCTAGTAATAAAGAAAACTCACAAGATGCAAATGCTCCTGAAAATGCTCCAGAAGATACTTCAGAAAATACTTCAGAAAAAGATATTACACGAGGTATAACTATTATGAAGGGAATCATCCGTGATAGAGATAGAGGAGTAACATATAATGTAGATTGGAATGATAATGACCAACTAATTGGGTCTAATGCTGCAAAGTTGACAAGCTACATTGGTACGCTTGTTCGTATACACATTCCGATCACCACTCCTAGATGGAAAAGAGGAGAGTTAGATGAGGGTAAAGAGAAAGTTTGGACTGAGATAAAGGTACATATATGGTTTTTGTTATTTGCTTTATCTTGACGATAATATGTGTTTAAATTGCTTTTACTAACCCACTTTATGCGTATGTTTTTTTGTAGAGGTCTTTTAACATTGAAGATACCCGTAAAAAGTATATAATGGGTTTGGCTGGAAAAAGACACAGAGGGTGGAGAACATTTTTAACAAACAAGTATCTTAAAGATGATGAAGGAAATTTTCTTGAAGAGGATCCGGAACGTCCAAAGAAATATGAGAACTTCATTACACCTGAAGAATGGGTTGGTTTTGTAGGCCAAAGAAGAGACGAGAATTTCAAGAAAGTGGGTGTCATCAATCGCGAGAGAGCGTCAAAACCCGCATATCCATACAAAAAAGGGCGTTTGGGATATGCTCGCTTAGAGGAAAAAATTGTAAGTAAATATAAACTCTACGATCTTATTAATTATCTCAACATGTTATAATTGATGATCTTAAGAGTTGTGTCAATGCTTAGTTAGAATAGATGAAAAGTGACGCAACATCACTACCAACACATTTGTTATGGAAGGAAGCTCGTGTGGGCAAGGATCAAGTTGTTAATCCCGATCTTCAACATGTGTATGATGAATGTGTAAGTATAAGATTGTGTCTTTAATTAAATCAAATGTTTATTAATATTTAAATAATTTTTTATCTCCACTAATAATTTTTGATATGTAAATGAATTATAGGAGACCTTGTCGCAACCGGTATCCCCATGTGAGGATTAGGATACCAGGAGCGTACTTAGTCGAGCACTAAATATTGCTGAGTATCCGGGTCGGGTGAGGGGTAAAGGTCATGGTGTGACTCCAACCTCTTTGTATAAGCATCCAAGGAGAAGAAATCCTAGCAATGCAGAAGTGATGCAAACATTGCAGGATTTACAAGCTCAAGTCCGTGAATTGCAGAAGGATAAAGAGAGATATATGGCGGAAAAGAGCAGTTCACAGTTGAAAGAAACTAGTGACAAAGCTAGTATCAACTGTCAGTATAAATTTCCCGAGGTAATTTTCAATATATATTCGTTATTATTATAGAATATTTTTAGTCACTTCTAACGGTTATTATTGGTTTAGGGCATTTCATCTTGCCAGATATACCTATCGTCGCCGACTTATCGACTAGTTGGCAAGGGAAACATCCATAACACTTTGGGAGATTTACTTCACCATAGGCCGCTTCCGGATGGACACATGAAAGTATCGGTTGATATTGCTTTAGATATGGATGCGTTGCTGCCGGTACCTGACAATGTTGCTGAGACCACATTGCTGCGAGATGCAATAAGATCTTTTATTGCATGGCCATCGGACCTCATTTTCATAGATGATCAGGTATGTTGAAAACCACTATGAATCTTTAAGTCTTCAACTGTCAGTTCTAACCTCAGTTATTTCCACGGTAATTATAGACTCCTACAAAACCCGCATCTAAGGGTAAAGGGATTTTGCGGCACAACGAGTCTGATGTATCACAAAAGAGGTATGTTTAAAGTGTTAATTATATGATTCGAATAAAAAACTGCATAATTTTATAATTTAACTGAGTCTATATGATTTTTAGGTACCTTTTCAAGGGTCACAACAAGTGAGCCAGAAAATCATTGGCGTACCACCCAAGAAAAGGGTTCCTACTAGATTTTTCCCTCGATACCGGCAGTGTCTTGAAACAATAGTAGGAACAACAGATTTGATGGATGGTGGTATTCGTCAAATGGATATGGATCAAGGTATCTTTGGTTTTCCTTGCACCAAAATAATTGGACATGAGGACGTGGAAGAGATTTTCCGTCATAAAGAATTAGGCGTCAGTATTATGCATGCATACATCCGGTAACCCCATCTTTATATTATGTAATTAGCTGAAATTTTTTTTAAACATTTCAATGAATATAGTCTAATATTAACTATGTTTTTATTTAAGGTTGTTATATGACAAATTGATGCGCGAGAATCAATTGTCAAACAAATTCCATTTCGTGTCTTCCTCCCGTGTCAGCGGAGCGACAATTGGTAGGGAACCGGATTCAGTAAGAGAGCACTTAGTCGAAAGATTCATGGCAATTGGTAGTACAAAAAGCTTATATCTTTGGGCATATAATACTATTCCTACAGAGTCAGATTTTCATTCTAAGTTCATTTTAATATTTGTAATTTTTGCGTAGAAAATTTTCTTCTAAACTGTTGTTTTAATTTATAGACGTCACTGGTTGTTAGTTGCCATCGATCCTATAAAAGAAGTGGTCTATTATCTGAATTCGGTTGACGGTGATTGGACAAATTATCCGGATATGAAGTTAATGATTGATACGTAAGTGAGATTATTCTAAATATTTGTGTGTATTTATATATTTAATTATTTTTGTGACATTGTTCTAAATATATATATTTTTATTTTGTTAGAGCGATACAAGTATTCCGGTGTCAAAGAGAAGCTCGGGTACGGCGGTCTAAATCAAACAACATTAATTGGATCAAAGTGCAGGTATATTAATTTCCACTATTTTGCTTATAATATTTATGCTATTTGATAAAACAATACAACTATATATTCTTATTTGTTTTTCTATGTAGTGTCCTCAACAGTAAAACGGTATAGATTACAGATACTTTGATACGCGGTTTATCAAAGAAATCCTTCAACTGAATCAAATAGAGATTCCAGTCACGGTATGGATTTATAACTTAGGATTTGTTTTATTATTTCTCTGATATTTCATATAATTTTTTACTTTTAACTAAATCATGCATATTATGTTTTGTTATGTAGTACTTCGATGAATACAAATATGCACATTACACGAAACTTTAGTTGGAAGAAATCAAAGAGGAATTGTGTCAATATTTTATTGAGCAGAGAATCATATAAGGTATGAATACATTATTATGTGAAAAGTGTTATGAATACGTTACATGTGTACATGGAATAACATATTGATCGTGTTATTATGTTCAAACCTCGCAGGACCAGGACCTTAATACATAATTGACCATGTTTCTTTCATACATTAGGACTGGTTTAGTTGTTGTTAGGGTTGATTTTGTAAGACTGATTTTGAGTTACAATGCTGATAACAATGGTTTTTATATATTTTGAGGTACAAAAATGGTGTATATATATTTTGGATTACAATGGTATACAATGCATTACCGCGGTTTATGAATTACAGGTTAGCAACTGGTTTATATAAATAATATGCTGCAAACAATGCAGGTATATGAATTATATAAATTATACCTCTAAAAAAAACACCCTATGAAAGCGCTTTTTTAAGAAAAATGCTGCCTTAGGTAACCTATGAAAGCGCTTTTCAAAAAAAGTGTTGTCTAAGATAAACATATGACAGCGCTTTTCCAGGCAAAAGCGCTGCTAAAAGACCACTTATGAAAGCACTTTTCCAGAAAAAAGCGTTGCTAAAAGCCTACCTAAGACAACGCTTTTCCAGAAAAAAGTGCTGCTAAAAGAAAACTTATGAGAGCGCTTTTCTAGAAAAAAGCGCTGCCTTAGGTAGACCTATGAAAGCGCTTCTTCATTAAAAAGTGCTGCCAAAAGCCTACTTAAGAGAGCGCTTTTTAGAAAAAGTGTTGTATTAGGTAGACCTACGAAAGCGCTTTTCATTAAACAAAAAACGCTGTTAAAACCTATAGCAGCACCACCTACGAAAGCGCTTTTAAAGGCCAAAAAAGCGCTTTCGTAAGTCTTTTTCGGCGTAGTGTAAATACCTGTGAAGAATTTAGACCATATGACGGACCTGAACAAGGATCCCTATGGACTCTGGTTTTTGATGGGGGTGTCCAACGCACTCGGCAATGGTATAGGTGTTGTACTCATATCTCCTGAAGGATGTCACACTCCATTCACTACAAGACTTTGTTTCAACTGTACAAATAACATGGCATAATACGAGGCATGCATTTTTGGTCTCAAAGCTGCTATAGATTTGGGAATCAAGTCTTTAAGTGTGTTTGGAGATTCAGCCTTGGTCATCAGTGAGATCAAAGGAGAATGGGACACTAAACACCCTAACCTCATCCCCTACAAAGAACATGTGTTGACATTAATCCCACATTTTGAGAAGATTACTTTTGAGCATTTCCCGCGAGAAGAAAATCAACTAGCGGATGCGCTAGCCACAATTTCATCCATGTTTAAACTTAAATGGGATAACGAGGCTCCCCAGATCACCATTGAACGAATGGATGAACCAACTCACTCTCACGAGATCAATACTGAAGAAGTAATGGACCGGCCTTAGTTCCACGAAGTCAAGAGGTATCTCGAGGCTCAAGAGTATCCGGAAGGAGATTCATTCAATGATAAGAAGTTCTTAAGGAGATTCTTTGCTAAGTTCTTCCTTAGTAATGGCATTCTCTACAAGCGCAACCATGACTCTATTTTGCTCCGTTGCGCAGACAAGGTTGAGGCAGAAAAGATCATGGATGATCTACATGAAGGCACTTTTGTCTCCCATTCCAGTGGGCATACGATGGCAAAGAAGATCCTACGAGCAGGTTATTACTGGTCTACCATGGAACCAGATTACTATCAACATTCTCGAACTTGTCATAAGTGTCAGATCTATGCTGACAAAGTGCATGTACCTCCAGTTCCTCTGAATGTCCTGACTGCTCCTCGGCCCTTTGCTATGTGGGGCATTAATATGATTGGAGAAATCAAGCCCACAACCTCTAATGGACACCGCTTCATCTTGGTGGCCATTGACTATTTCACAAAGTGGGTTAAGGCAGCTTCTTTCGCTTCCATCACCAAGAGTGTTGTAGCCCGGTTCATCAAACAGAATCTCATATGTCCTTACAGTATCCCGAAGAGGGTCATCACAGACAATGGTACGAATCTCAATAATACTATAATCACCGCACTATGCGCACAATTCAAGATCCAGCACCAAAATTCTTCTCCTTACCGGCCAAAGATGAATGATGTCGTCGAAGCCGCAAATAAGAACATTAAGAAGATCATACAGAAAATGACAGTAACCTACAAGGACTGGCATGAGATACTACCATTCGCTCTCCACAGTTACCGTACCACGGCGTGCACATTAACCGGGGTAACACCTTACTCTCTGGTATATGGTATGGAGGTTGTCCTTCCTATTGAGGTACATATCCCTTCTCTGAGAATCATGAAGGATACAAGGTTAAATGAAGACGATTGGATCCAAACTTGACTTGATCAACTGAACTTGATTGACGAGGAAAGGCTTACCGCTGTCTGTCATGGTCAAATGTATCAAAAACGGATGATCAAGGCTTTCAACAAAAAGGTCAGACGCCAAGTGTATCAAGTCGGGGATTTGGTGATCAAGCGCATCATACTACCACAAGGTGATCTCAGGGGCAAATGGACTCCTACATACTAAGGACCGTTTGTGATCAAAATCATAGTCTCTGGTGGAGCAATGATCTTGGCCACTATGGATGGTGATGACCTGCCGCACCCTGTGAACACGGACATAGTCAAAAGATACTACGGATAAAAGACCCGCTAGGTTAACACACCTAGGAAAAATAAGGGCATCCCGGCGAACCAAAAAGGTTCAGACAAAAACTAGGGATAAAACAAAAAAAATTGTACACCCGGCAAGTTGAAAACCCGAAAGGGCGACTTGGGCAAAAAAGGGTATCCCGGTGGACTGAAAACCCGAAAGTGTGGTCCAGGCAAAAGTTAGGGAATTAAAGCGTATGACTATGTCCCGTTGGATCACCTTACAGGAAAACTTTGACTTCGACTGACAAACTCAACGGGTCTAATCAATCCAATCAACTTCGGACAAGGCAGCAAATGGACAAGACGCTCATAGACACGAAGGCTATAGCAGAATGGGAACCCCATGGGATTATTGCACATGGCTATCTTTTCTTTGTATCAAATTTTCATTTTTTACGATGACATTCTCTTACTAGAATGTTCGTCTCATTGTACAAAAATACTTATTCAAGTTAATACAAAGATACCCCTTTGAAAGTGCAAAACTATCTGTTTTTTTCTTTATTCCTGTGTTTTGTTTACAAAAACGTCCAATGATTTATTTTTGAACATATGCATTTGAAAGTAACTACTGTTTACAAATGAACAAAAAAGAACAAAAAATAGAAAGACAATCGCTAATGGCTTTAAGAAATAGGATAATATCTTTAAACTATTCCACAAAATCCCCCACAGTGTGCAGCTTAATCCCCAACAGAATAAAACTTCCAGTTATCACTCCCCGATAGAAGTCGCCCAATTTCTCAGGATTCCCCAATAGGAATTCACAAGCAATACACGGCGTTTCCCTTACAACAGAGTTTATTTCTCTAACAAATAGAAGCTCATAAATTCATCAGCACTTCATCACATGAAGACTTGCACTCCACATCCCCAACAGCAGCCAGGGATTTATTTTCCCTAATCCAATAGTATAACAGCAACATAACTTACATGCCCATACATCGCATCCATACGTCATGACATTGACAAAACGAACGCATACAACATAATCTCATTCATTTTATTGAGAACATCATTATACAATGCATTTTATATATCATGACATTGCATACAACTAATCTTTCATCTCTTCAGGAAAGATCAGTCAGTCGATGGCTATCATCAACAATTTACAAAAAGGTCAGAGATTGATACCTGAAACAAGCCGGGACAATTATCTACACAACTAGCTGAACATTCAGATTCAGCTTTCAGATATAGTTCAGATACGCTCCAAACACAGATGCCATTCTGATACTCATTCACATTCAGCTTTCAGATACAATTCAGTTTTCAGATACAGTTCAAATACACTCCAGACACGGATGCCATTCTGATACTCATTCAGATTCAGCTTTCAGATATAATTCAAATACGCTCCAAACACGAATGCCATTATGATATTCATTCAGTTTTTGCTTTCATATACAGTTTAGATACGCTCTAGACACGGATGCCATTCTGATACTCATTCAGTTTCAGCTTTCGGATACAGTTCAGATACGCTCCAGACACGGATGCCATTCTGATACTCATTCAGATTCAGCTTTCAGATACAGTTCAATTTTCAGATACAGTTTAGATACGCTCCAGACACGGATGCCATTCTGATACTCATTCAGATTCAGCTTTCAGATACAATTCAGATATGCTCCAAACACGTACGCTATTCTGATACTCATTCAGATTCAACTTTCAGATACAATGCATATATGATCCAGATTCGGATGTCATTCTGTTACTCATTCAAAGTCAACTTTCAGAAACGAGTCAAATACAATCTGTTTATGGATATTATTCTAGTACTCAACCCCACACATCCAGTACTTCAGTATAAATCAAACAGAGATTTATTCTGGAACTTCTTCCCTTCCCATCAACGATCATTTTTGGATGGCATCTGTAAGTCCATCTCTAACATGTCCCCATTTCTCCAAATGGAATATATAAGCCCATTCCCAATTTATCTTTGAGTGCAAATTTCTGGGCACTCTAGTGTCCAATCATCTCCCACCTTCAAGTCACGATTGGCAAATCCACCAATCTAAATCTTCAGGTTTAAGAAGATTGAACAGGGGCAGATGTTGTACCCCAAAATTTTCCCTCTCACTTATCAAATATTTTCTCACAAAGATCTCTCTTGGTTCAAGACTGCACTAGGGTTGATCAACTCAAGACATCTCCTTAAGCACTGATGACTAAAATTAAGGTTTGAGATTGCACAAGGATAATTGAACTTTCAATGCCTCATATTACTTTCCTGGATAACTATGAACCCCCAAGATTACTCATGTCAAGTTTCAAGCCTTAAATCACACTTTTGCTCAGTCAATTGAGCAGATGACCTAAAAGTCAGTTGTATTGAGGGAAAAGTCAACTGTGGCCAATTTACAGTCAAACTTCCTAATTTTTTATCCATATCAACATTATAAACTCATATGTAACATTTGATCAAGTTTGGACCATAATTCTTCAAGAAATTTGATCAAATCATCAAAAGGGCAAAATGGTCAAAATTAGGGTTTGGACTGAGAAAGGGTAATTTCTGATTTTTGACCTAGAAAATGGTTAATTGGTTGGAGGCATGATCTCAAGAGTTAAATTGCATCATTTTTACCTAATGACATGACCCAAAACATTTCTCAAGAACAATTGGATTGATAGTGAATTTTCAGTCAACTGATCAAAAGTGAACTGTACATTGAAAAGTCAAACTTTGATTTTTTTGTCAAAATCAAATGTCAAAGATCACAATTCATCAAAACATGTCCAAATATGAAACTTATTCATTAAGAAATCAAAAAGTCAAGATTTCATTTTGAAAAGTCAAAGTTTTCAAACTTAGAAATTTTTCTAAGTGTTGAAAACTTCATGTTTTTTCACAACTTTGAGCAAATTTTTCACTATGATGCAAGATGATTCAGAAGAAACTTTCAACATAAAAGTTCTATATCTCCATGATATCTACAAAATTTCTTTACACAACTTCTTCTAAAAGTGATTCTATCTCAAGTTATTAATTCATGAAGTCGTAGTCTTGAAACTAAACACTTAGTGAAATTTTGCCCTAGTTTAGGCAGGATTTTGAACTAACTTCATGGTACTTTTTCATATAGTTCCAAGGGGAACTTTCAAAAGTGATTCAAATAAGGTTTGTAGAACACATTACAAGATTTCTAAAATGTCCAAGAACTCCTTGAGATCATTCTTGAGCAGGGAGAATCGAAGAGAGGAAGTTAGGATTTTCAAACTTGAATTACAAGTCATTTTTGATGAACACATGAACCAAATCTATACTAGGCTGCATAATCTTTGCTTTTCAGGCCTCAAACTTGTTTGCCACTCCATAATTAAATGTTTACACATCTGTTAGAGCTTTGATCCAAGCAATTGAGCTATTATCCAAGTCGCATTTCCATTAACGGCACAAAGTTAACATTGCCATTCTTGTAAAGCAAGCTTTTTGCATAAAGTCCATTCTTGAGCCTCTAACTTGTTCCCTCTGATCACACTCCATCCACAAAGTCAGAAGCAAGTATGTTTAAAGCATAACCACTCTATCTTATCAAGTACACAAGGCTTTGAAACTTGAATTTCTTAAAAATCACATGTTATGCATAAACTTGTGATTTTGAATTCTGATCAACAACAAGTCTCCAAACTTGTTGCTTATAAATAGAGTCACTATTTGTGAGCTAGGACACGGGCTCAAGCACCATGAAACACTCCCAAACTCCCTCTATCCAGAAATTGCACAAAAAACTCCATTGATACACAGTTCTGGCCTTGAACTTGTATCTCTCATTTCCCTCGTGTGTTTTCCCTTAAATTCATTCCTAAAGCTTCCTTACATCAAATTCAAACCATCCCTGACCCTGCTGTAACTCTATCTTCATCAACCTCCATAACCAAAAACAGAGTTCTGCAAGTTGACTTCTCCAGATCATTTCAGCCACCCATTTCTCAAGCTAATCATTGCATTAGCTTCCTGGGAACTTGAGGAAGCTAACCTGATCATTACAGCCCCTTGAATCAATCTCATTTGCATTTCATAATTTCCAGTTTTGAGGTATTTTTCTTGAACTTCTATCTTCATATTTAGGCATTGTTAGGCTTGCATTTGTGAAGATAAAATGTAGACATCATTGCCCTGAAACTATACATGTCCATATATTTCATTTATTTTGATTGAGCTAGGAGAATTTTGAGTTTGAACTTTCTGAAATATTTAGGTCAGAATTTGGTACTTTTAGAAATTCGCATTCATCTTTGATTTATAGCTTATGATATTTATATGGTTGGATTCGTGTGGAAAAATGGAGCAACTTTCATTTTTGTTGAGAAATGAGCAAGTTACATGATCCATGGTTGGAGGTTGAAGATGGAGTTGAATTCAGGGTATAACTTATGTTATATATTTATCATTTCATACAAGTTAACTGATGTATCACCACCCCAGTGGTTAAAGCGCGTGCATGTCACCATGAGGTCCTGGGTTCAAGCCCCAGCGTGACCTTTTTCCATTTTTCCCACTTTTTTTGATATTTTTTTGTGTTTGCAGTGCCTGGGCCATCCTTTGGGCCTGACCTTTTTTCTCACAATACCCCCTGTTTCACTTATCAACCTCCCTGACTTATTTCTATTTTTTATTTATTTTTTATTTTACTTTTTTTATCTTTTATTTACTATTATTATTATTATTATTATTATTATTATTATTATTATTTTCATTAATCATGAAAATCCAAAAATATTTTATTTATTATTTACACTTATTTATTTTATTTTCTTATAAAACAAAAATACTAACATTTTCTTTTAACAAATTAATTTCCTTTTTTAATAATCAATGTTTAGACTTAAGTTTAATTATTATATTATTTACTTGTAAATTAAAATTAACTTAGAATTTCGATTTCTCTTAACTAATTAATTTTCTCATTTTTATTTTTATTAATTTAAAGCCTTTTTCTTAAAAACCCTAAAAATCATTTTTTAACTTAATTTCTTTCTTAATTAGCTTAAATTTAATTTTGCTTAATTTTTATTAATCACTTTATTTAATTAGGTCAAGACTAAATCCTTTCATAAAAACAACAAAAATCATTTCTTTTTCCATTTACATTTGTACATTATTATTTACTCAATTCTTGTACATTTATTCAATATGGTTGTAATAACTAATTAGGTTTAAATTCTTGAAATATTCCCCATTTGTAATTTGTATACCCCCTATCCTAAATGATGTAATAGCGTAGTAATTTTAAATTCCGTAATTTATCACTTTATACAAAAATGCTAGTAATTAGGGTTTTGTATGGAAAGACTAAAACCAACAAATAGCAAACCCTAATCAAAGACAAATCAAGCATGAAAATCAATAAACTTGCACACATACACCACTAGGGTAAATCCACTTGGTTGCCTTACAAAAATGGCCATATTATGCATGTGAGGTATCTTAGCAAAAACAAACAAAATACAAGATCATAGTCCCTCGATGACGCTATCATAGTTGCCTTTCAAAAATGATCTTAGTCCCTAAATAAAATGCTAAGATATCTTGCAACATTGCTAATCATGGTTATACAATGACCCACGTCCGTCCCGTTTACATCCAAAGATAAGGTTACTACCAAATCAATGGTAAGATAACAATGTCAAAGGAAAAAGGAAATAAATATGAAAGACTTTTGAGTAGGTAGAATGTTCCTAGTTACTTGCTCCATTTCAAAACAAAACATACTTGCCATATTCAAAACAAACACCAACACTTCCAAAATATCTTTCGAAACTTGAAAACATTTTCAAAAGATCAACACCTTTGTATACATTCTTACGAACGAGAATCATTACAAAGTTTTCCTAAACAAATACCTCTTTACAAAATACTTTCAAAAACCACACAAAGCACATTTTCAAACAAAAGCAAATGATCTAGCAAGTAACTAAGAGCCCATGGAAAACCATGGATGAAAAGGGTGTTAATACCTTCCATTTTCATAATCTACCCCCCCCCCCCCGAACTCAAGAAACAATCTCAAAGGTATTTCCTGTGCTTTTTCACTTTTCCTTTTGTATAAAAGAAAAGTCGGTGGCGACTCTTGCTAACCACAACATTTGCGATCAAACGCAAAACACCCAAGTCAGTTCTCCCACCGTATCACACATGCCATGACTTAGAATATAGAGGACACTTCAGTGGAGATATAAAAATAACAAAAGTCCTCCAGACTGGGTTGTACTAGCCAACAATGTTTAAGGATGCTCAAGGAATAATGAAAGAATGTGGCAGGTGTCATAGAACAGGTAACATTTCCAAGAGGAATCAGATGCCTCAAAATGCTATGTTGGAAATAGATTTGTTATATGCATGGGGCATAGATTTCATGGTTCCTTTTCCACCATAGTTTGGGAAGAATTATATCCTAGTTATTGTCGATTATGTTTCTAAGTGGGTGGAAGTTGTGGCACTACTCACTAATGATGCTAAAGTGGTAGTGAACTTTCTAAAGAATTGCATTTTCTCAAGGTTTGGAGTGCCAAAGGCACTGATTAGTGATGAAGGTACTCATTTCTTGAACAAGTTGATGGAAAACTTGTCTAAGAAATATAATGTAAAGCACAAGATTCCACTCCATATCATCCTCAAACAAGTGGGCAAGTGGAAGTCTCAAACAGACCGATTAAGCAAATCCTTGAAAAGACTGTCAATGCGTCCCGCAAAGACTGGTCAACCAAGCTGGAGGATGCTTTATAGGCATATAGAACTGTGTTTAAAACATCGATAGGTATGTCTCCTTATCAGCTAGTTTACAATAAAATGTGTCATTTACCGCTTGAACTAGAACACAAAGCATTTTGGGCCTCCAAATTCCTTAATTATGATCTAACAAAAGCTGTTAATACTAAATTCTTCAACTCTGTGAGTTAGAAGAATTTAGGAATCAAGCTTATGAGAATGCCAACATTTACAAAGGAAATATAAAAAAAATTGCATGACTAAAGGATTCGGAAAAAGGAATTTTGAGAGGGACAATTGGTTCTACTTTTTAATTCCAGGTTGAAGTTATTTCTTGGAAAGCTGAGATCTAGATGGTCTGGACCATTTATGGTAAACAAAGTGTTTCCCCATGGAGAAATAGAATTGAGAAATCAGAATAATATGGACACTTTCAAAGTTAAAGGACATAGATTAAAGCCCTACAATTATGGACAAGGAGTTGGACTGGTAGAGGATGTGAGGCTAGAGTGATAACTATGATATCCGTCAAGCCATGCGATGTTAAATAAAGCGCTTATTGGGAGGTAACCTAAGGGAGGTACCAGTTCATTTTGAGTTGTAGTTATTTATTTTAGTTGAATTGTTATTTTCATTTTACATTTCTACCATTTTATGTTCATTTATGTGTGTTTCTACTTTGCAATGAATCAAGGGGTTGATATTAAGTGCACGTTCTGGAAAAATGCGTGTCCACGTGCATGCCACACAAATATTTTTCATGCTGTCTGCTGGAACATATGCTCATACGCGTGTCATGTGACTGGCCAAAGTAAACGCGCCCAAGGATGTGTGCCTGACGATTGCATTGGGCAAAACACATGTCCACACGCATGCCATGACATTGATCACTTTCAGCATGCACATCAGGACCCGTGCCACTTCTCACACGCACGTTGGGACGTGTTTCAGGCTTCCACTTCCACTATATATACTTTTTCATAATTCACACATGCGTTTTCAGATCTAACACCCATTGTTGTTGTGAAATTTTTTCTGCTTTCAATTTTCTCATTCTCCTTGCTCACCAAAAACCCCTTTCATGGCAAAGAAATCTAAAAAGTGTAAGGAATCAATGCCTTCTTCATATACTGGTTTTGACATCCTCAAGTTTTCATCTACGGCCCACCAACTGAGATATGATATTTTGGGTGAGCGGGACATTATTAAGGAAAGGAGGTTTAATTTACAGCAAGGGGAATGCACTTTTATCCAGGCTACCCTGAAAAAAATACAAGTTGACTACCTTAAACAACTCGATTCAACCCGTGTTTTATGAAATGGTGAGAGAATTCTATGCAAATGCCTATCGGGTTTCACCAGATGCACCAAAGTTTATCAGTTACGTGAGAGGAAAAACAATAGAGTTTGAGTGAAAGGTTATTGACAAAGTTTTGAAGATGAAATTCAGAGATATTCAATGCAAGTATGCTTAGAATAAGGGAGCGATGCATAGAAGTTGGCCATGTTCCTAGATGTTGAGAAAATTGGCCATTCTAGGACAAGGATGTTATGGATTCACACCTAGTGGTGACCCAGATAATGTACCAATGAAAATTTTGTCTCGTCACCTTGCACCTGTCCTAAAACCATGGGTTTCATATTATCATCATAACTTAGACACGAACATAAGCGATTTGAAGTTAACCGCTTTGAGGGCTTTGGGAGTTTATTATATGTTGGACAAGCAACCTATTAAATTAGGGCATATTATTGTTGATGATATGGATGCCATTGCCCAATCCAAATCAAAGAAAGCTTTGGGCCATGCATCTATAATACTTCTTTTGTGTATGAAAGTTGGAGTTGAACCTTTGACAGGTGGAATTTGTAACACCCCAAAAATCTATATTAATTATTTAATTAATTTAGTATGAATATCAGTGATAATTGGTGAATATATGAATTATGGAGAATTTAGTTGATGCGGTGTAATTATATGAGTTGGTGGTTTTTATGATGCGATGTGATGCATTTGTTAGTAATTAGATGTCTTAGAAATTATATAAGTTGAGGTAATAGGGGTGTATGACTAAAAGTGTAGAAACATAAGGGTGAGAGTGATAATTGACAGTTTTGGGTTAAATATGGGGTTTACTATTATTTTATAATAATTAAAATACAATTATCAGTAGAATAATAGGATTGGTATTATTTTATTAAATAATTAATTAATTGGGATAGTTATATTATTATTGGGATATATTAGAGTAAGAATAAGGAAAAAGAGTCATTGCGTAAAAACAGAGAAAGAGAAGAGTAGAAGAGAGAAGAAGAGGAGAGTACTAGGAAGCTAGGGCAAGAGATTTCACCGTAGAGATCAAGAATCAACGAAAATCTAAGGTAATGGGGGATTCTAACTTTATAAAGGGTTAACTAATGATGGGGTATTATAGGATTTAGGTTGTATGTTTTGATTTCTCTCTATCTAGTTGTTTTGGGGTTTTCCCATTGATGAATTTTTGGTGATGTTGGTGTGTTTTGATGGAATTTGATGATATGAATTGGTTGGGATTGATAGACAAATGTTGGTGAGTAATTAGCATGCTTAAAATTTAAATTTTGATGAGAAAATCGTGAATTTTAGGGGTTGAAACATGGGAGGATCGTAACTGGAAAATTGCAGGATTTTTCTCAATTATCGCTGGATAACCAGTTACCCAAATATGGTAACCAGTTATCATGTGAAAAGTTAAAAAAACAGAGGCTACTAACTTGCAGTAACTGGTTACCATAAGTGGGTAATCAGTTACCGCGAGGAATTTTGGAAAAACAAGGTTATTGTCTTGCGGTAACCAGTTACCATAAATGGGTAACCGATTACCACTGCTATTGAAAATATTTTTGGAAAACTTCTAAAACTCATAACTTTTGCCTTGGGTGTCTGTTTGACGCGCCGTTTGGGCTGTTGGAAAGATAAAATAAATTCCCATATTATGAAAATAACTTATAATGCAATATTTAATTATTTCACCAACATTTATACTTATCTGTGGGTGTGTTTTTTATTTATATGCCATGATTTATGTTGTGGTTAAGTATGATGATTGTTTTGATTGTGTGACATGATATACATGATAATGATGATGGTGATGGCTTGTAATTGGTGAAATTATTATGAATAAGAATGATAAATGCAAAGTATATTGTTGCATGATAGTGTTTCATGCATTCATAAAGCGAAGGACTGTATTGGCGAGCGAAGGCCTATATTGGCGGGAGAAGTTGATTGACCTAAATTGGCATTATTACAATGAGGGTTTTACCCTGTTGGTACCACATGCTTTGAGTCAGTGTCAGTCTTTTGCATCACATTGTGATTGATAATTTGATGGATGAATATTGATGAAAGTGTGTATTATATTATGATGGAAGTTATGTGTTGATTGTCTACTTAAATCTCTACCTGCTCATTATTATGCTTCCTCTTATATTGTTATGATATCTCACCCTTTCTGTTTGAATGTTACCTCCATGTGGGTAACATGCAGATGATTAGAAGTAGCCATAAATCGAAGTTTAGCTGAGGATCTCCTTCAGTTGCGTAGATTGAGTTGACTCTGCTCTGATACGTAACACTTGGGGGTGTGAGATTGTCTTGTTTTGTTAGTAAACTTTGTATAACTTCATGGTTTGAGTTCATTTTATAACTATGCTTATTTTTGGAAGATGATTATTATGACTCTTGTTGGAGGATTAATAATTATTTGTTGTTGATGTTTCTTTTTGCTGCAAATAAATACACTGAAGTTAAGACTTGTGTTGCGTATCCTAATTATTGAGCATGTGTAATTTATGAAGTATGTGAGATCCTATTTTGATGTTGTATTTTAGAAATTAATTTACTCTGATTTTATATAAATTACCGACAGGGAAATAGGGTATTACAATTGGTATCAGGGTAGGTTGGTCTGTCAACCAAGTTGTTGAGTCTGTAGTGTGACAATGGAACACCATCGTTGTTTTGTTCTTTAGTATGCAACATGTATGTGAAAAATTGTTGGTACTCTCTTGTTGTTCTAATCACTTGTTACAGGAGTGGGATTTAAATAAGTGGGGGAGAAGCCTGTGCTTCTCTGAGATGGTTTAGTGTTCCGTGAATCGTATAAGTGCAAAGATTGACGAAGCTGTGTTGTTTCCTGAATTCAGAGGAAGTACGGATTCAGGATTTAAGTATAACGGTCAGTAGAAGTGTTCTTAATGGAGAATGTTCAGGTACTCATGTTGTTCGCATTTCTAGAATTGGAGGGCGATGTTATGACTAATGATATGCCCGTTGTTGGCGAGTCTTGTTGTCTCCCTGGAATAATTGCGACTTGTCGTTAGAGAGAAATGTTGGATTAACTTAATGATATCCTTGGGGTGAACTATATGGAATTAAACCAAGTGATTACAAAGTGTTTTAGCGAGTCGATGCAGATTTTCATGCCTGAAGGTTGTACAGATTCAAGGTTCTTGTTTGTTGGTCAAGTAGAGTCGCCTCCGAAGGAAAAAGAGAATTGTTAAAGGTTGTTTCTCAGAGGATGTAGAGCAATGTGATATACAAGAGGTGTGTAATTTCTTGATGATCCCCTGAGCACATTAGCTAAGCAAGTAGGATAGCTCTTGGAAGATGAAGCTCGGTGATTGCAATGTTTCAACACTGTCGGTTGGTTGTGAAGTTGTCAATGTCGAGTTAGCATTGTGTGTGATGTTGATGTTTTGAATGGTGATAGAGTGATGAATGGATGTAAATTTTGTGTTGGAATCACATATTGAAATGTTGTTGATGTTGTTGGAGGGTTATGAGTCGCGAGTCAGAGATGGAACTCGAAGATATTAGTAGCCTTGTGAAAAGAGTTGGAATTTTGATGTTTTGGGAAACTGAATTTTAAAGAAAGTAATGTATCTCTCGAGTTATGAGAAGTATGGGGTTTCAGATATATGTTGGAAGGGATTTTGTATACAGAAAATGACAAAAAACTGCTTCTGTTCTGCCGGTACCCCGGTTACCATATATGGGTACCCGAGTACCCTGCAATGAAAATCAGTAGAATTTAAAAACTCATAACTTGAGTTTCAGATGTCCGCTTTGAGTTCTGTTTGAAGCGCTAGAAAGCTAATATGATGAAATTTGTTTTTAAAATGGTTCCAGCACCTGGAAGTAATTTATTTGTCACGTGATGATTTTGGATGAGAAGAGAAATTTCATGTTGATCTCGTGCTTGGTACCAGACTTGTTCCTATGGCAACATACAAGATGTTCGTTCAAAAGTTAGGAGAATTGGAAAAGTTATTAGAAGATATATGGAGAAATAGATTTGTAAAACCGAATGTATCATTTTGGGAGCTTTGATGTCATTATTTAAGGAAAAAGAAAGTTGTATGAAACTGTATGTGGATTACTGATAACTGATTAAATAGTGGTTGAGGTTATATATCCACTTCAGATGATTGACAACTGGATGGACTAACTGGTAGGCGAGTATTTTCTCAGTATAATTGAATTAGGGTCGGATCATCTTCAGATATGGATGAAGAGTTAGGCTAGTTAGAGGATAACTTTTAGAAATCAGTGAAGTTATTTTGAATAATTGAATCAGTTTGTTGTGGTGTTTCTTAAGGGTATTTTGGTTTAGTCTGAGTCATAAAAAGGAAATGTTGAATCTTGTGACTTGAATTACGGTGTCGAAAGGGAAGGAAACCGTATGTTAGGATATGAGGATGTATATCATGATTTGAAGAGATGAATTTCTTGAACATGCTATTTCGAACGAAAATATTTGTGGAATATATTCACAGTAAATAGAGGTTTATATCGAGAGACTCTGAAATTGGTTACGAGACTAGAACTTTTCAAGAATTAACTGGTTATTATCGCAATTTGCTTGAGATGAGGTCATGTGAGATAAGTTGTTAGTGAATGAATTAAGGGATGAAATGTTTGACATTAGTAAAGATGTAAATGTATTAGATAAGTGCATAGAGATGAAACTTATGCCAATTAAGCATGAATAGAGTGATGATAGCATTGAGATTGTAATTAGAATGAGATCCAAATGCGAGATTAAAGGAAAGAGTAATAATTCATTGATGTAGTCAAAATCTTCTAACTGGATAAAGACTTATTTTGGAATGATATGATTTGGATTATACTTGGTGTAGTAGTTTTCCTGTATTAATATATACTTAGCAATTATGTTGTGCTGCATGTGCGTAAGGGAGACTATGAAATGGAGTTTTGGCGTTTATGTATCATTGACGAGCTAGAAATGAAGGAAATTAAGAAAAACGTTTGTAAGCCTTGGAGAGATTATTGGACATTATGCTTGGGTAACCTTGAGCACAAGGTGAAAGATGCTATTATAGTTGGGTAACGATGATTTATGCCACTGTTATAGTTGTCGGCTACCTATTAATAAATTGAGGAACTGATCACTCTTAATCTGTTGTTGATAGTAGACGGTATCTTAATGGATGGGATAGACGTGTCTTATTATCTTGATGGTGTGTAAGGTGATTGAAGTTTTATCAAGAGGATAATTGTTCACCATTTTGTGTGAACCTAATGCAAAAAATGGCTACGAGAGAGTTGGGATTTATTAAGCAGTTTAGAGACTTGAGTTGGTATGCGAGCTAACGCTGCAGAGTAGACAGTTGAGGATGTCAAAAAGTGAACAGTGATTTTCCAGTGGTTACTAATGAGAGTCTAAAGATAGACGTGAAATTTGTAGATCTGATGGTTATTGGAAATCAAAATGAAGACATTGACTTAAGATAGATGATTAGAGTAACGCAATGGAAGTGTAGAGTGGCGTAGTTTGTTATGCGGGTATGACTTTGGAGTCAAAGATTGAACATTAGAAGTTGTGGGATAATGCAAACTATTAGACATTCCATGATGGAATTGTTAGGTGAAAGGTTACCTATATTATTCGTGTTATCACCATGTCAATAGATGTATTGGATTGCATGATTGATTTTTTTGGGATATAGCATGGTGGTACTAAGGTTGTGTTGATGTTCTTAGGACGATATTATTGTGTGATGTAATAATATAGACGATGCTCATATCATGAGACTCTGCATCCTTAAGCTATGTTGTTGTGTCATTTCCTATGGCAAGGACTCGAGGGTGAGCATATTTTCCTTATGAAGAGAAATTAGAGGAGTGTTGCTTATAGTGACTGAAAATACCTCGTTGTGTTCTGGTTCAAGAGTGAACAATATCATAAAGTAATAGATCTTGTATCGCAGGGTGATGGGACAAGGAGAAAAATGGATATGCGCATTCATAACTCGGTAGTAATGCATCTTGTTGGAATGTTGTAGTTGATGATATATATATATATATATATATATATATATATATATATATATATATATATATATATATATATATATATATATATATATATATATATATATATATATATATATATAATGTTGGATAGTAGAATTCGAAAGGTTTCCAAACATGACGTTGGAGCTGTAGGGTGGGATGCGAGAGTCGTATCCGGAGTTGTTCGCAATAAGTGATTTTCGAGGACGAAAATCTTTTAAGTGGGGGAGAGTTGTAACACCCTAAAAATCTAGACTAATTATTTAATTAATTTAGTATGAATATCGGTGATGATTGGTGAATATATGAATTATGGCGAATTAGTCGATGTAGTGTAATTATATGAGTCGGTGGTTTTTATGAAGTGATGTGATGAATTTGTTAGTAATTATATATCTTAGAAACTATATAAGTTGAGGTGATAGGGGTGTATAGATAAAAGTGTAAAAACATAAGGGTGAGAGTGATAATTGGTATTTTTGGGTTAAATATGGGGTTTACTATTTATTTTATAATAATTAAAATACAATTATTAGTAGAATAATAGGATTGATATTATTTTATTAAATAATTAATTAATTGGGATAATTATACTATTATTGGGATATATTAGAGTAAGAATAAGGGAAAAGAATCAGTACGTAAAAACAAAGAAAGAGATGCGTAGAAGAGAGAAGAAGAGAAGAGCACTAGGAAGCTAGGGCAAGAGATTTCACCGTAGAGATCAAGAATCAATGAAAATCTAAGGTAAGGGGGGATTCTAACTTTATAAAGGGTTGCCTAATGATGGGTTATGGTAGGATCTAGGTTGTATATTTTGATTTCTCTATATCTAGTTGTTTTGGGGGTTTTCTCATTGATGGATTTTTGGTGATTTTGGTGTGTTTTAATGGAATTGGATGATATGAATTGGTTGGGATTGATAGAAAAATGTTGGTGTGTAACTAGCATGCTTAAAAGTTAAATTTTAAAGAGAAAATCATGAATTTTGGGGGTTGAAACATGGGAGGATCGTAATTGGAAAATTATACGATTTTTCTCTGTTATTGCTAGATAACCGGTTACCCAGATATGGTAACCGGTTACCATGTGAAAAGTTGGAAAAATAGAGGCTAATGACTTGCATTAACCGGTTATCATAAGTGGGTAACCAATTACCGCATGGAATTTTGGAAAAACAAGGTTACTATCTTGCGGTAACCGGTTACCATAACTGGGTAACCGGTTACCACTGTTATTGACAACATTTTGGAAAACTTCTAAAACTCATAACTTTTACCTCGGATGTCCGTTTGACGCGCTATTTGGACCGTTAGAAAGATAAAATAAATTCATATCTTATGAAAATAACTTATAAAGCAGTAGTTGATTATTTCCCCAACATTGATACCTATCCATGGGTGTGTTTTTGATTTATATGCCATGATTTATGTTGTGGTTAAGTACGATGATTGTTTTGATTGTGTGACATGATATACATGATAATGATGACGATGGCCTATAATTGGAGAAATTATAACGAATAAGAATGATAAATGTGAAGTATTTTGTTGCATGATAGTGTCTCATGCATTCATAAAGCGAATGCCTATATTAGCGAGCGAAGGCCTGTATTGACGAGCAGAGTTGATTGCCCTAAATTGGCATTATTGTGATGAGGGTTTTACCCTGTTGGTACCACATGAATTGAGTCAGTGTCGGTCTTTTGCATCATATTATGATTGATAATTTGATGGGTGAATATTGATGAAAGTATGTATTATATTATGATGGAAGTTATGTGCTGATTGTGTACTTAAATCTCTACATGTTCATTATTATGCTTCCTTTTATATTATTATGATATCTCACCATTTTTGTTTAAATGTTACCTCCACGTGGGTAACGTGCAAATGATTAGAATTATCCAGAGATCAAATTTTAGCTCTGGAGTTCCTTCAGTTGCGTAGATTGAGTCAGTTATGCTCTAACATTTAACACTTAGGGGTGTGCGGTTGTCTTATTTTGTTTGGAGAAAACTTTGTATAACTTTGTGGTTTGAGTTTATTTCATAACTATGCTGATTTTTGGAAGATGATAATTATGACTCTTGTTGGAAGATTAATAATTATTTGTTGTTGATGTTTCTTTCTGTTGCGAATAAATGCACTGAAGTTAAGACTTGTGTTGCGTATCCTAATTATTGAGCATGTATGATTTATGAAGTATGTGACATCCTATTTTGATATTGTATTTTAGAAATTAATTTACTCTTATTTTATATAAATTACCGACGAGGAAATAGGGTATTACAGAATTCAGCTACAACCATCCAAACCAATTGATGCCACATGGATTGGCAAGATGAATGTGGTGGCTGAAATTGAGGATACCAACAGGCAGGGAGAAGGAAATCAACCTAGTAAGAATAGCCAAGGGCCCTAACCAATGCCTGAGTTTCCCCTGGGAGTGTCCCCCACCTACCGCTATCACCACTATATGGACGAAGAGTCTTATTCACATCGAGTAGAGATGCGTAATTTCTACTTCATGTAAGATATGTGCGTAAAATTTAATATATTTGGGCTATACCTTACACATGAGATTGATGCGTGGGGTGTTACCCAGTTCTACCGCAACCTGTTACTATAGACCCGCTCGCTCTTTATCATGGATGATATCATATTTTGGGTTTCTCGTATGACATGCAGATAAGAGGACACATAGCCTCTCAGGTACCTCGTCAACCTTAGCCACCTCCGCCCAATGCAGACAATGATGACATATTTCGTAGAATTCACAGAGACCTAGACCTAAATGATAAGGATGCTTAGTCTTCTTGGGTGTTCTTTTTTTGTTTTGTTTTTAGTTATTTGTTATCCTCTTCTTTTTAGTCTTGTTTCGTTTTGTGTCGGTAGCATAATTATTTTAGTTCCTTGTTTTTTGTTTCCTTCCTTGTAATGTCTATTTTAATTAATGAAGTTCATCTTTTAATTTTCTCATTGTGTGTACTGATGAAACATAATTAGAACGTATGAAGCTTTCACAACCCCCTGGTAATTTTGAATCTTTCCACGTACTGGTTTTATCTAATTCTTTCTGATCTCTATTGTTCTTTTATGGTACATGACATGTTGTTGAAAGTGATACAGGTTCACCTTATTTGTTTGACACACGACATCAAGCTAGATCCATTATATAAGTGGTTCATCTCTACCTAACCTGGTGAGCATCACAAAAAGCCAAACACTACATTTCATCACGAGGGAATTTAGGCATGTCACATTATTTATAACTTGCACTTGTTCTTTGTTGATTTACACTAGACTTGACACACACACTGAGGCAATTTAATTTAATTTTAACCCAGAGCCTTGCAGTCATCCCTATTTAATAATTATCCCTTGCATAACCCAATTGAGCCTATTAGTTTGTTATTTTTACTGCCACAACGTTTAACCCATGACCCAAACACTCCCATACCTTGTTGAGAGTAATTGTTATTGTTTTTGGACCCGTGCTTCATTCTATGTTTGGGTTACTGTTGGAATAGAAACCTTAAGTTTGGGGTAGCTACACAGAAATTGAAATAAGATGAGTGCAGTAAGAAAAAAATTCACAAAATAAGAAAGAAAAAAAAGAAAAAAATAAGACTTCACAAAGAAAACTAATCAAAGAAAAGACTTAGTTGGAATTCAAGAAATCAACTCCAGAAACTGAGTAGTCAAGCTGACCATGAAAAAGGCACGTTCTAAAGATGTTCAACAGTGGTACCTTGGAACGAAAACAGTAAAAAGAAAAGTGACATTTACTCTGAACCCAAAAAACAATTTTCCCCTTTTATATCCCATCTTAGCCCAAGCCTCGTTACAACCCTAAATACCTCAAAAAGTGCGTGTGTCGACATAGTAGAATCTAGTAAGAAATTTTCCAAGCTTATGGTATAGTGTGCATGCCAAGAACTGGAGCGAATAAACATATTTTTACCAATTGAGAGATTTAGTGAGAGTGTGATATGAGATGACGACTTATGCAATATCATCATGTGAGATTGCACTGGATCAGTTGACAATGGTGAATCTGTGAAGCTCGAAACATTCGCTTGAGATGTTCATGATAGAGCAGAAGAGGTAAGAAGTCATGGAGGCGAGTATGCAAAAAAAATTGTTATTAATGTCGCGGTGAAAAATCGAGGAGACCAAGCTATTGAGTAACTTGACTCACAAAGACTTAAAAAAGTCACCACCGAAATTTATTGTTTCCAAGGAAAATGGAAAAGATCAAAACTCTATTGTCTAACATGCAATGCAAGAAGTAAAGACTAAAAGCAAAGCATAAGGAGAAGATCTAAGGTATGGGGGTTGGTTATACAAAGGGAAGGTATTAGCATCCTATGTTTCTATAATACTCTATAGGAACCATTTATAATATCTGTTTTTGGTTTAAAATTGTTTGTTTGCTAAATGAGTACGGAGATGGGAAAAAATATATATTTTAGGATATTTTTGTTTGGAAATACATAGTCTTATAATGACGTACCAATTAAGGATCAAAACCTTGTAGTTTGTGGTAAAAATAATAAAAGGGTTTGTTGTGGTTGATTTTAGGAGAAGAGATATTTCATCATCTTTTAGAGAGAAAGCTCAACTAATACCACCACAAGCATGAGAAAATGGATCTTACATCATCATGAAGGAAGAGCTGCTAACTTGGATATAAAGATCAACAAGTTTCCCACTAACATATTCATGTGGAAAGAATCACATTTACTTTAACAATTACTATGAGGATAGGATAATCATATCTCAACTATAAAGAGGATTTATATCTAATCTCTTTGAGAAATGTTTTAAATTGAAAGGCCAATTGGTAAAAAGATTTGGGTGAGGTTAAGTCACTTTTAGTCTTTTGAATTTGTTTTGATAAGCTTAAGTATATTAAAGCATTTATTAAATAAAATAAGTTTGAAAATGTAATGACACAAAGTCAAGGTGTTTATATGAAAGTGGTGAAAGTTTGAAAATTATTTTTTCAGGGTTAAGAGGTTTTTTAGAGTACATGAGAATACATAGGGTAAACATTCACAAGGATTTTTATACAAAGGGGAATTCACATGATTATGACTATAAAGTCAACAATATTATCCTTTTCTTGGATTTTTGGGGACACAAGTATTTTAATATAAATTACCAACTCACACATCACAAGAGTTGAGCATAAAGGGGAAGGTTAACATGCTTATCAAGTAAAAGTTGTGACAAAAGATAAAATAAAAAATCAAGTAAATAAGCAAGCATGGTATCACTTTTGGTTTTAAAGTAGTTTATGAAGAAAATACATCCTTAAAGGGCAAGTAATCTCAAGGCACATGGATAAACAATCAAGGGGATCAAAGCATGTGAAGTTTGAAGTCATGGGTTAGGGTTTTGAACAAGTTAAAAATTAAACATTTTTTAAAGAAAAGTCAAGTCCTAAACCTAATCAAAATCATGTTTTTCATATTACAAATATACACAAGGGTCATGTTATCAAACAACATTCATTAAATACATGGCATGGTCATCCAAAAAGATTTTAATTGAGAAATCAACAAGAAACCAAGGAAAAATTCTTTTAAAACTACTAAAAAGGATTTGTTTTGAATTAAATAAAAAGAGATGAAATAAATAATATTTTTTTGTGATTTTTCACATATTTATAAAACAGGGTAGATAAATAAGGAGTGTGCAAAAAATCAACTCAAATGAGTTGTTTTGATTGGTGAAAATTAATTTGAAAGTTTATAAAAAAATATAAAAGAAAACGACTGATGAAAAATTAGGGGAAGGGACTGCTAAGGGTTGAACCCACACCGTCATGGTCATTGGTTAAAAGCTCGACCACTGGACCATGCACCAGGCTTGTACAAAGGATGCGTTCAGTTAAAAATATTTGAAACAAACTTCAGAAAATCACAAAACAGAAAAAATATGAGAAAATGACAAGAAGGGGGTTCACACTAGTTCGAACCCTCTCCCTTAGTGACCATAGCCTTAAAACGCGCATTCTTTCCACTGGGGTGGTTGTTTCATCTGTTCATAAAATAACTTGTAATAAATATAAAATAAACTCATTTTTCAAAAACTGAAGCATGGCGTCATCACCATCTTCGTCTTCAACCTTTTAATAACAACATTTGTGATTTTCAAATTCCCTCACTTCTAACTCATTTACAAAAATGTAAACATGAAAGTTGTTCAAAATTTCATAAGGAATTCAACCATACCAACAATTTAAATTAAAACTCAAAGATTAACAAGAATTTTATCAAGTACCAAAAGGAGACCCTAAGTGTTTAGAGATGCGATTCTCAACACACAAGCAATATAAATGAAAAATAATGGTATGGTTAGATTCAGGACAAACATATCTATATTTTATCTTTAGAAATTGAACACAAATGATGTATGTATGATGGTTTTTGAAGGACGCCAAATTTTACCTCTTTGGAGAAAAGTCCAAAGCTTCTTCTATGACTTCTTACTGCAAAATGATGATCTTATGAGCTTGCTGAGACCTTTATGAATCTATTCCAACCCTTACTTTGATACGAAAGTTATATAAATTTTCATTCCCTACAACTTTCATGTTGAGAGTTTTCTTTGAATCATCTTGCATCTTGGTGAAACGTGCTTATGAAGTTAGGGCATTTTTAGGCACAAAACACTTGAATTTTTCAAAGTGTTGGAAAATCTTCAATTTTGAATTTATTTACCTTCTTGATTCTTGATGATCAAGTTTGATGAATTTTGAATATTTTGATGATCCTTTATCTTTGAAGTTCAATGTTGACCAAAAAGTCCCAGTTTGAATTTTATGTGACAGTTGAATTTTCATTAGTTGATTCCAATTCTTTCACCATCAGTAAATTATATATTTGAAAATGTCTTGAGACATATAATTAGGTCAAGATGGTGCATTTAAGTTTTTTGAATCATTCCTCAAGCCAACAGGTCATGCACTAAGCCAAAGCTCAATGATCCACTCCCTTCAATCAAAACCCTAATTGATCAAGACTTGTATTGATGAAGACCTCTTGATTCAAAAACCTGTTTGACACAAGGAGCAAACACACAAGATATTTTTGTATTTTGTTAGAGATGCAATGATGCATATGAAGTGGGATCTTTGGTCAAAAATTAGGGTACAACAATTAACGAGTTGCTCCAGGACAAGCAATAAGCCAAGTTTGGGGTTGTGATCAGTCATACTTTTGTTGTGTTTTATTAGTTGCTTTTGTTAGTATTTTGTAGTACTTCTTGGCCAAATGAGGATATTTATAGTAAGTTTGTCATGGTTTTAAAGTGGTCCTTGTGATTATATTAGTTCAAATGCCTTTGATCTTTTTAGGAAGGTATTGTGTGTTTTGTAGGACAAATATACAGAGAATAGAGTGAGAAGTATGGAGTGGTTGGCCAAACGTGTGGCCAAATGTGTGTGGAATAGAAAAAATGCATTCCTCTTCCCAGACGCGTGCCAACTTAGGAAAACATCCAGAATTGGGTCTCCCTTCCCACATGGGTACCAATACGCGTGTCCCAGTCAAACCAAAGAAAAAGAATCCCTCTGGTCAGACGCGTGTCAAAACGCGTTCCAGAAGCCACTTGCATGCCCAGGCGCAGGCCTTGTACACAGTGAGTAACATCTCTTCCCAAACACGTTCCAGCTCATGTAGAAAGTCAGAAAAAAGGACCCATCGGTTCAAACGCGTCCCAACACACGTCTCAAGTGGCAGAAATACACATGAAAACTACATCCTTGTCTGAACGCGTCCCCGGACGTGTTCCATCAGCCCATGTGCGTTCCAAGACGCGTGCGCATGCAAAGTAATGGATATTTTGGTCTGAAGGTCCAAGAAAAGCATAAATAAAAGGCTGGAATGCGTTTGTACAAGAGTTGGACGATTTTTAACGATAAGGAACACTGTTGAAGGCTGAAGAACTCAGAGTAATGCTTGTAATCTTGATTTTCATGAGCTTATGCAATTGAAGACCTCTTTCCCAATCAATTTCTGTAATGACAACACTCTTTATCATGTTTTTCTTTAGTTTTTTGAGTAGCTAAACCCCTAATGCTAGGGGTGTCCCTGATTCATATATGTAATGAATTTGAAGTTATTATTGCAATGACAATGTTAGTTTTATTTAGTAAATTTGTTCTCATGATGTTTCTAATGCTTTCTCTCTCGGATAAATTGAGAATGATGAAATTAGCAGTTAGGCTGGACCGTCGTTGATAATGTGTTTGTGAGAACATTCTATAGTAGATATCACCTAGGACTAGGGACACCCTATAGAAATCAGAGTATTCTTGATAAAATCATGCTTAATTTCATCGTTATGTTTCTATGGACATAAGACTTAGGAGGAATGATTAAAGGTTTGCTCAATAAGGACTTATGAGCAAACACCCTTTAAAACCAATAGTTTAATGTTGAAATTATGTTGTTGCAATGACAATTCATAGTTGTTAAATGAAATAATCACACACCTTCTCCAGCATGTTACTCATACCTATCATAACTCTTCACCACTTTTAATTACTTTACTCTCGATTAGTTTCATAATTCTACAAAACTAATACAAACACTAGTTTTTGTTTAATTGAACAATCATTCAACTCGGTATTTTTATGAAGTCCTTGAGATCGACATTCGGGGAATTTCCTCTTTATTACTGCAGAAGAAAAATAGTACACTTGTTATTTTTCCGATCACATGCTAAGTTCTTTTTAAAGCTCCCAAGGGAGCCTAAAAGGTTTTTAAGCTCTAGTAGATTCAATTTCCTAATAAATGGTTCTTTATTCCCTATTTTTCATTTCTTTGTTCATTACATACAACTTTCTATAAGCTTCCCCTGGTTTTCTATCTGCCCAGTCTTCCACAAGCTTATTATAAATTCTTCCTTACTCGTAATTCTTTTAGGTATGTATCTCTTTCTCCTCATGATAATTATCGATTTGTATTTTAGACAAAGGATTTAAAGTAGGGTCTAGGTTAGCATAAAGTTGTGAGATCGATGGCTTTAGTAGTTCCGTTAGTAATTTGTGGTGGTGGTAATGATTTCTTTTTGTTCCTTTTTCTAAAGAATAGAGAGATAATGGCTACTCCTTCCATTGTGCCTAAAGAAGTCATGGATATTGGGAACTCTTATACCACCGATGAACAAATCCTCTTTTTTAGGACAAAGATGGAAGTTCTTCTTTTAAACACAAAGAGGAAACTATTTTAGACTTCTGTTCACCATCAGAGAGGGTCACCATGGTCATCTCTTTAAACTCTCCATATCTTTACATATATTTTTTACATTTCCCTTATCAAGGACATGAGAGTTTTCTTTTCCCTTTCTCCCTTCATAACAGAGGTATTAAGAGTTCTCAATACCGTGCCTTCCCTATTTCCCTTATAAGAAGGCTCTCGCGTAAATGAGGGAGCAAAAAGGCTCTCGCATAATTATGGGGGCTGATGGCACCCCTCTTTTCCCATGGCCAGAAAGGACGAACCTGTGGAAATCATGGGATACAAATATAAACACCTCACTATATAGACAAGGATAATTAGGCTCATGAATAATTTTGAGGCTATATATTCTCGCATAATGATTGAATTGTGGTTGGAAGGTGGTAAATCACTTGATGAATACTTAAGTAAGATTCCCCTACATTGGTACTTTTTACGGGTATCCTCAGTTAGTGTGTGACCCTTGAGTGTTGTTTTATACATCAGATGGCGAAGATTGCCCTAGAGGAAGAGATGAGATAAGATCCAAGAAACTCACAGGGTAACTAATAACCCCCAGAGCCATCCTTAGGGTTTCTTTGTCAAAATCAAGAAGAGACATGCTGAAGATCATATTCCTGACTCGATCAATGTTAAGGCTGAGAAACAAGAACGAGGCTTTTCATTGGCTGTTGGGGATGAAGTTGTTTCCCCCACCTTAGGGGAGGGGCGGGGGGCGCTCAGAGGCCACCTGAAGGCGAGGCCCCAACTACCCAACCCTCTTTATGGTATGACTCTAGATTAAATGTCACTCAATTTATTGGATACTGTCTCTCTTTCTCTGAAAAAGTTCCCTTGCGACTACGAGACCCTCAAGGTTAAACAACCTTATTCACTTGTTGACCTGAAGGAAAAACTTATACTGCGAGTGAGAGAGGCGAGAGCATGATAAGAAGGAATTAAGGGTGAAATTCAAGAAGTATGAGGGTGGTTACTCTCATAGCCCGAAGTTGTTGAAGACCTTGCAAAAGGACAAGGATTCCTAGGAGATCAAGATGGCTGCTGTAGAGGCCAAAGCCAAAGAAATAACCTCAAAAAGGAGTCTTTGATAATATCTCTAAAGAAAGCCATTGATTCCAAAAAAAACTCGTGGACGAGGTGTCAGAGCTCAGGGATAAATTGGTGGCAAATTCTTGTACTTATTTTGAGTGTGTGGAGGAACAAGTTTCATTCTTCTACCCCGAATTGGATCTGAGCATACTGAATATTTTTAAAGTCATCTGTGATGGCTAGTTGGTCGATGATGAAGAGGTACCCCACTAGATCAAGAAATATCCCTTAGTAATGGACGCCCAAGATGGATCTCGTGGCGATATGGCGATGGGAGAAAGTGAATTAGTAGTTCCTCTCTCAGAGTAAGCACTCACAAAGGAGGTAACCCGGGAAGATGGTCAACATGTAGATTTTCTATTCTTGTTTTATTTGGCCCTTTGTGGCTTTTATTGTGTTCTTGCCCCCATAAGGGCTTTTTGTAAAAATTTAGAATGTGACGTCCTTTGGGTGTCTTTTGTATTAATTTTCTCGTTATTGTTTCCATGCTCACTTAGTTGTTTCTATATGATTTTGTCACAACCTTGCTTAGCCCCTCTGTTGATACCATCCCATTGAGGTAACACAATCCTCGGTATAGGCTTGAAGCGCCTTTAGCTATAAAGTGGAGGGGTGACATGGTTGATGTATTTAAAGAGGCTCAGGGGTCTAAAGTACAGGAAACACTCAAGAAGTGGTAAGCTCCTCATCTTAATTGTGAGAAGTTGTTGACCGCCTATTTTCTAGGGAGTTATGGCATGACTTCACACATGCGATTAGGGATCGAATAAACAATATTACCCACGTTTCTCCTTAGGGAGAGTCCCCATGCTATATAAAGGATACACCATGGGCGATGCCTCAAGGCGGGGTGTCCAACGAAGGACATATGTCACCCTATTTGAGGACCCTCACAAATATATCACTACACTTTGTAAATGTATGATATGAAGGGAATCAACCCCATTATCTTCTACATGCATAGAGTATTGATGGAGGAAAATGATTGGATGAATTTTTTGTTTTGGGGGAATCATTCAAAAAATTATTGAATAACCTAGAAATAGTTTTGAAAAGATGTGTAGAGAGTAACTTAGTATTGAATTGGGAAAAATATCACTTCATGATAAAAGAATGTATAATGCTTGGTCACCATATCTCAAAGTAAGGGCTAGAAGTAGCTCGATCAAATAATGAATTCATTGAGAAACTACCACCACCCATGACTGTCAAAGGAATTTGAAATTTTCTTAGTCATGTTAGTTTTTATTGAAGATTCATCAAAAAATTTCAAAAATCACAGACCTATGTGTCAATTGTTGTAGCATGACGTAACATATTTCTTCAAAAATAAATATTTTCAATTTTTCAAGACTTTAAAAATGCAATGATTTCCGCTTTCACTGTGAAAACAACATACTGGAAAAAAAATATATTTTGAATAGATGTGTGCTACAAACGATTTTGTTATTGAAGCCATGTTAGGGCAAGAACATGATAAAGTATTTCATATTATCTATTGTAGAAACAAACAAGACATTGTAAGAAGCACAATTCAAGTACACCATATGAATGTATTAAACAACAAAGAAAAAGAGAACTTATAATTGGAGGTATAAAACATATGAATGTTCACTTTTGAAATTCAAATTTTACACATTTGAAATCTGTTTAAAAAATGTTGTGAACTTAATGACATGGCATTTTATCATTAATAAATAATGAAACTGATGAGGGGTGTAGTACTAAAACTGGGTGGTGATAATTTTGAAGAGTTTGATCCATTCAGTACTAACCAGAGGCCCAATACGAGCCCATTAGGGTTTTGCTGCCACCTCTGAATCAATATATATACATACATACGCGCAGCTATAATCAAAATCGTTCATTCTTCGTGTTCATCTACCATCACTTCACACTGTCTTCAATCTATTATATTAAATTTATCGTTATTTATATGTTTATTATGAAGCAGTGATTGTGTGTATCGGTGTAGTGCTATTATCGGTGCATTCTTCCGAAAGTATTCCCTGCAACATAAATCTGAGAAAATGGGCAGTTGTATTTCATTCTAAAGTTGAAATTCACTACAATCATTTTCTCTACATGTTTATTGATTTCATTTAATTTGTTCGATTATGAGCATCAGTGTCTTCATAGCTTTATTCATTAGCTTTGAGGAGTTCTTCTTTGTTAATGCTCTAGATTAATATTTTGGAATTAGTTAGGCTTCTTGTGATGTATCTAAATGCACTTGGAGTTTGGATTATTCCTACATCTCATGTTTATTTCACTTTACATTCTCTTTATGTTTTGTTTGGCAAAAAATTAATTTAACGAATTTTTGGACCAAAGGAACAGTTGTTACCTAAACAATTGAAATTTGCTTCATAATTGAAACTTGGATCACATTTCACTCATTAATAATAGTAATTGTTCAAATTTTTTTTATGTTGCAACCTATTTTTGTTATGCAAATGCCACCACTCACAACGCTTCTATATAAATTATTTTCTTCCCTATCCCTTTTATTCTTACATCAATAATTAATATTGTATGTTGTGTAGTCAAACTCTCAGAATTACTTTACAGTCCAAGTTATTCTTCCTATTTAATTATCTAATGAGAAAGAAATCTATGCAGAGAACGTTTCACTTTTATACTCCTTCTGTCCTAAAATATAAAGAAAAAAAATGAAATTACATTTATTAAAAAAAGTAAAAATATAATAATTTGATTTGTGTTTTTCATTGAAAAACAAAACATGAATAGGAAGATATAAAAATAATTTTAGTTAGTTGTTAGTTATAGAAAAATATGACAGAAGATAAAAAATGAAGGTCAATTGTTTTTTATATTTTAGGATAATTAAAATGTATTTTTTTCCTTATATTTTGGAATTTAGAAAGTATGTGATAAGATTCTTATCTCTTATATTTTGAGACAATAAAAATGTATTTCTCTCTTTTATATTTGGTAGGGTAAAATTCAAAGTTCATGAAAACTTTTAAGATGAAATTATTCATCACATTCACGTCACTTGAACCACAAATCATGAAGTTAATTATATAATTATAATAAATATGTTTAAAGTTCCTCTAAAGATAGATATTTTCACTTTTTGTCTTCATAAAGTTTTGTTAAAGAAGTGTTTCTCTATAGTTAAAAATTTAAAACACTACTTAGCGATTGAATTATTGTGATGGTTTATGCAAGAGATGAAAAAATGAAAATGTTTTAGAGCAACTTTAGACATATCTAACCTTTAATTTAAAATTAAATTAAAGGTTAAATATGTTAGAATTTTCTATAAATATAATAACCTTCAATTTTATTATCTATCGAAATTATTTACATAATGATCATCACAATATTTTCTTTTCCTGATTTGTACAAGTCATATCACCATTTGTGAAAAATTCTTTGATATCAATATCTTAGAGACTTCTAACTCACAGGGTGAAATAGTATATTTGTTAAAACAAGCATGTGTTTTTTTATTGTTGCACAAAAAAAATATTTTCTTTTTAATGAACAAGATATTGAGGAATTGTTCATACATATAATCATAATTATATGACCTTTTCCTATAAAAAGAAAATCTCTTTGTGTGAACCGACAAACCAATATTGAAATTATAAGAATTTCAAATGTTTATAGAGATCCGAATATTCTTGTAGAATTTATAGCCGGACAATTAAAAGAATATAATTTCATTTTGTAAAGCAATGAAAAAAGCTATTGAATTGGCTGAACAGGCAGGTACAAAAGGAGTTTAAATACAAGTTAAGGGATGCGTTGATGGAAAAGAAATTGCATGTGTCGAATGGATCAAAGAAGATAGGGTTCCTCTACAAACCATTCGAGTTAAAATTGATTATTGTTTCTATCTAGTTTGAACTATTTGTGGGGTCTTAAGAATCAAAGTTTGGATATTTATAAACAACGACTAATAAATTTTTCCTTATAACGTTCCCTCTTTTGAGAAAACAAAAAATGACGAATTCTTACTACATTCTTATGCTCAAAGAAGAAATGATTTTTTTAATGATTTTTTTTACGAGATTTAATAAAAAAATTAATTAATCATTTTATGATGAAGGAGTAGCTATGCTTAGTCTGTGACTTGTTGATTTTTTTTAGAGTGGTTAATTTTCTACAAAAATTCGTAGAATTAATTACTAAAGAATAAATAACCTATCCATCACTTCCAATTATCTGGATATAAAGAACTGCCGAAAATCTAAAATCAAAATAAGGATCTATGTGGTGATATAATTATAGCAACTCAAATAAAAAATATATTATTAGTTGTAAAGCAATAATAATATAAAGATAATTGAAGGGGTGAAAGAAAGATAGACAAATGATATCAATGGTATAGAATTCTACTATGTAAAGGTCTATAGGTCATCTCATAAAAAGTAGTGTAATAAAGTATCAATATCCAAAATTCATTCATATATGGATGAATATATTCCTAGAATAAACGAATCAAGAAAATTGAGAAGGTTGATTAAAAAAAGAGAATAAAATAAGAAAATAAAAAAATTTAATCTCATTAAAGAGGCTCCATTGTAGAATTTAGACCTAACCATAAATCAAAAAGAGATGGGAACGACGAAACCTGTGAATACAAAAGATTATATTAAAATTTGCAGTCTTACTGATTCATTAGATGGGATGGCAGAAGGAACTAAGAATTCATTCATTTTTGAGGAGTTGTGGACTAACCCTACTTTACATCTTCAATTTATAATGAGAGAGTAAAGATTCGTCCGCGAAAATTTGGATTTTTTTGGAATTGACAAAGTTTTCCCAATCCAGTATGATAATAATAAAAAAATAAAAAAACTATTTCGTTAGAACCTACACCCAAAAATATTAGCTAGTTAGATACGGATAGCAAAAATGGTCTATAAGAATACATATTTTGTTATAAATATATCAAAGCAAGATTAAAAAATTTCTAATAGATCAATAGATTCTATTAAATGTAAAAAAATTCCACAATTATATTCTATTTAATTTTATTAAACATATGTATCTTATTGTAGTAATTATTATTATTTTCTCGATTAAATATTTTTCAATCGATTTATTCGCTAGGAGTCGTATGAGGTTAACTTTTCATGTACGGTTCTATAATAGAGATGGAATTGAGAAATAACCATCAACTATAACCCAAAAAGAACGAGATTCTGCAAACATCATAGAGAAAGTATGAAAGGAAAAGTCTCTCGTGGTAGTAAAATTTGCTTCAGAAAATATGCTCTTCAGGCACTTGAGCCCACTTGGATCACATCTAGACAACTAGAAGCGGGTTGACGGGTAATGTCACGAAATATTCGCCGGGGTGGAAAAATACGGGTACACATATTTTCAAACAAACCTGTTACAGTAAGACCTACCAAAACACGTATGGATTTGGGAAAAGGATCGCCCGAATATTGGGTAGCTTTTGTTAAACCCGACAAAATACTTTATGAAATGGGATGTGTTCCAGAAAATATCGCTAGAAAGGCAATTTCAATAGCGGCATCCAAAATGGCTATACAAACTCAATTCATTCTTACCGAATAATCATTAGAACGAAAGAGGTATTTAGTATGAAAAAAAAGCAATTCTCCATTTTTTTAACACAATAATTTTTTTACTTCAACTTTTTGACCGAAACTGAAAGATAAGAAAAAAGGATATGATTCAACCTCAAATCTATTTAAATGTAGCCAATAATAGCGAAGCATGCAAATTGATGTGTATTCGAATCATAAGAGCTAGTAATCAACGATATGCTTATATTGGTGACATTGTTGTTGCTGTAATAAAAAAGCACTGTCAAGTTCACTTTAGAAAGATCTCAAGTCATCAGAGCTGGAATTGTACGTACTTGTAAAGAACTAAAATGTCATAATGGTATAATAATAAAGTATGATGATAATGCGGAGGTTCTCATTGATAAAGAAGGAAATCCAAAAGGAACTCGAATTTTTTCCGCAATAGCCCGAGAATTGAGACAGTTAAATTTCACTAAAATAGTTTTATTAGCACCCGAGGTATTATAATAAGAGATCATGATATAGATATATTATTTATGACTTGAATGAATAGAAAATAGATTAGAATACGAATGAAATATATATTATATATTCAATTCAATATATTCAAAATAAAAATTCGAATTCTATTTGTATAAAAAAATAGAATTCGAATTCAATATAAGATTATTTATATAATTTCGAATAGGTCATTCGTCATTTTATTTCTATATTTTTTAGTTTTAGAATATTCTATATTCTATATTTAGATTTTCCTAAGTACAATCAAATTTTCTATACATATAGAGTATTATTCTATTCTCATACTCAATATTAGAGATTTAATTGAATCAAAAAATAAAAAATCAAGAAACGGGAGCACATTGATTATATCGAAAGTAATGAGAAAAAATATATCGTGGGTAAAGATACTATCGCTTATATACTAACCTTGCAATGCTGACATGAATAGAAAAAGAACTGTTAAAATACCACTTACTAATATCACCGAAAACATTGTAAAAATTCTTTTACGAGAGGGTTTTGTTGAAAACATCAGAAAAGATCGAGAAAGCAACAAATACTTTTTAGTTTTAACTCTACGGTATAGAATAAATAGGAAAGGATCCTATAAAACATTTTTTTTTAAAATTTAAAAAGGATCAGTACACCTGGTCTACGAATATATTCTAAGTATCAAAAAATTCTGAAAGTTTTAGGTGGGATGGGGATTGTAATTCTTTCTACTTCTAGGGGTATAATGATAGATCGAAAGGCTCAATTAGAAAGAATCGGGGGAGAAATTTTATGTTATATATGGTAATGCTAATTTTGCCGATATCTGAATTAATGAAGATTAAATTAATCAGCAACTTCTGAGGGTATGTTGCAGGTTGCTTTAGAGAAATAGAATTCGAATCAGATTCTAGGTTATGTTTCCACTAGATACAACCAAAAAAGGAAGTATAGTTGACTCCATTCAATTAGACTATTTTATAACTTCAACATATTTTTTAGGAGGAACAATTTTAAATTCAAAATGTAAGGAAACCCTATTTTCTTCCAATCTATAAAATTGGTATTCAATTTAATTTAAGGAGTTAAAAATATGAAAGTGGCGGCCTCTGTTCGTAAAATTTGTAAAAAATGTTGATTGATCCGTAGGCGAGGTCGACGTATAGTAATTTGTTCCAATCCAAAACAGAAACAAAGACAAGGATAATATTAGAAGAAAAAAGGGCTTTCTATTCATAAGATTTTTTCTTTGAATTCTATTAAAATTCAAATAAAAAATCTTATGAATGTTCCATTTTATTAAATACTAAATCTAAAAATATAGATTCTATATTCGAATATAGTCTATAGTTATAAGTATTCTAATAAATATAGTTGCTTATTGCTTGATATTTGAAAATGATATTCTATATTAATTGAATTATATAATACAATGGAATAACTAGTTAGAAAATAGTAAAGAATCGTTTTTTGACAGGAAATGGATATATCCATATATTTTGGACTTATATTTTTAAAAATAATAAAACATGGCAAAATCTATACCAAAAATTAGTTCACGTAAAACTGGACGTATTGGTTCACGTAAGCATCCTCGTAAAATACCAAAGGGGGTTATTTATATTCAAGCTAGTTTCACCAATACCATTGTGACCGTTATAAATGTAAGAAGTCAGGTGATTTATCGGTCCTCCGCCGGTTGTTTACCTTGGGTTTTGGTAAACAACCGCTGATCCTCCAAATGGTTACTTATTTGGTTACTCGCAGGATCGATCAGATTGATCCTATGGACATAGGTTGATTTTGAAGTTTGATTAATGTGGATAAGGCTTTAAATAAAATGTTTCAAGTAAATTGCATAAAGGAAAGGCTTGGTAAAATAAACAAGGCTTTAAAGTAAAGGTTCGACAGGAATTTAAAGGGGAAAAGCATGTAAAATACTGGAAAAGTAAATGACTTTAATTGATAAAATTGGTGTTTCACACATACATTTCTCAACAATTCTTTCGCTCACACTGGGTACTTGAATCTAAATGAGTGACTATGTATCTATTTGTGAACACACGCGAGAAACTACATGTCTACTCCTATTTATACTAAAACATTCCAAGTAACCGTCGGGCAGTTACACTGCTTCGAGATTAAGCCACTTGGCACGTTCTCCATGCTCGACACTCCAGATCCTTGCACGTTTGCACGTAGTAACTGCTGGAAACCGTTTTCCCTCCAAAGCTTTGAATTTCAAACTGCTCCACTCTGGACCATCGAACACTTTCATCAAGAAACGTCTTCGACGAAAACTCCTTCGACGTCGAAGGCAATCAGCCTTCTTCCTTGGAAGAAATCTTCTAAGTATTTTGCCATCTTTCGACGGGCACTTCGACAGGCTTAGCCAGTCGAAAGCATCTTTCAGCCTTTTAATGGCTGCCATCAATCAAAACAAAGGTGTCGAATTTAGGAGCCAACAAATTGCCCCCCAAGAATGCCTTATTTCGACTCTGAAAGAAAAAGGCATTCTTTGAAAACGCCATTCGACACCTGTTTTTTCCACGCTTAGTCACAAGTTAACTTGTGCACTTTTTGTTGCTTTTTACCAACTATTGGCAATCCCAAGAAACCATCATTGATTTGATCCTAGGACGTCACTTTCAGTACGGCGTGCAGTACCAAACATCACTTCAGAATTTGTCATTATGACAAATCCCAAAAACGAGGACGCACGCTGCGTCTCTCTGTTTCTGCAGAAACGGCCAAAACAACAGGATGCTGCCACGCGTCCCACTAATTCCTGCAGCATTAAATGACATTTAATGTCCTCGTTATTGGGAATTTCTCCCACTACTATAAATAGTAGTGAATATCCCATTGTGGGACTTTTTACGCAAACTAGCCCTCAAACTCCCTTGCTTTCATACAAACTTGCTCTCTTTGCAGAAAAACTCTTCCTTTTTCACTTCATCTTCATCCTCAACAATGGCCTCTGCTTCTACTGCCCCCAAGACTAACGCACCAACTGAACAACTTGTTAAGCCCAAGGTCTTTGTTACTGCTCCGGTAGTGAACTCCACAGGGAAACGAAGGGTCCCTGAACCTTCTGACATCTCCGTTCGCGATGCTTACTCGCGTCACTTGATGATCCCGGTTGGATACTCCAACCAGATCTTCGCAATGTCTGGACCCATGAACCCAAGCATCTCTGAAGCTCTGAAGATCAAGAGCTATTTCCCCATCGTCGAGAAACTCAAACCAGTAGCATGCGCCAAGAAGGACGCAGAAGACAACGAAGACCCTACACACGAGAAGATCGACCTCCGTTTCTTCAACAGAAGTGTTAGGGTCTTCAGGTCTTGCCCTAATCTGACCTCTGACTATGTTGCTTGGCTAACAAAGTTGGAGAAACATCAAACTCCAGTCTGGAAGGAAATGGGAATCTTTGACCTAGTAATGCTGTCGAAGACAGGCTTAAACTACTCCCCAGAGATGCTTATAGCTTCGCTGTTGTTTTGGGATTACTCTCACTTCACCTTTCACCTTCCATGTGGGATGTTAACCCCCACACTCTTCGACGTAGCGGCCATCACTGGCCTTCGACCAACCGGAGATTACTTCGACCCGGAAGAGATGTCGGAGGACCAAATTGGCTTCTCTGAGACCAAGCCAACATATACCACCTTTATCAACCATTATCACGACAGGTCGACGGATTCAGTGTCGGATGTCGAACACATAGCGTTTCTAGCCTTATGGCTAACTCGCTTTGTGTTTTGCTCGAAATCTCTACAAGTGACCAAAAAGATGGTCACTCTTGCCACCCAACTGCATCACCGCCAAAACATCTGTTTGGCAGAACTAATTCTGGCCAGTCTTTATGACTCAATCAGCAATGGGGTTACTCTCTTGAAACATGTCGAAGATAGGAACAGTTTGCTACTCGCTGGGCCTTTCTGGCTACTTCAACTGTGGCTCAACGCCACTTTCGAATCTTTCTTACCCAAGAAGATTCAGATAAATGAACAAGCCCCAGCGATAGCTAATAGACGTATCGAAGGAATTAGGCTGGCTCTACTGACACCTGTGGAAGATGGGCTGGAGTTCCAACAAACCTTCACTAACTTCGTTCTGATGTTCGCTCGAAGGAAGGAATTTGTTTCAACTATGGCTCCATTTGCTCAACGGAAGGTGGGGCCAGCATGGTTCACAAGGCCACACCCAAAGGAGTCGAGTGGTCCCAACGTCGATGAGCACACTGTACTTTGGGAGGCGTTCCTGACACCCAGGATCATGCCTCTTCGATTTAAGAGTTCTAAGACTCATTTGAGTCTGCTTGCCTATCAACCAAATCTGGTATCTCGCCAGTTTGGTATCATCCAAACCCTGCCTTCTCCCATTTTTCAAAGAGAGAAGTCAATGTTGTACTTCTGCAACGATTATACAGAAGAAGCTGCCATCAAGCATATCGGAAGATATGCTGGTCGAACAATCCTCTCGCTGTTTAACTACCAGCTTAATTTCCTTTGCTCACCATCCTTTGAGGAGTGGTGGAGAAGCTATTATGCTGAGTACTTCTTCGACGAGAAGGACTTCCTGGCAGAGTTGCAGAAGTCTTTTGTCCTTGTGTTGGACAAAGTAAAGAAATGTAAGTTCATGCTCTCACATTACTTTTTATCTTTCTCCTCGACTGTTAGCCTGTTAACTTTCCTTTTCGCTTTCAGTTGTTCGAAAACCCCTAGCCAAGAAGGCTACAGAAGGCCCACAAGGAGGAGTCCCTTCGACAAAACCTCCACCGCCGGCGAAGACTATAGCGCCGGCGAAGACAACAGGCAACCAACAGGGGGAAGGCTCTTCGAGAAGGCCTCCTGCATCGGTAACCAGATTTTCTTCATTTTTCTTCTGGCTTTCGATTTTTTATTTTCGATGTAATTATTCAATCGAATTCCTATTGGTTTTCTAGGCCCCTTCGCCCAAGAAAAGGGCAGCATTGGTGATCGAATCGGGGAGTGATGACGAAAGTGATTCCCCTCCTACTCCCTTAAAGAGGCGAAAGTTAACGAAGGACGCTTCTGTTCCTGCTCCTGCTCCTGAAGGTCGAACCGTCAGAATAAAGGTCGCTGTGAGAAAGCCTAGGCCACCTGCAGTGATCATCGAGGAGCCAACTGAGGAGGAACTGAACGCTCTTCTTACAAAGCCTGTCGAAAGTGACAATTCCAGCCCTGGGGCTGAAGTTAATCCACAGGTAATCTATTGGACCCTTTTTATAACTTAGGCATAGATACCAGTATTCGATTATGTCTCTTTCGACATCTGAAGATTTGTCTTCTTTCTCTTCTTCAGGACACTACTGAAAGTTCTCCACCAAGGACTTCAGAAACTCTAGAATCTGCTGACCTTAGCAGGCCTCAGGAAAAAGATTTGGGCAATGACGAAGCCCACACTGAGAATGAGGCCAATGCTGAAACAGTGGAGAAGACAACTGAAGAACCTATGGCGGAGGAAACACAGCCAGAAACGGTTCCTGTGGTGGACTTGTCATCAGAAGAGAATCCTGAAGGAAGAGACCAAGGTAATGGCGAAGAGAATCAAGATGCTGTTGACGAAGAGCACCAAGGTGGAACTGGCGAAGAACACCAGGGTGACGCTAGCGAAGAGCCACAAAATGACGCTGGCGAAGGACCCCAAGGTGATGTTAACGAAGAACCATTTGTCGACGCTAGTGCCGCCTCAGTCCAAGTCGAAAAGCAACCAAACGAGGCACTCAGCAATCAACAGCTTCAAGCCCAAGATAATACTGTGGCAAGGGTCACCTCCTCAAAGCACAGGTCAAAAGAGGACTTGGAAATCTTGAAACAAACTGACCCTGTCAGCTACCTCAATGCAATCATCGAGAGTAAGAGTTCTTCTGACACTAGTCAGGAAATTCCTACCCTGTCGGGGAAATCTACTGAGACTTCTCCTCTTGATGATGCGTTGGCGAAGGTTAAGGCCCAGTTCTTCAAGAGAGATTTAATGAAGGCTTTAGAGGGGGACCCCACTGCTCCATCATGCTTAAAAGAGGTTTTGAATGCTGTTGACTTCGAAGCTGTAGCCCCAGAAATCTCAGACTTAATCATGGAATTACATTCTATGATTGATCAAGTCTCAGCGGATTACAGGCGCCAACGAACTTTTAACAGTCAGCTCGAAGTGCTGCATGGCAAAAGCTCATCTGCGTGGACTGCTGTCTCAGATTCGACTTCTCGAATTGCCGAGTTGTCGAAACAGAAAGCGTCTGCACAGGAAAGGGTCGATGCTATTGAGCGAGAGAATGTCTCCTTCCGAGCACAAATTGCAGAGATAGAGGCGAAGATAAACGCCAACACTGTACTCCAGGAGGAAATTCTTTCGACCATCCCAGACGCTGAGAGCCAGACTGAGATCAAGCAAGGCCTGGAATTCGCTGAGAGGGCTCAAAGCCTCGACGCTCAAATTGCCAAACTGGTGCAAGAAAAATCTTGGTGCAAAAAGAGGTTGGAGCTGCAGTATGCCAAGTATCTTCGACTCAAGAATTCTCTTTCCTTTTGATTGATTCTCTTTTGTAACCATCTTCTGTAATCGTTTTCGACAACAATTGCCATTTTGGCTGAAATTAATAAAATTTCCATTTTGGCATTTTTATGGTTAATTTAGTTTATTATTTTTTTATTTTATTTTATTTTTATCTCTTGAAGTATAGGCTTATATTTTTTCAAATATTTACCATTCACTCTCAAGAGCCTTTTATCACCACTTATCTCTTCGACTTCATAGGCTCCACCAGAAAAAGTTTGGATAACTCTGAAGGGTCCTTCCCATTTGGGTGACCATTTCCCCATGCTTCGATCCCGTCGATCCATGGGAAGAATTACCTTCCAAACTAAATCTTCAGGCAAAAATACCTTAGGTTTTACCTTTCTATTATAAGAGTCTTCTACTCTTTTCTTCTGAAGCCTGAGTAAGTCGAGAGCGTGTAATCTCTCTTCGTCTAAATCCACCAATTCATCTAACATCATATTCCAATAAACCTCAGAAGGAATATCATAATGCCTCTGAACTCTTGCAGATTGAAGACAAATTTCTGCTGGCAATACTGCATCATGGCCAAAAGTTAGCCTATATGGTGTTGTACCAGTGGCTTCTTTTAGGGACGTTCGACAAGCCCATAAAATCTGGTCTAACGTCTTATGCCAATTCTTTGGTTTCTTCCCAACATGTTTCTTTATCAAGCCAATCACCACTTTGTTAGCTGCTTCGACTTGACCATTCGCCTGTGCATAGTAAGGCGTGGATGTTAGGAGTTTGAAACCTGTTTCCTGAGCAAATTCCTGCATCTTTCGACCAGTGAAAACTGAACCTTGATCAGTTGTTATTGTCTCAGGGATTCCATACCTAAATATAATGTTCTTTTGAATGAATTCAATGATATTTTCTTGGTCTACATTGACTAAAGGGACAGCTTCGATCCACTTAGTAAAATAATCAATGCCTACCAATATGTATTTCTGACTCTTTGATGATGCTGGTCGAATCTCTCCAATAAGATCCAACGCCCATCCTCGAAAGGGCCAAGGCTTCACTATCGAGTGAAGTTCGCTTGCTGGTACATGCTGGATGCCTGTATGAACTTGGCACTCTTGGCAACCTTTGGCGAACTCAACACAATCTTTCAGCATAGTGGGCCAATATAGTCCTTGTCGAAACAACAACCATTTCATCTTATGGCCTGCTTGGTGAGCCCCACATGCCCCAGCATGTGTAGTCGAAAGGGCTATGTATGCTTCAGTTTCACTTAAACATTTCAGCAACACCCCTTCAGGCGTCTTCTTGAATAACTCATTACCCATGAGTACAAAACTCAACGCCCTGTATTTTGTTTTTCGTTCTGTCGGAGCTCCTGGATTTTGAAGATAGTCCACAATGGGTTTCCTCCAATCTTGCTCTGACAAATTATCAATGAACGAAATCTCGAAGTTTGAGTGATCAGCATATCCTAGCCTCGTCGATTCCAAGTCTGATGGTGATAGACAAGTTGCTTTTATCTTTTCTCGAACTTCGATTGCTCTTTGTAATCTCGTTTTTGAAATCTTATACCCTGATGCAATTTGTGCCAAGTCATTGGCTATTTGATTTTCGACTCTGGGTATGTGTCGAATATTGACACTTTCAAATTGTTTCAATAAACGATTTGCTATCACAAAGTACATAATGAGATTCTCTCTTATGCATTTATACTCCTTTGTGACTTGCTTGATGACTAACTCTGAGTCTCCCATTATTTCGACTCGAGTTGCCCCCAATTCCAACAATATTTCAAGGCCAGTAATTAGAGCTTCATACTCAGCCTCGTTGTTCGAACAAGAACCTTCGATTTGGTACTTGAATGTTGTTGGAATTTTATCTGGAGAAATAATCAAGACTCCTACTCCTGTTCCATTTTTATGGCTGGAACCATCGAAGTAGAATTTCCAAGGTTCTATCTCCACGTAATTAATATCCTCGACTTGAATTGAGTGGTCGACTATGAAGTCTGCAACCACTTGTCCTTTTACTGCCTTAAGAGGCATAAAGGTCAAGGAGTATTCAGTCAATGCTAATGCCCACTTGCCAATTCGACTATGCAAGATAGGTTTCGACAACATATATTTGAAAACATCAAAATGAGACGAAACATAAACATCAACTGGTTTTATATATTGCTTGAGTTTTGTACAAGAGAAATACAGACATAGACACAATTTTTCAACTTCGCTATATCTAGTTTCTGCATCATTCAAAACTCGACTGAGATAATAAATGGGTCTTTCGACTCCATTCTCATCCTCTTGGGCTAACATACTTCCCAGAGTTTTGTCAGATGCAGCTATGTACAATCTCATACTCCTATTGCTACAAGGAGGCACCAAAATAGGTGGCTTAGTAAGGTACCCTTTGATTTTGTCGAAGGCTTCTTGTTGCTCTTGCCCCCATTCGAACCCCTCTTTATTCAGTCGAAGTAAGGGTGAAAAGGCCTGAGCTTTCCCACTTAGGTTAGATATAAACCTTCTCAAGAAATTTATCTTGCCTAAGAGAGATTGCAATTCCTTCTTATTCGATGGCGCTTTCGCTTCCAAAATTGCCTTCGTCTTGTTCTGATTGATTTCGATTCCTTTCTTGTGGACAACGAAACCCAAGAAATCTCCAGCTTTCACACAGAATGCACACTTCAAAGGGTTCATCCTCAGACCATGTTCTCTCATTCTTTCGAATGATTGTCGAAGGTGGTCAATGTGACTCTTCCTGGAAACAGATTTTATAACAATATCATCAATATAAACTTGCATAAAAGTGTTAATAAAATCATGGAAGATAGTATTCATTGCTCGCTGGTACGTTGCCCCAGCGTTCTTTAGGCCAAAAGGCATCACTACCCATTCGTAAGTGCCTAAGGCCCCAGGGCATCGAAAAGCTGTTTTCGACACATCCTCTTCAGCAATGAATATTTGATTATATCCTGAATAACCATCGAGCATACTCAGGTATTCGTAGCCAGCGGCAGAATCGACTAGCATTTCCGCCACAGGCATAGGATATTCATCTTTGGGGGTGGCAGCATTCAAATCTCTGAAATCTATGCACACCCTTAATGTGCCATTTTTCTTGATTACTGGCACAATATTTGCAATCCATTCGACATACCTTGTAACACGGATGAATTTGCATTTCAGAAGTCTTTCGACCTCCGTTTTGATCTTCGACAATATTTCTGGAGCGAAGCGTCTTGGATTTTGCTTGATTGGCTTCTTTCCAGGTTTGATTGGCAACTGAAGTTCTACCAATCCTCTGTCGAGACCAGGCATTTCGTCATAATCCCATGCAAAACAGTCTTTAAACTCTTTCAGCAATTGGATTACTTCCAACCTAAGTTCTGGATCAATTTTGGCGCTGATGTAAGTTGGCCTATTCTCTGATCCTTCGCCCAAGTTGATTTCTTCTAAAGGGTCTTGTGCTAACATCTTAATGTTGTTCGCCAAGGGATCCTTTTCGAAGCCCAAAGGCTCATCGTCATAGATGGCGTCGAGCCTCTGTTCCTGCATTTCATCTGGCGCGATATCAGGAGGTCTTGGATCGAAATCCTTTCCTGGGCCAACAGCAGATAATTGTTGATCATTGGCCTGTGTGGCCATGTACTTTACTTCGGCTTCGAGAGCCGTTATCATCTTGGTTTCGGCCACATAAGCCGAAATTCGCTTCAGAGATTGTGACTCAGTCATTATCACTGAATTCACTTCCCCAACCAGTTGGTTGGATATCAGTTAGCCCACTGAAGTCTATGTGGGACAAGTCTTCTCTGTCCCATTGGAAACCATGCTCAGGATGCAGGTATAGGGAACAAAAGGTGTTTGGCGCTGGCGCCATGTCGAAGTCAGGAGTTGGACATGGCCCTATGTGAGCCAAGTTTTTGTCGAAATCTGTTACACCCAAGTGATTCACTTCGCCAAGGTAGTAACTCTGATCTGCCTCTATGTTTTCGACCATCCCATCTGGACGCCATAAAAGCAGCCTTTGATGCATCGATGAAGGCACAGCACCTACACCATGAATCCACTCACGGCCTAACAAAAGGTTGTAGTTAGGTTTGGCCGATATGACCATGAACATTGTTGGTCGAAGGATCGACCCAACTTTTATGTCTAGCTGGATCACTCCCATGGTGGTCCCGATGCCTCCCTCATAGTTGGACAGGACCATATTGTGAGGTTTGATTTCTTCATCCCTTTTGCCAATCTTCCTTAGCATAGAATGAGGGATAATATTAATAGTGGCCCCACAGTCGACCAATATTTTGTTCACAGTGGTCTCTTCGAGCTTAGCCCTTATGAACAAAGGTTTGAGGTGATTCTTCATCGCCTCTGTAGGTGGCTCGAAGAAGCCATTTTGTTCCTCTGTAGTGCCGTTGTCCATGACAAAATAGCACACTGGCCTATGTTTGGCCATTTCTTGTTCCACCTCCCAGTCACTGGCTTCGACCTCTACCTGTCGATTGAATTCCCTAGGCAGCACTGAAACAATATTCACCATTATATCCAGAGTATCGTCGGACTCAGCATCGTCTTCGTCTTCGACTTCACTTTGGTTAGGCCAAACTAGCCTGTTGGTAACTGGTTCTCTCTCAAGAGGCTTTCTTTGTTTCCTTTGAGGCACATTCGAACTAGTTTCTGCCTTAGGTTCGTTGGCAGCCTCCCTTTCAGCTTTTCGCCTTCTTTGATATCTCCTCCATTGGGATCTCGACATAGGATTTTTTCCCTTGTAGTTGCTGGACACTTGAGCAACTTTGGGTGCAGCAACTTGAGGCTCTTTCTTCTGAATTAAAGAGGAACCTCTTGGCACTTCGAAAGAATGCCATTTCTCTTCACTTGGCCTTTTCCGGCCAGATGTTTTGTACCAAGTGTCTACTGGTACATTTGTTGGAGGCCTAAAAGTCAATGGCCTCTTGTCTTGATTAGAACCCCTTCTGGGATCATGTCGAAGGTCAGCATTCTCCCTTCTCTTGTTCGCTGCTCTCACGCCTTGTATGTGCTCAGCAGCTTTTTTATCAAAGATAGAACTGCATCTTGGACACAGCATCACCTCTGATTTCTTCTTCTGGCATCTTTGTAAAAAATCTGCCAAGTTTTCGTTTTCCCTAGGGAAAGCCGTTTTATTAGCCTGCTCTTGCCTTATGGCTTCTTCTGAAGCTTTAGGGTCAGAAAGTTCAACCATGTTGATATTCATTGTATCCTTATTAGCAAGAGTCAGTTGCTTCATTTGTGTCTCCAGATTCTCCGTCTGGCCTTGTATGGTGGCCAAATGGGAACTGGGCTTTGGTCCAGTTTTTTGTGCTTCAGCAGTCTTCGACTTCGGGTCTTCGACCGCTTTCTGGACAGCCTCAATTGTCTTCCTGGATAAATTTCCAGAAAAACTGCCAAAGATTGGCATGTTGATGTGATCCTTTGAGACTTCGACCATGGTAATGCCTGGCTTCTTCGACTGGATCCTGGTTGCCTCTATCATGTTCACCTCAGAGGGTTCTGCATAGTGGGCTTCAGCCTTCAGTGGATTGGAGTCGACAGCCATGGGGGATTTGTCAGCAAACTTTAGTCTCCCTTCCTCAATAGCGTCTTGCACAAGATTCCTGAAAAGAAAACATTGAGAAGTTTTATGGCCCAAAAAATTATGATATTTGCAAAAACCTCTCTTCTTTCTTTGATCAAGAGGAGGCACTTTTACCCCAGGGGGTACTATCATTTGGCCATCTTTAACTAGCAAGTCGAATATTTCATCACATTTTGTGATGTCAAAACTATAAGTCTTTTTTGGGAACCTATCGTTGGTCCTGTCTGGACCAATGGGATTTTTCCCATTTGAGGGGACTAACTGTTTACAAGAGTATGGTGGCCCTTGTTTTAGTTCTGCTAAATCGACTTCTCCTTCTTCGACAGCTAAAGTATCGTCGAAGGATTCTAGATCTTCGTCATCCATCTCAACGTACGCTATTCTCTCTCTCTTGTGAGTTTTTGTTGCCTTAGCTTTTTCAGCTTTGAGGCGTTCGACTTGTCGAACTCTATCGGCCAGTTGGGCCATGTCTCTTAGGTACTGGGTGTCTAGCTTCTTCCTAATGGAATAATCTAAACCACCTGCGGCCATTTCGACCAGCTCATGTTCTGGCACTTGTGTAAAACATCTCGCCTTAAGCAACCTAAACCTATTCAGATATTCGTCTATAGGTTCAGTGAAACGTCTCTTCACACTCGCCAGTTCTTTCAGGCTTATCTTGGTTTGCCCCATATAGAATTGTTCATGGAACAATCTTTCCAACTGGGTCCAATGGTGGATCGAATTGGGGGGTAGAGTTGTGAACCAAGTAAAAGCGTTCTTGGTTAAGGAACTTGGGAAATATTTGATCCTCAGGTTTTCATTATTTGAAATGTCTCCTGCTTCGATCAAATACCTCGCCACATGTTCGACAGTAGATTCTGTCGTGTCCCCAGAGAACTTAGTAAATTTGGGGACTTTGCTCCTAGGGGGTAAATCCGTTTGTAATACGTATTCTGACAATGGAGATGTAAAGTTGGGCCTTCGAAAGCCCATGTTCATTCCATTCTGAGTCATGATTCTTTCGATCATGGTTGCCAGATTGTTTTCCAAACCCATGTTTTGGTGTTGGATATGCTGAACCACTTCGTCAGCATTTTGGTTTCTGTTAACTAACCTTACCTCTGGGGCTATTACCCTAGGTTCTTCGACAGGTTGTTCTACAGGCTGTTGAGCCTGATTAATGGTGGTTTCTTCCTCTACAAATATCCCCTGATTTCCTCTTATCTGCGCCCTTTGGGGCTGTCGAATAGGTGGGGGTACTCCAAAGAAGTCAGCCAAACGCGTCATTTGCGCTGTAACTTGCTGATTCGATTGAGTAGTATTTTGTATTAGAGGATTTAGCACTGTACTCAAAGTTTGTGCCAACATTTGCACCATATCATGGTTGCTTTCGTCCATCTGTTGCCTCAAGACTGCTGTCGAGGCATTTGTAAGGCCATGGGCTACTTGGGACGTTCCTCCTAAGAGTTGGGTCCTATTTCTATTCGCCATGCCTACTCCAGAGCCTTGGAGTGGCGAAGAGGCACTCACGAAAGGGTCTGAATAAGTGGACGCAGCATTCGTCAGGCTTGCCACTTCAGAAGTTGGCATACCATAGAATGGAATAAATCCTGGGGGAACCACAGGCCTTGTGCCTATATTTCCCCTTGGAGGGGGGGTTCCCAAAGGTATTCTGGGGCCTGTAAACGAAGTTATTGGCCCCGTGGTTGTGACTGACACTGCTGGTGTCGAACCAACATTCGTCGCTTCACTAACGGTCATATTAACCGTTGCTCCCACACTTGGTGGTGGAATTTCGTTGTTGTTTGGCGGATTCGCCATCTCTTCCCTTCTTCTGGCAGTATTGTTATCGTTGGTGTATATTTTACCACTCCTCAATAACATACAACTCGAAAAGATGAGATTATTTTTCAATCAATCAACACACAGTCCCACCAGGTGTGCCAATTTGTTTACCTTGGGTTTTGGTAAACAACCGCTGATCCTCCAAATGGTTACTTATTTGGTTACTCGCAGGATCGATCAGATTGATCCTATGGACATAGGTTGATTTTGAAGTTTGATTAATGTGGATAAGGCTTTAAATAAAATGTTTCAAGTAAATTGCATAAAGGAAAGGCTTGGTAAAATAAACAAGGCTTTAAAGTAAAGGTTCGACAGGAATTTAAAGGGGAAAAGCATGTAAAATACTGGAAAAGTAAATGACTTTAATTGATAAAATTGGTGTTTCACACATACATTTCTCAACAATTCTTTCGCTCACACTGGGTACTTGAATCTAAATGAGTGACTATGTATCTATTTGTGAACACACGCGAGAAACTACATGTCTACTCCTATTTATACTAAAACATTCCAAGTAACCGTCGGGCAGTTACACTGCTTCGAGATTAAGCCACTTGGCACGTTCTCCATGCTCGACACTCCAGATCCTTGCACGTTTGCACGTAGTAACTGCTGGAAACCGTTTTCCCTCCAAAGCTTTGAATTTCAAACTGCTCCACTCTGGACCATCGAACACTTTCATCAAGAAACGTCTTCGACGAAAACTCCTTCGACGTCGAAGGCAATCAGCCTTCTTCCTTGGAAGAAATCTTCTAAGTATTTTGCCATCTTTCGACGGGCACTTCGACAGGCTTAGCCAGTCGAAAGCATCTTTCAGCCTTTTAATGGCTGCCATCAATCAAAACAAAGGTGTCGAATTTAGGAGCCAACACCGGTTCATGTAGATTTAAGGGTACAAGAAGAGGGACACCATTTGCCGCTCTAACCGCAGCGAGAAATGCTATTCAAACAATAGTCGATCAAGGCATGCAACAAGCATACATCATGATAAAAGGTCCAGATCTAGGAAGAGATGCGGCATTAAGAGGTATTTATAGAAGTGGGATACTATTAAGGGTTATATGAGATGTAACCCCTATGCCACATAATGGATGTAGGGATCCTAAAAAAATATGTGTGTAAAACTAACAATAAATATTAAAGAAAAAGATTTCAAGAGAAATAAACAATTAAATCAAGTGTTTCATAAAAATATATTACTATGATTCGAGAAAAACTAAAAGTATCTACTCAGACACTACATTGGAAGTGTGTTGAATCAAGGGTAAACAGTAAGCGTCTTTATTATGAAAGCTTTATTATGTCTCCACTTATGAAAGGTCAAGAATATACAATAGGCATTGCAATGCGAAGAATTTTGCTCGGAGAAATAAAGAGAACATCTATCACACGTGCAAAATTTGAGAAAATACCACATGAATATTCTACCATAGTAGGTATTCAAGAATCAATACATGAAATTTTATAGAATTTAAAAGAAGTTATATTGAGAAGTAATCTATATGGAACTCAGGACGCGTCTATTTGTTTCAAAGGTCCTGGATATGTAACTGCTCAAGACATCATTTTACCATCTTCAGTGGAAGTCACTGATAATACACAACATATAGCTAACCTAACATAACCTATTAATTTGTGTATTGAATTACAAATTGATAGAAAGCGGGGATATCGTATAAAAACACTAAACAAAATTAAAGATGGAAGTTATACTATAGATGTTGTATTCATGCCTGTTAGAAATGCAAATCATAGTATTCATTCTTATATAAATGGAAATGAAAAACAAGAGATACTATTTCTCGAAATATGGACAAATGGAAGTTAAACTCCTAAGGAAGCACTTTATGAAGCCTCCCAGAATTTGATTGATTGATTTATTTCTTTTTTACATACAGAAGAAGAAAACTTAAATTTTGAAAACAATCAACACAAAATTACTTTGCCCCTTTTTACTTTTCATGATAGATTGGTTAAGGATAAACTAAGGAAAAATAAAAAAGAAATTACATTGAAATCTATTTTTATTGACCAATTAGAATTTCCTCCCCGAATCTATAATTGTCTTAAAAAGTCCAATATACATATAATATTAGAACTTTTGAATAAGAGTCAAGAAGGCCTTAAGAAAATTGAACATTTTCGTGTAGAAGATTTAAAAAATATATTAAAAATTTTACAAATCGAAAAGCATTTTGTATAAATTGAAAATCTATTGGATTTTTTTAATCTTTCATTTTTATAAAAATAAAAAGAAAGGTTAAAATGTTAAATTTGAATCTTTAGCACAAATCAATATATTCAGAATAGGTCTAAAATGAAATAGATGTATCTAGGTATTAGTCATTTCAAAGTGAATTTTCCCTAGATACACAACACAATACATCTGTCATGATATTTTACAATAGAATCAATTTAAAAAAGACCTAATGTTAGGGATTTTTCAATAGGTAATGTTGCTCCAACACCCAACCAAAGAGCCACGATAGTACCAATAAAAAAGATGGTTGTTGCTATTGGACGAAGAAATGGGTTTTGGAACTTATTAACATTATCCAAAAAAGGTACTGTTAATAATCCTGCCGGTACTGAAACCATTAAAAGAACGCCTATTAATTTATTGGGTATAGTACTAAGTATTTGAAATACGGGAAAAAATACCATTCGAGCAATATTTCCAAAGGAGTTGCAAACGAATCTGCGGGTTCCCCAATCATTGATGGTTCGAGAACCGCTAAGCCTATGTTACAGGAAATAGTACCCAAAATAACTACTGGAAAAATATGTAAAAGATCATTAGGCCATGCGGGTTCGCCATAATAATTATGACCCATCCCTTTGGCCAATTTTGCTCTTAATATAAGATCATTCAAGTCAGGTTTTTTTGTTATTGTAATAGGTGAATTCTTATAGATCCATCATCCGAAAGAACCAAACATGATAATTTTTCATCATCTGACTCGAGCACGAATAAACTAACTGAATACAGACATAGAAATTTTCTAGATGTGAGTCACTCATATATCATGATTCTATGTAATAAAACGGGTTGAATTCTTTTTTTCCGAAATTAAAACTATCCATTGCAAAATATTTAGTTTTTATTTTTAAGTAAATGCTTTTCACCCAAGTAAGTTTTAAAATAAAAATCAAAAGTTGTTTCTGGGTGATCTCAAACCTTTCGCCTATTATACCTCGTAAAATGAATTTTGGAATTTTTGACATAGAAACTATTTACTTGTTACTAATAGAATACAACCCCCTTTTTTCTTTAGATCTACTTGTTTAACTCCGATAGTATCATAAATTGAGTCAATGCATAGGAAATGAATGCATTTCCATACTATTAAGTTTAATGAAATACATACGACATAATCTAAATTATATCATATTACTTTTTTACTGGATATTACAGAGCCTGTTCATGAAGGATATGATCGAGTCTGATAATAGAAAAGATTATCTTCAAGCGAACCGGACTATCCTCTGTAGAGTGTTGGTGCACAAGGAGATATGAAAGACAAAAGGAATATATTAAATGACGACTATAAAATAACGAGTAATTGATGAATTGCCTACCTACTACTAGGCTATTTATACACAATATTAGGGTATAATAAAATACTAAAATACCCTCTAATAGACTTAGTCAACAAGACATTCCTAAAATGAAAATTATTTCCAACACCATCTCTTAATTTATATTTACACAAAAATGACAACACTAATTCCATCCCTCAAACGGATAAAGTGTTCAGTCTTGACATCCTTCGTCAAAAACATCTACAAGTTGCTTCTAGTTGTTACATTGTACAACTTCTAATACTCCATTTAAAAATTTAGATTTCACCTTGAAGACCCATCTGACGGAGATGTTTTTCTTCTCCTTTGGAATCTTAGTTAATTCCCAAGTCTTGTTTCTTTCAATAAAATCAAGCTCTTCTTTCATGGCCTTCAGCCACACTTTGTTCTTGAGAACTTCACAGGTTGACAACGCAATCACCAATTACTTCTTGGAGCACCAAGAAATAGGACTTTCCAGATACAAACAAAAATATCCAGAAGTATTTCTTCTGTTAACTCTGTCTCCATACAAATTAGAGTCTGAATAGCATATCAACTCTGCATCTGATTTAACACTAGAAGGGAACAACACTCCATACCTCAGAGTCCCTTTAGTATCTTGCAGCTTTTCAAACTCTGAAAATCTCCACAGTATATTTCTGACTATATGTGGCCTCTGAACTTGTTGAGAATCTCCTTCTGATTCTGGAACAATATCTCCTTCTGTACTTTCTTCATAAGTTTGACTACCACCAGAAGCTCCACCTTTGTTAGCTTCTAAACCTTGTTCAGAATCACTACCTTCAGAAGTACCATCTTCAAAAGTTGGATCACCTTCAGAAGCTCTGCCTTCAGAAGTTCCACTTTCAAAATCATGATCACCGTCAAATGCTGGATTTCCATTAGAAGCTCCTCCTTCAGAAGGTCCATCCTTAGAGTCATGATTTTCACCAGAAACATGATCATCTTTAGAAGCTTGTCCTCCAGAACCTATGTCTTGAAATATTTCCCTTCTAGAAGCATAATCACCACCAGATTCTAGATCATCATTAAAATTTGGATCAAAATCAGATTCACCATCTGACTCACCTTTAGAGTTTCCAGAGTCATCATCTTCTGACTCTAACTCTTCTTCAGAACTTTCAAGATTTGACTCATCTTCAGAAGCAGAATCTTCTTCAGATTCTGACTCATCTTCTGATTCTTCTTCAGCGCCATCTTCTGATTTTGACTCATATTCAAACACTCATTCAGAGTCAAAATATTCAGAGTCATCTTCTTCCCCTTTAGAATCAGAAAATGACAATCTCACAGGTTCCTCATCATATTCATAAGCCATTAATAACACATGTTCATCATCTGAATCTCCTTTGGCTATTTGTTGTACCCCAATTTTCCCCCCTAAGATCCCTTTATCATACCATATTGTTTCAACCACCACAAAATCACATTAGGGCTTTTGGTTCTTCTACTTATCTTTAGCTTTGCTCTATGAGGAGTTACCAAGCACCTTAACTTGTTTTCTCTTATGATCATGGATATTTTGCTTTGATTTTCTCTCTAAATTAACAAAATTCAACATTGGTTTATCTCACTTGTTGATAATGTAGGTCAAGGCAATGAGGTTTTTAACATGTTGCTTCATGGGTTCATGAGTTTATCTCCATGCCCTGGTCAAAGTCTTGAGAAATTTAAACCTCACCATTGAAGTTGTTTTGAAGTTGGTATGAAATTTGTTGGTGGCCATAGGTCCTCATCGTCATCCTCAACAACTTCTATTCACAAAGGAAGAGTATTGGCACAAAAAGTTTGTTCAAATTTGGCAAAGTTCCACCAAGCATTCTCTTGATCTAGAGGCTAGGGTTTTGGACTTCAAAGAGGAATATCTTGCTCACCTTTTGTTATTTTTTAGTGATTCCAAAAACATTCTTCTCTTCAAAGAGTTACCAATAAATCACTTCAAAAGTTCCAAAGAGTTTTCTTGTGGAAGGAACTTGGTGAAGAAGAAAGATTACAAGTCATCCAGTTGAATCCCTAATTTTCCATATGTGACTTCAAATGGTCATAACTTGGTCAGCTTTTATCACCTTGAGCCTATTCTTTTTCCTTGATGATCTTAAATATGTTTACTTCATGCCTTCTTTTATGTGCAAAGTAAGAAAATGGATGGAAGTTGCCTTAAGAATGCAAAATATTATAGGTCATTTCATGATTTTTGGCCAACTTCAACAAGTCATAACTTGCTCAATTTTTGGAGATTTTGATTGGTTCAAATTGCAGAATGTCATTCAAGAGATCTACTTCATTCCATCTTTTTGGGTTAAGAGCAAATTCTAAGTGGAAAGCCATGTTTGGATGCAAGAGATTATAGGTCTTTTTTAAAGAAGAATTTGAAATATTTCTAAGTAAGGAAAGTCAACTCTTTTTCTCCAACTTTGACTCCATGTAATTTTCAGCTCAAGCCTCCAATTTATTCCATTCTTTTTCCATTGCAAAGTTTGTTACCTCATCTTTCCAAAGCATCAAGAATCATGCCTTAAGACTCCCTGAGGTGGAAATGCCATTGTTTCAAAAGTGGTAACTTGGAATTGAAGTTTCCCTGCAAGTCAGAATTTGAATTTCATGTTACAACCTTTAAACATCAAATTAGCACGCGTTTGTGATTTAAACATGTTTAACCAAGTTTCCAAAGTGGATTAGAGCCTTCAAACGCAAGGATTTAATGAGTTTTGATGCAAATCAGATCACACTTTGCTCGTGCATCAGGTTTGCATGAATTCCCTCCAAAACGCATCATTCACTCTTCCTTTTGATCCCATTTGCTTCTCCTATAAATACATGTACTACCCCATTCAATTTCCCAAGCTTAGATAGCCAGAATCACCCTGCCAAACTTGCTTCCCAACTCAGAATTCAGCTACTTCGAATCCTATTCTCAAGCCTTTTTCAGTCCATTTTCTCCATCAACTCACCTTCCTTGATCTTCCCTGAACCTATCCATACATTTACATTCAAGAATCGTGCCCTACATTGCTCCATAGAAGTCCAGTTTCAGAGCTCTGCAACTCCACTTCAATAGGTAGATTCCTTCATCAATTCTTCAAAATTTTGGTATCATTGTGTTGCTCTCATTGCCCTGGTTCTAGTCGCAATAATTACTTTCTTCTGGAAACACATTTGGACCATGTATTTTCAAATCCCCTTTCAAAACTTTCCTTCCAAATTGCTTGAGTTACAGTTTATATAAAAATGGTGCGAGGGTATGGTTGTCTTCGTCTTGAAGAGACGAAACAAATGGCATATGTCTGAGCTTCTGATTTTACAGTTTGAGAGACCTGCAATTCGTGAGGCTGGAGGTTGAAGATGACCAACGTGTCACCTTCTAACCAATGAAAGCGTGCCATTTGTTTTTTTGAATTTCTGATTTTACATTTGATTCAGTGCTTTATTCAGTAAAGACCATGATATGCACAGTGCGCCAGATCCTTTGTATTTGATTACTAACGCGTTTTGACTCTCATCCAATGGTCCACATCTTTTTCTTTTATTTTCTTTTTCTGATTTTATATTTTAATTGTTTTAAATTTCAAAAAATCATAGAAAATTCATTTTTAGTCCAAAAAATCTGAAAAAATTATGAAAAATATTTTTGATTATTCTCTTTCTGATTTTTATTTTTTTCATATTTATTTTTATGTTTTGATATTTTTGATGAAATTTACACTTATTTGATTTGTTTAAAATGTTTAAAAATACTTTTGCACATTTTTTAATTCTGAAAAAAATTATGGAATGATCCAATGACATTGTGACAAATATTGGTGACCTCATTTTATTTTTGTTTCTGACTTTGTTATCTTTTACTATTTTTGTTTATTTTACCCATTTATTTTAATTTTTAAAAATAGTTTATGACTTTTAAAAATTACCAAAATTTTTATAAAAATATTTGGATCCATTTCTGATTTTTCTATGACCTTATTTTTTATTTCTTGGTTAATTTGAATATAATTGATATTTTCTATTTTTTAAACTTTTTTAACCCTTTAAATATATATATTAAATATATTATTATTTTGTGATTATTTTCTGGCTGTCTTGAGTTGATTTTTTTGATCATGACTTTATTAACATCATTGGATCTTGGGTGTTGAGTTCAACTCCACCAAAATGGATGAATGATTTTAATAATAGTTTGATTAAATTTTTAATTCAAAATTGGTTTATTCATCTTTTTACCCTAATCCCTCTTCATCTCATCCCCTTCTTCTTGCACTAAATGTTGTTAGAGCATGATCTCTATATCATGTCTCAAAACAAATGGTGCATAGATTGCTATTGACCGACCTCAAAATAGGTGCGACTTCTATATAAGTCCACTTACGATTGCTTAACATAGCGCTAAATTTTGTCCCGATTAGAATAAATGGTCATTCGTGGCCAAAATTTATGATTGCAAGCCCAAGTATGTTAATTTGATCCCTTTGATCCATTAACCTTGAGATTCATTGTGTGGAGGATTTGGTTCTACCAATCCTCTAATAGATCTACAACACCTTTGGTCAACACGAATCACTTAAACATTGTTGATCATTAAATGGTACTTATGAGAATTCTAAATGGATGATATACTTGACAAAAAGCAAATGCAACTTGTTGTGTGGAGGCTTTGGTTCTACCAATCCTCTAATGAGTTCCCAATGCAAGTTTCAAGATGGTCATCCAACTAACCACTAATTATTAACTTGCTTTATTTTTTTATGCTTTTTATTCTTTTATGCTTTATGCACTATTTACTTTTAGCATTTACATTTCATGTCATTTTCATCTTTGCTCACTTGAGCATTTATTTTCTTGTCATTTTCACTTTGCTCACTTGAGCTTTTCTTTTTCCTTTTCCTAAGATACTTAATAACCAACTTAAACCCTAAAAAACTCTTAATGGTATTTGGACTATTTGGTTACTATCCTTGGCATGATGGAGCAGTGGACTTTTTCTTGGACTTAGGATTACAAACCTTGGCCTATCTTGGATACCTTGTGATCTTATCTGATTATTTTGTCTGGAGCTCTTGAAGTTTACCTCAAGACATTGGGTTGCTTGTTTGTTTTTGTGTGCAGGTTTTTGTGATTGTATCCTTTGTTTGTAATCTGGAATTCACCCGCATACAACCGTACTCTGCCCAATTTTTGAGAAGACTTAATACACTTGAATAGGTCTAGTATCTTTGCTTGTTTAGTTTCAATCCAAAGAGTGGGAATTCTACCTTGACTCATAATGTCAAGTTGTGGCTTCTTGTTGGTCAGATGGTCCTTATCCTTAGCTTTTACCTTATGCTTTAGGATAGCCTCTTCTTCCCCTCCCATCTTCTTTAATTTCAAAAATTTCCCCCCTCCTTTTGAAAACCCTTATTATTTTGGAAACTTGAAACACTTTCATAATAAACTTGGACTTAGGTCCATGCATTTTCAAAACATTTTCATCAATAAACTTCAATTAACTTAACAATATCTTGACATTTTTGTGAGAAGACTAAAAGTCAATTAATCTCATTTCAAACCATTTTGCCACTTTGGCTTTTATCTTTAAACTTTTCTCAAAAGATTAGACTCTTGTAAATCCTTGTAGTGATGCAAACAAACTATACTTCTACATTATGTAGTGAAGAGAGATATTTTCCACTTGGGTGTTGAGTGAGGCATTGTTGATTTTAAAATCCAAGCCATATCCTCCATTTTGAGATGATGCAAATTCTCCTTTCTCATGATTGTGAGTAGTAAGTATGTTTTCCACACGGACAATGACGATGATGTCTTATCTCTTAAAATTAACCAACACATTTGTTTCAAACTTTTAAAAGAGGAACTACGTGTACCCTGATCCCCTATTACACGAAAGGTGGTACGTAGGCACTAAAGGTTCGCAACCGCGGCGGGTGCAAAAATCATAAAATAATATATTTCTTTTCTCACCTCCACCATCCATTTTATATATAACACACTTTATATCCCAAATACACAAATTTTACAAAGAGGTTCCTGTGGAGTACCGTAGATGTTTAGGGTGATAATACCTTCCCTTTGCATAACCAACCCCCTTACCTTGAATCCTTCCCTTTTTTTGGGTTATTCACTCTTTTCCCATTCCTTTGGAAACAATAAAGCGCGATGGCGATTTTTATTTTGATTTGTATAAAGTCTAGTCAATCCAATGGCTTAGTCTTGAACATTTCTATCGCTACAGAAAAATGGCGACTTCACTGGGGAAAGATTGACCTTTTGCTGGTCCATCCCTAAGTGGGTTAAACCTATCTTTGTTTATATGTGTATATGTGCTATTGTTGTTTATGTGTTATATGTTGTATATATGTTTGTTTGGATTTTCCTGGTTTTCAGGGTGCTTGGTGATTACTCATAAGTCCTATACCCGGACTTGGGCAAACTTTAAGATAGGACGGGTGGTATAGTCATGTTAACTTTGAGGGAGTAATCCCAAAAAAGGAGGCATGAGATCCCCCACTCAGTGGAGGCCCCTTTGACTGTAGTATCGTCTACCGAGTAATTGGGAAGACATATTGCTTTTGACCTGGGAGCATGCTGAAACTGAGGACCGTAGAATACCAAACCCATCTTGGCCTTTTAAGTGTAGTGCGGAAGCTATGATGGAGTAATCCGGAAATAGTTGTCACGCGATACTACGCTCGGACGAGTCTTTCTTGAGAATATTACTAATTACTGAGTTAATCGGGAAGTTGGTAATATCCGAAGGAAGGATGTAGACTCTGGGAACCTCTAGAACCTTGTTCGGCAGGTGATAACTTTTTAGACCAACACCTTATGGGTAGAACCTTCGACCTCATGCTCGTGACGTTGAACCTATGAACCCTATATGTGTGATCTTGTGTGTGGTTGTTGCATAATGCATCCATGCACTCATAAGCATATTTTGAAGAAAATATTTCAAGGGATTTAAAGGTTGATTATTTGTGAATATCTCAAGTACTGTTAACCATGGATTCTTGAAAGATAAAGACCGGGAAATACAGTTTCAAGGATCCCAAGATAGATAAGTTGATCAATCTAATTCCCAAGATCGAGTGTTCTGCAGACTTTCGGAAGAAGTATGGATCCATTATTCCTCTCATGAAGCTGAAGATGAAGGAGGGTATTCTCTCGACCTTGGTCCAGTTCTATGATCCGGTGTATCACTGCTTTACTTTTCCCGATTATCAATTGATGCCCACACTGGAGGAGTATTCTTATCTATTAGATTTACTTGTTACTGATTGTGTTCCTTTTACTGGTTTGGAGGGTGAGCCAAAACCACATGAGATTACTGCTTTAATTCATTTGGGGAAGTCTGAGGTGGAAGCCCATATGACTACTAAAGGAGGGATTAGAGGATTACCAACTCAGTTCTTATTGGAGAAAGCTCGTTACTTTGCCAGAATGAAGAGTACGATTGCTTTTGAGGCCATCTTTGCTTTACTTGCTTATGGATTATTCTTATTTCCTAATGTGGACAAGTTTGTCGACATTAACGCTATCAGGATTTTGGAAACCCAGTTCCTACATTATTAGGCGAGGCTTATTACTCTGTTCATCTTTGGAGTTTTTATCATGGAGGAATGATTATCTGTTGCATGCCTTTGTTGTAACGATGGTTCATCTCTCATATGCCTCAGTCTGATGCTTTTTGGGATATCAAAAAGGAACCTCGTTGGGCTCCTAAGATCATGGCACTTACTCATTCGGTTATTGATTGGTATCATCGAGCTTATCAGGATATAGAGATTATTGACAATTGTGGTAGTTTCCCCAATGTACCTCTTCTTGGTACAAAGGGAGGAATTAACTATAACCCTGTTCTTGCGCGGCGATAACTTGGTTATCCGATGAGGGATAAACCAAACAGTATTCATTTGAGTAGTTTCTTTCTGAAGGAAGGAGAAGACCACAGGGAAGCTAGGGAGCAGATTGCGAAAGCCTGGCGCCACATTCATAAGAAAAGTAGGAGAGATTTGGGACCTAGGGGTGCTGTTTCTTTGGAGCCATATATTCAGTGGGTCCGATCGAGAGCTATCTAGTTGAAGATGCCGTATACTCGGGAGACACCCATGCCTGATCTATTTGTGAAGACCACTCCTCCTTTATTGGATGATCTAGAAGAGTTGCAGCTTGCTTTGGTTAGGATGCAACAGGAAAGGGATGCATGGAAGAATAAGTTCCAGACTTTAGAGAGTTCCTATAGAGCAGACTTGAAGGAGAAAGATGATTTGATCGAGATCCTTGAGATTCAAGCGGTAGAGTGTATGGAGAGGCAAGGGTATTTATTTTCCCCTAAGCCTCAAATAGGTACTGGTCGTTCACTTCCTGATTCAGATGATTGGAAGGAGGTCGCCGTCAGACATATGGAAGAAAACCAGAGGTTGAGAGCTCAGATTGCCAGACTCACAGGGAAGCGCCAGCGTACAGATTGATCTCCATCCGTTCTTTTTCTTAGGATTTTAGATTGAATTTTCATATTGTACATGGGATCATTGAAACTTTTAATCCATTTTGAAGTTATTATAATAAAAATTTTCAGTATTTTAAAAGCTTTGTTATTTTGATGTTTGAAATATGTTTATAAATGTTAAATCCCTTGAAATATTAAATGATAAAGTAAAAATAATCATACGCATTGCATATCATGCATCATATTGCACATAGTTCTTGCATTTATTATGCATATCCAGGTGCCTTACCCAGCTTTTTGCTTCGTTCAACAAGCTGAATCATCACTACAACACTCAGACTAATTTCAAAAAGAAGATGGACAACTTAGAACAGGAGAATCGCGAGCTACACGAAGAAGTTTTTGCTTTGAAGGCCGGATTGGCCAATTTGACTACTCTGATGGAAGCTCTGGTGGTTGCTCAGAATCAGCCACCGAGTGTTCAACCTCAACCAACAAGGGAAAATGCTGAAGTTCCTACTGTTCCTGTATCCGCTACTCTGACTGTTGTTCAAAACTGCATGCCTCAGGGTTATCTGTGGGGAATGCCAGAGAATTTTGCACCTGAAGGTTTCAATTTGGGCCCCCAAGATGCTCCAGTAGTTCCAAATGTTGTTACTCCAGTACCTCCTGTAGTGCATACTGTTCCTGCTGCACCTCCTTCGGTGAATCTGGTTTCGATTGTTAACGAAGATGTGTGTCGTCCTTTCCCTCCGCCGAGTGAAGACTTGGGTCTTTTTGACAGAATGGATGATTTCCAAGAACAATTTGATAGAATGCAAAGAGAGATGAAGGCTCTTAGGGGAAAAGAGTTATTTGGACAGAATGTGAATGAGCTGTGTTTGGTCCCGAATGTCAAAGTGCCTGCTAAGTTCAAGGTCCCGGAGTTTGAGAAGTACAAGGGCAACACTTACCCTCGTGCTCACTTGGTGATGTATGTAAGGAGAAAGTCTACCCACACCGATGATCATTGTCTTCTGATTCACTTTTTCCAGGATTGTCTAACCGGCGTAGTGTTGAAATGGTACATGAGTTTAGACAGCGCCAACATCCATACCTTTAATGATTTGGGAGAAGCATTCATAAAACAATACAAGTACAATGTGGATATGGCACCTGATTGTGACCAGCTTAGAGCCATGATTCAGAAAGACAGAGAATCGTTCAAAGAGTATGCGCAGAGATGGCGTGAAGTGGTTGCACAAGTGATTCCTCATATGGAAGAGAAGGAAATGACTAAAATTTTTCTGAAGACCCTGAGTGCTTTCTACTATGAAAGAATGGTAGCAAGTTCCCCAAGTGATTTTATAGAGATGGTAGGAATGGGTGTCCGCTTAGAAGAGGAAATAAGAGAAGTCCGTTTGACAAAGGGTGAAGGATCCGAAGGTGTGAAAAAGCCAGCTTATGGGTTTACAAATAAGAAAGAGGGGGATACCAATGCTGTCATACAAGAGAAGAGGGTGAACGCTCCCAGAAGGAATTATCAGCGTCACCAGCAAGTTGATTCAGTTATGAATGCCGCTCCGACTACCGTTGCTTATCAGAGACAGTCCCAGCAAGGGAACCAGGGGAATAGTCAGAGAAGGGAGAACTATGACCCTATTCCCATGAGTTATGTAGAGTTACTACCAGTATTGATCCACAAGAAGTTTGTCCAAAAACGACCACCTCCAGCAATACCATCTCCATTGCCTTGGTATTACAAAGAAGATCAGACATGCGCCTTTCATCAGGGAGCATCAGGGCACAGTATTGAAAATTGTTATCCTTTGAGGACGGAAGTGCAAAGGTTGGTGAAGTCTGGAATTTTATCTTTCAAAGACATGGGACCTAATGTGAAAGACAATCGCCTGACCAAGCACGGGGGAGTGAGTACTGTGAATATGGTGGCCGGTTGTCCAAGTGACTTCCGGATTTTTGACATTAATCTGGTTAAAGGGGATTTGGTAAAGATGCACGCATACCTTTGTGAATTCAGTTATTATACGCATGACCATGCCAGTTGTGCTGTTTGCAGTACAAATATACAGGGTTGTGAGAAGATAAAGGCTGATTTGCAGGAGATGATGGATGAAGGTTTAATTCATATAATCAGGCCTAGGGAAGAGTATGAAGAGGAAGTGAATATGGTTTCTGGATGTCCTGGTGAATTCAGAATTTTTGATGTGGAGTATTTGAATGAAGATCTCGTACAATTGCATGCTACCTTTTACCGTGCTGCTGGTCAGGTGGAACACCAATATGGATCTTGCATAGTTTGCTGTCAAGACCCCCGAGGATGTTCTATTGTGAGAGAGGGTGTTCAATTGCTATTAGACAATGGAACTATCAAGATCACAGGTCAGAGAGATGATTATCACGAGATTGACATGGTTGAAGTTTGTTTGATGGAAGAAGAGTCAGAGGAAGAATATGCCTCCGCGGATGAGTATTTCTCTTCAGACAAAGATTTGTTTTCCGAAAATGACCTTTTGAGGGCTGATTATGTTGAGGAAGGTGTAAACGTCACTGTACCTTGTTTTGGTGCACCCGCTCATCTTGAGGTGGAGTACCATAGCAAACCAGCTGTTACCCCACTGGTAATTAGTCTGCCAGGTCCTGTTCCTTATGAATCAGATAAGGACGTGCCTTACAAATACAACGCTACAATCTTGGAAGATGGGATGGAAGTTCCCATCCAGCCAATGCCAGATGTTGGGAATATAGCTGATAGTGGCAGGGTGACCCGTAGTGGCCGTGTGTTTGCGCCAATTATCCGAAAAGACGTTGTTACTGGGAAGAAAGTTGTTGAGAATGATGAACCGAAGAAGACTGCAGGAGAGACTAGTGGAGCTACATTGGAGAAAGAAGTGGATGATATTTTGAAGATAATTAAAATGATCGACTACAAAATTGTAGATCAGCTATTGCAGACTCCTTCAAAGATATCCATCCTAGATTTATTGATGACTTCCTCCGCTCATAGAGAATCACTAATGAGAGTACTAGACCAAGCTTTTATGGAGAATGACATGCCGTTAGATCAATTCAACAACGTAATTGGAAACATTACGTCATGTAACAACTTGAGTTTCTGCGACGATGAGTTGCCAAATGAAGGGAGGAATCACAACTTAGCCCTCCACATTTCAATGAATTGCAAGAATGATTCGCTATCCAATGTGCTAATTGATAACAGATCCGCGTTGAATGTTATACCGAGAAGTACTCTCATGAATTTAAAGTATCAGGGAACACCTATGCACCCGAGTGGCATCATTGTGAAGGCTTTTGATGGGTCGAGGAAATCTGTCATCGGTGAAGTGGACTTTCCCATCCATATAAGACCACACTTATTCTTGATAACTTTCCAGGTAATGGACATTATTCCCGCGTATAGTTGTTTGTTGGTACGGCCATGGATACACGAAGCAGGGGCTGTCACTTCAACTCTGCATCAGAAGCTAAAATTTGTGCGTGACGGGAAGGTAGTGATCATAAATGGGGAGCAGGCATTATTGATATCCCATTTATCCTCTTTCAGTATTATTGAAGCGAATGAGGCTGTTGTTGGAACCCAATTCCAAGCCCTATCCATTGACAACATAAGGAGAAATGAGAATTCTGTGGTCTCACTGAAGGATGCGCAGCAGGTTGTGCGCAATGGTCATAATGCAGTTTGGGGACGACTTGTGGATCCACCCGTGAACAAAAACAGAGCTGGTTTGGGTTTCTCTTCAAGGAGTGGAAAAAGCGAAGGTTTGAAGTCAAAATCTTCTGTGAACAGTTATCAAGGTGTTTTCCGCAGCGGAGGCTATCTCCATCCGATTGGTTCTGGAATTAATGCTGTTGAAGAGGATGAAGCAGAGCAGGAAGTACCGAATTATGTGACGCATGGAGTCCGAGTTCAGAATTGGGTCACCATTGATATTCCTTCTTGCATACATATTTCAAAGTAATTTGTTTTGTTAATCTGTCTCTTTCTTTTGAAAATCTTTCACTCTACCCAAGGTGGAAGTATTAATGTTGTAAGGCTTATCTATTTGCTATAATTCTTAAGATCATTAATAAAAGTTGTCTTTGTTTCCAAAATTATGTCTTTTATTTTCTGCCTTTTTCTTGGGAAATGGTAATAAAAAAAACCCTTTCAAAATAAATAACAACTGGAAATTAATCTGCATGATCACTTGTTATATGTGTCAGTTTCTAAAAGCAATCATAAATCATATGTGCAGATTAATTAAAAAACCCATTGAATACAATGACCCTGCACCCTCGCAGGTGCATCTTTGGGCAAGACACCCCATCATACATAGCGAACAAAGACACTTTAAATTTATGAGGGATTACAACTCCAGATACCAGCCCTAACTCTTCAAAGTCCAGCCCAGGCATTCTCTGTATCTCCATAGCAGCTAGACGTTCTTCCAAGTTCTTGTATTTGTCATCAGCTAGAGGATACTACTGCTCAAAATAGTCTTCATCTTCCTCTTCCTCTGCCTCATAATCAGATGGCAATGTAGTTCCTTTACCCTTTCCTTCCCCCTCTTCAGATGTTGATGGGAATTCCAAAGTCCGTCTGGCTTGTCCTTCAAACCATCTGCCTAAGATAACCACACCAACTCTCTTCTTCTTCTTTTTCTCTTTTTCCTTCTCTAGTAGAGTCTTGAGCTCCTCCAGCCCCTTAGCCAAGGTCAAGAGTAGCTGTTGAAATTGTGAATTATGAGCTTGTAAGTATTTGACCGTTTGTTCAATATCCATCTTGCTGAAATAAACAGCAGAGAGATGAGGAAACTTGGTGTGAAGACCTGCTTATGCATATGATGAATGATATGTATTCATGTAATGCATTCAAGGATTCAGAAGTTCAAATTTGTTTTAAATAAAAAAGAAACACACGTCATATTAATAAGATAGAATTTGTTAGTATATCAATGCCCCATGGGCAAAATAATACAAAATTCTAAGGTAAAAATACGTTGCGTATCCTCTTTGGTGCAATGTAGGTGTTGAGAGTCTGCTCATCGTGAAGTTGACGAGTGAGTTCCAAAACCTTCTTCTCGCTTGCGTAGAATTGGGCTTCGAAAGTATCGCGCTCTCCCTTGAGCTGTATCCAACTCCTTTGTAAATCTTCGAGTGATGTTGACATGTCAGGATGCAGGAGGGTGTATGGAACCTCTCCTTCCATAACAGGCTCTATAATCACAAGGAAAATGTAGGGGTAAGGCATCATAAGACTTTGGGCGCGGGTTCGTACCCACTTGAGGTAAGGCTAAAGAGGGATGGAATTCTTGTGTCCAAACGTCTTACTGTCCACCTTGTTGAGCATCCTCCAAGCTCAGATGAACCTTTGTCGGAGTCCTTGATTGTCGTTGTCGAAGTCGAAAACCAAGCCTTGAATCAGCATGTCATGTGGGCCATCCCTTCAGGCATAACCAAATTGTCTCAGAGGAAAGCAAGGGTTGTAGGTGATGCCTCCTCTAATGCCAAGTAGAGGGACATTAGGGAATTCCCCACAACGGCCAATGATGATGACATTCTCTTTTGATCGAGAACACCAATGAATATCTGAATGGGTAAGAGTCATCAATCATTGTGACCACCTCAAACCTTGCTCATTCTTCAAAACTGATTGGGGAAGATGAGAAATAAACCATCTTGCAAGTAGAGGAGTGCAACACATGAGAACACCTCTTTTCCTCATTGTACGAGTGTGAAAAGAGTGGAGGATATCCCCAAGCAATATAGGCACCGGGTTGCGAGCCATGGAGATTTTGACAGCACTCACATCTATAAGTTGATCAGGGTTAGGGAATAAGACCATCCCATAGATGAGAAAAGCTACAATCTCCTCAAAAGCTTGCAAGTCCAAAGAATTCCAACAGCTTTGGGCTTTCTCAAACAGAAACTTTGATAAGAAGCCTTTGACACCACTTCTAGTTTCCCAATGTGTTGTGACATCAGAGGAGTGCAAGTGTAAGGTTTGGGCAATCTCTTCTGGCTTTGGATCTCTTTCCGTACCGTTAAAGGGTAGTTGATTGAGAATAGGAATCCTCAAGAGTTAAGAAAATTCCTCCAAAGTAGGCACAAGTTGGTAGTTAGGAAATGTAAAGCAATGATGCAAAGGGTCAAAGAACTGGAAGAGAAATTTCAGCATATCCTCCTCAGTGTTGGTGGTGACCAAGTAGAGCAGACGACCATGTCTCTCGGTGAATGGAGAATTCTCAGGAATCCTTGAAGCTAGCTCCTTGAGTTGTGGAGGAATTCTTACAAGGTTGATTTGGACAGTTTTCCTGCGAAGTGAATCCATAACCTACAAAACAGGAACAAATATGAAAATCTAAAATCCTTGAAATGGTTAGTGGATGCAAATGATGCTTCATGATGTCCATGATGTTATGCACAAGTATACATGTACAAACAAATCACACAAGTTCCTAGTTTAGGCTTGCATGGGGTTTCATATGTAAGTACCCTCTTGAAGTTTAGTTGGCTCAACCTGTCCTAGAAATAGTAACCGGGTTCTAAGGAGCTCAATATCACTGGATTGTTTCCTTGTTCATTGTTTCAATTCAGCCTCTTTACTGGTGACCGAAATATTCCAAGGAACCAACCCTCAATGAGTGTAGTATCGAGTATCTACCAACTTCGGACTGCACCAAAGCCAGTCATCTCACTATAACCTAAAAGGCCAAGTTGGTCAAGTAAAGGTTCTAAAAGTCCATTAGTGCTTAATGACATCACTCAGCGGCCCCGTATTCTTTTTGATTGACTCAAAGGTTACCGGTACCCACAAATATGTCGCACTAATATAGCTATTGATTAGACCATGTCAGTATACCCCGCACAATTTCCACAATGTATTGCTATTTACCTATGAATGTTTCCCAAATCCGGGTAGAGGATTCAAACCCAAACAATAGAACCAAAGTGTAAAGCATACAAGTCAAGCAAGATAAGCATGTAAAGGTGATGTAAAACCCTAAGGTAACCCAAATTTTATAATCATCCCCAGCAGAGTCGCCAGTTCTGTGATACGGTGGGAGAACTGACTTGAGGTTTTGCGTTTCTGTTTGCAAATGTTGCAATTTAGCAAGAGTCGCCATCGACTTTTTTTATCCAAAAGGAAAGGTAAAAAAGCACAGGAAAGACCTTTGAGATTGTTTTTGGGTTCGGGGGGTAGATTATAAAAAGGGAAGGTACTAGCACCCTTTTCGTCCATGGTTTTCCATGGGCTCTTAGTTACTTGTTTTAGATCACTTGCTTTGCTTTTCCAATTGTTTGAAATGGTGCTTTTTGTGGTTTTGAAAGTATTTTGAAAAGAGGCCTTTGTTTAGGCAATCTTTGTAATGATTCTTGTTTGTAAGAATGTATACAAAGATGTTTGTCTTTTGAAAAATGTTTCAATGTTTTTGAAAGTTGTTTGGAAATTGTTTTGAAAGTTGTGTGTGTTTTTGAAAGTAGCAAGGATGGTTTGCAAGTTTGATCAAGTAACTAGAAGCATCTAACTACTCAAAAGTATATCCTACACATTTTTATTCCTTTGATATTGTTGATTTACCATTGCATTTGGTAATCAACCTTATCTTTGGATGTTAAACGGGACGGGCGTGGGTCATCGTATGACCATGATAACAAGATTGCCAAGTATCTTAGCAAGTTTTGAGGGACTTAAGATCATTTGTTTTAGGTAACTTGTCTAGCGTCATCGAGGGACTATGATCTTTTGTTTTATTTTGTTTTGCCAAGATACCTAGCATGCATACCATGGCCATTTTGTAAGGCAACCAAGTGGGTGAAACCCTAGAGGTGCTTGTGTGCAAAGTGTTTTCATTTTTCATGCATTTTGTCTTGTGTTTAAGTCATGCTATTTGTTTTATTTTTGGTCTTTGCATACAAAACCCTAGTTTACTATCATGGTATATGAAAGCAATAAAATGCGTAAAGTAAATCTAAACTATTACAACAATATTATGGGAATGGGGTACGAGTTTTGAATGGGGGATATTGCTCAAAATAAAACCTTAATTTACTATTACAACCCAATTGAATTTATTGTACAATAAATAAATAAACAATTATTTAAATATGCAATAAAATGTAAATATGCAACAAATGTTTTTGTATTTATTTTTTATGTAGGTGAAAGAAGTAAATTATTTAAGTCTAAAATAAGAAAAAATATTTTGATTATTTTTGGAAGGGGAAACCCTAGTTTTTGATGTAAAAGAAAATTATATATTTCCTAATATTCTTGTCCATTTTTGTTTAAGAAAAATAATAATAATATTATGTATAAATATTAAAAATCAAAATATGTGAGAAAATAATATTTTATGTGTATAATAAAATAAAATATTTAAGTATTTTAATATTATTTACAAGTTTATTTAAGAAAATAAATTCTATTAAACCTAATAAACTATTTTTATGCCATAAAAATAATAAAAATAATAAAATAAAAATGCAAAAAAATTAAGAAAATATTTTTGGAATTTTTTAATGTTCAGAAAAAAATAATAAAGTCAAAAATATAAAAAGAAATGAAAAATATGAAAAATATAGAAAATGGGGCAAGGGGGTGCAAATAGGAAACATGGGGGTGTGAATAGAAGAAACAGCAAGCCCAAGCCCAAGCTCACTTCATCCCTGACCACCAGACCACAAACGCGCGCTGTACTTCAAATCCTGTTCTTGCTATTCTTTGCATAAAATCAAAAACTTATAACATGAAAAATGTAGCTCATGATCACACGATTTCAATGATATAAAGAACATGACCTAACTCTCAAAGACCAGAGAGAATTTTAATGGCCCTAATTTCTGACCTAGTTTTTTCAGCATGTTCAACATCCAAATACTCTTAGCTCAGTTAATATAAATGGAATCTATGCATATGTACAGCTCAAGCATGTTAAGGACTATATTTTTGCTTCACAAACCTAAGCTTAAAGATGCCTAAATAGAGAGATAGAAACTTGATAAATACCTTGTTCAATTGATTTTGGATATGGAAATGTGGGAACTTTGAGTGAGGCCTGAAGTTCTTGTGAGCTTCCTTGAAGTCCTCTCAAGCTTCTCCAATGCTCAGCTTATCTTGAAGTTGCCCGAATCTCCATGTAGAAGTCAACCTGCAAACCTTCAAAATGAAAATGGTGATCCTTGAAACAGGGGTTACAGTTGCAAGATAAGGGCCTGGATAGTTTAGGTAGGAGATATGGAATGTGTTTGAAGTGATTCAAAGCAAAACGCACGAGGCAATATGGAAATGGCTTGTGATTTGCAGAGATTGCCCTGTTTTGGGCAGAAATGGTGTTTTTTGTGTTTTGGAGTGTGTGAGAGGTTGGCAATTCATGTTTCTTGCTTGTTACAATGTTCTGAGGGTGTTTGAAATGTCACAAAGTCTTGTTTTTATCAGATGGAATAGTTCACTTGACTTTTGCAAGTTTCTTGCTTTTGAAGAAAAGTTGAAATGACAATGCCCAAAAGCTTGTACTTGCTAGTTCCTTAGCTAATAAGAGTTGGTAAACATGCCTGATAACTGTGGATCTTGTTTTCAAAAAGAGATTAGGTCCATGGCTCAAGATAAACAAAGTTGTAAAAAAGCTAGCTTTATGAAAATGGTATTGTACACTTTATGCCATTTTTGAATTAATTCAATGTACAAAGCTTCAAAGATCAGAATAAGACCATTATCCATTGTGTTTGCATTAAATTAAGGAGTGTAGAAAGTATTAGTACCTGTAATACCAAGTACAAGCATGTTTGAAACTGATTTGCAACTTGTAACATTGTGAAAATGCCTTGCACAAAAGTGATAAAATGCCATTTTCATTTCTTCGATTCTCCCTAACCATAAATGATCTTGGAGAGTTCTTTGACATTTTGGAAAGCTTGTAACATGCTCTACAATACATATTTGAAATGCATTTTGATATTCCTCTTGGAACTAGGTGAAAATTTGCCATGAAGTTAGGTCAAAAATCTGCCTAAACTAGGGCAAACTTTCACTAAGTTAAAAGTTTTATGGACCCCTATTCACAAAACCATAACTTGAGATTCAAGCATATTTTGGGAAAACTTTGTGAATCAAAGTTGTAGATTTCATGGAGGAATACAACTTTCATGTTGGAAGTTTTCTTTGAATCCAATTGCATCATGGTGAAAAAGTTGTGGAAAGTTGGGAAAAAATAAGAAATTTCCATAATTTAGAAAAATTCTAAGTTATGAAAAATTTCAAATTAAAACCCTAATTTTCAAAATTAGGTTTCTTGGCCAACAAGTTTCATATTTTGACATATCTTGATGAATTATGATCCTTGGCACTTGATTTTGACCAAAAAGTCAAAGTTTGACTTTTCAGTGTACATTTGATTGTTGATCAGTTGACTGGAAAATTCATCTGTCAATTCAATGCATTTGAGATCTTTTGAACTTTGTGATTAGGTCAAGATGATGCCATTGAGTCCTTGAAATCATGATTGAACCAAATTGGTCATTGGCTAGGTTAGAAATCAGAATTTGCCCTTTCTCAGTCAAAACCCTAATTTTGACCATTTTGCCCTTTTGATGATTTGATCAAATTTCTTGAGGAGTTGTGGTCCAAACTTGATCAAATGGTACATAGGAGCCTAGAATATTTTTGGAGATAAAAAATTATGAAGTTTGATTGTAAATTGGCCATGGTTGACTTTTTCCCCAATATAGTTGATTTTTAGGTCAACTGTCCAATTGACTGGGCAAAAATGTGATTCAAGGCTTGAAACTTGGTATGGGCAATCTAGGGATCCAAGATGGTGTATGAAAGTCACATTAAGAATTTATGGTCCAAAAATCCTTGTGCAAACTCAAACCCTAATTTCAGGTCATCAGTGCAAGGAGATGTCTTGAGCTGAGCAAACCCTAATCCTGTCTGGAGTCCAAGGAGTCTTGTAAGAAAACTTTTGATAAAATGAGAGGTCAAATTTTGGGGTACAACAGCTGCCCCTATTAAATCTTCTTGAACCTGAAGAGTTAGATTGGCGACTTTGTCGTTCGTGACTCGAAGGTAAAAGATGATTGGACACTAGAGTGCCCGTAAATTTGCACTCGTCAAAATATAGTTGAGGAAATGGGCTTAAAGATGCCATTTGGAGATCTGATAGAATCTTTTTGGAGATGGGCTTAAAGATGCCATCCAAGTATGTTTGTTGAATTGTATGTTGTAAGTCAGGAGAATAAGTATCAGAATGGTATCCGTGTCTGGAACGTATCTGAACTGTATCTGGGGACTGAATCTGAATGAGCAAAGGAATAACATCCATGTCTGGAGCGTATCCAAGCTGTATCTGAACTTTGTATCTGAATAAGAAATAGAATAGCATCCGCGTCTGGAGAGTCTCTGAGCTGGGGAAAATCAGAATAGGTGACAGAATGGCAACCGTGTCTGAAGCGTATCTGGACTGTAATCTGAAGTTTGAATCTGAATGAGTAGCAGGATGACTTTCGTGTCTGGAGTGTATCTGTACTGTATCGGAAAAATGAATAAGGGCCAGGATGGCATCCGCGTCTGGAGCGTATCTGAACTAGAATCTGAATAAGTGACAGAATGACTTCCGTGTCTGGAGTGTATCTGTTCTTGAAATTGATAGCTGAAATCTGAATAAGTATCAGAATGGGATCCGTGTCTGGAGCGTATCTGAAATGTATCTGAAATCGGAATGAGCAACAAAATGACTTCCGTGTCTGGAGTGTATCTGTACTATATCATGATTATATATTGTTAATGGTAGCTTGTTAATCTTATCCTGAAAAGGGTAAAATGTTAGCTGAAACACAAAGTTATGTTGCATGAAATGTATGATGCAATAAATGTGTTTTATCAATGTTTATGATATATGGATGTAATGTATGCGCATGTAAGCTGATTTACTGTCTTGCTGAGGGAAATAAATCCTTGATAGTTGGGGATAATAAATCCTTGACTGCTGCTGGGGAAAATAAATCCTTGACCGCTGCTGGAGATAAGAAAAAACCTGGGCGACTGCTGGAGATTCAAAATCTTTGACAACTTCCATGGGGATGTGAGGATCCTTCATGTCTTGAAGTTGGAGTATTGACAAAATTCTGTTGTGAGAGTAATGCCAAACTGCTTGAGAAATCTGCTTGGAGTATCCAGAGAACTTTGATGACTTCTATTGGGGATTACTCAATGGGTATCCTTACCCGGCTGGGAATAGGGAAGACTCTGATGATTTCTGCGGGGAACTAAGAATGAGAATCTTCATTCTGTTGAGGAGTAATAAAAACTTTGGTGACTTCACTTGGGGAAATGAGAATGAGAATCTTCAATCTGCAGGGGAATAAGAATTCTGACAAATTCATGCTGGGGAGTAATGAAGACTCTGGCAACTTCACTGGGGAATAAGGAATGAGAGTCTTCATTCTGTTGGGGAGTAAAAACTCTATGGGGAAGAAGGCTTACTGCTGGAGAGTAAGTTCAGGAGTTTTCGGTCGTCTGCCATTATACTGGGAAGTTATCCTAGGTTGGGGAGAGACAAAAGTTAACTGTTATCTGGTTGATTTCCAGGCTTCAAGATAACTTGCTGGGGAAATTGGATAGTTTCCGCTGGGGATTAGAAGTCTTGACTCGACTGGGGATGAAGGTTTTAGCTCTGCTGGGGATCTGTAACTCAAAGTTTTGGCTCCGCTGAGGATTGGGAGTTTGAAGTTTTAACTTTGGTGGGAATTAAGGATTTGAAATTTATCTCCGCTGGGGGTACGCATTTCAAGGTTTTAGCTCCGCTGGGGATCTAGATGGTGTACTGCAGGGGATTTCTCTTGGAATAGTCTAAAGACGTTTTCTTATCCTTTCAGTCTGTCAGTAATTCTTCTTTTCCATCTTGTCTATTTGTAAACAATAATTATGTTCAAATGCATATGTTCATCAATGAATCATTGGATGTTTTTGCAAATACAAACACAAGTGTAAAAGAAAAAGACAAATAGCTTTTGTACTATGAAAGATATATATTTGTATTAACATTGGGTAAGTGTTTTGTACAAAGGAGACATACATCCTAGTAAGAGGATGGTGTCATAAAAGTAAGAAAAATTTTATACAAAGAAAGATAGCTATGTGTGTAAAAATCCCATGGGGTTTCCATTCTGCTATAGCCTTTGTAACTCCGAATATCTTGTCCATCCGCTGCTTCGTCCGAAGATGATTGGATTGATAAGAAGTTCCACATTTTCCGGTGAAGAGATTGTCCTTAAAGTGATCCGACGAGACATAGTCATACGCTTTAATTCCCTAACTTTTGCCTGGACAGCCCTTTCGGGTTTTCAGTCCACCGGGAAACCCTTTTTTGCCCAAGTCGCCCTTTCGGGTTTTCAACTTGCCGGGTGTACAGATTTTTTGTTTATCCCTAATTTTTGCTTGAACCGCCCTTTCGGGTTTTCGATTCACCGGGATGCCCCCTTTTTTTGCCTAGGTGTGTCAACCTAGCGGGTCATTTATGCGTAGTATCTTTTGACTATGTCTGTGTTCGCAGGGTACGACAGGTCGTCACCGTCCATGGTGGTTAAGATCATTTCCCCACCAGAAAAGATGTTCTTGATCACAAATGGTCCTTCGTAGGTAGGAGTCCATTTGCCCCTGGGATCACTTTGCGGCAAGATGATCCGCTTGATTACCAGATCCCCGACTTGACATACCTGGTGTCTGACTTTCTTGTTGAAAGCCTTGATCATTCGTTTTTGATACGTCTGACCGTGGCAAACAGCAGTAAGTCGCTTTTCATCAATCAAGTTAAGTTGATCAAGCCGAGTCTGAATCCAATCTTCTTCACTCAAACCAGCATCTTTCATGATTCTCAAGGAGGGAATCTGAACCTCGATAGGTAAAACAGCTTCCATGCTATATACCAAGGAATAGGGTGTTGCCCCAGTTGATGTGCGTGCCGTGGTACGGTTCCCGTGAAGAGCAAACAGTAGCATCTCATGCCAGTCCTTGTAAGTGACTGTCATTTTTTGTATGATCTTCTTGATATTTTTGTTAGCAGCTTCAACTGCACCATTCATCTTTGGCCGCTAGGGAGATGAATTGTGATGTTGAATCCTGAACTGCTCACACAAGGCAGTGATCATAGTATTGTTAAGGTTTGTACCGTTATCAGTGATGATCCTTTCGAGGATACCGTACCGACAAATAAGGTTTTGCTTGATAAAGCGGGCAACAACATTCTTTATAACAGATGCGAAGGAAGATGCATCGACCCACTTGGTGAAGTAGTCAATGGCCACCAGAATGAAGCGGTGTCCATTGGATGCTGTAGGCTTGATCTCTCCAATCATGTCGATTCCCCACATAGCGAATGGCCAAGGAGCTATTAGGACATTTAGAGGAACTGGAGGCACGTGTACCTTGTCGGCATAGACTTGGCATCTGTGACAGGTGCGGGAGTGTTGATAGCAGTCAGATTCCATGGTAGACCAGTAGTAGCATGCCCGTAGAATCTTCTTATCCATCGTATGTCCGCTAGAGTGAGTGCCGAAGGTACCTTCATGCAATTCAGCCATGATTCTTTCAGCTTCAGCTTTATCCATACAACGGAGCAGAACAGAATCATGATTGCGCTTGTATATGATACCATTTCTCAAGAAGAACTTTGCCGAGAACCTCCTTAAGAACTTTTTGTCATTGACTGAAGCTCATTCAGGGTATTCCTGAGCCTCGAGATACCTTTTGACTTCATGAAACCATGGATCATCCATTACTTCATTGGTATTAATCTCGTGACAATGTGCAGGTTCGACCATCCGTTCAATGGTGATTTGGGGAGCCTCATTATCCCAGTTAAGTTTAAACATGGATGACATTGTATCTAGAGCATCCGCTAGCTGATTTTCTTCTCGCGGGGAAGTGCTCGAAGGTAATCTGCTCGAAATGTGGTAACAATGTCAAGACATGTTCTTTGTAAGGGATGAGGTTTGGATGCTTAGTATCCCACTCTCCTTTGATCTGACTAATGACCAAAGCTGAGTCCCCAAACATAATCAAAGATTTGATTCCCAAGTCTATGGCAACCTTGAGTCCAAAGATGCAAGCTTCATACTCTGCCATGTTGTTAGTACAGTTGAAGAAAAGTCTGGCTGTGAAAGGTGTATGGCAACCTTCTGGGGAGATGAGTACCGCGCCAATACCATTGCCAAGTGCATTGGAAGCACCATCAAAGTACAGGGTCCACCGGGATCCTTGTTCAGGTCCGTCATATGGTCTGAAATCTTTAATGTTGTCCAATGTCATGATGTCCTCGTCAGGGAAGTCAAACCTCATGGGTTGGTAATCTTCGACAGCTTGATGAGCCAGATGGTCAGCTAGCACACTCCCCTTTATAGCTTTTTGGGTCGTGTACTGTATATCGTATTCCGTTAGGATCATCTGCCATCTAGCTATTCTTCCAGACAAAGCAGGCTTCTCAAAGATGTACTTGATCAGATCCATCTTAGATATTAACAAAGTGGTATGAGTCAACATATACTGCCTTAGCCGGCGAGCAGCCCATACCATAGCGCAACAAGTTTTCTCAAGCAGTGAGTATCGGGTCTCACAGTCGGTAAACTTTTTGCTAAGGTAATAAATGGCATGCTCTTTTCGGCCAGACTCGTCATGTTGTCCCAGTACGCACCCCATTGAATTCTCTAGGACGGTAAGATACATGATTAGCGGTCTTCCTTCGATGGGTGGCATCAAGATAGAAGGTTCTAGCAAATACTCCTTGATTTTATCGAAAGCAATTTGATAGTCATCATTCCATTTAACTACCTGATATTTCTTCAACAACTTGAAGATTGGCTCACAGGTAGGTGTTAGGTGAGAAATGAACCTTGCAATGTAGTTTAGGCGTCCCAAGAAACCTCTGACCTCCTTATCAGTGCGAGGAGTAGGCATTTCTTGTATAGCTTTGACTTTGGCAGGATCAACCTTGATACCTTTGTTGCTGACAGTGAAACTTAAGAGCTTACCGGATCGGACTCCGAATGTACACTTGTTTAGATTCAATCTGAGCTTGTACTCCTTCAACCTAACAAACAGCTTTTGCAAGTGATCAAGGTGTTCTTCTTCAGTTTGTGATCGGGCTATCATGTTATCTACGTAGACCTATATCTCATGATGTATCATATCATGAAACAAAGCTACCATGGCACGCTGATAGGTTTCCCCGGTATTCTTCAGTTCGAATGGCATCACTTTGTAGTAGAACGTACCCCACTGTGTAACAAAAGTAGTTTTCTCCATGTCCTCAGGGGCCATTTTGATCTGGTTATAGCCTGAGAATCCGTCCATGAAAGAAAATACTTTATGCTGAGCTGTATTGTCAACCAGGATGTCAATGTGAGGAAGTGGAAAGTCATCTTTAGGGATGGCCCTGTTTAAGTCTCTGTAATCCATGCACATTCTGACTTTGCCGTCCTTCTTAGGTACAGGCACAATGTTAGCAACCCATTATGGATAGGAAGTAACAGCCAGAAATCCAGCATTGAACTACTTCATAACTTCTGCTTTGATCTTTTCAGACATGTCAGGTCTCATGCGGCGGACCTTTTGCTTCACTGGTGGACAGTCTTCTCTTGTGGGGAGACGGTGTACCACAATGTCTGTATCAAGTCCTGGCATGTCTTCGTATGACCAGGCAAAGATTTCAACATAATCATGTAGTAGCTGAATTAGGCACTCCTTGACACTCGGCTCTAGATTGGCACCTATCTTGATTTCCTTTTTGTCATCCTCAGTTCCCAAGTTGATTGTATCCAACTTCTCTTCATGAGGCTGAATTTCTCTTTCTTCTTGTTGTAATAATCTGGCTAATTCCCCTGGCACCTCACAATCTTCCTCACCTTCGTATTCGGCTTGGTTGATCAGATCTTCAGAGTCACTGAAGGCTATAGCAGTATCGTTACCCATGGGTTCCGGAATGGAAGGGTACCTGCATTTGTGAGTGTGAGTGTGTGTAAGGGCATAGCCATCTTAAAACAACAAAATGTAAAATAAATACAATGAGCAAAAAGGTTTATATATGAAAAGCGTCCATGATTCATTAAAATGACATATGATAATGAAAATAAGAACCCTTACAAATGGACCTATGTGCCTCGGGTAAGACACAAGGTTGAAAAAGTACAAATTGTTTGTGAATTATTACAGTCCAACATAAATGGAAAAGATAAATTACTGATTTATGAAAGTAATCGGAACAAAGTCTTTTGCTTCCCAGTTGCACAATCCTCCGTCAGCAGTAGGGAAAATCCAATCTTCCAAGTTGCCCTCTTCTTCACTGTCCTATAGTGCATTAACTCCTCGATGGCTGATCTTCACAGGTGGCCCTTCGGCACGGGAGCGGCGCACGACCTTCTGACCAGTCGAAGTAAATCCTAGGCCGAATTTGTCTGCTTTGAAAGGAAACTCCACAACTGCCCTAGCATCCTTGAGAGAAGACATCCGAGGCGGAGGTCTTGTAACCACAGGAGTTGAGGACACTGCCTTGGTCGCCGCTATCTCTTCAGAAACTTCTTCGAAGTGTTGGAAAGGGGTCTCTATGAATTCGCCATCTAATTCCACATAGCAGAAAGAATTAAGATGACTGATCATGTATTCCTCTTTGCCATGAACATTTATAATTTTCCCCTGGACAGGGTACTTGAGCTTTTGATGCAGAGTGGAAGTGACAGCTCCAACATGGTGGATCCAAGGTCTTCCCAACAGGCAAGAGTAGGAAGGACGGATGTCCATCACGTAGAATGTTGAATTGAACGTCTGGGTACCCACCTTGATCGGGATGTCCACCTCTCCATGGACTATCCTCTTAGAACCATCAAAGGCTCTGACAATAATGTTGCTGGGTTTCAGGGTTATGCCTTCACAATCCAACCTATCCAAGGCTTTCTTCGGCAAGACATTTAGAGACGACCCAATATCAACCAAAACATGAGCTAGGGTGGTTCCCCTACACTCCACCGAGACATGTAGCACGTCATTATGTTTTCTCCCTTTAGAGGTCAAGTCTGCATCGGAGAATCCCAGGCCATTGTCAAATGTTAAATTGGACACGCACTCTTGGAATTGATCAGCGGAGGTTTCTTGTGGCACGTGGGCCGTCTTCAAAAACTTGACCAAAGCTTTAGCATGTGCCTCAGAGCACAGTAATAGGGCTAACATAGATATTTTGGATGGGGTCTGCCCAGTTGTTCAACAACATTGTAATCACTTTTCTTAATAATCCTCAGAATCTCTTCCAACTCTTTCTGGGATGTTTCAGGAATGACTAATGACTGAGCCTTCGTTAAGACAGGCTCCTCTTGAACATTCTTTCCTTTTTTCTCAACATCGGAAACAGGGATGGGAATTATATTGTTGGCGGGTACACTGGTAGGTACAATCACATGTGTAATCTTCGGGATGGCCGCGGGTCCAAAAACTGCTGTTGGAGGAGCAATCTCTGGAGAAAAGATTCTCCCACTATAAGTAATTTTGCTTGTTCCAGCAATGTTACTAATGTCGGGATTATCTTCCTCAGAGCTTTCTTCTTCAATGGTCTATTCATTCTGTTTGACACCATGGTAGTAGATTTCTCCACCATAGTTCCATGGTACCATTTTATCAGTTTTGTAAGGGGTTGGCCTTGGCATTGTTATCTTCAACGGAGTAGTCATAGGAGCAGATGTAATCCTAACGAGTTTTTTAGGAACCCTGGAAGAATTGGCGTATATGGTTATTATTAAAACTTCTGGAACAGAAGTGGGTGAGACGGGAGATTTCTCAAACAAAATTTCCTTGTTATCAATAAATTGTTGGATTCTTTTCTTTAAAAGAGGACAGTCAAATGGAGAGGACAGACAAGCACGACAATCTTGGTCACATCCTGGGAACACCCCAACCTTTAACAAATTCAACTTGATGGTTAGGAGAGGAGTTGACAGTTCATCCACAACAGAAATAAACAGATCTTCTTCCAAAGCATTGGCATTGTGTCCATGCCTCGACATCAGTGCGGAGATTACATTCGGCTTTTCAGAAGCTTCAAATTCAACTTCCTTGGCATCAATTAGATCCTGAATCTTGTTCTTCAGGGCCCAACAGTTGTTGGTGTCGTGCCCTGGACTTTCTGAATGATAAGCACATCTGGAGTTGGGATGTGTTGTACCCCAAAATTTTCCCTCTCATATTTCTTAAAACATTGCAATAAAAATCTCCAAATGGCTCAAGCTTGCTCAAGAGTTGGTCAGACAAGTCATCTCCTAAGGCAGTCTACCCCAAATTAGGGTTTTGTGTTGCATCAAGATCCTTGAAGGCAAATTACCTCAAGTTCTACCCAATGTCCTAATATGTTGACAAAAAATCTTGAAGTTTGACTGTTTGTAGGTCACAGTTGACTTTTGCCCTAGCACAGTCGATTTTTGGACCCTAGAACTTTGCGCTCGAGTTAATTTCCCGCACGCGATTTATTTTATTTTATCCATTTATGTATCTGATTCCGGATTGTAATAGCTTAATAGGACTTTTATTATTTTTTATCGCTTTATTTATTTTTAAAGGGTTTGTCTTTGGCGATGTAAATACCCGACGCCTTGTAATTTAAATTCCGCACTTTTATTTTTCGCAAATTATAACTGTTAGATGTTTGATAATAGGGATGCATGACAAGATTGAATGTTTTAACCTAAAATCAACTTAGATCACCATTAACATGTACAAAGACAAAAATAAACTAAAAACGACACACTCGCACATGCGCACTCTTAGGGTACACCCCACTTGGTTGCCTTTGTACACGGTCATTGAGTATAGGTCACTTTAGAGGCCTTCCTCTTGTCCAAAGATCATAGTCGCCTCAAAACGGTTGCCTCGGACATGATTGCCTCAAACAAAATGATCTAAGACATTAGGGTTACCGCTAAGGCGTCCTAACATTGCTTTAGTGACCGCACGTCCATCATTCGAATTGACCCTCAAACTCCAATGACGGTGCTACCTACTCATCAATAGTGGGATATCATTGTCTAAAGGAAGATAGCATAGGTAAATTGTTCTTAAGTACTTGCTCTTTAAAAAAACAAAATCTTTTTCACACTTACACTTTTCGAACAAAGTTTTCAAAAACACTTCATACACTCTTGAGGATAGAAGCAAGAGTTAAATCGAAGTTTTCAAAACAAAACTTTTTTCAAACCCACAAGCACAAAGAAAGCAATTTTTGAAAATAATTGAGCAAGTACCTAAGAGCCCATGGATAACCACGGATAGAAAGGGTGCTAACACCTTCCCTTTCTATAATCTACCCCCCGAACCCGAGAAATATCTCGAAAAAGGAATTTCTCTGTGCTTTTTCCTTTCCTTGTTGGATAAAATAAAAGTCGGTGGCGACTCTTGCTTACCGCGACATTTTACGCAAACAAACGCAAAACGCAAAACACAAACCAGCATTCCAAAAAACAGTCAGTTCTTCCCACCGTATCACAGAAATGGCGACTCTGCTGGGGATATCTTATAAGTGTGGTGTACCATAGGAATAATTCATAATGTTTTCAATTGCTTGACTTGTATGCTTTATATTTGTGGGCTTGTATCGGAGTTACTATAGATCCTAACCCGGATCTGGGGGATACCCTTTAGGTAAGTAGCAATAAACTGTGAGGGAACTGTACGGCGTAGACCAATACGGTTGAAGCAGTAGCTACGTTGGTGTGGCACTTTAGTATGTATCGATATCCCTTGTGGCGCAACGAGGAGAATATGGGTCTTCTAATGGGTCATTAAGCACCAACTAACCTTAAAACCTTTAAATTGACCAACTTGGCCATAGAACAGTAGCAGTATGCTACACTCATTGAGACTAAACTCTCGCGATGATTCTGGCCGCAAGAAAAGGTTGCTAAACTGGAATTATGACCGATCGAGGGTAGTCAGTGATATTGAGATCCTCTAGAACCCGATTACTATTTTTAGGACAGGTTTAAACCAACTGAACTGAAAGAGGGTAGTACCTAGACTCCATGTCAGCCTGAAATTTAAGGGCTATTGTGTGACTTGTGTGCCTTCAAAACTTGAACTACTTGCACATTCTTGTTATCTGACAACATGAGTTCCTTGCAGGTTTTGTTTACAATCCTTATCCAATAATTTGGATTTATTACAGAGTTTACTTACAGCACCTCACACTTTTGCTTAAACGCATAGCATACATATCATAACATCATGCCTTAAACATTTCCTTAACCATTTCAAAGATCTCAAGGGTCTGTGATGCAGGTTATGGTAAATCAGACGTCAAGCAAGGGGAAAATGGGATTTATTTTCCTCTAACCAATGTCGTATAGAGATCAAAACACGATGATTTGAGTCGGTGGCTATGACCCACTAGATATGGTGAGCTTGACTCTTGAAGAAGGACTCTTAACGACATGAAGTTTCTTCAAACAAATTCTAACAAGTTTCTTGTTTACCCCGCGAGATCCTTGAAAACATTGCATACATATATCATACATATCATTGCATAACAGGTCTCCCAGTACATCTCTCTCATGTTCTTGTTGTTTATTTCAACAATGGATCTCCAACAAGACAACCAAGATCTTCATACTCAAGAGACTCAGTTTAGGGGAATCTTCCTAAACCTATCCAAGGGGCAGGAAGAATTGAAAACACTCCTTGTTGGAAACTTGGTCAAGAAAAGTCCCGAAGACAATAAGGACGAACGGCTGAAACATCTGCAAGCGGAGGTAGATGCAATGAGAACCCAAATGCTGGGGCAAATGACTCTTATCCAAGGCCTAACCCGGGAACAAGAAGAGTTGAGAACCATTATCAACCAGCTTCATCAAGACATATACAACAGTATGAAGCAAACAGTCGGGACCAAAGGCCGAGTCACTGATCAACTTTCAAGAAAACCAGGTTTAGGTTTGGTGAAGAATGGACCTCTCTAAGTTGCTGCTACCTCACGGGTCCAACAATAACCTTGCCATAAACAACAGGTTGATCAGAGTAAGCCAAATATGCCCAAGAGGCAATTTACCAAGCTCAACATGTCACTGTCTCAGGCTTTACAACACCTGTTGAGATTGAATCTGGTGACGTTAAGGGACCCTCCTAGGAATCCCAACATAACCTCCCCAAGGTACAATCCTGATGCAAGGTGTGCATATCACTCCAACAACCCGGGGCATGATACTAACATCTGTTGGGCGTTGAGCAACAAAATTCAAGACCTGATTGATGAAGGAGCATTGGAATTCACACAAGATGGTCAACTGTAATGTTTCTGTCAATCCTCCAAGGCTCACCATTTGAAGTGACAAGTCATGAGACGAGAAGACTTTTTGTTCATTAGAATTTTCAAGTTGTAATTTTCTTTTGATTGTTCGAACATTTATTCATGTCAAACTTTATTATTTTATCAATGCATTGCATATGTCTGTTTTGAATCAATCCATTCGTATTCACTATATTCAAATTGCTTTCATTTTTTGTGATGATCAACTCCCGATTAAAATTTTTTTTAAGCCTTTAGAGGGAGGATGAAGAAAATGATATCAAAATCTCTACAATATGCTTTTGAACAGACCCCGCTGACGAGGTACAAGCATTGCTTCAAATCCTAAACAGTGAAGTTATAAGGAAGATAATCCCTAGTCAACCCCTTTGAGCCAAAGAAGTTGGAGTTTTTATTTTCACAAATTAAAACCCGTAATTATAACCTGGGGCAGGGTAGTTTTCTCAGTTAATCCAGGTGCACAATGAATGGAATCAAAGAAGTCCTTCCGAAACAAAAGACAGTGATGGTTCCGTATAATCGTAAGGACATGCAGTCATTATCTCTCAAAAATAAAAGCCCATTAAGTCAAAACCTGTGAAGGAGACTTAAGAAAAACTGGGGCATCCCGCTGACTGTAATCACAAAAAGAAACAGTTCAGACAAAAAACAGGGATAATAAAATCAAAAAGAAAGAGATCCTACAAACTCTCAACAAAAATGACTGCCTGTTCAAAATAAACTGTCAATATCTGAACCATCATTGGAATATCAGAGCAAAGACTCAAATGGGATCTAATGCACAATTAGCTGAGTTTAGGATCAAAGAACATCACGAAGAATGGGTGGGTACAAATAAAATTTGAGCCTTTATCCTTTGTTTCTTAAACCGTGAACCAGGCCACATTATAACCCCTAAAAGTCCTAGCTGAAGCATGGGTTAGTTTGAAAGCATATTGTTACAAAAGGTATCCTGACTCCTGTAGGGCTTGCTGTAAATCCTGAGTTGACGTCACATTTTACAAAAAAATTCTATCTTACTGAAAAAATGCATTTTCAAAAACTTCAAGACAGACATAAGCTTTGCATTCTTAAAATAACATTGTTTGCATATGACTATTTGTTCAAACAGCAGAGAAGTTCGCACAAAAAATATCTAGTGAACAAAAACCTTCTCAATAAAAAGGATCACCTCAAGTGGAAAAACACTTCCAATCAAGGGGCACGACATGATCATTGTCCAATCATCTGGGGCAGTCAAGTCAAGATTCAAGGAATCTCTCAAAATGCCGAATAGCCAGGGGCAAATCTCCATCTGAATCAATTGGGGCATTGGAAATGAATTCCAGCAACGAATCTTGCATGATCAAACATCTTCTGGTAGTATGGAAACACGAAACTACTGACAGTGACAACTCCCTACACTTTGAGAGCGTGGACATAGTCAAAAAAATACTGCGCATGAACAAAGACCCGCTAGGTTGACACACCTAGGCAAAAATAAGGGCATCCCGGCGAACCAAAAGGGTTCGGGAAAAAATTAGGGATAAAAACAAAAAATCTATACACCCGGCAAGTCGAAAACCTGAAAGGCGGCTTGGGCAAAAAAGGGTATCCCAGTGGATTGAAAACTCGAAAGGGCAGTCCGAGAAAAAATTAGGGATCAAAGTGTACGACTATGTCCCGTCTTCTCGTCACTTGCATACTAGAAGAAGATTTGTCATTTCAATCAGCAATTACCAAGCACCTCATAGGTTGGAATAATACTCGATCCACAAGGCCTCCGCAGGCACCTTCTCCCACAGATACATGGGCAGAAAAGTCTCGATGCAAAGTCATTGTCATATCCTCAGCCCGCGTCCTAGTAACATCTACACTCCCCGCATAGTAAGAAAAGGATAGTGGTGTTAATTCTCCCCAGCTGAGACTCACAACTGTAAATGAATCGGTAATATTCTCCCCAAGCAGAGTTTATCTACCATCAGCACTGAAAAGTCTTATTCCTTGGCAGAGTACAAAATATCCCCAGTGGAGTTTGAAAATTTTCCCAGCGCAGTATGAAAAAGCTTCCCCAGTGGAATCTGGAGAATCATCCCCAGTAAACTTTGAAAGATTGTCCCCAGCAAGTTCAAAGGATTATCCCCATAAGAGCCTAAAAGGTTATCCCCAACGAAGTCGCAACTGAAAGGGCTTCCCCAACGGAGTTCATTCCTTTCACAAATAAGAATTCAATCCCCAACAGGATTCAGTATCACCAGTAATGGTAATTCATCCCCAATTTATTGATGGAATCCTCAACAGAGTATCTCTTCCCCACAGAGTAATCGCCTCATCAGTTTATTCCCCAACGAAGTTATCCTCTCCTGCAGGTTTATTCGCACAATCATCTTCATTCGCTATCCCCAGCGGAAACTAAGAATCCAACTCTATTCTCCAGCAGCTATCCGAGATTTGTTTTCCCCAGCTAAAACATTACATTTCCATACATCATGATACATGCATATACGCATCATACAACACAATCTCATTTATTTTGAGAACATCATTGCTTGATATATATCATGAATTGCATACGACTGAGCTTTACCTTTAAGGAAAGATGCAGTTAAGTTCTCAGCTATGTCGAAGAACTGACCGGTTCTTAAATCTCAACTGAATTATTCTCGGTTGAATTACAGATAAGGTTCTCAATCTCGACAATTTTCCTCCGTCGTAGTGTGGACGAGTTCTAAAATCTCAACAGAATTATCCTCCGTTGAAGAACAGACAGTCCTAAATCTTAATGAAGATGTTTCCCTTAGTCGAAGACCTGACCGGTTCTTAAATCTCAACTGAATTATCCTCGGTTGAATTACAGATAAGGTTCTCAATCTCGACAATTTTCCTCCGTCGTAGTGTGGACGAGTTCTAAAATCTCAACAGAATTATCCTCCGTTGAAGACCAGACAGTCCTAGATCTTGATGAAGATGTTTCCCTCAGTCGAAGACCTGACCGGTTCTTAAATCTCAACTGAATTATTATCGGTTGAATTACAAATAAGGTTCTCAATCTCGACAATTTTCCTCCGTCGTAGTGTGGACGAGTTCTAAAATCTCAACAGAACTATCCTCCGTTGAAGACCAGACAGTCCTAGATCTTGATGAAGATGTTTCCCTTAGTCGAAGACCTGACTGGTTCTTAAAACTCAACTGAATTATTCTCGGTTGAATTACAGATAAGGTTCTCAATCTCGACAATTTTCCTCCGTCGTAGTGTGGACGAGTTCTAAAATCTCAACAGAATTATCCTCCATTGAAGAACATACATTCCTAGATCTTGATGAAGATGTTTCCCTTAGTCGAAGACCTGACCGGTTCTTGAATCTCAACTGAATTATTCTCGGTTGAATTATAGATAAGGTTCTCAATCTCAGCAATTTTCCTCCGTCGTAGAGTGGACGAGTTCTAAAATCTCAACAGAATTATCCTCCGTTGAAGACCAGACAGTCCTAGATCTTGATGAAGATGTTTCCCTTAGTCGAAGACCTGACCGGTTCTTAAAACTCAACTGAATTATTCTCGGTTGAATTACAGATAAGGTTCTCAATCTCGGCAATTTCCCTCTGTCGTAGTGTGGACGAGTTCTAAAATCTCAACAGAATTATCCTCCATTGAAGACCAGACAATCCTAGATCTTGATGAAGATGTTTCCCTCAGTCGAAGACCTGACCGACTCTTAAATCTCAACTGAATTATTCTCGGTTAAGTTACAGATAAGGTTCTCAATCTCGACAATTTCCTCCGTCGTAGTGTGGACGAGTTCTAAAATCGCAATAGAATTATCCTCCGTTGAAGACCAGACAGTCCTAGATCTTGATGAAGATGTTTCCCTCAGTCGAAGACCTGACCGATTCTTAAATCTCAATTGAATTATTCTCGGTTGAATTATAGATAAGGTTCTCAATCTCAACAATTTCCTCCGTCGTAGTGTGGACGAGTTCTAAAATCTCAACAGAATTATACTCCGTTGAAGACCAGACAGTCCTAGATCTTGATGATGATGTTTCCCTTAGTCGAAGACCGGACTGGTTCTTAAATCTCAACTGAATTATTCTCGGTTGAATTACATATAAGGTTCTCAATCTCGACAATTTCCTCCGTCGTAGTGTGGACGAGTTCTAAAATCTCAACAGAATTATCCTCTGTTGAAGACCAGACAGTCCTAGATCTCGATGAAGATGTCTCCCTCAATCGAAGACCTGACCGGTTCTTAAATCTCAACTGAATTATTCTCGGTTGAATTACAGATAAGGTTCTCAATCTCGACAATTTCCTCCGTTGTAGTGTGGACGAGTTCTAAAATCTCAACAGAATTATCCTCCGTTGAAGACCAGACAGTCCTAGATCTTGATGAAGATGTTTCCCTCAGTCGAAGACCTGACCGGTTCTTAAATCTCAACTGAATTATTCTCGGTTGAATTGCAGATAAGGTTCTCAATCTCGACAATTTTCCTCCGTCGAAGTGTGGACGAGTTCTTAAATCTCAACATAATTATTCTCCGTTGAAGTAAATAGACAGTTCCTAGATCTCGATGAAGATGTTTCCCTCAGTCGAAGACCTGACCGATTCTTAAATCTCAACTAAATTATTCTCGGTTGAATTACAGATAAAGTTCTAAATCTCGACAGATTTCCCCCAATTGAATTACGGACAAGTTCTTAAAACCCTGCAGAGATGTTCTCTCAATTGGAGTACAGGCAAGTTCCTAAATCTCAATAAAGATCAGGCTTCCCCAGTGGAGTCTTCCACAACAACAGGTATGCAAGTCTCGCTAAGGAATATCTTATGCGATCTAAGTTTCTTCAGATGGCATCTTTAAGCCCATCCTCCCGCTAGCAATCTCCAAATGGCATCTATAAGCCCATTCCCGACATCACAAGGCTGATACCACTTCATGCGAGTGCAAATTTCTGGGCACTCTAGTGTTCAATCATCTTCCACCTTCGGATCACGAAAGGCACGAAGGCCAATCTACATCCTCAGGTTTAAGAAGATTGAACAGGGGCAGCTGTTGTACCCCAAAATTTTCCCTCTCATATTTATTAAAACATTGCAAGAAAAATCTCCAAATGGCTCAAGCTTGCTCAAGAGTTGGTCAGACAAGTCATCTCCTAAGGCAGTCTACCCCAAATTAGGGTTTTGTGTTGCATCAAGATACTTGAGTCCAAATGACCTCAAGTGCTCCCCAATGTCCTAATAGGTTCTCAAGGTCATCCATGTCAAGTTTCAAGCCTTGTAGAGGAAGTTTGCTCAGTCAATTACTCAAAGGGTCCAAAAATCGACTGTGCTAGGGCAAGAGTCAACTATGACCTACAAACAGTCAAACTTCAAAATTTTTTGTCAACATTCTCATTTTTAAGTATATTTCATCATTTGATCAAGGGTTGATCATGATTCATCAAGGATTTCTCAAAATTCATCAAGACTCAAAAGTTGCTAAATTAGGGTTTTGCAGGAAAGGTCAACTCAACTTTGACCAAGCATAACTTTCTCATACTTTATGAGTAATGACCCATCCAAAGCTAATTTTGAAAAGGATGAAATTTCCTAAAATCCATCTTAATACCCTAAGATCAATAAATTCACTCACAAGAAGTTATAAATTTGGACATTATAGGTCATTTTTGAAAGTCAACAAAAACACCTTTTTTTCCAAAGCTTATAACTTGAGCATGGAATATCAAAATGAGATGAGACCAAAAGGGTTAGTTAGAGGACATCTCAATATTTCTAAAAAGTCCAAGAACACTTCTAAAATTTCAAAATTGAAGAAGTTATGCATTGTTGAAAATGGGCATTTTTGCAAAATTGCCAAAAGTCAACTATCCCCAAAACTTCAAATTTTGTCAAATGGGCCCATTCTTTTCCACCTGATTTGAGCTTGCATCATTGTCCACGTGCCTCAGCTTCAGCCATGTGTCCATTTATCAATTTTATTATTTAATTTGATTTTTATTTGAATTTATTCATTTTTAATCAAATTAAATCAAATAAAATCCAAAGCTTTGATTACATGATATCTTTTGGCTATTTCAGGATTGGATCATCATCATTAACAACATGAAATTTGTATCATACTAAACCATGTGCAAAAGGATTTATTTTTGACAAATTTGGAAGGTTTAGTAATGGTGAATCAAATCAAGTTTCAATGCATTGATGTGGAATGATTCATGCCATATTTGTTACCCTAATACACTATACATTACATAAGCAAGGCAAAGGGACGAAAATAGAGGTTAGAGGCTTCAAGAAGAGGCAGAACAAAGTTTGAAAAAGTCACCAAAAAGCTTGAAATCAAAATCGTACTTAGAGGCAATTTCAGAAGCTTAGACCGATCCCAATCGTTTCCTGGACGTACACTGAATCTTACTGGATCAAGAGAAAGCGTTCTCACATACCACAAAGCACTGTAAGTGTCACGATAATCACCTTGGTTATTGAATTCATGATTCATCATTCTTGCATCATTTGAACAAATTGCTTGCATATTTGTAATCCTCACAATGTTTCTAAGTTTTTTGCATTATTCAATTTTGTTTATCTAACCTTTAACGTAAAGCACCATTGTTAGGGTTTTGCATCTTGGTTTAGGGTTTTTTGTTTTAGATAAAATTAGCCTTAGTGATGGCTATAGGCGTGATCGGAAGAGGAAGACGAATGCAACCATGGCCTTGGAATGAATTTATGTAGCCTGAGATGGATTTTAGGAGTGGCCTATGCTTTTAGCTGCGGATCCAAATCCGCAGGTAACATTGTTACAGGTCTGAGGACAGGGACGAGATCGTGTCCTCCTCTGATTGGCCCCTTTAAAAATTTTCGTGCATTTTTTTGTTTGCTGGCATATTGACTTGTCTTTTTATATTATGATTTGTTTGTATATTACTAACAAATGAAACAAAGCGTCCTAGTGGCAAGCATGCACGTTGAATCTCCTTCAGGACCTGGGTTCGAATCCCAGGTCCCCCACTCCCTTTGTTATTTTTCTTCTACAGGTAATCATATGCATATTCAGGCCTGCAGTTCATCATACACCCTCACATATCCAATGGCCAGATGGCCAAAGGCCAAATCTGGTGGCCAGGATCTGAAGGCACACCATGGAGCCAAGTCAACACGCGCACATCAGATCCACAAAGTCAACAGGGCTGGCGCTTAATGGGCCACATGATTGCTGTTCAAACACCCAAAACAGGCCCAAACCCCCTTTCTTTTCATCTTATTTATTTTATTTTAATTATTTGTTTTATTGTTTTATTTAATTTCTAACCAATTAAAAAAAATTCTTTTCTTTATAAAATAAAATCACAAAAATATTTTTTATCAAATTAAATTTTAATTTTAATTTTTATAAATAAATACTAATTAAATTAATGTAGGTTTTTTAATTAGAATAACTTTAACCTTTTTTTTGTAAACAATTAAAATTAAATTAGAATTAATTTAGGTTTTGATTACTAACATTAATTATTTTATTTTTGTTTCTTAAAATACCAAAAAACCAAAAATAATTTATTTTCATTAATTAATTAATTTATTTAATTTAGAAATTAATTTAGATTAATTTCTTTCATAAAATTCAAAAACAACAAAAAAATCTTTTCTTTAACAAAAAAGAGTCAAAACCCTAGAACTTTGCGCTCGAGTTAATTTCCCGCACGCGATTTATTTTCTTTTATCCATTTATGTATCTGATTCCGGATTGTAATAAGTTAATAGGACTTTTATTATTTTTTATCGCTTTATTTATTTTTAAAGGGTTTGTCTTTGGCGATGTAAATACCGCCTTGTAATTTAAATTCCGCACTTTTATTTTCCGCAAATTATAACTTTTAGATGTTTGATAATAGGGATGCATGACAAGATTGAATGTTTTAACCTAAAATCAACTTAGATCACCATTAACTTGTACAAAGACAAAAATAAACTGAAAACGACACACTCGCACATGCGCACTCTTAGGGTACACCCCCACTTGGTTGCCTTTGTACACGGTCATTGAGTATAGGTCACTTTAGAGGTTGTCCTCTTGTCCAAAGATCATAGTCGCCTCGAAACGGTTGCCTCGGATATGATTGCCTCAAACAAAATGATCTAAGACATTAGGGTTACCGCTAAGGCGTCCTAACATTGCTTTAGTGACCGCACATCCATCATTCGAATTGACCCTCAAACTCCAATGACGGTGCTACCTACTCATCAATAGTGGGATAGCATTGTTTAAAGGAAGATAGCATAGAACGATTCCTTTTTCGAGTAGGTAGATTGTTCTTAAGTACTTGCTCTTTCAAAAAACAAAATCTTTTTCACACTTACACTTTTCGAACAAAGTTTTCAAAAACACTTCATACACTCTTGAGGATAGAAGCAATAGTTAAATCGAAGTTTTCAAAACAAAAACTTTTTCAAACCCACAAGCATAAAGAAGGCAATTTTTGAAAACAATTGAGCAAGTACCTAAGAGCCCGTGGATAACCACAGATAGAAAGGGTGCTAACACCTTTCCTTTCTATAATCTACCCCCCGAACCCGGGAAATATCTCGAAAAATGAATTTTTCTGTGCTTTTTTCCTTTCCTTGTTGGATAAAATAAAAGTCGGTGGAGACTCTTGCTTACCGTGACATTTTGCACAAACAAACGCAAAACGCAAACCAGCATTCCAAAAAACACTCAGTTCTTCCCACCGTATCACAAGATGGTAATGTGGTGATGAAGTGTTAGGGTTTTTAGGGGCCTCCTTCAACATGGCCAGGTTCAACTTCAAGAGATGGGGTAAGACTTGAGCGGGAGTCATATTTATCTTGGTGAATTGCATTACAGGCCTTTCCACCCTTTGCTGGTTATTCCTCGGATGATCATTCCTCGGATGACTGTTTCTCGGTTGCTCTGACGCAGACTTCTGAATCATAACGGCCCCCACAGTTGGTCGTCTTTCAACTCTTCCCTGATTTCTCTGGGTATATACAGTAGACACTTCTTTCTTTCCTGTGAAGGGCTTTTTTGCAGCAACAGAGGTAGATGCATCTTTCTGAATTTTCCCGCTTCTAATACCGGCCTCCACTCTCTCGCCAATTAGAATCAACTCAGTGAAACCTGCATAGGAGATTCCAATCAGATTATTAAAGAAAGGACCTGGCAGAGTCCCCAAGAACATGTCCACTAGTTCTCTTTCGGATAAAGGTGGTTGCACCCTTCCGGCCAAATCCCTCAATTTCTGGGCGTAGTCTTTAAAACTCTCGTTGGTAGCCATGGCCATACTCTGTAGTGGAGTACGGGTTGGCACCAAGTCGGCGTTATATTGATACTGTTTATAGAAGGCGGCTGCAAAATCTTCCCAATTATGCACATCAGACCTCTCCAACTGGTAAAACCAATCCAGCTGTGTTCCCGAAAGACTGTCCTGAAAAAAATGGACCCACAGGTCTTTGTCAGAAGAACGTGGTTGAATTTTCCTAACATAACATCGCAGGTGCATCTTTGGGCAAGACACCTCATCATACTTAGCGAACAATGACACTTTAAATTTAGGAGGGATTACAATTCCAAATACCATCCCTAACTCTTCAAATTCCAGCCCAGGCACTCTTTGTATCTCCGTAACAGCTAGACGTTCTTCCAAGTTCTTGTATTTGTCATCGGCCGAAGGATATTGCTGCTCAGAATAGTCTTCATCTTCCTCTTCCTCTGCCTCAGAATCAGATGGCACTCCAGTTCCTTTACCCTTTCCTTCCCCCTCTTCAGATGTTGATGGGAATTCCAAAGTCCGTCTGGCTTATCCTTCAAACCTTCTGCCCAAGATAGCCACACCAGCTCTCTTCTTCTTCTTTTTCTCTTTTTCCTTCTCTAGTAGAGTCTTGAGCTCCTCCTGCCCCTTAGCCAAGGTCAAGAGTAGCTATTGAAATTGTGAATTCTGAGTTTGTAAGTCTTTGACTGTTTGTTCATTATCCATCTTGCTGAAATAAACAACAGAGAGATGAATGATATGTATTCATGTAATGCATTTAAGGATTCAGAAGTTCAAATTTGTTTTAAACAAAAAAGAAATACACGTCATATTAATAAGATAGAATTTGTTAGTACACCAATGCCCCATGGGCAAAATAATACAAAATTCTAAGGTAAAAAGACGTTGCGCATCCTCTTTGGTGCAATGTAGGTGTTGAGAGTCTGCTCTTCGTGAAGTTGACGAGTGAGTTCCAAAACCTTCTCCTCGCTTGCGTATAATTGGGCTTCGAAAGTATCGCGCTCTCCCTTGAGCCGTATCCAACTCCTTTGTAAATCTTCGAGTGATGTTGGCATGTCAGGATGTAGGAGGCTGTATGGAACCTCTCCTTCCATAACAGGCTCTATAATCACAGGGAGAATGTAGGGATAAGGCATCATAAGATTTTGGGCGCGGGTTCGTAACCACTTGAGGTAAGGCTCAAGAGGGATGAAATTCTTGTGTCCCAAGGTATTACTGTCCACCTTGTTGGGCATCCTCCAAGCTCGGATGAACCTTTGTCGGAGTCCTTGATTGTTGTTGTCGAAGTTGAAAACCAAGCCTTGAATCAACATGTCATGTGGGCCATCCCTTCGGGCATAACCAAATTGTCTCAGAGCCAAGCAAGGGTTGTAGGTGATGCCTCCTCTAATGCCAAGTAGAGGGACATTAGGGAATTCCCTACAACGGCTAATGATGATGACATTCACTTTTGATCGAGAACACCAATGAATATCTGAATGGGTAAGAGTCATCAATCGTTGTGACCACCTCAAACCTTGATCATTCTTCAAAACTGATTGGGGAAGATGAGAAATAAACCATCTTGCCAGTAGAGGAGTGAAACACATGAGAACACCTCTTTTCCTCATTGTACGAGTGTGAAAAGAGTGGAGGATATCCCCAGGCAATGTAGGCACCGGGTTGCGAGCCGTGAAGATTTTGATAGCACTCACATCTATAAGTTGATCAGGGTTAGGGAATAAGACCATCCCATAGATGAGAAGAGCTACAATCTCCTCAAAAGCTTGCAAGTCCAAAGAATTCCAGCAGCTTTGGGCTTTCTCAAACAGAAACTTTGACGAGAAGCCTTTGACACCACTTCTAGTTTCCCAATGTGTTGTGACATCAGAGGAGTGCAAGTGTAAGGCTTGAGAAATCTCTTCTGGCTTTGGATCTGTTTCCGTACCGTTGAAGGGTAGTTGATTGAGAATAGGAATCCTCAAGAGTTGAGAAAATTCCTCCAAAGTAGGCACAAGTTGGTAGTCAGGAAATGTAAAGCAATAATGCAAAGGGTCAAAGAACTGGAAGAGAACTTTCAGCATATCCTCCTCAGTGTTGGTGGTGACCAATTTGAGCAGACGACCATGTCTCTCGGTGAATGGAGAATTCTAAGGAATCCTTGAAGCTAGCTCCTTGAGTTGTGGAGGAATTCTTACAAGGTTGATTTGGACAGTTTTCCTGCGAAGTGAATCCATAAACTACAAAACAGGAACAAAGATGAAAATCCAAAATCCTTGAAATGGTTAGTGGATGCATATGATGCTTCATGGTGTCCATGATGTTATGCATAAGTATATATGTACAAACAAATCACACAAGTTCCTAGTTTAGGCTTGCATGGGGTTTCATAGGTAAGTACCCTCTTGAAGTTTAGTTGGCTCAACCTGTCCTAGAAATAGTAACTGGGTTCTAAGGAGCTCAATATCACTGGATTTTTCCTTGTTCATTGTTTCAATTCAGCCTCTTTACTGGCGACCGAAATATTCCAAGGAACTAACCCTCAATGAGTGTAGTATCGAGTATCTACCAACTTCAGACTGCACCAAAGCTGGTCATCTATCTACAACCTAAAAGGCCAAGTTGGTCAAGTATAGGTTCTAAAAGTCCATTAGTGCTTCATGACATCACTCAGTGGCCCCATATTCTCTTTGATTGACTCAAAGGTTACCGGTACCCACAAATGTGTCGCACTAATATAGCTATTTCTTAGACCATGTCGGTATACCCTGCACAGTTTCCATAACGTATTGCTATTTACCTATGAATGTTTCCTAAATCCGGGTAGAGGATTCAAACCCAAACAATAGAGCCAAAGTGTAAAGCATACAAGTCAAGCAAGATAAGCATGTAAAGGTGATCTAAAACCCTAAGGTAACCCCACTTTTATAATCATCCCCAGCAGAGTCGCCAGTTCTGTGATGCGGTGGGAGAATTGACTTGAGGTTTTGCGTTTGTGTTTGCAAATGTTGCGATTTAGCAAGAGTCGCCACCGACTTTTATTTTATCCAAAAGGAAAGGTAAAAAAGCACAGGAAAGACCTTTGAGATTGTTTTTGGGTTCGGGGGGTAGATTATAAAAAGGGAAGGTACTAGCACCCTTTTCGTCCATGGTTTTCCATGGGCTCTTAGTTACTTGTTTTAGATCACTTGCTTTGCTTTTCCAATTGTTTGAAATGGTGCTTTGTGTGGTTTTGAAAGTATTTTGAAAAGAGGCCTTTGTTTAGGCAATCTTTGTAATGATTCTTGTTTGTAAGAATGTATACAAAGATGTTTGTCTTTTGAAAAATGTTTCAATGTTTTTGAAAGTTGTTTGGAAATTGTTTTGAAAGTTGTGTGTGTTTTTGAAAGTAGCAAGAATGGTTTGCAAGTTTGATCAAGTAACTAGAAGCATCTACCTACTCAAAAGTCTTTCCTACACATTTTTATTCCTTTGACATTGTTGATTTACCATTGCATTTGGTAATCAACCTTATCTTTGGATGTTAAATGGGACGGGCGTGGGTCATTGTATGACCATGATAACAATATTGCCAAGTATCTTAGCAAGTTTTGAGGGACTTAAGATCATTTGTTTTAGGCAACTTGTCTAGCGTCATCGAGGGACTATGATCTTTTGTTTTGTTTTGTTTTGCCAAGATACCTAGCATGCATACCATGGCCATTTTGTAAGGCAACCAAGTGGGTGAAACCCTAGATGTGCTTGTGTGCAAAGTGTTGTCATTTTTCATGCATTTTTGTCTTGTGTTTAAGTCATGCTATTTGTTTGATTTTTGGTCTTTGCATACAAAACCCTAGTTTACTATCATGGTATATGAAAGCAATAAAATGCGTAAACTAAATCTAAACTATTACAACAATATTATGGGAAGGGGGTACGAGTTTTGAATGGGGGATATTGCTCAAAATAAAACCCTAATTTACTATTACAACCCAATTGAATTTATTGTACAATAAATAAATAAACAATGATTTAAATATGCAATAAAATGTAAATATGCAACACATGTTTTTGTATTTATTTTTTATGTATGTGAAAGAAGTAAATTATTTAAGTCTAAAATAAGAAAAAATATTGTGATTATTTTTGGAAGGGGAAACCCTAGTTTTTGATGTAAAATAAAATTATATGTTTCCTAATATTCTTGTCCATTTTTGTTTAAGAAAAATAATAGTAATATTATGTATAAATATTAAAAATCAAAATATGTGAGAAATAATATTTTATGTGTATAATAAAATAAAATATTTAAGTATTTTAATATTATTTACAAGTTTATTTAAGAAAATAAATTCTATTAAACCTAATAAACTATTTTTATGCCATAAAAATAATAAAATAAAAATGCAAAAAATTAAGAAAATATTTTTAGGATTTTTTAATGTTCAGAAAAAAAATAATAAAGTCAAAAATATAAAAAGAAATGAAAAATATGCAAAATATAGAAAATGGGCCAAGGGGGTGCAAATAGGAAACAAATGGGTGTGAATAGAAGAAACAACAAGCCCAAGCCCAAGCCCAAGCTCACTTCATCCCCGACCTCACACAAACGCGCGCGCTGTACTTCAAATCCTGTTCTTGCTATTCTTTGCATAAAATCAAAAACTTATAACATGAAAAATGTAGCTCATGATCACACGATTTCAATGATATAAAGAACATGACCTAACTCTCAAAGATCAGAGAGAATTTTAATGGCCCTAATTTCTGACCTAGTTTTTTCATCATGTTCAACATCCAAATACTCTTAGCTCAGTTAATATAAATGGAATCTATGCATATGTACAACTCAAGCATGTTAAGGACTACATTTTTGCTTCACAAACCTAAGCTTAAAGATGCCTAAATAGAGAGATAGAAACTTGACAAATATATTGTTCAGTTGAGTTTGGATATGGCAATGTGGGAACTTTGAGTAAGGCCTGAAGTTCTTGTGAGCTTCCTTGAAGTCCTCTCAAGCTTCTCCAATGCTTAGCTTGTCTTGAAGTTGCCTGAATCTCCATGTAGAAGTCAACCTGCAAACCTTCAAAATGAAAATGGTGATCCTTGAAACAGGGGTTACAGTTGCAAGATAAGGGCCTGGATAGTTTAAGTAGGAGATATGGAATGTGTTTGAAGTGATTCAAAGCAAAACGCACGAGGCAATATGGAAATGGCTTGTGATTTGCATAGATTGCCTTGTTTTGGGCAGAAATGGTGTTTTTTGTGTTTTGGAGTGTTTGAGAGGTTGGCAATTCGTGTTTCTTGCTTGTTACAATGTTCTGAGGGTGTTTAAAATGTTACAAAGTCTTGTTTTTATCAGATGGAAGAGTTCACTTGACTTTTGCAAGTTTCTTGCTTTTGAAGAAAAGAAATGACAATGCCCAAAAGCTTGTACTTGCTAGTTCCTTAGCTGATAAGAGTTGGTAAAAATTCCTGATAACTGTGGATCTTGTTTGCAAAAAGTGATTAGGTCCATGGCTCAAGATAAACAAAGTTGTAAAAAAGCTAGCTTTATGAAAATGGTATTGTACACTTTATGCCATTTTTGGATTAATTCAATGTACAAAGCTTCAAAGATCAGAATAAGACCATTATCCATTGTGTTTGCATTAAATTAAGAAGTGTAGAAAGGATTAGGACCTGTAATACCAAGTACAAGCATGTTTGAAACTGATTTGCAACTTGTAACATTGTGAAAATGCCTTGCACAAAAGTGATAAAATGCCATTTTCATTTCTTCGATTCTCCATAACCATAAATGATCTTGGAGAGTTCCTTGACATTTTGGAAAGCTTGTAACATTCTCTACAATCTATATTTGAAATGAATTTTGAGATTCCTCTTGGAACTAGGTGAAAAGTTGCCATGAAGTTAGGTCAAAAATCTGCCTAAACTAGGGCAAAATTCCACTAAGTTAAAAGTTTTATGGACCCCTATTCACAAAATCATAACTTGAGATCCAAGCATATTTTGGAAAACTTTGTGAATCAAAGTTGTAGATTTCATGGAGGACTACAACTTTCATGTTGGAAGTTTTCTTTGAATCCAATTGCATCATGGTGAAAAAGTTGTGGAAAGTTGGGAAAAAATAAGAAATTTCCATAACTTAGAAAAATTCTATGTTATGAAAAATTTCAAATTAAAACTCTAATTTTCAAAATTAGGTTTCTTGGCCAACAAGTTTCATATTTTAACATATCTTGATGAATTATGACCCTTGGCACTTGATTTTGACCAAAAAGTCAAAGTTTGACTTTTCAGTGTATAGTTGATTTTTGATCAATTGACTGGAAAATTCACCTATCAATTCAACGCATTTTAGATCTTTTGAACTTTGTGATTAGGTCAAGATTATGCCATTGAGTCCTTGAAATCATACTTGAACCCAATTGGTCATTGGCTAGGTTAAAAATCAGAAATTGCCCTTTCTTAGTCAAAACCCTAATTTTGACCATTTTGCCCTTTTGATGATTTGATCAAATTTCTTGAGGAGTTGTGGTCCAAACTTGATCAAATGGTACATAGGAGCCTAGAATGTTGTTGGAGATAAAAAATTATGAAGTTTGACTGTAAATTGGCCATGGTTGCCTTTTTCCCCAATACAGCTAATTTTTAGGTCAACTGTCCAATTGACTGGGCAAAAATGCGATTCAAGGCTTGAAACTTGGTATGGGAAATCTTAGGGATCCAAGATGGTGTATGAAAGTCACATTAAGCATTGATGGTCCAAAAATCCTTGTGCAAACTCAAACCCTAATTTCAGGTCATCAGTGCAAGGAGATGTCTTGAGCTGAGCAAACCCTAATCCTGTCTGGTGTCCAAGGAGTCTTGTGAGGAAAATCTTGATAAAATGAGAGGGAAAATTTTGGGGTTAACACCTGGTCTATATACAGACATTGTCGAGCATCGCTTGCCGTTGAAGCTAGAGTGTCCGCCAGTTAAACAAAAGTTGAGAAGAACCCACCCAGATATGGCAGTAAAGATCAAAGAGGAGGTCCTAAAGCAGATTAATGCTGGTTTTCTTGTGACGTCAGTATATCCTCAATGGATCGCCAATATTGTCCCAGTACCAAAAAAAGTCGGAAAAGTTCGCATGTGCGTAGATTACAAAGATCTAAATAAAGCTAGTCCAAAAGATGATTTTCCATTGCCTCACATTGATATGTTAGTGGATAGCACAACAAAATTCAAGGTATTCTCGTTCATGGACGGATTTTACGGGTATAATCAAATAAGAATGGCTCTAGAGGACATGGAAAAAACAACGTTTATCACACCCTGGGGAACATTCTGTTACAGAGTGATGCCCTTCGGGTTGAAGAACGCTGGTGCAACGTACCAGAGGGCTATGACAACCGTATTCCATGATCTGGTGCACAAAGAAATCGAAGTATATGTTGATGATATGATTGCCAAGTCCCATACTGAATAAGGGCATATAGAAGATTTGTTGAAGTTGTTTCAGCGTTTGAGGAAATATCGTCTCTGCTTGAATCCAAATAAATGCACCTTCGGAGTTAGATCGGGGAAATTGTTGGGTTTTATTGTTAGCCAGAAAGGGATTGAAGTTGACCCTGATAAAGTCAAAGAAATTCAAGAAATTCCAGCACCAAGAACTAAAAATCAAGTCAGGGGTTTCCTTGGGCGTTTGAATTATATCTCCAGATTTATTTCCCACATGACTGCAACATGTGAATTGATCTTTAAGTTGTTGAAGAAAGATCAAGGTTGTGTGTGGACCGATGACTGCCAAAAGGCATTTGATAGTATTAAAGAGTATCTGCTTGAACCTCCTATTCTGCTCCCTCCCGTAGAAGGAAGACCGTTAATTATGTATCTAACAGTGTTGGATAAATCCATGGGTTGTATTCTGGGACAACAGGATGAAACGGGAAAGAAAGAGTTCGCCATTTATTATCTCAGCAAAAAGTTCACCGATTATAAGTCACGGTATTCCACACTAGAAAAAACATGTTGTGCTTTGGCCTGGGCGGCAAAGCATTTGCGGCAATATATGTTGAATCATACCACTTGGTTGATCTCTAAAATGGATCCAATCAAGTATATTTTTGAAAAGCCTTCTCTTACTGGAAGAATTGCCCGCTGGCAAATGTTGTTATCTGATGTGATATCGAGTACCGCACTCAAAAGGCTATTAAAAGTAGTGTGTTGGCAGATTACCTTGCTCACCAGCCGGTGGAAGATCATCAGTCTGTAGAATATGAATTCCCCGATAAAGATGTGATGTTCTTTAAAGTGAAAGATTGTGATGAACCATTACCTGAGGAGGGCCCCGACCCTGAATCTCGTTAGAGTATGGTATTTGATGGAGTTGTGAATGCTTATGGTAAAGGAATTAGTGTTGTGATTGTTACTCCTCATGGATCGCATATTCCTTTTACCGCAAGGTTAACATTTGATTGCACTAATAATATGGCAGAATATGAGGCTTGCATCATGGGTCTTGAAGAAGCTATTGATATCAGAATCAAGATTCTAGATGTTTATGGTGATTCACCCTTGGTAATAAATCAGATTAAAGGAGAATGGGATACTCGTCACCCTGGCTTGATCCCTTACAAATATTATGCTAGAAGATTATTACCCTTCTTCAATAAAGTTGAATTCCATCACATTCCTAGGGATGAAAATCAGATGGCGGATGCTCTGGCAACTCTGGCTTCCATGTACCAAGTGAATACTTGGAATGATATACCCTGAATTACAGTTCGACGACTCGATAGGCCCGCTCACGTGTTTATAGCAGATGAGGTAGTAGATGAGAAACCTTGGTATCATGATATCAAGCATTTTCTTCAGACTCAGGAATACCCTTTTGGTGCGTCAAAGAAAGATAGAAAGACACTGAGAAGGTTGGCAGGTAGTTTCTTCCTTAGTGAAAATGTGTTATACAAGAGGAATTTTGACATGGTCTTGCTCAGATGCATGGATAGACACGAAGCAGACATGTTGATGCATGAGATCCATGAAGGTTCATTTGGCACTCATGCTAATGGACATTCAATGGCTAAAAGGATGCTAAGGGCAGGATATTATTGGTTGACAATGGAATCTGATTGTTACAAATTTTCAAAGAAGTGCCATAAATTCCAGATTTATGCAGATAAGATCCATGTACCTCCGACACTGCTCAATGTGATTTCTTCCCCGTTGCCTTTCTCTATGTGGGGTATTGACATGATTGGGATGATAGAACCCAAAGCTTCGAATGGACACCGTTTTATCTTGGTAGCAATTGACTACTTTACCAAATGGGTAGAGGCTGCTTCATATGCCAATGTTACCAAATAGGTGGTTGTGCGTTTCATCAAAAACAATCTTATATGCCGATATGGTGTGCCGAGCAGAATCATCACTGACAATGGCTCGAATTTTAATTACAAGATGATGACTAAACTGTGTGAAGAATTCAAGATTGTCCATCACAATTCATCTCCATACAGGCCAAAGATGAATGAGGCTGTTGAAGCTTCTAATAAGAATATCAAAAAGATCATCTAGAAAATGGTTGTCACTTATAAGGATTGGCATGAAATGCTCCCTTTTGCTCTGCATGGATATCGAACATCTGTTCGCACTTCAACTAGAGCAACCCAGTTTTCCCTAGTGTATGGAATGGAAGCTGTACTCCCAGTCGAGGTAGAGATTCCCTCATTACGTGTGATAATGGAAACCAGATTAATAGAGGCTGAATGGGTTCAGAACAAGTTTGACCAATTGAATTTGATTGAAGAGAAGAGAATGACAGCTCTATGTCATAGGCAGTTATATTAGAAATTAATGAAGAAAGCATTTGATAAAAAGGTCAAACCTCGTGAATTCAGAGAAGGCGACCTCGTGCTCAGGAAGATCATGTCTTTCAACACTGATTCAAGGGGAAAGTGGACTCCCAATTTTGAAGGCCCATATGTTGTCAAGAAATCCTTCTCTGGTGGTGCATTAATTCTTGAAACTATGGATGGCGAGGAGTTCCCACGTCCCATGAATGATGATGCAGTCAAGAAATACTCCTCCTAAAGAAATAAAAGAATAGCTCGCTAAGTTGAAAACCCGAAAGGGCGGCTTAGGTAAAAAAGGAGCATCTCGGTAGGCCGAAAACCCGAAAGGGCGGTCTAGGCAAAAATTAGAGACATAAAGAGAATAAATTTCCCGCTAAGTTGAAAACCCGCAAGGGCAGCTTAGGCAAAATTTAGGGATTTTCTTGGCAAGTAACTACGTCAGACGAGACTTGATCGTTGAAGCAACAATCTTCTCGGATCCTCACCATACTTCAACGAAAGCTGTTGCTCAGGATTTCAAAAGTTGTTAGGGGGGATAGTGGTCATTGTATCTCAATGTATCTTTTCCATTATGTATTACCATTTCCCAAACTTTGTAATCACCCATGGAGTCTCGCCATTCATAGACTACCATTCTATTAATGAAATTCGAACTTTTGTCCAATTCTTTGTGTTCTTATTTTTGTTTAGCTTGCAAAGACTTCATTTATTACAGATAATAACCGTTAAAGCAAAAGAGATTAGAAAAAGCAAAATTAAATTTTCAAAAAATAGATAAGAGATCTTTACAATTCAATTTACTATGGGATTTGTGATGAAACAATGACAACAAAAATGGTGATCCCAAGAATGAACAAACTCCGTTTGCTTTAAGAAGATTTACTTCCTTCATGAAAGTTTTCTCAGGTCATTTTGCTGGTAGGTTCCCAATCTTTGTGTGTTTCTCAGATACTTAAAGACGATATCAGTGGGTGCAAGGTACAGTATTGGGTTTATGATCCCATTATCACCAGTCAAGTCTTGGTTCACTTTTGATTTTGGGTTTGCATGGTCAGAAGCCTCTGTCCCAGATTCCCCAACAAAGTATTCCCTCATATAATGAAAGGTTTTATTCCTTTGGTGTGCTGGGATGCCGCACTTTTTGCAGTTTTGGCATTAATATTGACTTCTTAACTTCCCGGGAAGATTATCCCAGGGCATCTCTTGTTGGAATGAGTATTCGTGATGAAAGTTTTTTTCCAGAGAGGTAGGTTTGAATCCCCCAGTGAGGATTGGATGTTTCGGTGTCAGTCTGCTTTATTTAAGGATGGTCTTGCAATCTCCAGTAGATATGTTACTTTTGAAAAACTGTTTTCTCTGATAAAACTGGAAGAAGGATGTTCTGTCCCGGTATCTGTTGGATTTGTCTACATCCGAATTATGTTTCTACTCGGTGAAGTTAGGACAGGCAAAAGGTTTGGTTTCCGCAATTGCTTTTACCTTTCTTGGATTGATCTTTCTGGTTGAAGTTTAGCCCTGTTGTTGTTAGTACCTGAGGCGGTTTTGTTTGTTTGTGCTGATTATGTATCCTTTTATCAGCATATGCACGATAGCACTCATACATTCATGCTTGCATCATGCATAACTAAAAAAATCATCATTCATTAGCATTGTGTTCTGACCTTTCCTGCAGCGTTCTTGGCTCAGTTGATTTTGGTTGTCCCACTTAAGTTTATTTCTCAAAAGGTGTATCTATGATGGCCGTCTCCCTCCGGTTTATTTCTGATTTGGATTTATGAATCTCTGAAAACTTTGAGTTTTGGTTCGTGCATTTATTTTGCACAAGAGGACTTTATCTCCTTAGCAGGAATGTCGTGGCATGTCCCCGGGAAGTCATATCGCTATTCCCAGAAAGTCATTGCTCTTTGCATTTCCCCTTGACAATAAGTGGAAGTCTCTTTATTTGAGACAGGTTATGTATTACCCTTTCCAGGCAGATTTCCTTGGTTAAAGAAGAAGTTGGGTCCCGTTCTCAGCGAAACACCAGAATCTTGGGGAAACTATGATATATTTTCTCTTTCTACCTTCAGTGAATGTTGGTAGTACATCGGCAGTGAACGTTGGTGTTTCTTAACTTTTTGCTATCTTTAGTGAACGTTGATAGTTCATCGTCAGTGAACGACAGTGATATGATATATTTTCTCTTTCTACCTTCAGTGAATGTTGGTAGTACATCGGCAGTGAACGTCGGTGTTTGTTATCTTTTTGCTATCTTCAGTGAACGTTGATAGTTCATCATCAGTGAACGGTGGTGATATGATATATTTTCTCTTTCTACCTTCAGTGAACGTTGGTAGTACATCAGCAGTGAACGTCAGTGTTTGTTATCTTTTTGATATATTCAGTGAATGTTGATAGTTCATAGTCAGTGATCGGCAGTGACATGATATATTTTCTCTTTCTACCTTCAGTGAACGTTGGTAGTACATCGGCAGTGAACGTCGGTGTTTGTTATCTTTTTGATATCTTCAGTGAATGTTGATAGTTCATCGTCAGTGAACGACGGTGATATGATATATTTTCTCTTTCTACCTTCAGTGAATGTTGGTAGTACATCGGCAGTGAACGTAGGTGTTTGTTATCTTTTTGCTATCTTCAGTGAACGTTGATAGTTCATCGTCAGTGAACGGCGGTGATATGATATATTTTCTCTTTCTACCTTCAGCGAACATTGGTAGTACATCGACAATGTAGGTCGGTTTTTGTTATCTTTTTGCTATCTTCAGTGAACGTTGATAGTTCATCGTCAGTGAACGACGGTGATATGATATGTTTTATATTTCTACGTCCAGTGAACATTGGTAGTACATCAGCAGTGAACATCGATGCTAGTTATCCTCCTTTCTGATTTCTTTTCTTGTGGTTTACCAGTGATTTATTTTCCTGGTGGGATTGCCTTTTTGTGGATACATTTTATGTCAAGTCCCCTATGCTACTTTGCATCTCTTTTATTCCATTCATATGCATTCATACGCATAAATGTTTGCATAGCATCTTAGGGCCAAAAATAGGTTTTGTTTTATATTTAAGTGTCTTCAATCACGTCGACACAAAGATTTTTAACCTTCATATCTCAGGATAGAAGAAACTTAAATAAGGGCATCTATTGTACCCCAATTTTTGCTCCTATGATCCCTTCATCATACCATATTGTTTCAACCACCACAAAATCACATTAGGGCTTTTGGTTCTTCTACTTATCTTTAGCTTTGCTCTATGAGGAGTTACCAAGCACCTTAACTTGTTTTCTCTTATGATCATGGATATTTTGCTTTGATTTTCTCTCTAAATTAACAAAATTCAACATTGGTTTATCTCACTTGTTGATAATGTAGGTCAAGGCAATGAGGTTTTTAACATGTTGCTTCATGGGTTCATGAGTTTATCTCCATGCCCTGGTCAAAGTCTTGAGAAATTTAAACCTCACCATTGAATTTGTTTTGAATTTGGTATGAAATTGGTTGGTGGCCATAGGTCCTAATCATCATCCTCAACAATTTCTATTCACAAAGAAAGAGTATTGGCACAAAAAGTTTGTTCAAATTTGGCAAAGTTCCACCAAGCATTCTCTTGATCTAGAGGCTAGGGTTTTGGACTTCAAAGAGCCATATCTTGCTCATCTTTTGTTATTTTTGAGTGATTATAAAAAAATTCTTCTCTTCAAAGAGTTACCAACAAATCACTTCAAAAGTTACAAAGAGTTTTCATGTGGAAGGAACTTGGTGAAGAAGAAAGATTACAAGTCATCCAGTTGAATCCCTAATTTTCCATATGTGACTTCAAATTGTCATAACTTGGTCAATTTTTATCCCCTTGATCCCATTCTTTTTCCTTGATGATCTTAAATATGTGTACTTCATGCCTTCTTTTATGTGCAAAATAAGAAAATGGATGGAAGTTTCCTTAAGAATGCAAAAGATTATAGGTCATTTCATGATTTTTGGCCAACTTCAATAAGTCATAACTTGCTCAATTTTTGGAGACTTTGATTGGTTCAAATTGAAAAATGTCATTCAAGAGATCTACTTCATTCCATCTTTTTTGGTTAATAGCAAATTCTAAGTGGAAAGCCATGTTTGGATGCAAGAGATTATAGGTCTTTTTTAAAGAAGAATTTGAAATATTTCTAAGTAAGGAAAGTCAACTCTTTTTCTCCAACTTTGACTCCATGTAATTTTCAGCTCAAGCCTCCAATTTATTCCATTCTTTTTCCATTGCAAAGTTTGTTACCTCATCTTTCCAAAGCATCAAGAATCATGCCTTAAGACTCCCTGAGGTGGAAATGCCATTGTTTCAAAAGTGGTAACTTGGAATTGAAGTTTCCCTGCAAGTCAGAATTTGAATTTCATGTTACAACCTTTAAACATCAAATTAGCACGCGTTTATGATCTAAACATGTTTAACCAAGTTTCCAAAGTGGATTAGAGCCTTGAAACGCAAGGATTTAATGAGTTTTGATGCAAATCAGATCACACTTTGCTCGTGCATTAGGTTTGCACGAATTCCCTCCAAAATGCATCATTCACTCTTCCTTTTGATCCCATTTGCTTCTCCTATAAATACATGTACTACCCCATTCAATTTCCCAAGCTTAGATAGCCAGAATCACCCTGCCAAACTTGCTTCCCCACTCAGAATTCAACTACTTCGAATCCTATTCTCAAGCCTTTTTCAATCCATTTTCTCCATCAATTCACCTTCCTTGATCTTCCCTGAACCTATCCATACATTTACATTCAAGAATCGTGCCCTACATTGCTCCATAAAAGTCCAGTTTCAGAGCTCTGCAACTCAACTTCAATAGGTAAATTCCTTCATCAATTCTTCAAAATTTTGGTATCATTGTGTTGCTCTCATTGCCCTTGTTCTAGTCGCAATAATTACTTTCTTCTGGAAACACATTTGGACCATGTATTTTCAAATCCCCTTTGAAAACTTTCCTTCCAAATTGCTTGAGTTACAGTTTATATAAAAATGGCGCGAGGGTATGGTTGTCTTCATCTTGAAGAGACGAAACGAATGGCATAAGCATGAGCTTCTGATTTTACAGTTTGAGAGACCTGCAATTCGTGAGGCTGGAGGTTGAAGATGACCAACGTGTCACCTTCTGACCAATGAAAGCGTGCCATTTGTTTTTTTGAATTTCTGATTTTACATTTGATTCAGTGCTTTATTCAGTAAAGACCATGATATGCACAACGCTCCAGATCCTTTGGATTTGATTACTAATGCGTTTTGACTCTCATCCAATGGTCCACATCTTTTTCTTTTATTTTCTTTTTCTGATTTTATATTTTAATTGTTTTAAATTTCAAAAAATCATAGAAAATTCATTTTTAGTCCAAAAAATCTGAAAAAATTATGAAAAATATTTTTGATTATTCTCTTTCTAATTTTTATTTTTTCACAATTTATTTTTATGTTTTGATATTTTTTTTATTAAATTTACACTTATTTGATTTGTTTAAAATGTTTAAAAATACTTTTGCACATTTTTTATTTCTGAAAAAAATTATAGAATGATCCAATGACATTGTGACAAATATTGATGACCTCATTTTATTTTTGTTTCTGACTTTGTTATTTTTTACTATTTTTGTTTATTTTACCCATTTATTTTAATTTTTAAAAATAGTTTATGACTTTTAAAAATTACCAAAATTTTTATAAAAATATTTGGATCCATTTCTGATTTTTCTAGGACCTTATTTTTTATTTCTTGATTAATTTGAACATAATTGATATTTTCCTCATTATTTTCTATTTTTCAAACTTTTTTAACCCTTTAAATGTATATATTAAATATATTATTATTTTGTGATTATTTTCTGGCTGTCTTGAGTTGATTTTTTTGATCATGACTTTATTAACATCATTGGATCTTGGGTGTTGAGTTTAACTCCACCAAAATGGATGAATGATTTTAATAATAGTTTGATTAAATTCTTAATTCAAAAGTGGTTTATTCATCTTTTTACCCTAATCCCTCTTCATCTCATCCCCTTCTTCTTGCACTAAATGTTGTTAGAGCATGATCTCTATATCATGTCTCAAAACAAATGGTGCATAGATTGCTATTGACCGGCCTCAAAATAGGTGCGACTTCTATATAAGTCCACTTACGATTGCTTAACATAGCGCTAAATTTTGTCCCGATTCGAATAAATGATCATTCATGGCCCAAACTTATGATTGCAAGCCCAAGTATGTTAATTTGATCCCTTTGATCCAATAACCTTGAGATTCATTGTGTGGAGGCTTTGGTTCTACCAATCCTCTAATGGATCTACAACACCTTTGGTCAATGTGGATCACTTAAATATCGTTGATCATTAAATGGTACTTATGAGAATTCCAAATGGATGATATACTTGACAAAAAGGAAATGCAACTTGTTATATGGAGGCTTTGGTTCTACCAATCATCTAATGAGTTCCAAATGCAAGTTTCAAGATGGTCATCCAACTAACCACTAATTATTAACTTGCTTTATTTTTTAATGCTTTTTATTCTTTTATGCTTTATGCACTATTTACTTTTAGCATTTACATTTCATGTCATTTTCATCTTTTCTCACTTGAGCATTTATTTTCTTGTCATTTTCACTTTTCTCACTTGAGCTTTTCTTTTTCCTTTTCCTAAGATACTTAATAACCAACTTAAACCCTAAAAAAATCTTAATGGTATTTGGACTATTTGGTTACTATCCTTGGCATGATGGAGCAGTGGACTTTTTCTTGGACTTAGGATTAGAAATCTTGGCCTATCTTGGATACCTTGTGATCTTATCTGATTATTTTGTCTGGAGCTCTTGAGGTTTACCTCAAGACATTGGGTTGCTTGTTTGTTTTTGTGTGCAGGTTTTTGTGATTGCATCCTTTGTTTGTAATCTGGAATTCACCCGCATACAGCCGTTACTCTGCCCAATTTTTTTGAAGACTTAATACACTTGAAGAGGTCTAATATCTTTGCTTGCTTGGTTTCAATCCAAAAAATAGGAATTCTACCTTGACTCATAATGTAAAGTTGTGGCTTCTTGTTGGTCATATGGTCCTTATCCTTAGCTTTTACCTTATGCTTTAAGATAGCCTCTTCTTCCCCTCCCATCTTCTTTAATTTCAAAAATCTTCTCCCTCCTTTTGAAAACCCTTCTTGTTTTGGAAACTTGAAACACTTTCATAATAAACTTGGACTTAGGTCCATGCATTTTCAAAACATTTTCATCAATAAACTTCAATCAACTTAATAATATCTTGACATTTTTGTGAGAAGACTAAAAGTCAATTAATCTCATTTCAAACCATTTTCCACTTTGGCTTTTATCTTTAAACTTTTCTCAAAAGATTAGACTCTTGTCAATCCTTGTAGTGATGCAGACAAACTATACTTCTACATTATATACTGAAGAGAGATATTTTCCACTTGGGTGTTGAGTGAGGCGTTGTTGATTTTAAAATCCAAGCCATATCCTCCACTTTGAGATGATGCAAATTCTCCTTTCTCATGATTGTGGGTAGTAAGTATGTTTTCCACACGGACAATGACGGTGATGTCTTATCTCTTAAAATTAACCAACACATTTGTTTCAAACTTTTAAAAGAGGAACTACGTGTACCCTGATCCTCTATTGCACGAAAGGTGGTACGTAGGCACTAAAGGTTCGCAACCGCGGTGGGTGCAAAAATCATAAAATAATATATTTCTTTTCTCACCTCCACCATCCATTTTATATATAACACACTTTATAGCCAAAATACACAGATTTTACAAAGAGCTTCCTGCGGAGTACCGTAGATGTTTAGGGTGCTAATACCTTCCCTTGGCATAACCAACCCCCTTACCTTGAATCTTTCCCTTTTTTTTGGGTTATTCGCTCTTTTCCCATTCCGTTGGAAACAATAAAGCGCGGTGGCGATTTTTATTTTGATTTGTTTAAAGTCTAGTCAATCCAATGGCTTAGTCTTGAACATTTCTACCGCTATACTATTTTTGCTTCTTCTTTGTTTGACCAACAATATTTATCAAAGTGGCTAAACCTATTACAACAGTAACATTGAACCATTATCTTCTCATACTTCTCCTTTCCCTTATGATATTTTTTCCCATCAAAATAGAAGACCTGTGACTTCTGGGAACTACCATATTTTTTCTGCTTCTGGTCCTTCTTGACAAAAGAAGCTTTTAGAGCCTACTCAACTCCCCTCTCAAAAGTTCTTTCAATTGTATGCAACTCATACACCTCTAGACTGCTTTGCAGATCTTCTATTCTCATGGTTTCCAGATCTTTAGAGTTTTCAATTGCTACCACAATGTAATCCAAATGAGAAGTTAAGATCTTAATACTTCCTCTATGATTACTTGTTCAGGAAGGGTTTCTCTACAAGCTTTCATCTCATTAGTGATCAGAATCACTCTAGAGATGTACTCAGAAACCTTCTCGTTGTCCTTCATGTTGAGATTCTCATATTGATTTCTTAGGGACTGAAGCTTCACCTTCTTCATTGATGCGTCACCACCATAACATCTGACCAGTGTGTCCCACGCAACCTTTGGTGTTTCAGAGTAAGCAATATTCTCAAACATATTCGCATCCACACACTGATGGATGTAGAACAATGCTTTCTAATATTTTTTCCTTATCGCCTTCTGCATTGTTTTCCGTGCCTCCTCCATGTCATCTACTAATGAAGTATATCTATCGGTGTTAAGATCTAACACATCTTAAGAGTTGAATAACACACGCATATGGATCTTCCAACGATTCCAATTTTTTCCATCAAACACTGAACACTTTATCTGTTTGAGGGATGTAATTGGTGTTTTCAATTTTGTGTAAATATAAATTAAGGGATGGTGTTGGAAATACTTTATATTTTAGGAATGTCTTGTTGACTAAGTTTGTTAGAGGGTATTTTAATATTTTATTATACCATAATATTATGTATAAATAGCCTAGTAGTAGATAGGTCAATGTATCCATTACTCCTTATTTTGTAGCCGTCATTTAATATATTCCTTTTGTCTTTCATCTCTCCTTGTGCAGTCCACTCAAAACTCACTAACACACAGTGTTTCCCAAATCCCACAAAATCAGAAAAAATGTGATTCTCAATCACACAATAACTTAATGTTCACTCGTGTTCCGTAGATTTCAAACCAGAGCTCTGATACCAATTGTTGGTGCACAAGGAGAGATGAAAGACAAAAGGAATATATTAAATGACGGCTACAAATAAGGGGTAATGGATACATTGACCTACCTACTACTAGGATATTTATACACAATATTAAGGTATAATAAAAATACTAAAATACCCTCTAACAGACTTAGTCAACAATACATTCCTAAAATATAAATTATTTCCAACATAGAGGACTGGAGCGGTGGTTGGAACAAAGACACATTTCATTGTGAATTCAAATGTGGTAGATAATATCAAGTCATATATCTATATGGCCCTATTAATAGTTCAAGTCACACACTCCCATAATCCATTCTTTTTTTGGAGAGTTCCCTTAAACTATTTTTGTATGTCAAATAAAGAATCCAGTTTATTTTGTTAAGTTGAAGGGAAATATCCAAATACATGTCTTATTAAAGAAAAATAATGCATATTTGTAGCAATGAAATACTATTACTCCTCCCTAAAATGACTGATTACAAATCTCTATGATTCATATTCTCTATAAAGGACCATAAATTCCTTGTTTAAGTATCACTGGAAAATGCATTAACATGAATACAAGAGTAAGAAGAGGTAATACAAAAGTATGTAAACTATAAAAATGAGCCAAGGTAGATTGTTCCACACTAGCACTGCCGCATAATAACTCTACCACCAAGGATCCTATTACAGGAATATCGTCGGGTACACCCGTTACAAACTTGACTGCTTAATAACCGATTTGGTCCCAAGGTAAGGAATAACCTGTTACACCAAAGGATGCAGTCAATACACCTAAAACTACACCTGTAACTCAAGTCAATTCACGAGGTTTTTTAAAACCACCAGTGAGATACACGTAAAATATGTGCAAGATCATCATTAAGACCATCATACTTGCTGACCATCGATGAACTGATCGGATTAACCAACCAAAGTTAGCCTCAGCCATTATATGTTGAACATAAGCAAAAGCCTCAGTAATGGTTGGACGATAATAAAAAGTCATAGCGAAACCTGTCGCTACTTGGAATAAAAAACAAGTAAGTGTAATTCCTCCGAAACAATAAAATATATTGACATGAGGATGGACATATTTACTAGTTATATCATCGATAATCGCCTGAATCTTAAGACATTCTTCGAACCAATCATAGACTTTATTGAGATAGGTAAACCAAGGGAACTCCCTGAGAATTGTATGTGATAACTTTATCTTGTACGGCTCAAACAAAAATACTCAAATACAGGTTATTTGGAAAACAGATACATGTAATAGAAAGTCTTAAACTTTTTCACTTAATCCTATTATTCCAGTATTTTTTGAAGATAAAAAAATAGAAATCCAAAAGCTATTCTTAGTGTTTATAATGTCAAAATTTCAAGTCGTCTCGCTCGTCTTTTCTCTTGATCCTTACCGGCCTCTTGAATATTCTATTATTTACTTCATTTTTGTATTGTGTACGTAATAATATTTTACTGCTGTTTTTTTATTATTATTAATAAGAATTTTCTTGTTAAGACCCTGTAGAATCAATTTAAAAACTTTAGATTCATACCAGAACCACGATGATTTCCCCAAAAAACCTTTAATCGAAGTCCATAAATTCCATGAGTAAGAACTGTTGGATCATCATTTATTCAATTAATAGATATAATGAAAAAAATACAAAGAAATGATAAGCGACGACGGTTTTAAAGAATAAAATTCCATTTATTTTAGTAAATGAATTCTTATAATTATTTCATTTTTTTCGTCCGGTTGAGAGGTCTAAATATAAATATGAAGTATGAATCATAGTTCTAACACTTTAGAATCTATTTATTTTCTATATTCTTTGCTCCAGATACTAGAATAAATATCTGACGAGGTAAAGCCATCTATCAAGATAAGATGAAGTATCCATTTTATGTTATGTACTATCAATAGGATCCATTATAACAAGTCACACACTCATATTTTGGAAATACATAAACAAAGAAGTTTCGCGATCGAACTACCAAATCAAAATGGAATGGGCTAAAAATTAACGATCTAAATGCTAAACTTTACGTTTCGATTGAAAATCTAGTTAGTTGGTTCTTGTGAATCAAATTCTCTAATTCATAGAAATTTGGTCCAGTAAAAGGGATGAATTATAAATCTTTAAAATAATAGAGAGAAATACCGCAAATAGGGCCATTGCAATCCCCATCAAAGGGGTAGTTCTCCACCCCGGAGCTACTTTACCATATTCTGAATTCAGTGGTTTCAATAAATCTCCTACAATAGTTCGTCTTGGACCAGATCTAGAAGTACCCTCAACAGTTTGTGTAGCCATAAATCTAATATATCTTTTTTTATTAAGATCTGTTGACTTTGTATACCATTCTGCTGTAGATAAAGGATCTTACCCTATAGATCCATTGTAGTCTTGATATTCTATAATCATGGAAACAACAACCCTAATTTCCATCTCTATATCCGGTTTAATTGTAAGTTTTACTGGGTATGCCTTATATACTGCTTTTTGGCAACCCTCTTAACAACTAAGAGATCCATTTAAAGAACATGGGGACTAGTTGAAGTAATGAGCCCCCAATGTCATAATATTGGAGGCTTGTTACTTCAATTGAGATAATTAAAAATCATTTTGTGTTTTTAGTTGGAACTTTAGAGGGTTCTCTAAAAAAATAGCGAAAAAAATGATTCCTAAAGTCGAGACTAAGAGGAATGTATAAACCAATGCTTCCATATATTTGATGGTGGTTTACAATTATAGCTTTCATACTTGTTTTAGGGGGATTATCTCCTGGTTAAAGAAAAAGAAAGAACAAGAGTAAAACAAAATGGAATGATTGAAATCAAGATTTATCTAGTTCCCTATATCAAATTAAAATAACAACAAAAAAAGTCGAATAGAAAAGAAACAAACATATTTCTATCAGACTCCCTGCTTTTTTTTGTAGTTGGATCTCTAAGTTTTTGGAATGCTCCAAATTCTACTTGCACATCCTAATCTTGATCAATACCAGCAAAAACATCTCTGAACAAGGTTCTAGCACCATGCCAAATGTGACAGAAAAAGAAGAGCAGAGCAAACGAAGCATGTCCAAAAGTAAACTAACCCCTTGGACTGCTACGAAAAACACCATATGATATTAAAGTAGCACAATCTAATTAAAAAATTTCACCCAATTGAGCACGTCGAGCATATTTTTTCACAGTAGCAGGATCACTATAAATGACTCCATTGAGTTCACCACCATAGAATTCAACAATTACCCCGACTTGTTCTACACTATACTTTGATTCTACCCTTCGAAAAGGAACACCCGCTCTAACAATTCCATCTCCATCTACCAAAACAACCGGAAATATTTCAATAAAAGCAGGCATACGACGTACTAAAAGTTCACACCCCTCTTTGTCTCTAAGGATAGGATGCCATAACTAACCAACCGATATTCCCTCTCCATTGTCCATTGAGCCCGCTCTAAACAAACCCCCTTTTGCCGAATTATTATCGATGTAATCATAAAAAGCTAATTTTTCAGGAATTTTAGACTAAGCTTCTGATAAACTTTGATTTTTGACTAGCCCAGCACCAACTCTTCGATATATTTCTTGCTAGAAGTATCCCTGATCCCGTTGATAACGAGTAGGACCAGATAATTCATTCGGGGTAGTTGCTGAACCATACCACATAGTTCCAGCAACAATAAAAGCTTCAAAAAATACAACAACGATACTACTGGAAATGATGGTTTCAATATTTCCCATACACAATTATTTGTATAAACGTTGAGGTGGGCGCACACTAAGATGGAAAAGACCCACTAATATGCCCAATGTTCCTGCTGCAATATGATGAGAGGCTATTCCCCCTGAAACAAAAGGATCAAAACCGTCCACACCCCATGCGGGATTTATAGATTGTACCATTTATGTTAGTCCATAAGGATCAGATATCCATATTCCAGAACCAAATAATCTTGTTACATGAAAGGCGCCAAAACCAAAACATTCCACCCCTGTAAGAAATAAATGAATTCCAAATATTTTTGGTAAATCCAAAGAAGGTTTTCCAGTATGTTCATCATAAAATATTTCTAGATCCCAATAGACCCAATGCCAAATAGCCTCCAAAAAGCACAAGCCCGAAAACACAATATGTACCGCGGCCACACCTTCGTAACTCCAAATACCCGGATTCATTATAGTGCCTCCTGTGATATTCCAACCACCCCACAAATTGGTTATTCCTAAACGAGTCATGAAGGGTATAACGAACATACCCTGTGTCGTACCCCAAAATTTTCCATCTCATATTTTTCCAAGATTCTCCTCTTGCATAGGTGGTTACAAACCTTTCCTAAAGACAAGGAAATTTTTCAAATAATGTTTCTAAGTTTCCTTCGATTAGCCTGTTTCTAAGTTTCCTTTGATTGGCCTGTTTCTAGTTTCCTTCGATTGACCTGTTTCTAAGTTTCCTTCAACTGGCCTGTTAACGAGGCTCTTCGATTGGCACCTACTAAGTGCCTTTCAATTGGTATCTCCAAATTCTCTTCGATTACCATCTACATAGAGTCCTTTGATTGACATCTACAAAAGGCCTTTCGATTGGCCTCATGACAAGCCTTTCGATGGGCATTGTGTCAAATCCTTTCGATTGGCGTAGCAAAGGACTCTTCATTTGACATTCCAATAAATACCCTTCAATTGGTATTTAGACAAGGGCCATTCGAAGAACTCCTTCCAGGCCATTCGAAAGAGGCCATCAAGAGGGAACTCTGAAAATATGTCCAGGCCAGATTCTTGCCTTATTCGATCACAATGTCACAAGAGCTGATTCGACCAGGGAATTCTCTTAAAAAGGGTGGTCCAATCAAAGGAGCCTTAGTACTGAAGCTGGCACAATTCGAAGTCAGGACCATCAAGGAGGGCAAGTTTCTAATAAGGAAAGTCCTGATTAGTTCGAATGGAAGTTTAAGGCTGGAAAGGAAGGCATTCGAAGGAATGAAGATAGGATGTGGTCCAAAACAAGTCAGAAAGCCCATAATCAAAGGAAGAATGAAACATGCTGGCAAACAAAAGAAAACATGTGGGAAAGAACACAAAGATTTGGCCATTTTAGAAACAAAAGATACAAGACAAATCAAATTTTTTTTCACTCAATCTTCAAGATTCAGTTCAGTTTTGTTAACCTAATTCATTCCACTATATATACATAACAAACCTTGATCATAAAAAAAAATAATTGGCCGTGTAGAACATCCACAAGACTGCCCAAAATTTTGACCAAAAAGTGTTGATCAAGTTTTGCTCTAGGGGAGATTCAAGGCATTTCAAAGACTGCAATTCGTTCCTGGGCATATTTGTAAGCTATCTGGATCACTCTCATGCATCAACATATCCATAAATGGTATACATAGGTATCACGGTTTTCCCTGGTTCTAGAAATTGGTTTTTGAAACATACGCATGATAAATGATTTTTAAATGTGAAATCATGTTTATATGATTATTTAGAACATATCTGCATAGTTAATTGTGTGTCATGATGCATATTTGACTAAATACCATTGTTAGGGTTTCAAGTTTTCTTTTTAGGGTATTTCATTTCAGGCAAAATAAGGGCAAAAGATGAGCATCATTGTACCCCAAAGATCAAACCCAGTTTATCAGGATTCCTGGGTTGAATTTTTATTGCGTGATTATGAATTTTGAGATATGCATGTTTATAGTTACAACATTTGTCTCTAGGTAAAACCCTTTGACTAAAACGACAGTCCCAGCGAAGAAGACGATTGTGTGTCAAAGCCTGGTTGGGTAGTTTGAATGGCGCACGTTTTTATTACAGCCACTGACTTTTCATCACATATAATATATGTTGTTTGTTTATATTAACGATTGGACAATTGGCTCAGTGGCAAAGGGAAAGGTTTTCAAAGCACACGTGTGTAGGAGGTCAGGGGTTCGATCCCTGCCTCCTTCATGTTATTTTTCCTAACAATTCTTTGCAGATCCCATGTTATCCTTCCAAGCGCGCACACCATAGGCTCCATATCATCATCCTTGGATCAATCAACACCTGGATCCAATGCCTCCAATGAATCTCCCATGGTGGACATTCCTGGCACAGTCACACTGGATCCCACGTGGCTATGGGCCAACTGGATTGGGCTTTGAACAAAAATTCAACATCCACCCTCTAATTTGGGTTTACACCCCCAGGCTTACTCTTTTTCCCTTTTAATTTTGTTTTATTTAAGTTAGTTTATTTACTTTGTTTAAATCATTTTTTTTCCATAAAATCATAAAATCAACATCACAAATATAGGATTTAGCTTTTTTTTCAATAAACTAATTTTTGTAAATTAATTAATTTCATTAACTTTAATTTGTTTCATTAATTAAAATTAATTAGAAAAACTAGGCCAAACTTCAAATATTTTTTTCACAAAAAATCCCAAATATATTTTCAATGATCAAATTAGTTTTTTTAGGGTTTCAAACTTATTTCAATTTTTTATTGTCACGCGTAATTATTTTTACCGTACGATTAATTTTTGCTATTGATGTAACTGAGCCCGATTTGTAATAGCTAATTAGGGTTTTTATCTCTGTGTTTTGCTTTCAGTCAATTCCTTATGTATCTACACCAAAGCCTTGTAATAGCTTAGAGCCTCTATTTTCTCGCTTTTATATTCTGTATATACTTGTATATAATTGTTAGCAACCAAGGCGTGCATGCTTAATTAATCAATCTTAGATTACTAAATTCAAGATAAAAATATCTGAAAAAAGCACACTTTTGCACACGTGTACCCCTAGGGTATACCTCACTTGGTTGCCTCGAAAACAATGGTCATGTCCCTCGAGCGTAAGGATACTCTTAGAAGAGACCCTCAGTTTAAAGTCGTCATAAAGATCATAGTCCCTAAACATTCCTCGAGTTTCCTACGAGAAATGGTCTTATGATGATAGTCCCTTCAAAATGCTAAGGTATCCTTACATGTTGCCTTCAATGACCATTACGTCCCTTTTGATAGTCCCTCAACATCCAACGACTAAGGTTACCTACTCACTAATAGTAGGATAACACGGTATAAAGGATAGGAGGAGAAGAACAATCTTTTTTCGAGTAGGTAGATAACTATTAGGTACTTGTTTAAACCAATTTTCACACCACACTTTTCAAACAAAGTTTTCAAAAACACTTTATCACACTCTTGAGGACTGATACAAGAGTTACCATAAAGTGAATCGCCGAACTAAGGCACTTTTCAAATCTTTTCAAAACACACAAACACAAGCAATTTCAAAAATGAGCAAGTACCTAAGAGCCCATGGAAAACCGTGGATGGAAAGGGTGCTAACACCTTCCCTTTCCATAATCTACCCCCCTTACTCAGAAATCTCGAAAAAAGGTCCTTTTCTGTTCTTTTCACCCTTTCCTTTTTCAGATAAAAGAAAAGTCGGTGGCAAATCTTGCTTATCACAACATTTGCGAATACAAAACGCAAACCAATATTAACAGTCTGTTCTGCCACCGTATCACAGAACTGGCGACTCTGCTGGGGAATTATTAAAAAAGTGGGGTTCACCTTAGGGTCTAGATCATTTTAAATTGCTTTCTTTGTTTGTTTTGATTACTTTACTTTTAAAGGTTTGCTTGGGATATTATAGATCCTATACCCGGATCTGGGGTACTGTTTAGATAAACATCAATAGATTGTGGAGACTATACGGCATAGACCAATATGGTTAAAGCAATAGCTGTGTTGGTGTGACACTTTGGTCGGTACTGGTATCCCTTGTGTTGAATTGAGGAGAATACGGGGCCACCACGTGGTGTCGTGAAGCACTAACGAACCTTAGAACTTTAGTCGAACAAACTTGGCCATTATAAAGTAGTGAGATAGCTGGTCTCGGTGTAAAGCTGGGAATTGGCTGATACTCGATACTACACTCATTGAGAATAGATTTTCGGGATGTTTCAGCCACAAGAAAGGATTGCTAAACTGAAATAATACCAATAAATAAAGATTAATGATATTGAGACTCCTTAGAACGCGGTTACTATTTCTAGGACAAGTTTGAAACGAACTAAACTTCAAGAGGGTATTTACCTATAAACCCCATGCTAGCCTAAACCTAAGGTCTTGTGTGCTTTGCTTGTGTGTGATTAATCTACTTAAACATGACATCATGCATCATAAACATTCATTCTTCATTACACTAACCATTTCAAGGATTAGGGGAATTTATCTTTGTTCTGTTTTATAGATCATGGCTTCCCGTCATAGAAATACCATCCGAATCAGCTTTGTGAGAATACCTTTTTCAACTCAAGGAGCTAGTATCAAGGGTTTCTGAGACTTCTTCATTCACCAAGAACCATGGTCGGCTCCTCAATCTGGTTACCTCAGGTTTTGATGAGAAGATGATGAATATACTCTTTCAGTTCTTTGACCCTAAGCATCATTGCTTCACCTTTCCAGACTATCAATTGGTACACACCATGGAAGAGTTCTCTCAAATATTGGGTATACCTATTTTGGATCAGTTGCCTTTCACCGACTTGGAAGAATCTCTGAAGCCAGAGGTCATTGCAACAGCTTTACACTTGAAACGGTCCGACGTTGTATCCAACTGGGAAATAAGAAGCGTAGTTAAGGGTTTTCTATCCAAGTTCCTAATAGAGAAGGCTTAGCTGTTTTGGGATAATTTGGACTTCCAGGCTTTTAAGGAGGTCTTGGCCCTTCTCATCTATGGGTTAGTACTGTTCCCTAATCCAGACTTACTCATAGATGTGAATGCTATCAAGGTCTTCCTTTCTCGTAGCCCTGTGCCCACTTTACTTGGAGACATCTTGCATACCATCCACACTCGTACCACGAAGAAAAGAGGGATTCTTATGTGCTGTGTGCCATTTCTTTTGAGGTGGTTTATTTCTCACCTCCCTAAGACAATACTGAAGAATGAAGAAGGTTTTGGGTTGGTCACAAAGGATAATGTCACTTTCTCACACGGATATTCTCTGTTATTCCCAATCTATGGGAGATATTTCTATTATTGACCGCTGGGGGGAATTCCCTAATGTCCCACTACTTGGCATTAGGGGAGGCATAACCTATAATCCTTCTCTGGCTCTACTAAAATTTTGTTACGCTCGAAGGGATGGTCCTCACGAGATGCTTATTCAGGGAATTGTGTTTAACCATGAAGATGATGTTCAAGGGTATCGCCAGAGGTTCATATGAGCTTGGGGCATGGTAAACAGATTTGACGTCAAGACTTTGGGACCGAAGACTTCCATTCCTATTGAACCTTATCTCCAATGGGTGCGAGCTCGTGCTCAGAATCTTATGATGCCATATGTAGCCATCTTACCAGTGATTGTGGAGACCATTATTGAAGGGGATATTCCCTATACGGTTCTTCATCCTGATATGCCCACTGATCTTGAGGAATTGCAGAGATCATGGATTTAGCTAAATAAAGAGCGGGATACCTTTAGAGACCATTTCTATGCCAATGAGAGGAAATTTTTAGAAATCACAAAGAAACTTCTCGAGGAAAGAAGCCTTAACTTCTATCTCGGCGCGAAGAGGAAGCGCCCATGGGAAACTTGATTTTGTTTTAAGTTTTTTGAACCTTCAATTGAAACGCCTAAAAGGAAATTGTATTTTGCACTCTACTAATAAAATATTTATTTCATTTTGGTTCCCAAATTTAAATTTCCAGAAATCCTTGAAATCATTGCATACACATATCATTGCATAAACAGGTGTCAAAGCAGGTTTCCCATCCTCTTTGCTGTTTATTTCAGCCATGGCTCTCGAACAAACTGTGAAGGACTTACAGACTCAGAACGAACAATTCCAATAGATGATCATGGCTCTATCCAAAGGGCAAGAGGAACTGAAAGCCTTGATTTTCAAAGACAAAACTAAGAATCTAAAGAGGACAACTGGTGTGGTAAATCTGGGAAGAAGATTCAAGGGACCGTTAAAGCAAATTGTTGATCTGACATCTTCATCCAAGGAAGGAGAGAATCAAGAGGGTGAGACAAGAGAGGAAGACCCTAGTCCGGGGGAATCTGATAATGAGACTGATTACAATGAAGAGCCGTATCCTTCGGCCGATGAAAAGTACAAATAGATGGAAGAGCGTCTGAGTGCAATGGAGATTCAAAAAGGGCCTGGGCTGGACTTTGAAGAGCTAGGCTTGGTGTCTGGGATAGTCATTCCGCCAAAGTTCAAGGTGCCAGTGTTTTCCAAGTACGATGGGGTTTCATGTCCCAAAATACAACTCTGATCTTATGTGAGGAAGATACAACCTCACACTGCTGACAGGGACTTATGGGTCCACTTCTTTCAGGACATTCTATCCGGAACACAACTAGATTAGTTATATCAGCTGGAAAGGGCCAACATTCATAATTGGGAAGACCTGGCTGCTGCTTTCTATAAGCAGTATCAGTATGATGCATACCTTTCTCCCACCCGTACTCAACTCCAAAGTATGGCTATGGGTTCGAGCGAGGGCTTCAAATACTACGCTAAGAAGTGGAGGGATTTAGCAGGAAGAGTCCAGCCTCCCCTGTCTGATATGGAGCTGGTGGATATGTTTCTTGGTACCCTGTCTGGTCCATTCTTTAATCACCTGATTGGAAGCTCTTCAAACGGCTTCACTGAATTAATTCTGACAGGAGAACTGGTGGAAGTTGGAATTAAAAATGGTAAGATCCAAAAGGAAACATCCTCCAATGCCGTAAGGAAGCCATTTGCTAGGAAGAAAGAGGTTAGTGATGTGTACAATCAAAAGAATCAGGATAAAACTAAACACCGTCCAACGATAGGGGATTTCATGATCCCTAAGCCTGCACCCACTCAACAGAGGAATAATCAACAGAGAACAGAAAGGCCGGTAAGACAGTTCACCCTGATAAATATGACCTTATCCCAAGTTTTTCCTCATCTGTTGAAATCTAACCTGGTAACCTTGCGGGAAGCGCCAAAGAATTCCAACACTACCTCCCCCCCGCTACAATCCAAATTCCTGCTGTGCTTATCATTCGAAGAGTCTAGATCATGATACAAACTACTGTTGGGCTTTGAAAAACAGGGTACAAGACCTTATCGAGGCGAAGGAAATTGAGTTTGACGCCCTGAAATTCCAAATGTTATCACCGCTCCTATGCCCAAGCACGACCGTGGTGTTAACGCTATTGAAATGATATGTTTATTACTACTGTTGAAGAGCTTATTACTGCTCTCTTTACTGTTAAGTGGAACTTATTAAAGGCCAGTTTATTTCTGAGCTGTGGCGAAGGTTGCCACTTCTATTTATCTCTACCAATTGGTTGTCATTTGTTGAAGGCAGGCGTTCAACGCCTGATGGATAATAGAGAGATTTTGATTGAGAAGAATCCCATCCCGACTATTTCTTGCATAAATGTTTCAATAATAACCATTTCCACAAATCCTCCCAGGGTCTCCACCAAAAGACCCATCAGGATTACATCTGTTCTGAAGGTTACTCCGCTGATAATTACCATGCCAGGGTCAATCCCATACTCCTCAGACAAAAATATTCCTTGGAATTATGGAGGTGACGTCTACTACCACGCCGTCAAGCAAGATTGGTTGGCTGTTAAAGACCAAGTTTCTAAGAAGGCTGATCCCGACATTGTCAACATTGTTGGAACCAACAAAATAATAAGAAGTGGAAGAGTGTTCTCCCCTGAGATTTCTCCTCCGAAAGCTGTTATTGGTCCTGTGATCATTCCTACATTTGTTCTTTCTTATACTACTACTACAATCCCTGTGATTACCCCTGTTGACACCCCTATCACTGAGTCGACTAAGACTCGGGGCAAAGACATACTGGTTGAGCCTGTCTAGATAAAGGCACATTCGGTATCTATCCCAGAGGATTCCAAGCAAGAAATGGAAGAAAATTTGAAAATTATCAAGAAAAGCGACTACAACATGGTCGAATAGCTGGGGCAGACCCCTTCAAAGATCTCTATGCTATACTTACTGTTTTTTTCTAAAGCCCATGCGAAGGCTTTGGTGAAATTCCTGAAAACTGTCCATGTGCTCCGGGAAACCTCTGTTGACCAATTAGAAGATTGTGTGGCTAGTTTGACGGATGATAATGGTTTGGGCTGTTCTGATGCTGATTTGACTCATATAGGGATGAAGCACAATGATGCGTTACATGTCTATGTCGAATGCAAAGGCACTACTTTGGCCCATGTCCTGGTAGATACTAGTTCATCATTAATTGTGCTGCCTAAGAATGCGCTGGATATACTAGACTGTGAAGGTTTGACTTTGAAGCCTAACAATATTATAGTGAAGGCTTTTGACGGTTTAAAGTGAATGGTGCACGGGGGGTGGACGTCCCTATCAAGGTTGGTTCTCAAACTTTCGGCTCTACCTTCTATGTGATGGATATCATACCATCTTATTCTTGTTTGTTGGGCCGCCCTTGGATACATGGGGCTGGAGTTGTTACATCCACTCTTCATCAGATGATGAAATACCCAATCAAAGGGAAAATTGTCACTATACATGGCGAAGAAGAATACATGGTTAGTCACATGAATTCCTTCAGATATGTGGAAATGGATGGTGAATTCATCGAGACTTCGTGCCAGAATTTCGAAGAGGTACCTCAGACTCTGGCTATAACTGAAACTGTTACCAATGTGCGGAAGATCACCAAACCTCCCTTGAAGATGGCTTCTCTCAAGGATGCAAAAGCGGTTGTCGAAGAAGGTGGGTCTACCATCTGGGGTCAGCTCCCTGATATTCCATACAAGTCTAATAAATTTGCTTTGGGTTTCTCTTCAGGGGCTCAAAGGGTTGTTCGACGTGCTCGTGCTGGAAGACCTCCCCTATGCATCAACAATCATGGAGTCAACACTTTAGAATATGGAGACGGTGACAATAACATGGATAGCTAGATCTTCCCTACTCCCAACGGTGGACCCAGTAACTAGACGGAAAAAGATTTTGTACCCATTACTTTTGTTCAGAAGTAATTTTCTTTCTTGTTTTTTGGATATGTAATAAACAATATAACTTTGTGGCTATGTGTCTTACCCGGGGAACATCGGTTTATTTGTGAGGGTTATCATGTTTCACTTTCATATGGCATTAATAAAGCATTGGACGTTTATGCATACAAATCTTGCACTCTCTGTTTTTATTTTTTACTTTTACTTTGTCTATACAACTATGCTCTTACACACACTCACGTATCACACTGCAGATCCATATCCACTCTGGATCCCATTGATAACAGTTCTGCTATTGCCAGGTATGACTTTGAAAATCCGATCAACCAAGCCGAGGACAAAGGGGAGGAAGATTATGAGGTACCTGGAGAACTTTCTAGACTATTACAGTAGGAAGAGAGGGCTATACAGCCTCATGAAGAGCCAGTTGAGACAATAAATATGGGAACATAGGTACACAGAAAAGAGGTCAAGATCGGCGCAAATTTGGGGCTTAATGTCAAACAGCGGTTGATACAAATGTTGCATGACTATGTCGAGATCTTTTCCTGGTCCTATGAAGACATGCTAGGACTGGATACAAATATTATGGTTCACCATCTTCCAACCAAAGAAGATTTCCCTCTGGTAAAGTAGAAGGTCCGTCGCATGCGCCCTGAAATGTCAGAGGAGATCAAAGCAGAGGTTATGAAGCAGTTCAACGCTGGTTTCTTAGCCGTCACCTCTTATCCCCAATGGGTGGCCAACGTAGTTCCGGTGCCTAAAAAAGACGGCAAGGTACGGATGTGTGTGGACTACAGATATTTGAACAGGGCAAGCCCCAACAATGACTTTCCACTCCCCTACATCGATGTTCTGGTTGACAACACCGCACAACACAAGATCTTTTCATTCATGGATGGTTTCTCTGGTTACAATCAGATCAAGATGGCACCCGAGGATATGGAGAAAACAACCTTTGTCACGCAATGGGGCACCTTCTGCTACAAAGTGATGCCGTTTGAATTAAAGAATGTCGGGGTAACCTATCAGCGAGCCATGGTCGCCTTATTTCATGACATGATTCACCATGAGATAGAGGTATATGTGGATGACATGATAGCCTGGTCTCAAACTGAGGAGGAGCACCTTGATCATTTACAAAAACTGTTAGATAGGTTGAAGACATACAAGTCGAGGTTGAACCCAAACAAGTGCACCTTCGGGGTAAGGTCCGATAAACTGCTAGGTTTCATTGTCAATGACAAGGGCATTCAGGTAGACCCTGCAAAAGTAAAGGATATACAAGAGATGCCGGCTCCTCGCACTGAGAAGGAGGTCAGAGGCTTTTTGGCACGACTGAATTACATTGCCAGGTTCATTTCCCATCTAACTGCTACTTGTGAGCCAATCTTGAAACTTCTGAAGAAAGATCAAGTGGTAAAGTGGAATGACGAATGCCAGACTGCCTTCAGAGAATCAAGGAATACCTTCAAGAACCACCAATTCTGATGTCTCGGATTGAAGAAAGACCTTTAATAATGTACTTAACAATGTTAGATAATTCAATGGGGTGTGTGCTGGGGTAGCATGATGAGTCTGGTCGAAAAGAGAATGCAATATACTACCTTAGCAAAAAGCTTACCGACTGTGAAACAAGATACTCACTGCTCGAGAAAACTGATTGCGCTTTGGCATGGGCTGCTCGCTGACTGAGACGGTATATGTTAACCCACACTACTTTGCTGATATCTAAGATGGATCCGATCAAGTACGTCTTCGAGAAGCCCTCCTTCTCCGGAAGAATAGCAAGATGGAAAATGATCTTGACCGAATATGATATCCAACACACAACCCAGAAAGCAATCAAGGGATATGTAATAGCTGATCATTTGGCTCATTAGGCCGTGGATGACTACCAGTCCATGAATTTTGAGTTCCCGGATGAGAATATTATGCTAGTGACTGACTATGAAGAACCTGAACCGAATGAAGGACCTGAAGAAGGATCCCGATGGATTATGGTTTTTGACGAAGCCTCTAACGCACTCGGTAATGGCATTGGTGCTGTAATTATATCTCCTGAAGGCTGTCATACTCCTTTCACCGCCAGATTATGTTTCAACTGTACCAACAACATGGCGGAGTATGAGGCACGCATCATGGGTCTCAAAGCTGCTATCGACCTAAGGGTCAAGTTCATGAACGTATTCGGGGATTCAACTTTAGTAATAAGTCATATCAAAGGAGAGTGGGATACGAAGAACCCGAATCTCATCCCGTACAAAGAACATGTGCTATCATTTCTTCCACACTTTGAAGAGGTCACCTTTGAACATTTTCCACGAGAAGAGAATCAGTTAGCGGACGCGCTAGCTACTATGTCATCTATGTTCAAGGTCAAGTGGGACAACGAGGCTCCTCAGATCACTATTGAGAGGTTGGATGAACCAACATACTGCTATGAAATTGACACTAAAGAAGTAGCAGACAAACCTTGGTTCTATGAAGTGAAGAGGTATCTCGAGGCTCAAGAGTATCCCGAGGGGGCATCTGTCAATGATAAGAAGTTTCTGAGAAGGTTCGCCGCAAAGTTCTTCCTCAGTAATGGAATCCTCTACAAGCGCAACCATGACTCTACTTTACTTTGGTGCATAGACAAGAGCGAAGCAGAGAGGATTATGACAAATCTACACGAAGGTACCTTTGGAACCCATTCTAGTGGACATACCATGGCTAAAAAGATCCTATGAGTAGGGTACTATTGGTCCACCATGGAAGCAAACTACTATCTGCATTCCCGAACTTGTCAAAGATGCCAGATCTATGCTGATAAGGTGCATGTGCCTCCGGTTCCTCTGAATGTCTTGACGGATCCTTGGCCCTTTGCAATGTGGGGCATTGACATGATCGGGGAGATTAGACCTACGACTTCCAATGGGCATCGCTTCATCCTGGTGGACATTGATTACTTCACGAAGTGGGTTGAAGCTGCCTCTTTTGCTACATTTACCAAGAACGTTGTGGCACGATTTATCAAGCATAACATGATTTGCCGGTACGGTGTTCCAGAGAGAATTATCATTGAAAATGGTACAAATCTCAATAATACGATGATCACCGAGCTCTGTAAACAGTTCAGGATCCAGCACCATAATTCTTCCCCTTACCGGCCGAAGATGAACAACGTTGTGGAGGCTGCTAACAAGAACATTAAGAAAATCATACCGAAGATGACAGTGACATACAAAGACTGACATGAGATGTTACCATTTGCTCTTCACGGGTACCGCACCTCCGCACGAACGTCGATATGGGCAACACCCTACTCTCTGGTATACGGTATGGAGGTTGTCCTGCCTATTAAGGTCCATATCCCTTCTCTGAGAATCATGAAAGAGGCGGGTTTGAATGAAGATGATTAGATACAAACTCGACTTGATCAACTGAGTTTGATTGATGAGAATAGGCTTACTGTTGTTTGTCATGGTCAAATGTATCAAAAACGGATGATCAAGGCTTTTAACAAAAAGTTCAGACGTCAAGTATATCAAGTCCGAGATCTAGTGATCAAGCGCATCATACTGCCGCAAGGTGATCCTAGGGGAAAATGGACTCCCACATATGAAGGGCCACTTGTGATCAAAAGCATATTCTCTGGTGGAGCCATGATTTGACCATCATGGACGGTGATGACCTTCCTCACCCTGTTAATACGGACATAGTGAAAAGATACTACGCATGAATAAAGACCCGCTAGGTTGACTGGCCTAGGAAAAAATAAGGGCATCCCGGCGAACCAAAAGGGCTCGGGAAAAAATTAGGGATGAAAACAAAGAAATATTTGTACACCCGGCAAGTCGAAAACCTGAAAAGGAGGTTTGGGCAAAAAAATGGTATCTTGGTGGACTGAAAACCCGAAAGGGAGGTCCAGGAAAAAGTTAGGGATTTAAAGCATATCACTATGTCCCATTGGATCACCTTGCGGCCAGACTTCAGTATCAACTGTCAAGCACAAACGATATCTATCAATCCAGTCAACTTCGGACAAGTAGCAAAGTGATGAGACGCTCGAAGACATAAGGGCAATAGCAGAATTGAAACTCAATGGGATTGTTACACATAACCGTTTTCTTCTCTTTGTACACTATTTTGTATAGTCTTCACTCTCACGACGAAGTTCTCCTACTAGAACGCCAGCCTCTTTGTACACAACACCTGTTGTAGGCAAACTTTAGAAATTAATACAAGTCATTTTTACAAAACCATTTATTTTTTCTTTTTTCTATTTTGTTTTGCAAAAAAGTCCAATGATTTATTCTTGACATATGCATTTGAATATGATTTATATTCATAAATGTTTGCATAAGAAACAGAAGGACAGTTGCTCATGACTTAAGGAACGGGGCAAAGTCTAAAAAACAATTTGTAACTCTGACAGTTACTCCTTCCAGCAAGTACAAAGGCAAAGATAGTTTTGAGAAGAAGTCATTATTACAGGCGACCCTGCAACATCTACACTCCCCACAGAGTAGAGGCAACCAAAAGTTTTGACATCTGCTTCTTCAAACAGGAGTTACTTTCCCCAACAAAGTTCCTTCAGAGAGCCGATATCTATATTCTCCAGCCGAATTTTATAATCGCAAGCAGTTTATAAAGTTTTCTCCCGAGCAGATTTTATTTTTCTGAATGCAGAAGCTCGACCCCAAATAGAGTTTATTTCTCCAGTTGCGGAAGTTCATCCCACGATGGAGTTTATTTCTACGAATCGACAAAATATTATAGCAAAGCATCTCCTCTCGCAAACAGAGTTATTCCCTCGCAGAGTTATTCTAAGGAAGAGTCTCTCCCCGGAAGAATATCCGCAAACAGAAAGGAGTAAATCCCCAGCATAGTCATCTCCGTTCACCATCCCCAGCGAAAATGAAGAATTCAGCTTCCTATTACTTTTCAGCAGCAGTCCGAGATTTATTTTCCACGACTAAGAAATACCGCAATAGTATCCCATATTCATACATCATGGCATGCACATACATATTGCATACAACATAATATCATTTATTTCGAGAGCATCATCATGACGCATATTCATACATCATGACATTGCATACAACTAACTCTTAACCTTTCATAGAAAAGACCAAATCAACAAGCTACGTCTAACAAAGGGCTATTCTAGGATTTTCCTCAGAAAGATGTCCTCACAAGATTTTCCCTGGGTCAGACAGGTCGACACTAAGATCTCTCTGATCACCATTCCAGTGGAAGATGTACCAAGACTTTCGTATGGGTCAGTTGAATCGCTACTAAGATTCTCCTGGTTACTATGCCAGTCAAAGTTAACCCAAGAGATTCCATGGGTCAGACAGGTCGACACTAAGATCTCTCTGATTACCACTCCAGTGGAAGAAGCTCCAAGACTTTCATCTGGGTCAGTTGAATCGCTACTAAGATTCTCCTGATTAATATGCCAATCAAAGTTAACCCAAGATTTTCTCTGGATCAGCCAGATCAACACTAAGATCTCTTTGATTACTATTCTAGTTGAAGATACTCCAAGACTTTCGTCTGGGTCGGTTGAATCGCTACTAAGATTCTCCTGATTACTATGCCAGACAAAGTTAACCCAAGATTTTCTCTGGATCATCCATATCGACACTAAGATCTCTCTGATTATTCCATTTGAAGATACTCCAAGACTTTCGCCTGGGTCGGTTGAATCGCTACTAAGATTCTTCTTATTACTATGCCAGTCAAAGTTAACCTAAGATTTTCTCTAGATTAGCCAGATCGACACTAAGATCTCTCTGATTACTATGCCAATGGAAGATATTCCAAGAATTTCGTCTGGGTCGGTCGAATCGCTACTAAGATTCTCCTGATTACTATGCCAATCAAAGTTAATCCGAGACTTTTCTCTGGTTTAGTCAAATCGATACTAAGATTTCTATCCCAGTTGAAAACAATCCAAGACCTTTCTCTGGTTCAGTCAAATCGATACTAAGATTTATATCCCAGTTGAAAACAATTCAAGACACTGAAGCCGGTATCCTGACCAGATAACAATCTAATCTCATCTCCCCAGTAAGTCGTTGTGAAGCCTAGAGCACAACCATATAACAGTCAGCCTTATTATCTTCAGCAAGTCACTATAAAGGCTGGATCCCAACCAGATAGCCTTTCACTTCCATCCCTTCAATCAAGAGATGACTCCCCAATAGAGTAACGAACAACTGAAGCTCCTAAAACTCTATGTTCCAAAATAGAGACCAACATTCCTCAGCGGAGTCCTCTCTAACAGCAAGAGCAGGAATTCCCACAAAGGTATATCTCATGAAATCATCATTGTTCTGGATGGCATCTTTAAGCCCATCTCCGATGACTCTCCGTCACATTCGGATGGCATCTTTAAGCCCATCTCTGACGATCTGCCGTCATCTTTTCCAAATGGAATCTATAAGCCCATTCCCAATACTATCTACACAATCAAGTATCATCTCAGACGAGTGCAAATTTCTGGGCACTTTAGTGTTCAATCATCTTCCACCTTCCGATCATGAAAGAAAGACCAGCCAATCTACATCCTCAGGTTTAAGAAGATTGAACAGGGGCAACTGTTGTACCCTAAAATTAGCCCTCTCATATTTTTCCAAGATTCTCCTCTTACATAGGTGGTTACAAACCTTTGCCTAGAGACAAGGTAATTTTTCAAATAATGTTTCTAAGTTTCCTTCGAATGGCTTGTTTCTAAGTTTCCTTCGATTGACCCGTTTCTAGTTTCCTTCGATTGGCCTATTTCTAAGTTTCCTTCAATTGGCCTGTTAATGAGGCTCTTCGATTGGCACCTACTAAGTGCCTTTCGATTGGTATCTCCAAATGCTCTTCAATTGTCATCTACATAGGGTCCTTCGATTGACATCTGCAAAAGGCATTTCGATTGGCCTCATGACAAGCCTTTCGATGGGCATTGTGTCAAAGCCTTTCAATTGGCGTAGCAAAGGACTCTTCGTTTGACATTCCAATAAATACCCTTAGATTGGTATTTAGACAAGGGCCATTCTAAGAACTCCTTCCAGGCCATTCGAAAGAGGCCATCAAGAGGGCACTCTGAAAATATATCCAGGCCAGATTCTTGCCTTATTGGATCACGATGTCACAAGAGCTGATTCGACCAGGGAATTCTCTTCAAAAGGGTCGTCCAATCGAAGGAGCCTTAGTACTGAAGCTGGCACAATTCAAAGTCAGGACCATCAAGGAGGGAAAGGTTCTAATAAGGAAAGTCCTGATTAGTTCGAATGGAAGTTTAAGGCTGGAAAGGAAGGCATTCGAAGGAATGAAGATAAGATATGGTCCTAAACAAGCCAAAAATCCCATAATCAAAGGAAGAATGAAACAAGCTGGAAAACAAAAGAAAACACATGGGAAAGAACACAAAGATTTGGCCATTTTAGAAACAAAATATACAAGACAAGTCAAATATTTTTTCACTCAATCTTCAAGATTCAGTTCAGTTTTATTAACCTAATTCATTCAACTATATATACATAACAAACCCCGATCATAAAAAAAATAATTGGCCTTGTAGAACATCCACAAGACTGCCCAAAATTTTGACCAAAAAGTGTTGATCGAGTTTTGCTCTAGAGGGAGATTCAAGGCGTTTCAAAGACTCTAATCCGTTCCTGGGCATATTTGCAAGCTATCTGGACCACTCTCATGCATCAACACATCCATAAACAGTATAAACAGGTATCACGGTTTGCCCCAGTTCTGGAAATTGGTTTCTGAAACATACGCATGATAAATGATTTTTAAATGTGCAATCATGTTTATATGATTATTTAGAACACCTCTGCATAGTTAATTGTGTGTCATGATGCATATTTGACTGAATACCATTGTTAGGGTTTCAAGTTTTCTTTTTAGGGTCTTTCGTTTCAGGCAAAATCATGGCAAAAGATGAACATCATTGTACTCACGAGATCAAACCCAGTTGATCAGGATTCCTGGGTTGAATTTTTATTGCGTGATTATGATTTTTGAGATATGCAGGTTTATAGTTATAGAGTCTGTATGTAGGTAAAACCCTTTGCCTAAAACGACAGTCCCAACGAAGAAGACGACAGTGTGTCAAAGCCTGGTTGGGTAGTTTGAATGGCGCGCATTTTTATTACAACCACTGACTTTTCATCACATATAATATAAGTTGTTTGTTTATATTAACAATTGAATAATTGGATTAGTGGCAAAGGGAAAGGTTTTCAAAGCGCGCGTGTGTAGGAGGTCAGAGGTTCGATCCCTGCCTCCTACATGTTGTTTTTCCTCACAATTCTTTACAGATCCCATGTTATCCTTCCAAGCACGCACACCATAGGCCCCAGATCATCATCCTTGGATCAATCAACACTTGGATCCAATGCCTCCAATGAAGCTCCCCATGGTGGACATTCCTGGCACAGTCACATTGGAACCCACGTGGCTATGGGCCAACTGGATTGGGCTTTGATAAAAAATTCAACATGCACCCTCCAATTTGGGTTTACACCCCCCAGGCTTACTCCTTTTCCCTTTTAATTTTGTTTTATTTAAGTTAGTTTATTTACTTTGCTTAAATCAATTTTTTTCCATAAAATCATAAAATCAACATCACAAAAAATAGGATTTAGCTTTTTTTATTCAATAAATTAATTTTTGTAAATTAATTAATTTCATCAACTTTAATTTGTTTCGTTAATTAAAATTAATTAGAAAAACTAGGTTAAACTTTAAATCTTTTTTTCACAAAAAATCCCAAAGATATTTTCAATGATCAAATTAGTTTTTTTAGGGTTTCAAACTTATTTCAATTTTTTATTCTCACGCGTAATTATTTTTACCGTATGATTAATTTTTGCTATTGATGTAACTGCGCCTAATTTGTAATAGCTAATTAGGGTTTTATCTCTGTGTTTTTCTTTCAGTCAATTCCTTATGTATCTACTCCAAAGCCTTGAAATAGCTTAGGGCCTCTATTTTCTCCCTTTTATATTCTGTATATACTTGTATATAATTGTTAGCAACCTAAGCGTGCATGCTTAATTAATCAACCTTAGATCACTAAATTCAAGATAAAAATATCTGAAAAAGCACACTTTTGCACACGTGCACCCCTAGGGTATACCTCACTTGGTTGCCTCGGAAACAATGGTCATGTCCCTCGAGCGTAGGGATACTCTTAGCAAAGACCCTTAGTTTAAAGTCTTCATAAAGATCATAGTCCCTAAATGTCCCTCGAGTTGCCTACGAGAAATGATCTTATGATGATAGTCCCTTCGAAATGCTAAGGTATCCTTACATGTTGCCTTCAATGACCATTACGCCCCTTTCGATAGTCCCTCAACATCCAACGACTAGGGTTACCTACTCACTAATAGTAGGATAACACAGTCTAAAGGATAGGAGGAAAAGAACAATCTTTTTTGAGTAGGTAGATAACTGTTAGGTACTTGCTCAAACCAATTTTCACACCACACTTTTCAAACAAAGTTTTCAAAAACATTTTATCACACTCTTGAGGACTGATACAAGAGTTACCATAAAGTGAATCGCCGCACTAAGGCACTTTTCAAAGCTTTTCAAAACACACAAACACAAGCAAATTAAAAAATGAGCAAGTACCTAAGAGCCCATGGAAAACCGTGGATGGAAAGGGTTCTAACACCTTCCCTTTCCATAATCTACCCCCTTACTGAGAAATATCGAAAAAAGGTCTTTTTCTGTTCTTTTTACCCTTTCCTTTTTTGGATAAAAGAAAAGTTGGTGGCGACTCTTGCTACCACGACATTTGAGAATACAAAACACAAACCAATATTAACAGTCGGTTCTACCACCGTATCACACCCTGTCTCCACATTGGGTCTAGAACTGGGTCATAGGGATCAAAAACTGCAAATTCATATAAAGCCATCGAACCGGCCCAACTAGCTATCAGAGTTGTATGCATTATATGGACAGAAAGTAAATGGCAGGATCATTTAATACAACGATATAAACATGATACCAAGGAAAACTCATGAAAATACCCCTTATATCAACAAAAAGTAGACACTATGTAACTTTATTGCACTATAAAAAACTATGCTATGGACCTTCCCCTTATTAGTAAATTATATCGTATGAAATAGTTTATATTTGTTCTAGTTTTTTAGAAACAAAGGAACATTCTATTCGTTGGAACAAAAAGAAGCAAATCTATTCTATATTCGATAAGTGACAATACGCAATGGTGGTAGGGTTTACTTTTTTTATATGCGTGTTTATATCAGTGAATGTAGACACTGGATACTAATACAAGAACAAAAATCCCCTTTTTCTTCAAAATGAAGATTCGTTGTTCTTGTATTAGACATAAAAATTCGACGGAACTTTCTTGGTTTAATTACAAAGATAGAGCTTTATATTATATATAGACTTTATATTATATATATATATATATATATATATATATATATATATATATATATATATATATATATATATATATATATATATATATATATATATATATATATATATATATATATATATATATATATATATATATATATATATATATATATATATATATATATATATATATATATATATATATATATATATATATATATATATATATATATATATATATATATATATATATATATATAATAATAATAATAATAATAATAATAATAATAATAATAATAATAAAACGATTTTCCTTTGATTAGTTTATTCAACTCATGTCATGAGTGATCAAGAAATCTGTTGATTAGGAATCACAGGTTGGGTAGATATCAGAGATGATGAATTGATTCTTTTACCTATGTAACTATATTTTTCTTTTTGTTTATCCATAATAATTGATTCATGAATTAATTATTTTCTATTGTATCTTTCAAGTGGTATTTTTTGCTTATTTTCCTATTTTTATCTTAAAAAAATGGAAACTTAGGAAAGTGCTTTATAAACATATGTATAAAAATATTATATTTCATCTAGTTTCCTTATGTCCATTCTAACCAGTTATTTCGGTTTTCTACTAGTGGTTTTTGTTAGTGCGTGAGGCACTTTTAGTGAGGAGAGAAAGAGAGAATAATAAAGGAAATAATGATTTGTATTATTCAATTGTACAAATAATGATACACACTATGACTATTTATATACAACCCTAATTGGGCTTGGGATAACACAACTTGGATTATATTAAATATTAAATCTAATCAAATCTAATCTAATATAATTTAATATTTCAACCCCTCCCATAATCCAAGTTGTCGAACATCCTCAAAAATAGTCAATCTGAACTATTCCTTATTTCTTTCTCAAATTTAGGAATCTGTCGATCTTCAATCCTTTGGTGAAAATGTCGGCTAACTGTGCTTCACTTGAGAAATGCCTAACTTCAAGTTCACCGTGATTTACTTTTTCCCTCAAGAAGTGAAACCTTGCTTCAATATGTTTATTTCTTCCATGAAGAACTGGATTCTTCGCCAGATTTATGACTGACTTGTTGTCGATTTGCAATACTAGAGGTTTCTTCACTTCGACAGTCATTTCTTCAAGTACAGATCTGATCCAAATTGCTTGACATACAACATAGGATCCTGCTATATATTCAGCTTCACACGATGACAATTCCACCACAGGTTGCTTCTTTGACCACCATGAGATTGGGGCACCAAATACTTGAAAGAAATATCCATTTGTGCTTCTTCGATCTTCCTTATCTCGACACCAATCAGCATCTGAAAAACAATTAACTATTGCTTCTTTGCTTTCAGAATCTCATCGAAATAGTATTCCACAATTTATTGAACCCTTCAAATATCGAAGGATTCTTCTTGTAGCCTTCATATGTGACACTCTTGGTTCATCCATATATCTGCTTACTAATCCGACTGCGAAACCTATATCATGTCGGCTGTTGCACACATACCTCAAAGATCCCACAATTTGCTTGAACAAATTTGCATCGACTTTGTCTTCCTCTCCATTCTTCTCCAACTTCACATTTGGTTCGACAGGTTAGGATGCAGGATTCGAATCATCCATTCTGAATCTCTTGAGTATATCTTTGACATACATTCTTTGATGTAGCACCATACCTTGCTTCAAAATTTGAAATTCCATGCCTAGAAAATAAGACAATTTTCCTAGATCCGACATTTCAAATTCCTTCATCATCAGCTCTTTGAACTTCAACAAGTTCTCCAAACTATTTCCAGTTACTAGCAAGTCATTAAAATACAAGCATATGATTGTTATATCTTGTTCTACAACCTGAACATAGACACCATACTCTGATTTGCATTTGACAAATCCTAATTCGACTAAGTATGAGTCGATCTTCTTGTTCCATGCCCTAGGTGCATGCTTAAGGCCATAGAGCGCTTTGTGAAATCTATATACTTTACTTGCTTCCTTCTGAATCATAAACCCAGGAGGTTGTGTAACATAAACTTCTTCATCTAAAGGACCATTCAGAAATGCTAATTTCACATCTAGATGGAATTTTGACCAGCCTTGGTTGCATGCTAATGCTACTACTAGTCGAACAATCTCTAATCTTGCTACTGAAGCAAATACTTCAGAGTAGTCAAGTCCTGCTCTTTGAAGAAAACCTCGAGCTACTAACCTTTCTTTATGTCTTACTATTGACCCATCTGTATTATGTTTCAACTTGAACACCCACTTTACTTCGATATCTTTTGTATGTGTTGGCAATTCGACTAACTCCCGTGTGTTGTTTCTTTAGATTGCCTATAACTCTTCGACCATAGCTAACTTCCACTTGTTAATCTTCAAATCTTCACTATAGTTGATTGGTTCAACACCTGCAAGTAAATAAAAATGAACTAATTCTCCATCTGGTGTGATTTCATCATCACCCACCACTTTATAATCATGAAGTCTTGTTGGAAGAACTCTATTTCTTTGAGGTATTTGGCTTATTTCAGCCACAACCTCTTCGATTTTGATTGTGACGGGAGTGTCAGCAACCGCTACTTCTTTGCCTTTGACTGGATTCTCAACAATTCCTTCGACCTCTACTTCATTAGTTTCTTCGTCGAAATCAAAGTTCATTAATGATTTATTAATTGAATTGCTAGAATTCCAATCCCAGGCAGAATTTTTATTAATCACAATATCTCGACTCAACACAATCTTCTCATTAAATGGATTGAATAGTCTGTATGCACCAGTTTTATGATATCCTACTGTTCACCGTGTTTTCTGGTAAACAACCGCTGATCTTCCAAAAAGGGTAACTTGTTGGTTACTCGCAGGATCGATCAGTTTGATCCTAGGACATATGCTAATTTTTGATGTTGTTTGGACATAAATGTTAATTAGAGTGAAGAACGCACGTTCGGATGGGAAAGGGATGAGTTTGAGTGCAGAAAGTAAATAGAACAAAGGAGTTGAGGAGAGTTTAGGTACAGGAATCTGGGTAAAAGTGCAGATAAAGTGCAAACAAGATAAAAAGGTAAGAAATATAAAGAGAGAAATAAAAGACTTTGATTGTAAAATGTGGTGTTTCAAACGTACATTTTTCAGTATTCTTTCTCACGCAGTGGGTACTTGAATATTATTGAATAATTTGTACGATCAGTTGAACACACGGAAATCTACATAAACTTCCTATATTTATACTAAAACTAGGTAACCGTCGAGGAGTTGCCTTGCTCTAGGATGAAGATAAGTGTCTTCTGCATGCGCTTCGACCCCTCTCTTCATGCCACGTTTCTTTCCTCAACTGCCAAGCGAACTTATTTTCCATCCTTTCTTCAGATTCAAAATCTTCTGGTGCAGATACAAAGTTTCCTTCTGGTCGAAGACCTTGGAGTCCTTTCAGTCGAAGGGATTGAGAACCTTCTGGTAGAAGACTCATTTTAACTTAGAATTTCTCTAAGTATTTTTCTACTTTGTCGAAGCCTTTCCAACTTATATTTGTTCAATTTATTTTTGGCCCATAAGACCAATTTGTTGTAGGTGTCAATTTTAGGAGCTAACAAATTGCCCCCCAAGAATACCAGTTTCGACGCAAGGAGAGATGATCATTCTTTGAGATTCCCATTCGACACATGTCTTCTCTTTGACCATAGAAATCGCTTGTGTGCTTTTCACCTTCTACCAACCACTGCTGGTATTCAGAGTCATCATTACCTTTTTCCCAACACGTCGCTATCAATCAGCCGTTACCACGCTGCCATGATGGCCATTATCCCTACAACCTAGGAAAGTATGGCAAAAATTTTCATTTCTCGTACGATAACTACTTTAATGCTCGCCACGTGGCCTACTAACTCTGCAGCATTAAATGGTCTTGGGAAAAACACTCTTTCCTGAACACTATAAATAGACGAATCTTCTTTTGGGAATTCTTTTAGAACTCTTAGTATTCTTCACTTCCTTGCAAAGAAAAAACCTTAACAACTTCATCTTCTTCGCTCTTTCACTACTACTTTCAACCATGGCTTTCCTTTCCAATGCACCCAACAATCCAAAAACTAAGAACGTTTATGATCTCCAAAGACAACCAGAGGTTTTCTCCACTAACCCTGTACCTATTTCGACTGGGGAACGAAGGGACGTATCTGAACCCATGGCCAAAGAGTGGCGTGATGCTTATGACTCCCAGTTGCTTATCCCTGTTAGGTATTCTAGGCAGATATATGCTATGTCTGGCCCATTGTCTACATGTTTCGAGAACCCAAAACAAAATAATAACTTCTTCCCAACTCACCCTAGGCTCAAGCCTATAGGTTGTGCGAAGAAACTCATGATTGATCCTGAAGATGCAACTCCTGCTAACCAACAACATTCTCAAATGAAGGAAGATATCAACCTTCAGTTCATGAACAAAGGCAATAGGATCTTACGATCTTGCCCTAGTCTTACTTCAGAATACTCAGAATGGCTGAGCATGATGGAAAAAGTACAAGCCCAAATATGGAAAGATATGGGGATCTATGACTTGATCATGCTGTCGAAGACTGGGTTAGCTTATTTCCCTCTCATTCTGGAGTCTTCATTGTATTTCTAGGACAACACACATTTTACCTTCCATTTTCCTTTTGGAATAGTAAATCCAACTCTCTTCGATGTAGCCGTCATTACCGGTCTTCGACCAATGGGTGACTACTTCGACCCCGAGGATCTGTTAGAAGATCCTATCGGGTTTTCGGCCATGAAGCCCTCATATACCATATTCATCACTCATTTCCACGACAAATCGAGCAACACTGTCTCTGAAGTGGAACACATAGCTTTTCTAGCTTTGTAGTTATCTCGTTTTGTTTTTTGCACCAAGTCACTTCAAGTGACTAAGAAAATGCTTACTCTTGCAACACAGCTTCACCATGGCTATATTCTTTGTGTGGCTGAGTTGATTCTAGCCAACCTGTATGAGTCCATCAGCAATGGTGTGACTTAACCTAAGGTTATTGGATACAAGGCGAGTTTACTCCTTTCCGACCCCTTTTGGCTTCTGCAACTTTGGCTAAATGCCACTTTTGAATCTTTTCTTCCGCAGAAGAATCAGATTAATGAGAGGGCTCCAGAGGTCCTGAATAGAACGGTCGAAGGGACTAGATTAGTCCTGTTGACTCCAACTGATGAAGGTCAACAATTCCAAAAGGCGTTTACCAGCTTTGTAATGATATTTGCCAAGAGGAAGGAATTTGTTTCGACCATGGCTCCCTTTGCTAGTAGAAAGGTTGGCCCGGAATGGTTCATTCGACCATATCCTTTGTCTGACAAAGATGACCATGTGGATGAATATGTAGATATCTAGGAGTCGTTTCTTAGACCAAGAATCATACCTCTGAGATTCAAGAGTTCGAAGAATTAACTTAGCTTAATTTCTTATCAACCAAATCTTGTCTCTCGACAATTTGGTATTATCCAGACGCTCCCTTCACCAATCTACTCTCGAGAAAAGCTTCTGCTGTTTTACAATGCAGACTACTCAGAGGATGCTGCTACCAAGCATATTGGTAGGTACGTTGTTCGAACCGTACTAACTCTATTTGACTTTAATCTCAATTTCCCGTGTTCGCCTCTTTTTAAGGACTGGTGGAAGCAGTATTATAACGAAGAATTTTTCGACGAAAAAGACTTCGCTGCTCACCTTCAAGAGGCGTTTTCGCTAGTCTCTGACAAGATAAAAAGGGAAATATTCTTTCTCAAAGAAAATGTCTTTTTCATCTTCAATCAAATCATTCGACACCTAATTTATCCTTGTTCATTTTCTAGCGGTCAAGAGGACCGTCACCAAGAAAGTCGCTGAAAGCGCAAAAGGAGGAGACCCTTCTGTGAAACCTTCACCCAAGGTAAACACTTTCTGTTGTTATATCTTTATTTCCGACATATTACTTTTGACGCTAATTCCTTCAACTATTTTCTTTCTGGGCATTTGAAATCAATCCGCAGAAAAGGAAAGTTCAAGAAATTTAAATTTCCAGTGATGAAGAGGAAGAATCTCCTCCTGTCCCCCTAAAAAGACACAAGTTAAAGAAACCAACCCCTATTCCTGAGCCTCATCCAAAAACCAAGGTCAACGTTAAAGTCATTGGGTCGTGACCTCCTCCAGTCATCATCAGAGAACCAACGGAGCAGGAGATAGCTGCTAGGCTAAACAATCCTAGTGAGAGCGACAACTCAAGTTCTGGCGCTGAAATTCCTCCTAAGGTAATTACTTCGACCCCTCACGATTGTTTACTGAATTCGAATTCTTTTTCTTTTTTCAATAGTTTTGATAAACATCTTGTAATCTTCAGGATACTGCTGGTACTTCAAAATAGAACCTCGTAGAAGAATCAGTCACCTTGATAAACAGTGAGGGTGATCCTACTTATAGGCCTTCTTTGGCAAAAGGATCTTTTGTGAGTTATGCTAGCAAAGTGTGTAAGTTTAAGAATGCGCCTAAGAGGGGGGGGGGGGGGGGTGAATTAGGTGGTGGTTGATTTTTGACTTATTTTATACTTTCTGGTTTTAATTTAGTGCTTTGAAAACTGTAAAGTGTAGAAAGTAAAGAGACACGGAGATTTATCCTGGTTCCTTCCATACCCCGGAAGTACGTCCAGTCCCCTTGCAAACACGCAAGAGATTTCACTATTTTGTTAGAACTTTTACAAGACTCTTCCTAGTCTTATCAACTAAAGAACCTAACAAATACCAAGAACACCCTCTTGGATTTCCAATAAGTCTCTTGAGAACAATCCTCTCAAAAGATACCTCTTGTTTCCAACAATGGACAACAAGGAACAAAATTATTCTAATACTTAATTCCAACAATCCTGGAAATAAGTTACACTTTGTATAATTCTATGAAGTATGATTTCTTGAAAGATGTTGATCACATAGAGTGACTTCAATGAAGTTTCTTCTTTCTTCTCTTGTAATAAATTCAAACTGTAACACAATGGTTAGAACATGCTCAAAGATTTCTGTTCTTTATATGTGTGAAAGTGCAGAAAATCTTTGTTCTTAAAAGTTGAGAAATATGAAGTTTGAATATTTTACAAAGTTCAGATTTATTGTTTAAAAGAAGAGTTGTTTATGATTTGAAAGATTTAGTATTTAAAGTAATCAAGATACCTTTCCAAATAGATGTTTTTCTGTTTGAAAAACTTGAGAGGATGCAATGTATGACCATGCATCTATTGGAGAAAAGGTGTGAAGGATATCTTGAAACCAGTTCAGATTTTTCAAAAGTTACAATGTGTAAATCGATTAACATAAGATGTAAATCGATTGCACGGGTTTGTAACGTTCATGTTTTCAAAAAATTTGAAGTGTAAATCGATTAGCATGTTGTGTAAATCGATTTACAATGTTAAAAATTCAACTCAGTTCCGTGATCAATCGATTTACACTTCATGTAAATCGATTGCTGCCAGAGACAATCAGTTTTTGAAAATTCATGTGTAAATCGATTTACATCAAGTGTTAATCGATTTACATAAGTAAAAAACTTAAAATTTGTTTTAAAATTTAAGTGAAGTGTTGTGGTAAGTGTGTATATCATTTTGAGCATTTCTAATCAATGTAGTTCAAATGAGAATTGATATACTTGATTGCTTGCCATGATCCTTGAAGCTTTGAGTGAATGATGCTTTAAGCTAATTCCACTTCTTTTCCTTCTTGCCATAGTGCTTGTTTGTCTTTTATCAAAACTAGCTTGTTTGCCTTTCATCAAAACTAAAGTTGAGTTGAGGCTTGAGATTACATTCTCCCCCTTTTTGATGATGATAAACCATCTTTCTTTATGAGTTGTTCAGAATTGGAGCAAAATGGGTTTCTCCCCCTGAGAAGATTTCTCCCCCTATGGAGAAAAAGGTTTTGAAAGCTTGCCCTGTAAAGAAAATTGAAACAAACAACCGTAAAGTGCTATCACATCCTTCTCCCCCTTTGACATTATCAAAAAGAAGGGAAAGATGCAACATAAAGTGATACTTATAACAGTTTGAAACATATATTAACAAGAACTAAAAAGCAAATGTTTAAAAATAGCGAACAAAGTTCAAATACAACAGACTAACACTTGAATGATTACAAAACAAAAACATAAAGATAGATAACAAGAATTCAATAATATTGGTCATTGGAAGGGTCCTTGATATGGAAATTGTTGTTGTAGAGGTGGTTCAGTGTATTGAGGAGGCAGAGGTGCTGGATTTTTGGATTGTATGGAGGGATATGAAGATGTGAATAGAGATATGAAAACTGTTGGTTCACATCATTCTGGAAAGCATTGATGCGAGAGGAGGTAAAGTCATTTATCTCGGTCCATCTAGCATTGGTGTTAGAATTGAGAGAAGCAAACTGTTGCGTCATGTAATCCATAACATCTTGATTTGTCGGACCAGAAGAGGCAGCAGGAGGAGGAACTTCATTGTCTTCTTCATCTGCATTATTGCCTTCATCACCTACAACATCCTCTCCAATGTATGTGATGGTTTTTGCTTCAGCATTGAAATGAACACCCATTCAAGAATCAACATTTTTGATGGAGATCCTATTGGTGATTGGATCCATTTCAATCCGCTCAAACCCAGTAAAATCTATATCAAATGCTTCCAAGATCCTTGTAATGAAATATGCATATGGTAGAAAAGTGGCCCTTGTGGCAACTCTTAGCATATGCACCACAATAAGTTTAGCCCAGTTTACCGCAATACCATTTTTCCTCGCATATAGAATTTGCAGTTCTAGGTCGGTCACAATACAATGATTTCCTGCTCTAGGAAACAAGATATATACCAGAAAATAGTGAAACAATCTATCATCAATATGAAAATTACCAGCACTCCAAGTGTCCCGAGCCGGAATAACATCGCCAAGACTACGAATCCGCTTTGCACGGTATTCAGATTCGAATAACCCGCCAATGCTGTAGAAGAATTCTCGCTTCTTGTAATTTTCCCAATCGGCATCCTCTGGGTCATAGAGGGTACTTCCAGTATATGGAATGTTCAAAATTCTGCCAATAGTTTTGGAATGCAGAGGAATTCTTGTTTCGAGCACATAGGTATAACATTTGTTGTTATCATAGTGCATATTGCTGTAGAATACTCGTACTAGATCCGGGTAATAGTAACCACATGATGATATTAATGGTTCTAACCCATAAGAAATTAAATCCATTTGAAACGAGAAGCATTCATCTGGAAAGGTAGATAACATACCGAATTTTGGAGCTGAGATAATTTTCTTTTGAAAATGTTTGATAAATCTTTCACGCTGTGAATCCGAGAGGTACTCGAGCAAAGAGTTTTCAGCGGCTGCAACAGTTTTCTTCTTCCCTTTTTCTGAGGCTGTTGCTTTTCTCTTGGGAGCCATGGATATGGTTAGGGTTTTTGAGTGAGGGTGATAGAGAATTTTTGTTTTGCTTATGAGAAAGGGAGTGAGTTTGGGTGTTATGAGGGAGTTTGGGTGAGATTAAATAATAAAGAGAGTAAGTGAGGTCTTTATGAGGTTATAATTGAGTGGAGTGGTCAAGATTCCATGAGTGGCCAATAATAAGGTGGGAGGTTGAGAGGCAAGGTAAGTTTGACCAATATATTAAAAGCTCATAAAACTATCACATGCTGAAAAAAATTAATTTGCATAGAGAAAAAATACATAAAAATGCTTCAGCTTCTGTGGTAAATCGATTTGCCCATTGGTTAAATCGATTTACACAACATAATTTTTATGAAAATTAATTTTTGTTCAGTGGTAAATAGATTTACATACTGTGTAAATCGATTTACACAAAAGGATTTTATGAAAAAAATGTTTTGCTTCAGTGGTAAATCAATTTACACACCAAGTAAATCGATTTACTTAAAGGAAAAATTTTAAAGACATTAATTTTAACATTTGACACATTGTCTAAACCCATATATATGTATATTAAAGTATAGTTAATGATAGAGTGCACCTTATATATCTTGTTCATCTAGGATTCCGAGTTCACGACGAATTTTGAAGAATGCATCCTTTGCAAGTGGTTTTGTGAAAATGTCCGCGAGTTGATTTTGAGTATCCACAAAAGTAATCTCGACATCTCCTTTGAGTACGTGATCTCGGATGAAATGGTGTCTGATGTCAATGTGTTTTTTCCGGGAATGCATAACTGGATTTTTTGTAATGTTGATCGCGCCTGTGTTATCACATCGAAGTGGAATGCATCCAAGGTTTACTCCATAGTCAAGTAACTGTTGTTTTAGCCAAAGAATTTGAGCGCATCCACTTCCAGCCGCAATGTATTCTGCTTCGGCAGTGCTGAGAGCGACGCTTGCTTGCTTTTTGCATGACCATAAAACCAAGGCATTTCCGAGAATGTGACATGTTCCACTTGTACTTTTGCGATCAGTTTTACAACCTGCATAGTCAGCATCAGAATAACCAACTAGATTGCACATACTACCTTTTGGATACCATAATCCGACATTGGTTGTTCCTTTGAGATATTTTATTATGCGCTTGACTGCTGCAAGGTGAGACTCTTTAGGATTGGCTTGATATCTTGCACATAGGCAAACGCTGAACATGATGTCAGGTCTACTTGCTGTTAAATAGAGGAGTGAGCCAATCATTCCATGATACTTAGTTATGTCAATAGAGTTCCCTGATTCATCTGGATCAAGATAGGTGCCGGATCCCATAGGAATTGCACTTTCTTTGCTGCTTTCCATCTCAAACTTCTTTATAAGGTCTTTGCAATATTTTTATTGGCTTATGAAGATACCATGTTTGAGTTGCTTAATTTGAAGACCGAGAAAGAAATTCAATCTTCCCATCATAGACATCTCAAACTCTCCTTGCATCATAGATGAAAATTCCTTGCACATATTTTGGTTGTTGAACCAAAAACAATATCATCTACATAGATTTGTACAAGTAAAGTATGATGATTAACATTTTTTATGAAGAGAGTGGTATCAACTTTACCCTTTACAAACCCTTTTTCACATAGGAATGCGCTTAGTCTATCATACCATGCCCTTGGTGCTTGCTTCAGCCCATAGAGAGCTTTCTTCAATTTGAAGACATGATTAGGATGTTTGAAGTCTTCAAATCCGGGAGGTTGCTTTACATAGACTTCTTCATTTATGAATCCGTTGAGAAATGTGCTTTTTACATCCATTTGAAAGAGTTCAAAGTCCAATGAGCATGCATATGCAAGTAGTAGTCTTATTGCTTCCAAACGTGCTACCGGAGTAAAAGTTTCTTCAAAATCAATTCCTTCCTCTTGGTTGTATCCTTGAGCAACTAGTCTTGCCTTGTTTCGAGTGATTATTCCATTTTCATCCATCTTGTTCTTGAAAACCCATTTGGTTCCAATGATACGTTTATTTCCTGGATTAGGAACAAGTTCCCAAACTTCGTTCCGCTCGAATTGGTTTAGCTCCTCTTGCATGGCAAGGATCCATTGATCATCTTCTAGTGCTTGAGCCACTTTAGTAGGTTCAACTTGAGATACAAATGCCATATTCAAGCATGCATCCTTAAGATTTAGTCGAGTAGATACCCCTTTGCTAATATCTCCAATTATGTTGTCAATTGGATGATCACGATGAGTTCTCCAATCTTGAGGAAGATCATCATCATTTTCATTTTGATGTGAAAGTTCATGTGTTTGTTTCGGGTTGACAATTTTGCCACCTTCGCAAGAATTCTCATGAGGTAAATCTATAAAATCATCATCATCACAAATAACAACTTCCTCCTTGGAGGTGTTAGATTCATCAAAAGAAACATGCATTGATTCTTCTATAGTTAACGTTCTTTTATTGTAAATTCTAAAAGCTTTGCTAGAAAGGGAGTAACCAAGAAAAATACCTTCATCCGATTTTTCATCGAACTTACCGAGATTGTCTTTGTCGTTGTTAAGGACAAAGAATTTGCACCCGAAAATGTGAAGGTGAGAAATATTTGGTTTTCTTCCTTTGTAAATCTCATGCGGAGTTTTCTTTAGTATAGGTCTTATGATCACGCGATTGCTTACGTAACATGCCGTGCTTACCACATCCGCCCAAAAATATTTAGGCAAACTTGAGTCACTTAGCATGGTTCTTGCAAGCCCCACCAAAGACCTATTTTTCCTTTCAACTACTCCATTTTGTTGTGGAGTTCTTGGTGCTGAAAAATTGTGGAAGATCCCATTTTCTTCACAAAATTCTTCAAATAGACTGTTTTGGAACTCTCCACCATGATCACTTCGGATTGATGTTATCTTTAATGACTTCTCATTTTGAACTTGTTTTGCATATCTCTTGAATGCCTTGAATACATCATTTTTGTGCACTAAAAACAAAGTCCAAGTAAAACGGGAAAAATCATCTACAATAACTAAAGCAAAAATGTTACCTCCGAAGCTTCTTGTTCTAGATGGACCAAAAAGATCCATGTACAACAATTGAAGTGGTCTTGTTGTTGAAACCACATTCTTTGGTTTGAAAGTTGATTTGGTCTATTTTCCATTTTGGCATGCACTACATAATTTGTCTTTGATGAACTTCATCTTTGGTAGACCAATAACTAAGTCATGCTTAACCAATTTGTTCAAGTGCTCCATGTGTATGTGAGCAATCCTCTTGTGCCATAACCAAGCGTCATTGTTGTTTACCATAAGACATTGTACCTTCATAGACAAATCATCTAGAGTAATCATAAAAATATTGTTAGATCTTATACCTTTGAGTTTTACCTCATTGGTTGCCTCATCCATAATAAGGCATTCTTCTTTGTTGAATTTGATCTTGAACCCTCTATCGCAAAGTTGGCTTATGCTAAGAAGGTTGTGCTTTAATCCTTCAACATAGAGAACATCCTCAATTTGAATGGATGGAGGTGTGCCAACTATTCCAACGCCAAGAATCTTTCCTTTGGTGTTGTCTCCATAGGTGACATACCCTTTGGCTTTATGTACTAGATATGAAAATTGGTGTACATCTCCTGTCATATGCTTTGAACATCCACTGTCAAGATACCAACAATTTGATGTGGATTTCAAGCATACCTACAAAAATAGATTATTTCTTGTTAGGTACCCAAGTGGCCTTGGGTCCTTCATAGTTAGTTCCCTTTTTCACCCATGCATAATGTCCACTAGCCATACTGAAAATTCTAATATAGCATGCATTGGGTGTGTGTCCAATAATACCATAGTAAAAACAGTTTGGAACAAATTTGCTCTTGTATCTAGGAATTTGTTTTCTTTTAGATGCATTAGCCTTTTTCTTTTGATGATTATGAACAACTTGCTTCTTTTCTACTATCTTAGGATTGGAACTATTACTAGCCTTTACAAAAACAGTGGGCTTATTACTTGGTTTCTTAGAATTCACATAACCAAGACCTCTTTTATCATTTGGATAACGTTGTTGGCTTAGTAATCCTTCCAATCCTATTTGTCCTTTTTCATATCGTTCAATGACTCATTTCAATTGAACAATTTGAAAGACATTTGATTCATACTTGGAGCATGCAAAGTTTTCCTTTTCTTTTATAAAATTCTGTTTTTGAAGATCAAAATCTTTAGTCATGGTGTCAATTTTTTCGAGACAAATTAGAAGTTCTTTTTCTTGGTTTGACACCTTTTTGTATAAACTTTTGCATTCTTTCAAGAGTTCATCAATTTCACCTTGAACATCATCATCAAAAAGAGTAAATTCATTACTAACCTCTTCTTCGTCGTCGGAGTGATGCGATGCCATTAAGGCTAAATTTTCACATTCGTCGCTTTCCGATTCCGATGTACTGCTCATATCATTATCTTCCCATGCTATGTAGGCTTTCTTTTGTTTTGAGTCTTTTCCTTTGAATCCGTTTTTCTTTGGAAGATTTGGACAGTTTGGCTTGATATGTCCTTTATTTCCACATTCATAACATGATACATCTTGTGTTGATGTGGAGACTTCTCTTTTCTTGAAGTGCTTTCTCTTATGTGCATGAGATACGCCCTTGTCATTTCTGCCAAAAAACTTCCCAAGTCTTTTAACAAGAAGCATGAAATTTTCATCTTCTTCCGGATTGTTTTCTTTTACAACTTCCTTTGAGTCAATTTTTAAAGCAATGTTTTTGGACTTCTTTTCTAGATTCTCATGTTTTTCAAGTCTACCGAGTTCCGTTTCGTATTCTTGAAGTTTGCCAAATAATGTAGCGGAAGTCATTGCGGAGAGACTCTTCTTTTCCGAGATTGCCGTTACCTTTGGTTGCCATTCCCTAGTCAATGATCTAAGGACTTTCAAGTTGAGTTCATCATTTGTCAAGGTTTTACCAAGAGCACTTAAGTGATTTGTTAAGTGGATGAATCTCTTTTGTAGGTCGATAATGGTTTCTTCGGGCTGCATTTGGAATAACTCGTATTCTTGACTTAAAGTATTCAGCCTTGATCTCTTAACTTCAACGGTTCCTTCATGTGTTTGTACCAAGGTGTCCCATATTTCTTTCGCCGATTTACATGCAGATACACGAAAGAACTCATCCATGCATAGTGCACCTTGAAGTAGATTTACGGCCTTTTTATCATAGAGGACTTTTTTCTTGTCGTCATCATCCCATGCAGTTTTGGGTTTAGCCGTGCCGACACCGTTGTTAACTGTTATAGGAATGAATGGACCATTTTCTACGGTATCCCAGATTTCTTCTCCTTGTGATTCTAGATGCGCCCTCATGCGTATTTTCCAAAAATCAAAGTATTCTCCACAAAATAGAGGATGCTTGTTGTTACTACCACCATCTCTGAAAACGGGTTGTTGATTTGCGGAAGCCATTCTAGATCTCTAGGAGCAGGTTACCTATAACCTGCTCTGATACCAATTGTAAGTTTAAGAATGCGCCTAAGAGGGGGGGGGGGGGTGAATTAGGTGGTGGTTGATTTTTGACTTATTTTATACTTTCTGGTTTTAATTTAGTGCTTTGAAAACTGTAAAGTTCAGAAAGTAAAGAGACACGGAGATTTATCCTGGTTCCTTCCACACCCCGGAAGTACGTCCAGTCCCCTTGCAAACACGCAAGAAATTTCACTATTTTGTTAGAACTTTTACAAGACTCTTCCTAGTCTTATCAACTAAAGAACCTAACAAATACCAAGAACACCCTCTTGGATTTCCAATAAGTCTCTTGAGAACAATCCTCTCAAAAGATACCTCTTGTTTCAAACAATGGACAACAAGGAACAAAAGTATTCTAATACTTAATTCCAACAATCCTGGAAATAAGTTACACTTTGTATAATTCTATGAAGTATGATTTCTTGAAAGATGTTGATCACATAGAGTGACTTCAATGAAGTTTCTTCTTTCTTCTCTTGTAAGCAATTCAAATTGTAACACAATGGTTAGAACATGCTCAAAGATTTCTGTTCTTTATATGTGTGAAAGTGCAGAAAATCTTTGTTCTTAAAAGTTAAGAAATATGAAGTTTGAATATTTTACAAAGTTCAGATTTATTGTTTAAAAGAAGAGTTGTTTATGATTTGAAAGATTTAGTATTTAAAGTAATCAAGATACCTTTCCAAATAGACACTTTTCTGTTTGAAAAACTTGAGAGGATGCAATGTATGACCATGCATCTATTGGAGAAAAGGTGCGAAGGATATCTTGAAAGTAGTTCAGATTTTTCAAAAGTTACAATGTGTAAATCGATTAACATAAGATGTAAATTGATTGCACGGGTTTGTAACGTTCATGTTTTCAAAAAATTTGAAGTGTAAATCGATTAGCATGTTGTGTAAATCGATTTACAAGTGTTAAAAATTCAACTCAGTTCTGTGATCAATCGATTTACACTTCATGTAAATCGATTGCTGCCAGAGACAATCAGTTTTTGAAAAGGCATGTGTAAATCGATTTACATAAGTAAAAAACTTAAAATTTGTTTTAAAATTTAAGTGAAGTGTTGTGGCAAGTGTGTATATCATTTTTGAGCATTTCTAATCAATGTAGTTCAAATGAGAATTGATATACTTGATTGCTTGCCATGATCCTTGAAGCTTTGAGTGAATGATGCTTTAAGCTAATTCCACTTCTTTTCCTTCTTGCCATAGTGCTTGTTTGTCTTTTATCAAAACTAGCTTGTTTGTCTTTCATCAAAACTAAAGTTGAGTTGAGGCTTGAGATTACAAAGTGAACCAAACTTCTGGGCACGAAGCCGTTGGGAAGCCAAATGAAGAAGTTCCTAGTGAAGAACATGTGAATCTTGGGACTCCGCAAGCTAATAATGATGGACAGAAGGATGGGGGAGAGGAGATTGCTGACGATGTGATCGAAACAGAGAAGGAAAACACACCAGCAGGAGGGAATCAGACTGAAGATATTCTGGCAACTGATGGGAGAGAAAACCTCATAGGGGGAGCAGGAAAATCTCTGCGTGTTAAAGATGTCCCTGTGCAGATTCTTGTCGAAGCCAATGTGGCTCATATTGTAAACGATAGGGTTACTTCGATAAGGTCTCATACCAAGGAAGATTTGGCATTGCTGAAACGACAAAATCCTCTTGGCTACTTGACTGCCATCCTTGAGGGTAGAGAAAGTTCTTTGATCAGAGTGCTTCGACTGTGTCTGGAAAATCCACTTCAACATCTCCTCTTGAAGAAGCACTTCAAAAGGTTAAGGAACAACTTTTCAAAAGAGATTTAATGCTGACCTTAGAGGGACAACCTACAACTCCTTCCTTTTTGAAGACTACTTTAAGAGCTGTCGATCTTCTTGTTGCTTCGCCTGACATTGACAATGTTATCTTGGATTTGATTTCCATCATCGACCAGGTTTCAGCTGACTACAATCATCGAATGACTCTAACTCGTGAAATTGAGGAGGCCAATGGCCATGTAGCTGCTGCCTGGGGTGCTGCTGCTGAATCAGTTTCGAAGCTGAAGGAGCTATCGATGGCACAAGAACCTAGGCAGAAAGAAGTAGAAGAACTTGATCAAAATACATCCAATATGAAGGCTCAAATCAGAGAGTTAGAAGCCAAGATTCCTGCCAATGATAAACGAAAGGAAGAACTTCTCGCTGTCAGCACTGATTCAGAGAGTCAAGATGAACTCAACAAGGAATTAGCATATGCCGAACAAGCCCAAGCATTCGATGCCAAGATCGAGACTCTTCATCAGTTGAAATCCCTGTGCAAAAGATGCTTGGAGCTGCAGAAGATAAAATACCTCCAAATCAAGGCCAACCACCCATTTTGATTTTGACTTTATTTTTTCGTTGTATGCTTATATATTTTGTAATGACTTTCAGCCATCTTGGCTTTATAATATATTTTCCATCTTGCATTTTTAACTTGATTAAGATCAAGTATTGGTTACTCTAACCTCTTGAAGTGTAGGTATATACTTTTTTAATTATTTACCATTTACTCTCAAGAGCCTTTGGTCTTCATTTAACTCCTCGACCTCATATGTGCCACCAGATAACGTTTGGATGATCTTAAAAGGTCCTTCCCATTTAGGAGACCATTTTCCCATATTTCTAACCTTTTGATCCATTGGGAGGATTATTTTCCATACCAGGTCTTCATGCATGAATGCCTTGGGTTTTACTCTTTTATTGTAAGATCTTTCCACTCTCCTCTTTTGTGATCTTAAGAGATCCAAATCCCTCAATCTTTCTTCGTCCAAATTAATCAATTCGTCTAACATCATATTCCAATAAACTTCGGAAGGGATGTCTTAATGTTTTTGAATTCTTGTTGACTATAGACAGATTTCTACTGGCAATACTGCGTCATGGCCGTAAGTTAGTCAAAAAGGTGTTGTTCCGGTAGCTTTCTTAGGAGATGTTCGACAAGCCCATAAAATTTGATCTAAAGTCTTGTGCCAATTTTTTGGCTTCTTTCCTACATGCTTCTTTATTAAGCTGATTATTACCTTGTTTACTACTTCGACTTGACCATTGGCTTGTGCATAATAAGGCGTAGATATTAATAATTTGAACCCCATTTCTGTAGCGAACTCTTGCATTTTTCGACCAATAAAGACTGACCCTTGATCAGTTGTTATTGTCTTAGGGATTCCAAACCTGTATATAATATGCTTTTGAATGAATTCAATGACATTTTCCTGGTTTACATTGACTAAAGGAATTGCTTCTATCCATTTAGTAAAATAATCAATGCCCATCAATATGTACTTCTGGCTTTTAGATGACGCTGGTCGAATATCTCCAATAAGATCCAAAGCCCATCCCCTAAAAGGCCAAGGTTTCACAATTGAGTGAAGTTCGCTTGCAGGTACGTGTTGGATACTTGTATGTACTTGACATTCCTGACATCCTTTTACAAACTCAACACAATCTTTCAACATAGTGGGACAATATAGTCCTTGTCAAAACAATAACCATTTCATTTTATGGCCCACTTGGTGGGCTCCACATGCCCCAGCATGTGTAGTTGAAAGGGCTATGTATGCCTCTGTTTCATTTAGGCATTTTAATAGCACCCCTTCAGGCGTCTTTTTAAATAACTCATTTCCCATTAGGGTATAACTCAGCGCCCTGTACTTTAGCTTTCGTTCTGTCGAAGCTATTGGATTTTGCAAATAATCCACTATAGGCTTTCTCCAATCTTGTTCTGTTAGATTATCTATGAACAAAATTTCAAAGTTTTCATGATCATCGTACCCCAACTTTATTGTTTTCAAATCTGTTGGAGACAACTTGGTCAATGTCACTCTTCCTCTAACTTCGATTACCTGTTGTAATTTCTCTTTCGAAATTTTATACCCGGATGCGATCTGTGCTAAGCCATTAGCCACTTGATTCTCCAGTCTTGGTATATGTCGGATGTTGATCTTTTCAAAGTTTTTCAACAAACGATTGACTATTATAAAATACATGATAATATTTTCTCTTATGCATTTATATTCTTTTGTAACTTGTTTTATAACTAACTTTGAGTCTCCCATTATTTCGACTAGAGTTGCCCCCAATTCCAACAATATTTCAAGGCCTATGATTAGAGCTTCGTATTCAGCCTCATTGTTCGAACAAGAACCTTCGATCTTGTACTTGAATGTTGTTGGAATTTTGTTTGGATAAATAATTAGAACCCCTACCCCAGTTCCGTCTTTATGACTAGAGCCATCGAAGTATAACTTCCAAGGCTCGATCTCCAAGTAGTTGATTGATTCCTCATTTATTGAGTGGTCAACTATAAAATATGCTACCACTTGACCTTTTACAGCCTTAAGAGGCATAAAAGTTAATGAATACTCAGTTAATGCAAGTGCCCATTTTCCAATTCAACTGTGTAAGATGGGTTTCGACAACATATATTTGAAAACATCAAAATGAGACAAAACTAAAACATCAATTGGTTTAATATATTGCTCGAGCTTTGTACACGAGAAGTAAAGACATAAACATAGTTTTTCAACTTCGCTATATCTAGTTTCTGCATCGTTTAAAACTCTACTGAGGTAATAAATAGGTCTTTCGACACCATTCTCATCCTCTTGAGCTAACATGCTTCCTAAAGTTTTATCAGATGCAGCTATTTACAATCTCATACTTCTATTTCTACAAGGAGGTACCATAATGGGTGGTTTGGCGAGATATTCTTTGATCTTGTCGAAAGCCTCTTTTTATTCTTGCCCCCACTCGAAGCCTCCTTTTTTGAGTCTAATTAGTGGTGAGAAGGCTTGCGTTTTCCCACTTAAGTTGGAAATAAATCTCCTCAGGAAATTTATCTTACCAAGTAGAGATTGCAACTCCTTCTTGTTAGTTGGTGCTTTCGCTTCCAAAATAGCTTTGGTCTTATTCTGGTTTACTTCAATTCCCTTCTTGTGGACCACAAAACCTAAGAAATCCCCTGCTATTACGCCGAAAGCACATTTTAGAGGATTCATTTTCAGACTATAGCGTCTCATCCTTTCGAAGGATTATCGAAGATGGTCTATATGATTCTTCCCTGAAATAGATTTAACAAAAATATCATCAATATAAATCTGCATAAAAGTGTCGATGAAATCATGGAATATTGAGCTCATTGCTCTTTGATATGTTGCCCCTGCGTTTTTTAGGCCAAAAGGCATCACTACCCATTCGTAAGTGCCTAAAGCCCTAGGGCATCGAAAGGATGTTTTCGACACATCCTCTTCAGCAATGAAAGTTTGATTATACCCTGAGTATCCATCAAGCATACTCATGTATTCGAAACTGGAGGCAAAATCGACAAGCATTTTCGCCACAGGCATTGGATATTCATCTTTGGGCGTTGCAGTGTTTAAATCTCTAAAATTGATGCACACCCTTAAGGTACCATTTTTCTTTATAACAGGTACTATATTTGCAATCCATTCGACATACCTGGTTGTTCGGATGAACTTGCATCTCATCAGTCTTTCGACTTCCGTCTTGATCTTCGACAAGACCTCTGGGGCAAAATTCCTTGGAGTTTGCTTGATAGGATTTTTCCCAGTTCTTATTGGTAGTTGAAGTTCTACCACTTTCCTGTCGAGACCAGGCATTTCATCATAATCCCATGTGAAGCAATCTTTGAATTCCATCAACAATTGGATTATTTTGATCCTGAGCTCTGGATCTATCTTCATGCTAATGTATGTTGGTCTTTTCGCCAATCCTTCGCCCAAATATATTTCTTCTAAAGGATCTTGTGCTAGCATTTTAACATTGTTTGCTAACAAATCCTTTTCAAAACCCAAAGGCTCATCATCATAGATAACATCTAGCCTCTGGTTTTGCATGTTTTCCTCCTTCGCATCAGGTGGTTCTGGATCGAAGTCCTTCCTAGGACCCTATAGAAGAAATACATGGTTATTGGCTTCAAGAGCCATGTATTTGACTTCAGCCTCTAAGGCTGCTATCATTCTACTTTCGACTACATATGCCGAAATCTTTTGTAAAGCTGGTGATTCAGTCATCATCACCAAATTCACTTCCCCAGCCTGTTGGCCGTATGTCATCAACTCCTCCATAGTCAATGTTTGATAAGTCTTCTCTATCCCACTAGAAACCATGGTCGGAATGTAGGTAGAGGGAGCAAAAGGAATTTGGGGCTGGTTCCAAATCAAACTCAGGAGGATTGCAAGGCCCTATATGAGCCAAGTTTCTGTCGAAGCTATTCTTTCCCATGTTATTAACTTCACCCAAGTAATAACTTTGGTCGGCTTCTATATTCTCTACAATACCATCAGGGCTCCAAATCGTGACCCATTGATGCATCGAAGATGGCACTGCACCTATGCCATGTGTCCACTCTCTACCTAAGAGTAGCTTGTAGTTGAGCTTCACTGAAATGACCATGAACATAGTTGGTCGAAGTATTGTTCCCACCTTGAGGTCTAATTGTATCACCCCTAGAGTAGTTCCAATACCTCCCTCATAATTCGACAGAACCATGTTGTGGGGTTTGATATCTCCATCTCCTTTGCCCATTTCCTCAGCATATATTGTGGAATTATATTTATTGTAGCTCTACAATCAACCAGAATTTTGTTGATCGTTATTTCCCCTGTCTTTGCTCTTATGAACAAGGGTTTTAGGTGATTTTTCATCGCCTTAGTAGGTAGCTCAAAGAATTCATTTTTCTCTTCCACGCAACCATTGTTCATCACATAATAGCACATTAGCCTATGTTTGGCCAACTATTGTTCGAATTTCCAGTCGGTCTCTTCGAATTTGACTTTGCGGTTGTATTCTCTAGGTAACACTGGTACTACATTTACCATAATGTCTAAAGTAGCATCAGATTCAGAGTTACCTTCGTCATCTGATTCACCTCGATCTGGTCACTCCAATATTCTGGCAATTGGTTTCCTTTCTAAAGGCTTTCTTTGTTTGCCTTTGTCCATTCTTTGTGGTACGTTGGTGCTTGACTCTAGTTAAGGCTCTTCTGTAGCCTCTCTTTTGGCTTTTCACGTCTTTAGAATCTTCTCCACTTGGAGCTAGACATGGGATTCTTCCCCTTATAGTTGCTCGACACATGTTTATAGTTGTAGTTTGGAACTCATTCCTGTATGCCAAGGATGACCCTCCTGGCACATCGAATGTTCGCCATTTCTCTTCATTTGGCCTTTTCCTGTTTGCTGTCTGTGGTACGGTGGGAGAACTGACTTGAGTGTTTTGCGTATGATTGCAAATGTTGCGGTTAGCAAGAGTCGCCACCGACTTTTCTTTTATCCAAAAGGAAAGGTTAAAAAGCAAAGGAAAGACCTTTGTGATTGTTACTTGAGTTCCGGGGGTAGATTATAAAAAGGGAAGGTATTAGCACCCTTTTCATCCATGGTTTTCCATGGGCTCTTAGTTACTTGCTAGATCACTTGCTTTTTTTTTGAAATTATGCTTTGTGTGGTTTTGAAAGTATTTTTGAAAAGGCGCCATCGCTTAGGAAAACTTTGTAATGATTCTCGTTCGTAGGAATGTATACAAAAGTGTTGATATTTTGAAAAATGTTTTCAAGTTTTGAAAGGTGTTTGGAAAGTGTAGGTGTTTGTTTTTGAAAATAGCAAGGATGTTTTGTTTTCAAATTGAGCAAGTAACTAGGAACATTCTACCTACTCAAAAGTCTTTCATGTTTATTTCCTCTTTCCTTTGACATTGTTATCTTACCATTGATTTGGTAAATAACCTTATCTTTGGATGTAAAAGGGACGAGCGTGGGTCATCGTATAACCATGATTAACAATGTTTCAAGATATCTTAGCATTTTATTTAGGGACTAAGATCATTTTGAAAGGCAACATAGGTAGCGTCATCGAGAGACTATGATCACGTTTTTCGCTTGTTTTTGCTAAGATATCTTACATGCGTATCATGACCATTTATTTCTCATGGTAACAAGTGGAGTTAACCCTAGAGGTGCAAAGTGTGCAAGTGTATCTATTTCATGCTTGATTTATCTTTGATTAGGGTTTACTAATTGATTGGTTTTAGTCTTTCCATACAAATCCTAATTACTACCAATTGGTACATAAAGCATTAAATTGCGGAAAATAAAAATACTAAGCTATTACAAAGCTTTAGGGGATGGGGGTACAAATTTATGAATGGGGATTGCAAGAAATTAAAGTCCTAATTATCTATTACTACCATATTGAAATGATATACAAGAAATGTAAAAGGGACTTGTTTTGTTTTTGTTAGGAAATTAATTTTCTTAAGAAAATATTTTTGATCTTTTTGTTCTAAAAGAAATGAAATAAAACATGTGCATATGAAATATTTTTGTTTGTTTTTGGTTATTAAAGGAAAAGATAAGATAAATAAGAAAATGGAGTTAGAATCAGCACATTGCTGAAACGAGGAGGAACATAAGTTTTGACTCTGATACGCCGCAGGAGAGAAAATGTTAGTAGGCAAGTAGAAGGTCAGAAGTTCTATGCCTGGGTACACCAAGTTCTGAGGTTGCTGGGAACAGAGGAAAACCTAAAAGCTCTAATTGTTGAGGGGGTTCAGAAGCTGTAGTGTAGCTGGGAACCTAGAAGTTCATGTATCGCTGGCGAGTCAGAAGTTTTGGTTATTTGAGAGAGTGAGGTGATAATGCTGTTGGGTAAGGTCGTTTAGAAATTCTGATCTAGGAGTATCGTCTGACAGATAAATGGGTGAAAATGTCAATAAATAAACCTTAAAAAAAGGCTTCTGGGGTTAGAACCCAGGACCCTTAGAAATAATGTCTTATGCGCACACTTTCTACCACTAGGGTGGCTGTACATCAGGTATTAGAAACAAAAGAATGAACATATAACATAAAGTAAGTTCTGATGATGAGCTTCATCTCTTTCTCCACACCAATAAGAGCATCTGCAGCTTAGTCATTTCTCAACAAAACAAAAAAATGCACACATAACAGTTATAGCAAGTTTCATTATGGTTTCAGAAACATAAAATGTCAAAACTATAAATCAGAAATAAACATGTATCTGTTAAACCTAGTTTCCTTTAGAAGTTCTGAACTGGTGTTCTCTCTAATTAGGCAGACAAATACATGAAACTTCAGAATATGTACAGCAACAAGATCATGATGTCTACATTATATTTTGACCATGCAAATCTAACAATGCCTTAGTAATATGATGAGAGTCAGCAAAATCTTACCTTGCAATTGGAAAATGTTCTATGAGCTGGAATCTGGTTTTGTCTGCTTGTAATGTTCTGATCAGCTTCCTCACGTATTCAGTATACTGGAACAAACTTTAGCTTGGGTTTTGAAAGGTGAAAGGATGACTTGGTCAATAAACTCTTGAAGGAAATTGAAGTTTGAATGCAAGAATCACAAACTAGCAGGTTTTGTGTTTGTGTGTGTAGTTTAGGATTTCTGGGAATTTTATCAAGGTTTCAAAGTTTTTCTCCTTCAATTTTTATGTCGGCCCCCTCATAGTTGTCAATGAAGTTCAATTTATAGGCAAGAACTTTGTAGCTTGGAGAAGTTAAAAGTACCAACATCATGCTAGCGTGCTGGCTTGTTCTTGAAGCAAGTTAAACAAGTATGGTGGTTAGCAGCTTTTAGCCATGCCTAAGCTGGATTTGTAAGCCTGAATTAAGGAAAAGTACCCTCAGAGGCAAAAGCAAAGCATGGTCCCAGCATAAACTTGTACAAAAGTTTGCTTTTCAAAGACAACAATGGTACTTATATCTCACACGTGGCGAAATCCTTTGGATAAAAACTCAAAAGTGGTTGTGAGCTTTAAAAGATGATGATATTTATCAAACCAGAAATCATGCGCTATGAGATTGTGCATCATAGCTTAGATCTGAGCCAGAAGTTCAGCATCAGTGCAACTTAGAACAAAACATCCAACTTTTGATCCTTTAATCTTCTCGCTCCAACATGTTCTGAAGGAGTTCTATAAATTTTTTGAAAGTTTGTAACACGGTTTGTAGACTTTCTTTGAACTACTTTTGCAAACTTTGGCCGAACATTTGTGAAAACTGGCCCAAAAGTTCTAACCAAAATCTGTCTTGAAAGTGTCCAGAATTTGCTGAGTGTTTCAGTTTCATGGGCGTGTCTTTGAACATTTATAACTTGAAATTCCAGCATTTCCAGGAGAAGTTCTGTTCTGCAATATTTTAGGTTTTATTGAGATCTAAAACTCTTGTGTTAGAAATTCTTCCATAATCATCTTGCATCATGGTGATAATCTGATCAGAAGTTCTGAGCTTGTCATATTTCTTAAACACTTAGAAAAATTCTAAGTATTTTAGAATTTTGACTTTTGAATTTCTTGATGAAATAAACTTCATATTTCAACATGTCTTGATTAAATATGATTCTTTAAACTTGATTTTGATCAAAAGTCAAAGTTTGACTTTTTAGTGTGTAAATGACCATTTTGCCCTTGTGCCAATTCCAAGCCTAAATTGATGTGTCAGTACTGCAAACCTGACGTCATAGAAGACCTTATGAGTGAATCCTTGAGAAATGAGAGGGAAAATTTTGGGGTACAACAGCTGCCCCTGTTCAATCTTCTTAAACCTGAAGAGTTAGATTGGCGAGTCCGCCATTCGTGACTTGAAGGTGAAAGATGATTAAACACTAGAGTACCCAAAAATTTGCGCTCGATGATGAATTGTGAATGGGCTTATGGATACCATTTGGAGGAAAGTTGATAAATACTGGAAGAATTATCAGCACAAATCTCTTATTGATTTATACTAAAACTTGATGCTTTACTTTTGAGAAAAAGAGTTAGTGAAATGTAGATGCCTGCATGATGTTCACCAGATGTGGTATTATGTTAAATGCATATGGTATGTACATGCTATGATGTATGAACATGAGATGTATGTTTCTGTCTGGGAAAATAAATATCTGACTGCTGTTGTGGAAATTCTGGGGGGTTGAATCCCTGATTTCCGTTGGGGATGAAGAATATACATATGTTTAAATTTTGTTGAAAGGATGCTTCCGCTGGGGAATATCCCTTGAACATCAGTTGTTATCTGGTCGGATCCAGGCTTCACAACTTGCTGAGAATGAGGAAGTCTACTGATATTTGGTCGGATCCAGGCTTCACAATAACTTTCTGGGGAAGAAATAAATTAACTATTATCTGATCGGATTCCAGGCTTTGCAGAAAATTTCTTAAAATGGAATTGTCATCTGGTCAGGTCCAGGCTTTACAAAAACTTGATGGGGATAAGGAAGTCAACTGTTATCTGGTCGGATCCAGGCTTTGCAGTAACTTTGAAGTGGTAATTATTATCTGGTCGGGTCCAGGTTTCATGGTTTTTGGAAAGTCGTACTATTATCTGGTCGGGTCCAAGCTTCATAGTGTCTCTCTGGGGATCACAGTTGATTGTTATCTGGTCGGGCTCCAGGTTTCACAATAACTTGCTAGAAAACTGATATCTGGTCGGGTTCAGGCTTTGCAAATTTCTGAGGTTAATGAGATTAATTGTTATCTGGTCGGGTCCTGGTTTCACAATAAACTGTTTGGGAATTTAATCGTTATCTGGTCGGGTTCCAGGTTTCACAATGAATTTTTGAGGGTAATTGATATCTGGTCAGATCCAGGCTTCACAATCACTTGTTTGGGTAGAGGAATATTCTACTGGGGAAAAGAAGTTTTGCTAGTGATTTTGTAGGAATTAAACTGTCATCTGGTCGGGTCCAGGCTTCAACAATTTTGAACTTGAGGTTAACTGGTATCTGGTCGGGTCCAAGTTTCAGAAACTCAAACTATTATCTGGTCGGGTCCAGGTTTCAGCAATTGAAGAAGTCAAACTATTATCTGGTCGGGTCTAGGCTTTAGTAACTTAAAGTGTTATCTGGTCGGGTCCAGGTTTCAGCAATTAAAGAAGTCAAACTATTATCTAGTCGGGTCCAGGTTTCAACAATTGAAGAAGTCAAACTATTATCTGGTCGGGTCCAGGCTTCAGTAATAACTTAGAGATTATGCTAATATCTGGTCGGGTCCAGGCTTCATAGTATCTTTTTGGAAATAGTGAAGGCTTTGCTGATGAATTTACTGGGGATCAGGGGTTGTGGTCCTATGATTTGTAATAATTCAAACTGGAGAGTGTAGACTCGGTCGGGTAGGACAGACTTAGCTTGGGGATGATACACTCAACTGGGGAGGATAAACTCTGCTTGGGAGATAATAGCCTTGGATGGGGAAGATATGCTCAATTGGGGAAGATAGGCTCAGCTGGGGAACTTTGTGGTGTCTTGATTGTTGTATGTTTGAGGAAATTTGAACTTGACTGGGGAGTTATGTGATTCCTCAATGATTGTTAGGGAAATAAAACCTGTTGGGGAAAGGTTTAATGCAGTCGTCCTCATGGGGATAATGAGATGAATTTGTAGGGATATTTCATATACATTAAAGAGATGCTTACTGATGCTTAGCAGGACACATGTGCCAAATAGTTTTAATTATGTTTATATGCATATGTTCATTCAATTTTTAGTCATTGGACAAATTTGCATTGAAAACAAAGACAAACTTTTCACTTCAAAGTATATTTGTATTGATATTTTTCCCCTGAATAGGCGTTTTTTGTACAGAGAGACGGAGATCCTAGTAAGAGGAAATCTTCGAAAGGAAAAAAAACTTAGAATGAAAACAAATAGCCGTGTGAAATGATCTCATTGCCTTCCAACTCTTGTATTGCCCCAATGTCTTCGAATGCCCCTTGCCGTTGATAGAAGTTGATTGGATTAATCTTGGACTGTTTGAACTTGGACCTTGGTGGTAAAAATGACTGTGTTGATTCCACGGGACATAGTCGTACGCTTTTAATCCTTAACTTTTGCCTGGACCGCTCTTTCGGGTTTTCAGCCCACCAGGATACCCTTTTTTGCCCAAGTCACCCTTTTAGGTGTTCGACTTGCCGGGTGTATAATCTTTTGCATATATCCCTAAATTTTAGCCCAAACCTTTTGGTTTGCCGGGATGCCCTTATTTTTCTTAGGTGTGTCAACCTAACGGGTCTCTTATGCGTAGTATTTTTTAACTATGTCGGCGTTTATAGGATGTGGGAATCTTCGCCATCCATGGTAGTCAGCATCATGGCACCTCTAAAGAAAACTATCTTGAAAACAAATGGCCCTTCTTAAGTGGGAGTTCATTTCCCTCTGGGATCGCCTTGTGGTAAAATGATGCACTTTACACCAAGTCACCAACTTGATATACTCGAGGCTTGACCTTTTTGTTGAAAGCCTTGATCATTTGTTTTTGATACGTCTGACCATGGCAAACAGCAGCTAATCGTTTTTTGTCAATCAAGTTCAGCTGATCCAATCTCGTTTGAATCCATTCGTCTTTGCCTAGGCCTGCCTCATTCATAATTCTCAGCGAGGGAATCTGAACATCCACTGGCAAAATAGCTTCCATGCCATAGACTAGAGAAAAGGGGGTTTCCTCAGTTGATGTTCTAGCTGAAGTACGGTAGCCATGCAGCAAACGACAACATCTCATGCCAATCCTTATAGGTTACTACCATCTTTTGCATAATTTTCTTGATATTTTTGTTGGCCGCTTCGACTGCGCCATTCATTTTTGGTCTATATGGAGAAGAATTGTGATGCTTGATCTTAAACTAAGTGAAAAGCTCAGTGATCATAGCATTTTTGAGGTTAGTCCCATTGTCGGTGATGATCCTTTCGGGGATACCATAACGGAAAATGAGGTTGTGTCTGATGAATCTAGCTACCACATTCTTGGTTACTAAGGCAAATGAGGCGACTTTGACCCATTTGGTAAAATAGTCGATAGCAATAAGAATGAAGCGATGCCCGTTGAAGGCGGTGGGCTTGATCTCTCTAATCATGTCAATGCCCCACATTGAAAATGTCCACGGAGCGGTCATGACATTCAGAGGGATAGGAGGCACATGGACCTTGTCAGCGTAGATTTGGCATTTGTGACAATTTCTTGAATGTTGATGGAAATCAGTCTCCATCGTTGACCAATAGTAACCTGCTCTTAAGATTTTCTTAGCCATCGTATGCCCACTTGAGTGAGTACCGAAGAGACCATCGTGCATGTCTTCCATGATTTCCTCTGCCTCCTTCTTGTCCACACATTGGAGTAGAGTCTAATCATGGTTTCGCTTGTACAATATCCCGTTACTTAGGAAGAATTTGGCTGCAAATCTTCGCAAGAACTTTCTGTCATTGATGGATACTCCCTCGGGATACTCTTGTGCTTCAAGATATCTCATCACCTCATGGTATCATGGCTTTTCTGCATCAGTTTCAAGCTCTTAGCAATGTGCAGGTTCATCGAATCTTTCAATTGTAATCATAGGGGCTTCGTTGTCCCACCTGACTTTGAACATTGAAGACATGGTTTCCAAAGCGTCAGCCAACTGGTTTTCTTCCCTAGGGAAGTACTCGAAAGTAATCTCTTCGAAGTAAGGAATTAGGGATAGCATAAGTTCCTTGTAAGGAATAAGATTAGGGTGTTTAGTGTCCCAATATTCTTTTACTTGGCTGATCACTAAAGCTGAATCCCCAAACACATCTAAATGCTTGATCCTTAAGTCAATAGCAGCTTTCAGACCTAAGTTGCATGCTTCATACTCGGCCATATTGTTTGTGCAATCAAAGCATAATGTGGAAATGAATGGAGCGTGGCAACCTTCAGGAGAGATGATCACATCACCAATTCCATTACCTAAAGTGTTTGAAGCCCCATAGAATACCATAGTCCATCGGGATCCTTGTTCAGGTCCGTCATATGGTCCAAGTTTCGCACCGTCGGTTACCAGCATGATGTTCTCATCAGGGAAGTTGAAGTTCATTGATTGATAATCATCCACAGCTTGATGGGCCAAATGATCTGCTAGTACACTCCCTTTGATGGCTTTTTGAGTCGTATACTGAATGTCGTACTCATTCAAGATCATTTGCCATCTGGCTATCTGTCCGAAAAGGGCAGGTTTTTCGAAGATGTACTTGATTGGGTCCATCTTAGAAGTTAACAAAGTGGTATGAGTCAACATATACTGTCTTAGCCGGCGAGCAGCCCATGCTAGAGCGCATAAAGTTTTCTCGAGTAGTGAATATCTGGTTTCACAGTTGGTAAAATTTTTGCTCAGGTAATAAATAGCATGCTCTTTTCGGCCAGACTCGTCATGTTGGCCCAAAACACACCCCATGGAATTCTCTAGTCTGTCAAGTACATGATCAAGGGTCTTCCTTCAACTGGAGGCATGAGAATAGGAGGTTCTTGTAGTTATTCTTTGATTTTGTCAAAGGCAATATGGAAATCATCGTTCCATCTGGCTACCTGATCTTTCTTCAAGAGTTTGAAGAGTGGCTCACAAGTAGCAGTCAAGTGAGATATGAAACGAGCAATGTAATTGAGACGACCCAAGAATCCTCTGATTTATTTTTCAGAATAAGGGACTAGAATTTCTTGGATGGCCTTTACCTTGGCAGGATCAACTTCAATGCCTTTATTGCTGACGACAAAACCTAGAAGCTTTCTAGGTCGTACTCCAAACGTGCACTTGTTAGGATTTAACCTCAACTTGTACTTCTTCAGCCTCTCGAATAATTTGTGCAGATGATCGAGATGTTCTTCTTCAGTTTTTGATATGGCAATCATAGCATCCACATATACCTCTATCTCATGATGAATCATGTCTTGAAATAAAGCTACCATATCTCTTTGATATGTTGCCCATGCATTCTTTAATCCGAACGGCATGACCTTGTAGCAGAAGGTGACCCATTGCGTAACGAAAGTAGTCTTTTCCATATCTTCGGGAGCCATCCTTATTTGATTATAGCCTGAGAAGCCATCCATGAATGAGAAGAATTTATGCTGAGCAGTATTATCAACTAATACGTTAATGTGTGGTAGAGGGAAGTCATCCTTGGGGCTTGCCCTATTCAGATCCCTATAGTCTACACACATGTGAACTTTACCATCTTTCTTTAGTACTGGCACCACATTGGCAACCTATTGAGGATAGGATGTCATAGCTAGGAACCCCACATCAAATTGTTTCATCACCTCAACTTTGATCTTTTCAGACATATCAGGCCTCATGCGACGAACCTTTTGTTTAACAGGAGGGCAATCCTCTCTTGTCGGCAGACGATGAACTACAATGTCGATATCCAACCCAGGTGTTGTACCCCAAAATTTCCCTCCCATATTCCTCAAGATTTGTCAAGAATCATTCCAAATGGTTCAAGATTGCTCAAGAGTTAGACAATTAAGCCATCTCCTAAGCAGTAAACAGCTGAAATTAGGGTTTTGGTTCTTTCAAGGAATTTGGGGTCCTCAATGGTTCAATCAAGTCTCATAGGCCTATATACATTCTCAAGCACCTACATGCCAAGTTTCAAGACTCACAGTGCCAGGTTGCACAGGCAAAAGCTACATTTGATCTATAGTCAACTACAAGGGCAAAATGGTCATTTTGCAGTCAAAAGTCAGAATTCTTGGTCAACATCTTATTTTGAGCTCACAATAATCATTTTATCAAGTCTTGATCATGATTTCACAAGAATATCTCAAAAATCATCAAGATGCAAAAGTTACTATTTTTGGACAGTAGAAAAGTCAACTGTACCTTGACCAGGGCATAACTCTTTCATGGTTTATCAGAAAAATTCCATCCAAAGCTCATTTTGAAGAGGATGAAATTTCATACAATCTATCTGTTGTACCCCAAAATTTGCCCTCCCATATTCTTCAAGATTTGCAAAGAGCATGCTTCAAAATCTCCCAAGGGTTGCACAGTCCAATGGTCTCCTAACAGTCAAAATTAGGGTTTTGGTTCTGGCAAAGAAATTGAAGTTTCCAAGGTTCCAAACAAGTCCCACATGCCTATAAACATTGTCAAGCATCCTCATGCCAAGTTTCAAGACTTACAACACAAAATTGCACAGTCAAATGCCCTAATTGCTCATCAGTCAACTGTAGGGGTAAAATGGTCATTTGACAGTCAAAAGTTCAAATTTTTGGTCAACATCTTATTTTGAAGCCACAAACATCATTTGATCAATTCTTGATCATGATTCTCAAGGCATGGCTCAAAAAGTCTCAAGATGCAAAAGTTTCTATATTTGGACAGTTGAAAAAGTCAACTGTAACTTGACCAAGGCATAACTTCCGCATGGTTTATCATAAAAATTCCATCTAAAGCTCATTTTGAAGAGAATGACATTTCCTACAACTCCTCTTCACACTTCAAGTCCAAGAAATGCTCTCACAAAAAGTTATCAATCTCAACATTATAGGTCATTTTCAAAAGTCAACAAAAAGGCACTTTAAGTCAAAGACCATAACTTGAGATTGGTAAATCAAAATGACATGGGACCAAAGGCATTGGTTAGAGGACTTCAAGACCTTTCCAAAATGTCCAAGAACATGATCAAAGCTTAAAATTGAGCAAGATATGCCTTGTGGAAGTTGGGAAATTTTTGGGAATTTTGAAAAGTCAACTTTGCTTCAAATGTCTCAAAATTGCTAATGGGCCACATTTTCTTCCAAGAATCATCATCCAAAGGTTATGCACGACCATTTGACCCAAAGGGGATTTATTTTATCATTTTTTTAATATTTATTTGAATTTTTATCACTATTAATTCATTTAATGAAATAAAATATGACAAAAATAGAAAACCATGTTTTTTTAATCCTTTTTTGCAGCATATTCTCTCCATAAAACCTCAAGATTTCGTGCACCCTCAATTTGGAAAGATTTGGCCATGATTGGTATCAAAAACACATGGAAAAGATTTGAAAAGATGCCATTAAAAATCAAATATTTGATTCATGATTACAAGGGTTTTTGGACTTGATTTGCAAACCTAAAACACTCACATACATATACAGATCACAACCCTAGTGCATAAAACCTGGAAGCTGCGCCAGAAACCAAAGACCACTTTTGCATTTTTTGTCCAAAAACTCAAAACTGAAAACACACATAGAGTGCAATTCAAAGCGAAATAATCATACCAATAGCTTGCCAAGGCATCAAGGAAGCTTTCTCAATCCTTTTCCACTCATCTAACCTCAAGAATTGGTATATAGATGTCACACTTTCTCAAATTATTTCCATAATCGTGTTCTAATATGCATGCATTTTTGATACATTTTGAATATGGATTTAGACTAATATGAAGGTTCTGAGACTAATGGTAACCTTTAATTTGACTAACAATGCCTGTAGCGAAATATGCCATTGAAATGTTTTAGGATTTCTCAAGCTTCAAATTGGGCGTTTACACATACTGTAAAATCAGGACACCCAGTCACCATGGTTAGAATCAGGACGTTTGGACGATTCAGAACCACTAGTCGCGCCCTATTTATATGTCCACACGAGCTATTCGCTATTTTTCAAAAAGGCTGTGTTTTGGGGGGGTTTAAAACCCCCGCTACCTCTTTTTATTTCAGGGACGAACGAAGAAGAAGATCATGTGGCGAGACCTGGTTGGATGGTTTGAACTCCAGCGCGCTTTTTTTTATTTTTATATCATTAACGTCAATTTTGTTTTATAATATTTGTTCTTTATTCTATGTACAACGCACTCAAATAGCTCAGTTGGTGGACAAAAGGCTTGGTAAGCATTGGGATCTGGGTTCGATTCCCAGGTCCCCTCCCTTCTCAATATTATTTTTCTTTCCATGTTTCAATGCAGCGCTCCCTTCAGAAGTCCACCATGCACTCTACGCTTAAGCTGGCCACGCGTCCCATAACATCAATCCAAGGGCCATGATTTGAAGAACACCATACTCATTGGTCAACCAGGCCACACGCATCCATGAAAAGTCAAAAAAGGCCAAGGTTCTAATGGGCCTAATTACTGGGACAAAGCTCCAATTTGGGACAACCACCCCCTCCTGTTTGTATTTCCCTCTTTCATTCTTTTTGCTTTTTTTTTTCTTTTATTTGTTTTAATTTAATTACTTTCTTTTAATTTTCCAAATTAATTTTTTATAACATAAAAAAATACAAAAAAAATAAGAAAATACAAAAAATAAATATAATTTATTTAAACATTTTTGTAAATAAATTCAACAATTAATTTATTTTTAATTCTAGGTTTAATTTTAATGTTTTTTTAATAAACTAAAAAAATGTAGAATTAGGGTTTTAAATACTTTTATCCTTTTTTCTTTTCTTTTACCATTATTAATAATTAATTATTTATTTTGTAAATAAATTTGCCATTAAATAATTAGGTTAAAACTAGGTTAAATTTAAACATTTTTTTAATAAATTAAAAATAGTTTAGAATTAGGGTTTTAATTTCATTTAATTTTCTTACTAATTCCATAAATACAAAAACTCAAAAATAATTTCCTTTTCTCATTTAACTTAATTAATTTATTAATTGTAATTTAATTTCCTTAAAAGGGTCCAACGCCCTCGCATTCCCGACTTTACTTCTTCTCGCATTTTACTTTTTATTTCTTTTTGTGAATATAATGTATTTATCCCAAAGCCGTGTAATAGATTAATTAGATATTTATCTTTCCGCATTTTATTTTATTCAAATCGGGTCTTGGATTAATTTGGCGATGTAGACCCGCGCCTTTGTAATAGCGTAGGACTTTTAATTCCGCATCTTTTAAACTATTAATAACTTGCATGAAAGAATGAATGCCAAAAATGAAAACAACGCGTAGATCACCAATGCATGAACAAGACAAACATAATTGAAAATGACACACAAATCACACACCACCCCTAGGGTACGCCTCATTGTTGCCTTGCCCCTCGAAAGGTGGTCGTCGAGTAGAGGATGTTTTAGTAAGTCCTCATGTCCATGAACATGGCATGGGGGTAGCTTCTAAGGTGTCTTCCTATTGCTCCGGTGATCACCATGTCCCGAACCCTCGAATTGACCCGAACACCTCCAATGGTGGTGCTACCTACCTCTCAATGGTGGGATGGCACTGCTTTAAGGACATTTACACAGACGAATTCCTTAGGGTAGGTAGACGACTCGTAGATACTTGCTCTAATTTCAAAACAAATCAAAAAACTTCTTTTCACACCGACACCTTTCAAAAATCTTTCAAAAGCAATTTTTCAAACACTCTTGAGGACTGATACAAGAGTCGAATTGAAATTTTCAAAGAAACTTTTTTTAAACCCACAGTTGAAAAGCAAACAAACAATTTTGAAAACACAAATGAGCAAGTATCTAAGAGCCCATGGATAACCATGGATAGAAAGGGTGCTAACACCTTCCCTTTCTATAAATCTACCTCCTGAACCGAGAGCAATCTCTATAAGGAATTTTTCTGTGCTTTTGTCCTTTCCATTTGGAGAAAATAAAAGACGGTGGCGACTCTTGCTTCCGCGACATATCGCGAACCAGATTTAAACAGTCAGTTCCAGATCCACCGATCACAGAACTGGCGACTCTGCTGGGGACTAATTAAAAGTGAGGTGTACCTTTGGACTAAGATCACTGTGTTTTCAATTGCTTTGACTTGTTTGCTTTAAATTGTGGGACTGTCTTGGGAGTTCTATAGATCCTAACCCGGATCTGGGGGATACCTTCTTATAAAGTAGCAACAAGGCTGTGAGGGAACTGTGCGGGGTATACCGACATGGTTGAAACAGTCTGCTACGTTGATGTGGCACTTTGGTGTGTACCGGTAACCCTTGAGTTCAGTCAAGGAGAGTACGGGGCCTCCATGTGGTGTCGTGAAGCATCAACTGACCTTAGGAACCTTAATTGAACTATCTTGGCCTCTTTAGGGTAGTGAGATAACTGACTTTGGTGCAGTCCGAGGTTGGTTGATACTCGATACTACACTCAATTGAGGGTTGCTTTCCTGGAATATTTCGGTCGCCAGTTCAGTGGCTAAATCGAAACGATGAACAATGAAAGCAATCCAGTGATATTGGGACCCTTAGAACCCGATTATTTCTAATAGGACAGGTTGAGCCCACCAACTTCAAGAGGGTAATACCCAGACCCCATGCTGGCCTAAACTCTAAGGGCTTCTCTTGGGTGACTTGTGTGCCTTCCAACTTGACTACTTGCATGCTTGTTATCTGACACTTGAGTTTCTTGCAGGTTTTGTTTATAGTCCTTAATTAGGACTCATAACAGGGTTCACTTGAGTTTCTTGCAGGTTTTGTTTATAGTCCTTAATTAGGACTTATAACAAGGTTTACTGAGTTTCTTGCAGGTTTTGTTTATAGTCCTTAATTAGGACTCATAACAGGGTTTACTGAGTTTCTTGCAAGTTTTGTTTACAGTCCTTAATTGGGACTCATAACAGGGTTTACCTACGTTACCCCATGCATAGCATAACATCATACCATTGCATGCATCCTACATAAGGACTAATCCATTTCAAGAATCTCAAGGGCCTGTGGTGCAGGTCATGATGAATCAAACTGTCTAGCAAGGGGCAAAGGGGATTTATTTTCCTCTAGCCAAAACATGATAATTTGAGTCAGGGGCTATGACCCACTTGATATGGTGAGCTTTGACTCTCGAAGAAGGTTCCCCTAGCCAGGGTTGTTTGGAAATCAAAACAAAGTTGATGACTTGAGTCGGGGCTATGACCCACTCGATATGGTGAGCCTTGACTCTTGAAGAAGGACTCTCAACAATATGCAGTTCCTTCAATCAAGCTATCAGATTCAGATTCTAACAATTTTCTTGTTTACCCCACGAGATCCTTGAAAACATTGCATGCATACATACATTGCATTACAGGTACCCTTTTACAGGTCTCTTACCATCTCTGCTGTTTATTTCAGCAATGGATTTCCATCAAGATAACCAGGATCTTCAGGTTCAAGAGATTCAGTTCAGAGAGATCTTCCTAAGCCTATCCAAGGGGCAGGAAGAGTTGAGGACACTCCTTATGGGGAATTTGGCCAAGCAAAGTCCCGAAGATGACAAGGACGAGCAGCTGAAACGTCTGCAAGCTGAGGTAGATACGATGAAAACCCAGATGCTGGGACAAAGGGCTCTCATCCAAGGTTTAGCTCGGGAGCAAGGAGAGCTGAGGGCCATGATCAGTCAGCTTCATCAAGACATGAAGCAACCAGCCCGAGTCAGGGACCAGGTCATTGAACAGCTTCCAAGAGGACAAAGGTCTGGTCCAATGAATAGACCTCTCCAAGCTGCTACCACTTCACAGGTCCAACAACGACCTCGCCAAGAACTACGGGCTGATCAGAGCAAGCCAGACAAGCCTAAAAGGCAGTTCACCAAGCTCAACGTGTCACCGTCTCAAGCTTTACAACAATTGTTGAGGTTGAATCTGGTGACGTTAAGGGACCCTCCTAAGAATCTCAACACAGCCTCCCCAAAGTACAATCCTGAGGAAAGATGTGCATACCACTCTGACAGTCCAGGACATGACACCGACGACTGCTGGGCTCTGAAGAATAAGATCCTAGACCTGATTAATGAAAGAGCTGTGGATTTCACCCAGATGGGCCAGGCTGAACGCTCCTGCCATCCCTACAAGATGCACCAGTTGAAGTAACAAGCCCTGAGATTAAAAGACTTTTGTTCATTAGGATTTTCAAGTTATAATTTTCTTTTGTTCAAACATTTACTCATGTTAAACGTTGTTATTTCATTAATGCATCACATATGTCTGTTTTGAAGCAATATATTCGTATTCACTATAGGCAAATTATTTTCATATTTTTTCTGATGATCAACGCTCGATTAATAATTCTAAGCCTCTTGAGGGAGGATGACGAAAAGGATACCACGATCTTTACAATATGCTTTTGAACAGACCCCGCTGATGAGGTACAAGCATTGTTTCAATTCCTAAACACTGGAGTTATAAGGAAGATAATCCCTCGTCAACCCCTCTGAGCCAAAGAAGTAGGAGTTTTTCTTTTCAAAATTTAAAACCCTTAATCATAACTTGGGGCAGGGTAGTCTCTCAGCTGATCCAAGTGCATAACGAATGGCACCAAAGAGGTCCTTACAAAACAAAAGACAGTGATGGTTCCGAACAATCATACAGATAGGCAGTCATTATATCTCAAAAAATAAAAACCCATTAAGTCAAAACCTATGAAGGAGACTTACAAAACTGGGGCATCCCGCTGACTGTAATTACAAAAAGAAACAGTTCAGGCAAAAAAAAAAACAGGGATAACAAAAATCAGAAAAAGAAAGAGGTCTTACAAACCCTCGACAAAAAATGACTGCCTATTCAAAATAAGTTATCAACATCCGAATCATCACCGGAAAATCAGAGCGAAGACTCAAACAAGGTCCAACGTATGATCAACTGAGTTTAGGTTTGGAGAACATCACGAAGAGCGGGTGGGTACAAATAAAATTTGAGCTTTTATCCTTTGTTTCTTAAACCGTGAACCAGGCCACGTTATAACCCTTAAAAGTCCTAGCTGAAGCATGGGTTAGTTTGAAAGCATACTGTTACGAAAGGTATCCTGACTCCTTAAGGATTACGGTAAATACGAAGTTGACATCACGTTTTACAAACATTCACTTGTTTTATGAAAAAGAACGCATTTTCAAAATCTTCAAGACAGACATAGGCTTTGCATTTTTAACATAACTTTGTTTACATATGACTTTTGTTTGAACAACATAGAAATTCGCACGACGAATGCCTAATGAACAGAAGCACTTCCAATCGAGGGGCATGATGTAATCATGGTCTATTATCTGGGGCAGTCCAATCAAGATTCGGAGAATATCTCAAAGGCCAAATAGCCTGGGGCAAATCTCCGCCTGAGTCACTTGGGGCATTCCAACAACGAATCTTGCCTGGTCAAACACCTTCTGGTGGCATGACAAAACAAACAGCCAGGGGCACCTCCCTGCATTCTAAGAGCATGGACATAGCCGAAAAAAATACGTATAATCAAAGACCCGCTAGGTTGACGTACCTAGGCAAAAATAAGGGCTTCCCGGCGAACCAAAAGGGTTTGGGCAAAAATAAGGGATGAAATGAAAAAAATCTGTACACCCGGCAAGTCGAAAACCTGAAAAGGCGGCTTGGGCAAAAATGGGTATCCCGGTGGACTGAAAACCCGAAAGGGCGGTCCAGGCAAAAGTTAGGGATCAAAGCGTACGACTATGTCCTGACATCTCGTCACTTGCCTACCAGAAGAAGAGTTGTCAAATCGGCAGTCATCAAGCACCTCCACAGGTCTTCCTCTCCCACCTCAGAAACAGGGGCAATGATGAGTTGTCTAAGCGATCTAGTTTGCTCAGTCCATCAAGGTACCAAGGTAGGTTCAGCTAAAGAACATACCCAGTATATCTCAACTCCCCAGAGAGTGAGCCAGCAAGTCAATGCACTCTCCCCAAGCAAAGTTACAGTCAACCTTAAGGAAGTTAGGTATCCTCCAGCAGATCTCAACATTCCCCAGCAATATACAGGCATTCTTAACAAGCATCCCCGGCAGTCTTGACCTAAAGGTTGTTCCCCGGCGGCATATCAAACATTCAACGGAGTCACTTCCCCGATACAATTCAAAACTTCCCCAGGAGAGTCCAATCCAGTTTCCCCAGGAAAGTTGGGATCCATCTCCCCAAGCAGTAAGCTTATCCCCGTAGAGCACGAACACGTCTCCCGGCCTTATTCAAAGGTTATTTCCCTACCAGGATATAACTGGGTTATCCTCAGCCAAAAGCCACGGAAAGATCGTCCTCGGTGAAGCCTTCTTATCCCCAGCGAAGTCTATTAACACTTCCAACATAACAACGGTATCCCCAGCGAAGTTATCATCAACATTCCAGCAAAGTACCTCTCTCCCCACAGAGTATTGCTCCCTAGCAAGATCACTAGAATAATTTTCTCCCCGCAGAGTAATCCATTCGCCAAGTTTATTCCCCAACGGAGTTATCTTCTCCTACCGGTATTCTTGCAACTATCATCCCCAGCGGAAGCAAAGATCTATTCTTCGACATCAGCCCAGGAGTGACTTCCCGGCACCCGTCAAGGATTTACTTTCCTAGACAAAAACATACGTTCATAAACATCACATTTTCATACATCATAGCATGCATATACGCATCATATCTTACAAATCTCATTTATATTGAGAACATCATTACTTGATCCATATCATGTGTTGCATATGACTGACCTTTACCTTTCAGGAAAGATCCAGTTAACCTCTCAGCTATATTTCAAGACTTTAGTCTGGTTCAGTTAAATCAACCCTAAGATTTTCCTGATTCTTATCCAGTCAAAGGCCTTCTCTGGTTCAGTCAGATCGACCCTAAGATCTCCCTGTTTCTTATCCAGTTGAAGATATTCCAAGACCTTTCCCGGTTCAGTTAAATCGACCCTAAGATTTTTCTGATTCTTATCCAGTCAAAGGCCTTCTCTGGTTCAGTCAGATCGACCCTAAGATCTCCCTGTTTCTTATCCAGTTGAAGATGTTCCAAGACCTTGCCCGGTTCAGTTAAATCGACTCTAAGATTTTTCCGATTCTTATCCAGTCAAAGGCCTTCTCTGGTTCAGTCAGATCGACCCTAAGATCTCCCTGTTTCTTATCCAGTTGAAGTTATTCCAAGACCTTGCTTGGTTCAGTTAAGTCGAACCTAAGATTTTTCTTGATTCTTATCCAATCAAAGGCCTTCTCTAGTCTAGTTAAATCGATCCCTAAAGATTTTCCTGATGAAGACTCAGTAGAAGACATCCAAGATTCTCTCAGCGTTACTGTTGAGGTTGAAGTCGCCCAAGATTCTCTCAGTGTTACTGTTGAGGTGGAAGTCGCCCAAGATTCTCTCAGCGTTACTGTTGAGGTTGAAGTCGCCCAAGATTCTCTCAGCGTTACTGTTGAGGTTGAAGTCGCCCAAGATTCTCTTAGCGTTACTGTTGAGGTTGAAGTCGCCCAAGATTCTCTCAGCGTTACTGTTGAGGTTGAAGTCGCCCAAGATTCTCTCAGCGTTACTGTTGAGGTTGAAGTCGCCCAAGATTCTCTCAGCGTTACTGTTGAGGTTGAAGTCGCCCAAGATTCTCTCAGCGTTACTGTTGAGGTTGAAGTCGCCCAAGATTCTCTCAGCGTTACTGTTGAGGTTGAAGTCGCCCAAGATTCTCTCAGCATTACTGTTGAGGTTGAAGTCGCCCAAGATTCTCTCAGCGTTACTGTTAAGGTTGAAGTCGCATATGGTTCTCTCAGCGTTCCTATTGAGGTAGTACTCGCCCCAAGGTTCTCTCAGCGTTCCTGTTGAGGTAGTAATCACCCCAAGGTTCTCTCAGCGTTCCTGTTGAGGTAGTAATCGCCCCAAGGTTCTCTCAGCGTTCCTGTTGAGGTAGTAATCGTCCAAGGTTCTCTCAGCGTTCCCGTTGAGGTAGTAATCGTCCAAGGTTCTCTCACCGTCCCGTTGAGGTAGTAAACATCCCTGATTCGTTACTCACCGTTTGAAGCTCCAGATTCAATTCCTGTAACCAGTCAGGACGCATTTATACAAAGAGTTTGAAGACCAGCTCCTGCAACAGACCAGGTAATCATTTTCTTTTTCAGGTACGCAAGTTCTCGCTAAGGAATCTCTTACGCGATCGACATCCAGATGGCATCTATAAGCCCATCATCATATCCATCAATCTCCAAATGGCATCTATAAGCCCATTCCCAGTATCACACTACTATGTGAGGCCAAATTTCTGGGCACTCTAGTGTTCAATCATCTTCCACCTTCGGATTACGAAAGGCACGTCAGCCAATCTACATCCTCAGGTCTAAGAAGATTGAACAGGGGCAACTGTTGTACCCCAAAATTTTCCCTCCCATATTCTTCAAGATTTTCAAAGAGCATGCTTCAAAATCTCCCAAGGGTTGCACAGTCCAATGGTCTCCTAACAGTCAAAATTAGGGTTTTGGTTCTGGAAAAGAAATTGAAGTTTCCAAGGGTCCAAACAAGTCCCACATGCCTATAAACATTGTCAAGCATCCTCATGCCAAGTTTCAAGACTTACAGCACAAAATTGCACAGTCAAATGCCCTAATTGCTCAGCAGTCAACTGCAGGGGTAAAATGGTCATTTGACAGTCAAAAGTTCAAATTTTTGGTCAACATCTTATTTTGAAGCCACAAACATCATTTGATCAATTCTTGATCATGATTCTCAAGGCATGGCTCAAAAAGTCTCAAGATGCAAAAGTTTCCATATTTGGACAGTTGAAAAAGTCAACTGTAACTTGACCAAGGCATAACTTCCGCATGGTTTATCAGAAAAATTCCATCCAAAGCTCATTTTGAAGAGAATGACATTTCCTACAACTCCTCTTCACACTTCAAGTCCAAGAAATTCTCTCACAAAAAGTTATCAATCTCAACATTATAGGTCATTTTCAAAAGTCAACAAAAAGGCACTTTAAGTCAAAGACCATAACTTGAGATTGGTAAATCAAAATGACATGGGACCAAAGGCATTGGTTAGAGGACTTCAAGACCTTTCCAAAATGTCCAAGAACATGATCAAAGCTTAAAATTGAGCAAGATATGCCTTGTGGAAGTTGGGAAATTTTTGGGAATTTTGAAAAGTCAACTTTGCTTCAAATGTCTCAAAATTGCTAATGGGCCACATTTTCTTCCAAGAATCATCATCCAAAGGTTATGCACGACCATTTGACCCAAAGGGGATTTATTTTATCATTTTTTATTATTTATTTGAATTTTTATCACTATTAATTCATTTAATGAAATAAAATATGACAAAAATAGAAAACCATGTTTTTTTAATCCTTTTTTGCAGCATATTCTCTCCATAAAACCTCAAGATTTCGTGCACCCTCAATTTGGAAAGATTTGGCCATGATTGGTATAAAAAACACATGGAAAAGATTTGAAAAGATGTCATTAAAAATCAAATATTTGATTCTTGATTACAAGGGTTTTTGGACTTGATTTGCAAACCTAAAACACTCACATACATATACAGATCACAACCCTAGTGCATAAAACCTGGAAGCTGCGCCTGAAACCAAAGACCACTTTTGCATTTTTGTCCAAAAACTCAAATCTGAAAACACACATAGAGTGCAATTCAAAGCGAAATAATCATACCAATAGCTTGCCAAGGCATCAAGGAAGCTTTCTCAATCCTTTTCCACTCATCTAACCTCAAGAATTGGTATATAGATGTCACACTTTCTCAATTTTTTTCCATAATCGTGTTCTAATATGCATGCATTTTTGATACATTTTGAATATGGATTTAGACTAATATGAAGGTTCTGAGACTAATGGTAACCTTTAATTTGACTAACAATGCCTGTAGAGAAATATGCCATTGAAATGTTTTAGGGTTTCTCAAGCTTCAAATTGGGCGTCTACACATACTGTAAAATCAGGACACCCAGTCACCATGGTTAGAATCAGGACGTTTGGACGATTCAGAACCACTAGTCGCGCCCTATTTATATGTCCACACGAGCTATTCACTATTTTTCAAAAAGGCTGTGTTTTGGGGGGGTTTAAAACCCCCGCTACCTCTTTTTATTTCAGGGACGAACGAAGAAGAAGATCATGTGGCGAGACCTGGTTGGATGGTTTGAATTCCAGCGCGCTTTTTTTTATTTTTATATCATTAACGTCAATTTTGTTTTATAATATTTGTTCTTTATTCTATGTACAACGCACTCAAATAGCTCAGTTGCTGGACAAAAGGCTTGGTAAGCATTGGGACCTGGGTTCGATTCCCAGGTCCCCTCCCTTCTCAATATTATTTTTCTTTCCATGTTTCAATGCAGCGCTCCCTTCAGAAGTCCACCATGCACTCTACGCTTAAGCTGGCCACGCTTCCCATAACATCAATCCAAGGGCCATGATCTGAAGAACACCATACTCATTGGTCAACCAGGCCACACGCATCCATGAAAAGTCAAAAAAGGCCAAGGTTCTAATGGGCCTAATTACTGGGACAAAGCTCCAATTTGGGACAACCACCCCCTCCTGTTTGTATTTCCCTCTTTCATTCTTTTTCATTTTTTTTCTTTTATTTGTTTTAATTTAATTACTTTCTTTTAATTTTCCAAATTAATTTTTTATAACATAAAAAAATACAAAAAAAAATCAGAAAAGACAAAAAATAAATATAATTTATTTAAACATTTTTGTAAATAAATTCAACAATTAATTTAGTTTTAATTCTAGGTTTAATTTTAATGTTTTTTTAATAAACTAAAAAATGTAGAATTAGGGTTTTAAATACTTTTATCCTTTTTTCTTTTCTTTTACCATTATTAATAATTAATTATTTATTTTGTAAATAAATTTGCCATTAAATAATTAGGTTAAAACTAGGTTAAATTTAAACATTTTTTTAATAAATTAAAATTAGTTTAGAATTAGGGTTTTAATTTCATTTAATTTTCTTACTAATTCCATAAATACAAAAACTCAAAAATAATTTCCTTTTCTCATTTAACTTAATTAATTTATTAATTGTAATTTAATTTCCTTAAAAGGGTCCAACGCCCTCGCATTCCCGACTTTACTTCTTCTCGCATTTTACTTTTTATTTCTTTTTGTGAATATAATGTATTTATCCCAAAGCCATGTAATAGATTAATTAGACATTTATCTTTCCGCATTTTATTTTATTCAAATCGGGTCTTGGATTAATTTGGCGATGTAGACCCGCGCCTTTGTAATAGCGTAGGACTTTTAATTCCGCATCTTTTAAACTGTTAATAACTTGCATGAAAGAATGAATGCCAAAAATAAAAACAACGCGTAGATCACCAATGCATGAACAAGACAAACATAATTGAAAATGACACACAAATCACACACCACCCCTAGGGTACGCCTCACTGTTGCCTTGCCCCTCGAAAGGTGGTCGTCGAGTAGAGGATGTTTTAGTAAGTCCTCATGTCCATGAACATGGCATGGGGGTAGCTTCTAAGGTGTCTTCCTATTGCTCCGGTGATCACCATGTCCCGAACCCTCGAATTGACCCGAACACCTCCAATGGTGGTGCTACCTACCTCTCAATGGTGGGATGGCACTGCTTTAAGGACATTTACACAGACGAATTCCTTAGGGTAGGTAGACGACTCGTAGATACTTGCTCTAATTTCAAAACAAATCAAAAAACTTCTTTTCACACCGACACCTTTCAAAAAGCTTTCAAAAGCAATTTTTCAAACACTCTTGAGGACTGATACAAGAGTCGAACTGAAATTTTCAAAGAAACTTTTTTTAAACCCACAGTTGAAAAGCAAACAAACAATTTTGAAAACACAAATGAGCAAGTATCTAAGAGCCCATGGATAACCATGGATAGAAAGGGTGCTAACACCTTCCCTTTCTATAAATCTACCTCTCGAACCGAGAGCAATCTCTATAAGGAATTTTTCTGTGCTTTTGTCCTTTCCATTTGGAGAAAATAAAAGACGGTGGCGACTCTTGCTTCCGCGACATATCGCGAACCAGCGTTAAACAGTCAGTTCCAGATCCACCGATCACACTATCTTCACACTCCAAGATCAAGAAATGCTCTCACAAGAAGTTACAAATTTTTACATTATAGGTCAATTTCAAAAGTCAACAAAAGTACACTTTGAGTCAAAGGCCATAACTTGAGATTGGTAAATCCAAATGACATGGGACTAAAGGCATTGGTTAGAGGACTACAAGGGCTTTCCAAAATGTCCAAAAACATGGTCATATGATCAAAATTGAGCAAGTTGTGCACTGGAGAAGTTGGGGAATTTTCATGAATTTGCAAAAGTCAACTTTGCTCAAAACACCTTCCTTTTGCTAATGGGCCTCAAATCTCTTCTTGAAACTTCACCCATGACCTATGCAAGACCCACCAAGTTAAATGGGATTTATTTTCTTATTTTTATTGATTAAATGGATTTTTAATATATATTAATTCATTTAATTAATTTAAATCATAAGAAAATACAAGATTTGATTTTTAAATCAATTTGTGAAGCAAATATGATCAAGATATGCTGACCAATTCGTGCACAATCAAAAGATACAAAAAAAAATCCAATTTTGGCAACATTGGTCAATCATGGAAAATAAAGAATATTTGATTTTCAATAAAGGATTTAATCTTCAATGCACATGGATTGGATCCAAAACTTTGACCTAATTTGTTTCTCCTATATGTATGCAACTAAACCATGACCTAGTACACGATTGAAAGCTGCAGAAACAACCCTGTCAATTTCAAGAAATTCCAAGAAAACTCAAAACCTGTTCTTGCATTCTAGGCCAATTCAAGGCGTTTTGTTCATCCAAGTACATTGCAGGAGGTCCCAGGATTGATTTGCAATCAAAATCAGGCATCAAAGCTCAAGGAATCGCTGCATAAAGTCCCACGGTTTGCACTTCTTATTCAGAAATATATATCCTAATTCATGCGCATTTAACATGTGTTTGTGTTTGTTTTGCATTGCTAGAGATCATACAAAGTTAATGGCATGATTGAATTGAACTGTAACGCCCTGAATCGAAAGATATCATGACTGAATTTCTAGGGTTCTTGAGCTTTTAAATGGGGCTTTCCAATCCAGGAAAAATTGGGACTAATAGGATACATGGTTGAAATCGTGAGGCCAAGACGATTCCAACCCACACCTCGCGAAACATTTATGATTGTTGTGTGCCTAATCGCTATTTTTCCTTGCAGGAGGTAGTGGAGGTTAAAAATCCCCGCTATCTGATTCTCTTTACACAGAACAAAGGTTGAAGGTGATGAGGTGTTGGCATTTGATTCGTGTGTTTGAAAAGCGCGCGCATTATTTTTGTTTATATCATATCATTTGTTTTTTGTATATAATATTCTCTATCTATCCATTTAACAAAAGCGCGTTACAGTTCATTTGGTAAAGGCATTGAAGCATTATCCCTTGGGACCTGGGTTTGAATCCCAGGTCCCCCAAAACATTTATTCTATTTTTCTTCCTATGTTCACATGTAGATTTCACAAGGTGGTCCACCATACACCTCCAATTCCCAAGCGCCAGATGTCTTCAAACTCAAATCCAATGGCCAAAGATGAAGGACCATCATACTCCCCAGTCAATCAGCGCGTGGGTAATCAGAAAAGTCAACAGGGCTGGAATGTAAATGGGCTTCAGAATTGCAAATACACCTCCTCTTTGGGCCCAAACCCCCCTGAGTTTGCCTCTTTATTTTTTCTTTCTTTCATTATATTTTATTATTTTACTTATTTAATTTTATCATTTAATTAATTACTGACAAAAATAATTAATATTTTCATAATAAATTCAGAAAACATAAAAAATATAATATTTTTATTTATTAAATTTAATTAGTTATTTTTGTAAATAAATATTAATATAATTTGTTTAGTTTTAATTAGGATAATTTTAACTTTTTTTGCAATAATTTAAAATTAATGTAGAATTAGGGTTTTTAATAAATTTTAATCATTTTATTTTTATTTCCTTAAACCTTCAAAAAAAACCAAAAATATTTCTTTTCATTAATTAATTAGTTTAGGTTTAACTAAATGCCAAAAAAATAATAAAATCTCTTTCTTTCTCAAAAAGGGTCAAAACCCTAAAAAACTCTCCGATTCAATTTTTTCTCGCGCGTGTGATTTTTGATTCCTATTATTTTTGTCCATATTATGTATTTGCTCCGAGGATATAATAGCTTTAATTAGGACCCTTTTTATCGCTTTTATTTTATTTTCCGCATTTATTTTCAAGGGTTTGTTTTTGGCGATGTAAATACCCGACGCCTTGTAATAGTTTAGTTTTACTTTCTGCAACCATTAACTGCTAGATGTATGCTAACTAGGCTATGCATGACAAGACTTATCCTTAAATTAAAATCAACCGTAGCTCACTCTGACATGTAAAGATAACATAACTGCAACTTGACACACTCGCACATGCCACTCCTAGGGTACGCCTCACTTAGTTGCCTCGACGTGGTCATTGAGTATAGGAAGTTTTAGAGGTCGCCCTCCTATCTAAAGATCAAAGTTGCCTCGAAACGGTTGCCTCGGATAAAACGATCGAAGACATTAGGGTTACCGCTAAGGCGTCCTACCATTGCTTTAGTGACCACATGTCCCTAAAATCGAATTGACCCGAAAATTCTAACGACGATGCTACCTACTTCTCAATAGTGGGATAGTACTGTCTAAAGGACATTTACGCAGCTTAATTTCTTTTGAGTAGGTAGAGGTTCTCAGGTACTTGCTCTTTCGAAAGAAAACAACTTTTCGCACCTACACTTTTCTGACAAAAGTTTTCAAACAACACTTCATACACTCTTGAGGACAGATACAAGAGTTAAATCGGAGTTTTCAAACAAAACTTTTTTTCAAAACCCACAAACACAAAGAAAAGCAAATTTTGAAAACATAGTGAGCAAGTACCTAAGAGCCCGTGGATAACCACAGATAGAAAGGGTGCTAACACCTTCCCTTTCTATAATCTACCTCCCGAACCCGAGAAACATCTCGAAAAGGAATTTTGCTGTGCTTTTGTCCTTTCCTTGTTGGAGAAAATAAAAGACGGTGGCGACTCTTGCTTACCGCGACATTTTATGAAACGCAAACGCAAACCAGCATTCTAAAACAATTAGTTCTATTTCCACCGATCACAGAACTGGCGACTCTGTTGAGGAATATTAAAAAGTGAGGTGTACCTTAGGATTATATCACTCTTGTTTTCAATTGTATTGCTTTGCATGCTTTTAATTTTGTGGGCTTGTATCGGAGTTTTATAGATCCTAACCCGGATCTGGGGGTACCCTTTTTTTAGGTAAGTAGCAATAAACTGTGAGGGATCTGTCCGGCGTAGACCGACACTGATGAAACAGTAGCTACGTTGGTGTGACACCTTGGTCTGTACCGATATCCCTTGTGTTGGAACGAGGAGAATATGGGTCTTCTGAGGAGTCATTAAGCACAAACTGACCTTAGAACCTTAAATTGACCAACTTGGCCATAGAACAGTAGCATTATGCTACACTCATTGATACTAAACTCTCGCGATGGTTCCGGCCGCAAGAAAAGGTTGCCAAACTGGAATTATGACCGATTGAGGGTAGTCAGTGATATTGAGATCCTCTAGAACCCGATTACTATTTTTAGGACAGGTCTTAACCAACTGAAACTGAAAGAGGGTAGTACCTAAACTTCATGCCAGCCTGAACTCTAAGGGCTCTCTTTTGTGTGACTTGTGTGCCTTTACCATGTTTGCCTTTTGTGAATACTTGTGGTGTGCCTTTATCATAACATCATAACATCATAACATCATAACATTGCATACATCCTGCATAAAGACTAACCCATTTCAAAGACAAAAAGGTTTCATCTTTGCTCTGTTTTGTAGGACATCATGATGCCCATGCGTAGGAATACTATCCGGCTCAACTTTGTTCAACCACTTACTTTGCTTAAAGAATTGGTTGACAGGATTCCAAACACTACTTCATTCATCAAGAGGCATGGTTCTCTTCTCGGTTTAGTCACCTCAAAGTGGGACCAACAACTGATGAGTGTCCTGGTCCAGTTTTATGATCCGCTATACCATTGCTTCACCTTTCAAGACTTCCAGCTGGTCCCTACCCTGGAAGAATTCTCTGAGTTGCTTGGTATCCCTGTTTTAGATCAGACTCCATTTACTGGTTGGGAAAAGACTCTCAGGCCGGAAGAGATTGCTGCAGCCCTTCCCTTGACCAAAGAGGAGGTAATGGCTAACTGGGAGACTAGAAGTGGAGTTAAGGACTTTTTGGCTAAATTTCTGGTGGGCAAAGCTAATTGTTTCTGGAATGACTTAGACTTCAAAGCATACGAGTACATTCTGGCTCTCTTAATCTATGGTCTGGTATTGTTTCCAAATCCTGACACCTTTGTTGATGTTAATGCCATAAAGATTTTCATCTCTCGGAATCCTGTACCCACTCTATTGGATGATATCCTTTATAAGCTCTATACTCGTACTGCCCGAAGACAGGAAACTTTGCTGTGTTGTGCTCCGTTATTGGCGAGGTGGTTTATTTCGCACCTCCCTAAGTTCATACTGAAGAACAAAGAAGGAAGGGGCTGGGCTCATAGGATAATGTCTCTTACTGATAATGACATTATTTGGACTCTCAGAGGCTTAGATGAGGTGGCCGTCATTGATCATTATGGAGAGTATCCTAATGTTCCATTGATCGGAACCCGTGGAGGAATCTCTTATAACCCATGTTTAGCGCTCCGTCAGTTTGGAAGAGCCAGAAGAGAAGGGCCTCATGAAATGTTGATACCTCATATCGTCTTTGATTTTCAGGTAGATAACGACGAGCTGCGTCGTAGATTCATCAGGGCTTGGGATAGAGTTCACAAAGCTGACCCACATGAGTTGGGACCAAAGACTTCTCTACCAATGGAGTCATATTTCAGATGGGTCCGCATCCGTGCCCAGAGGTTAGGTATGCCATACAAAGCTGTCAGGCCTATTACTCTTGAAGCTGCTGATAAAGAAGGGGTCCCTCCAACTATTCTCCATCCTCATACGCCCACTGATGTTGGCACACTGAAGAGGTCTTGGGCGCAACTGCAGGAAGAATGGGATTCTTATCGGGAAAGGTTCAACGAAAAAGAACAAAAGATCCAGAAGCTGACGAAGCAATTGGAGAACGAACGGATCCTGAATGATTATATCCGCACTGAGAAGAAGAGGCCATGGGAAAAATGATGGACCTTTGAGGATTTCTTTTATGGTTTTATTTACTTTTCAGTATTTCCATTCTTGTAACGCCTAAGGGAAATTTTTTGAACAGTTTAAATTCTGAAGTTAAATCTAATAAAGTGTGTTCCTTTCTTGTCTACAAATTTGAATCCCGATTGTCTTTGAAAACATAAATCATACGCATTTCATTTCATCATATGCATAACAGGTACCCCTTTTACAGGTCACTTATCTTCTTCGCTGTTTATTTCAGCAATCATTATGTCTACTGAACCTTCCACTGAACAAGCTATCAAGGCCCTCCAGGCCCAGAACGCCCAGTTCCAAGAGTTGGTTATGAGCCTAGCCCAGGGTCAACAGGATTTGAAGACTCTGATTCTGAAAGAGAGGAAGAAGAAGAAGAAGAGGACCGTCTTGTTCAACACTGGACATAGATTTGGGAATGGATTACAGAATGAGGTTGATCTGACCATTTCATCTGTAGGGAAAGACAGTCCACAAGAGAGAAGGGTTCCTAGCCCCGTGGTCTCTGACAACGAGACGGATTATGATGAAGAACAGTACCCTCATACTGAGGATAGGTACAAACAGTTAGAGGACCGCTTGAGCGCTATGGAGATACAGAATGTGCCCGGGCTGGACTTTGGAGACCTAGGCTTATCCTCTGGGGTGGTGATTCCCCATAAGTTCAAGGCACCTGCCTTTGCCAAATATGACGGAGCCTCCTTCCCAAAGCTGCACCTCCGGTCATATGTAAGGAAGATCCAGCCTTACACAGTTGATAAGAATTTATGGATCCACTTCTTTCAGGACAGTCTTTCAGGGGCTCAGCTGGAGTGGTTCTATCAACTGGATGGAGCCAGTATCCGTAACTGGGAAGATTTGGCTACTGCGTTCTATAAGCAGTATCAATATAATTCCGACCTTGCTCCTACGCGTACCCAACTCTAGGGTATGTCAATAGGGACGGGTGAAGGATTTAAGGAGTATGCTCAAAAGTGGAGAGACCTTGCCAGAAGGGTGCAGCCACCTTTAACTGATCGTGAACTTATTGATATGTTTCTGGGGACCCTGTCTGGTCCATTCTTCAACCATTTGATTGGAAACTCTTCAGCCGGGTTTACAGACCTTATCTTGACTGGTGAGAGGATTGAAGCTGGTATCAAGGCCGGGAAGATACATAAGGGTGCCTCATCAAGCACTGAGAAGAAGCCGTTCAAGAAAGAATCTAGTGCTGTCTATGGTTTAAGGAGACCAAATAGATCTGAACATCGCCAAACTGTCAACGTGGTGGTCATTTCAAAACCTGCTGGTGCTCCTCAGCATCACAACCAGCAAAGGCGTGAGAGGCCTAGAAGGCAGTTCACTCGTCTCAACATGACATTGTCCCAGATATTGCCACAGTTGCTGAAAACTAATTTGGTGACTCTAAGGGAAGCCCCAAAGAATCCGAATACTACATCATCAAAGTATAACCCCAACGCCCGCTGCGCTTATCATTCTGAGAGCCCGGGGCATAATACAGATGATTGCTGGACTTTGAAGAATAAGGTCCAAGACTTGATTGATGCAAAAGAGATTGAGTTTGAGGCGCCCGAGAAGCCCAATGTTGTGACGGCTCCCATGCCCAAGCATGGAGTAAATGCTGTAGAGGAAGACTTGTTTGTAGCCTCTGTGGATGATATTGTCACCCCGCTGATGACCGTCAAGAAGAACCTGTTGCTAGCCAGTTTATTTCTGGGATGTAGTAAAGGTTGCCATCTGTGTTCCATTTCACCTACTGGTTGCCCATCTTTGAAGTCAGGTATCCAAAACCTGATGGATAATAAAGAAATCCTGTTTGAGAAGATTGTTGTTCCTGCTACCCCTACTGAAGAAGTGTCCATTGTTACCATTTTCAACAATTCTCCCAAGGCTCCCTCGAGGAAGCCTGTCAGAATTATGCCTGTTCAGAAGATTGCACCCATAATCATCATTGTTCCGGGGCCCATCCCCTATACCTCTGACAAAGCTGTCCCTTGGCACTATGGGGCAGATGTTTATGTGCTCGGAGTTAAGCAAGAGTTTGATACTAATACCAGCGTCAGCAACATCACCGGGCCTGCTAAAGTCACCCGCAATGGTAGACTTTTCTCACCCGATATTGCGCCACAAACTGTCCGGAGACCTATTGTCATCACACCTGCAAGTGTGCCGAATGCCATTCCTGATCAAGTTCTTAGTCCTACCCCTGTCGCCGAATCATCTGACGCTCGGGGCAATAGGATCGCCACTGATATGCCTGCCCAGACGGAGGCACCAAAGACCATCAATGTTGAGGCTTCCAAACAGGAGATGGAAGAGATTCTGAAGATCATCAAGAAGAGTCATTATAATGTAGTTGAGCAGCTGGGGCAAACCCCCTCCAAGATTTCTATGTTATCACTGTTGTTGTGTTCAGAAGCCCATGCCAAGGCCCTGATTACCTTCCTGAAGACGGCCCACGTGCCACAAGAGACATCAGCTGATCAGTTTACCGATTGTGTGGCCAACTTAACTGCTGATAATGGTTTGGGTTTCTCCGACGCTGATCTGACTGCTAAAGGGAAGAACCATAACGATGCCCTGCATGTCTCCATTGAATGCAGGGGCACTACTCTTGCGCATGTGTTGGTTGACACTGGTTCCTCATTGAACGTCTTTCCCATGAAAGCTCTAGACATGTTGGATTGCAAAGGGTTGGAGCTAAAGCCAAGTAACGTTGTTGTCTGGGCCTTTGATGGATCTAAAAGGATGGTGCATGGTGAGGTTGATATTCCAATTAGAGTTTGTTCTTAGGTCTTCGATTCTACATTCTACGTGATGGACATTAGATCGTCCTATTCTTGTTTGTTGGGTCGTCCATGGATCCATAAAGCTGGAGCTGTGACCTCCACACTCCATCAGAAGCTAAAGTACCTGGTCAGAGGGAAAATTGTGACAGTACAGGGGGAGGAAGAGTACATGGTCAGCCACCTCAACTCGTTCCGGTACATAGAGATGGATGGGGAGTTCATTGAGACCCCATTTCAACACTTTGAATAGGTTCCTCAGACACTGGCATCAGCTGAGACATGGTTGAAGATTCTCCTTTGAAGATGGCTTCCTTAAAGGATGCCCGAGCTGTTATTGAGAAGGGTGAGTATGCAAACTGGGGCCAACTTCCGGATTTCACTCAGAAGACTGACAAGTTTGGTTTGGGTTTCACTGCAGAAGCTCAAAAGGCTGTTCGTAGTGCAAGGATTGGAAGACCTCCTGTGTTCATCAGCAATTCGGGAGTAAATGCCATCGAAGATGACGTGGAGGAATCTGAATTCGACAGCTGGATCTACCCTACGACCAACGGTGGACCAAACAACTTGACAGAGAAAGACTTTATCCCTATTACTTTTGGTACTCAGTAATGAACTCTTTTGTTTTGAATTTGTAACAGACAATATTGTGAAACTTTATGGCCCGGTGTCTTACCCGGGGCACTGTGGCTTCATTTGTGAGGGCTTTTGCGTGTCATTCTCATATATCATTAATAAAAGCATTGGACATTTTTTGCATTTCAAATCTTGCGCTCCTTGTCTTTCTTTATTATATATTGCAAAACAGCTATTTACACACACTCACATATACAGGTCCCAATCCACTCTGGATCTCTCTGGTAACGACTCTGCTACTGCCAGTTATGACTTCGAAAATCCGATCAACTTAGCCGAAGACGAAGGTGAAGATGATTGTGAAGTTCCTGGTGAGCTTGCAAGACTGTTACTCCAAGAAGAGAGGGCCATTCAGCCACATGAAGAGCCAGTGGAAACGATAAATCTGGGTACTGAGACAGTCAAAAAGGAAGTCAAGATCGGCGCAAATCTGGAGCTTAGTGTGAAACAACGGTTGATTCAAATGCTGCATGACTACGTGGAAATCTTTGCCTGGTCTTACGAAGATATGCCTGGGTTGGATACCGACATTGTGTTGCATCGCCTGCCTACCAAGGAAGAATGCCCTCCGGTAAAATAGAAGGTTCGTCGTATGCGTCCAGAGATGTCCGAGTAAATCAAGGCCGAGGTTATGAAACAATTTGACGCCGGTTTTCTAGCAGTAACTTCTTACCCTTAGTGGGTTGCCAATGTGGTTCCAGTGCCGAAGAAAGATGGTAAGGTCAGAATGTGTGTTGACTACAGGGATTTGAACAGGGCGAGCCCTAAGGATGACTTCCCTCTACCTCACATCGACGTTCTGGTTGACAACACTGATCAGCATAAGGTATTCTCCTTCATGGACGGTTTCTCTGGTTATAATCAGATAAATATGGCTCTCGAAGATATGGAGAAGACCACCTTTGTTACTCAGTAGGGCACCTTTTATTACAAGGTCATGCCTTTTGGGCTGAAAAATGTTGGGGCAACGTATCAGCGTGCCATGGTTGCTCTGTTTCATGATATGATCCATCATGAGATCGAAGTATACGTCGACGATATGATTGCAAGGTCCCAAACTAAGGAGGAACATCTTGACCATCTACAGAAACTGTTTGACCGGTTGAAGTTGTACAAGCTGAGATTAAACCCGAACAAGTGCACCTTCGGGGTGAGATCTGGAAAATTGCTAGGCTTCGTCGTGAGCGACAAAGGTATTCAAGTGAACCCTGCCAAAGTGAAAGCCATACAAGAGATGCCATCTCCCAAGACAGAGAAAGAAGTCAGAGGCTTTCTAGGACGATTGAACTACATTGCCCGATTCATCTCGCATCTAACTGCTACTTGTGAACCAATCTTCAAGCTACTGAAGAAAGATCAAGTAGTATGTTGGAACGATGAATGTCAGGCCACTTTCGAAAGAATCAAAGAGTATCTCCAAGAGCCACCCATTCTTATGCCACCGGTTGAAGGGAGACCTCTAATCTTATACTTGACAGTACTGGACAACTCAATGGGATGTGTGTTGGGTCAGCATGACGAGTCTGGCCGAAAAGAGCATGCTATTTATTACCTTAGCAAAAAGTTTACCGACTGTGAGACCCGATACTCACTGCTCGAGAAAACTTCCTGTGCTTTGGTATGGGCTGCTCGCCGGCTAAGACAGTATATGTTGGCTCACACTACTCTGTTGATTTCAAAAATGGATCCAATCAAGTATATCTTCGAAAAGCCTGCCTTGTCCGGAAGAATAGCAAGATGGAAGATGATCTTGACTGAGTATGACATCCAGTACACGACTCAAAAAGCAATCAAGGGAAGTGTGTTGGCAGATCATTTGGCACATCAGGCAGTGGATGATTACCAGTCGATGAACTTTGAATTTCCAGACGAGAATATCATGGTAGTGACTGATTGTGAGATACCTGGACCGGATGAAGGACCTGAGGAAGGATCCCGATGGTCTATGCACTTTGACGGAGCCTCAAACGCTTTGGGTAATGGTATTGGCGCTGTGATCATATCTCCTAAGGGCACTCATACTCCACTTACCGCCCGACTATGTTTCAACTGCACCAACAACATGGCGGAGTATGAAGCATGCATCATGGGTCTTCGAGCTGCAGTTGACCTAAGGATTAAGTTTCTGAGTGTTTTCGGAGATTCTGCTCTCGTGATCAGTCAGATCAAAGGCGAGTGGGATATGAAACACCCAAATCTTATTCCTTACAAGGAGTATGTGTTGACGTTGCTTCCCCACTTCGAGGAAATAACCTTTGAACACTTCCCAAGAGAGGAAAATCAGTTGGAGGACGCACTAGCTACGATGTCTTCTATGTTCAAAGTCAAGTGGGACAACGAGGCTCCCCGGATCATTATTTGGAAATTGGATGAACCTGCACACTGCTTTGATCTTGAGACTGAAGATGTAACAGAAAAGCCTTGGTATCATGAAGTAAAGAGGTACCTTGAAGCTCAAGAATACCCCGAGGGTGCATCCGTTAATGACAAGAAGTTTCTGAGAAGGTTCGCAATAAAGTTCTTCCTCAGCAATGACATTCTTTACAAACGAAACCACGATTCAACCTTACTACGTTGTGTGGATAAAATTGAAGCAGAAAGGATCATGGCAGATCTGCATGAAGGTACCTTCGGGACTCATTCCAGTGGACATACCATGGCAAAGAAAATCCTTCGGGCAGGATATTACTGGTCCACAATGGAAGCCGATTGTTATCAGCATTCTCGGACATGTCACAAGTGCCAGATCTATGCTGATAAGGTGCACATTCCTCCGGTTCCTTTGAACGTCTTGACAGCACCTTGGCCTTTTGCAATGTGGGGCATCAATATGATCAGCGAGATCAGACCTATGGCATCCAACGGGCATCGCTTCATCCTGGTAGCAATTGATTACTTTACAAAATGGGTTGAAGCAGCTTCCTTTGCTACTGTAACCAAGAACGTCGTGGCACGGTTCATTCGACATACCCTGATCTGTCGATATGGTGTACCAGAGAGGATCATTACGGATAATGGTACCAATCTTAACAATAAGATGATCACTGAGCTCTGCGAGCAGTTCAAGATACATCATCATAATTCTTCTCCCTACCGGTCGTAGATGAATGGGGCTGTAGAAGAAGCTAATAAGAACATTAAGAAGATTGTGTCGAAGATGACAGTGACCTACAAAGATTGGCACGAAATGTTACCATTTGCTTTTCATGGGTACCGTACCTCAGCACGGACATCAACAGGGGCAACACCCTACTCCTTGGTATATGGCATGGAGGCAGTCCTGCCCATTGATGTTCAGATACCCTCTCTCCGGATCATGAAGGATGCGGGTTTAAGAGAAGACGACTGGATCTAGACCCGGCTTGATCAACTAAACCTAATCGACGAAAAGAGACTCACTGCTATTTGTCATGGTCAGACGTACCAAAAACGGATGATCAAGGCATTTAACAAGAAAGTTAGACGACAAGAGTATCAAGTCGGGGACCTGGTAATCAAGCGCATCATTCTACCTCAAGGTGATCCCAGGGGAAAATGGACCCCTACGTACGAAGGGCCATTTATGGTTAAGAACATCTTCTCAGGAGGAGCGATGATTCTAACCACCATGGATGGTGACGACCTTCCTCACCCCGCCAATGCAGACATAGTAAAAAGATACTATGCATAATTAAAGACCCGCTAGGTCGACTGGCCTAGGAAAAAATAAGAGCTTCCCGGCGAACTAAAAGGGTTCGGGCAAAAATAAGGGATGAAAATTAAAAAAAATATGTACACCCGGCAAGTCGAAAACCTGAAAAGGCGGCTTGGGCAAAAATGGGTATCCCGGTGGACCGAAAACCCGAAAGGGCGGTCCAGGCAAAAGTTAGGGATTTAAGCGTAATACTATGTCTCATTAGATCACCACGCATCCGGACTTCAGTATCAACTATCAGGCTCGGACGACACCAATCAATCAGATTCATCTCCAACTAAGCAGCAAAGTGATGAGATGCTTGAAGACATAAAGGCGATAGCAGAGTTGGAACCCAGTGGGATTTTTTCACATAGCTGTTTTGTGTTCTTTTTACAAATTGTATAAATCCTATTTGTTCGGCGGCGTTCTCTTACTAGGACGCCAGCCTCTTGTACAAAAACGCCTATTTACAGGCAAACTGCAAAAATCAATGCAAATTCATTTTTCAGACAAATTGCAAATTGTTTTTTTTCCTTTATCTGTTTTGTTTTGCAAAGAACGTCCAATGTTAATTTTTGATATATGCATTTGACATTAATTGCTGCTCATAAATATTTACATGCGAAACAAAGGACTAATTACAGGTGATATCGGAAGTAGGGGAAATAAGAATTGTCTAAGCGAACTAGTTGCTCTGTCCACTAAGGTACCAAGGTAAGTTCGGCTGAAGAATATGACTAAAATACCTTCACTCCCCGCAGAGTAGGACAATAATGGTAGCTCTCCCCACTGAGACTTGCAACTATGAACAAATCAGCAATACTCTCCCCAAGCAGAGTTGGTCTACCATCATCCCTAAAAAAAGTTGGGTATCCCCAGTAGGTCTTAATATTCCCCAGCGGAGTATACAGATATTCCTCAGCAAGCATCCCCGGCAGTCTTAATATTCCTCAACGGAATATAAGAATGTTCCCCGGCGAAATACAAGATACCCCCCAGTGGAGCCATCTCCCCAGCGCAGTCTAAAAAAGCTTCCCCAATAGAATTGAATCATCTTACCCAGTAGATTCTGGAATCTTGTCCCTTGCAGAATACAAATGCATCCCCTCAGCCAATTTCAGAGGTCATCCCCACAAGAGTCTAACTGGGTTATCCTCAGCAAGTTGCAACTGGAAGATCATCCCCAGCGAAGTTCTTTCTATCCCCAGCGGAATTCATCATCAAAATCCCCCATAGAGCTTATCAACGGAATCCCCAGCGGAGTTATCGTTAAAATCTCAGCAAAGCAGCTCTTCCCACAGAGTATTTCCCCGCAGAGTAATATCTTCATCAGTTTATTCCCCAACGGAGTCCTTTTCTCCTGCAGGTTTATTCTCACCATCATCTTCGTTCATCATCCCCAGCGGAAACAAAGAACTCAACTTTATCCTTCAGCAGCTCCAAGACTTCTTTTCCCCAGCTAAAACATCACATTTTCATACATCATGATACATGCATATACGCATCATATCATACGATCTCATTTATGTTGGAAACATCATTGCTCGATCCATATCATGCATTGCATATGACTGACCTTTACCTTTCAGGAAAGATGCAGTTAGATTCTCAAATCCAGTCAAAGGAGACAAATCCAGTCAAAGGAGACAAAATCAGTCAATGGAGACAAAATCAGTTAAATCGATTCCTAAAGATTTTTCCGAGGCCAATTCAGTCAATGGAGACAAAATCCATTTAAATCGATTCCTAAAGATTTTTCTGAAGCTAGTCGATGGAGACAAAATCAGTTAAATCGATTACTAAAGATTTTTCTAAAGCCAGTCAATGGAGACAAAACCAGTTAAATCGATTCCTAAAGATTTTTTTGAAGCCAGTCAATGGAGACAAAACCAGTTAAATTGATTCCTAAAGATTTTTCTGAAACCTATCAATAGAGACAACCTGTCAATAGAGACAACTCGTCAATGAAGACAACCTGTCAATAGAGACAACCCGTCAATGAAGACAACCTGTCAATAGACACAACCTGTCAATGAAGACAACCTGTCAACGAAGACAAAACTACCTACCAACAATCTCCAGGTGGCATCTATAAGCCCATCCTCCTATCCATCATCTCTCCAAATGGCATCTGTAATCCCATTCCCGACATCACATTGCTGATACTACACCATGCGAGTACAAATTTCTGGGCACTTTAGTGTTCAATCATCTTCCACCTTCGGATCACGAAAGCCACGCCAGCCAATCTACACCCTCAGGTTTATGAAGATTGAACAGGGGCAACTGTTGTACCCCAATATTTGCCCTCCCATATTCCTCAAGATTTGTCAAGAATCATTCCAAATGGTTCAAGATTGCTCAAGAGTTAGACAAGCAAGCCAACTCTTAAGCAGTAAACAGCTGAAATTAGGGTTTTGGTTCTTTCAAGGAATTTGGGGTCCTGAATGGTTCAATCAAGTCTCATAGGCCTATATACATTCTCAAGCACCTACATGCCAAGTTTCAAGACTCACAGTGCCAGGTTGCACAAGCAAAAGCTCCATTTGATCTATAGTCAACTACAAGGGCAAAATGGTCATTTTGTAGTCAAAAGTCAGAATTCTTGGTCAACATCTTATTTTGAGCTCATAATCATCATTTGATCAAGTCTTGATCATGATTTCACAAGAATAGCTCAAAAATCATCAAGATGCAAAAGTTACTATTTTTGGACAGTAGAAAAGTCAACTGTACCTTGACCAGGGCATAACTCTTTCATGGTTTATCAGAAAAATTAAATCCAAAGGTCATTTTAAAGAGGATGCAATTTCCTACAATCCATTTTCACACTCCAAGATCAAGAAATGCTCTCACAAGAAGTTACAAATTTTTACATTATAGGTCAATTTCAAAAGTCAACAAAAGTACACTTTGAGTCAAAGGCCATAACTTGAGATTGGTAAATCCAAATGACATGGGACCAAAGGCATTGGTTAGAGGACTTCAAGGGCTTTCCAAAATGTCAAAAACATGGTCATATGATCAAAATTTAGCAAGTTGTGCACTGGAGAAGTTGGGGAATTTTCATGAATTTGCAAAAGTCAACTTTGCTCAAAACACCTTCCTTTTGCTAATGGGCCTTAAATCTCTTCTTGAAACTTCACCCATGACCTATGCACGACCCACCAAGTTAAATGGGATTTATTTTCTTATTTTTATTGATTAAATGGATTTTTAATATATATTAATTCATTTAATTAATTAAAATCATAAGAAAATACAAGATTTTATTTTTAAATCAATTTGTGAAGCAAATATGATCAAGATATGCTGACCAATTCGTGCACAATCAAAAGATACAAAAAAATCCAATTTTGGCAACATTGTTCAATCATGGAAAATCAATAATATTTGATTTTCAATCAAGGATTTAATCTTCAATGCACATGGATTGGATCCAAAACTTTGACCTAATTTGTTTCTCCTATATGTATGCAAGTAAACCATGACCCAGTAAACGATTGAAAGCTGCAGAAACAACCCTGTCAATTTCAAGAAATTCCAAGAAAACTCAAAACCTGTTCTTGCATTCTAGGCCAATTCAAGGCGTTTTGTTCATCCAAGTACATTGCAGGAGGTCCCAGGATTGATTTGCAATCAAAATCAGGCATCAAAGCTCAAGGAATCACTGCATACAGTCCCACGGTTTGCACTTCTTATTCAGAATTATATATCCTAATTCATGCGCATTTAACATGTCTTTGTGTTTGTTTTGCATTGCTAGAGATCATACAAAGCTAATGGCATGATTGAATTGAACTGTAACGCCCTGAATCGAAAGATACCATGACTGAATTTCTAGGGTTCTTGAGCTTTTAAATGGGGCTTTTCAATCTAGGAAAAATTGGGACTAATAGGATACATGGTTGAAATCGTGAGGCCAAGACGATTCCAACCCACACCTCGCGAAACATTTATAATTGTTGTGTGCCTAATCGCTATTTTTCCTTGCAGGAGGTAGTGGAGGTTAAAAACCCCCGCTATCTGATTCTCTTTACACAGAACAAAGGTTGAAGGTGATGAGGTGTTGGCATTTGATTCGTGTGTTTGAAAAGCGCGCGCGTTATTTTTGTTTATAGCATATCATTTGTTTTTTGTATATAATATTCTCTATCTATCCATTTAACAAAAGCGCGTTACAGTTCAGTTGGCAAAGGCATTGAAGCATTATCCCTTGGGACCTGGGTTTGAATCCCAGGTCCCCCTAAACATTTATTCTATTTTTCTTCCTATGTTCACATGCAGATTTCACAAGGTGGTCCACCATACACCTCCAATTCCCAAGCACCAGATGTCTTCAAACTCAAATCCAATGGCCAAAGATGAAGGACCATCATACTCCCCAGTCAATCAGCGCGTGGGTAATCAGAAAAGTCAACAGGGCTGGAATGTAAATGGGCTTCAGAATTGCAAATACACCTCCTCTTTGGGCCCAAACCCCCCTGAGTTTGCCTCTTTTTTTTTTCTTTCTTACATTATATTTTATTATTTTACTTATTTAATTTTATCATTTAATTAATTACTGACAAAAATAATTAATATTTTCATAATAAATTCAGAAAACATAAAAAATATAATATTTTTATTTATTAAATTTAATTAGTTATTTTTGTAAATAAATATTAATATAATTTGTTTAGTTTTAATTAGGATAATTTTAACTTTTTTTGCAATAATTTAAAATTAATGTAGAATTAGGGTTTTTAATAAATTTTAATCATTTTATTTTTATTTCCTTAAACCTTCAAAAAAAAGCAAAAATATTTCTTTTCATTAATTAATTAGTTTAGGTTTAACTAAATGCCAAAAAAATAATAAAATCTCTTTCTTTCTCAAAAAGGGTCAAAACCCTAAAAAACTCTCCGATTCAATTTTTTCTCGCACGTGTGATTTTTGATTCCTATTATTTTTGTCCATATTATGTATTTGCTCCGAGGATGTAATAGCTTTAATTAGGACCCTTTTTATCGCTTTTATTTTATTTTCCGCATTTATTTTCAAGGGTTTGTTTTTGGCGATGTAAATACTCGACGCCTTGTAATAGTTTAGTTTTACTTTTTGCAACCATTAACTGCTAGATGTATGCTAACTAGGCTATGCATGACAAGACTTATCCTTAAATTAAAATCAACCGTAGCTCACTCTGACATGTAAAGATAACATAACTGCAACTTGACACACTCGCACATGCCACTCCTAGGGTACGCCTCACTTGGTTGCCTCGACGTGGTCATTGAGTATAGGAAGTTTTAGAGGTCGCCCTCCTGTCTAAAGATCAAAGTTGCCTCGAAACGGTTGCCTCGGATAAAACGATCGAAGACATTAGGGTTACCGCTAAGGCGTCCTGCCATTGCTTTAGTGACCACATGTTCCTAAAATCGAATTGACCCGAAAACTCCAACAACGATGCTGCCTACTTCTCAATAGTGGGATAGTACTGTCTAAAGGACATTTACACAGCTTAATTTCTTTTGAGTAGGTAGAGGTTCTCAGGTACTTTCTCTTTCGAAACAAAACAACTTTTTGCACCTACACTTTTCTGACAAAAGTTTTCAAACAACACTTCATACACTCTTGAGGACAGATACAAGAGTTAAATCGGAGTTTTCAAACAAAACTTTTTTTCAAAACCCACAAACACAAAGAAAAGTAAATTTTGAAAACATAGTGAGCAAGTACTTAAGAGCCCGTGGATAACCACGGATAGAAAGGGTGCTAACACCTTCGCTTTTTATAATCTACCTCCCGAACCCGAGAAACATCTCGAAAAGGAATTTTGCTGTGCTTTTGTCCATTCCTTGTTGGAGAAAATAAAAGACGGTGGCGACTCTTGCTTACCGCGACATTTTGCGAAACGCAAACGCGAACCAACATTCCAAAACAGTCAGTTCTATTTCCACCGATCACACCAGGCATATCTTTATAAGACCAAGAAAATACTTCCACATAATCATGCAACATCTGAACCAACCTGCTCTTAACACTGCTTTCCAAATTAGCGCCGATCCTGATTTCCTTCTTATCTGACTCAGTACCCAGGTTGATAACTTCAACTGAGTCTTCATGTAGTTGAGTAGATTTTTCCTCTTGTAATAGAAGTCTGGCTAGTTCGCCCGGTATGTCACAATCTTCCCCACTTTCGTCTTCGGCTTGGTTGATAGGATATTTAAAGTCATAGTCAGCAATAATATAGTCATTAGCAATAGGATCCAGAGTGGATGTGGACCTGTAAAAGTGTGTGTGTGTGTACATGTAAGATAAATGGCTATTTTTGGAAATGTATTTGAAAGAAAGGAAAGACAATGAACATAAATATTTGAATGCAAAAGAGTCCAATGTAATGAATTATCATATGATTAGATGAATATAAATAAAACCTTTAACAAATGGACCAAAATTCCCCGGGCCAGGCACATGGCTTAAAAGTCATTGTTTGAATATTACAGACAACAAGTTCTTGAATTGAAAGAAAAGCAATAACAAGTAGATTACTCCTCAATGAAGGAGGCGGGCACAAAGTACTTTGTATGCCAATTCTTCAGCTCCATTGTAGTTGGGTACACCCACTATTCAAATGCAACTTCTTCTTCAGAATCATCCACGACATTGACTTCATGGCATCCAATGCGGAGAGGTGGCTTTCCAGCACAAGCACACCTTACTTCCTTCCGGGCTCTAACGGTGAAGCCTAGACCGAACTTGTCTGCTTTAAATGGGATATCGAGGAGTTTCCCCCAAGTTTCACAGTTTCCTTCTTCAATTTCCGCGCATGCGTCCTTGACTGAAACCATCTTTGGTGTGGCCTTAACAACTTTAGACTCAACGGAAGAACATTTAGTAGCAGCAATCATCGGTGGTACGACCTCAAAGGCTTGACATGGGGTTTCAATGAATTCCCCATCCATCTCTACATACTTGAAAGAGTTAAGGTGGCTGACCATAAACTGTTCTTCTCTGCAGACAATGACTATTCTACCCTTGACTGGATATTTGAGTTTCTGGTGGAGGGTTGAGGTTACTGTCCCGACTTTATGGATCCACGGGCGACCTAACAGACAGGAATAGGCCGGACGAATATCCATAATATAGAAGGTGGAGTTGAAGGTTTGGGAACCCACTTTGATCGGAAGATCTACCTCCCCACGAACAGTCCTCTTTGATCCGTCAAATGCTCTTACAACGATGTCGCTTGGCTTCAATACCAAATCCTCACAGTCGAGACAGTCTAACACCCCCTTGGGTAATACGTTCAGAGAAGAACCAATGTCGACTAGCACATGTGCTAAGGTGGTCCCTTTACACTCAATTGACACATGTAATGCTTTATTGTGATTTTTCCCGAGGGGTGTTAAGTCAGCATCTGAAAATCCTAAGCCATTAACAACTGTCAGGCTAGCCACGTAATTCTAAAATTAATCTATTATTGTTTCATGGGGGACATGAGCCTTTTTCAGGAACTTGATTAATGTCTGAGCATGGGCATCGGAGCAAAGCAGCAATGACAATATTGAAATCTTAGATGGGGTTTGCCCCAATTGTTCTACAATTTTGAAGTTGCTTCTTTATATGATCTTTAAAATATCGTCCATTTCACGGGCGGAAGGTTCTTCATCAGCTACATCTTTGGAGGGTACCTCAACCACATCAGGCTCAACAACCTTCCCCTTCCCTCTGGTATCGGTATTTGGCTTGGCAGTGGTAATGCAGATAGGCGTCTTTGTAACTACTGGAGGTGAGATATTGGGTGAAAATATTCTCCCAGTTCTAGTCACTTTGCTTGAGCCAGCTGCTGTACCCCAAAAATTTCCCTCCCATATTTCTCAACACATTTCAAGTGAGGTCCTCAAATTGCTCAAGGAAGTCCAAGGGTTGACCAGACAAATCCTCTCCTAAGACAGTCTACCTCAAATTAGGGTTTCAGTTTGCATCAAGATTTTTGGATCCAAAGGGTCCCAAATGCTCACCATTGTCCTAATATGTTCTCAAGATCATTCATGTCAAGTTTCAAGCCTTGCAGAGGAAGTTTGCTCAGTCAATTGCTCAAAAGCCTGAAAATCGACTATGCTAGGGCAAAAGTCAATTGTGGCCCACATACAGTCAAACTTCAATATTTTTGGTCAACATTCTCATTTTTAAGTATTATTCATAATTTGATCAAGGGTTGATCATGATTCTTCAAGGATTGCTCACAATTCATCAAAACCCAAAAGTTGCTAAATAAGGGTTTTGCAGGAAAAGTCAACTCAACTTTGACCAAGCATAACTTTCTCATACTTTATCCAAAATGACCCATCCAAAGCTCATTTTGAATAGGATGTAATTACCTACAATTCATCTTCATCTCCTAAGTTCAAAATATGTACTCACAATAATATATGAATTTGGACATTATAGGTCATTTTGAAAAGACAACAAAAACACATTTTGGGTCAAAGCTTCATACATGAACATGGAAGACTCAATTGAGATGAGACCAAAAGGGTTGCTTAGAGGACTTCTTAATCTTTCTAAAAAGTCCAAGAACACATCTATAGGGTCAAAATTGAGGGAGTTATACATTGGCAAAGTTGACCCTTTTTGCAAAATTGCCAAAAGTCAAATGTGCCTAAAATTGCAATTTTTGCCAAATGGGCCCAACTTTTTATGCTTGCACTGAGTTTGTAATGTGACTCACGACCCATGATCTTTTCCATTTGTCACTCTTTCATTTTTTTCATTTATTTTGATTTTATTTCAATTAAATCAAATAAAATCAAAATAAAATAATGAAAATATCAAAAACTAATCAAATCTTGAGATTTTGTGCATGTTTAGGTCTATTATACAGCTGGAAGTGCGATCAAATCGTGCAAGGTTCATTTGGACACAAAAAGATTGAATTTTGCTTGATTTGGAAAGATTTGCACAAAGGATTAAATCATGAATCAATAATCTTAATTGAGGGAGATTTGATACAAGTTTGCAACCCTAATTCATTCTAGGGTACATAAGGAACATTTGCAGACCAAATACAAGAAGATTGGAGGTGTGTAAAGGAGAGAGCAAGTTTCAAAAAATTCAAGAAAAGTGGCAAACTGATTTCCACTTTTCAGGTCAATTCAAAGCATTATAGCCATCCCAATCAATTGCTGGACATCCAAGGATCAAGATTTAACCACTAGCAAGCTTCCTAACATCCAGAAACACACTGTAAGTGCCACGCGATTTCCATACTTTCTTGAATTTGAATATCATAATTCTGGCACATTTAACATGATTCATTGATATATTCTTAAACCTTATGATGTTTGCAAGCTAATGGTCATATTTAATTGCATTATCATTAATTGTACAACAAGGTGCCACGACTAGGATTTTTTCTTTGTGTTTAGGGTTTTCTTGTACATGGACAATTGACCATGGATAGTGGTACCATGATGCTCGTGAGGTTGCAACGAGTTGATTGGTACCATTGGTTATGATTTATCATGCAGGGACAAGGTTTTGGAATGGACAAGGGTTGTACCTACGCCCAGTGACCGTAGGTAAAAGTATTTGTCTAAAACGACAGAAGCCATGAGGACGATAATGGCGTGGCAGGTGGTGAATGACCCATTTAAATCTGCACGCATTTTAAGAATCATTATTTTATTTTTATCATATAATACTTATTTGCCATTATTTGTACAACTAAGCAAGCCAGCGCAGTGGTAAGGCCATTAGTCTTTGATGCACACGTCCTGGGTTCGATCCTAGGCGTGTGCATTTTATTTTCTCAATATTTTCAGGATGGTTCAATGCACCCAATGGCAAAGGATCCACCATACACCCTCAGTGTCCAACCACCAGATCATCAACAAGCCAGATCTAACGCCTTCTCCCTGAAGGACCACCATGGGCATGAGTCAAGCACATGCATGGGATATGGAAAAGTCAAACAGGGCCAGAGTTATTGGGCTCAGATTTTCCAGCCACACCCCCCTTTTTATGAAAGACACCAGGCCCATTCTTATTTCTTTCTTTTTTTCTTCTTTTATTTAATTTAATTTGTTTAAGTTATTTTCTAACAAAATTAATTTCTTTTTTCACAAAATCATAAAAATCAAATTTCACAAATTTAGAATTAGGTTTTATTTTATTCTACCAAATTTAATTTAATGTTAGTTTAATTTAAATTAGGATGATTCTAACTTTTTTTATATAATTAAAATCAATTAGAAAAATTAGGGTTTGTTCTTGATTTAATTTTTAGGCAAAATACTCATTTTGGTCCCTTAACTATACCCTTGGGTTCACATTGGTCCCTTAACTTTTTTTCGTGTCATTTTGGTCCCTTAACTTTCAAAATGTTTCATTTTAGTCCTTTTTGTCTAATTAGCTACAAATTTAGCGGCTGATTTCAAAGTTTTTCCGTGTAATTAGCTACGAATTTAGACAAAAAGGACTAAAATGAAACTTTTTGAAAGTTAAGGGACCAAAGTGACACAAAAAAAAGTTAAGGGACCAATATGAACCCAAGGGTATAGTTAAGGGACCAAAATGAGTATTTTGCCTAATTTTTATTTCTTTTCAATAAAGCAAAAATACAAAAATAGGTCGATTTAATTATTTTTCTTAATTAAAATCAACTAGTAATTAGGTTTTTTTAATATTTTATTTTATTCAATTAAAACTTTACTTTTCTCAAAATAATCAAAAAACCACAAAAAATGTTTTTTTACTTTTAAATTGCAATTAGGCTTAGTTGGGGTCAAAACCCTAAATCTCTCGTTCTCGATTCATCGCGCGTGTTTATACTATTTTTGCAATATTAATGTAACTTCTTATGGTATGTAATATTTTAATTAGGATTTTCTTTATTTATCGTTTTTACGGGTATTTTGGCTATGTAATTAATCCCTACCCCGAAGCCTTGTAATAGCGTAGGTTTTGTTTCTCACATTTTAATTCTCGCAAAATATTAACTGTTAGATGTATGTTAATAGGATTGTATGACAAGATTGCATGATAATTTAAAATGGCTAGAAAACCCTAATGTGCAAAGATAATAATTGAAATCAAATCACTCGCACATGCGCACTCCTAGGGTATACTCTCACTTCGGTTGCCTTCGGAAAACGATCATTAAGTAGAGGGTGTTTTAGTGATTGCCCTCCTTTCTAAACAAAGATCAAATGTCCCGTTCAGAAATGTTGCCTCGGAAGGGTTGCCTCGGAAATGTTGCCTCGAATATGATCTTAAGACATTAGGGTTATTACTAAGACGTCCTAACATTGCTTTAGTGATCGTACGTCCCTTTCAAATTGACCCTTACAACTCCAACGACGGTGCTTCCTATTTCTCAATAGTAGGATAACATTGTCTAAAGGAAACAAGAATATAAATAATCTTTTTTCGAGTAGGTAGATACTAGTAGGTACTTGCTCAAAAATCAAATTTTCAACACCAAACACTTTTCAAACAAAGTTTTCAAAACAAAAACACTTCGTAACACTCTTGAAGACATAAGCAAGGGTTAAAACGAAGTAAAACAAAAACTTTTCAAAACACAAACACACAAGCAATTTTAAAAAGATGAGCAAGTACCTAAGAGCCAATGGAAAACCATGGATAGAAAGGGTGCTAACACCTTCCCTTTCTATAATCTACCCCCGTACTCAAACTGATAAAACCATTCAAGTTGTGTTTCATCCAAACTCTCTTGGAAAAAGTGAACCCATAGCTTCTTATCGGCAGTGTGCGGCTGTATCATGTGCACATAAGACTTCAAATGGAGTTTTGGACAAGAAACCCCATCTCCCAAGTATTGATACGAGAACCATCTAACTGATAAAACCATTCAAGTTGTGTTACAGCCAAACTCTCTTGGAAAAAATGAACCCATAGCTTCTTATCGGCAGTGTGCGGCTGTATCTTGCGCACATAAGACTTCAAATGGAGTTTTGGACAAGAAACCCCATCGTACTTGGCAAAGATTGGTAGTTTGAATTTGTGGGGAATGACTACCCCAGAGATCAAACCCAAATCGTCAAAATCTAAACCAAAGACAACTTGGATTTCAACAGCTTTCAATCTGTCTTCTAACTACTTGTATTTGATATCAGCGGGTGGATGCTGATCGTTGAAATAATCATCATCAGATTCTTGATCATTAACACATTAGCTTGAGTACTCTTGACCTCACCAACCTGGTTCTTGTCCTCTTCAGATGAGTCTCCTCCTACTGGGATTTAACGGATTATTTCCTTGAACCTTCTACCCATGTTGAGCAGAGCTTTCTTCTTTGGCTTCTTCTTAACGGCCAGGAAAGCCATCATATCTTGCTGCCCCTTGGCTAGGGCTAGTAGAGCTTCCTGAAACTGAGAATTCTGGGCTTGGAGATCCGTCACAGTCTTCTCTAGATCCATCTTGCTGAAATAAACAACAGAAAGATAAGGAAACCTGTTATGCGAAAGCCCGTCATGTTATGATGCATGGAATATGTTTATGCAAATGATTTCAAGGATTAATGAAATTTAAATTTGTGTAGACAACAGGATGAACAAACATAAATTTTCATTAGAAAAAACAAGAAAGGTTACATCATGCCTCTTGGGCTTACAAAATAACTTTCTAAGATAAAAAGACTGAGCGCATCCTCTTCGGAGTGAGATAAGCATTCACACTTTGCTCTTCTTGTAGCTGTTTCATAAGCTCTAAGACCCTCTTTTCACTAGCATAGAATTGAGCCTCGAAAGTATCTCGTTCTTCCTTCAGCTGGATCCAACCCTTTTGTAAGTCTTAGAGAGAGGTAGGCATGTCGGGATGGAGGATAGTGTAGGGAACATCTCCTTCAACCATAGGCTCCAAGATAACTGGTAAGATGGAAGGATAAGGCATCACATGTTTCTGAGCACGAGATCACACCCATTTGAGGTAAGGCTCGAGAGGAATGGAATTCTTGTGTCCTAGTGTGTTGCTATCCACCTTGTTCAATATTCTCCAAGCTCGGATAAATCTCTGGCGGTAACCTTGATCTTCATTCTCGTAGTCAAATACCAAACCATGGATAAGCATCTCGTGTGGACCATCCCTTCGGGCGTAACCAAACTTTCTTAAGGCTAAGCAAGGGTTGTAGGTGATACCTCCTCTAATTCCAAGCAAAGGGACATTAGAGAATTCTCCATAACAGTCAACGATAGTAACATTCTCCAACGAGCGGGAACACCAATGAATGTCTGAATGTATGAGCGTCATCAACCTATGGGACCATCTTTAACCTTGCTCGTTCTTCAATACAGATTGGGGAAGATGCAAAATAAACCATCTTGCCAAGAGAGGAGTACAACACATAAGTATACCTCTTTTCCTCATGGTGCGAGCGTGAAAAGAATGTAGGATGTCCCCTAGCAAAGTAGGCACCGGGTTACGAGACATGAAGATTTTGACGGCGTTCACATCTATGAGTTGGTCAGGATTTGGAAACAAAACCATCCCATAGATGAGGAGAGCCACAATTTCCTCAAAGGCTTGCAAATCCAAAGAATTCCAACAGTTTTGGGCTTTCTCAAACAAGAAATTTCCTAGGAAACCTTTGACACCACTCCTTGTTTCCCAATTAGTTATGATATCAGATGGTTGCAAGTGTAGAGCTTGAGCAATCTCTTCTGGATTTGGATCTCTTTCTGTACCGTTGAAAGGTAGTTGATTATGAATGGGAATCCTCAAGAGTCGGGAGAATTCTTCCAAAGTTGGCACAAGTTGGTAATCGAGAAATGTGAAGCAATGGTGTAGAGGATCAAAGAACTGAAAGAGCGCCTTCATCATGTCTTCATCAGTGTTAGAGGAAACCAAGTTTAGTAGGCGACCATGTCTTTCGGTAAATGGAGAATTTTCAGGAATCCTTGATGTTAACTCTTTGAGTTTAGGAGGGATCCTTACGAGGTTGACTTGAATGGTTTTCCTGTGAATAGAATCCATGTCCTACAAAACAGAACAAAGATAAATCCCAAAATTCCTTGAAATGGTTAGTAAGCATGAGTATGATGTTATGTACAAGTAAATATACACAAACAAAGTAAACAAGTCCTTAGGTTTAGGCTTTCATGGAGTCCCATAGGTAAGTACCCTCTTGAAGTTTAGTTGGCTCAAACCTATCCTAGAAATAGTAACCGGGTTCTAAGGAGCTCAATATCACTGGTTTGTTTTCTCGGGCATTGTTTCAGTGCAAGCCTCTTAAATGGTGACCGAAATATCCCAAAAAACCAAACCTCAATGAGTGTAGTATCGAGTATCTACCAACTTCGGACTACACCAAATATGGTCATCTCACTACATCCTAAAGGCCAAGTTGGTCAAGTAAAGGTTCTAAAAGTTCATTAGTGTTTCATGACATCACTCAGCGGCCCCGCATTCTCCTTGACTACTCAAGGGCTACTGGTACCCACAAATATGTCGCACTAACATAACTATTTCTTAGACCATTTCGGTATACCCCACACAGTTTCCACAATGTATTGCTACTTACCTATAAGGTATCCCAAATCCGGATAGAGGATTCAAACCCAAACAAAGAACCACAATGTAAAGCATACAAGTCAAACAAAAAAGCAAGTAAATGTGATCTAACCCTAAGGTAACCCCACTTTTAGAATTTTCCCCAACAGAGTCTCCAGTTCTGTGGTACGGTGGGAGAACTAACTTGGGTGTTTTGCGTTTGATTGCAAATGTTCGGTTAGTAAGAGTCTCCACCGACTTTTCTTTTATCCAAAAGGAAAGGTGAAAAAGCACAGGAAATACCTTTGAGATTTTTACTTGAGTTTAGGGGGTAGATTATAAAAGGAAAGGTATTAGCACCCTTTTCATCCATGGTTTTCCATGGGCTCTTAGTTACTTGCTAGATCACTTGCTTTTGTTTGAAATTATGCTTTGTGTGGTTTTGAAAGTATTTTTGAAAAGGCGCCATCGTTTAGGCAAACTTTGTAATGATTCTCGTTCGTAAGAATGTATACAAAAGTGTTGATCTTTTGAAAAATGTTTTCAAGTTTTGAAAGGTGTTTGGAAAGTGTAGGTGTTTGTTTTTGAAAATAACAAGGATGTTTTGTTTTGAAATTGAGCAATTAACTAGGAACATTCTACCTACACAAAAGTATTTCATGTTTATTTCCTCTTTCCTTTGACATTGTTATCTTACCATTGATTTGGTAAATAACCTTATCTTTGGATGTAAAAGGGACGGGCGTGGGTCATCGTATAACCATGATTATCAATGTTGTAAGATATCTTAGCATTTTCTTTAGGGACTAAGATCATTTTGAAAGGCAACATAGATAGCGTCATCGAGAGACTAAGATATCTTACATGCGTATCATGATCATTTATTTCTCAAGGTAACAAGTGGAGTTAACCCTAGAGGTGCAAAGTGTGCAAGTGTATCTTTTTCATGCTTGATTTATCTTTGATTAGTGTGATGCGGTGGGAGAAATGACTTGAGGTTTTGCGTTTGTGTTTGCAAATGTTTCGGTTTAGCAAGAGTCACCACCGACTTTTTATTTTATCCAAAGGAAAGGTCAAAAAGCACAGGAAAGACATTTGAGATGTTTTATTGGGTTCGGGGGGTAGATTATTAAAAGGGAAGGTGCAAGCACCCTTTTCATCCATGGTTATCCATGGGCTCTTAGTTACTTGTTTAGATCACTTGCTTTTGCTTTTCAATTGTTTGAAATGGTGCTTTGTGTGTGGTTTTGAAAATGTTTTGAAAAGAGGCCATCATTGTGGCAACCTTTGTAATGATTCTTGTTTGAATATATACAAAGGTGTTTGTCTTTTGAAAAGATATTTCAATGTTTGAAAGTTTGGTTCGGGAAATGTTTTGAAATTGTGTTGTGAGGTGTGTTTGAAAATAGCAAGGATGTTTTGTAAGTTTTGATCAAGTAACTAAGAGTTGTCTACCCTATTTTACTCAAAGATCTTTCCTATACATTTTTAACCCTTTTACAGTGTTGTTTTACCATTGCATTTGGTAAACAACCTTGTGTTTGGATGTTAAACGGGACAGGCGCGGGTCATCGTATTGACCATGATAGCAATATTGCCAAGCATCTTTAGTAATTTTTTGAGGGACTAGATCATTTTTGTATAGGCAACCAAGATAGCATCATCGAGGGACTATGATCTTTTGTTTTGCTTTGTTTTGCCAAAGATACTCAACATGCATAACATGGCCATTTTTCAAGGCAACAAGTGGATGAAACCCTAGGGGTTCATGTGTGGATTGTGTACTGATTTTAAGTTGTTTATTCTTGGATTAGATCATCTAGCGATTGCTTTTGAATCCTGCCATACACGCCTAATTACTATACAGTATATTGAAAGTAATAAATTGCGGGAATTAAAAGTCTAAGCTATTACAAAAGTATCCGGGTATGGGGGTAAAATTATTACAAATGGGGATGAGTCTCACAAGACTAGCAATGTCCAAATATTAAGTATTACAACCAAATCGAATTGTCGCAATTCAATACAAAGTTATAACAAATGAAGAAATCAATAATGTTCAAAATGCATGTATTTACTTGAAAATAAATAAATAAAATCTATTCTAAAAAAGAAAGATTAAATATTATATTATTATTATTCTTTGTATGTGTTTTTTTATTAATTATGAATGGAAAAGTTTAAAGAAAAATTAATTAAACAAAATCCCTATTATTTTTGGTATTTTCATTAATCAATTAAAAAAAGGTTTAAAGAAAGTAAACTAATAATTTCTTTGATGTTTTTATTATTAGTAACAAATTAAATTAAAAAAAGTTATACAAATTAAAAGTAAAAAAATGATTTTATTTTTTAGGGTTAAAAAAGAAAATGTATGAAAATATTTACTAGTATATTTAAAAAAAACAAATAAATGAAAAATAAACTAAGAGAAGAGAGATGGGCTTTAGGGATTTGTGTTGGGACCAAAACAAAAGCTAAAAGAAGAACAAAGGTCAGAATGGAAAAGGGGGTAGGTTAGCAATTGTCATGGGCTTAGGGTTGGGGCGGACAAGCCCAAGGATTAAGCTTGTAATATTTTTGTTAGGGGTTGTGGACAATTAGGGTTCGTGGCTTGTTTCACAGCGGCGTCGTTCCTTCGTTTTCTCTTCTTCATCTCTCTCAGCCTTGCTCTGATTTTCCCTCTAAGCCTAAGCCGCCGGAGCGCTATCCCACACTCTCTATCCACTTTCTAACGTTCAATGGCCTTGGTTGCAAAACGGTATGGTTCGTCTCTTTGATTTAGAATTTTAAAGTTTCGTTGTTTAAGCTTGCTTTTTTCATGTTGTTTAACCTATGGTTTTTATATGCCTAAAACACAGTAAAGGGTTTGAGAAGCATACCTTGGGACTTTCTCTATGAAGAGGAGAGGAAAGGGATTCGTGCTGGCGGCGCTTCCTTGGTGGCCGGAGGTAGAGGAAGAGGTGATGGCCAAGCGTGCTTTTTTGGTAACCTCTTTCCTCTCTCTTGCCTTTGAATGATGATGGCGTTGAATGCTTCTGAAACTCTTTGTTGGTTTGGGTTTGTTGATATTTTTTGGTTGATGGTGATTGTTCTGAAACTTTTGGTTGTTATTGCTTCTGAAACTCTTTCCTCTCTCTTGAATGTTGATGATGATTAAACTGATACTTTTGATTGTTCTTTTCTGAAACTTTGATGGTTTATTATTCTCCTGATGATTGAACTGAATTGAACTTGAATGCTAAGTTATTCTTTTGATACACTGTTGTTGGATAATGGTTTATGATGATGCTTGTTCTGAAACTTTGGTTTTTTTTATAAGTTTGTTTTTGATGATTGATGATAATCTCTGAAACTTGTTTGCAAAAATAAGAGTTGGTTGATGGTTTTTGGATATTGTTGTGTAACTGTTGTACTATTTAGAACTGGCTTTTGAGTTGATTGTGCAGTTTGGAATGTTGGGAAGGTTTGAAACTGTGTTTGTGCAAGTTTTTGGGACTTGAAAGCTTTGTTTACAGTTTTGTTGTATGTTTGGAGTTTGTGGTTAGTGACAGTTTTGGAACTGCAGGTTGTTTCTGTAAATTTTTTGTTGTTGTTGCAGTTTTGACTGGTTTGTTAGGCTTGGAATTTGTGGTTTGTTTGTGAACTGGTGTACAGTTTTGGTTTACAGTTTGGCCAACTTGTTTTTGTGAACTGGTGTATAGTTTTGGTTTACAGTTTGGCCAACTTGTTTTTGTTTTGGGAACTGTAGGTTTTTTTGGAAGTTTTGTGAAACTGTTAACAATTTGGCTGGCTTGTTACAGTTTGTTGGCCTTTTGTGGGTTTTGATGTTTGAAAACTGTTGCAGGTTTGTTTGTTTGGCAAGCTTGCTTTTGGTTGTGCAGTTTTGACTGACTTGGGTATTTTTCAGCTTCAAACTGTTACACAAATTTTGGTTTTAATGTTTGAGTTTGATAACAGTTTTCAGTTTGTGGTTAGCAGGATTGGCTGTGTGTTTTCTAACTGTTACAGGTTTTTTGAGTTTTTTGGTGCTATGCAGTTGTTCTGTAGGTTTGTTACAGTTTTGCAAGCTTGGCTGTTGTGTGAAATTTTGTAATAGGTTTTGATATTTGGTGAAGTTTGGACCAAATGTTCTCTCTCCTCAAACTGTTATGCAGTTTTGGTCTTATATCCCTTTTCTCTTTGTTTTGCAACTTGTGATAGATTTTCTGCCAAACTGTACAAAATAAAAAAGGTGATATCTTTTCTCTCTTTCTCTCTCAATGACAAAGCACTTTTCTGCTTTTTTCTTATTTTTCTGAAAAGTTTGCCTATGTCCTGGAAAATGATGAAAAGCTATGACAAGCTTTTTGCTTGTCATTTGGTTTACCTCCTGCATTTTGCCTGCTGCATCTGCACTTGTACTTGCTGCCCGCTACATTACTACTGCATTTGTACTTGCTTTGTATGCTGCATCCAGTTTGCTTTGTTCAGTTTGCTGCAATGTTTCAGTTTGCCTTTGGTTTGTAATGTAGCTTGACAATTTGCATTCAGTTTGGTTTGCCATGCTTAGTTTGCTGACTTTGTAATGATGCAATGTTTTGTACTCAGCTTGGCACCTTGCTTGTGCTGTTTGTACAACAGTTTTCAGTTTGCCTTAGTTGCTTGGCCTATGTTTGCATAACAGTTTGCCTATGTTTTGTATTTGAACCAATTGCTTTTGTATGCTTGCATTTTTCCTTTTGCATTTTTTATTTTTCTCTTTGTGAACCAAGAAGATCAATCTTCTTGTGATTTGCAAAGAGGAAAATAAAAAACGTGATGAACAATAGCACTTCTGATTCCAGACGGAAAACTTTAATGATGAATATTTTCTTTCTCTTTCTGTTTGAAAAATCTAATTAGTCAACTGTATTAATCCTCTTTTCTTTGTTTTTCATGTGAGCACAAATTGGGTGATGACAAAGCAGAGGAAGTAGAAGACTTTAAGCATGGTAGCAATGGAGCTTAGGCTTAGACTTTTTCCTTAGATAGATTTTTCATTTATTATAATAATTTATTTTCCAAGTACTATAAGTTGTAGAACCTACAGTATTCAAATAATAAATTATTTTTGTAACAAAATCTGAAAAATCTTTGTGAGGCAATCTGACATCTAATAAAATCTTCTGCTGTCCAATAACTTGTAATTCTTCCTCTGCATCTTCACTTAATCCTTTAAGATTCCTAATTTAAAATAACTGAAACTGTATTCTAATAATTTCAATACAGATAACTTAAACTTTAAGTAATCCAATAACTTTGAAATCTCGTAACCTTGCAACAGCATTCCAATCAAAATACGCATTGGGTATTCCAATAAGCAAGCATTTCATTCCATTAACAAGCAAACATTTTAACAAACGCACATCATCTGGTTAACCTGGATCAGGCAAACCTGAATATTCCAAATGACCATCTCAACTCCTATCTCTTCTCCCAGATAAACAAGCCTTGAGAACAACTAGTAACCTTTCAGTAGGCTTAAAAAGTGTGAAAACATGTGACAATTAATTGAATTTCTGAGAATTGAATTTCTGAGAATTCAGTTTCTTCTGAGAAATGCGAGAGAAACCCTAATTCTTGATTTACTGCCAAAGAAAAGTCTATTTGATCGATTCTTGAGCCAATCTTGAAAATATGAGAAAACCCTAGGGTTGTGATTTCTTGTGAAAAAGGGAGGGCAAATTTTGGGGTACAACAACTGCCCCTGTTCAATCTTCTTGAACCTGAAGAGTTAGATCGACAAGTTTGCCGTTCGCGACTCGAAGGTAAAAGATGATTGGACACTAGAGTGCCCATAAATTTGCACTCGCCAAAGAAAAGTTTGAGGGAATGGGCTTACAAATGCCATTTGGAGATGTGACAAAATCTTGTCGGAGATGGGCTTGTAGATGCCATCTAAGAGTGTTTGAGTGTCAGAATGGCATCCGTGTCTGGAGCGTATCTGAACTGTATCTGAATGTTGAAGTCTGAATAAGTAATAGAATGGCATCCATATATGGAGCATATCTGAACTGTATCTGAAAGATGTCTTTGAATCAGTATCAGGATGGCATCCGTATCTGGTGCATATCTGAATTGTATCATGATTGCACATTGTCTAACCGTAGCTGTTAATCTTATCCTGAAAAGGGTAAAATATTAGCCGAAACACAAAGTTATGTTGCATGAAATGTATGATGCAATATATGTGTTTTGTCAATGCTCATGATTTATGAATGTAATGTATGCGCATGTAAGCTGATTAGCCGTCTTGCTGAGGAAGATAAATCCTGGATAGCTGGAGATAATAAAATCTTTGACTGCTGTCGGGGAAAATAAATCCTGGACCACTGTTGAAGAGTATGTGTGTGTTCAAGCTTTGCTTAGAATTCTTCTACCAGGGATTCATGTTTTGTTGTTTTGAGGAGAACTCCGCTGGGGAATATTTGAAAACTCTGTAGGGAATTGAGATTGAGAATCTTCATTCTGCTAGGGGAATTTGTGCTGAGGAGTCAACAACGAGAATCTTCGATCTGCAGGGGATTAAAAACTCTGACAAATTTATGCTGAGAGTAAAGAAGGCTCTGGCAACTTCACTGGAGAATCAAAGATGAGAATATTGATTTTGTTGGGGAGTAAAAACTCTGTGGGGAATACCCATACTGGTGAAGAGTAACTATCCTGCTGGAGAGTAAGCTCAGGACTCTGGGAAAAGCTTATTCCTGTTTGGAAGAAGTTCAGGAGTTTAGGTTGTATGCCACTTTAAGAATGAGAATCTTTATTCTGTCGGGAATATCAGGAACTCGGGTTATATGCCAATCTACTGGGGAAGCAAGAATGAGAATCTTCATTCAGGCGTTTGGGTCAGGAGGTTGGGTGTATGCCAATATTCTGAGGTTTTAAGGATGAGAATCTTCATTCTGTTAACGGTATCAGGAGGTTGGGAGTATGCCAATCTTCTGAGGTTTCAAGGATGAGAATCTTCATTCTGTTAACGGTATCAGGAGCTTGGGAGTATGCCAATCTTATGAGGTTTTAAGGATCAGAATCTTCATTTTGTTAACGGTATCAGGAGGTTGGGAGTATGCCAATCTTCTGAGGTTTCAAGGATGAGAATCTTCATTCTGTTAACGGTATCGGGAGCTTGGGAGTATGCCAATCTTCTGAGGTTTTAAGGATGAGAATCTTCATTTTGTTAACAGTATCAGGAGTTGGGAGTATGCCAATCTTCTGAGGTTTTAAGGATGAGAATCTTAATTCTGTTAACGGTATCAGGAGCTTGGGAGTATGCCAATCTTCTGAGGTTTTAAGGATGAGAATCTTCATTCTGTTAACGGTTAACTGTTATCTGGTCAACATCCAGGTTTCACAGTGTTGTATTACTATCTGGTCAACATCCACGTTTCACAATACCTTTCTTCCTATCTGGTCAACGTCCAGTCTTCAGAAGGAAATCAAATGGTTATCCGGTCAACATCCGTGTTTCCCTTTTGATTTTGGGGCCTACTAATATCCAGTTGAATTCGGGCTTCAAAGTAATTGGCCGAGTAAACTACTATTTGGTCAACGTCCAAGTTTCACAGTATACCTTACTATTATCTGGTCATCGTCCAGGTTTCACAGTCTTGTATCATTATCTGGTCAACGTCCAGGCTTCACGATACGAATTTTGGTGAGAAATTGATTGTATCCTTCTTGAAAGGTAAAGGTTAGTGGCATGACATATATCAAACAATGACATTCTCAAAGTAAATGAGATTGCGTTGTATGATGTCCTGAGGCACGGATGCGTAATGTTTTCAAGATGACCTTTCATTGGGGAAAATAAATCCCGAACTGGTGATGGAGAAAAGAGTTGGATTCTTCGTCTCTGATAATGAAAAAATCTGGAAGTGAATCAGAATAAATCATTGAGAGATTTATCTGAAACAGCAAAACCCGGAATATCTTCCACTGGAATAAGAATCAGGGAGATCTTAGTGTCGATCTGTCTGAAACAGAGAAGGTCTTGGATTAACTTTGACTCAACCGGATGGTGAAGGAATCTTTGACGACTGCTACTCCAAAAGCTAATGAAGGAATATTTGACGATTACTACTCCAAAAGATAATGAAGGAATCTTTGACGATTACTACTCCAAAAGGTAATGAAGGAATCTTTGACGATTACTACTCCAAAAGGTGATGAAGGAATCTTTGACGACTGCTACTCCAAAAGGTAATGAAGGAATCTTTGACGATTACTACTCCAAAAGGTGATGAAGGAATCTTGGATGATTTCTACTCCAAAAGGTGATGAAGGAATCTTTGACGACTGCTACTCCAAAAGGTAATGAAGGAATCTTTGACGATTACTACTCCAAAAGGTGATGAAGTAATCTTGGATGATTGCTACTCCAAAAGGTGATGAAGGAATCTTTGATGATTGCTACTCCAAAAGGTAATGATAACCTTTACCTACCGATCAATCTGCATATGTTATGAATATAGTTGAAATGTAATTTTGTTTTGGAGAATAAATCCTTGACAAGTGTTGGGGAAATAAACCCATGACCTCTGGTCTGCTAGAGAGGTGATGAACTTCTCCAGGATTCTTGAATTTCTTTTTAGAAGGATTTTGGAGAGATTCGTCATTGCCCTTAGTATCAAATGTTGGTGGCACTGTCAGGAAATTTGGAATGTACGTAAACCTTTGATGAGATTTACGTTTAATGCCCCAAGTGATGGAGATGGAGACTTGCCCCAGGTTACTCTGCAATTGAGAGATTTCTCGAAATCTTGACTGGACTGCCCCGAATTTACTAGACTTTGAGAGATTTCTTGAAATCTTGACTGGACTGCCCCAGGTTTACTGGACAATGCCATGCCAAGTCCCCTTTTGTTGATAGGAGATTTTTTGCAACGAAAGTGTCATCCCACTTGAAGTGATTTTGTTCACTAAGAGAGCTTTCGTTCATCGGAACATTCACTGTGTGAATTTCTTCGCTGTCAAACAAATAGCCATATGCAAACGATGATACTCAAATAATGCATAGTTTATGCTTGTCTGGAAATTTTTAAAAAATGCATTTTTTAGCAGAAAACTTTTATAAGACAAATTCAACTCAAGATTTAGAGCAAAGCCTTACAAGAGTCAGGATACCTTTTGTAACAGTATGCTTTCGAACTAACCCAAGCTTCAATTAGGACTTTTAAAGGGTTGTAACGTGGCTTGGTTCACGGTTTAAGAAACAAAGGATAAAGGCTCAATGTATATTTGTACCCACCCGCTCTTCGTGATGTTCTTCAATCCTAAACTCAGTTAACTGTGTGTTTGAACTCCAAATGGGTCTGAAACGACGTTTTGGTGATGGTTCACACAAGTTGAATTTGTTGGAAGACAATCATCATCATTTTTTTTTGCAAAATTTTTCATGTTGTTGAGGATTTGTAGTGACCTCTTCCTTTTGATTCATTATTCCTAATTTTTGCTTGACTGTTCCTATTTTCGAGATTACAGTCAGCGGGATGCCCCAGCTTTCGCAAGTCTCCTTTGTAGGTTTCGACTTAGTGGGCTTTTTTTTATAGATAATGACTGCCTAGGTAATGGGGAACCATCATTGTCTTTTGATCCGAGAGGAATGTTTTTAATGTCATTCATTGTATTATAAGACGAGAGTTCGCGTCTTCAACGCGCATTTGAATTAACTGAGAGACTACCCGGCCCCAGGTTTTGATTAAAGGTTTTAATTTGGGTTAAAAAAGAAAACTTCTACTTCTTTGGTTCGAAGGGGCTGACTAGGGATTATCTTCCTTATAACTCCAGTGTTTAGGATTTGAAAGAAACGCTCGTACATCGTCAGCAAGGTCTGTCCAAAAGCATACTATATGAGATTATGGTATCGTTTTCGTCATCCTCCCTCTAAAGGCTTGTAACTTTTAGCAAGAGTTAAATGTCATAAAGAAAGTAGAAAGCATAGTTCAAGTATAGTGAAAACGAATGGATGAATTCAAGACAAACATATGCAATGCATTAATGAAACAGAGTTTGACATCAACAGATAATTGTTTGAATAACAAAAGAAATTACAACTTGAAAATTCAAATGAAACAAAGGCATCCTCAATGATTTGGCATAGGAGCAGTGATCACATTTGGGGTCTCCAGAGGGTCAAACTTGATCTCCTTGGCATCGATCAAGTCTTGAATCTTGTTCTTCAAAGTCCAACAGTCGTCGATGTCATGCCCAGGACTGTTAGAGTGGTAGGCACATCTCCCACTCGGATTATACTTAGAAGAGGAAGTATCAGGATTTTGAGGAGGATCCTTTAGCGTGATTAGCTTCAACTTCAACAAATGTTGTAACGCTTGAGACAAAGGCATGTTGATATTGGTATATTGCATTTCCTGATATCTTACCCTACACCTATTGCTCTATCTTTGTTGAATAGGCGTGGGATCAGAGATCAGGATTGCCCCTACATGTTGATCATGGCGACTCTTTCAACCAGTCACTGCATTGGACTCTTTCTTCCCATTAAAGGGCTTTTTTTGATCATCAGAAGGTATTTCTTCTTGAATCTTCCCACTTTTGATGCCAGCTTCAACCCTTTCGCCGATCAGTATTAGCTCGGTGAACCCGGCTGAAGAGCTTCCGATCAAGTGTTTGAAGAAAGGCCCTGTCAAAGTTCCCATGAAGATGTCAATCAGCTCCCTGTCAGTTAAAGGAGGTTGTGCCCTACCAGCCAGATATCTCCACTTTTGAGCGTATCCTTTGAAGTTTTCGTTGGAACCCATGGTCATGTTCTGCAATTGCACACAAGTTAGTGAAAGATCAGCATTGTACTGATACTGTTTGTAAAAAGCAGCAGCTAAATCCTCCCAGGTGTGGATGCGAGAACTCTCCAATTGATAAAACCACTCGAGTTGAGTCCATACCAGGCTTTCTTGGAAGAAATGGATCCAAAGCTTTGGATCAGTTGTGTATGGTTAAATCTTGCGGACATAAGACTTTAAGTGCATCTTAGGGCAAGAGACTCCATCGTACAGGGAAAAGGTAGGGACTTTGAACTTTGGCGACATGACTAATCAGAAACTAAACCCATGTCTCCTAAATCCAAACCAGATATCTGTTGAATCTCCATTGCATTGAGGAGATCCTCCAACTGTTTATATTTGTCATCAGCAGGAGGATATTGTTCCTCGGAGTAGTCAGCTTCGACTTCATCAATCTCCAAATTGTGGTCTTCTTCAAGACTATCCTTCATGTTGGATGGAGTTGAAAGATCTAGGGATTTAGGTCTTCTTCTCATGTTCAGGACGCCTACTGTCTTCTTGGACTTCTTCTTCTTGTCTTTGAGAAGGAGAGCTTTCAGATCCTCTTTCCCTTTACCCATAGCCATAAGCATTTGTTGGAATTGAGCGTTTTGAGCTTGAAGATCTTTCACCGTTTGTTCCATATCCACCTTATTGAAATAAATAGTAGGAAGATAAGGAGACCTGTATGGGAGAAACCTATCATGATACGATGCATGATATGTGGATGCATGTTTTCAAGGATCTCACACGGTAAACACAAGAAAATGTTAGAGGTTGAACTTAGATCAACATCTTTGATTGGAGAACTTTGTATTGGTGGACGTCTTTCCACGAGAATCAAGCTCACCATGTCAAGTGGGTCATAGCCCTTGACTCAAGTTTTTGTACTTGATATTTAACGACGTTTGTTTAGAGGAAAATGAACCCTCTTTCCCTTTGGTAGACGTCTGGTTCAACGTGACCCTGCATCAAAGACCCTTGAGATCCTTGAAATGGTTATTGAAAATGCTATGGTATGATGTTTATGATGTTATGTACATGTATGCAAAAGTAAGCAAGTTTATATACAAATAATCACATTCACACAAAGCAGATAATTCCTTAGGTTTAGGCTTGCATGGAGTTCATAGGTAAGTACCCTCTTGAAGTTGGTCGGCTCAACCTGTCCTATAAATAGTAACCGGGTTCTAAGGAGCTCAATATCACTAGATTATTTTCTGTGTTCATTGTTTCAGTTTAGCCACTTTACTGGCGACCTAAATATTTCAAGAAAACAACCATCAATGAGTGTAGTATCGAGTATCTACCAACTTCAGACTGTACCAAAGCCAGTCATCTCACTACCCCTAAAAGGCCAAGTTGGTCAAGTAAGGTTCTAAGAGTTCATTAGTGCTTCATGACATCACTCAGCGGCCCCGTATTCTATTTGATTGACTCAAAGGCTACCAGTACCCATAAATATGTCGCACTAACATAGCCACTGCTTCAACCATGTCGGTATACCCTGCACAGTTCCCTCGCAGTTTATTGCTACTTACCTAAAAGGTGCCCCCAAATCCGGGTGTAGGATTTAAAACAAACCCAAACAAGGAACCCAAAAGTAAAGCATACAAGTCAAATAAGATAAGCTTGTAAAGGTGATCTAAAACCCTAAGGTAATCCCACTTTTAGATATTCCCCAGCAGAGTCTCCAGTTCTGTGATGCAGTGGGAGAACTGACTTGAGGTTTTGCGTTTGTGTTCTCAAATGTTTCGGTTTAGCAAGAGTCGCCACCGACTTTTTATTTTATCCAAAGGAAAGGTCAAAAAGCACAGGAAAGACCTTTGAGATGTTTTCTTGGGTTCGGGGGGTAGATTATGAAAAGGGAAGGTGCAAGCACCCTTTTCATCCATGGTTATCCATGGGCTCTTAGTTACTTATTTAGATCACTTGCTTTTGCTTTTCAATTGTTTGAAATGGTGCTTTGTGTGTGGTTTTGAAAATGTTTTGCAAAGAGGCCATCATTGTGGAAACCTTTGTAATTATTCTTGTTTGAATATATACAAAGGTGTTTGTCTTTTAAAAAGATATTTCAATGTTTGAAAGTTTGGTTCGGGAAATGTTTTGAAATTGTGTTGTGAGGTGTGTTTGAAAATAGAAAGGATGTTTTGTAAGTTTTGATCAAGTAACTAAGAGTTGTCTACCCTATTTTACTCAAAGATCTTTCCTATACGTTTTTAACCCTTTGACAGTGTTGTTTTACCATTGCATTTGGTAAACAACCTTGTGTTTGGATGTTAAACGGGACTGGCGCGGGTCATCGTATTGACCATGATAGCAATATTGCCAAGTATCTTTAGCAATTTTTTGAGGGACTAGATCATTTTTGTATAGGCAACCAAGATAGCATCATCGAGGGACTATGATCTTTTGTTTTGCTTTGTTTTGCCAAAGATACTCAACATGCATAACATGGCAATTTTTCAAGGCAACAAGTGGATGAAACCCTAGGGGTGCATGTGTGCATTGTGTACTGATTTCAAGTTGTTTATTCTTGGATTAGATCATCTAGCGATTGATTTTGAATCCTGCCATACACGCCTAATTACTATACAGTATATTGAAAGTAATAAATTGCGGGAATTAAAAGTCTAAGCTATTACAAAAGTATTCGGGGATGGGGGTACAATTATTACAAATGGGGATGAGTCTCACAAGACTAGCAATGTCCAAATATTAAGTATTACAACCAAATCGAATTGTCGCAATTCAATACAAAGTTATAATAAATGAAGAAATCAATAATGTTCAAAATGCATGTATTTACTTGAAAATAAATAAATAAAATCTATTCTAAAAAAGAAAGATTAAATATTATATTATTATTATTCTTTGTATGTGTTTTTTTATTAATTCTGAAAGGAAAAGTTTAAAGAAAAATTAATTAAACAAAATCCCTATTATTTTTGGTATTTTCATTAATCAATTAAAAAAAGGTTTAAAGAAAGTAAACTAAAAATTTCTTTGATGTTTTTATTATTAGTAACAAATTAAATTAAAAAAATTTATAAAAATTAAAAGTAAAAAAATGATTTTATTTTTTAGGGTTAAAAAAGAAAATGTATGAAAATATTTACTAGTATATTTTAAAAAAAAATAAAAGAAAAATAAACTAAGAGAAGAGAGATGGGCTTTAGGGATTTCTGTTGGGCCCAAAACAAAAGCTAAAAGAAGAACAAAGGTCAGAATGGAAAAGGGGGTAGGTTAGAAATTGTCATGGGCTTAGGGTTGGGGCGGACAGGCCCAAGGCTTAAGCTTGTAATATTTTTGTTAGGGGTTGTGGACAATTAGGGTTCGTGGCTTGTTTCACAGCGGCGTCGTTCCTTCGTTTTCTCTTCTTCATCTCTCTCATCCTTGCTCTTATCTTCCCTCTAAGCCTAAGCCGCCGGAGCGCTATCCCACACTCTCTATCCTCTTTCTAACGTTCAATGGCCTTGGTTGCAAAACGGTATGGTTCGTCTCTTTGATTTAGAATTTTAAAGTTTCGTTGTTTAAGCTTGCTTTTTTCATGTTGTTTAACCTATGGTTTTTATATGCCTCAAACACAGTAAAGGGTTTGAGAAGCATACCTTGGGACTTTCTCTATGAAGAGGAGAGGAAATGGATTCGTGCTGGCGGTGCTTCCTTGGTGGCCGGAGGTAGGGGAAGAGGTGATGGCCAAGCGTGCTTTTTTGGTAACCTCTTTCCTCTCTATTGCCTTTGAATGATGATGGCGTTGAATGCTTCTGAAACTCTTTGTTGGTTTGGGTTTGTTGATATTTTTTGGTTGATGATGATTGTTCTGAAACTTTTGGTTGTTATTGCTTCTGAAACTCTTTCCTCTCTCTTGAATGTTGATGATGATTAAACTGATACTTTTGATTGTTCTTTTCTGAAACTTTGATGGTTTATTGTTCTCCTGATGATTGAACTGAATTGAACTTGAATGCTAAGTTATTCTTTTGATACTCTGTTGTTGGATAATGGTTTATGATGATGCTTGTTCTGAAACTTTGGTTTTTTTTATAAGTGTGTTTTTGATGATTGATGATAATCTCTGAAACTTGTTTGCAAAAATAAGAGTTGGTTAATGGTTTTTGGATATTGTTGTGTAACTGTTGTACTGTTTGGAACTGGCTTTTGAGTTGATTGTGCAGTTTGGAATGTTGGGAAGGTTTGAAACTGTGTTTGTGCAAGTTTTTGGGACTTGAAAGCTTTGTTTACAGTTTTGCTGTATGTTTGGAGTTTGTGGTTAGTGATAGTTTTGGAACTGCAGGTTGTTTCTGTAAATTTTTTGTTGCTGTTGCAGTTTTGACTGGCTTGTTAGGCTTGGAATTTGTGGTTTGTTTGTGAACTGGTGTACAGTTTTGGTTTACAGTTTGGCCAACTTGTTTTTGTGAACTGGTGTATAGTTTTGGTTTACAGTTTGGCCAACTTGTTTTTGTTTTGGGAACTGTAGGTTTTTTTGGAAGTTTTGTGAAACTGTTAACAATTTGGCTGGCTTGTTACAGTTTGTTGGCCTTTTGTGGGTTTTGATGTTTGAAAACTGTTGCAGGTTTGGTTTGTTTGGCAAGCTTGCTTTTGGTTGTGCAGTTTTGACTGGCTTGGATATTTTGCAGCTTCAAACTGTTACACATATTTTGGTTTGAATGTTTGAGTTTGATAACAGTTTTTCAGTTTGTGGTTAGCAGGCTTGGCTGTGTGTTTTCTAACTGTTACAGGTTTTTTGAGTTTTTTGGTGCTATGCAGTTGTTCTGCAGGTTTGTTATAGTTTTGCAAACTTGGTTGTTGTGTGAAATTTTGTAACAGGTTTTGATATTTGGTGAAGTTTGGACCAAAATGTTCTCTCTCCTCAAACTGTTCTGCAGTTTTGGTCTTATATCCCTTTTCTCTTTGTTTTGCAACTTGTGATAGATTTTCTGCCAAACTGTACAAAATCAAAAAGGTGATATCTTTTCTCTCTTTCTCTCTCAATGAACAATAGCACTTCTGATTCCAGATGGCAAACTTTAATGATGAATATTTTCTTTCTCTTTCTGTTTGAAAAATCTAATTAATCAACTGTATTAATCCTCTTTTCTTTGTTTTTCATGTGAGCACAAATTGGGTGATGACAAAGTAGAGGAAGCAGAAGACTTTGAGCATGGGAGCAATGGAGCTTAGATTTAGACTTTTTCCTTAGATAGATTTTCCATTTATTGTAATAATTTATTTTTCCAAGTACTATAAGTTGTAGAACCTACAGTGTTCAAATAATAAATTATTTTTGTAACAACATCTGAAAAATCTTTGAGAGGCAATCTGACATCCAATAAAATCTTCTGCTGTCCAATAACTTGCAATTCTTCCTCTGCATCTTCACTTAATCCTTTAAGATTCCTGATTTAAAATAACTGAAACTGTATTCCAATAATTTCAATACAGATAACTTAAACTTTAAGTAATCCAATAACTTTGCTATCTCGTAACCTTGCAACAACATTCCAATCAAAATACGCATTGGGTATTCCAATAAACAAGTAAGCATTTCATTCCATTAACAAGCAAACATTTTAACAGACGCACATCATCTGGTTAACCTGGATCAGGCAAACCTGAATATTCCAAATGACCATCTCAGCTCCTATCTCTTATCCCAGATAAACAAGCCTTGAGAACAACCATAAACCTTTCAGTAGGCTTAAAAAGTGTGAAAACATGTGACAGTTAATTGAATTTCTGAGAATTCAGTTTCTTCTGAGAAATGCGAGAGAAACCCTAATTCTTGATTTACTGCCAAAGAAAAGTCTGTTTGGTTGATTCTTGAGCCAATCTTGAAAATCTGAGAAAACCCTAGGGTTGTGATTTCTTGTGAAAAAGGGAGGGCAAATTTTTGGGTACAACAATTAGGGTTTGCTAATTGACTGGTTTTAGTCTTTCCATACAAATCCTAATTACTAGCAATTGGTACATAAAGTATTAAATTGCGGAAAATAAAAATACTAAGCTATTACAAAGCTTTAGGGGATGGGGGTACAAATTTATGAATGGGGATTGAAAGAAATTAAAGTCCTAATCATCTATTACAACCATATTGAAATAATATACAAGAAATGTAAAAGGGACTTGTTTTGTTTTTGTTAGGAAATTAATTTTCTTAAGAAAATATTTTTGATCTTTTTGTTCTAAACGAAATGAAATAAAACATGTGAATATGAAATATTTTTTTGTGTTTTTGGTTATTAAAGGCAAAAATAAGATAAATAAGATAAATAAGAAAATGGAGTCAGAATCAGCACATTGATGAAACGAGGAGGAACAAAAGTTCCGACTCTGATACCCTGCAGGAGAGAAAATGTTAGTAGGCAAGCAGAAGGTCAGAATATTTATGCCTGGGTACACCAAGTTCTGAGGTTGCTGGGAACAAAGGAAAACCTAAAAGCTCTGATTGTTGAGGGGGTTCAGAAGCTGTAGTGTAGCTAGGAACCTAGAAGTTCATGTATCGCTGGCAAGTCAGAAGTTTTGTCTATTTGATAGAGTGAGGTGATAATGTTGTTGGGTAAGGTTGTTTATAAATTCTGATTTAGGAGTATCGTCTGACAGATAAATGGATAAAAATGTCAATAAATAAACCTTTAAAAAAAGGCTTCTGGGGTTAGAACCCAGGACCCTTAGCACTAATGTCTTATGCACACACTTTCTATCACCGGGGTGGATGTACATCCAGTATTAGAAACAAAAGCATGAACATATAACATAAAGTAAGTTCTGATGATGAGCTTCATCTCTTTCTCCACACTAATCAGAGCATCTGAAACTCAGTCATTTCTCAACAAAACAAAAAAATGCACACATAACAGTTCTGGAAAGTTTCATTATGGTTTCAGAAACATAAAATGTCAAAACTGTAAATCAGAAACAAAAATGTATCTGCTAAACCTAGTTTCCTTAAGAAGTTCTGAATTGATGTTCTCTCTACTTAGGCAGACAAATACATGAAACTTCAGAATATGTACAGCAACAAGATCAGGATGTCTACATTATATTTTGAACATGCAAATCTAACAATGCCTTAGTAATATGATGAGAGTTAGCATAAGCTTACCTTGCAATTGGAAAATGTTCTATGAGCTGGAATCTCGTTCTGACTGCTTGTAATGTTCTGATCAGCTTCCTCACTTATTCACCAGACTGGAACAAACTTTAGCTTGGGTTTTGAAAGGTGAAAGGATGACTTGGTCAAGAAACTCTTGAAGGAAATTGAAGTTTGAATGCAAGAATCACAAACTAGAAGGTTTTGTGTTTGTGTGTGCAGTTTAGGATTTATGGGAATTTTATCAAGGTTTCAAAGTTTTTCTCCTTCAATTTTTCTGCCGGCCCCCTCATAGTTGTCAATGAAGTTTAATTTATAGGCAAGAACTTTGTAGCTTGGAGAAGTCAAAAGTACCAACATCATGCTAGCGTGCTGGCTTGTTCTTGAAGCAAGTTAAACAAGTATGGTGGCTAGCAGCTTTCATCCGTGCCTAAGCTGAATTTGTAAGCCTGAATTAAGGAAAAGTACCCTCAGAGGCAAAAGCAAAGCATGGGCCCGACATAAACTTGTACAAAAGTTTTCTTTTCAAGGAAAACAATGGTACTTCTATCTCACACGTGGGGAAATCCTTTGGATAAAAATTTAAAAGTGGTTGTGAGAATTAAATGATGATGAGATTTATCAAACCAGAAATCCTGCACTATGAGATTGTACATCATAGCTTAGATCTGAGCCAGAAGTTCAGCATCAGCGCAACTTAGAACAAAACATCCAACTTCTGATCCTTTAATCTTCTTGCTCCAGCATGTTCTGATGGAGTTCTCAGACTTTTTTAAAAGTTTGTAACATGCTTTATAGACTTTCTTTGAACTACTTTTGCAAACTCTGGCCGAACGATTGTGAAAACTGGCCCAGAAGTTCTAGCCAAAATCTGTCTTGAAAGTGTCCAGAATTTGCTGAGTGTATCAGTTTCACGGGCGTGTCTTTGAACATTAATAACTTGAAATTCCAGCATTTCTAGGAGAAGTCCTGTTATGAAATATTTTAGGTTTTATTGAGATCTAAAACTCTTGTGTTAGAAATTCTTCCAGAATCAGCTTGCATCATGGTGATAATCTGGTTAGAAATTCTGAGCTTGTCATATTTCTTAAACACTTAGAAAAATTCTAAGTATTTTAGAATTTAGAATTTTGAATTTCTTGATCAAATAAACTTCATATTTCAACATGTATTGATTAAATATGATTCTTGAAACTTGATTTTGATCAAAAGTTAAAGTTTAACTTTTCAGTGTGTAAATGACCATTTTGCCCTTGTGCCAATTCCAAGCCTAAATTGATGTGTCAGTACTGCAAACTTGACGTCATAGAAGACCTTATGAGAGAATCCTTGAGAAATGAGAGGTAAAATTTTGGTTTACAACACTGTCTTTAGCCAAGTGTCCACGGGGACATTTGTTGGAGGCCTGAAAGTTGATGGCCTCTTCAACTGGTTCATTGGTCCTCTTCTGGGATCGTATCTAATTTCAAAAACCATGTGGTGTTGGGCATTGGTGGCCCTTTTCTCCTTCAATGCCCCTATGCTCTGTATGTGTTATGCAACCTTTTTGTCAAAGATGGAGCTGCATCTTGGACACAACATAACTTCAGACTTTTTCTTCTAGCATCGTTGTAGAAAGTCATCCAGATTCTCATTTTCTTTTGGAAATGCATTTTTATTCACTTCCTCTTGTCTAATAGCTTCCTCTGAAGCCTTTTCCTCAGATACTTCGACCATGTTGACTTGTACGTTGCTCTTGGCAGCGAGATTCATTTTTTGCATTTTGGCTTCAAGGTCCTCTGTCGAACCCTTAACGGCAGCCACATAAGAACTTACAGTAGTCCTTTTGTTTGAGTCTTCAGTAACTCCTTTATTTAGGCCTTCAGTAGCCTTTTTGTTTAGGCCTTTAGTGGCCTTTCTAACCGCTTATGCAGTCTTTCTGGAGATGTTCCCAGTAAAACTACCAAAGATCGGCATATTGACGAAGTCTTCAGAAGTTTCGACCATGTTGATGCCTGCTGGTTCAACATAGTGGGCATCAGCTCTCAGTGGGTCTGTATCAATTTTCATTTGGGGTTTGTCAGTAAATTTGAGTCTTCCTTCTTTGATCGCTCCTTGAACGAGATCCCTGAAAAGAAAACATAGTGAAGTTTTATGGCCCAAAAAATTATGATACTTACAAAAACCTCTTTTCTTTCTTTGTTCTAAAGGAGGCATTTTTGCCCCTGGGGGAACTATAATTTGGCCATCTTTCACTAATAAGTCGAATATCTCATCACATTTTGTGACATCGAAAATATACGTTTTCTTTGGGAATCTATCGTTGTTCTTTTCAGACTTAGTAGGATTCTTCCCATCTGAGGGCAGTAACACTCTACAAGAGTATGGAGGCCCATTTTTTAACTCTGCTAAATCTATTTCGCTCTCTTCGACAGCTATAGGATTACTAGATGTCTCTGGATCATCATCATCTATTTCGACATAGGCTACCTTTTCTCGCCGATGAGTCTTAGTTTCCTTTGCTTTTTCAATTTTAAGACGTTCTACCTGTCGAACTCTATCGGCCAATTGGGCCATGTCCCTCAGATATTGGGTATCTAGTTTCTTCCTAATAGAATAGTCTAAGCCCCTTGAAACCATTTTGACCAATTCATTCTCAGGAACTTGTGTAAAGCATCTGGATTTGAGCAGTCGAAACCTATTTAGATATTCGTCTATTGGCTCGGTGAATCTTCTTTTCACGCTTGCCAGTTCTTTCAGACTTATTTTGGTTTGCCCCATGTAAAATTGTTCATAGAACAATCTCTCCAATTGATTCCAATTGTGGATCGAATTGGCTGGGAGGGTGATAAACCAATTAAAAGCGTTTTTTATTAGAGAACTTGGGAAATATTTAATCCTAAGGCTCTCATTATTTGATATTTCCCCAACTTCTATCAAATATCTCGCTACATGTTCGACAGTTGACTCTGTCGTATCCTCCAAAAACTTAGTGAACTTTGGAACTTTCCACCTAGGGGGTAAATCTGTTTGCAAGATATATTCTAACAGTGGGGATGTAAAATTTGGCCTACGAAAGCCAACGTTCATTCCATTTTGTATCATGGTCCTTTCGATCATGGCTTTCAGATTATTTTTTGTGCCATAATTATGGTGTCGAACTTGCTGTATCAGTTCGTTAGCATTTTGATTCCTATTTACCATCATTACACCTTGATCACCATCTCTAAGGATATGTGGGGGAAGTCTGGGTATTTTGACCCTAGGTTGTTCGACTTCTACTCCGTGGTTCCTCCTATCGAATTGTGGATTTTGGTTAATAGTTACATCTTCTTCTAATACTACACCTTGATCCTCTCTCATAGGAGCTCTCTGGGGTTGGCGAATAGGTTGGGGAACCCCAAAAAATTCAGTCATGCGTGCCATTTACGTTGTCATTTGTTGGTTTGAATGAGTGGTATTTTGTATTAGAGGGTTCAATATTGTACTTAGAGTTTGGGCCAACATTTGTACCATGTCATGGTTGTTTTCATCCATCTGTTGCCTCAAAATTGTTGTGGAAGGGTTTGTGAGGCTTAACATTGCATGGGATGTCCCTCCTAAAATTTGGTTCCTACCCATACCAGTTCCAGATCCCTGTAATGGTGAAGACGCACTTACCAAAGGTTCTGAAAATGTAGACGCATCGTTTATAAGGCTAGCCATTCTAGTAGTTGGCATGCCATAAGGCTGGTCTCGACCTATCCAGGCTGTCGAAAATCCTGGGGGAGCGTGTGGTCGAGATCCTGGATTCCATCTTGGTGGGGGTGTTCCTGTTGGACCTCTGGGACCTGCATACGAAAGTATTGGTCCCGTTTTGGTTGCTGTTAACGTTGGTATTGAACCAATGGTTGACGAGACAATTTCACTAACGGTTGGTATTACCGCTGTTCCCGTAGTAATTGGTGGAGGTATTTTTCCATTATTTGGCTGATTAGCCATATTGCTTTCACTATTTCTCTTTCTAGTTGTACACTCGTTGGTGGTTACTTTACCACTTCTTAATAGCATAAAAAATTTGTAAAAGAAAGAAAAATCATGCAAAGCATTTATAATAAGATTAATAAGCAAAAACGGAAAAATAAAAAAATAAAGCAACAATAATTAGCAACGTCCCACCGGGTGTGCCAATTTGTTCACCGTGTTTTCTGGTAAACAACCGCTGATCTTCCAAAAAGGGTAACTTTTTGGTTACCCACAGGATCAATCAGTTTGATCCTAGGACATATGCTAATGTTTGATGTTTTTTGGACATAAATGTTAATGAGAGTGAAGAATGCACATTCGACTGGTAAAGGGATGAGTTTGAGTACAGAAAGTAAATAGAACAAAGGGGTTGAGGAGAGTTTAGGTGCAGGAATCTGGGTAAAAGTGCAAACAAGATAAAAAGGCAAGAAATGTAAAGAGAGAAATAAAAGACTTTGATTCTAAAATGTGGTGTTTCAAACATACATTTTTCAGTATTCTTTCTCATGCAGCAGGTACTTGAATAGTATTGAATAATTTTTACGATCAGTTGAACACACGGAAATATACATAAACTTCCTATATTTATACTAAAACTAGGTAACTGTCGAGGAGTTTCCTTGCTCTAGGATGAAGACAAGTGTCTTATTCATGCGCTTCTACCCCTCTCTTCATGCCATGTTGCTTTCCTCAACTGCCAAGTGAACTGCTTTTCCCTCCTTTCTTCAGATTCAAAATCTTCTGGTGCAGATACAAAGTTTCCTTCTGGTCGAAGACCTTGGAGTCCTTTCAGTCGAAGGGATTGAGAACCTTCTGGTCGAAGACTCATTTTAACTTAGAATTTCTCTAAGTATTTTTCTACTTTGTCGAAGCCTTTCCAAGTTAGATTTGTTGAATCTATTTTTGGCCCATAAGACCAACTTGTTGTAGGTGCCAAATTTAGGAGCTAACACCTACCAAAATCATAGGTTCACTCTTGTCATCAAGTTTCCTTCTCCTTGCTTCAGGAACATGCTTGTAACACATAGAGCCAAACACCTTCAAGTGACTTACTGATGGTCGTTTTCCACTCCACACTTCTTCAGGAACCTTGTTCTTCAATATCTTAGTAGGACACCTATTCAAAATATAAACTTCAGTCGAAACAGATTCTCCCCATAAAGATTTTGGCAAATTCTTTTGCTTCAGCATGCATCTCTCCATATCTAATATGGTTCTATTTCTTCTTTCAGCAATTCCATTATGTTGAGGTGTGTAAAGAGCAGTTACCTCATGATCAACACGATGTTCTGCACATAAATCTTCAAACATCTTGGATGTGTATTCACCACCTCCATCTGTTCGCAGAACTTTGATCTTCTTCTCACTCTGGTTTTCAACAAGTATCTTAAATCTCTTAAAGATTTCGAATACTTCGTCCTTTCGTTTGATCACATAGATCCACAACTTTCGACTAAACTCATCGACAAATGAAACAAAATATATGTTTCCACCAATTGTATGTTCTTCAAATGGACCACATACATCTGAATGCACCACTTCGAGAATGCAGGATGATCTCATTGACATAGTCGAAACAAAAGAATTTATGGATTGCTTTCCCACTAAACAACCTTCACAAAGTTTTTCAGGCATCTCAAAACTTGGAATACCAGTAACCATATCTTATGTAATCAGTTGATTTAGTGATTGAAAATTCAAATGTCCAAACCTCAAATGCCACAAATAACTATCCTTGTGGTCGACAATAGTTTTCAAGCATTGAACTTCTGTCGAACTGATCATAGTCTTAAATGTCCTATTCTTCGACAATGGAGATCTTAAAACCAAATTGTTCTTATTGTCGAACAATTTCAAAACTCCTTATTTCATGACAAATGAGAAACCTTTTTCAACTAGTTGTCCAACACTTAACAAGTTGCATTTCATTCCAGGTACATAGAGCACATCTTTGATCATAACTTTCCCTCTATTGCTCATTTGAAAGACTATGTTTCCAATATCTTCTGCTTGCAACAAACTACTATCAACAAGTTTTACCTTGCTCTTCTTTGACTCGTCAAAATCTGCCAACCACTTCTTTAGACCAGTCACGTGGTTCGAGCAGCCTGAGTCGAGAAACCAGATATTGGATTCAACATGGTTATCTGCAATTGCAGCCATAACCATCATACCACCTTCAGAATCATCTGAATCTTGGCGTGCAAGGTTCGATCCTTCGTCCTTGCCTTTCGATCCCTTGTCGTTTCTGTACCAACAATTCTTGGCTAAGTGTCCCAACTTTTCACATTTATAGCATTGCATACCTTTCTTATCTTCTTTGTCCTTTCGATAGTTTTCTCCTCCTCTTTTCGAGGATTCAGAAGATCTATTTTCGACCTTATTCTTATGGGAATCCGACCAAGATTTCTTGCCATGAGTCTTGTCGAACTTGCCTTTGAATTTGTTGGAACCACCATCTTTTTTCCATAATTGAGCTTGCAGTGCCTGTATCGAGTCCTGAACTCCTTTTATTTCGACAATCCTCATCTCATGCGCCTCCAACAAACCAACCAAATCTTCCACTTTAGTGGTTTCAAGATTGTTGGATTCTTGAATAACTACGATAACATGATCAAAGTGAGAGGTCAATATTCTCATTACCTTCTCAACTATCATCTTATCAGTAATGGTTTCACCACAACCCTTCATGAGAGGGACGAGTTTCTGGACCTTCGACACATATTCTACAAATTTTTCATCTTCTCCCATCGATAATAACTCATATTGTTGATGCAAGGTTTGTAATTTGACAACCTTGACTTTCTCACCTCCTTCGAAATACTTTACCAGAATATCCCATGCCTCCTTCGCTGTTTCAGCATGAGAGATTCTGTCGAAGTTAGCAGCATCGACAGCTGTTTTAATGCAATAAGCAGCCTTGAAATCTTTCTTCTTGACTTTGTTATGGGCTTTTTTCTGTTCGTCGGTTGCATTTGCAGCCAATGTAGGAATTCCATCGGTAACCACTTCTAGGGTTTCATGGAAGCCAAATAAGGATTGTATCTATTTTTTCCATCAGATCTAATTTTTTCCATCAAGCATTGGAAGAGAATTTCGAATGCCCTTATCACTAGCCATCCTCGTAGCGGTTGATTTACTTGTCCTAGAAAAACGATCTCTGACGTGAAATTCATGAAAACTTGATCAAGAATAATAACTAAAAGCTCTGGATACCAATTTGTTAGTGCGTGAGGCACTTTTAGTGAGGAGAGAAAGAGAGAATAATAAAGGAAATAAGGATTTGTATTATTCAATTATACAAATGATGATACACACTATGACTATTTATATACAACCCTGATTGGGCTTAGTTTAACACAACTTGGATTATATTAAATATTAAATCTAACCAAATCTAATCTAATCTAATTTAATATTTCAACAGTTTTAACTATAACCGCATGTATTTTTATCAGTCTGAATAAGATACGAGTTACTTGATCTGCATATTTGAGATAAATTGGAAATTTTAGATATTCTATAGCTCCTTATCATATTTCCAATTCTTGGTCATTGGGATTCATGGTCAATATAAATTCATATTTAAGGATCAATATTACCCCCACCTTTTTTACTTTCAACCAAACTCAAATGATTGAAGTTTTCTATTTGGAATCGTGTTAGGTCTAATTCCTATTACTTTAGTTGGATTATTTGTAACGGCCTATTTACAATGCCGACGTGGAGATCAGTTGGATATTTGATTAAGTACTGTCTCTTTTGTTTATTGACTTCCTATTTTTTGGTTTGAATCCTAATTCACAGGAGATCAAATTAACACTTTTGATTAGACTTACACAATTATCCCATTATTTTAGTCTCATTCTCAGAAGAATGGTATCATGCTCTATAAGATTTGAACCTACGACATCGGGTTTTAGAGACCCGCGTTCTACCGAACCAAGCTAAGAGCGCTTTATTTTCCTAAATAATTTGATGTGATGGCAATACATCTTGCATGCATGCATACAAACTCAATATGGAGAACTATTCATATTGAGTATGTATGCGCAATTTGAATTGCTCAAAATTGATATCTTGTTACTGCTGATATGATATTAGGGTTAGGGATGACAGGATTTGAACCTGTGACATACCCAAAACAAACGCGCTGGCAAGCTGCGCTACATCTCTTTACATCAGTTTCCAATGTCATTCTAAATAATTTTTGTCTTATTTTCCACATTTTACCATTATCTATATCCTGCTGTTATACCCCAAAATTTTCCCTCCCATATTCCTCAAAACATTGAAAGAAAAATCTCCAAGTTGCTCAATATAGCTCAAGAGTTGGTCAGACAAGCTATCTCCTAAGACAATCAACCCCAAATTAGGGTTTTGTGTTGCATCAAGATCCTTGATTCCAAATGACATCAAGTGATCCCCAATGTCCTAATATGTTATCAAGATCATCCATGTCTGTTGTACCCCAAAATTTGCCCTCTCATATTTCTCAAGACATTACAAGAAAAATCGCCAAGTTGCTCAAGATTGCTCAAGAGTTGGGCAGTCAAGTCATCTCATAAGGCAGTCAATTCCAAATTAGGGTTTTGTGTTGAATCAAGGTCCTTGCATCCAAATGACCTCAAGTGCTCCCCAATGTCCTAATATGTCCCCAAGTTCATCCATGTCAAAATTCAAGCCTTGCAAAGGAAGTTTGCTCGGTTAATTGCTTAAAAGGTCAAAAAATTGACTGTGCTAGGGCAAAAGTCAACTGTGACCCAAATACAGTCAAACTTCAAGATTTTTTGTCAACATTCTCATTTTGAAGGATATTTCATCATTTGATCAAGGGTTGATCATGATTCATCAAGTATTGCTCAAAATTCATCAAGACTCAAAAGTTGCTAAATTAGGGTTTTGTAGGAAAAGTCAACTCAAATTTGACCAAGCATAACTTTCTCATACTTTATGATAAATGACCCATCCAAATCTCATTTTGAAGAGTATGAAATTTCCTACAATCCATATTCATACCCAAAGATGAATAAATGCACTCACAAGAAGTTACAAATTTGGACATTATAGGTCATTTTTGAAAGTCAACAAAAACACCTTTTTTGCCAAAGCTTATAACTTGAGCATGGAATATCAAAATGATATGAGACCAAAAGGGTTGGTTCGAGTACATCCCAAGCTTTCTAAAAAGTCCAAGAACACTTCCAGAAGTTCAAAATTGAAGAAGTTATGCATTGTTGACGTTGGAAATTTTTGCAAAATTGCCAAAAGTCAACTATCCCCAAAACATCAAATTTTGTCAAATGGGCCCATTATTTTCCACTTGATTTGATCTTGTCACATTACACACGTGTCCTAGGCTCAGCCTTGTGACCATTTATCAATTTTATTATTTAATTTGATTTTTTAATGAATTATTTCATTTTAAATCAATTTAAATCAAATAAAATCCAAACATTGATTATTTGATCTCTTTTTGGCTATTTCAGGACCTAATCATCATCATCAAGTGAATCAAATTCGTATCATACATTCCATGTGCAAAAAGATTGGATTTTGGACAAAATTGGAAGGTTATCAATGGAGGATCAAATCAAATCTCCAAGCATTGATGCACAAGGATTCAGTCCACAAAAGTTAACCTAATACATTGCATTATACATATACAAGGTAAAGGGCATGGATTAGAGGGCTAGAGGCTGCAGAATCATCAAGAACCAAACTTGAAAAAAGGTGAAAAAGTGTGAAAATGAAATCGTGCATAAAGGCCAATTCAGAACCAAATCTCAATGCTAATCTATTGCTGGGAAATCATTGAAGCGAAACCAATTCCTAACAAGCTCTCATACGCGCCCTAAAACTCTGTAAGTGTCTCAAAAATATGCTTTTCGTTTGAATTCGAATATCCTTGTTCTTGCACTTTTCTTGCAAAATCTTTGCATATTCATGATTATCGTCCAATTTGTAAGCATCCTGCATTAGCCAATTGCATTTATCTGGCCTATAACCCCCTAGCCGAATCTAGGGTTCGTGGTTTGTGTTTTTGGGCATTTTTTCTACATGTAAAATCAGCGCCATTGATGGACATGGATGTAACCAGGGGAGAGAGACGAGCATGACTATGGTCTTGGAATCAATTTCTATGGCCTAGAATAGATTTAAGGATGCACATGCGAATTTAGCTGCGGATATAAATCCGCAGGTAAATATCCAAGGTCAAACGAAGAAGATGAAGACGTGGCCCTCTCCCAATGGTGGATTCAAACTTGGCGCGTGTTTTTTTATATTTTCTGGCATTTTATTTGTTTTTCCATATTATTATTATTATTATTATCCAATATCATAACAACTAAAGCATAGTGGTGCAGTGGTAGAGGCGCATGTACAATGATTCACAGGACCTGGGTTCGAATCCCAGGTCCCCCATGCATTTGTTAATATTTTTCTTCAGGTTATTCAGTACAAAACCAAGCGCGTGGTTCATCATACTCCCTCACTCAGATGCTTGCCAGATGGCCCCAGGCCAGACCTGGTGGTCCAGATGATGTCCATCATACTCTCAAGTCAACTTACCACATGGAATCAGAAAGTCAAATGAGGCCTGCATGTTAATAGGCCACAAAATTGCCACTCCAACCTCCAATTTGGGCCCAAAACCCCCCTAAGTCTTTCTATTTCTTTCTTCTTTATTTCTTTTATTTATTTATTATTATTATTTTTATTATTTAACTAACCAATTAAAACATTTTTCTTAATAAAATTAAAACCAAAAAATATTTTTGTTTATTAACTTAATTTTCAGTATTTTATTTTTGTTAATAAATACTAATTTAATTAATTTAGTTTAATTAGGAAATAACTTTAATATCTTTTTTACAATAATTAAAATCAACTTAGATAATTAGGTTTTATTAACATTGATCAAATTATTTTTATTTCTTTAAATATCAAAAATCCAAAAATATCATTTTTTATTAATTAATTAGTTTATTAATTTAATAATTAGTTTAGTTTAATTTCTTTTTAATTCAAAATAAACTAAAAAATCTTTTCTTTAATAATCAAAGGGTCAAAACCCAAGAACTCGCCCGATTTAATTTTCCGCACGCGATCCATTTTATTCAATATTGTATCTGTTTCCCGGAATGTAATAGTTTAATAGAACTTTACTATTTTTTATCGCTTTATTTACTTTCCGCATTTTAATTTCAAGGGTTGCTTTTGGCGATGTAAATACCCGACGCCTTGTAATAGTTAGTTTAATTTCCGCAATTTAATTTTCACAACTTATAAAATGTTAGATGTTTGATAATAGGGAATGCATAACAAGATCGAATGTTTGAACCTAAAATCAACATAGATAACCATTGACATGTACAAAGACAAAATAAACTGAAAACAATACACTCGCACATGCGCACTCTTAGGGTACACCTCACTTGGTTGCCTTCGAACGCGGTCATTGAGTATAGGAAGTTTTAGAGGTTGCCCTCTTGTCCAAAGATCATAGTTCCCTCGAAACGGTTGCCTCGGAAAAATGATCTAAGACATTAGGGTTATCGCTAATACGTCCTAACATTGCTTTGGTGACCACACATCCCTTAATCGAATTGACCCTTAAAACTCCAACGACGGTGCTACCTACTCACTAATAGTGGGATAGCATTGTCTAAAGGACATTAGTACAAATTGATTCCCTTTTCGAGTAGGTAAATGGTTCTTAAGTACTTGCTCCTTCAAAATAAAAACAAAACCTTTTTCGCACCTACACTCCTTTTCAAAACAAAAACTCTTTTCAAACCCACAAACACTAAGAAAAGAAAATTTTGAAAACACTTTGAGCAAGTACCTAAGATCCCGTGGATAACCACGGATAGAAAGGGTGCTAACACCTTCCCTTTCTATAATCTACCCCCCGAACCCGAGAAACATCTCGAAAAAGGAATTTTTCTGTGCTTTTTTCCTTTCCTTGTTGGATAAAATAAAAGACGGTGGCGACTCTTGCTTACCACGACATTTTGCAAAAACAAACGCAAAACGCGAACCAACATTCCAAAAACAGCCAGTTCTCTCCCACCGTATCACAGAACTGGCGACTCTGCTGGGGAAATTAATAAGTGGGGTGTACATTAGGATTAAATCATTGTGTTTTCAATTGTTTGCTTTGTATGCTTTATATTTGTGGGCTTGAATCGGAGTTACTATAGATCCTAACCCGGATCTGAGGGATACCCTTTAGGTAAGTAGCAATAAACTGTGAGGGAACTGTACGACGTAGACGGATACGGTTGAAGCGGTAGCTACGTTGGTATGGCACTTTAGATTGTACCGATATCCCTTGTGTTAGAACGAGGAGAATATGGGTCATCTAAGGGGTCATTAAGAACCAACTGACCTTAGAACCTTTAAATTGACCAACTTGGCCATAGAACAGTAGCAGTATGCTACACTCATTGAGACTAAACTCTCGCGATGATTCTGGCTGCAAGAAAAGGTTGCTAAACTGGAATTATGACCGATTGAGGGTAGTCAGTGATATTGAGATCCTCTAGAACCCAGTTACTATTTTTAGGACAGGTTTGAACCAACTGAACTGAAAGAGGGTAGTACCTAAGCTCCTTGCCAGCCTGAAATCTAAGGGCTCTCTGTGTGACTTGTGTGCCTTTACCATGTTTGCTATTTGTGGATACTTGTGATGTGCTTTATATCATGACATCATGAAATCATAACATTGCATACATCTTGCATTGGACTAACCTATTTCAAAGACAGGAGGGATTCATCTTTGTTCTGTTTTGTAGGTCATGATGCCCATGCGTAGGAATACCATCCGGATCAACTTTGTCCAGGTTCCCACCATGCTTAAATAATTGGTTGCAAAGATGCCTGATACTACCTCCTTCATCAGAAGACATGTGTATCTCCTCATTTTGGTCACCTCCAAATTGTACGAGCAGATGATGAGTGTTTTGGTCCAATTCTATGATCTGCTGTACCATTGCCTTACTTTCCAGGACTACCAGTTGGTTCCCACCTTAGAGGAGTTCTCTGATCTGCTTGGTATCTCCATTCTGGAGTAGACCCCATTTACTGGTTGGGAGAAGATTCTGAGACCAGAAGAGATTGCTTCAGCCCTTCATATGACAAAGGATGAGGTAATGGCTAATTGGGAGACTAGAAGTGGAGCAAAGGGCTTTCTGACCAAGTTCTTGATTGGTAAGGCTAATTATTTCTGGGATAGTCTAGAATTCAAGGCATTCGAAGATATTCTGGCTCTTCTGATATATGGCTTGGTATTGTTTCCGAACCCTGACTCCTTTGTTGATGTGAATGCGGTGAAAATCTTCATCTCTCGTAATCCTGTACCCACTCTCTTGGGTGACATTCTTCATCAGCTTTATGCCTGTACTGCTCGAAAGCGGGGAACCTTGATGTGATGTGCTCCATTATTGGCGAGGTGGTTTATTTCGCACCTCCCCAAATCAGTGCTGAAGAACAAAGAAGGCATGGGCTGGGCTTATAGGGTTATGTCTCTCTCTCTCATAATGACATCATTTGGACTATCAAGGGTATGGACGAGGTGGCTATTATTGATCGTTGTGGGGAGTACCCAAATGTTCCATTGATAGGAACCCATGGAGGAATTTCTTATAATCCGTGCTTGGCCTTACGTCAGTTTGGGAGAGCCAGAAGAGAAGGACCTCATGAGCTGCAAATGCCTAGTATCATCTTTGATTTTCAAGGGGATAACGACGAGCAACATCGCAGATTCATAAGGGCCTGAGATAGAGTTCACAGATCTGATCCACATGAGCTGGGTCCAAAGACTTCTCTTCCAATGGAGCCATATCTCAGATGGGTTTGTATCCGTGCCCAAAAGTTGGGTATGCCGTATGAAGTCGTCCTGCCTATCATTGTTGAAGTTGCTAATGAAGAGGGGGTTCTTCCTACCATCCTCTATCCTTACATGCCCACTGACATTGGGGCACTGAAAAGGTCTTGGATGCAGCTGAGAGAAGAGCGAGATGCTTACCGAGAAAAGTTTAACGAGCAAGAACAGAAGATCCAGAAGTTGACTAGGCAGCTGGAGAACAAGCGGATTCTCAATGACTATGTCTGCACCGACAAGAAGATACCATGGGAGCACTGATTGTCCTTTGATTATTTCTTTTCCAGTTTTTATTTACCTTTCAGTATTTCCTTTCTTGTAATGCCTTAAGGGCAATTTGTTGAACAATTTGAATTTCAAAGTTTATCTAATAAAAGTGTGTTTCATTTCTTGTTTACGAATTTGAATCTCTCGATTGTCTTTGAAATCATGTCATACACATTTCATCCCATGCACTTCATAACAGGTACCCATTATAGGTCTTTTATCTTCTTCGCTGTTTATTTCAGCACTCATCATGTCTGCTGAACCATCAACTGAGCAAGCAATCAAGGCCCTACAGGCCCAGAATTCCCAATTCCAAGATCTGTTCATGAATCTAGCTAAGGGTCAGCAAGATCTGAAGACCCTGATTCTGAAAGAGAAGAAGAAGAAGAAGAGGACTGTCATGTTTAACATAGGTAACAAGTTTGGAAACAGGCTACGTGATGAAGTTGATTTGACCACCTCATCTGGAGGGAAAGATAGTCAAGAGGAAAGGAGGGCTCCTAGCCCTGTGGTCTCAGACAATGAGACGGACTTCGACGAAGACCAGTATCCTCCGGCTGAGGTTAGATACAAGCAACTGGAAGACCAGTTGAGTGCGATGGAAGTTCAGAAAGTGCCTAGTTTGGACTTTGGTTATCTGGGTCTATCATCTGGGGTAGTGATTCCCCGCAAATTCAAGGCACCAGCCTTTGCTAAGTATGACGAAATTTCTTGTCCGAAGCTGCACCTCCGGTCATATGTAAGGAAGATTCAGCCGTACACCGCTGATAAGAACCTTTGGATCCACTTCTTTCAAGACAGTCTCTTAGGGACTCATCTTGAATGGTTTTACCAGTTGGATGGAGCCAGTATCCGCAGTTGGGAAGATTTGGCTACTGATTTCTACAGGCAGTACCAATACAATTCCGACCTTGCTCCCACGCGTACCCAACTCCAGGGTATGTCAATAGGAACGGGTGAAGGTTTAAAAGATTATGCTCAGAAGTGGAGAGACCTTGCCGGAAGAGTGCAACCACCCTTGGCTGATCGGGAGCTTGTGGATATGTTTCTGGGGACCTTGTCTGGTCCATTTTTCAACCATCTGATTGGAAGCTCTTCGTCTGGGTTTACAGAGCTTATTATGACTGGGGAAAGGATTGAGGCTGGTATTAAGGCCGGTAAGATACATAAGGGTGCTTCATCAAGCACCGAGAAAAAGCCTTTTAAGAAAGAGTCCAGTGTTGTCTACAGTTTGAAAAGCCAGAATAGACCTGAACACCGCCAAGCTGTTAATGCGGTTGTTATTTCAAGACCTGCTGGTGCTCCTCAGCACAACAATCAACAAAAGGATGAGAGACCTCAAAGGCAATTCACTCGTCTCAGCATGACTTTGTCTCAGATTCTGCCGCAGTTGTTAAAAACCAATCTAGTGTTGCCAAGGGAGGCCCCAAAGAATCCCAACACTACATCACCAAAGTACAACCCTAATGCCCGCTGTGCTTTTCACTCTGATAGCCCAGGACATAATATTTATGATTGTTGGGCTTTGAAGAACAAAATACAGGACTTAATTGATGCTAAAGAGATCGAGTTCGGAGCACCAGAAAAGCCTAAACAAGAGGCAGGGGTGAACGCTATCAGGGATGACGATGATGAAGAGTTTGATATCGACAGTTGGATCTACCCGACCGCCAATGGTGGATTAAGCAACTGGACAGCGAAAGATTCTATGCCCATTTCTGTTATCACCCAGTAATGAAACTTTTTGTTTTGAATTTGTAACAGACAATATTTTAAACTTTACGGCCCGATGTCTTACCCAGGGCACCGTGGCTTCATTTGTGAGGGCTTTATGTGTGTAATCTACATATATCATTAATAAAAGCATTGGACGTTTCTTGCATTTTAAATCTTGCGCTCCCTGTTTTTCTTTTATTATATATTGCAAAACAACTATTTTACACACACTCACATATACAGGTCTACATCCACTCTGGATCTCACTGGTAACGACTCTGCTACTGCTAGTTATGACTTCGAAAATCCGATCAACTTAGCCGAAGACGGAGTTTAAGATGATTGCGAAGTGCCTGGTGAACTTGCAAGACTGTTACTTCAAGAAGAGAGGGTTATTCTGCCGCATGAAGAGCCGGTGGAATCAGTAAATCTGGGTGCAGGTATGGACAAGAAAGAGGTCAAAGTCGCTGCAAATATGGAGCATAGTATGAAACAACGGTTGATTCAGATGCTACGTGACTATGTTAAGATCTTTGCCTGGTCTTATGAAGATATGCCTGGGTTGGATACTGATATTGTGGTTCACCGCCTTCCTACCAAGGAAGAATGTCCTCCAGTGAAACAGAAGGTCCGCCGAATACGCCCAGAGATGTCTGCGAAAATCAAGGCTGAAGTGATGAAACAGTTTGACGCCGGTTTTCTAGCAGTTACTTCTTACCCACATTGGGTGGCCAATGTGGTTCCTGTGCCGAAGAAGGATGGTAAGGTTCGAATGTGTGTTGACTACAGGGATTTGAACAGGGCGAGCCCCAAGGATGATTTCCCTCTGCCTCACATTGACGTTCTGGTTGACAACACCGCTCAACATAAGGTCTTCTCCTTTATGGATGGTTTCTCCGGTTATAATCAGATCAAGATGGCTCCCAAAGACATGGAGAAGACAACCTTCGTTACTCAGTGGGGTACTTTTTGCTACAAGGTCATGCCTTTTAGACTGAAGAATGCTGGGGCAACGTATCAGCGTGCCATGGTTGCTTTGTTTCATGACATGATCCATCATGAGAATGAGGTATACGTCGATGACATGATTGCAAGGTCCCAGACGGAGGAAGAGCACCTTGACCACCTTCAGAAGTTGTTCGACAGGTTGAAGTTGTACAAGCTGAGGTTAAACCCAAACAAGTGCACCTTCGGGGTGAGATCTGGTAAGCTGCTGGGTTTCGTCGTAAGCGATAAAGGTATTCAAGTAGATCCTGTAAAGGTGAAAGCTATACAGGAGATGCCAGCTCCCAGAACAGAGAAAGAAGTCAGAGGCTTCCTTGGACGACTGAACTACATTGCCCGATTCATCTCGCACCTGACTGCTACTTGTTAGCCTATCTTCAAGCTACTGAAGAAAGATCAAGTGGTACATTGGAACGATGAATGTCAGGCCGCCTTCGAAAGGATCAAAGAGTATCTCCAAGAGCCACCCATTATGATGCCTCCAGTTGAAGGGAGACCTCTGGTCTTATACTTGACAATACTCGATAACTCAATGGGGTGTGTGCTGGGTCAGCATGACGAGTCTGGCCGAAAAGAGCATGCTATTTATTACCTTAGAAAAAAGTTTACCGACTGTGAGATCCGATACTCACTGCTCGAGAAAACTTGCTGCGCTTTGGCATGGGCTGCTCGCCGGCTGAGACAGTATATGTTGACTCACACTACTCTATTGATATCAAGGATGGATCCAATCAAGTATATCTTCGAAAAACCTGCCTTGTCCGGAAGAATAGAAAGATGGCAGATGATTTTGACTGAGTATGGCATCCAATATACGACCCAAAAGGAAATTAAGGGAAGTGTGTTGGCAGATCATTTGGCACATCAAGCAATGGATGATTACCAGTCCATGAACTTTGAATTCCCGGACGAGAATATCATGTTGGTAACTGATTGTGAGACACCTGGACCGGATGAAGGACCTGAGGAGGGATCCCGATGGTCTATGTACTTTGATAGAGCTTCGAACGCTTTGGGTAATGGCATTGGCGCCATGATCATATCTCCTAAAGGCTCTCATACTCCCTTTACCGCCCGATTATGTTTCAACTGCACCAACAATATAGTGGAGTATGAAGCGTGCATCATGGGTCTTCGAGCAGCAATTGACCTAAGGATTAAGTTTCTGAGTGCCTTCGGAGATTCCGCTCTCGTGATCAGTCAGATCAAAGCGAGTGGGATACGAAACACCCGAACCTTATTCCTTATAAGGAGTATGTATTGACGTTGCTTCCCCATTTCGAGGAGATAACCTTTGAACACTTCCCTAGAGAGGAGAATCAGTTGGCGGACGCGTTGGCTACGATGTCTTATATGTTCAAAGTCAATTGGGACAACGAGGCTCCCCGGATCATCATTGAAAGATTGGACGAACCTGCACATTGCTGTGATATTTAGACTGAAGAGGTAGCAGATAAACCCTGGTTTCATGAGGTGAAGAGATACCTTGAGGCTCAAGAATACCCCGAGGGTACATCTGTTAATGACAAGAAGTTTCTGAGGAGGTTCGCAGCGAAGTTTTTCATCAGCAATGGTATCCTTTACAAGTGTAACCATGATTCAACCTTACTGCGATGTGTGGATAAGAACAAGCAGACAAAATCATGGCAGAATTACATGAAGGTACTTTGGGAACTCATTCCAGTGGACACACCATGACAAAGAAAATACTACGGGCAGAATATTATTGGTCCATAATGGAAGCCGACTGTTATCAGCATTCTCGGACATGTCACAAGTGCCAAGTCTATGTTGATAAGGTGCACATACCTCCAGTTCCTCTGAACATCTTGACGACTCCTTGGCCTTTTGCAATGTGGGGCATTGATATGATCGGCGAGATCAGACCTACAACGTCCAACGGGCATCGTTTCATCTTGGTAGAAATCGATTACTTTACAAAGTGGGTTGAAGCAACTTCCTTTGCTAGTGTGACCAAGAACGTCATGGCACGGTTCATTCGGCACAATCTGATATGTCGATATGGTGTACCAAAGAGGATCATTACAGACAATGGTACCAATCTTAACAACAAGATGATCATCAAGCTCTGCGATCATTTCAAGATACATCATCATAACTCTTCTTCCTACCGGCCGAAGATGAATGGGGCTGTAGAAGCGGCTAATAAGAACATTAAGAAGATTGTGCAGAAGATGACAGTGACATACAAAGACTGGCACAAGATGTTACCATTTTCTCTTCATGGATACCGTACCTCAACACGGACGTCAACAGGGGAAACACCCTATTCCTTGGTATACGACATGGAGGCAGTCTTGCCCATTGAAGTTCAGATACCCTCTCTTCGGCTAATGAAGGATGCAGGTTTGAGTGAAGATGACTGGATTCAAACCCGGCTTGATCAGCTGAACCTAATCGACGAAAAGAGACTTACTGCTATTTGTCATGGTCAAAGGTACCAAAAACGGATGATCAAGACATTTAACAAGAAAGTTAGACGACAAGAGTATCAAGTTAGGGATCTGGTAATCAAGCGCATTATTCTACCTCAAGGTGATCCCAGGGGCAAATGGACCCCTACTTACGAAGGGCCATTTGTGGTTAAGAACATTTTCTCAGGAGGAGCTATAATTCTAACCACCATGGATGGTGACGACCTTCCTCACCCTGTCAATGCAGACATAGTAAAATGATACTACGCATAATCAAAGACCCGCTATGTTGACTGGCCTAGGAAAAACTAAGGGCTTCCCGACGAACCAAAAGGGTTCGGGCAAAAATAAGGGATGGAAATAAAAAAATCTATACACCCGGCAAGTCGAAAACCTGAAAAGGCGGCTTAGGCAAAAAGGGGTATCCCGGTGGACTGAAAACCCGAAAGGGAAGTCCAGGCAAAAATTAGGGATCAGCGTAACACTATGTCTCATTGGATCACCTTGCATCTAGACTTCGGTATCAACCATCAAGCTCGGACGGCACTAATCAATCTGATATACCTTCAACCAAGTAGCAAAGTGATGAGATGCTCGAAGACATAAAGGCAATAGCAGAGTTGGAACCCGGTGGGATTATTCACATAGCTGTTTTGTTTAGTTTTTCACAAATTGTGTAAATTCTATTATTCGTCGGCGTTCTCTTACTAGAACGTCGGCCTCTTGTACAAAAATGCCTATTTACAGGCCAAACTTTAAAATCAATACAAACTCATTTTCAGATAAGTTTCAAACTATTTTTTTTCTTTATCTGTTTTGTTTTGCAAAGAACATCCAATATTCATTTTTGATATATGCATTTGACATTAATTGCTGCTCATGAGTGTTTACATGCGAAATAAAAGACGAATTACTGGTAATATCAGAAACAGGGGCAAATGAGAATTGTCCAAGCTGTATAATTGCTCTGTCCACCAGGTACAAGGTAAATTCAGCTGAAGAATATGGTTAAGGTACCTTCACTCCTCGCAGAGTAAGACAATAAGGGTAACTCTCCCCAGCTGAGACTTGCAACTATGAACGAATCAGCAGTGTTTTCCCCAAGCAGAGTTGATCTACCATCAGCACTAGAAAGGCTTGATATCCCCGACAGTCTTAATATTCCCTAGCGGAGTATAAGAATGTTCCCCGGTAGAATACAAGATACCCCCAGTGGAGTTAAAATCTTCCTAGCGCAGTCTGAAAAAGCTTCCCCAACGGAGTTGAAACATCACCCCCAGTAGACTCTAGAAGTCTATCCCCAGCGGAGTACAAAAATAAATCTCCCCAATCGAGTTCAAAGGATCATTCCCAGCAGAATTCAAAGGATTATCCCCATGAGAGTCTAAAGGGTTATCCCCGGCAAATCGCAACTGAAAGATCATCCCCAACGAAGTTCTTTCCTTTCACAAAACAGGAATTCAATCCTCAACAGATTCAATATAACCAGCAACGATAAGTCATCATGACAAAATTTATCAGTGGGATCCTCAGCAGAGCATCTCTTCCCCACAGAATAATCTCCTCACCAGTTTATTCCCCAACAAAGTTATCTTCTCCTACAGGTTTATTCTCGCAATCACCTTCGTTCACCATCCACAGCGGAAACGAAGAACTCAACTGTATTCTCCAACAGCTATCCGGGATTTATTTTCCCCAGCTAAAACATTACATTTCTATACATCATGATACATGCATATACGCATCATATAATACAATCTCATTTATTTTGAGAACATCATTGCTTGATCCATATCATGCATTGCATATAACTGACCTTTACCTTTCAGGAAAGATGCAGTTAAATTCTCAGCTATATCAAAGGACCTCCTCTGGTTCAGTTAGATCACCGTGAAGATCTCCATCATTCGTATTCCATTTGAAGTTATTCCAAGACTTTCTTCTGGTCCAATTAAATCAATTCGAAGATTTTTCTAATACCGATCCAGTCAAGGTTAATCCAAGACCTCCTCTGGTTCAGTCAGATCGCTGATAAGATCTCCCTGATTCGTATTCCAGTTGAAGTTATTCCAAGACTTTTGTCTGGTCCAGTTAAATCGATTCAAAGATTTTTCTGATGCCGATCCAGTCAAAGTTAATCCAAGACCTCCTCTGGTTCAGTCAGATCTCTGATAAGATCTCCCTGATTCGTATTCCAGGTGAAGTTATTCCAAGACTTTTGTCTGGTCCAGTTAAATTGATTCGAAGATTTTTCTAATGCCGATCCAGTCAAAGTTAATCCAAGACCTCCTCTAGTTCAGTCAGATCGCCGATAAGATCTCCCTGATTCGTATTCCAGTTGAAGTTATTCCAAGATTTTTGTCTGGGCCAGTTAAATCGATTCGAAGATTTTTCTAATGCCGATCCAGTCAAAGTTAATCCAAGACCTCCTCTGGTTCAGTCAGATTGCCGATAAGATCTCCCTGATTCGTATTCCAGTTGAAGTTATTCCAAGACTTTTGTCTGGTCCAGTTAAATCGATTCGAAGATTTTTCTGATGCCGATCCAGTCAAAGTTAATCCAAAACCTCCTCTGGTTCAGTCTGATCGCCGATAAGATCTCCCTGATTTGTATTCCAGTTGAAGTTGTTCCAAGATTTTTGTCTGGTCCAGTTAAATAGATTCGAAGATTTTTCTGATGCCGATCCAGTCAAAGTTAATCCAAGACCTCCTTTGGTTCAGTCAGATCGTCGATAAGATCTCCCTGATTCGTATTCCAGTTGAAGTTATTCCAAGACCTTTGTCTAGTCCTGTTAAATTGATTCGATGATTTTTCTGATGCCGATCCAGTCAAAGTTAATCTAATACCTCCTCTGGTTCAGTCAGATCTCTGATAAGATATCCCTGATTCGTATTCCAGGTGAATTTATTCTAAGACTTTTGTCTGGTCCAGTTAAATTGATTCGAAGATTTTTCTGATGCCGATCCAGTCAAAGTTAATCCAAGACCTCCTCTAGTTCAGTCAGATCGCCGATAAGATCTCCCTGATTCGTATTCCAGTTGAAGTTATTCCAAGATTTTTGTCTGGTCCAGTTAAATCGATTCGAAGATTTTTCTAATGCCGATCCAGTCAAAGTTAATCCAAGACCTCCTCTGGTTCAGTCAGATTGCCGATAAGATCTCCCTGATTCGTATTCCAGTTGAAGTTATTCCAAGACTTTTGTCTGGTACAGTTAAATCGATTCGAAGATTTTTCTGATGCCGATCCAATCAAAGTTAATCCAAGACCTCCTCTGGTTCATTCAGATCGCCGATAAGATCTCCCTAATTCGTATTCCAGTTGAAGTTATTCCAAGATTTTTGTCTGGTCCAGTTAAATCGATTCGAAGATTTTTCTGATGCGGATCCAGTCAAAGTTAATCCAAGACCTCCTCTGGTTCAGTCAGATCACCGATAAGATCTCCCTGATTCATATTCCAGTTGAAGTTATTCCAAGACCTTTGTCTGGTCCAGTTAAATTGATTCGATGATTTTTCTGATGCCGATCCAGTCAAAGTTAATCCAAGACCTCCTCTGGTTCAGTCAGATCACCGATAAGATCTCCTTGATTCGTATTCCAGTTGAAGACCTTTGTCTGGTCAAGTTAAATCGATTCGAAGATTTTTCTAATGCCGATCCAGTCAAAGTTAATCCAAGACCTCCTCTAGTTCAGTCAGATCGCCGATAAGATCTCCCTGATTCGTATTCCAGTTGAAGTTATTCCAAGATTTTTGTCTGGGCCAGTTAAATCGATTCGAAGATTTTTCTAATGCCGATCCAGTCAAAGTTAATCCAAGACCTCCTCTGGTTCAGTCAGATTGCCGATAAGATCTCCCTGATTCGTATTCCAGTTGAAGTTATTCCAAGACTTTTGTCTGGTCCAGTTAAATCGATTCGAAGATTTTTCTGATGCCGATCCAGTCAAAGTTAATCCAAAACCTCCTCTGGTTCAGTCTGATCGCCGATAAGATCTCCCTGATTTGTATTCCAGTTGAAGTTGTTCCAAGATTTTTGTCTGGTCCAGTTAAATAGATTCGAAGATTTTTCTGATGCCGATCCAGTCAAAGTTAATCCAAGACCTCCTTTGGTTCAGTCAGATCGTCGATAAGATCTCCCTGATTCGTATTCCAGTTGAAGTTATTCCAAGACCTTTGTCTAGTCCTGTTAAATTGATTCGATGATTTTTCTGATGCCGATCCAGTCAAAGTTAATCTAATACCTCCTCTGGTTCAGTCAGATCTCTGATAAGATATCCCTGATTCGTATTCCAGGTGAATTTATTCTAAGACTTTTGTCTGGTCCAGTTAAATTGATTCGAAGATTTTTCTGATGCCGATCCAGTCAAAGTTAATCCAAGACCTCCTCTAGTTCAGTCAGATCGCCGATAAGATCTCCCTGATTCGTATTCCAGTTGAAGTTATTCCAAGATTTTTGTCTGGTCCAGTTAAATCGATTCGAAGATTTTTCTAATGCCGATCCAGTCAAAGTTAATCCAAGACCTCCTCTGGTTCAGTCAGATTGCCGATAAGATCTCCCTGATTCGTATTCCAGTTGAAGTTATTCCAAGACTTTTGTCTGGTACAGTTAAATCGATTCGAAGATTTTTCTGATGCCGATCCAATCAAAGTTAATCCAAGACCTCCTCTGGTTCATTCAGATCGCCGATAAGATCTCCCTAATTCGTATTCCAGTTGAAGTTATTCCAAGATTTTTGTCTGGTCCAGTTAAATCGATTCGAAGATTTTTCTGATGCGGATCCAGTCAAAGTTAATCCAAGACCTCCTCTGGTTCAGTCAGATCACCGATAAGATCTCCCTGATTCATATTCCAGTTGAAGTTATTCCAAGACCTTTGTCTGGTCCAGTTAAATTGATTCGATGATTTTTCTGATGCCGATCCAGTCAAAGTTAATCCAAGACCTCCTCTGGTTCAGTCAGATCACCGATAAGATCTCCTTGATTCGTATTCCAGTTGAAGACCTTTGTCTGGTCAAGTTAAATCGATTCGAAGATTTTTCTAATGCCGATCCAGTCAAAGTTAATCCAAGACCTTCTCTGGTTCAGTCAGATTGACGCGAAGATCTCCCTGATTCGTTTTCCAGTTGAAGTTATTCCAAGCTTTTTGTCTGGTCCAGTTAAATCAATTCGAAGATTTTTCTGATGTCGATCCAGTCAAAGTTAATCCAAGACCTTCTTTGGTTCAGTCAGATCGACGATAAGATCTCCCTGATTCGTATTCCAGTCGAAGTTCAGACCACCTATCAACAGTCTCCAAATGGCATCTGTAAGCCCATTCCCGATATCACCATGCTGATACCACTTCATGCGAGTGCAAATTTCTGGGCACTCTAGTGTTCAATCATCTTCCACCTTCGGATCACGAAAGGCCCGAAAGCCAATCTATATCCTCAGGTTTAAGAAAATTGAACAGGGGCAGCTTTTGTACCCAAAAATTTTCCCTCTCATATTTCCCAAGACATTACAAGAAAAATCTCTAAGTTGCTCACGATTGCTCAAGAGTTGGGCAGTCAAGTCATCTCCTAAGGCAGTCAATTCCAAATTAGGGTTTTGTATTGCATCAAGGTCCTTGCATCCAAATGACCTAAAGTGCTCCACAATGTCCTAATATGTCCCCAAGTTCATCCATGTCAAAATTCAAGCCATGCAGAGGAAGTTTGCTCAGTCAATTGCTCAAAAGGTCAAAAAATCGACTGTGCTAGGGCAAAAGTCAACTGTGACCCAAATATAGTCAAACTTCAAGATTTTTTGTCAACATTCTCATTTTGAAGTATATTTCATCATTTGATCAAGGGTTTATCATGATTCATCAAGGATTGCTCAAAATTAATCAAGACTCAAAAGTTACTAAATTAGGGTTTTGCAAGAAAAGTCAACTCAACTTTGACCAAGCATAACTTTGTCATACTTTATGATAAATGACCCATCCAAAGCTCATTTTGAAGAGGATGAAATTTCCTATAATCCATATTCATACCCCAAGATCAAGAAATGCACTCACAAGAAGTTACAAATTTGGACATTATAGGTCATTTTTGAAAGTCAACAAAAACACCTTTTTTTGCCAAAGCTTATAACTTGAGTATGGAATATCAAAATGAGATGATAATAAAATGGTTGGTTAGAGGACATCCCTAGCTTTCTAAAAAGTCCAAGAACACTTCCAAAGGTTTAAAATTGAAGAAGTTATGCATTGTTGAAGTTGGGAATGTTTGCAAAATTGCCAAAAGTCAACTATCCCCAAAACTTCAAATTTTATCAAATGGGCCCATTCTTTTCCACTTGATTTGATCTTGTCACATTACACACGTGTCCTAGCCTCAGCCTTGTGACCATTTATCAATTTTATTATTTAATTTGATTTTTTAATGAATTATTTCATTTTTAATCAATTTAAATCAAATAAAATCCAAACATTGATTATTTGATCTCTTTTAGGCTATTTCAAGACCTAATCATCATCATCAAGTGAATAAAATTTGTATCATACATTCCGTGTGCAAAAAGATTGGATTTTGGACAAAATTGGAAGGTTATCAATGGAGGATCAAATCAAATCTCCAAGCATTGATGCACAAGGATTCAGTCCACAAAAGTTAACCTAATACATTGCATTATACATATACAAGGCAAAGGGCACGAATTAGAGGGCTAGAGGCTGCAGAATCATCAAGAACCAAACATGAAAAAAGGTGAAAAAGTGTGAAACTGAAATTGTGCATAGAGGCCAATTCAGAACCAAATCTCAACGCTAATCTATTGCTGGGCAATCATTGAAGTGAAACCAATCCCTAACAAGCTCTCATACGCGCCCTAAAACTCTGTAAGTGTCTCAAAAATATGCTTTTCATTTGAATTCGAATATCCTTGTTCTTGCACTTTTCTTACAAAATCTTTGCATATTCATGATTATCGTCCAATTTGCAAGTATCCTGCATTAGCTAATTGCATTTATCTGGCCTATAACCCCCTAGCCGAATCTAGGGTTCGTGGTTTGTGTTTTTTGGCATTTTCTCTACAGGTAAAATCAGCGCCATTGATGGACATGGATGTAACCATGGGAGAGAGACGAGCATGACTATGGTCTTGGAATCAATTTCTATGGCCTAGAATAGATTTTAGGATGCACATGCGAATTTAGCTGCGGATATAAATCCGCAGGTAAACATCCAGGGTCAAACGAAGAAGATGAAGACGTGGCCCTCTCCCAATGGTGGATTCAAACTTGGCACGTGTTTTTTTTATATTTTCTGGCATTTTATTTGTTTTTCCATATTATTATTATTATTATCCAATATCATAACAATTAAAGCATAGTGGTGCAGTGGTAGAGGCGCGTGTACAATGATTCACAGGACCTGGGTTCGAATCCCAGGTCCCCCATGCATTTGTTAATATTTTTCTTCAGGTTATTCAGTACAAAACCAAGCGCGTGATTCATCATACTCCCTCACTCAGATGCTTGACAGATGGCCCCAGGCCAGATCTGGTGGTCCAGATGTGATGTCCATCATACTCTCAAGTCAACGTGCAATATGGAATCAGAAAGTCAAACGAGGCCTGCATGTTAATGGGCCACAAAATTGCCATTCCAACCTCCAATTTGGGCCCAAAACCCCCCTGAGTCTTTCTATTTCTTTCTTCTTTATTTCTTTTATTTATTTATTTATTATTATTTTTATTATTTAACTAACCAATTAAAACATTTTTCTTAATAAAATTAAAACCAAAAAATGTTTTTGTTTATTAACTTAATTTTCAGTATTTTATTTTTGTTAATAAATACTAATTTAATTAATTTAGTTTAATTAGGAAATAACTTTAATATCTTTTTTGCAATAATTAAAATCAACTTAGATAATTAGGTTTTATTAACATTGATCAAATTATTTTTATTTCTTTAAATATCAAAAATCCAAAAATATCATTTTTTATTAATTAATTAGTTTATTAATTTAATAATTAGTTTAGTTTAATTTCTTTTTAATTCAAAATAAACCAAAAAATCTTTTCTTTAATAATCAAAGGGTCAAAACCCTAGAACTCGCTCGATTTAACTTTCCGCACGCGATCCATTTTATTCAATATTGTATCTGTTTCCCAGAATGTAATAGTTTAAAAGGACTTTACTATTTTTATCGCTTTATTTATTTTACGCATTTTAATTTCAAGGGTTGCTTTTGGCGATGTAAATACCCGACGCCTTGTAATAGTTAGTTTAATTTCCGCAATTTAATTTCCACAACTTATAAACTGTTAGATGTTTGATAATAGGGAATGCATGACAAGATTGAACGTTTGAACCTAAAATCAACATAGATAACCATTGACATGTACAAAGACAAAATAAACTGAAAACAATACACTCTCACATGCGCACTCTTAGGGTACACCTCCCTTGGTTGCCTTCGAACGCGGTCATTGAGTATAGGAAGTTTTAGAGGTCGCCCTCTTGTCCAAAGATCATAGTTGCCTCGAAACGGTTGCCTCGGAAAAATGATCTAAGACATTAGGGTTACCGCTAATACGTCCTAACATTGCTTTGGTGACCGCACGCCCCTTAATCGAATTGACCCTTAAAACTCCAACGACGGTGCTACCTACTCACAAATAGTGGGATAACATTGTCTAAAGGACATTAGTACAGATTGATTCCCTTTTCGAGTAGGTAGATGGTTCTTAAGTACTTTCTCCTTCAAAACAAAAACAAAACCTTTTTCGCACCTGCACTCCAAACAAAAACTCTTTTCAAACCCACAAACACAAAGAAAAGCAAATTTTGAAAACACTTAGAGAAAGTACCTAAGAGCCCGTGGATAACCACAGATAGAAAGGGTGCTAACACCTTCCCTTTCTATAATCTACCCCCCGAACCCGAGAAACATCTCGAAAAAGGAATTTTTCTGTGCTTTTTTCCTTTCCTTGTTGGATAAAATAAAAGACGGTGGCGACTCTTGCTTACCGCGACATTTTGCGAAAACAAACGCAAAACGCGAACCAGCATTCCAAAAACAGTCAATTCTCTCCCACCGTATCACAATGTCAAATTTCAAGCCTTACAGAGGAAGTTTGCTCAGTCAAATGCTCAAAGGGTCCAAAAATCGACTATGCTAGGACAAAAGTCAACTGTGACCTATAAACATTCAAACTTCAAGATTTTTTTGTCAACATTCTCATTTTGAAGGATAATTCATCATTTGATCAAGGGTTGATCATGATTCATCAAGGATTGCTCAAAATTCATCATGACTCAAAAGTTGCTAAATTAGGGTTTTGTAGGAAAAGTTAACTCAACTTTGACCAAGCATAACTTTCTCATACTTTATGAGAAATGACCCATCCAAATCTCATTTTGAAGAGGATGAAATTTGCTACAATCCATCTTCATACCCCAAGATCAAAAAATGCACTCACAAGAAGTTATGAATTTGGACATTATAGGTCATTTTTGAAAGTCAACAAAAACACCTTTTTTTTCCAAAGCTTATAACTTGAGCATGAAATATCAAAATTCTATGTGACTAAAAGGGTTGGTTAGAGGACATCTCAAGCTTTCTAGAAAGTCCAAGAACACTTCCAAAAGTTCAAAATTGAAGAAGTTATGCATTGTTGAAGTCGGACCTTTTTACAAAATTGCCAAAAGTCAACTATCCCCAAAACTTCAAATTTTGTCAAATGGGCCCATTATTTTTCACTTGGTTTGAGTTTGCATCATTTCCCACGTGCCCTAGCTTCATCCATGTTCCCATATCTCATTTTTATTATTTAATTTGATTTTTATTTGAATTTATACATTTTTAATCAAATAAAATCATATAAAATCCAAGGAATTAATAACTCATGATTTTCTGATTGTTTTAGGCTTTGTTCACAGCTAGCATCACCATCAAATTCGTATCAAACCAAATCATGTGCAAAAAGATTGAAATGAATCAAATTTGGAAAGATTTAATGGAAGAATCAAATCCATATCAAAGTCATTGATAGAAGGAGATTTGTACCAAGTTTGTAAACCTAATGCACTGAGCATTACATAAGGAAGCAAAATACACGAAAACAAGGGTTGGAAATTGTGGGAAGAGGCAGAACTGATTTTGCAAAATTCACAAAAAAGTGAGAGATCAAAATACAGGTTAGAAGCATTTTCAAGGATCAAGACCTGTCCCAATCCATTCCTGGGCATTCACACAAGCCATCCCAACCAAAACCAAGCATTTTCAGACTCCCAAACGCGATGTAAGTCTCACGAAAATGACCCCTGTTCTTGAATTCGATTTGATTTGTTCTTGCATCATTTGAGCAAACTAATGGTACATTCGTGATCACAAGAACATGTCCAAACTTTTTGCATTGTTTAATTTCATTTATGTGCTTTGTATGAAGAAACACCATTGCTAGGGTTTGGCTCGTGGTTTTGGGGATTTTTGTTTCAGGCACAATTGATCCACGTGAAGGGCATGGTTGCAATCAGGAAGAGATGACAAGTTCAACCATGCTCGTAGAATGTATTTTTATGGCTTGAGGGAGATTTTAGAACAAGGTTGCGTTTTTAGCTGCGGATTCAAATCCGCAGGTAAATTTACAGTGTTTTAAGAGGACAGGGACGACGAGGTATCCTCCGTCCATTGGCTAGTTCAAATGTTGCGCGCCTTTTTGTTTTTTCTGACCAATTAATTTTGTTTTGTTACATTATTATTAATGCCTGTTATCTTGACAAGAAAAACCACGTGATGCAGTGGTAGCCACTCAAGTCTTAAAGCGTTCCTAGGCTGGAGGTCAGGGGTTCGATCCCTGCCTCCAGCACTTTGTATTTTCTTCATGTTTTCCAGGTATTCCAGTGCATGCTCCAACTTGCAACCTACCATGCGCCCTCATCCATCCAAATGCCAGATGGCCAAGAGCCAGATCTGGTGGCCAATAATTAGAGGTCCACATGAAGCCAAGTCAATGCGCCCCCACCAGATCAGAGAAAGTCAAACAGGATGGCTGATGATGGGCCTTCAAATTGCTACCAACACCCTTAAAACAGGCCCAACACTCCTCTCTCATTATTTATTTATTTATTTACTTTAATTGTTTTTATTAATTTTCTAACCAATCATAAAATTCCTTTTTTTTATCAAATAAAATCACAAAAAATATTTTTCATTCAATCAAACTTTAAACTTTTATTTTTTTTCTTAATAAACACTAATTAATTAATTAGGTTTTTTTTAATTCTAGAAAACTCTAACTTATTTTTGTAAATAATTAAAATTGATTAGATTTAATTAGGTTTTAACCACTAATTCAATAATTTTATTTTCTTTCTTAAAATAACAAAAATCCAAAAATATATCATTAATTTATTTTCTTCATTAATTAATTTATTTTATAATTTAATTTAGTAATTAATTTAGGATTAATATCTTTTTTAAAATAAAAAACAATAAAAAGATGGCATTTTCTTTCAAAAGGGTCAAAACCCTAATCTTAGATCCGATTTAATTTCCCGCGTGCGTTACTTATTTTTATCCAATAATGTACTTGTTCCCGGATTGTAACAGTTAAATAAGACGTTTAATTATTTTTGTCGCTTTATTTTATTTTTCAAAGGGTTTGTCTTTGGCGATGTAAATACCCGACGCCTTGTAATTTAAATTCCTCATTTTATTTCCGCAAATTATAACTGTTAGATGTTTGATAATAGGGTTGCATGACAAGACTGAATGTTTTAACCTAAAATCAAATTAGATCACCCTTAACATGTATAAAGATAAAAATAATTGAAAACGACACACTCGCACATGCGCACTATTAGGGTACACCCAACTTGGTTGCCTTCGTACACGGTCATTGAGTATAGGTCGTTTTAGAGGTCGCCCTCTTGTCTAAAAGATCATAGTCGCCTCGAAATGGTTGCCTCGGATATTGTTGCCTCAAACAAATGATCTAAGATATTAGGGTTACTGCTAAGGCGTCCTAACATTGCTTTAGTGACCATATGTCCCTTATTCGAATTGACCCTCAAAACTCCAACGACGGTTCTACCTACTCACTAATAGTGGGATAGCGTTGTCTAAAGGAAACAAGCATAGAACGATTCTTTTTTCGAGTAGGTAGATTAGTTCTTAGATACTTGCTTATCCAAAACAAAAATTTTTTCACACTTTCACTCCTTTATAAACAAGTTTTCAAAAAACACTTTATTACACTCTTGAAGACAGAAGCAAGAGTTAAATCGAAGTTAAAACAAAAACTTTTCAAAACACACAAACACAAAGAATTTTTTTTTGAAAATGATGAGCAAGTACCTAAGATCCCGTAGATAACTACGGATAGAAAGGGTGTTAATACCTTCCCTTTTTATAATCTGCCCCCGTACTCAGAAATATCTCGAAAAAGGAATTTTATGTGCTTTTTTCCTTTCCTTGTTGGATAAAATAAAAGTCGGTGGCGACTCTTGCTTACCGCGACATTTTGCGAATACAAAATGCAAAATGCAAAATGCAAACCAGCATTCCAAAAAAAAACAGTCAGTTCTTCCCACCGTATCACATAACTGGCGACTCTACTGGGGAGTTAATAAGTGGGGTGTACCTTAAGAATAGTTCATAATGTTTTCAATTGCTTGACATTATATGCTTTATCTTTGTGGGTTGAATCAGAGTTACTATAGATCCTAACCCGGATCTGGGGAATACCCTTTAGGTAAGTAGCAATAAATTATGAGGGAACTGTACGACGTAGACCGATATGGTTGAAGCAGTAGCTATGTTGGTGTGGCACTTTAGTATGTACTGATATCCCTTGTGGCGCAACGAGGAGAATATGGGTCTTCTAAGGGGTCATTAAACACCAACTGACCTTAGCACCTATAATTGACCAACTTGGCCATAGAACAGTAGCAGTATGCTACACTCATTGAGACTAAACTCTCGCGATGGTTCCGGCTGCAAGAAAAGGTTTCCAAACTGGAATTATGACCGATCGAGGGTAGTCAGTGATATTGAGATCCTTTAGAACCTGATTACTATTTCTAGGACAGGTTTAAACCAACTGAACTGAAAGAGGGTAATACCTAAAACTCCTTGCCAACCTGAAATCTAAGGGCTATCTGTGTGACTTGTTTGCCCTTACCAAGTTTGCTATTTGTGAATACTTATGGTGTTTCTCTTATCATAACATCATGCATCATGACATTACATGCATCTTACATCAAGACTAACCTATTTCAAAGACAGAGGGGATTCATCTTTGTTCTGTTTTGTAGTTCATGGCACTCATGCGTAGAAACACAATTCGGATCAACTTTGTCCAGATTCCCACTCAGCTTAAGGAATTGGTTGCAAAGATGCCAGATACTTCTTCCTTTATCAGAAGACATGGGCACCTACTTGGTTTGGTCACCTCCAAGATGGATGAGCAGATGATGAGTGTCTTAGTCCAGTTCTTTGATCCACTGTACCACTGCTTTACTTTTCCGAACTACCAGATGGTCCCTACCTTGGAAGAGTTCTCCGATCTACTTGGTATCTCAATTCTGGAGCAGACCCCGTTCACAGGTTGGGAGAAAGTCCTTAGGCCAGAAGAGATTGCTTTAGCCCTCCATCTGACAAAGGCTGAGGTAATGTCTAATTGGGAGACAAGAAGTGGGACAAAAGGCTTCTTGGATAAATTCTTGGTTGATCGGGCTAATCAGTTCTGGGACAGTCTAGACTTCCAGGCATTTGAAGACATTCTGGCTCTTCTCATATATGGTTTGGTGTTGTTTCCTAACTTCGAATCCTTTGTTGACGTGAATGCAGTGAAGATTTTCATGTCCGGTAATCCTGTGCCCACTCTCTTGGGTGACATTTTGCACTCTCTTTATGCCCGTACTGCTCGAAAACGGGGAACCCTTATGTGTTGTGCACCATTGCTGACGAGGTGGTTTATTTCTCACCTCCCCAAATCAGTTTTGAAGAACAAGGAAGGCATGGGTTGGGCCTACAGTATTATGTCTCTCTCTCATAATGACATCATTTGAACTATCAAGGGCATGGAAGACGTGGCTATTATTGATTGCTGTGGGGAATACCCCAATGTTCCACTGTTGGGAATCAATGGGGGGATCACCTATAATCCGTGTTTAGCCTTACGTCAGTTTGGGCGAGCTAGGAGGGAAGGACCTCATGAGTTGCTAATGCCAAGTATTGTCTTTGATTTCCAAGGGGATAGTGACGAGCAACGCCGCAAATTCATACGAGCATGGGATAGGGTGCACAGGTCTGATCCGCACGAGTTAGGTGTGAAGACTTCTCTTCCAATGGAACCATATCTCTGATGGGTTCATATACGTGCCCAAAAGCTGGGAATGCCGTACGAAGCCGTCTTGCCTATAATTGTTGAGGTTGTTGATGAAGAAGGGGTTCCTCCTACCATCCTACATCCGTACATGCCTACTGACATTGGGGCATTAAAGATGTCTTGGATGCAGCTAAGGGAAGAACGGGATACTTACAGAGAAAAGTATCACGAGCAAGAGTAGAAGATTAAAAAGCTGACAAGGCAATTGGAGAATGAGAAGATCCTCAACGACTATGTCCGCACCGACAGGAAACGACCATGGGAGCACTGATGTCTTTTGATTATTTATAGCATTGATTTACTTTTCAGTTTTTCTTTCTTGTAACTCCTTAAAGGCATTTGTTGAATAATTAAATTTCAAGTTTATCTAATAAAAGTGTGTTTCATTTTGGTTTACGAATTTGAATCTCTCGACGTCTTTGAAATCATATCATACGCATTTCATTCCATGCACCTCATAACAGGTACCCTTACAAGTTTCTCATCTTCTTCGCTATTTATTTCAGCATCATGTCTTCTGAAACATCAACTGAACAAGCAATCAAGGCTCTACAAGTTCAAAACTCCCAGTTCCAGGAATTGTTCATGAGTTTAGCCAAGGGTTAGCAAGATCTGAAGACCCTTATCTTGAAAGAGAAGAAGAAGAAGAAGAAGAAGAAGAAGAAGAAGAAGAAGGTCCTGCTGAATATGGGTCACATGTTTGGAAACAGGCTACGAGATGAAGTCAATTTATCCCACTCATCTGGAGGGGGAGAAAACCAAGAAGAAAGGAGGGTTCCTAGCCCTGTGGTGTCTGACCACGAGACTGACTTTGATGAAGACCAGTATCCTCCTGCTGAGGATAGATATAAACAGCTTGAAGACCGGTTAAGTGCCATGGAGATTCAGAAGGTCCCTGGGTTGGACTTTGATGATCTAGGTTTGTCATATGGGGTGGTGATTCCCCACAAGTTTAAAGCACCAGCCTTTGCTAAATACGACGGAGTTTCTTGTCCGAAGCTGCACCTCCGGTCGTATGTTAGAAAGATTCAGCCATACACCGCTGACAAGAATCTCTGGATCCACTTCTTTCAAGACAGTCTCTCAGGGACTCAGCTTGAATGGTTTTACCAACTGGAAGGAGCTAGTATCCGTAATTGGGAAGACTTGGCTGCTGCTTTCTACAAGCAGTACCAATACAATGGCGACCTCTCTCCCACGCGTACCCAACTCCAGGGTATGTCTATGGGTGCGGGCGAAGGTTTCAAAGACTACCCTCAGAAGTGGAGGGACCTTGCTGGTAGATTGCAACCTCCCTTGGCTGACAGGGAGTTAGTAGATATGTTTCTGGGGACCCTGTCTGGTCCGTATTTCAACCATCTGATTGTAAGCTCATCGTCTGGGATTACTGAGCTGATTATGATCGGGGAAAGAATTGAGGCCGGTATCAAGAGTGGTAAAATACAGAAGGGTGCTTCGTCTAGTGCCGAGAAGAAGCCTTTTAAGAAGGAGTCCAGCTTTGTTTACAGTTCAAAGAGCCATAACAGACCTGAACGCTGCCAAGCAGTCAATGCGGTGGTTATATCAAGACCTGTTGTTGCTCCTTAGCGCAACAATCAGCCAAGGGCCGAGAGGCCGCGAAGACAATTCACTCAGATCAACATGACTTTATCCTAGATTCTTCCGTAGTTATTAAAGACCAACTTGGTGATTCCGAATGAGGCCCAAAAGAATCCCAACACAACATCACCGATGTACAATCCAAACGCCCGCTGTGCTTTTCACTCCGATAGCCTGGGGCATGACACGAATGATTGCTGGGTCTTAAAGAACAAAGTACATGATTTAATTGATGCTAAAGAGATTGAATTCGAAGCACCAGAAAGGCCTAATGTTGTGACTGCTCCTATGCCTAAGCATGGAGTGAATGCTGTAGAGGAAGACTCGTTTGTGGTTTCTGTGAAAGACATTGTTACTCCATTAATGACTGTGAAGAAGAACCTTCTGCTAGCCGGTTTATTTTCAGGTTGTGACAAAGGTTGTCGTATGTGTTCCGTTCTACCTACCAGTTGCCATCTTTTGAAGTCAGGTGTCCAACGCCTGATGGATAATAAAGAAATTTTGTTTGAGAAGACTTTTGTTCCTTTGGTTCCTACTGAAGAAGTTGCTATAATCACCATTTTCGACAATTCTTCCAAGGCTTCCTCGAGAAAGCCTGTTAGAATTACACATGTTCCAGGAATTGAACCATTGATCATCACCATTCCTGGGCCTATCCCCTATACATCAAATAAAGCCATCCCATGGCACTACGGGGATGACGTTTACTATCACGGAGTTAAGCAAGACTTGAGTGCTGAAGAGGCTGATACTGACGTCAGCAATATTGTTGGACCTGCCAAAGTCACTCGCAGCGGAAGACTTTTCTCCCATGAGATATCTCCGCTAGTTGTTCGGAAGCCTGTTGTTATTACACCTGCCAGTACACCTGTTATTGTCCCTGTTCATGTTCCAATTCTTACCCCTGTTGCCGAGTCATCTGATACTCGGGGCAAAGGGACCACTGATGAGCCTGCCCAGAAGGAGGCACCAAAGAGGATTACTGTTGAAGCCTCTAGACAAGAGATGGAAGAAATTTTGAAGATCATCAAAAAGAGCGACTACAATGTAGTCGAACAGCTAGGGTAAACCCCGTCCAAAATCTCTATGTTGTCTCTATTGCTATGCTCAGAAGCCCATGCCGAGGCTCTGATTGCTTTCCTGAAGACTGCGCACGTGCCGCAGGAAACATCAGTTGATCAGTTTAAAGATTGTATGGCTAGTCTGACAGCGGATAATGGGTCGGGTTCCTCTGACGCATACTTGCCTACTAAGGGGAGGAATCACAATGATGCCCTGCATGTCTCCATTGAATGCAGGGGCACTACTCTAGCTCATGTATTGGTGGATACTGGTTCCTCATTGAACATTTTACCTAAGAAATCTCTAGATCGGTTGGACTGTGAAGGTTTAGAGTTGAAGCCAAGTAACATTGTTGTTAGGGCCTTTGATGGGTCTAAGAGAATGGTACATGGAGAAATGGATATTCTAGTGAAGGTTGGTTCTCAGATCTTTGCGTCTACTTTTTATGTGATAGACATTCAGCCATCCTATTCTTGTTTGCTAGGTCGCCCATGGATCCACAAAGTTGGGGCAGTGACTTCTACACTCCACCAGATGCTGAAATACCCAGTCAAAGGGAAAATTGTTACGGTAGGAGGGGAGGAGCAGTACATGGTGAGCCACCTCAACTCTTTTGGATATGTAGAGATGGATGGGGAGTTCATTGAAACACCGTTTCAACATTTTGAAGAGGTTCCCCAGACGCTGGCATCAACTGAAACTGTTGTTGAAGATCCTCCAATGAAGATGGCTTCCTTCAAGGATGCCCGGGCTGTTGTTGAGAAATGTGGGTGTGCAAATTGGGGCCAACTCCCTGATTTTGCACATAAGACTAATAAATTTGGTTTAGGTTTCACTGTAGAAGTTCAAAGGGCTGTTCGGAGTGCACGGATTGGAGGACCTCCCCTGTTTATCAGTAATTCAGGAGTCAATGCCATTAAAGACGATGTTGAAGAATCTGAGTTCGACAGTTGGATTTATCCTACTACTGATGGTGGATTAAGAAACTGGACAGCAAAGGACTTCACCCCAATTTCTTTTATTACCCAGTAATGAGACTTTTGTTTGGAATTTGTAGAAGACAATCTTTAAACTTTACGGCTCGGTGTCTTACCCGGGGCACCGTGGTTTTGTTTGTAAGGGCTTTATGTGTGTCATCTACATATATCATTAATAAAAGCATTGGACGTTTCTTGCATTTCAATTTTTGCGCTCCTTGTTTTTCTTTTATTACATATTGCAAAACAACTATTTTACACACACTCACATATACAGGTCAACATCCACTCTAGATCCCACTGATAACGACTCTGCTACTGCCAGTTATGACTTTGAAAGTCCGATAAACTTAGCTGAAGACGAAGCTGAAGGTGATTGCGAAGTGCCTGGTGAACTTTCTAGATTGTTACTTCAGGAAGAGAGGGCTATACAGCCACATGAAGAGCCAGTGGAAACAATAAATCTGGGTACAGAGGTAGACAAGAAAGAGGTCAAGATCGGTGCAAATCTAGAAGCTAGTGTTAAGCAACGGTTGATTCAGATGCTGCATGACTATGTTGAGATCTTTGCCTGGTCTTATGAAGATATGTCTGGGTTGGATACTGATATTGTGGTTCCCTGATTTCCTACCAAGGAAGACTGTCCTGCAGTAAAACAGAATGACCGCCGAATGCGCCCAGAGATGTCTGAGAAAATCAAGGCTGAAGTGATGAAGCAGTTTGACGCCGGTTTTCTAGCAGTTACTTCTTACCCACAGTGGGTGGCCAATGTGGTTCCTGTGCCGAAGAAGGATGGTAAGGTTCGAATGTGTGTCGACTATAGGGATTTGAACATGGCGAGTCCCAAGGATGATTTCCCTCTACCTCATATCGACGTTCTGGTTGACAACACCGCACAACATAAGGTCTTCTCCTTTATGGATGGTTTCTCTGGTTATAATCAGATTAAAATGGCTCCCGAAGATATGGAGAATACAACCTTTGTTACTCAATGGGGTACCTTTTGCTACAAAGTCATGCCTTTCGGATTGAAAAATGATGGGGTAACATATCAGCGCGCCATGGTCGCCTTGTTCCATGACATGATCCATCATGAGATTGAGGTATACGTCGATGACATGATTGCAAGATCCCAAACCGAGGAAGAACATCTTTACCACCTTCAGAAGCTATTTGACAGGTTGAAGTTGTACAAGCTGAGGTTAAACCCGAACAAGTGCACCTTCGGGGTGAGATCTGGTAAGCTGCTGGGTTTCGTCATAAGTGATAAAGGCATCCAAGTGGATCCTACAAAGGTGAAGGCTATACAGGAAATTCCAGCTCCCCAAACAGAAAAAGAAGTCAAAGGCTTTCTGGGACGACTAAACTATATTTCCTGATTCATCTCACACCTAACTGCTACTTGTGAGCCAATCTTCAAGTTACTGAAGAAAGATCAAGTGGTAAGATGGAACGATGAATGCCAGGCCGCTTTAGAAAGAATCAAAGAGTATCTCCAAGAGCCACCCATTATGATGCCTCCAGTTGAAGGGAGACTTTTGATCTTATACTTGACAGTACTCGACAATTCGATGGGGTGTGTGCTGGGGCAGCATGACGAGTCTTGCCGAAAAGAGCATGCTATTTATTACCTTAGCACAAAGTTTACCGACTGCGATACCCGATACTCGTTGCTTGAGAAAACTTGTTGCACTTTGGCATGGGCTGCTCGCCAGCTGAGACAGTATATGCTGACTCACACTACTCTATTGATATCAAAAATGGATCCAATCAAGTATATCTTCGAAAAGCCTGCCTTATCCGGAAGAATAGCAAGATGGCAGATGATCTTGACTGAGTATGACATCTAGTATACTACTCAAAAGGCAATCAAGGGAAGTGTGTTGGCAAATCATCTGGCACATCAGCCAGTGGATGATTACCAGTCTATGGACTTTGAATTTCTGGATGAGAATATCATGAAAGTGATGACTGCGAAGAACCTGGACCAGATGAAGAACTTGAGGAAGGATCCTGATGGTCTATGTACTTTGATGGAGCTTCAAACGCTTTGGGTAATGGCATTGGCGCCATAATCATATCCCCTAAAGGCTCTCATACTCCGTTTACCGCCCGACTATGTTTCAACTGCACCAACAATATGGCAGAGTATGAAGCGTGCATCATGGGTCTTCGAGCAACTATTGACCTAAGGATTAAGTTCTTAAGTGTCTTCGGAGATTCCTCTCTCGTGATCAATCAGATCAAAGGCGAGTGGGATACGAAACACCCAAATCGTATTCCTTACAAGGAGTATGTGTTGACGTTGCTTCCACATTTGGAGGAGATAACCTTTGAACACTTCCCTAGATAGGAGAATCAGTTGGTAGACGCGCTGGCTACGATGTCTTCTATGTTCAAAATCAATTGGGACAACGAAGCCCCCCGGATTATCATTGAAAGGTTAGAAGAACCGGCACATTGCTGTGATATTGAGACTGAAGAGGTAGCAGATAAACCCTGGTTTCATGAGGTGAAGAGGTATCTCGAGGCTCAGGAGTACCCCGAGGGTGCATCTGTTAATGATAAGAAGTTTCTGAGGAGGTTCGCAGCGAAGTTCTTCATCAGCAATGACATTATTTACAAGCGTAACCATGATTCAACCTTATTGCAATGTATGGATAAGAACGAAGCAGAAAGAATCATGGAAGAGTTACATGAAGGCACCTTTGGAACTCATTCCAGTGGGCACACCATGGCAAAGAAAATCCTACGGGCAGGATATTTTTGGTCCACCATGGAAGCCGACTGTTATCGGCATTCTCGGACATGTCACAAGTGCCAGTTCTATGCTGATAAGGTGCACATACCTCCAGTACCTCTGAACGTCTTGACGGCACCTTGGCCTTTTGCAATGTGGGGCATTGATATGATCGGCGAGATCAGACCTACTGCGTCCAACGGGCATCAATTCATCCTGGTAGCAATTGGTTACTTTACGAAGTGGGTTGGAGTAGCTTCATTTTCTACAGTGACCAAGAACGTCGTGGCACGGTTCATTCGGCATAACCTGATCTGTCGATACGGTGTACCAGAGAGGATCATTACAGACAATGGTACAAATCTCAACAATAAGATGATCACCGAGCTCTGCAAACAGTTCAAGATACAGCATCACAACTCTTCTCCCTATCGGCCGAAGATGAATGGGGCTGTAGAAGCGGCTAATAAGAATATCAAGAAGATTGTGCAGAAGATGACGGTGACATACAAAGATTGGCATGAGATGTTACCATTTTATCTTCATGGGTACAGTACCTCAGCACAGACGTCAACAGGGGCAACACCCTATTCTTTAGTTTATGGCATGGAGGCCGTCTTGCCCATTGAAGTTCAGATACCCTCTCTTCAGATTATGAAGGATGCAGGTTTAAGCGAAGATGACTGGATTCAGACCCGGCTTGATCAGCTGAACTTAATTGACAAAAAGAGACTTACTGCTATTTGTCATGGTCAAACGTATCAAAAACGGATGATCAAGGCATTTAACAAGAAAGTTAGACGACAAGAATATCAAGTTGGGGACCTGGTTATCAAGCGCATCATACTACCTCAAGGTGATCCCAGGGGAAAATGGACCCCTACATACGAAGGGCCATTTGTGGTTAGGAATATCTTCTCAGGAGGAGCTATGATTCTAACCACCATGGATGGTGACGACCTTTCTCACCCCGTCAATACAGACATAGTGAAAAAATACTATGCATGACCAAAGACCCGCTAGGTTGACTGGCCTAGGAAAAAATAAGGGCTGAAAATAAAATATCTGTACACCCAGTAAGTCGAAAACCTGTAAAGGCGGATTGGGGAAAAAAGGGTATCCCGGTGGATTGAAAACCCGAAAGGGAGGTCCAGGAAAAAATTAGGGATCAAAGCGTAACACTATGTCTCATCGGATCACCTTGCGACCAGACTTCGGTATCGACTATCAAGCTCGAACGACACTAATCGATCTGATGTACCTTCAACCAAATAGCAAAGTGATGAGATGCTTGAGGATGTAAAGGCAATAGAAGAGTTGGAACCAAGTGGGATTATTTACATAGCTGTTTTGTTTAGTTTTTCACAAAGTGTATAAATTCTATCTGTTCGGCGGTGTTCTCTTACCAGGACGTTACCCTCTTGTACAAAAACGCCTATTTACAGGCCAAACTTCAAAAATTAATACAATTCATTTTCAGACAAATTTCAAACTGTTTTTCCTTTTTTCTGTTATGTTTTGCAAAGAACGTCCAATGTTCATTTTTGATATATGCATTTGACATTAATTGCTGCTCATGAATATTTACATGCAAAACAAAAGACGATTACTCGTAATATCAGAAACAGGGGCAATAAAAATTATCCAAGCTGTACAGTTGCTCTATCCACCAGGTACAAAGGTAGATTTAGCTGAAGAATATGACCGAGGTACTTTCACTCTCCGCAGGTAAGAAGAGACTGTAATGATAGCTCTCCTCAGTTGAGACTTGCAACTGCGAATGAATCGGTAATATTCCCCCCAAGCAAAGTTTTATTTACCATCAGTACCGAAAGGTCTTAATATTCCCCAGCGGAGTATAAGAATATTCCCTGGCATAGTACAAGATATCCCCAGTGGAGTCTGAAATTTTTCCCAGTGCAGTCTGAAAAGACCTTCCCTAGTGGAATTTGGAGAATCATCCCCAGTAGACTTTGGAAGATTGTCCCCAGCGAAGTTCAAAGGATTATCCCCATTAGAGTCTAAAAGGTTATCCCCAGTGAAGTCGCAACTAAAAGCTCATCCCCAGTGGAGCTCATTCCTTTCACAAGCAGAAACTTTAATCCCCAATAGGATCCAGTATCACTAGCAACGGTAATTCATCCCCAGCGGAATTTAGAAGTGGAATCCTCTACAGAGCATCTCTTCCCCACAGAGTAATCTCCTCGTCAGCTTATTCCCCAGTGGAGTTATCCTCTCCTGCAGGTTTATTCTGACAGTCATCTTCATCCACTATCTCCAGCGGAAACGAAGAATTTAACTCTTTTTCTCCAGCAATTATCTGGGATTTATTTTCCCCAGCTAAAAACATCATATTTTCATACATCATGACACATGCATATACGCATCATACAGCATAATCTCATTTATTTTGAGAACATCATTGCTTGATACATATCATACATTGCATACAGCTAACCTTTACCTTTCAGGAAGGATGCAGTTAAATTCTCATAAGATTCAAAGCTATAAAGCTTTTACCAAAGTCGAACTACTGACCAGTTCTTAAATCTCAACAGAATTATCCTCAGTTGAATTATAGCTAAGGTCCTAAATCTCGACAAATTCCTCCGTCGAATTACAGACAGTTCCTAAATCTCAGTAGAGTTTTCTCAATTGAATTACAGGCAAGTCCTAAATCTCGATGAAGATGTTTCCCTCAGTCGAAGTACTGACCGGTTCTTAAATCTCAATAGAATTATCCTCAGTTGAATTACAGACAAGGTTCTAAATCTCGACAAAGATCCTCCGTCGAATTACTGACAGTTCTTAAATCGCAACAGAATTATCCTCAGTTGAATTACAGACAAGTCCTAAATCTCGATGAAGATGTTTCCCTCGGTCGAATTACCGACCAGTTCTTAAATCTCAATAGAATTATCCTTAGTTGAATTACAGATAAGGTTCTAAATCTCGACAATTTTCCTCCGTCGAAGTACATACGAGTTCATAAATCTCAGCAGAGTTTTCTTAGTTGAATTACAGGCGAGTTCTTAAATCTTGATGAAGATGTTTCCCTCAGTCGAATTACTGACCAGTTCTTAAATCTCAACTAAAATATCCTCAGTTGAATTACAGATAAGGTTCTAAATCTCGACAATTTACCTTCGTCGAAGTACAGACGAGTTCCTAAATCTCAGCAGAGTTTTCTCAGTTGAATTATGGGCGAGTTCTTAAATCTTGATGAAGATGTTTCCCTCATTCGAATTACTGACCAGTTCTTAAATCTCAACCGAATTATCCTCAGTTGAATTACAGATAAGGTTCTAAATCTCGACAATTTACCTCCATCGAATTACAGACGAGTTCCTAAATCTCAGCAGAGTTTTCTCAGTTGAATTACGGGCGAGTTCTTAAATCTCGATGAAGATGTTTCCCCACAGTCGAATTACTGACAAGTTCTTAAAACTCAACAGAGATGTTGAAGTACAAACAAGGTCCTAAATCTCGACGAAGTTCCTCCATTGAATTACAGACGAGTTCCTAAATCTCAGCAGAGTTTTCTCAGTTGAATTACGGGCGAGTTTCTTAAATCTCGATGAAGATGTTTCCCCCTCAGTTGAATTACGGACAAGTTCTTAAAACTCAGCAGAGATTTTCTCTCAGTTGAAGTACATGTAAGTTCCTAAATCTCAACAAAATCAAACTTCCCCAGCGGAATCTTCAAACAACAGGTATACAAGCTCTCGCTAAGGAATCTCTCATGCGATCGACATTCCTTCAAATGGCATCTTTAAGCCCATCCTCCTGTTAGCAACCTCCAAATGGCATCTATAAGCCCATTCCCGACATCACGAAGCAACTACCACTTCATGCGAGTGCAAATTTCTGGGCACTCTAGTGTTCAATCATCTTCCACCTTTGGATCACGAAAGGCATGAAAGCTAATCTACATCCTCAGGTTTAAGAAGATTGAATAGGGGCAGCTGTTGTACCCCAAAACTTTCCCTCCTATATTCCTCAAAACATTGCAAGAAAAATCTTCAAGTTGCTCAAGATAGCTCAAGAGTTGGTCATACAAGCTATCTCCTAAGACAGTCAACCCCAAATTGGGGTTTTGTGTTGCATCAAGATCCTTGATTACAAATGACATCAAGTGCTCCAAAATTTACTAATATGTTCTCAAGATCATCCATGTCAAATTTCAAGCCTTACAGAGGAAGTTTGCTCAGTCAAATGCTCAAAGGGTCCAAAAATCGACTGTGCTAGAGCAAAACTCAACTGTGACCTATAAATAGTCAAACTTCAAGATTTTTTGTCAAAATTATCATTTTGAAGGATATTTCATCATTTTATCAAGGGTTGATCATGATTCATCAAGGATTGCTCAAAATTCATCAAGACTCAAAAGTTGCTAAATTAGGGTTTCGTAGGAAAAGTCAACTCAACTTTGACCAAGCATAACTTTCTCATACTTTATGAGAAATGACCCATTCAAAGGTCATTTTGAAGAGGATACAATTTCATACAATCCATCTTCATACCACAAGATCAAAATATGCACTCACAAGAAGGTATGAATTTGGACATTATAGGTCATTTTTGAAAGTCAACAAAAACACATTTTTTCCAAAGCTTATAACTTGAGCATGGAATATCAAAATGATACGAGACTAAAAAGGTTGGTTAGAGGACATCGCACGCTTTCTAAAAAGTCCAAGAACACTTCCAAAAGTTCAAAATTGAAGAAGTTATGCATTGTTGAAGTTGGACTTTTTTGCAAAATTGCCAAAAGTTAACTATCCCCAAAACATCAAATTTTGTCAAATAGGCCCATTCTTTTTCACTTGGTTTGAGTTTTCATCATTTCCCACGTGCCCTAGCTTCAGCCATGTGCCCATATCTCATTTTTATTATTTAATTTGATTTTTATTTGAATTTATTCATTTTTAATCAAATAAAATCATATAAAATCCAAGGAATTAATAACTCATGATTTTCTAATTGTTTTAGGCTTTGTTTACAACTAGCATCACCATCAAATTCGTATCAAACCAAATCATGTGCAAAAATATTGAAATGAATCAAATTTGGAAAGATTTAATGGAAGAATCAAATCCACATCAAAGTCATTGATAGAAGGAGATTTGTACCAAGTTTGTAAACCTAATGCACTGAGCATTACATAAGGAAGAAAAACACACGAAAACAAGGGTTGGAAATTATGGGAAGAGGCAGAATTGATTTTGCAAAATTCACAAAAAAGTGAGAGATCAAAATACAGGTTAGAGGCATTTTCAAGGATCAAGACCTGTCCCAATCGATTCCTGGGCATTCACACAAGCCATCCCAACCAAAACCAAGCATTTTCAGACTCTCAAACGCGCTGTAAGTCTCACAAAAACAACCCCTGTTCTTGAATTCGATTTGATTTGTTCTTGCATCATTTGAGCAAACTAATGGTACATTCGTGATCACAAGAACATGTCCAAACTTTTTGCATTGTTTAATTTCATTTATGTGCTCTGTATGAAGAAACACCATTGCTAGTGTTTGGCTCGTGGTTTTGGGGATTTTTGTTTCAGGCACAATTGATCCACGTGAAGGGCATGGTTGCAATCAGGAAGAGATGACGAGTTCAACCATGCTCGTAGAATGTATTTTCATGGCTTGAGGGAGATTTTAGAAAAAGGCTGCGTTTTTAGTTGCATATTCAAATCTGCAGGTAAATTTACAGTGTTTTAAGAGGACAGGGACGACGAGGTGTCCTCCATCCATTGGTTAGTTCAAATGTTGCGCGCCTTTTTATTTTTTCTGACCAATTAATTTTGTTTTGTTACATCATTATTAATGCCTGTTATCATGACAAGAAAAACCACGTGATGCAGTGGTAGCCACTCAAGTCTTAAAGCGTTCCCAGACTGGAGGTTAGGGGTTCGATCCCTGCCTCCAGCACTTTGTATTTTCTTCATGTTTTTCAGGTATTCCAGTGCATGCTCCAACTTGCAACCTACCATGCGCCCTCATCCATCCAAATGCCAAATGGCCAAGAGCCAGATCTGGTGGCCAATAATTGGAGGTCCACATGAAGCCAAGTCAATTCGCCCCCACCAGATCAGAGAAAGTCAAACAGTCTGGCTGATGATGGGCCTTCAAATTGCTACCAACACCCTTAAAACAGGCCCAACACTCCTCTCTCATTATTTATTTATTTACTTTAATTGTTTTTATTAATTTTCTAACCAATCATAAAATTCCTTTTTTTTATCAAATAAAATCACAAAAAATATTTTTCATTCAATCAAACTTTAAACTTTTATTTTTTTTCTTAATAAACACTAATTAATTAATTAGTTTTTTTTTTAATTCTAGAAAACTCTAACTAATTTTTGTAAATAATTAAAATTGATTAGATTTAATTAGGTTTTAACCACTAATTCAATAATTTTATTTTCTTTCTTAAAATAACAAAAATCCAAAAATATATCATTAATTTATTTTCTTCATTAATTAATTTATTTTATAATTTAATTTAGTAATTAATTTAGGATTAATATCTTTTTTAAAATAATAAAACAATAAAAAGATGGCATTTTCTTTCAAAAGGGTCAAAACCCTAATCTTAGATCCGATTTAATTTCCCGCGCGCGTTACTTATTTTTATCCAATAATGTACTTGCTCCTGGATTGTAATAGTTAAATAGGACGTTTAATTATTTTTATCGCTTTATTTTATTTTTCAAAGGGTTTGTCTTTGGCGATGTAAATACCCGACGCCTTGTAATTTAAATTCCGCATTTTATTTCTGCAAATTATAACGGTTAGATGTTTGATAATAGGGTTGCATGACAAGACTGAATGTTTTAACCTAAAATAAAATTAGATCACCCTTAACATGTTTAAAGATAAAAATAACTGAAAACGACACACTCGCACATACGCACTATTAGGGTACATCCCACTTGGTTGCCTTCGTACACGGTCATTGAGTATATGTCGTTTTAGAGGTCGCCCTCTTGTCTAAAAGATCATAGTCGCCTCGGATATTGTTGCCTCAAACAAATGATCTAAGACATTAGGGTTACCTCTAAGGCGTCCTAACATTGCTTTAGTGGTCGTATGTCCCTCATTCGAATTAACCCTCAAAACTCCAACGACGGTGGTACCTACTCACTAATAGTGGGATAGAGTTGTCTAAAGGAAACAAGCATATAACGATTCTTTTTTCGAGTAGGTAGATTAGTTCTTAGATACTTGCTCATCCAAAACAAAACTTTTTTCACACTTTCACTCCTTTATAAACAAGTTTTCAAAAAATAATTCATTACACTCTTGAAGACAGAAGCAAGAGTTAAATCTAAGTTAAAACAAAAACTTTTCAAAACCCACAAACACAAAGAATTTTTTTTTGAAAATGATGAGCAAGTACCTAAGAGCCCGTAGATAACTACAGATAGAAAGGGTGCTAATACCTTCCATTTCTATAATCTACCCCCCGTACTCAGAAATATCTCGAAAAAGGAATTTTTCTGTGCTTTTTTCCTTTCCTTGTTGGATAAAATAAAAGTTGGTGGCGACTCTTGCTTACCGTGACATTTTGCGATTACAAAACGTAAAATGCAAACCAGCATTCCAAAAAAAAACAGTTAGTTCTTCCCACCGTATCACACCTGCCATTTTGTTTGTTTTTTTTACTTTCTTATATCAATCATATAAATAAGATATCGAATAAAATATTCTTATAGAATATTTATATTTAATTAATTAAAAACAGAGAACATATAGAATCTATAAATACTAAGATAGAAAAAGTATAATAACAAGAACAAAGAATATACAAATAATATAGAAAATAGAATTAATATATGAAAAATAGAATAATTTTAAATATTCTTTTAATATTTCATAGAATTAATAATTTCAAAAAATATATAATAATATAGTTATTATAATATAATAGTTTGAATAAATAAAATAAGAATATAAAAATAGTACTCTATAAAAAAAGATCTAATTCATTGTTGTACAATTTAAATTGGATTCAGACTTCCCCCGATAAATCCAAGTGGTTTTATTAAGAAAAAAAAACATTGGATCATATTCCTATATGTAATTTTGTATTATTATGTATTACAAAATACATGAAAAAATGAAGAAGGATTTGAAATGCGAGATCTAAAAACATATCTCTTTGTGGCACCAGTGGCAAGTACTTTATGGTTCGCGGCTCTAGCAGGTCTCTAGATAGAAATTAATCGTTTATTTCCAGATGCATTGACATTCCTTTTTTTATATTCTATTTATTGACACGGGAAAGGGTGACGAAGATTAGAGATCCAATAAAATACATGTGATTAAACCCCTCTTCGTTAAAAAAGAAAGAGGAAATTAAGAAAGGTGGATTTGGCCTTAGTGAAATTTGGAATTCTCCCCAGGTTTCGTTTCAATGGAATTGGATTAATACTTCAATTCCATTGCTATTCTTAATTATTAAGAGTAAGACCGGAAATGGAATTGTAAGGGTAGGGGCAATAATATCATACAAGATATTTAAATAAAAACTGAAATACTAGACTCTGGATTCGAAATCTATTTCAAAAGCATTATAGTAGTGAATTATTAGCGTACTATATAAAATTAATTGGAACAAAATATTTCATAATTTTATTTGGAATTATCAACTTATCTTTTTATTCATTCCTTTTTTCTACTTCCCTTCAAATATTAAAATCGAAGAATTAAATGAATAAAAAAACCAAAGGAGGTTTATGGCTAAGGGTAAAGATATATGAATATCTGTTACTTTAGAATGTACTAGTTGTGATAAAAAGAGTCCTAATAAGGAGTCTAGAGGTATTTCTCTATATATTACTCAAAAGAATCGACACAATACACCTAGTCGATTGGAATTGAGAAAATTCTGTCCCTTTTGTTGCAAACATTCGATTCATGCAGAGATCAAGAAATAGAGAAAATGGATTACTTGTGTGTCACCCTTAAGGAGGTAAATGGAATTTTTTTTAAATAACATAAAAATTAATTATATAGATACCAGATAAATTATCTTATCTATATTATATAAATAACATTCTATAACATAAAATTATATACATATATCATTATATAGCATATATTCCAAATATATTACAAAAAAAAAAGAAAATAACTAAAACAAATCCTTTTTTATAAGACAAATGGGATTTTCAGTATAGGAATAAACAAACCATGGATAAATCTAAGCGAATGTTTGTTAAATTGAAGCAATCAATTCATAGGAGTTAGCCCCTAATTCAATCTGGGGATCGAATTTATTATAAAAACTTGAGTTTACTTTTAGAATTTATCATGCTACAAGGAAATTTTTTACCTAGACGTGTGAATAAATTGACTTTAAAACAACAACGATTGATTACGATTTCTATAAAACAAGCTCGTATTTTATCTTTGTTAACTTTCGTAAATTCATCACCTTTTGTTAAAAATGCAAAAAAAGAAAAAGAAAAAACCAAGTCGATTACTAGAGCTACTCCTCCCGTTATTAAAAAAAAAAGAGTTACGCTACTTCAATTAATTTAATAATTAATTGAATCTAAACTCATAGTTTGAGCGTGGTTGATTATTTCTTTTCCTAATTCATATGAATTCTATTTTATCATATAAATCTATTTTATTCTACCACCTTCTCGGAGTTAAGTCTCCGGGGAATTTTTATTTTTGAATGATATCATTGGAAATCATAAAAAGACAATTCCCCTTTAATATAGCTATTTGTGCAGCTATTTTACGATTAAAAATAAATTAATTCTTGTACAAATTATACATTAAATTACTATAACGATAGTATATTTTTTCTTTATTCTGACTTGTTATTGCATTTATTCAACTGATCCATAAACTGCGAAAGTCTATTTTTTCTTATCTCTATCCCGCTGAGACGAAACCAAAGCTTTTATTCTCTGTTACAAAATAGTTCGAATAAGTTCTGAATGAGCTCCGCGAAAGACTGATGTAAAGGAACAAAATTTTATCCTCCGTTTTCTAGCGATAAATCCTCGTTTAATTCTGGTTATTGGATAAATGAGACTTTGATAAATAAATATTTTATTTTTTCTTTCAGTTATTCTTTTATCCTTTCTAGTCTATTACTAACAACATGGATTCTTCCAATGTATAAAATATAAACTCCAATGGCTTTTGCTACTATAACTTTCCCAACCATTATTTTTTTCTCCATTTTTTCTAAGTATAAGTATTTTAACTCTTAATAATAACTTCTATTAATAATAGGTATTAAAAAAAACATAGTAAATAAAATAGAAATAAACAAAGAAATCATGGGTTCCATCGTTTCTATGATTACTTGTAAAACTGTGAGGTCCTCTCTATACACCGAAGCCCCTTCCTTCATTGAATCTTGATTCAATCAATGTTATTATGAACTTGTACAATTCACACTTCCGAGCTCTACCCATTAAATATATAGTAATAGGTCTTTCAAAATAAAATCTAGCTATACAGTAACGATATTTAAGTATGAATATTAGCTGGGTAGTTGACCCTCTTAGTCCATTATTGCTAAAATTAGGGTATAATTTGTCTTTATTTCAAATATGATTTTTCCCGCTTAATGGATCACTATTTGTTACTAATGGGAAAGTATCTTTCATCTTAAATTAAAAATTAAGGTGATTTGGTTTGCACCAATTGAGAAAGCATAAATTTTATACACAATTGAATTATATATATACAATTCTTATTAATAGAATAGCTTTTATAATTTTAGTATATGATTTAAATGAGTCACACATACGCTCTAGTACATGTTCCTCGGCATTGAGGGCATCCCCGAAGAGCGGGAGATTTTGTTACAGTCTGGATTGGCTGTCTTGTGTTTCTAATAAGTTGGTTTATAGTTGGCATGGTGAGTCAAATACATAATGAGATGGTTTAGATCAATCCTAACCTGATAATTTAGAATTTATTAGACTATATAAGATCTGGTTGTTAAGACGATTAAAAAGATAAAAGACAACAAATCATGCATTTAGGACATTAGGATTTTTAGGAATAGGAAGGACAGAAATAGTAGAAAGAAATATTCCTAAGAAAATGAAAATAGAAACCTAATAAATAGAATCTTAATAAATAAGACATAAATCTTTGGAAATTACATTTTTCATTTATTAGGATCAAAAAGGGAATAAAGATTTTATGCAAATTTTGGATTTGCAAAGAATCCTCTACTGTATCAATCATTTTGTAGGCTTGGGCTTCTACTGCTGACATATAAAAATCCATTTCCATGTCTTTAGATATTTTTCAGGAAGGTTTTCCTGTTCTTTGGGAATAAATATTTATCATAGTTTTTTGCATTTTCAGTACTTCATTCGCTTCCAGCACAGATTCTCCCATTTGTGCCTCATAAGAAGAAGTAGCAAGTTGATGGATCATTACCCTAAGAGTATAATATAATAAGGTTTCTTTCTCTTAATCTTACCATTAAAAAGAAGAAGGGATATAAAAAATAATTCAATTTATTTAAAGCCGTACAGGAAAGCATATTTTTATTTTTATTTTTTATATAGCATACGACTCTACTTTCAATTTTTCATTTTTTTACCTTTCATTGAAGAAATACAAAAAAATATCGGGTCTATCAGACCCAAATCAGTAAAGAATCAAATAACCACCCTTTTTTTTTAGAATCTTTTTTAAAGACTATGATGATTCTGTTGCTATCTTATTTCTTCTAGTTTTTGATATTGTAATCCCAATGTTTCTTTTTTTTTTCAAATAAGTAAAAAAAATTGTAACATTAAAAGAGGCTCTGATAGATCACATAAAATAGTAAATATCCCTTTTTAATACTACTATTTTGATATATAATCTATTGGTTTTGAAAAAAAAATGTTTTTGCATATCGAACTCAAAGTGTCATGCTTTTTTAACTTAATACTGGCGTAGACATAGTCTTCTTTTTTTTCTACAAATAAGAATCATTGGAGCCAAGCGTGAGGGAATGCTAGACATTTGGTAATTTCTTCTCCTACCAAAAGAAGAGATCCCATTGAAGCGGCTAATCCTACGCATATTGTTTGTACTTTTGCTTCTACAAATTTCATAGTAACAAGAATTGCCATTCTAGATATAACCCCTATTCCTGGAGAGTTTATAAACATATACAAATCTTTGTTCTTGTTCTCTAAACTTAGGTATACCATTAGACCGACAAGTGGATTTGATATTTCACTAGTAACCACTTGACATAAAAAAGTAGTCTTCCGTGAAAAAGTGGATAGTATAAGTCAACCCAAGAAGCTTCATCCTCGCCGGGAACTAAAAAGGGCACCTTTGGAACACCTACCGACATAAATTGGAAATTGTCGACTGGATTTTGCTTTTGTGTGAGAACATACAGAGACAAAATGAGTTGATTTTATTCAAAAGAATTTTTATTTCGCCAAATAACAAAGAATAAGAAGACTAAATGAATAAAGGAAAGTTTTAATGAATAGGTCGTTCTTGGATATGTCTCTACTGCTATTCTTGTTACATGTTACTGGATGACTAATGAATTGAATTCTTTAAAATGAAATGAAAGAGGGGATTCTAACAAAAAGGATCTCCGACAACCAAAAAAAGTATGTTTCTATATTTCCTATCGAATTGAATTCTAGAAATATTCTTCTTTGCTTCATGAATTATATTATTATAAACCAATTAATCCTAATCACATTTTCATTGATCCTCAATTTATATTCCGAAGCTAATAATAAATGTAAAGAACCCTCATCTTAGATTATAGTCTTAAACTTTGAGGAGTTTTCGATTTAGTACATCGAAACAAACAACCAGGAAAAAAATAAATTTTATTTTGTAGTACTTGATCTCGTCACTTATTGTGAAATTTCATTGTTGTGTTAGAAGAAGGAAAGCTATACTGATTTGGTATACTCGAACGAGACCCTTGGTACATAATTGACGATTGTAACAAAGACTTAATATTAGTAAATTTCTACTAACTGGTCTTATCTTTTATGGAATTGATCCCCCTTTTACTGCATAAGAACATATGGAGCTCTGCATGTATGGAAGCACATGAGAACATTCTTTTACTCATATTATTACCAGTATTCAATACTGGATTATTCACAACATTACTATACCCTCCATATTCATTCAGGGTTGGTTATTTGTCAGCACATGTTTAGCTTACGATGTATTTGGAAGCCCCCGTCAAAACGAGTATTTTACAGAAAACCGACAAGGAATTCCTTTAATAACTGGCCATTTTTATTCTTTGGAACAACTCGATGAATTTAGTAGATATTTTTAGGAGGCTCCAATGACCATAGATAAGACCTATCCCATTTTTACAGTATGATGGTTGGCTGCTCACAAACTAGTAGTATCTACCGTTTCTTTTTTGGGATCAATACCAGCAATGTAGTTCATCCAACGATAAAGCTAATTCAAATTATAGAGCTACGACACAATCAAACCCAAATGAAAAAAATGTTAAATTCAATTGTACCAGTCTATACTGAGGTTTATTGCTCATTTTTGTACTTGCTGTTTTATTTTCAAATTATTTTTTCAATTAATAGAAGAAAAGAGTGTATATATATATATATATATATATATATATATATATATATATATATATATATATATATATATATATATATATATATATATATATATATATATATATATATATATATATATATATATATATATATATATATATATATATATATATATTAGGAATTCTCTTATCTCATTCGTAAGGATATCATTTCATAATCATCTATGATTGTTTAGGTCTCTAGTATGACTGACTACTTGATCAAATGTGGAGGAAAGTGGGATAAATGGCCGATACCACTGAAAGATTCCTCTTTGGATGATAAATATTGTAGTTGGTATTGTTGTGATCAGTTTAATTGGTATTTTCTTTTATGGTTCACATTCCGGATTGGGATCATCTCTGTAATAATCAAATGCATTTAGTTTTCAAAATGAAAGCATAAGAACTCAACAGGGATCCACTCTTTCTTTGATGAATTCGAGGGGTCCCGTTGAGTTCTTCATAATCAGAATATTTTTGTAAGTGACTCAATAGATAACTTTATTGTATGTTTCAAAAAATTACATTTCCTTTTTTTAGGATCTTAATGCAAAATGAACTTCATTAATTGGTTCAAAACATTTTTTCTGGATCATATCTGTCGAGACTTTTTCTTTCAAGTTGAAAGAAAAATAAAAGAAAGAAACAATCAGTTGATTTATTTTTTTGGGGTAGCCCAATAATATTTAATAATTTTATTATGTATGAATAGGGAACTATATACTATATACTATATTTAACATAAAAAAGATTCTGTAGAACCAAACCTTTTTTATACTAACAGGATCTTACTAGAAATATATTTCTAATATAGACTCATGATTAAATTCTTCTTTTGAAGTGAATTAAGAAAGTTGTATTTGCTGAAGTTAATTCCCGGTCTTTTTTGTTTGTCTATTCCTTCACTATGTATCGATTTCGATATAAACAAGAAGGAATCAAACTCTAGGAAAAGATAAATTATCCATCCCAGAATCCTGTTTTCCCTTTTTCTACTTTACTTAATATTCTCCACCTACCTATTTTTTTAGGTTTAGTATCGAGTCGAATTTAATTTTATTACAATATAAATTCTAATATTTCTATTTTAGGACATGAAAATGTGAAAACAACGACATAATCACATGGTTCGAATTAATTGTTCAGATGAAAAAAAAAACAAGAACCAAAGATCTTTACACAGAATTTATCAACAAAAATGGAGTTCTTTTTACCCGCTTAATATGTTGATAAATTGATATTCCTAAAATTCATTTCAGACAATTGAACCTTCTTAAATTGTTTCTTTTTAAGAACCAAAAAAATTTGTGCCAAAATAATAGATGCCAAGAAGAGTAAGAGACCTTGGACACGTAACGGATCTTGAAGCACTATTTCTGCATCCCCTGACCAAATCCACCCATATTAGGATTACTCGTTAATGGTTGATCAAGTTTGATAGATTCACCCTCTGAGATAAGAATTTATGGTCCTGGAGGTATAATATCATACCTTCATGTCCATCTGATGAATCTACTATCATTATTTCGTATCCACCTTTTTCTTTTTATATTATTTTGTTTACTACATCCGTTGTTGTAGCATTATAAACATTATTATTACTCTTGCTTCCATCGCGATAAATCTGACCCCTTCCCCTGTTCCCGCCTACGTATATAGGATATTTTAAGAAGTAAACATCTCTCTTAGTAGCAGTATGTGGAGAAAGAATAGGAAAGGTAATTTCACTATATTTTTTCCAAGAACGGGGCCTATCACAAGAATATTTTTTTGTAGGACGATAGCTTTGTAAAGACAAATTACTTATCTTTTCTTTAATCTCGGGCAAAAGACGATCAGGAGGGGCCAATTTAAAACCCTCTGGTAAAATAAGAACAACTTCTACATTCAAAGCTCCCTTTTTTACCATTAGCAAGAACTTGTTTCACTTGCATGTCGTAAGGAATTCGAACAACTGTGTTGAATACTGTATCAGGAAGTATCACTTGTGGAACCTTAATATCTACAGGCTTATTAGCTAAATGGAAGTTAGCACAAACAATCCGACCGATAGCTTCTCGAGGATTTTCATAACCTTGTTGGGCAAAAATAGGATATACATTTGAAATGGGTGCTCGAGTTATTATATATATCATTAGAAATACCGAAATGGATCGGGTAATCTCTTTCTGTATCAAAGAAAAAGCATTTATAGTTTTCATGGTCCAATCACTGATCCTGAAAATTTCTATAATAAGATTAGGTAGGTTACTGGAACAGTTCCCTATCCATGATTCTGCTATTTACTCCAATTATTTTCCTATAATATAGGAAGAATACGAGTAAAACAAAAACGAATAAGTTCAATTTTAAATGTTTAGCTTTTATACACAAAAAAAACAAATTTTAGAATTGGATTAGTGGGTCATTTATTCATTGAATGATAAATGACTACAAGCAACGGAGATACACGATTTAAATAATGGAAAATCCAGTATTTTAAAATAGTATCTAAAATGACTGGAAAAGTCAAAACAAGACCAGATAGAATCTGATCGTCCGGAGTAAATCCAAAATCTTTATAGACAAACTCAATCATTAGTTCCCAACCCTGAGTCGAATGGAATCCTATACAAAAATCAGTTAATAAAAGAATAGAAAAAGCTTTTATTGTGTCACTTAAGTTATAAAGAAATTCTTGAACCCAAGAGTTAAGAATAATGAGTTCTTGATAACCCCTAATAGAATACCCACTTAGAATAAGGAAACATATTATATTTGTATACAAATAAAAAATCATATGGATACGACCTAGGTTATTCGTCTCGATCAATTGGATGGTATCTTTGTAGATTTTGATACGAAAGTTTTGTAAATGTGTTTCTGAGTATTCCTTTAGCATTTCAACCAAGAGGAACAGTTCCTCAAATTCTAGGAATTTCTTTAAAATACTTTTTCTTGAATTGTATTCAAGAAAATTTCAGATTCTTTCATATTCCACCAATTAGTAATCCAAGATTCCATACTTTTCGAAAATGTAAAAGAGATGCACCCTGGCAAAAAGACTATAGATGTAAGACATAAAAGGGGAATACATGCTTTCTTTTTTACCATTTTTCGTCTTTAATGAACTCAGTTTCATCTCATTTTTCAACTATATATATATATATATATATATATATATATATATATATATATATATATATATATATATATATATATATATATATATATATATATATATATATATATATATATATATATATATATATATATATATATATATATATATATATATATATATAATCTTTCTATCAAGCATAAGTTTTATTACAAGTAAATACAAGTAATAGAGTTTAGCCTATAATATATCAATTTATAATTTTTTCATATAAATTGAGAAGCTATTGTTTTTATTTGTAATTCGGAGATTAGTTTATTTTTCTTTAAATTTGAAAAAATAATCCAAAATAATACATAAATCAAATAAGAAAAATAAATAAGCCATTTCCAATTTAATTGAAGAAGAAAAAAAGTGTTTCAAAAGCTATGAATTAAAAAGGAAATTGTTTGGATACAGCGATTTCCATTGGTATACTCAAGAATATCGAACGATTTCCATTGGTACACTCAAGAATCTGAACAAGTCCCAAGCTTTTTGTATAATATTGCATGGAGTCCTATCATCAATAGGAGTCAAGGGAATGACCCTCTGTTCTATGGTTTTCATATAAAGGACACCACTATTAGGTTCTGAGTTAGCTTGTAGTATGAGGGACTGAATATCTTCCATACGAACTCGGAGAAAAATACGATGATATGTTCCAGGAAATCCGTAATGAAAAAAACATACCATTTGACTTTTTTTATCAAAAAAATTATAGCCACTCCCCACATTCCAAAAAATTAGAAGACACCAATGTAAACTTAGAAAGAGACTCACAATTCCATAGAAAGTCAGCGTGACTCCTTGTGGCAAAAAACGAATGACAAATTTGGACGAAATGAAAGAGAAAAAATCCCTCCCATAATAACTGGAAACTGAAATATATAAAACCCCTAATGAACCTAAAGAGTGAAAGACCCCAGAAAAAATTGATAATTTTTTGGGACCCCGGTACAATGTCAAGCCATGCATCTTGTGAACGACAACCAAGTTTTTTTGACACCCAACTAATGAATTTTGGAACATGAACAAATAAAGCAGACATTACAGTTAATACAAGACCCACTAAAAACACATAAACATTTATCATAAAATGGGTGACTCAATTTCATATTTGTACTTGTTATTTTTTGTTGATTGTTAGATTAATATTTATGTTGTTATATTAAAACTTTCTTATCTTATTAAGGCTTATATAATATTAGTACTTGTTTTATTGAAGGAAATAGTTATTCCAAAATGGAACAAAATAACAAATCCAAACTAAAAAATTTAACCCTATTTTCAAAAATATATGAAACTTGTGGTATCTAAAAAATCTTGTTTTTTTGAACACGAAGAAATAAAGAAGTCATTGTAACTGTCGGGAATACTAGGCCTACTAAAGGAAAAAAAAGGGACGGTAAGTTTATCATAAAATGGGGTACCTCAATTTCATATTTATACCTGTTGTTTTTTGTTGATTTTTAGATTAATATTTAGATTCTTCTTATATTGAAATAAAGATAGTCTATAATCACGAGAATTCATATAGACTTATACTAACACTATTTTTTAAATTCTACTACATAGAGCTAAATAAATATATATATATATATATATATATATATATATATATATATATATATATATATATATATATATATATATATATATATATATATATATATATATATATATATTCTATAAGGAGTATAAAAGAGAATAAACCCATAATAAAAAAAATGGAATAAGATTTATTAAGAATCAAAATCTTTAATTTTAATATTTAATTAAATATAAATATAAAGAATGTCGAACAAAATAACTGGATTTATTTTGCTGTCTATTTCTACAAGAAATATGTCCATGATAATTAATCTTTATTTTTTATTTTTATCTGATTACCTTACTCTTGTGTGTTCTCATTTTCTTTTTAGATCATTTTTATATAATAATAATAATATTTCTTTATGATATTAATTTTATGATATTAATGAAAAGTTAAAAATTGAAAAACATAAATAAAATGACAGTCTGCATTAGTTTTCATTTCAATCCGAGGAAAGCAACCATGGAACTTGTAACATCCCTATTCTATTAATATATATATATATATAAAGTGGAATGGTTAGAAACTAACTAAGTGGCATGAGAGTAAATACCATTTAGTTAAGGGGAAATTTAGGTATAGAGGAGAATATAACTGTAATACGGTGGGAGAACTGACTTGGTGTTTTACGTTTTATCTCAAATGTTGCGGATAACAAGAGTCACCACTGACTTTTTTTTTATCCAATAAAGGAAAGGGTGGAAAGAACAGGAAAGACCTTTTGAAAATTTTCTTGAATTCGGGGGGTAGGTTATGAAAATGTAAGGTATTAGCCCCCTTTTCCATCCGTAGTTATCTACGGGCTCTTATTTGCTTGATCACTTGGAAAATGCTTTGTGTTTGTGTATGTTTGCAAATATTTTGAAAATGCCTAAGTACAACAATTTTGCAATGATTCTCGTATCGTTGAGAATGTATATAAAATGTTCATTTTGAAAATATTTGGAGTGTTTGGAAAGATGTTTGAAAATGCCAATGTAAGGCGATTTTGTAATGATTCTCGTATCATTGAGAATGTATATAAAATGTTTATTTTTGAAAAGTGTTTTGAAAATATTTGTTTTGAAAGTGTGAGGTGTAATGATTATTTTATTTTGTGAGCAAGAAATTACGAGCAATCTACCTACTCAAAGTCTTTGTTCTTTTCCTCCTCCCTTAGATAATGTCATCCTACCATTAGTTGATAGAGATCCATATCATTGGATGTGAGGGACAAGCGTGAGTCGTCGTACAGTCATAGAAGACAACTTTGTAGTATGCTTTAGCAATTGTGGTAAGGGACTAAGATCGTTTACCGAAGGCAACATCGAAGGGTCATCGAGGGACTATGATCTTTTAATCGAGGGTCTTTACTAAAGCATCCTACGTTCGAGGGACATGACTGTTTATATCTGAGGAAACAAGCAAGGTTTACCCTAGAGATACATGTGTGCAAAGTGTGTTTGATTTAATTATTTATATTGGATTAGGGTTATCTAATGTTTGATTTTAAATCTTTCCATACAAACCCTAATTACTAACAATAATAAAGAAAGCGATAAATTGCAGAATTTAAATGTCCTATGCTATTACAATGCTTTGAGAAAGAGGGGAGGAAAGCAATAAAGCCCTAATTATCTATTACAAACCATTTACATAATAATGCGAAATAATAAAATACGCAAGAATGTAAAGAAAATAGGAATTATTTTTGTGGTTTTTTGATGGACAAAGATTTGGTAACTGGCCTAACTAAAGTAATATAATTACAAGAGAAGTTAATTAATTATTTAACAAAACCTAAAATCTAAGTTAATGGAAATTAAGAAGAAAAATCAAACCTAAGTCCAATAATTTATTTATAAAATAATTTTAATATTAATGACAATTTGAAAAAAAATGTATTTTATAGTGTAAAAAATGACAAAATCTAGTTCTAAATATTTTAATTAACATAATAAAATAAATTGTTTAAATTAAATAAAATCCAAAACTATTTTTTTTTGTGATTTTATGATTTTAAATATAATTTTGACAAAATAAAAATGAATTAGAAAATAAAAAGTTAATTAAAAAAAAGAAATAAAATGTTGGGCTTGTGGTGTTGTAAAAGTAAAATGGGGGTGAAAAGTAGTGAAAACATCTTCGCCCAAGATGCATTTTTGTTTGAATCAGAAAATCAATAAAAAATAAAAATATATATGGGCTTGCGCATTATAAAGCAAATAGGGGGTGTTAGGAAGCAGGAAGAATTGGGCCCAAGGCCTGGAGGCCTAATGTTAGGGTGCTGGAAATTAGAAAGAACAGAATAAAAATATGAAAAATGCAAAAGGGTACCACTGAGGCTCGAACCCAGGTCCCGAGTAACAAGTGACTTAGCACGCGCATGTTCTACGACTGGGTGGCTATTTCATTCGGTCATTATACAACTTGCATTAAATTTAAAATAAACCCATTCCTGATTATACTCCATCTTCTTCCTCGCGCTAGAGCATCAACACCATTGTTTTTGAAATTCTGAACTTGCTCCTTTCTCAACCATTTTAAAAAGTGTAAACATGAAACTTGCTCCAAATAGCTTAAGCTATAAATCAAAGATGAGTATGACTTTCTGTTTGTACCAAATTAAGACCTAATTTTTGTGAAACTTTAAACTCAAAATTCTCCATGTAAAGTTAACATAAATGAAAACTAAAGGCATGGTTAGCTTTAGGACAATGATGTCTACATTTTTTATTCATAAAGTAACCATTAATGATGCTTGTATAAGAAGTTCAAAGTTGAGAAAACTTACCTAAAAACTGGAAACCGTGTTTGGAGTTTTAGCACTCCTGGAGGTGTTGTCATGATATGGATAACTTCACTGAACTCCTAGGAAGCTATTGCAATGCTTACTTTGGATTGAGAGTGACTGGATTCTTCTGGAGAAGTCAAGCTGCAGGTGGCTATTTTTGGAAATGGAGGATGATGAAGATGGTGTTACAATTGTGTAGCAAGTGTTTGGATAGCCTCTATATGAGTTATAGAAGCTTCGCGAATGATTTAGAGTGAAAACGCACAAGTGAATTATGTGTTTGAAGTTCAAGGTTAGAATATACAACAATGGAGGTTTTGAATGCCAATTCTGATTTCAGAGTGTTTGAGGGGGTTAGGAGGCTTGGAAATTTCTTTCTTGGCTTGCTAGTGACCTCTTTATTTATAGGAAAGAGGTTTGGAAGACTCAACTAACCAGATTTTCAAAATAACATGTTATGGTTTGGTTGAAGGTAAAAAATCAAGTTGGATGAAAATGGTGGTTTCAAGGATCAACTACAAGCATGTTCTGATGTTTGTTCGGTGCAGGAGACTTGATTTATGCTTTTGGTCTTGCTTTAAATCAAATATATAAGTTACAAGGCTCAATGCATTGACAATTTGCATAAAGCTTGATTTTCCAAAATGGAAGTCTGACCTTTCTTTCTTAAATGGCAAGTTAACTTGGACAAAGCTTGAATCACTTGGAAAATGGATCAATCAGTTGTGAAAACATTAAATTATTGAGTGATTTGTAAGTTAGAAGGCCTGCAAAGCAAGATTATGCAGCATGGTTGAATATTGGATCATAAGGTTCATCACAAAATGACCTAAAATTCAAGTTTGTGATGCCATCTTCTTCTCTTCGAATATCCTAGCTTAAAAATGATCTCTTTAAGTTATTGGACATTTTGGAAAGCTTGAAACACTGTCTACAACCTTCATTTTGACCACTTTGGCTAAACCAAGTTGGAACTTGGTGAAAAATTTCCAAGAAGTTGGGACAAAAATCTGATCAAACTTGTTATAAATTTCACTAAGTGTTTTGTTTAAAAATGTCATGACTTTATGAGCTTATATCTCCTAATCCAAGCATTTTTTGGATATCAACCCTTAAGGACAAAGTTGTAGAATTCATCAATATCTACAACTTTCACGTTGAAAGTTTTCCTTGAATCATCTTGCATTATTGTGAAAAATAGTCATGAAGTAGTGAATTTAACAAGGATAAAAACACTTAGAATTTTTCTAAGTCTTGGAAATCTTGACTTTTTGATGACTTTTATTGACTTTCTTGATTCTTGTCGATAAAGTTTGATATTTTTAAATGTCTTGATGAATCTTGATCTTTAAAATTCAATGTTGATCAAAAAGTCAAAGTTTGACTTTTTGTGTTTCAGTTGACTTTTCATCAGTTGATCCAAATTTCAACTATCAATCCCTTGATCTTGAGAAATAATTTGAGCCATGAAATTAGGTCAAGATATTTTGTTTGAATCCTTAAGTCATGCTTCAAGCCATTAGGTCATGTACTAGGTCAAAAGTCAGTGATCAGTCATTCTTAGTCAAAACCCTAATTTTGACAATTTTACCCCTTTGATGATTTGAATGCTTTCCTTGAGGAATTATGATCATCCATTGATCAAATAATGAACATGACTTGAAAATGTTGATGTTGGCCAAAAATCTTGAAGTTTGACTCTATATTGATCATAATTGACTTTTTACCCAATACAACTGATTTTCGATCATCTGAGCAATTGACTGAGCAATTTTGAGATGCAAGACTAGAGACTTGGAATGAGCATCCTTGGAGGTCTATGATGAACCATGAAAGTCATTTTAGGCATTATAAGTCCAATTTTCCCTGTGAAAACCAAAACCCTAATTTGGACCCAATGCTTACGAGGTGAGCTTGTCTAATCAACTCTTTGAGAATCCTTGAGCATTTGAGATCTTTTTTGTGAGAAATGTCTTGAAGAAAAGGGAGGGAAAATTTTGGGGTACAATAGCTGCCCCTGTTCAATCTTCCTAAACCTGAAGAGTTAGATTGGCATGTTCGCCATTCGCGACTTGAAGGTGGAAGATGATTGAACACTTAAGTGCCCAAAAATTTGCACTCTCCCATGCATGAAGTAAAACTGTTTGTTGATTATATCAAGAATGGGCCTAGATATGCCATTTGGAGGGGTGACGAAGATGGGCTTATAGATTTCATCCAGAGGTAATTGTTTATAGAAGTATTAGAATGCGTCTACGCTCGACTGTATATGAAGAGTGCTTTCCAGAATGAACATCTGGGAAAGGTGTTTGAGTAGCTGCTTATCATATAGATAGTCGCCCCATCCTATTTAGGGAATTGATCTATAATCAGTTTGTTGGTAAACCCTTCCTATTTCGGGACTTCATACCATTAGTGATAAAGATAGTCACCCTGTCCTGTTTCGGGAATTGATCTTTATCTTACCATAAAGAAAGAAAGATAGTTTCCTCGTCCTGTTTCGGGAGTTAATCTTCAATCTATTCATGTAGATAGTTGCCCTGTCCTGTTTTGGGAATTGATCTACAATCAGTTTGTTGGTAAACTCGTCCTATTTTGGGAGTTCATACCATTGGTGATAAAGATAGTCACCCCATCCTGTTTCAGGAATTGATATTTATCTGACCATAAAGAAAGAAAGATAGTTTCCCCGTCCTATTTTGGGAGTTAATCTTTAATCTATTCATGTAGATAGTCACCCTGTCCTGTTTCGGGAATTGATCTACAATCAGTTTGTCACATATAGTTGCCCTGTCTTATTTCAGGAATTAATCTGGAACCTGCTTTTTGTTGGTTGTTGAGATAGTTGCCTTGTCTTGTTTCAGGAATTAATCTCTAACCTGGTCTCAATGATAGTTGCCCCGTCTTGTTTCGGGAATTAATCTCAGACCTATTTGTGAATTATTGTTGATATTCGTCTATTGATTGATCTTTCTTGAAAAGGTAAAGAGTTAGCTGTATGCAATGTCATGATGTATGAAATGCATCACGTATGATGTTCTCAAAATAAATGAGATTGTGCAATATGCATTTCATATGCATATTCTATGACATATGAATGTGAAATGTTATTGAAGTGTATTTGTAGACCCGCGCAATATCTTTGTCTGGGAAAATATATCCTTGACTATTGTTGGGGATGGAGTGTATGTGTATCTTCAATCTTCTCTAGAATACTTCCGCTGGGGATTCCTTCTTACTTGTTTGAGGAAACTCCTCTAGGGATGTTGATTTCCTCTTTAGGGAGAAGAGTTTAGGAACATTGGTTGTTCATTGTTCTACTGGGGAATTTAATTCTTTCACATCCTGACTAGGGATAAAAGAGATGGATAATCTTCCGACTCGTCTGGGGAGGATAATTTTTGTACACCCTGACTGGGGATAAGAGATGGATAATCTTATGACTCATATGGGGAGGATAAAATTAATTTATATCTAGTCCAATTCCAGGTTTTACAGCTTCTTTCTGGGGATAATGGTGACTTCAATTGGGAAGAGGAATTTTGTTAGTGATTCGTAGTAATATGAGGAATAGACTCGAGCTGAGGAAATTGTAGTTTGTTGGGGAAATAAACCCGGTTAGAATATTCTGCCGTGGAAACAAACTCTCTTGGGGGAATTAAATTTTGCTAGAGAGAACAAATCTGTAGGGGTTTTACAGCTTTCAAACTCAGTTAGGGAAGAGAATTTTCATGAAGTGTACTGGTTGGAACTCCGTAAGGAAATTGTGGGGAATGTATCCTTATTGAGGATGAATTTTATGAAGATTATTCTGTGGGGATAATCTCATAGAAGTAGCCCCGTGGGGATTTATGGACATCTTGAGTGTCATTCCAGCTCCTAAAATCTTGAGTAAATGCTTATTCCTGTTCTTATGCGTATATTTGTTAACAGTTAATCATGTTCATATGCATATGGTCATTCAATTTAGTCATTGGGATATTTTTGCAAACAAAATAAAAAAAACCAAGAGTTTGAACTTTAAGATGTATTTGTATTGATAATTTGCCTATAAACAAGCGATTTTGTACAAAGAGACGAAAATCCTAGTAAGAGGAAGTCGTCTTGAAATGAAAAGATTACAAAGTGAAAACAAAATGTATAGCCATGTAAAAGTGATCTCATTGGGTTCCAAACTCTGCTATTTCCCCTATGTCTTTGAACATCTCGTCCCTTGCCATCAAAAGAAGTTGATTGAACCATTTGAACTTTTGACTTTGGTAATAAAGCTTGCAAGTAAGTGATCCAACGAGACATAGTCGTACGCTTTTAATCCCTAATTTTTTCCTGGACCACCCTTTCAGGTTTTCAGTCCACCAGGATACCCTTTTTTGCCCAAGCCGCCTTTTTAGATTTTCGACTTGCCAGGTGTACAATCTTTTGTATATATCCCTAATTTTTTCCCGAACCCTTTTGGTTCACCGGGATACCCTTATTTTTGCCTAGGTATGTCAACCTTGCGGGTCATTCTTATGCGTAGTATTTTTTGACTATGTCTGCGTTCACAGGATGTGGGAAATCTTTACTGTTAGCATCATAGCACCACCCGAGAATACTTTCTTGACAACAAAAGGCCCTTCGTAGGTGGGAGTCCATTTACCAATGGGATCACCTTTTGGTAGAATGATGTGCTTTATTACCAAGTCACCAGCCTGGTATACCCGATGCTTGATCTTCTTGTTGAATGCCTTGATCATACATTTTTGATACATCTGACCATGACAGACAACCGTCAGCCTCTTTTCGTCAATCAAACTCAACTTATCCAACCTAGTATGAATTCACTCATCTTCGTCTAAGTCTGCTTCTTTCGTAATCCTTAAAGAAGGAATCTGAACTTCCACAGGCAAGACATCTTTCATGCCATAGACCAAAGAGAATGGGGTTTCCCCAGTTGATGTTTGCGCTGAAGTACAATAGCCATAAAGACCAAATGGTAACATCTCATACTAGTCTTTGTAGGTAACCACCATCTTTTGCACAATCTTCTTAATGTTCTTGTTGGCGTCTTCTACTGCGCCATTCATCTTAGGTCTATATGGAGAAGAGTTATGATGTTTGATCTTGAACTGTGTGTAGAGTTCGGTGATCATGGCTGTGATACGGTGGGAGAACTAACTTGAGGTTTTGCGTGTGTGTTTGCAAATGTTGCGGTTTAGCAAGAGTCACCACCGACTTTTCTTTTATCCAAAAAGGAAAGGTGAAAAAGCACAGGAAAGACCTTTAGAGATGTTGTCTTGAGTTCCGGGGGTAGATTATGAAAAAGGAAGGTATTAGAACCCTTTCCATCCATGGTTTTCCATGGGATCTTAGTTACTCACTAGATCACTTGCTTTTGTTTGAATGGGCTTGTGGTGTGTGTTTTTGAAAGTATTTTGAAAAACTTCTTTGTAATGGTTCTCGTCTCTATAAGAACGCGTACAAAGTGTTTGTTTGGAAAATAGTTCAAAGATGAAAGTGTAAGTGTAAAGAATGTTTTGTTGTGAGAAAGAGAGTAACTGAGAGCGAACCTACCTACTCGAAAGGTCTTAGATATGCTTTTCCTCTTCCTTTAGATGTTGCTACCTTACTATTGATTTGGTAGGAAGCCCCATCGTTGGATGTAAAGGGACGGGCGTTTGGGTCATCGTGTGACTATGATAGCAATGTTGTGAGATGGATTAGCATTTTTCTTTAGGTACTAATATCATTTCGAAAGGCAACTTTGATAGCATCATCGAGGGACTATGATCTTATATTTCGATTGTTTTTGCTAAGACACCCCACATGCATAACATGACCATTTTTTAGACAACAAGTGAAGTTAACCTTAAGGGTGCATGTGTGAATAGTGTGTTTGATTGCATGCATTTTAATCTTGATTAGGGTTGTCTATTTTTTTGTTTTCATGTCTTGCCATACATCCTATTTACTAACAATATATGAAAAGCAAGTAAAACGCGAAAAATAGAATCTAAGCTATTACATTGCTTTAGGGGGATGGAGATACATATTTATGAATGCGGTTGTAAGTAAAATTAAATCGTAAGTTATTATTACAACCATATCGAAATGGATCAGAATGTGCAAGAAATGTAAATTGCTTATTTATTTAAGAAAAGAAATAAGTTTTTTTTGTCTAAGGAAGTATTTTTTGGTCTTTTGTTTTAATAAATAAAGTAAAGCATGGAAAAAAAATGTTTTTGGTGTTTGTTGATTAATGAAATAGAAAGTGATGGCAAAGATAGTGAAAAAAATTAAAAATAGAATCAGCGTGTTGCTGATTAAGGGAGGTTAGAAGTTCTGACCCTGGAATACTGCAAAATAGAATTCCTGTTAGTAAAAAAAAACATAAGCAGAGTCAGAAGTTCTGAGTCCATTGGGAGCACATCAACCTTCAGAAGTTCTGATACCACCGGCAACAGAGGAGGTTTCTAAAGTTCTGATACCACCGGCAACAGAGGAGGTTTCTAAAGTTCTGATACCACCAGTAACAAAGTGGATTTCAGAAGTTCCGACACCCCCAGCAGAACTTGGTCTCTCTTTCCATGCTAGTCAGAACATCTGCAACTTAGCCATTTCTTCACAAAACAGAAGATGTGCATATGACAGTTATGGAAGGTGTCATAGTCTTTCAGAAATAAGAAATACCAGAACTACAAATTAGAGGCAAGTATGAATACTAATCCAAATTCTGAGTTCTAATTTCTTCCAGAAGTTCTGAACTATTTTATTCCATACTTAGGCAGGCAAGTACGTGAAGCCTCAGAACATGTATAACGTCAGAAACATGATATCTACATTGTGTTTTTTGAACATGCAAATCTGATAATGCTTAAGGAACGTGATAAGAGTCAGCAGAAGCTGACCTTGCAGCTGGAAAAGATTCTGTAAACTGGAGGTTGGTCCTGGACCCTGATGACGTTCTGAGCAACTTCTTCACGTACTCAACAGGATGCAGGTTTTCAACTTCTAGAACAGCCAAGGGGTGATACTCTGACCTCTTTGAGGTGGAGGTGAATGGAGAGTGTATGGCAGTATGAATACAGAAGTTAGAATAGCTTCTAATATATGAATTAGCAACTGTGGGGATGGTTTTAGTCAAGGAACAATGGAGTTTTGATGCTAGAATCAAATGCTAAGGTTTGGTATTTTGGTGTTTTTAGCTTTTCGGATTCTTGGAATTTTGCAAAGATTCAAGGATTTTTCTTTCTTTTGGTGATTCTCTCCCTCTAAAAACTAACCCCTTGAACGTGCAATGGAACAAACTATTTATAGATGGATTTGTTGTGGTTTTGGGGGGAAAACAAATGAGTTTTTAAACATTTTTGGCATACTGTCCCTTTGTTTTTAAATCACAGTTCTCGTAGGCTAATTTGGTGCAAGAAAACGCAGGCGTGGAATGGATCAACAACACCTTGGAGTGTTGTGGCAGCTGGTTGCAGGACTGTGCCATAGCAGGGCAGCAGGTTACTTAAACGAGGTTTTAGTGATGTTTTGATCGTAGAATATCAGAAGCGTAACCTCCAAATGCTGAAGGGGCATCTTCTGACTGGAGCGTTGAACATAGCCTCCATATGCTGAAGAATCATATTCTGACTGAAGCATTATGTTCTGACCAAAGAGCAACGCTTCTGCATGTTCTGATTGAAGTGTTATGTTTTGAACCGTGTTTGCAACTTCTGATGACACTTGCATAGAGGCTGGATCAGAAGTTTTGAAGTATCATATTCTCTAGATACTTAGAAAATTTTCTAAATGCTTATAAATTTCATTTTTTTCAAAGTAACTTCTGACTTCTGATTTTTGACGAACCAATTTCATGCCTTAATGGAATATGATTCTTGGAACTTGATTTTGATTTAAAAGTTAAAGTTTGACTTTTTCAATGTACTTTTGACCATTTTTCCCTTATGGATGGTTTCCTTGAAAAATGATGATTCAAGACTTGGAACTTGATAGAAACAAAACTGAGAGTCCAGGATGAATCTCTGAGAAATGGGAGGGCAAATTTTTGGGTACAACAATGACTTTGCCAAGGTTGGTACCATTGTCAATGATGATCCTTTCAGGATGCCATAACGACATATGAGGTTATACTTGATGAGCCGAGCCACGACGTTCTTGGTAACTGAGGTAAATGAAGTCGCTTCAACCCATTTTATAAAGTAGTCAATTGCGATGAGAATGAAGTGATGTCCATTAGGAGCAGTAGGCTTGATTTCTCTGATCATATCAACTCCCCACATTGCAAATGGCCAAGGAGAAGTCATGAAGTTCAAATGTACTGGAGGCACATGAACTTTATCAACATAGATCTGACAGTTATGACAAGTTCTTTAGTGGTGATAACAGTCGGTTTCCATGGTCGACCAATAGTAACCAACTCCCAGAATCTTCTTGGCCATAGTATATCCACTGGAGTGAGTACCAAATATGCCTTAGTGCATATCCTCCATAATCTTCTATGCTTCCTTCTTGTCCATACAACAAAGCAGGGTTAAATCATGATTGCACTTGTACAAAATACCATTGCTCAGGAAGAACTTGGCAGAGAACCTCCGTAGGAATTTCTTGTCGTTGATTAACGCCCCTTCAGGATATTCTTGAGCTTCAAGATATATTTTCACTTTGTGAAACCAAGGCTTCTCCTCTACTCCATCAGAGTCAATCTCATAGTAGTGTGCTAGTTCGTCAAATCTTTCGACAGTAACTTTGGGAGCTTCGTTGTCCCATCTGACCTTGAACATGGATAACATGGTAGCTAAAGCATCTGCCAACTGATTTTCTTCCCTCGGGATATGTTCAATGTTAATCTTTTCAAAGTACGAGATCAAGGTTAGCACAAGTTCTTTGTAAGCGATAAGATTTGGATGATTTGTATCCCATTCTCCCTTGACTTGACTGATTACCAAGGCTGAATCCCCATATACACTCGGGAATTTGATTCTTAGGTCAATATCAGCTTTAAGACCCAAGATGCACGCTTCGTACTCAGCCATGTTGTTGGTACAGTCAAAGAAGAGTCTGGAAGTGAAAGGCATATGGAAACCTTCGGGGGAAATGATCACAACACCAATTTCGTTACCCAGTGCGTCAGAAGCTCCATCATAAACCATAGTCCACAGGGATCCTTGCTCAGGTCCTTCATACAGTCCAGGCTTTTCACAATCTATAATCAACATGATATTCTCATCAAGGAACTTGAAGTGCATAGACTGATAGTCATCTACAAATTGATGCGCCAAATGATCTGCCAGCACACTTCCTTTGATTGCTTTTTGAGTAGTGTACTAGATATCGTATTCAGTTAAGATCATTTTCCATCAGTCTATTCTTCCAGAGAGAGCTAGTTTCTCGAAGATGTACTTGATGGGATCCATTTTAGAGATCAGTAGAGTAGTATGAGTCAACATATACTGTCTTAGTCGGCGAGCAACCCATGCCAAAGCGCATCAATTTTTCTCGAGCAGTGAATATCTTGTTTCATAGTCAGTAAAGTTTTTTCTAAGGTAGTATATTGCATGCTCTTTTCGACCAGACTCGTCATACTGCCCCAACACACACCCCATTGAATTCTCTAACACAATTAAGTACATGATCATAGGTCTTCCTTCAACTGGTGGCATCAGGATTGGAGGTTCTTGTAAGTACTCCTTGATTTTATAAAAAGAAATTTGACAGTCATCATTCCATCTGATCACTTTATCTTTCTTCAGCAACTTGAAAATTGGCTCACAAGTAGAAGTCAAGTGAGAGACGAATCGATCAATGTAGTTTAGTCGTCCTAAGAAGCCTCTGACCTCCTTCTCAGTACGGGGAGCTTACATTTCTTGGATATCTTTAACTTTGGCAGGATCGACCTCAATACCTTTACCACTGACGATGAAGCCTAGGATTTTTCTAGACCTTACCCCAAAGGTGCATTTGTTTGGATTCAACCTTAGTTTGTACTTATTCAACCTTTCAAATAGCTTGTGCAGATGATCCAGATGTTCTTCCTCAGTTTGTGATCTCGCTATCATGTCATCAAGATAGACTTCTATCTCATGATGAATCATGTCATGAAATAAAGCCACCATAGCCCGTTGATAAGTTACACCCACATTCTTCAGCCCAAAAGGCATGACCTTATAACAGAAGGTGCCCCAGTGTGTAACAAAGGTAGTTTTCTCCATGTCTTCAGGCACCATTTTGATTTGGTTGTACCCGGAGAAGCCATCCATGAAGGAGTATACCTTGTGTTGAACAATTTTGTCAACTAAGACATCAATATATGGTAGTGGGAAGTCATCTTTGGGGCTTTCCCTATTTAAATCCTTGTAGTATACACACATATGGACCTTACCGTCTTTCTTCGAAACTGGAACGACATTTGCAACCCATTGGGGATATGATGTCACTACCAAGAAACCTGCATTGAACTATTTGATTACCTCAGCCTTGATTTTCTCTAACATATCAGGACGCATGTGACAAACCTTTTGTTTGATCGGAAAAAAACCCTCTTTCGTTGGTAGACGATGAACCACAATATTAGTATCGAGCCCTGGCATGTCTTCGTATGACCAAGTGAATATCTCAAGATACTCGTGCAACATATGAACCAATCTTCTCTTGACATTTCCTTCCAGGTTGGCGCCTGTTGTACCCCAAAATTTGCCCTCTCCAATTCCTCAAAGATTCTCTCACAAAAAATCTCCATTGCTCAAAATTGCATAGGGTTTGATCAACTTAAGATACTTCCTCAACACTGATGACTCAAAACTAGAGTTTGAATTTGCACAAGTACAATTGGACTTTTAATGCCCCATATAGTTTCCATGAATCATATTGGACTCTCAAAGCAGATCGAAAGGAGTGGCTGCAGATAACAATTCAAATTCAATATCTGGTTCAGGTTATTCCTCCGAGCAAGCTTGGTTCACAAGCTTTAATTGGGCATTTAGCCTCCCTCGATCAAGCTTTGGTTCACAAGCTTCGATTGGGCATTTGGTCTCCTTCGAGCAAGCTTGGTTCATAAGCTTCGATTAGGCATTTAGCCTCCTTCGAGCAAGTTTAATCCATAAGCTTCGATTGGGCATTGGCTTCCTTCAATCTGCTTCAATCCACCTCTCAACCTGCTTCAATCTACCTCTCAACCTGCTTCAATTCACCTCTCAACCTTCTTTGATCCACAAAGCAATGGCTCCCTTCATGGCTGCTTCGATCCACAAAGCAATGACTTCTCTCATACTTGCTTCTATCTATGAAGCAATGATTTCCTTCATGATTGCTTCGATCCACAAAGCAAGTCTATCTTCATACTTGATTCGAACCTCAGGGATGGTTGATTGTGGCATTTAAAGTTTGGACATTTGAACTTTTAACTGATTACTCAAGATATGGTTTTCCAAGTCTTGATATTCCTGAAAAAACATTGTGAAGTAGGAAAGCAATCCAGAGTTTCTTTCATTTTGACTATGCCAATGAGATCATCTTGCATGCTCAAAGTGGTAAGTTCGGATGAATGTGCTCCATTTGAAGAACATACATTTGATAGACCATTTGAAGAACATACATTGGTGCCCATTCAAAGAACATACATCTGATGGCCCATTCAAAGAACATACATTGGTGGCCCATTCGAAAAACATGCAATTGGTGGAAACAATTAGTTTTGTTTTCCTTGGAGTTTGGTCGAAGGTTGGACCTACGTGATTAAAACAAAAGGACTCAAAGTGGTATATTCAGATGACTATGGCCCATTCAAATAACATGCAATTGGTGGAAATAATTAGTTTTGTCTGCCTTTGAGTTTGGTCGAAGGTTGGATCTATGTGATCAAGATGAAAGGACTCAAAGTGGTATATTCAGATGAATATGACCCATTCGAAGAACATAACAAAATCCTTATGTTATGATGCATAATCTTGTGTTTCAGGTCCACTTACTGGAAAATACCATCATAATTTAATGCTTACACCCCCTTTTGAGTTATTACCCAAGGGTTTAAGCCTTTGTCCAAAAGATCTTTACATTTATGGCATAAAGTTATCATTGCTATTCTTGAAAAGAAAACTTTTTGGTACAGGTCTGTCTTGAGCCCACACTTTGTTTGCTTCTGATTTTGGCCCCACCATAAAACACAGAAGGCAACCCCTCTAAACCATTAACTTTGGTATTTCATCTCGTGATCATGAAAACTTGACACAAGTGGATATTTGCTTTCCAACCAATCTATATTTTATTATCTTATAAATATGATTACTCCAACATCCCAAACCTTTTCTCTATAAATAGAGAGACCATTTGCAAGCTAAAGGGCGGATTCCAGTTGTATTGAAAAAATCCTCAAACACTCCCAAACTCTCAAAAACTCAGAACCTGCATCCAAAGCCACATTGCTTGCCATTTCTGGCTTTTGAAAAACCCACTACAGAATCCTTCGAGAATCTCCCATTTCTTCCATTCGAACATCACCCATACACCACATAAAGAGAGAGATTATTAGCCTAGAAAACTCCCAAACTCTCAAAAACTCAAATCTTGCACACAAGCACAAAAAAAACTTGGTACATTCTAACCTTACACACAAAATCTTAAATACCTCCTTATTTTTTTTGCCCATTAGATTCACTAAACCTCTATATACCAACTCTTCAATTCAAGTGACTTTCAAAGAAAAGTAGCAACTGAAATAACTTCAGGGAGGTCGAAGCGGACTTAATCCATCAACAAACCGTTCCTGGAGGTTCTGTCGAAGTCCCTCAAGTCTCACACCAAAAGGTAAGTTTTCTAAAACTTAGAACTCTTCATTCAAATATCATTTGTATATACTTTGTAAAGGAAAAATGTAGATATCATGTCTAATAAGCTGACCATATCAATATTTTTGATTCATTTCTTGTACATTAAAAATTTTACCTCTGAACAGTTAGGTCTTATTTTTGGTATTTCCTTCTAACCTTCGACCCATAACTTTTGAAATTATGTGGTTAGATTTGTTTTCAAACTTTAGGCAGGCTTGATACTCACATCTTTCGATTTGGATATGAAATGAAGTCTTTCGAAGCTCAAACAGTGGAGTCATGCATCACTGTGCTTGAAGGAATAAGATGAACCATGTTTAAATATTCAGAACTGAATTCATTTTATATTTAGCGCAAGCTGTATAACCAACGGATGAAACAGACAACCCCAGTGGTACAAACAACGCGCGCTAAAAGCCTTGCCATGTAGAAGGTCCTGGGTTCAAGCCCCGACGAGACCTTTTGTTCATTTTTCATATTTTCTCACTTTATCTTGTTTGCAGGAAGTACACCTAGGCCTCCACAGTTGGGCTTCGACATTTTTATATCCCCTGCTTACTAACAAACAAACAGGCCCTGGGCTTAAGCATAAAACTGTTTTTCTACACAAAAACTGTTTTAAACACAAAAAAATTATTTTCTACACAAAAACACCTAAAATATATTTAAATTATTTAGTTTATTTAACTTCTTACAATGAAAAAGACCAAAAACATTTTCCTATTTATTTTCTTTTCTTTAACTTAATTAATTTTCCTTAACAAAATCAAAACAAAATTCATTTTCTTTTCATTCATGTCTTGTGCATTATATTCCTTTCAATTCTTGTATATTATTCAAGTTTCAATATGGTTGTAATAAAAAAATTACGATTTAATTTCTTGCAAATCCCCATTTGTAAATTTGTACACCCCATCCCCAAATGATGTAATAGTGTAGTAAATTTACTTTCCGCAATTTATCGCTTTCATATAAATTATTAGTAATTAGTGTGTGTATGACAAGATAAAATCAACTGTTAGAAAACCCTAATTTCAAAGACAAAAATGCATGCAATCAAACACACTATTCACACGTGTACCTCTAGCATAATCTCGCTTGTTGCCTTAAGAAAAAATGGTCATAATATGCATGTGAAACATCTTAACAAAAATAATAAAAAAATACAAGATCATAGTCCCTTGATGACGCTTTGAATGTTGCCTTCAAATGATCTTAGCCCCTCAAGAGAAAGGCTAAGATATCTCACAACATTGCTATTCATGGCTACACGATGACCCACGCCCATCCCTTTACATCCAATGATGGGGCTTCTTACCAAATCAATGGTAAGATAGCAACATCTAAAGGAGGAGGAAAAGAACATAGACATTTTGAGTAGGTAGGACACTCGTAGTTGCTTACTCTTAAACTAAAACCATTTCCACACTCACACTTTAAAAACATCTTCAAAAACAAACATCTCTTTGAACTATTTTCAAAACCAACACTTTGTATGCATTCTTATAGAGACGAAAATCATTACAAAGTTAGCCGCAACAAAGGAATTTTGCAAAATATTTTCAAACTTACACCACAAAGCACATTTAACACAAAGCTCCTTTTCAAACAAATCATTTTCAAAGTGATCTAGCAAGAAAATAAGAGCCCATAGATAACTATGGATGAAAAGGGTTCTAACACCTTCCCCTTTTCATAACCTACCCTCCAAACTCAAGAAAACATCTCAAAGGTCTTTCCTGTTATTTTCACCCTTTCCTTATTGGATAAAAGAAAAGACGATTGTGACTCTTGCTATCCGCAACAATTGCGATCAAACACAAAACAACCAATTCAGTTCTCCCACCGTATTACAGAACTGGAGACTCAGGTGGGGAAAATGAAGTGGGGTTACCTTAGAGTTGGATCACATTTAATTGCTTTCATTGTTTGACTTGATTGCTTTACATTTATGGGTCCTTGTTTGGGTTTCTATTGATCCTCCACCCGGATCTAAGGCACCTTTTAAGTAAGTAGCAATAGATTATGGAAAACTGTATGGTGTAGACCGATATGCTTGAAAAAATGGCTACATTAGTGTGACACATTTGTTGGTACCAGTAGCCCTTATGCTGAATCGAGGAGAATATAAAGAAGTGAAAAACACAAGAAGGGGGGTTGAATTGTTAAAACTTGAAATCAAATGCAGACAACACATTATTTTTATCCTGGTTCGTTTGATCTCAAACTACTCCAGTCCACCCGTCAAGGTGATTTCGCCTCTCTCCAACGAGGTCTTAATCCACTATATTCAACTGAATACAAATCTGCTTTAACAACTGCTAAAGCCTTCTTGAGTCTAAACCACAGACGGGTTTCTCAAGGAAATTCTTTCTTACAGATAACTGAACAATATGTGTGTTTGATGTTTTCTACAAAAACTATATATCACAACTGTGATAATACACAAATTAAGCTTATGTGAAACTAGAATGCTAGTACTAGAGAGTAAGCAATTTTAGAGCTTTAGCAAACTGTATGAGTGAGGATGAAGATGATTGACTTTAGGCGTGTAGAGTATTGTAGAGCATTAGCCAATTCACTTCTCACTAATTCGATTAAATACTTCTTGGAATAGATACGTTGATGCCAATAATTCCATTTCAATGCTCATTACGTTCTTTCCATTTTGAGAAGATCTTTGTCTTGGAATAAAGCCGTTGGTAATTAATCTGCCTTGAGTGCAGTAACGTTAACACTTCAGAATGTTCTGCTTGATTAAGATCAGAGTGTGTTGGCTTTAGCTTATTCTGATTGCTTTTGAGTGCCGATGACATTGTTAAGATCTTGATCAGAGTCAGAGTATGTTGAGCGTAGATTCTGTTCATTAGACTTCAGCGTAACACATATTTGATCTTCTGATGTGACACATCTTCTGATGCTGATGTTGATATTATGATATTCTAACGCTGATTCCATCAGAGTTTCCTGCAAATACGCGACATATTTTTAGGTAGCATATATTTCATATATAAATCTCATAATTCATTTAATCTTGTGTTTGTTATCATCAAAACTCTAACTGAGGGTTGTAGAATCAAACTATGTTCTAACAATCTCCCCCTTTTTGATGATGACAAAAACTAGATTTTTTCAATTAAAATAAAATGATGAAAGTATCAGAGTTTAAGGATAAAAAGGAAACAGTATCAGAGATAATCCATTAACGAGAAAAAGGTATCAGAGCTGAAAGGATAAAAATATCAGAGTAGTGATGAGAAAAACTCCCCCTGAGTTGATTATTTCCCTTTGATTCCTTTAGACCTTGAGTATCAGAACTTTAGAACTTTATTGAACCTTTCTTTGAGCATCAGAATTTTTCTTCATCAGATTTCTTCAGATTCTTGTACCTGTAAGCTTTTCAGAGCAAAGAAATTCAAATATGATGTTAGAATGTTTGAGACTTTTGTCTCAGTAAACCGTTATTGAAAAATATCATTCTTTCTCCCTCTTTTTGTCAGCGATCAAAAAGCATATATAATCAGAGTTAAACAGATCAGAGAAAAAACACGGTTGTATTAAAACAGAAGCAATGATAGTTTAGAATAAGTAGAAATATTACAGACAAACATGTAAAGAAAACAAGGAAAACATAAGAAAAATCTAAGAATAAGGAGGAAGTCATGTGAACAGAACTTCCAACATGCTCTTGATTTGTTCGCTGAATTTGTTCTGCTTGGCTACCATGCTTGCTATAGAATCAATCTTGATATCCTGCTTGTCCATCCGTTCATTCATCAGCATATCTAATCTCTTCAAATCCTCCAGAGCCTGCCTGTCAAGAGAGGAAGCTTGAGGATCTTCAGATACAGGATGCTTCTTAGAGCTTTCTGTAGCTTCTTCTGCTTGACCCAAGTCTTCATCTTGAATAACCTGTTCTTCTGCAACTTGAACTGTAGATGCTGGACGCTTTTCAGACCAAGGCTCACTATCCAGATGGAGAACTTCTTCCTTCAGCGCCTTGCTCAGAACTGGACCTTCCATTTCCTTCAGCAGATTGCTGAAGTTCTGTTGAGCCTGTCCATAACTCTGGTCTTGAAGCTTGAAGGTTTCAGCGCATACCCATCTTCTGAATTGAGTCCAGAGATGATATGATACAGCAGGATCAACTACTTCCAAACTTGCTTGTTTCAAAGAAGATATCCATTTCTGCATATCTGATTCAAAGTTCAAAATGCTGCTACCAACATCTGGTTGTTTAGGTTTAGGGATGGCAGTTTTCTGGTTTATTGCAGCAAGGCGTTCAAGGACTGTTAAGTCAATGACTGTCTTGCTGTGGTTTTCTATATTTTTCTTAGGAGAGGGAGTAGGAGAATCAGAAATAACGATTGGACTATGTGGAGTATATGGTAGAGTTGTTTCTGGTGATGAGGGAAGTTGAGCCATATTGACAGTTGTACCACAAGGCAATTGAATGGCCAAGGGTTGTGGTTCAGGAGACTCAGAGGTTTGAGCCTCAGAGTTTTGTGTCTCAGGCTGTGGTGATTGTGTATGTGGAGGAGATGGTGGATTACTTTCTGGTTGAGGAGAGGGAGGTTGTGGTGATTGTGTATTATGGAATTTCTGGTTCTGGTATTGGAATTTCTGGTATTGGTGAAAGTGGAATGTCAGGTTGTGGAGAGATGGGAATTTCTGGTTGTGGATTTGGATTATCTGTTTGGGGAGCAGAAGTATGTTGGTCTATGTCAGACAGAACTTGTGCAAGTTATGGTTCTGGTATGGTTGCAGTGTTTGGATTTTGTGGTTTGGAGCGGGATCTTCTGAGGGTTAATGACTCAGAAGAGTCAAAGTCAGTGTCAAAATCTTCAAAGGTTTGTGGTGTTGGGATATCAGCTGGTGTTGGAATGTGAGTAGGAATAGATGTGGAAACAACACTTGAATTTAAAACAAATACAGAAACATGATTACCTCTTTTATTTGGAGTCTGTTGTGATGATCCTTCTGGAGCAGCTTTTCTCTTCTTAGTCTTCTTCAGAGCAACCTATGGTGCCTTCTGCTGAAGATCTTGGATGTTAAGATTGGGAGTTGTACCATCAGCTTTACAAGCATCCAAGTATCTCAGAATGATCTGAGGCTTGGAGTCAATCTCTGAGAACATGGGAAAGTCGTCCAGAGGGACTCTTCTGCTGGAGATGTCAGCAAAAGGAGTAACGCTGGGCTCCTTCTTAATGTTCTCTATCAGCTTCATCTTCTTTAGATTCTTGCAATTCAGCTGCTTGCCAACATAAGGTTCCAGGGTGCTTATCTCCTGTTCCTCTGTCAAGTGTTCAATCAGCCTAATCTCAGCCAGAATATCTGATATCAATCTGCCCAAGGGTATCCAATCCCTTTTAGTGCGTTCATCTTCTCTTGTCTCCTTGATGCTTGTTCTCAGATGGTTGAACAGAAGATGGACTAGATTAATCTTTACCCTCTGAGAAATAAAATAGATCAGAAACTACTGATCTATGTTTATGTAATCAGGAGAGCTTGTGGGCTTCCTGTGGTTGAAACAGCCCAGAATAATCTTTGCCCAAATTCTGTGCTTATCTTTCAGATCCCTTATCTTGCTGGAGGGAAGCCCCAGCGTGAAAATTTCCCTTGCTACAACAGCAACATCTGAGCACCTTTCAGCCATGTCTATACAACGAATACCACCACCGTTGTATCCAATTAGTTTTCCAATTAGGTCTTCAGTAATCACAATTTTCTTCCCCATTATGTAAGAAGTGACTTGGTGATTTGAGGAAGAGGCGTGAATCCAGAACTCCTTAACCAAGATAGGGAAAGTTGGACCCACCAACCTGTCAAAATACCTTTCCCATCCTTGAGCTTGAATCTCTTTTGACAAGTCAAAACCATTTTCCTTCAAACTGTTGAAATCCACTATAATCTCTGACAGAACTTCAAGATTCTTGACTGGAGTGAGTAGCATTCTGAGAGGAACCTCATATTGCTCAGCCGAAGCATCTTTCTAGGAACCAGATGAAAGATTGCTGCTAGAAGCCATGTTCACACGAGTTCTTGAGAGAAAAAAAAATTGAAGGGGTTTTCTTGATAAAGAAGAACACAAACACAAATATCAGAAATATTGCTTGAAAACGAAAGTTAGGGTAAACATTGTGAATGGTGTGAATGGAGTTTAAATAGGTTTTGAAAAAGTTTTTGAAAACATAAACGGTTAAGAGAGAGAAATAAATCATGATTAATAGCATTTAATGATGGCTGATTTTGGGGGATTTCAGAAAGATACGTAAACAGTTACCAGTGACATGTGTCTCAATGCATCCAATCAACACTTTGCCTTTTTAGAAGCGTGAACGCGTGTTCATCCTCATGAACCAGCTGATGACTGGATGACACTTGTTTGCTTTGAGTGAACATCACTTCTATCCTTGAACTGAAGAGCTCAGAGCTTCATGGATAGATCTGATACAATATGCATTTCTAAAAATTATGAAAGAGGATTGATCAGAAGTTCACAGAGTAATAAACATAATTCTGAAGGTTAATATATAAAATTAAAACAGTTTTATTCTGGACAGATCTTCATGCTGAGATGATTCATAATGAAGTTGAACCTATCTTCAGAAAGTGGTTTTGTGAAGATATCAGCCCATTGATGGTCTGTATCAGTAAATTTTAAGTTTAAAATTCCTTTCTGAATATAGTCCCTAATAAATTTGATGTTTTATTTCTATATTCTTAGCCCTAGAATGCAAAATTGGATTTCTACTTAAGCAAATATCAGAAGTATTATCGCAGAGTATAGGAATGTTACTCTCATAAATCTGGAAGTCCTCAAGCTGACTTTTCATCCAGAGCATTTGTGTGCTGCATCCAGTTGCTGCTATGTATTCAGCTTCTGCTGTTGATAGAGCAATGGTGGATTGTCTTTTGCTGGACCACGAGATCAGATTTTCTCCCAGAAATTGGCAGCTTCCAAAAGTGCTTTTACGTTTAACTCTGTCTCCAGCAAAGTCAGCATCACAGTAACCTACTAAGCTGTAATCACCAGATTTTCTATAAAACAAACCCAGATTAGTAGTACCTTTCAGATACTTGAAAATTCGCTTAACAGCTGTTAAGTGAGATTCTATAGGATCTGATTGGAATCTTGCACAAATGCATACACTGAATAAAATATCAGGTCTTGAAGCTATAAGATAAAGAAGAGAACCAATCATACCTCTGTAGACCTTCTGTTCTACCTTTTTGTTTACCTCTTCTCTTTCCAGAATGAACGTGGGATGCATTGGAATCTTTGATGGCTTACATTCTGAGAGATCAAATTTCTTCAGAAGTTCTATGACATATTTGCTCTGATGAATGTAAGTTCCTTCTGGGGTTTGATTGATCTGAATTCCCAGAAAGAATTTCAGTTCTCCCATTAGGCTTATCTCAAATTCTGCCTGCAAACACTTAGCAAATTTTCTTCCCAGAGAAGGATTAATATATCCAAATATTATATCATCAACATAAATCTGGCAGACTAAGATGTCATTCTTAACTGTCTTACAGAATAAGGTTGTGTCCACCTTCCCTCTGGTGAATTCCTTTTCTAACAGGAAGTTACTTAGTCTTTCATACCAAGCTCTGGGAGCTTGTTTCAGACCATACAATGACTTCTTTAGTTTGAAAACATATTCTGGATGTTTTGAAATTTCAAAACCAGGGGGTTGGTGCACATATACCTCTTCTTCTATATAGCCATTTAAGAATGCACTCTTGACATCCATCTGATATAGAGGGATGCCTTTATTAACAGCAAAAGAAATTAAAAGTCTGATAGATTCTAACCTGGCGACTGGAGCAAAGGTTTCTGTATAGTCTATCCCCTATTGCTGACTATAACCTTGTGCTACCAATCGTGCCTTGTTTCTGATGACTTCACCTTGTTCATTCAGCTTGTTTCTGAATACCCATTTTGTTCCAATGACGTTGAATCCTTTTGGCTTAGGAACCAGATCCCATACGTCATTCCTGGTGAATTTATTCAGCTCCTCTTGCATTGCTAGAATCCAGTTGTTGTCAAGAAGTGCTTCATCAATTGAGGATGGTTCAATCAGAGAGACAAGTCCCATGAGGGATTCTTCAGAGTTTTTGAAGTTGGCTCTTGTTCTGATTGGATCTTCCTTTCTTCCTAGGATAGTTTCTTCTGGATGATCCATGCTGCTTATGGATGGTCTTTTCTGAGGTTGATCAACAAAAGATGATGGATTGCTTGCAGTGCCTCTTTCTGATGTTTAGGGAGTGTCTCTGTTAAGAGCTTCTGATGACTTGTCTTCAGTACCTGTGAATTCAACTTCCATACCTGCAAGTAATTCATTATGCTTTGACTTTTGAGAGTCAAGCTTGTCATCAAAACGAACACTGATTGATTCTTCCACAATCTGTGTTTCTGTATTGTATACTCTGTACCCTCTTGAGCGTTCAGAGTATCCTAACATAATACACTTCTGTGCTTTAGAGTCAAACTTGTTCAAATAATTTTTAGTATTAAAAATAAAGCAAGTACATCCAAATGGATGAAAATATGAAATGTTGGGCTTTCTGTTCTTCCACAATTCATATGGAGTCTTTTCCAGAATAGGTCTTATGGAGATTCTATTCTGAATGTAGCACACTGTGTTTATTGCCTCTGCCCAGAAGATCTTAGCAACGTTAGTCTCATTGATCATGGTTCTGGCCATTTCATGCAATGTTCTGTTCTTTCATTCTACAACTCCATTTTGCAGGGGAGTTCTAGGACAAGAGAAATCATGCAGAATGCCTTTGTCATTAAAAAATGATTCAAAATCTTTGTTTTCAAACTCTCCATCATGATCACTTCTGACTTTGACGATTCTAAGATCCTTTTCATTCTGAACTTGGTTACAGAAGGTGACAAACACAGAGTGTGACTCGTCATTGTGTCTTAAGAACTTTACCCATGTCCATCTGCTATAGTCATCTACGATTACTAACCCATAATTCTTGCCACTGACTGAAGAAGTTTTAACTGGTCCAAATAGGTCAATGTGCAAAAGTTCTAATGGCTTAGAGGTGGAAACAACGTTTTTAGATTTAAAAGCAGGTTTTGCAAACTTGCCTTTCTGACATGCTTCACACAGAGCATCTGAATTGAACTTCAGATTAGGAAGTCCTCTGACCAGATTGAGTTTGTTAATCTGAGATATTCTTCTCATACTAACATGCCCCAATCTTTTGTGCCATATCCATTGCTCGTTGTTAACAGACAGAAGACACTTTACATTCTGACTTTTCAGTTCAGAAAGTTTGATTTTGTAAATGTTGTTTCTCCTCTTTCCATTAAACAGGATAATCCCATCTTTCTGACTAACAGCTTTACATGAATTTTGATTAAAGATTATATCATAACCGTTATCACTTAATTGACTTATGGATAACAGGTTATGCATTAATCCATCTACTAATAAGACATTACTGATAGAGGGAAGATTTCCATTACCTACTGTTCCAGAGCCAAAGATCTTTCCCCTCTGATTGCCTCCAAAGCCTACGTGGCCTCCAGGCTTAAGTTCCAGGCTTTGGAACATATGCCTTCTTCCCGTCATGTGTCGCGAGCAGCCAGAGTCCAGGTACCATGACTGGTGTTTCTGCTTTGCTTCTAAAGATATCTGCAACATGTATTATTTTATCCTTAGGTACCCATATTTTCTTGGGTCCTGATTTGTTAGTTTTACCAAAACTATGGTTGAATTTTGGTTTGACAAAATAATTACTACTGGTATATTTGATGTCGTGTGTGTGCCCATATACAAAGTGTGAATTAAGAGGAGTTCTTTTAATAACTAAGTCCATGGCATTCTTTGGTGTAGGTACCTTACCTTGGTATCCTATTCCCTTTCTGCCATCTCTGCTAACTCCATAGATCATTGAAGCCATCTTGCTTCTATCTATGCTTTTAGCAAGAAACTTCTGAAAGCTGTGATCATACTCCTTGATGATCTCATCAGCGCTACTGGGAGTTTCAAGAATTGTTTCCTTCTGAGAGTTTTGTAAAAGATTTTCTAACTTTGAAACTTTATTTTTCAACTCAGAATTTTCCAACTTGAGACTCTCAGTTTTATCAGAGTCAGAAGCAAGATCCCTTTTCAGGTTTCTGAATTTGACTCTAATCTGCTGATATCTTTCCAGAATCTCATTAAGGCTTTCAGCAAGTTCAGCCTTAGTAAAATTAATAGCAAAGTCAGGAAATACCTCTTCTGTGTCTGATTCAGAGTCTGATTCAGAAGCTTCACTGTCTTTTGATATGTTTGCCATGAGAGCTATGTTTGCTCTATCATCATCTGATTCTGAATCAGCTTCAGATGTGTCAGAGTCATCCCATGTGGCCATGAGACTTTTCTTCTTTTCCTTGCCAAACTTTCTTCTGGGCTTTTCTCTCTGGCGCTTTGGACAATCACTCTTGTAGTGTCCTTGCTCGTTGCATTCATAGCAGATGATGTCCTTGTTGTTTGGCTTTCTGCTTCCTGAAGAGCCTTCAGATCTTCTGTGTCCAGAGGAGGATTCTGACCTTCTGTATCTGGAGGAGGATTCGTTCTGGTTCTCAGATCTTCTGGGAGTCCTGAACTTTCTTTGCCTCTGCTTCCACAGTTGGTTCACCCTTCTGGAAAGGAGGGACAATTCATCTTCTTCTGATGAAGACCCATCAGAGGTTTCTTCAACAACCTGCAAAACCTTAGAGTCAGATTTTCTGTTAGATTTTAGAGCTAAAGGCTTACCTTACTTTTGAGGTTCATCAGCTTCCAGCTCTATCTTGTGACTTCTGATGGAGCTGAAAAGTTCCTCCAGAGAGATTGTATTGAGATCCTTAGCTAGCTTCAGCGCTGTGACCATTGGCCTCCACTGTTTTGGCAAGCTTCTGATGATCTTCTTGACATGATCAGCAGTAGAATACCCTTTGTCCAGAACATTGAGACCAACAACCAGAATCCGAAATCTTGAGAACATGGTTTCAATAGATTCACTTTCTTCCATCTTGAATGCCTCATACTTCTGGATGAGCGCAAGAGCTTTAGTTTCTTTAACTTGAAGGTTGCCTTCATGCGTCATTCTGAGAGAATCAAACATGTTCTTAGCAGTGTCTCTGTTTGATATTTTTTCATATTCAAAGTAGGAGATAACACTGAGAAGAATGGTTCTGGCCTTGTGATGGTTTTTGAAATCACACTTCTGTTGATCAGACATTGCTTTTCTGTCAATCTTCTGACCATTTGCATTCACTGGGTACATGTATCCATCTGTCACCATATCCCACAGATCAACATCATCGGCTAGAAAGAAGCTTTCAATTCTGTCTTTCCAGTAATCAAAGTTCTCTCCATCAAAGACTGGAGGTTTGCCACTGAATCTGTCTCTTTCTTCGTTGTTGTCATTGCTGATGTTGTGATGTGTTCCTGCCATAGTGTTTTTCAACGCTGGATCATGTACTGACACCGTTAAGTGTTATGAACTCAGAACCAGGCGCTCTGATGCGAATTGAAGAAGTGAAAAACACAAGAAGGGGGGTTGAATTGTTAAAACTTGAAATCAAATGCAGACAACACGTTATTTTTATCCTGGTTCGTTTGATCTCAAACTACTCCAGTCCACCCGTCAAGGTGATTTCGCCTCTCTCCAACGAGGTCTTAATCCACTATATTCAACTGAATACAAATCTGCTTTAACAACTGCTAAAGCCTTCTTGAGTCTAAACCACAGACCGGTTTCTCAAGGAAATTCTTTCTTACAGATAACTGAACAATATGTGTGTTTGATGTTTTCTACAAAAACTATATATCACAACTGTGATAATACACAAATTAAGCTTATGTGAAACTAGAATGCTAGAACTAGAGAGTAAGCAATTTTAGATCTTTAGCAAACTGTATGAGTGAGGATGAAGATGATTGACTTTAGGTGTGTAGAGTATTGTAGAGCATTAGCCAATTCACTTCTCACTAATTCGATTAAATACTTCTTGGAATAGATACGTTGATGCCAATAATTCCATTTCAATGCTCATTACGTTCTTTCCATTTTGAGAAGATCTTTGTCTTGGAATAAAGCCATTGATAATTAATCTGCCTTGAATGCAGTAACGTTAACACTTCAGAATGTTCTGCTTGATTAAGATCAAAGTGTGTTGGCTTTAGCTTATTCTGATTGCTTTTGAGTGCTGATGACATTATTAAGATCTTGATCAGAGTCAGAGTATGTTGAGCGCAGATTCTGTTCATCAGACTTCAGCGTAACATATATTTGATCTTCTGATGTGACACATCTTCTGATGCTGATGTTGATATTCTGATATTCTAACGCTGATTCCATCAGAGTTTCCTGCAAATACACAACATATTTTTAGGTAGCATCTATGTCATATATAAATCTCATAATTCATTTAATCTTGTATTTGTTATCATCAAGACTCTAACTGAGGGTTGTAGAATCAAACTATGTTCTAACAATCTCCCCCTTTTTGATGATGACAAAAACTAGATTTTTTCAATTAAAATAAAATGATGAAAGTATCAGAGTTTAAGGATAAAAAGGAAACAGTATTAGAGATAATCCATTAACGAGAAAAAGGTATCAGAGCTGAAAGGATAAAAATATCAGAGTAGTGATGAGAAAAACTCCCCCTGAGTTGATTATTTCCCTTTGATTCCTTTAGACCTTGAGTATCAGAACTTTTGAACTTTATTGAACCTTTCTTTGAGCATCAGAATATTGCTTTATCAGAGTTCTTCAGATTCTTGTACCTGTAAGCTTTTCAGAGCAAAGAAATTCAAATATGATGTTAGAATGTTTGAGACTTTTGTCTCAGTAAACCGTTATTGAAAAATATCATTCTTTCTCCCCCTTTTTGTCAGCGATCAAAAAGCATATATAATCAGAGTTAAACAAATCAGAGAAAAAACACGGTTGTATTAAAACAGAAGCAATGATAGTTTAGAATAAGTAGAAATATTACAGACAAACATGTAAAGAAAACAAGGAAAACATAAGAAAAATCTAAGAAGAAGGAGGAAGTCGTGTGAACAGAACTTCCAACATGCTCTTGATTTGTTCTCTGGTTTTGTTCTGCTTGGCTACCATGCTTGCTATAGAATCAATCTTGATATCCTGCTTGTCCATCCGTTCATTCATCAGCATATCTGATCTCTTCAAATCCTCCAGAGCCTGCCTGTCAAGAGAGGAAGCTTGAGGATCTTCAGATATAGGCTGCTTCTCAGAGCTTTCTGTAGCTTCTTCTGCTTGACCCAAGTCTTCATCTTGAATAACCTGTTCTTCTGCAGCTTGAACTGTAGATGCTGGATGCTTTTCAGACCAAGGCTCACTATCCAGATGGAGAACTTCTTCCTTCAGCGCCTTGCTCAGAACTGGACCTTCCATTTCCTTCAGCAGTTTGCTGAAGTTCTGTTGAGCCTGTCCATAACTCTGGTCTTGAAGCTTGAAGGTTTCAGCGCATACCCATCTTCTGAATTGATTCCAGAGATGATATGATACAGCAGGATCAACTACTTCCAAACTTGCTTGTTTCAAAGAAGATATCCATTTCTGCATATCTGATTCAAAGTTCAAAATGCTGCTACCAACATCTGGTTGTTTAGGTTTAGGGATGGCAGTTTTCTGGTTTATTGCAGCAAGGCGTTCAAGGACTGTTAAATTAATGACTGTCTTGCTGTGGTTTTCTGTATTTTTCTTAGGAGAGGGAGTAGGAGAATCTGAAATAATGATTGGACTATGTGGAGTATATGGTGGAGTTGTTTCTGGTGATGAGGGAAGTTGAGCCATATTGACAGTTGTACCACAAGGCAATTGAATGGCCAAGGGTTGTGGTTCAGGAGACTCAGAGGTTTGAGCCTCAGAGTTTTTTGTCTCAGGCTGTGGTGATTGTGTATGTGGAGGAGATGGTGGATTACTTTCTGGTTGAGGAGAGGGAGGTTGTGGTGATTGTGTATTGTGGAATTTCTGGTTCTGGTATTGGAATTTCTGGTATTGGTGAAATTGGAATGTCAGGTTGTGGAGATATGGGAATTTCTGGTTGTGGATTTGGATTATCTGTTTGGGGAGCGGAAGTATGTTGGTCTATGTCAGACAGAACTTGTGCAAGTTCTGGTTCTGGTATGGTTGCAGTTTTTGGATTTTGTGGTTTGGAGCGGGATCTTCTGAGGGTTAATGACTCAGAAGAGTCAAAGTCAGTGTCAAAATCTTCAAAGGTTTTTGGTGTTGGGATATCAGCTGGTGTTGGAATGGGAGTAGGAATAGATGTGGAAACAACACTTGAATTTAAAACAAATACAGAAATAGGATTACCTCTTTTATTTGGAGTCTGTTGTGATGATCCTTCTGGAGCAGCTTTTCTCTTCTTAGTCTTCTTCAGAGCAACCTATGGTGCCTTCTGCTGAAGATCTTGGATGTTAAGATTGGGAGTTGTACCATCAGCTTTACAAGTGTCCAAGTATCTCAGAATGATCCGAGGCTTGGAGTCAATCTCTGAGAACATGGGAAAGTCGTCTAGAGGGACTCTTCTGCTGGAGATGTCAGCAAAAGGAGTAACACTGGGCTCCTTCTTAATGTTCTCTATCAGCTTCATCTTCTTTAGATTCTTGGCATTCAGCTGCTTGCCAACAGAAGGTTCCAGGGTGCTTATCTCTTGTGCCTCTGTCAAGTGTTCAATCAGCCTATTCTCAGTCAGAATATCTGATATCAATCTGCCCAAGGGTATCCAATCCCTTTTAGTGCGTTCATCTTCTCTTGTCTGCTTGATGCTTGTTCTCAGATGGTTGAACAGAAGATGAGCTAGATTAATCTTTACCCTCTGAGAAATAAAATAGATCAGAAACTACTGATCTATGTTTATGTAATCAGGAGAGCTTATGGGCTTCCTGTGGTTGAAACAACTCAGAATAATCTTTGCCCAAATTTTGTGCTTATCTTTCAGATCCCTTATCTTGCTGGAGGGAAGCCCCAGCGTGAAAATTTCCCTTACTACAACAGCAACATCTGAGCACCTTTCAGCCATGTCTATACAGAGAATACCACCACCATTGTATCCAATCAGTTTTCCAATTAGGTCTTCAGTAATCACAATTTTCTTCCCCATTATATAAGAAGTGACTTGGTGATTTGAGGAAGAGGCGTGAATCCAGAACTCCTTAACCAAGATAGGGAAAGTTGGACCCACCAACCTGTCAAAATACCTTTCCCATCCTTGAGCTTGAATCTCTTCTGACAAGTCAAAACCATTTTCCTTCAAACTGTTGAAATCCACTATAATCTCTGACAGAACTTCAAGATTCTTGACTGGAGTGAGTAGCGTTCTGAGAGGAACCTCATATTGCTCAGCTGAAGCATCTTTCTAGGAACCAGATGAAAGATTGCTGCTAGAAGCCATGTTCACACGAGTTCTTGAGAGAAAAAAAATTGAAGGGGTTTTCTTGATAAAGAAGAACACAAACACAAATATCAAAAATATTGCTTGAAAATGAAAGTTAGGGTAAACGTTGTGAATGGTGTGAATGGTGTTTAAATATGTTTTGAAAAAGTTTTTGAAAACATAAACAGTTAAGAGAGAGAAATAAATCATGATTAATAGCATTTAATGATGGCTGATTTTGGGGGATTTCAGAAAGATACTTAAACGGTTATCAGTGACATGTGTCTCAATGCATCCAATCAGCGCTTTGCCTTTTCAGAAGCGTGAACGTGTGTTCAGCCTCATGAACTAGCTGATGACTGGATGACACTTGTTTGCTTTGAGTGAACATCACTTCTATCCTTGAACTGAAGAGCTCAGAGCTTCATGGATAGATCTGATACAATCTGCATTTCTAAAAATTCTGAAAGAGGATTGATCAGAAGTTCATAGAGTAATAAACATAATTCTGAAGGTTAATATATAAAATTAAAACAGTTTTATTCTGGACAGAGCTTCATGCTGAGATGATTCAGAATGAAGTTGAACCTATCTTCAGAAAGTGGTTTTGTGAAGATATCAGCCCATTGATGGTCTGTATCAATAAATTTTAAGTTTAAAATTCCTTTCTGAATATAGTCCCTAATAAAATGATGTTTTATTTCTATATGCTTAGCCCTAGAATGCAAAATTGGATTTCAACTTAAGTAAATAGCAGAAGTATTATCACAGAGTATAGGAATGTTACTCTCATAAATCTGGAAGTCCTCAAGCTGACTTTTCATCCAGAGCATTTGTGTGCTGCATCCAGCTGCTGCTATGTATTCAGCTTCTGCTGTTGATAGAGCAATGGTGGATTGTCTTTTGCTGGACCACGAGATCAGATTTTCTCCCAGAAACTGGCAGCTTCCAAAAGTGCTTTTACGTTTAACTCTGTCTCCAGCAAAGTCAGCATCACAGTAACCTACTAAGCTGTAATCACCAGATTTTCTATAAAACAAACCCAGATTAGTAGTACCTTTCAGATACTTGAAAATTCGCTTAACAGCTGTTAAGTGAGATTCTCTAGGATCTGATTGGAATCTTGCACAAATGCATACACTGAATAAAATATCAGGTCTTGAATCTGTAAGATAAATAAGAGAACCAATCATACCTCTGTAGACCTTCTGTTCTACCTTTTTGTTTACCTCTTCTCTTTCCAGAATGCACGTGGGATGCATTATAATCTTTGATGGCTTACATTCTAAGAGATCAAATTTCTTCAGAAGTTCTCTGACATATTTGCTCTGATGAATGTAAGTTCCTTCTGGGGTTTGATTGATCTGAATTCCCAGAAAGAATTTCAGTTCTCCCATTAGGCTCATCTCAAATTTTGCCTGCAAACACTTAGCAAATTTTCATCCTAGAGAAGGATTAGTAGATCCAAATATTATATCATCAACATAAATCTGGCAGACTAAGATGTCATTCTTAACTGTCTTACAGAATAAGGTTGTGTCCACCTTCCCTCTGGTGAATTCCTTTTCTAACAGGAAGTTACTTAGTCTTTCATACCAAGCTCTGGGAGCTTGTTTCAGACCATACAGTGACTTCTTTAGTTTGAAAACATATTCTGGATGTTTTGAAATTTCAAAACCAGGGGGATGGTGCACATATACCTCTTCTTCTATATAGCCATTTAAGAATGCACTCTTGACATCCATCTGATACAGAGGAATGCATTTATTAACAGCAAAAGAAATTAAAAGTCTGATAGATTCTAACCTGGCGACTGAAGCAAAGGTTTCTGTATAGTCTATCCCCTCTTGCTGAATATAACCTTGTGCTACCAATCGTGCCTTGTTTCTGATGACTTCACCTTGTTCATTCAGCTTGTTTCTGAATACCCATTTTGTTCCAATGACGTTGAATCCTTTTGGCTTAGGAACCAGATCCCATACATCATTCCTGGTGAATTTATTCAGCTCCTCTTGCATTGCTAGAATCCAGTTGTTGTCCAGAAGTGCTTCATCAATTAAGGATGGTTCAATCAGAGAGACAAGTCCCATGAGGGATTCTTCAGAGTTTATGAAGCTGGCTCTTGTTCTGATCGGATCTTCCTTTCTTCTTAGGATAGTTTCTTCTGGATGATCCATGCTGCTTATGGATGGTCTTTTCTGAGGTTGATCAACAAAAGATGCTGGATTGCTTGCAGTGCCTCTTTCTGATGTTGAGGGAGTGTCTCTGTTAAGAGCTTCTAATGACTTGTCTTCAGTACCTGTGAATTCACCTTCCATACCTGCAAGTAATTCATTCTGCTTTGACTTTTGAGAGTCAAGCTTGTCATCAAAACGAACACTGATTGATTCTTCCACAATCTGTGTTTCTGTATTGTATACTCTGTACCCTCTTGAGCGTTCAGAGTATCCTAACATAATACACTTCTGTGCTTTAGAGTCAAACTTGTTCAAATAATTTTTAGTATTCAAAATAAAGCAAGTACATCCAAATGGATGAAAATATGAAATGTTGGGCTTTCTGTTCTTCCACAATTCATATGGAGTCTTTTCCAGAATATGTCTTATGGAGATTCTATTCTGAATGTAGTACACTATGTTTATTGCCTCTGCCCAGAAGATCTTAGCAACGTTAGTCTCATTGATCATGGTTCTGGCCATTTCTTGCAATATTCTGTTCTTTCATTCTATAACTCCATTTTGCTGGGGAGTTCTAGGACAAGAGAAATCATACAGAATGCCCCTGTCATTAAAAAATGATTCAAAATCTTTGTTTTCAAACTCTCCACCATGATCACTTATGACTTTGACGATTCTAAGATCCTTTTCATTCTGAACTTGGTTACAGAAGGTGACAAACACAGAGTGTGACTCATCATTGTGTTTTAAGAACTTTACCCATGCCCATCTGCTATAGTCATCTACGATTACTAACCCATAATTCTTGCCACTGACTGAAGCAGTTTTAACTTGTCCAAATAGGTCAATGTGCAAAAGTTCTAATGGCTTAGAGGTGGAAACAACGTTTTTAGATTTAAAAGCAGGTTTTGCAAACTTGCCTTTCTGACATGCTTCACACAGAGCATCTGAATTGAACTTCAGATTAGGAAGTCCTCTGACCAGATTGAGTTTGTTAATCTGAGATATTCTTCTCATACTAACATGCCCCAATCTTTTGTGCCATATCCATTGCTCGTTGTTAACAGACATAAGACACTTTACATTCTGACTTTTAGGTTCAGAAAGTTTGATTTTGTAAATGTTGTTTCTCCTCTTTCCATTAAACAGGATAATCCCATCTTTCTGACTAACAGCTTTACATGAATTTTGATTAAAGATTATATCATAACCGTTATCACTTAATTGACTTATGGATAACAGGTTATGCATTAATCCATCTACTAATAAGACATTACTGATAGAGGGAAGATTTCCATTACCTACTGTTCCAGAGCCAATGATCTTTCCCCTCTGATTGCCTCCAAAGCCTACGTGGCCTCCAGGCTTAAGTTCCAGGCTTTAGAACATATGCCTTCTTCCTGTCATGTGTTGCGAGCAGCCAGAGTCCAGGTACCATGACTGGTGTTTCTGCTTTGCTGCTAAAGATATCTGCAACATGTATTATTTTATCCTTAGGTACCCATATTTTTTTGGGTCCTGATTTGTTAGTTTTACCAAAACTCTGGTTGAATTTTGGTTTGACAGAATAATTACTACTGGTATATTTGATGTCGTGTGTGTGCCCATATACAAAGTGTGAATTAAGAGGAGTTCTTTTAATAACTAAGTCCATGGCATTCTTTGGTGTAGGTACCTTACCTTGGTATCCTATTCCCTTTCTGCCATCTCTGCTAACTCCATAGATCATTGAAGCCATCTTGCTTCTATCTATGCTTTTAGCAAGAAACTTCTGAAAGCTGTGATCATACTCCTTGATGATCTCATCAGCGCTACTGGGAGTTTCAAGAATTGTTTCCTTCTGAGAGTTTTGTAAAAGATTTTCTAATTTTGAAACTTTATTTTTCAACTCAAAATTTTCCAACTTGAGACTCTCAGTTTTATCAGAGTCAGAAGCAAGATCCCTTTTCAGGTTTCTGAATTTGACTCTAATCTGCTGATATCTTTCCAGAATCTCATTAAGGCTTTCAGCAAGTTCAGCCTTAGTAAAATTAATAGCAAAGTCAGGAAATACCTCTTCTGTGTTTGATTCAGAGTCTGATTCAGAAGCTTCACTGTCTTCTGATATGTTTGCCATGAGAGCTATGTTTGCTCTATCATCATCTGATTCTGAATCAGCTTCAGATGTGTCAGAGTCATCCCATGTGGCCATGAGACTTTTCTTCTTTTCCTTGCCAAACTTTCTTCTGGGCTTTTCTCTCTGGAGCTTTGGACAATCACTCTTTTAGTGTCCTTGCTCGTTGCATTCATAGCAGATGATGTCCTTGTTGTTTGGCTTTCTGCTTCCTGAAGAGCCTTCAGATCTTCTGTGTCCAGAGGAGGATTCTGACCTTCTGTATCTGGAGGAGGATTCGTTCTGGTTCTCAGATCTTCTGGGAGTCCTGAACTTTCTTTGCCTCTACTTCCACAGTTGGTTCACCCTTCTGGAAAGGAGGGACATTTCATCTTCTTCTGATGAAGACCCATCAGAGGTTTCTTCAACAGCCTGCAAAACCTTAGAGTCAGATTTTCTGTTAGATTTTAGAGCTAAAGGCTTACCTTTCTTTTGAGGTTCATCAGCTTCCAGCTCTATCTCGTGAATTCTGATGGAGCTGACAAGTTCCTCCAGAGAGATTGTATTGAGATCCTTAGCTAGCTTCAGCGCTGTGACCATTGGCCTCCACTATTTTGGCAAGCTTCTGATGATCTTCTTGACATGATCAGCAGTAGAATACCCTTTGTCCAGAACTTTGAGACCAGCAACCAGAATCTGAAATCTTGAGAACATTGTTTCAATAGATTCACTTTCTTCCATCTTGAATGCCTCATACTTCTGGATGAGCGCAAGAGCTTTAGTTTCTTTAACTTGAAGGTTGCCTTCATGCGTCATTCTGAGAGAATCAAACATGTTCTTAGCAGTGTCTCTGTTTGATATTTTTTCATATTCAGAGTAGGAGATAACACTGAGAAGAATGGTTCTGGCCTTGTGATGGTTTTTGAAATCACACTTCTGTTGATCAGACATTGCTTTTCTGTCAATCTTCTGACCATTTGCATTCACTGGGTACATGTATCCATCTGTCACCATATCCCACAGATCAACATCATCGGCTAGAAATAAGCTTTCAATTCTGTCTTTCCAGTAATCAAAGTTCTCTCCATCAAAGACTGGAGGTTTGCCACTGAATCTGTCTCTTTCTTCGTTGTTGTCATTGCTGATGTTGTGATGTGTTCCTGCCATAGTGTTTTTCAATGCTGGATCTTGTACTGACACCGTTAAGTGTTATGAACTCAGAACCAGGCTCTCTGATGCGAATTGAAGAAGTGAAAAACACAAGAAGGGGGGTTGAATTGTTAAAACTTGAAATCAAATGCAGACAACACGTTATTTTTATCCTGGTTCATTTGATCTCAAACTACTCCAGTCCACCCGTCAAGGTGATTTCGCCTCTCTCCAACGAGGTCTTAATCCACTATATTCAACTGAATACAAATCTGCTTTAACAACTGCTAAAGCCTTCTTGAGTCTAAACCACAGACCGATTTCTCAAGGAAATTCTTTCTTACAGATAACTGAACAATATGTGTATTTGATGTTTTCTACAAAAACTATATATCACAACTGTGATAATACACAAATTAAGCTTATGTGTAACTAGAATGCTAGAACTAGAGAGTAAGCAATTTGAGAGCTTTAGCAAACTGTATGAGTGAGGATGAAGATGATTGACTTTAGGCGTGTAGACTATTGTAGAGCATTAGCCAATTCACTTCTCACTGATTCGATTAAATACTTCTTGGAATAGATACGTTGATGCCAATAATTCCATTTCAATGCTCATTACGTTCTTTCCAATTTGAGAAGATCTTTGTCTTGGAATAAAGCCGTTGGTAATTAATCTGCCTTGAATGCAGTAACGTTAACACTTCAGAATGTTCTGCTTGATTAATATCAGAGTGTGTTGGCTTTAGCTTATTCTGATTGCTTTTGAGTGCTGATGACATTGTTAAGATCTTGATCAGAGTCAGAGTATGTTGAGAGCAGATTCTGTTCATCATACTTCAGCGTAACACATATTTGATCTTCTGATGTGACACATCTTCTGATGCTGATGTTGATATTCTGATATTCTAACGCTGATTCCATCAGTGTTTCCTGCAAATACACAACTTATTTTTAGGTAGCATCTATGTCATATATAAATCTCATAATTCATTTAATCTTGTATTTGTTATCATCAAAACTCTAACTGAGGGTTGTAGAATCAAACTATGTTCTAATAGAATACGGGGCCGCTGAGCGGTTCCATGAAGCACTAACTGACCATAGAACCTTAATTGAACAACTTGGCCATTAGGAAGTAGTGATATAGTCGACTTTTGTGTAAAGCTGAAGATTGGTTGATACTCGATGCTACACTTATTGTGATCGAATTTTTGGGATACTTCGGCCGCAAGAAAAGATTGATTGTGCTGAGACAATGCCCAATGGAGAAAGATCAATGATATTGAGATCCCCTAGAACCCGAGTATTTTCTAGGTCAGGTTGAACCAACAAAGCTTCAAGAGGGTACTTACCTATGACTCCATGCAATCCTAAACCTAAGGACTTGTCTTCTTTATGTGTATATGATTATTTGTATATAATGACTTGTTTGTATACTTGTACATAACATCATGACATCATACCATAACATTTTTAATAAACATTTCAAGGATCTCAAGGGCATATGATGCAGGGTCATGATGAACCAAACATCTATCAAGGGGAAAGAGGATTTATTCTCCTCTAACCAAACACTGTTAAAGACTAAAGCACGGTAAAAAGAGTCAAGGGCTATGACCCACTTGACATGGTGAGCTTGATTCTCGTGGAAGGACATCCAACAATACAAAGTTCTCCAATCAAAGTTGTGATCAAAGTTCAACTTCTAACATCTTCTTGTGTTTACCCCGCGAGATCCTTGAAAACATTGCATCCACATATCATGCATCATATCATGACAGGTCTTTCCCACACAGGTTTCTCATCTTCTTACTGTTTATTTCAGTAGAGATGGCTCTAGAACAGACTACAAAGGATCTTCAGACCTAAAATGCCCAGCTTCAAGAAATGTTCTTGAACCTATTCAAGGGGAAAGAGTAAGTGAAAGCACTCCTCATTGAGAGCATGACCAAGAGGAATCCTGAGGACAGCAGGGATGACCAGTCAGAATAATTACAAACTGAAATGGAAACCATGAAAATCCAGATGATGGGACAGATGGTGGGTCAGATGGATCTTATCTAAAACTTGGCTCGGGGACTAGAACAGCTGAGAGCCCTTGTCAACAAGCTTCATCAAGACAGATGCAACCGTATGAAACAAATAGTTGAGGCTGGGGATCAAGTCATTAATCAGCCCCTGAAGAGACAAGAAGTTGGCTTGGTGGAGAGTAGACCTTTCCAAATTGCTTCTACATCACGAGCTCAATAAAAACCTCGCCAACCACGACAAGGTGGCCGGTGTAAGCAAGGAAGACAATTTGCTGAGATCAATATGCCCTTGGCTCAAGCATTGCATTATATGTTGGAATCCTACCTGATTATCTTAAGGGAGCATCCTCAAAAACCTAACACTTCTGCTCACAACTACAAATATAATAAAAGGTGCGCATACCATTCCAACAGTCCTGGATACGACACTAACCACTGTTGGACATTGAAAAACAAGATTCAAGACCTGATTGACGAAAGAGTGTTGGAATTTACACAAGATGGTCAACTTGAATTCTTCTATCACCTCTCAAAGGCACACCTCTGAAGTGACAAATTTAGGCGCAACAATTTTTGTTCATTTGAATTTTCAGTTGTAATTTCTTTATTTGTTTAAACATTTGTCCTTATGTCATACTTTGGTTGTCTCATTAATGCATTGCATACATTTGTCTTAAATTCATCCACTCGTTTTTACTATATTTAAACTGTGCTTTTTACTCCCTTTATGATTTTCAAATCTTGTTTAAAAGTTGTAAGCCTTTAGAGGGAGGATGATGAAAACAATGCCATATTCTCATACGGTATGCTTTTGAATAGACCTTACTGACGATGTATAGGCGTTTTTTTTAATTCCTAAATAATGGAGTTATAAGAAAGATAATCCCTAGTCAACCCCTTTGAGCCAAAGAAGTAGGAGTTTTCTTTTTCACACAAATTGAAACCTTTAATCAAAACCTGGGGCATGGTAGTTTATCAGGTAATTCAAGTGCACGTTCAGTCACAAGCTTTCACTTTGTATACAACGAATGACATCGCAAACATCCTTCAGAATCAAAAGATAATGATAGTTCCCCGTGAAATAGGCAGTCATTATCTCTCAAGAGAAAAGCCCACTAAGTCAAAACCTATGAAGGAGAATTAAGAAAAACAGGGGTATCCCGCTGGCTGTAATCTCAAAACAAAAAAAATGGTAAGGCAAAAGTGGGGACAATAAATAAAAAAAAGAGATCGCTACAAATCCTCGACAACATGAAAAATGTTGCAACAATGAATGTCTTCACGAATAAACTTAACTTGTACGAACCATCACCAAAACGTCATTCCAGACTCAATTAGGATTCAAAATGCGCAATTAACTGAGTATAGGACTAGAGAACATCATGGAGAACAAGTTGGATACAAATAAACTTTGAGCCTTATCCTTTGTTTCTTAAACCGTGAACCAAGCCACGCTATAACCCTTTAAAAGTCATAATTGAAGCATGGGTTAGTTCGAAAGCATACTGTTACAAAAGGTATCCTGACTACTGTAAAGGTTTACTGTAAATCCTGAGTTGAACTCACATTCTTACAAAATTCTTTTATCTGCTAAAAATGCATTTTCAAAATTCAAGACAAACATAACTTTGCATCATTTGAATATCGCTGTTTGCATATAGTTAATTGTTTGACAACGGAGAAATTCACACAATGAATATCCAGTGAACAAAAACTCTCTCAATGAACAGAATCACTTCAAGTGGAAAGACGCTTCCAATGACAAATCTCTCATAATTTAGGGGCACGACATGATCTTTGTCCAACACATCTAGGGCAGTCAAGTCGAGATTCAAAGAATATCTCGAGAAATGTCAGATAGACAGGGGAAAATATCCATCACTTGGGAAATTGAGCGTGATTTCCATCAAAGGAGCACGTACAATCAAACAAAATTGTCCAGCAGTGCTACAACACTTACAAAGTCCCTTTCATAAGGAGATCCCCAGTTAAATCGCCAGAACAATCTCTATAAGGACATCGCCACATAATTATCTCTACAAAGTTGGATTCATCTAATCCCAAACCAGAGTTTCAGTCTCTGGAAAACCTCTCCCTAGTTGAGTTGGTATCAAGAGGAATCCTCGAGGAGTTAGGCCAAAAGAAAACACCTCCCAAGCAGTTTGTCAAATTTTATCTTTAACAAGGTTTATTTCCCCAACAAACTACAAATTTCCCAGCTTAAGTTTTCCTCTCATACTATTAAAAATTAAGTGACCATAACCCCTAGTCCCCAATGAAGTTGTGAACAGAGTCATTTCTATCTCCGAAAGTTACTGTAAAGCTTGGAACCCGACCAAATAACATTAAACTTCATCCTTTCAAAGTTTTCCACTATTCCAGCGAGTTGCTGCAAAGCCTTGAATCCGACCAGATAACAGTTAATTTCTTTATCCCAAACAAGTTGTTAACTTCCATTCTCTCCAATCAAGAGATAACTCCCCAATAGAGCAACGAACAACTAAAACTCCTGAACTCTTTTCCCAAGCAAAAATCAACACTCTCCATGGAGTTTCCTTCAAGAAAAGTCAACATTCCCCAGTGGAGTTCTCCTCAAACAACAGAATAGGAATCCCCAGCGGAAACATCCTAAAACAAAGTCTGGAGAGGAGAAAAATCTTCATCCCCAGCAGCAGTCCGAGATGTTATTTCTCAAGGCTCACCAGCATTTGTCAAGGATTTTTTTCCTAGACAAAGAAAAACTTCAATAACATTTCACATTCATACATCATATAACATACACATACAACATAATCTCATTTATTTTGAGAACATCATCACGCCATGTATACTTCTGCATGCAACTAACCCTCTTTCTTGCAGGAAAAGTCAATCAAATTAAAGACCTCTTCTGGTTAGATTTACTTCTTCCAGTTAATAATAAGCGATCGATCAAGTCCTCTTCTAGATGGATTGACTTCTTCCAGTTAATAATAGACGATCAATCAATCCCTCTTCTGGATGGAGTCACTTATTCCAGTTAATAATAGGAGATCAATCAAGTCCTCTTCTGGATGGATTCACTTCTTCCAGTTAATAATAGGCAATCAACCAAGTCCTCTTCTGGATGGATTCACTTCTTCCAGTTAATAATAGGTGATCAATCAAGTCCTCTTCTAGAAGGATTCACTTCTTCTAGTTAATAATAGGCGATCAATCAAACCCTCTTTTGGATGGATTCATTTCTTCCATTTAATAATAGATGATCAATCAAGTCCTCTTTGGGATGGATTCACTTCTTCCAGTTTAAAAACAGGAGAATCAAACACTACTTCTAGTTGGATTTACTTCTTCCAGTTAAAAATAGGTGATCAAAGACCTCTTCTAGTTAGGTTTATCTCTTCCAGTTAAAGACAGGCGAATCAAAGACCTATTTTGGTTAGATTTATTTCTTCCAGTTAAAGCCAGGAGAATCAAAGACCTCTTATGGTTAGATTTATTTCTTCCAGTTAAAGACAGGTGAATCAAAGACTTCTTTTGGTTGGATTTACTTCTTCCAGTTAATAATAGGAGATCAATCAAGACCTCTTCTAGTTAGATTTATTTCTTCCAGTTAAAGACAGGTGAATCAAAGACTTCTTTTGGTTGGATTTACTTCTTCCAGTTAATAATAGGCGATCAATCAAGACCTCTTCTAGTTAGATTTATTTCTTCCAGTTAAAGACTGACGAGTCAAAGACCTCTTCTAGTTAGATTTATCTCTTTCAGTTAAAGACAGGCGAATCAAAGACCTCTTCTGGTTAGATTTATTTCTTCCAGTTAAAGACAGTTAAAGAACATCTGATGTTTCAGTATAAATCGACCAAAAGATTTATTCTGATACTTCTCCCAGTTACAGTTAAACTTAGACTTGGTATAATTTCTATCAACAATCACCTTTGGATGGCATTTATAAGCCCATCTACGACAACTCTCTCCAAATGGCATCTTTAAGCTCATTCCCTACACAATCAACTAACACATAGTTGAGTGCAAATTTTTGGGCACTTTAGTGTTCAATCATCTACAACCTTCAAGCTACGAACGACGACATGCCATTCTCGCTTTTCAGGTTTAAGAAGATAGAACAGTGACAGCTGTTGTACCCCAAAATTTGCCCTCTCCAATTCCTCAAAGATTCTCTCACAAAAAATCTCCATTGCTCAAAAATGCATAGGGTTTGATCAACTCAAGATACTTCCTCAACACTGATGACTCAAAACTAGAGTTTGAATTTACACAAGTACAATTGGACTTTTAATGCCCCCATATAGTTTACATGAATCATATTGGGTTCTCAAAGCAGATCGAAAGGAGTGGCTGCAGATAAGAGTTCGAATTCAAAATCTGGTCCAGGTTATTCCTTTGAGCATGCTTGGTTCACAAGCTTCGATTGGGCATTTGGCCTCCTTCGAGCAAGTTCTGGTTCACAAGATTCAATTGGGCATTTGGCCTCCTTCAAGCAAGCTTGGTTCATAAGCTTCGATTGGGAATTTGGCCTCCTTCGAGCAAGTTTAATCCATAAGCTTAGATTGGGCATTGGCTTCCTTCAACCTGCTTCAATCCACCTCTCAACCTGCTTCAATCCACCTCCCAACCTACTTCGATCCACAAAGAAATGTCTCCCTTCATGCCTGCTTCGATCCACAAAGCAATGACTTCTCTCATACTTGCTTCGATCCATGAAGCAATGATTTCCTTCACGCTTGCTTCGATCCACAAAGAAAGTCTATCTTCATACTTGCTTCGAACCACAAGGATGGTTGATTGTGGCATTTGAAGTTTGGACATTTGAACTTTCAACTGATTACTCAAGATATGGTTTTCCAAGTCTTGAGATGCCTGAAAAAATTTGTGAAGTAGGAAAGCAATCCAGAGTTTCTTTCGTTTTAACTATGACAATGAGATCATCTTGCATGCTCAAAGTGGTACATTCAGATGAATGTGGTCCATTTGAAGAACATACATTTGATGGCCCATTCAGAGAACATGCATTAGTGGCCCATTCGAAGAACATACATCTGATGGCCCATTCGAAGAACATACATTGGTGGCCCATTCGAAAAACATGCAATTGGTGGAAACAATTAGTTTGGTCTGTCTTTGAGTTTAGTCGAAGGTTTGACCTATGTGATCAAAACAAAAGGACTTAAAGTGGTATATTTAGATGAATATGGCCCATTCGAAAAACATGCAATTGGTGGAAACAATTAGTTTTGTCTGCCTTTGTGTTTGGTCGAAGGTTGGATCTTTGTGATCAAAATGAAAGGACTCATAGTGGTATATTCAGATGAATATGACCCATTCGAAGAACATAACAAAATCCCTATGTTATGATGCATAATGTTGTGTTGTAGGTCCACTTGCTGGCAAATCCCATCAGAATTTAATGCTTACACCCACTTTTGAGTTATTACCCAAGGGTTTAAGCCTTTGTCCAAAAGATATTTACATTTATGGCATAAAGTTATCATTGCCATTCTTGGAAAGAAAACTTTTTAGTACAAGTCTGTCTTGAGCCCACACTTTGTTTGCTTCTGATTTTGGCCCCACCATAAAACACAGAAGGCAACCCCTCTAAACCATTAACTTTGGTATTTCATCTTGGGATCATGAAAAGTTGACACAAAGTGGATATTTGCTTTCCAACCAAACCATATTTTATTATCTTACAAATTTGGTTACTCCAATTTCCCAAACCTTTTCTCTATAAATAGAGAGACCATTTGAAAGCTAAAGGGCGGATTCTTGTTGTATTGAAAAAATCCTGAAACACTCCCAAACTCTCAAAAACTCAGAATCTGCATCCAAAGCCACATTGTTTACCATTTCTGGATTTTGAAAAACCCACTCCAGAATCCTTCGAGTATCTCCCATTTCTTACATTCGAACATCATCCATACACCACATAAAGAGAGAGATTATTAGCCTAGAACACTCCCAAACTCTCAAAAACTCAGAACCCGCACACAAGCACACAAAAAACTTGGCACATTCTAACCTTACACACAAAATCTAAAATATCTACTTGTTTCTTTTGGCCTTTCAATTCACTAAACCTCTATATACCAACTATTCGATTCAAGTGACTTTCAAAGCAAAGTAGCAAATGAAATAGCTTCAGGGAGGTCAAAGCAAGCTTAATCCATCAATAAACCGTTCTTGGAGGTTCCGTCGAAGTCCCTCAAGTCTCATTCCAAAATATAAGTTTTCTAAAACTTAGAACTCTTCATTCAAATATCATCTGTATATACTTTGTGAAGGAAAAATATAGATATCATGTCTAAGAAGCTGACCATGTCCATATTTTTGATCCATTGCTTGTACATTAAAACTTTTATCTCTGAACAATTAGGTCTTAGTTTTGGTATTTCATGCTAACCTTGGACCCATAACTTTTGTAATTATGTGGTTAGATTCGTTTTCAAACTTTAGGAAGGCTTGATACTTACATCTATCGATTTGGCTGAGAAACAAAGCCTTTCGAAGCTCAAACAGTGGAGTCATGCATCCCTGTGCTCGAAGGAATAAGATGAAACCATGTTTAAACATTCAGAACTGAATTCATTTTATATTTATTGCAAGTTGTATAACCAGCGGATGAAACAGACCACCTAGTGGTACAAACAGCACACACTAAAAGCCTTGCCATGTAGAAGGTCTTGGGTTCAAGATCCAGTGAGACCTTTTGTTCATTTTTCATATTTTCTCACTTTGTCTTGTTTGCAGGAAGTACACCTGGGCCTCCACAGTTGGGCTTCGACAGTTTTATACCCCCTGCTTACTAACAAACAAACAGGCCCTAGGCCCAAGCATAAAATTGTTTTTCTACACAAAAACTGTTACAAACACAAAAAAAACTGTTTTCTACACAAAAACACCAAAAATATATTTAAATTATTTAGTTTATTTAACTACTTACAATGAAAAAGACCAAAAAAATTTCCTATTTATTTTCTTTTCTTTAACTTAATTAATTTTCCTTCACAAAATCAAAACAAAATTCTTTTTTTTTCATTCATGTCTTGTGCATTATATTCCTTTCAATTCTTGCACATTATTCAAGTTTCAATATGGTTGTAATAGATAATTAGGATTTAATTTCTTGCAAATTCCCATTTGTAAATTTGTACATCCCATCCCCAAATGATGTAATAGCATAGTAAATTTACTTTCCGCAATTTATCGCTTTCATATAAATTGTTAGTAATTAGGGTGTGTATGACAAGATAAAATCAACTATTAGAATACCCTAATTTCAAAGACATAAATGCATGCAATCAAACACACTATTCACACGTGCACCTATAGGATAATCTCGCTTGTTTCCTTAAGAAAAAATGGTCATAATATGCATGTGAGACATCTTAGCAAAAACAATAAAAAAATACAAGATCATAGCCCCTCGATGACGCTTCGAATGTTGCCTTCAAATAATCTTAGTCCCTCAAGAGAAATGCTAAGATATCTCACAACATTTCTATTCATGGCTATACGATGACCCATGCCCGTCCCTTTACATCCAACGACGGGGCTTCTTACCAAATCAATGGTAAGATAACATCATATAAAGGAGGAGGAAAAGAACATAGACCATTTGAGTAGGTAGGACGCTCGTAGTTTCTTGCTCTTAAACTAAAACCATTCCCACACTTACACTTTCAAAATATATTCAAAAACAAACATCTATTTGAACTATTTTCAAAACCAACACTATGTATGCATTCTTATAGAGACGAGAATCATTATAAAGTTAGCCGCAACAAAGGCATTTTGCAAAATATTTTCAAACTTACACCACAAAGCACATTTCACACAAAGCACCTTTTCAAACAAAGCATTTTCAAAGTGATCTAGCAAGCACCTAAGAGCCCATAGATAACTATGGATTAAAAGGGTGCTAACACCCTCCCTTTTCATAACCTACCCCCCGAACTCAATAAAATATCTCAAAGGACTTTCATGTTCTTTTCACCCTTTCCTTATTGGATAAAAGAAAAGTCAGCGGCGACTCTTGCTATCCGCAACAATTACAATAAAATGCAAAACAACCAAGTCAGTTCTCCTACCGTATTACTGTGCCAATCTTAAATTATTTCTTATCTGCCTCAGTACCCAAGTTTATCACTTCGACTGATTCTTCGTGTGGTTGGATAGCCTTTTCCTCTTGTATCAGGAGTCTGGCGAGTTCTCCAGGTATCCCACAATCTTCTTCACCTTCGTCTTCAGCTTGATAGATTGGATTTTTGAAGTCATAAAAGGCAATAGCAGAATTATTGTCAATGAGATCCGGAGTGGATGTGGATCTTCAAATGTGTGTGTGTGCGTGTAAGGTCACATGGCTATTTAAAAGTTCAGTAATATAAAAGAAGGAAAAAGATCGCAAAATTTGAATGCAAAATCGTCCAATGTTTTCATTAAATGAGCATGTGATATATATGAAACGACAACCCTTAACAAATGTACCTTTGTTCCCCGGGCAAGGCACGAGGTTTAAAGTCATTGTTTTAAAATAAATTCTACATTCAAACTTCTTAAATCAATAATGTTGTACCCCAAAATTTTCCCTCTCATTTATCAAGATTTTTCTCACAAGATTTCTTTGACTCAAGACTGGATTAGGGTTTGATCAGCTCAAGACATCTCATCATGCACTGATAACCCAAAATTAGGGTTTGGGATTGCACAAAGATTTTTGGACTATCAATGATTCATATGACTTTCAAGTATCATTATAGACCCCTAAGATTACTCGTGTCAAGTTTCAAGCCTTGAATCACATTTTTTATCAGTCATTTGGATAGTTGACCTAAAAATCAGCTATATTAAGGAAAAAGTCAACCATGGCCAATTTACAGTCAAACTTCATATTTTTTGATCCACATCAAAATTTTAGACTCATATGAATCATTTGATTAAATTCGGACCACAATTCCTCAAGAAATTTGATCAAATCATCAAAAGGGCAAAATGGTCAAAATTAGGGTTTTGACTGAGAAAGGGCAATTTCTGATTTTTTACCTAGAAAATGATCAATTGAATTAAAGCATGATTTCAAGAGTTCAATTTCATCATCTTGACCTAAATCCATGGTTCAAAACATTGCAAATCCATTGGATTGACAGATGAATTTTTCAGTCAACTGATCAAAAGTCAACTGTATACTGAAAAGTCAAACTTTGACTTTTTGGTTAAATTCAAGTGCCAAGGACCACAATTCATCAAAATATGTAAAAATGTGAAACTTGTTCATCAAGAAATCAAATATTGAAGATTTTGTTTTGAAATTTGAAATTTTCTTAACTTAGAAAATTTTCTAAGTGTAGAAAATTTCTTATTTTTTCTCAACTTTAAGCCAAATTCTCACCATGATACAAGATGATTCAAAGTAAGTTCGCAACATGAAAGTTGTATATCTCCATGAAATATACAACTTTGCTTCACACATTTTTTCCTAAAGATGCTTGGATCTCAATATATAATTTTGTGAATACATGCTCATGAACTAAAATAACTTAGTGAAATTTTGCCCTAATTTAGGCAGGTTTTTGACCTAACTTTATGGCAACTTTTCACCTAGTTCCAAGTGGAATATTGAAAAGCAATTCAAATATGAGTTATAGAGCACATTGCAAGCTTTCCAAAATATCCAAGAACTCCTTGAGATCATTCTTGAGTAGGGAGAATCGAAGAGATGAAGTTGGCAATTTCTCACTTTGATTTCAAGCCATTTCATGAACACCAAAATTCAAATCCAAACCTAGGCTGCATAATCCTTGCTTTACAGGTCTCAAACTTGTTTATCACTCCGTAATTTAATGCTTACACAATTGATAAAGCTTTAATCCAAGCATGAGAGCCTTTGTCCAAGCTTTAATTCCATAAATGGCACAAAGTTGCCATTTCCATTTTAGAAAAGAACAACTTTTTCATTTGTCAACTCCTTGAGCTTTGCACATGTTCCTTCTGCACACACAAGCCCTATAAACCAAAATCAAAGTGCCTAAGACTTGTACCAACTCAGATCAGGCTTGTACGAGCATGTAGAGAGTTGTCTCCTCACTTTTCTTAAAAGGCAAGCAATAGAGCAAAAAGTTTATAACTCAAAAGCTTGGTGTGGAATTGATTTGAATCCTTTTATGTACTTATAAAAAAACATATTACAACCTAACAGATGATGGAAAAATCTCAGAAACTATCCCAAACTCTCTATCACGAAAAACCTGCCATAACTTGCAGTTTTGCATCAAGCATAGCAATCTCAAAATCCACTTGTGCGTTTCAAATTCTAATCACATAAACACTTAACCTACATCATATCTAAGTGTTCCAAACCATCATCCCTTCATTGTAACTCCTCCTTCTCCATCTGCCATTTTTGCATTTCAAGTTTGCAGGTTGACTTGGTTAGGGAGACTTAGGCACTTTCAGGGCAAGGTAAGGATTGGAACACACTCAGGGAGGTCCAGGCAAGCTAAAGTGATCCTCAAGCATTCTCAAAATTCACTCAAACTCCATTCACGATCTCAGCTGAAAGAGGTAAGAAATCTAACTTCTATCTCTTCATACAGGCATCCTTTGGTCTCGATTTGTGAAAATAAAATGTAGATATCCTTGTGCTAAAGCTAACCATGTTCATAGATTTCATTTATATTCATTGTGTATAAAGAATTTTAGATTTCAAACTTCTGTAAAAATTAGGTTTGAAATTAGGGCCAGTGAAATTAGCTTTGATCTTTTACTGTTAGTTTACATGAGTTACATGGTTGAAATCATGGAAAAGAGTACTATCATTTTCATGTTTGAAGTTTCCATTTTCATGGAGAAATGAGAGAGATACATGGGGTCTGGCTAGCTAGAGGAAGAAGACGAAGTACAAGGCAAGGAAGCACTTTGTGTTATGTATTTTTAGTTTCATTTGAACTGACGGATGTACAGCCACCACAGTGGCAAGGCAGCGCGCAAAAATTGCTAAGGTCATGGGTTCGAGCCTTGGCGCCTGCCTTTTTGCATTTTCCACATTTTTTCATCTTTTTTTGACTTGTTTGCAGCGTGGGCTCAGCACATATGGGCCTCATTTTTTTTCTAACATCCACCTCCTTTTTCTTAACAGCACCCCTGGCCCATACTTTTTATTATTTATTTTTATTTTCATTTCTATTTTTATTAAAAATCTTTTCCTTAACATAAAAAATATAAAACATGATAAATATTATATTTTTTTTATTTTTATCTTATTTTCTCATAAAAAATATTTTTATTAAATTATATATTAACTATTTTTCCTAAATAAACTTATAATTAAAAATAGAATAAGTTTAAATATTTATTATTTTTCTCACACTTGTAAATATTTATTTTAATATATAAAAGGACTAAAATATTTCATAAAATATTATTTTATTTTTTAAGACAAAAATACACAAAAATAATACTTAAGGAACTTTATTTTCTTTTAAAAAGTTAGAATTAGGGTTAACCAATTTCTGAAAATATTTTCCTTTTCTTAAATTATTAGGTTTAGTTTAAAACTCTTTTTTCACATAAAAAACAAAACAAAATCTTTTTCTTGCATATACATATTTTTGTATATTTAATTTATATTGTATATTCAAATATTTGTACAAATTCGATTTGGTTGTAATTGCTTAATTAGATTTACATTATTGCAAATCCCCATTTATAATTTGTATACCCCCCATAAAATGCGATTTGGTTGTAATAGCTTAATTAGATTTACATTATTGCAAATTCCCATAAAATGTTGTAATAGTGTAGTAATCTTTAAATTATGCAATTTATCGCTTTTACATAACATGCTAGTAATTAGGGTTTGTATGGCAAGATAAAAACAATCAGATAGAAAACCCTAATCCAAAACAAAATCAAGCATGAAAGTAACACACTTGCACACAAGCAGCCTAGGGTTACTCCACTTGGTTTCCTTACACAAAAATGGCCATATTACGCATGCGAAGTATCTTGGCAAAACAAACAAATATAAGATCATAGTCCCTCAATGACGCTATTCTAAGTTGCCATTACAAAATGATATTGGTCCCTAAAAAAATGCTAAGATACTTTGCAAACATTGTTAATCATGGTTGTACGCTGACCCACGCCCGTCTCGTTAAACATCCAAAGATAGGGTTGCTTACCAAATCAATGGTAAGACAAAAATGTCAAGGGAATAGAAAATGAACAAGAAAGACATTTGACTAGTTAGATTACTTCTAGTTACTTGCTCCATTTCAAAACAACTATCCTTGCTATTTTCAAAACAAACACACACATTTCCAAACATCTTACAAACATTGGAAACATTTTCAAAAAGACAAACATCTTTGTATACATTCTTACGAACGAGAATCATTACAAAGATTGCCTAAACAATGGCCTCTTTTACAAAATAATTTCAAAACCACATAAAGCACAATTTCAAAACAAAAGCAAGTGATCTAGCAAGTAACTAAGAGCCCATGGAAAACCATGGATGAAAAGGGTGCTAATACCTTCCCTTTTCATAATCTACCCCCCGAACTCAAGAAACAATCTCAAAGGTCTTTCCTGTGCTTTTTCACCTTTCCTTTTGGATTAAAGAAAAGTCAGTGGCGACTCTTGCTAACCGCAACATTTGCGATAAGACGCAAAACCCTCAAGTCAGTTCTCCCACCGTATCACAGAACTGGCGACTCTGCTGGGGACTTTTATAAAAGTGGGGTTACCTTAGGGCTATATCACATTTATTTGCTTACATTGTTTGATTTGTATGCTTTACATTATGGTTCTTTGTTTGGGTTTGAATCCTCTACCCGGATTTAGGATACATTATAGGTAAATAGCAATACGTTGTGGAAACTGTGCGGGGTATACAAACATGGTCTAAGCAATAGCTATGCTAGTGCGACATATTTGTGGGTACCGGTAGCCTTTGAGTTAATCAAAGAGAATACGGGGCCTCTGAGTGATGTCATAAAGCACTAATGAACTTCTAGAACCCTTTACTTGACCAACTTGGCCTTTATGATGTAGTGAGATGACCGGCTTTGGTGCAGTCCGAAGTTGGTAGATACTCGATACTAAACTCATTGAGGTTTGGTTTCTTGGGATATTTTGGTCGCCATTAAAGAGGCTTGAGCTAAAACAATGACCAAGGAAACAATCTAGTGATATTGAGCTCCTTAGAACCCGGTTACTATTACTAGGACAGATTTAAACCAACTAAACTTCAAGAGGGTACTTACCTATAAAACTCCATGCAAGCCAAAACTAAGAACTTGTTTGCTTTACTTGTATATGCATACTTGTACATAACATCATGGACATCATGAACATCACATACATACACTAACCATTCCAAGGATTTTTGAGATTCATCTTTGTTCTTGTTTTGTAGAATATGGATTCAATTCACAGGAAAACTATTCAAGTCAACCTTGTAATAATTCCTACACAAATTAAGGAGCTAGCTTCAAGGATCCCTGAGAACTCTCCATTCACTGAGAGACATAATCATCTACTCAACTTGGTCACCTCCAACACAAATAAGGATATGATGAAAGTGCTCTTCCAGTTCTTTGATCCTTTGCACCATTGCTTCACATTTCCCGACTATCAACTTGTGCCTACTTTGGAAGAATTCTCCCAACTCTTGAGGATTCCCATTCTCAATCAACTACCTTTCAACGGTGCAGAAAGAGATCCAAAGCCAGAAGAGATTGCTCAAGCTTTACACTTGCAATCATATGATATCACGACCAATTGGGAAACAAGGAGTGGTGTCAAGGGTTTCCTAGCAAAGTTCCTGTTTGATAAAGCCCAAAGTTATTGGAATTCCTTAGACTTGCAATCCTTTGAGGAAATTGTGGCTCTTCTTATCTATGGGGTGGTCTTATTTCCCAATCCTGACCAACTCATAGATGTGAGCGCCGTCAAAATCTTCATGTCACGCAACCCGGTGCCTACATTGCTAGGGGATATCCTACACTCTTTTCACACCCGCACAATGAGGAAAAGAGGTGTCCTTATGTGTTTCACTCCTCTACTGGCAAGATGGTTTATTTCTCATCTTCCCCAATCAGTCTTAAAAATGAGCAAGGTTCAAGGTGGTCACAAAGGTTAATGATGCTCAAACATTTAGATATTCATTGGAGCTCTCGATCCAAAGAGAATGTTATCATTATTGACCGTTGTGGGGAATTACCTAATGTACTTCTACTTGGCATTAGGGTAGGCATCACCTATAACCCATGTTTAGCTCTAAGACAGTTTGGTTACGCCCGAAGGGATGGCCCGCACGAGATGCTTATTCAAGGTTTGGTATTTACTACGACAACGACGATCAAGTTCTTCGCTAAAGATTCATCCGAGATTGGAGGATGCTAAACAAGGTGGATAACAAGACTTTGGGGCACAAGAATTCCATCCCTATTGAGCCTTACCTCAAATGGGTACGAACCTGTGCTCAAAGTTTTATGATGCCTTATCCTTCCATCCTTCCGGTAATTATTGAGCATGTTAAGGAGGGAGATGTTCCATACACTATCCTACATCCTGACATGGCCACATCTCTTGAAGACCTACAAAGGGATTGGATACATCTCAAAGGAGAGCGAGATACTTTCGAAGCCCAATTCTACGCAAGCGAGAAGAAGGTTTTGGAACTCACTAGGCTACTTCATGAGGAGCGGACTCTAAATGCCTACATTGCACCAAAAAGGATGCACACTACTTTTTTATCTTAGAGTTTTGTATTATTTTGTCCAAGGGGAATTGATGTACTCAAACTTTATCTTATCAATATAACGTTTGTTTTCTTTTTGTCTAAAACAAACTTGAATCTTTGAAATCCTTGAAAACATTGCATATGCACATATCAGTCATCATAACATTAACAGGTCTTTTATAACAAGTTTCCTCATCTCTCTACTGTTTATTTCAGTAAGATGGATCTCGAACAAACAGTCAAAGATCTCCAAGCTCAGAACACGCAGTTTCAACAGTTTCTTATGACCCTAGCCAAGGGGCAAGAAGAGTTGAAGATTCAGCTGGCTAAAGAGAGGAAAAAGAAAACAAAGAAGGTCATCGGGGTCCTAAACATGGGAAGAAGATTTCATGGGCAGACTAGAAGAACGTTGAATTTTGCAACAACATCCGGTGAAGGAGATGGGAAAGGAAAGGAAACAGCGGTCCTGTCAGAATCTGAAGAGGAGGAAGAAGAGGAAGACTACTCCGAGGAACAGTATCCTCCAGCTGATGATAAGTACATACATCTTGAAGAGCATTTGAGCGCGATTGAAATACAAAAGGTGCCAGGCTTAGATTTTGAGGATTTGGGACTAGTGTCAGGGATTGTGATTCCTCCGAAATTCAAAGTTCCCTTGTTTGCAAAATACGATGGAGTGTCATGCCCTAAGATGCACCTCCGATCATATGTGAGAAAGATCCAACCACACTCTGCTGATAAAGACTTGTGGGTGCATTTTTTCCAAGATAGTCTATCTGGAACACAACTCGACTGGTTTTACCAACTAGAAAGAGCCAACGTCCACAATTGGGAAAATCTTGTCGCAACTTTCTATAAGCAATATCAATATAATGCTGATTTGGCGCCTACCCGTACCCAACTTCAGATTTTAGCTATGGCTTCCAATGAGGGTTTCAAGGATTACACGCAGAAATGGATAGATCTGGATGGAAGAGTTCAACCCCCTCTATCTGAAAGGGAATTGGTGGACATGTTCTTAGGCACTTTATCGGGCCCTTTCTTCAACCATTTAATTGGAAGCTCATCTGCAGGATTTACTGAACTAATATTAACCGGAGAGAGGGTGGAAGCTGGCATAAAAAGTGGAAAGATTCAGAAGGATTCATCTTCTTCTACAACTATGAGGAAGCCTTTTATTGGGAAGAAAGAGGTAGTTGTTGTATATCCACAAAGGAACAAAGAGAGAGCCGAACGCCGACCAATGGTAGGGGCTGTTATGATTCCAAAGCCTACGTCTGATCAACAAAGAAGTAATGAACCAAGGGTGGAAAGGCCAGTCAGGTAATTCACCAGAATCAACATGACTCTGTCTCAAGTATTACTGCATCTTCTGAAATCCAATTTGGAAACTTTGAAAGAAGCTCCGAAAAACCCCAACATAGCGTCCCCTCATTATCACCCCAATGCCCGTTGCGCATATCACTCTGAAAGTCCTGGTCACGATACTAACACCTGTTGGGCCTTGAAAAACAAAATACAAGACCTCATTGAAGCAAAAGAAATTGAATTTGATGCGCCCGAGAAGCCAAATGTTATTTCTTCTCCTATGCCCAGACATGGTCACAACACCAATGCTATTGAAGAAGATTTATTTGTTACCACAGTTGACGAACTCTTGACTCTACTTCCAACCATTAAGATAAACTTGTTGAAAGCCAGTGTGTTCCCGGGATGTAATAAAGACTTCCACCTCTTCTTATCCTCACCAACTAATTTCCCTTTGTTGAAAACAGGCATTCAACGCTTGATAGACAACAAAGAGATTATGTTTGAAAGTACTCCTGTTTCACCTTTTCCTGTTGAAGATGTTTCAATCATTACCATCTCCGCCAATTCTTGCAGGGTCCCCAAAAGACCCGTTAGAATTACATCGGTTCCAAAAACTACTCCTCTAATAATCACAAGGCCTGGGCCAGTCCCATATGAATCAGACAAAACCGTGCCGTAGAATTATGGTGGGGAAATTTACTACCAAGGCATCAAACAAGATGGGCCGGCCGCCAAAGAGATAAACTCCGAAGAAGAAGATTCCGACATTAGCAATACTGCCGGAACTAGTAAAATTACCCGAAGCGGTAGAATCTTTTCTCCCGAAATTGCCCCCCCAAAGGCAGTTTTTGGACCCGTGGCTGCTCCAAAGGTTACTTTCGTACCCATAATCATCTCTGCAAGTGCTCCTATTGACGAAGCCGTTACAACCCCTGTTGCCATTCCTACCATCACTCATGATGCTGAAACTCGAGGAAAAAGTATTCAAGTGGAGCCTGTCTGGACGAAGGCTCAATCACTGACTATCCCCGAGACATCTAAGAAAGAAATGGAGGAGATCCTAAAAATAATAAAGAGGAGCGACTACGATGTAGTTGAACAGTAGGGGAGAACTCCCTCCAAAATCTCCATGCTGGAATTATTACTGTGTTCCGAGGCACATGCGAAAGCCTTGGTGAAGTTCCTAAAGACAACCCATGTGCCTCAAGAGACGTATGCTAATCAATTTCAATACTGCGTGGCTAGCTTGACAGTGGATAACGACCTAAGCTTCTCAAATGCTGATCTGATACCAAGGGGAAGAAAGCACAACGAGGCATTGCATGTCTCTGTGGAATGTAGGGGCACCACTCTGGCCCATGTCTTAGTGGACACTGGCTCATCTTTGAATGTCTTATTGAAAAAAGCTCTTGACAAACTTGACTACGAAGGACTGACGTTAAAGCCAAGTAACATAGTAGTAAGGGCATTTGATGGCTCGAAGAGGATGGTACACGAGGAGGTGGATATCCCCATAAAGTTTGGGAATCAAACTTTCAATTCAACCTTTTATGTAATGGACATCCACCCTTCGTACTCTTGCCTTCTAGGAAAGATTATCACTGTCCATGGAGAGGAAGAATACATGATTAGCCATCTCAATTCCTTCAGGTATGTGGAATTTGATGGAGAGTTCGTTGAAACTCCTTTTCAACACTTAGAAGAAGTCCCCCAAGAGGTACCAGTACCCAAAATTGTGTCCCAGATTCCCAAGATTACAAGACCTCCACTCTGGATGTCATCTCTGAAGGATGCCAAAGCAGTAGTAGAAGAAGGTGGATGCACCATCTTGGGGCAACTTCCGGATATCCCGTATAAGTCTGACAAGTTTGGCTTAGGTTTCACTTCAAGTGCTTAAAAGGCTCTACGCCGTGCCCGTGCTGGAGGGCCACCCTTGAAGATTAGCAACCGAGATGTCAACACGGTAGAAGATGGTGAAGAGGATTACAACTTGGAGGATTGGATCTTTCCGACTGTCAATGGAGGACTCCGCAATTGGGAGGCTAGAGACTTCGTCCCAATAAATTTCATCCCTAAGTAATTTATCTTTACATTTTGTTGGATCTTTAATATTCAAAAACAAGTCACACTCTTAAAATCTTGTGTCTTGCCCGAGGCACAATGGTCCATTTGTAAGGGTTATTATTTCATCTTCATATGACATTCAATGAATCATGGACATTTTTCGCATACAAACTTTTATGCTCATTGTTTTTCTTTTACATTTTATTTTTAAGGATGGCTATACCCTTACACACACCCACACTCACAAATGCAGGTACCCCTCCATTCTGGATCCCATGGGTAATGATACTGCTATGGTGTTTTGTGACTCTGAGGATCTAATCTACCAAGCTGAAGACGAAGGTGAGGAAGATTGTGAAGTTACAGGGGAACTTGCCAGACTACTACAACAAGAGGAAATAACCATTTAGCCTCACGAGGAACCTGTGGATACAATCAACCTGGGTACTGAGGAGGATAAAAAAGAGGTCAAGGTGGGTGCCAATCTGGAACCCAGTGTCAAGGAGCGTCTGATTCAGCTGTTGCATGAATATGTTGAAATCTTTTCCTAGTCATATGAAGACATGCCAGGACTTGATACGGACATCGTGGTACATCATCTGCCTATAAGAGAAGATTGTCCGCCAGTAAAACAAAAAGTCTGCCACATGAGACCTGATATGTCAGAAAAGATCAAAGCGGAGGTCATGAAGCAATTCAATGCTGGATTCTTGGCTGTCACTTCCTACCCTCAATGGGTTGTCAATGTTGTTCCCGTGCCCAAAAAGGACGGCAAAGTGCGAATGTGTGTGGACTATAGAGATTTGAATAGGGAAATCCCTAGGGATGAATTTCCACTCCCCCACATTGATATCCTGGTTGAAAATACGGCACAACACAAAGTGTTTTCCTTCATGGACGGATTCTCAGGTTATAACCAAATCAAAATGGCACCTGAGGACATGGAGAAAACAACATTTGTCACACAGTGGGGCACATTCTGCTACAAGGTGATGCCATTCGGATTGAAGAATGCTGGGGGCAACCTGTCAGCGTGCCATGGTAGCTTTATTTCACGACATGATACATCATGAAATAGAGGTCTACATAGACGATATGATAGCCAGATCACAAACAGAAGAAGAGCACCTTGATCACTTACAAAAGCTGTTTGAGAGATTGAAGAAGTACAAGCTGAGGTTGAATCCAAACAAGTGCACATTTGGATTACGGTCCGGTAAACTCCTAGGCTTTGTCGTCAGTAACAAAGGTACTGAGGTCGATCCTACAAAAGTTAAAGCAATACAAGAGATGCTTGCTCCTCTTACTGAGAAGAAAGTCAAAGGATTCTTGGGATGCTTGAACTATATTGCCAGATTCATTTCTCACCTAACAGCTACTTGTGAGCTAATCTTCAAACTATTGAAGAAAGATCAAGTAGTCAAATGGAATGATGAATGCCAAGTTGCTTTTGACAAAATCAAAGAATACGTACAAGAACCTCGTGTATTGATGCCACCAGTTGAGAGAGGACCTTTGATAATGTATCTGACTATTTTAGAAAACTCAATGGGGTGTGTATTGGGGCAGCTTGACGAGTCTAGCCAAATAGAGCATGCTATTTATTACCTGAGCAAAAATTTTACCGACTGTGAAACCAGATATTCACTGCTCGAGAAAACTTGTTGCGCTCTGGCATTTGCTGCTCGCCGGCTAAGACAGTATATGCTGACTCATACTACCTTGCTGATATCTAAGATGGATTCGATAAAGTACATCTTCGAAAAGCCTACTCTTTCTGGGAGAATAGCGAGATGGAAGATGATCCTGACAGAGTACGATATACAATATACTACCCAGAAAGCTATAAAGGGCAGTGTGCTAGCTGATCACCTTGCTCACCAAGCTCTAAAAGACTGTCAGTCCATGAAGTTTGAATTCCCGGATGAAGACATCATGACAGTAGACAACTGTAAAGAATTCAGGCTGTATGACGGACCTGAACAAGGATCCTGATGGACCCTATTCTTTGATGGGGCATCCAACACACTCGGCAATGGTATCGGCGCTGTACTCATATCACTGGAAGGGTGTCACACTCCCTTTACTGCCAGACTTTGCTTCAACTGTACAAACAACATGGCGTAATACGAAGCATGTATCTTTGGTCTCAAAGCTGCCATAGACTTGGGGATAAAATCATTGGATGTATTCGAAGACTCAGCTTTGGTCATCAGTCAAATCAAAGGGGAGTGGGACACTAAACACCCAAACCTTATCCCTTACAAATAACATGTTTTGACATTGCTATCACATTTTGAGAAGATTACCTTCGAGCATTTCCCGCGAGAAGAAAATCAGGTAGCTGACGCTCTAGCCACAATGTCATCTATGTTTAAACTTAATTGGGATAACGAGGCTCCCCAAATCACCATCGAACGAATGGATGAACCAGCTCACTGTCACGAGATTAATATTGAAAAGGTAGTAGACCAGCCTTGGTTTCATGAAGTCAAGAGGCATCTCTAGGCTCAAGAGTATCCAGAAGGAGCTTCAATCAATGATAATAAGTTCTTAAGGAGATTCTCTTCTAAATTCTTCCTTTGTAATGGCATCCTGTACAAACGCAATCATGACTCCATTTTTCTTCGGTGTGTGGATAACGTTGAAGCTGAAAAGATCATGGTTGAATTACATGAAGGTACTTTTGGAACCCACTCTAGTGGGCATACGATGGCGAAGAAAATCCTACGGGCAGGCTATTATTGATCTACCATGGAAACAGATTGCTATCAACATTCTCGAACCTGTCATAAGTGTCAAATTTATGCTGACAAGGTGCACGTACCTCTGGTTCCTATGAATGTCTTGACGGCCCCTTGGCCCTTTGCTATGTGGGGAATTGATATGATTGGAGAGATCAAGCCTACAGCCTCCAATGGACACCGCTTCATCCTAGTGGCCATTGACTATTTTACAAAATGGGTTGAAGCAGCTTCCATCGCTTCTGTTACCAAGAATGTTGTTGCCCGCTTCATCAAGAAAAACCTTATTTTCCGGTATGGTATCCCGGAAAGGATCATCACTGAAAAATGGTACAAATCTCAATAACACTATAATCACCGCTTTATGCGAGCAATTCAAGATCCAGCATCATAATTGGTCTCCCTATCGGCCAAAGATGAATCGTGTTGTAAAAGCTGCAAATAAAAACATTAAGAAGATCATACAGAAAATGACAGTCACATACAAAGACTGGCATGAGATGTTACCGTTTGCTCTCCCTGGTTATCGTACCACGGTTCTCACATCAACCGGCGCAACACCCTATTCTTTGGTTTACGACATGGAGGTTGTCCTACCTATTGAGGTTTAGATCCCCTCTCTGAGAATTATGATGGTTGCAGGGTTGAATGAAAACGATTGGATCCAAGCTCGACTTGATCAACTGAATTTGATTGATGAAAAGAGACTTACTGCTGTTTTCCATGGTCAAATGTATCAAAAACGGATGATTAAGGCTTTCAACAAGAAAGTTAGGTGCCAAGTATATCAAGTTGGGGATCTAGTGATCAAACATATCATCTTGCCACAAAGTGATCCCAGGGGCAAATAGACTCCTACCTATGAAGGACCATTTGTAATCAAAAACATATTCTTCGGTGGGGCAATGATCTTGACCACCATGGATGGCGACGACCTGCCACACCCTACGAACGCGGACATAGTCAAAAGATACTACGCATAAGAGACCCGCTAGGTTGACATATCTAGGAAAAACAAGGGCATCCCGGTGAACCAAAAGGTTCGGGAAAAAATTAGGGATAAAATAAAAAAATATGTACACCCGGCAAGTTGAAAACCCGAAAGGGAGACTTGGGAAAAAAAGGGTTTCCCGGTGAACTGAAAACCCGAAAGGGCGGTCTAGGAAAAAGTTAGGGAATTAAAGCGTACGACTATGTCCCGTCGGATCACTTGACGGACAAGCTTTGGCTTCCACTAAAAAACTCAGAGTTTATGATCAATTCAATCATCTTCATACAAGGCACAAATAGACAAGATACTCGGAGATGTGAAGGCCATAGCAGAATGGAAACCCCATGGAATTTTTTATACACGTAGCTATCTTTTCTTTGTACCAGAATTTTCTACGACAAAATTCTCTTACTACAATGTTTTTACCTTTTGTACAAAATGTTTATTCAAAGTCAATACAAAGATTTCCCTTTGAAAGTTCAAAAAAAACTATTTGTCTTTTTCTTTACGCTTGTGTTTTGTTTACAAAAACGTCCAATTATTCATTGTTGAACATATGCATTTGAACATGATTACTATTTACAAATAAACAAAATGAGGAAGACAATTACTGATAGGTTGAAAGAATAGGAAAATGTCTCTAGGCTATTCCATAAGTGATCCCTTACATCACATTATTTAAATTCCCAGCGAAACGAAGCTCCCAGTTTACCAATCCCCGGTAGAAATCACCCAATTTCTCCAGATTCCCCAAGCAGATTGTGCAAGCAGTACATGGCATGGCCCTCACAACAAATTTTACTTCTCTCAACAAAAGTTCATCAGTACTTCCACTTCAAGACAGGAAAATTCACATATCCTCAGCGGCATTCAGGGATTTATTTTCCTCAATCGAACAACAATGCAACAAATTAGTTCACATGCGCATACATTGCATCCATATATCATAAACATTAATAAAGAAAATACATTGCATCATACATTTCATGCATAAATAACTTTATATTTTAGCTAACATTTTACCCTTTTCAGGATAAGATTAATAGCTACCATTTACAATATGCAACCTTGATACAATTCAGATATGCTCCAGACACGGATGCCATTCTAATACTCATTCAGATACAACTTACAGATACAGTTCAGATATGCCCCAGACACGGATGCCATTCTGATACTCATTCGGATACAACTTACAGATACAGTTCAGATACGCCCCAGACATGGAAGCCATTCTGATACTCATTTAGATACAACTTACAGATGCAATTCAGATACGCTCCAGACACTGATGCCATTCTGATACTCATTCAGATACAACTTACAGATGCAGTTCAGATACGCTCCAGACACGGATGTCATTTTGATACTCATTCAGATACAATTTATAGATACAGTTTAGATACGCTCCAGACACAGATGCCATTCTGATACTCACTCAGATACAATTTACAGATACAGTTCAGATACACTCCAGACACGGATGCCATTCTGATACTCATTCATATACAACTTATAGATACAGTTTAGATACGCTCCATACACGGATGCCATTCTAATACTTAGTCAAAATCAACTCCCAGATATAGTTCAGGTATGCTCCAAACATTTACGCCATTCTGATACTCATTCTTTCGGCTCACAAATTAAAAATCAACAAGTATTCTTGGATGGCATCTACAAGCCCATCTCCCAACAAGACTCTATCACCTCTCCAAATGGCATCTTTAAGCCTATTCATTCAACTACACATTGCTGAGTGCAAATTTCTGGGCACTCTAGTGTCCAATCATCTTTCACCTTCGAGTCAGAAATGGCAAAACTCGCCAATCTAACTCTTCAGGTTTAAGAAGACCGAACAGGGGAAGCTGTTGTACCCCAAAATTTGCGCTCTCATTTATCAAGACTTTTCTCACAATATCTCTTTGACTCAAGACTGGATTAGGGTTTGATCAGCTCAAGACATCTCATCATGCACAGATAACCCAAAATTAGGGTTTTGGATTCCACAAATATTTTTGGACTATCAATGCTTCATATGACTTTCAAGTATCATTATAGACCCCTAAGATTACTCATGTCAAGTTTTAAGCCTTGAATCACATTTTTTATCAGTCATTTGGACAGTTGACCTAAAAATCAACTGTATTGAGGAAAAAGTCAACCATGGCCAATTTATAGTAAAACTTCATAGTTTTTGATCCACATCAACATTTTAGACTCATATGAATCATATGATCAAGTTTGTACCAAAATTCCTCAAGAAATTTGATCAAATCATCAAAAGGGCAAAATGGTCAAAATTAGGGGTTTGACTGAGAAAGGGCAATTTCTGATTTTTGACCTAGAAAATGATCAATTGAATTAAATCATTATTTCAAGAGTTCAAGTTCATTATCTTGACCTAAATCCATGGTTCAAAACATTGCAAATCCATTGGATTGACAGATGAATTTTTCAGTCAACTGATCAAAAGTCAACTTTATACTGAAAAGTCAAACTTTGACTTTTTTGTCAAATTCGAGTGCCAAGGACCACAATTCATCAAAATATGTCAAAATGTGAAACTTGTTCATCAATAAATCAAAGATTGAAGATTTTGTTTTGAAATTTGAATATTTCTTAACTTAGAAATTTTTCTAAGTGTAGAAAATTTCTTATTTTTTCTCAACTTTAAGCCAAATTCTCACCATGATACAAGATGATTCAAAGGAAGTTCCCAACATGAAAGTTTTAGATATCCATGAAATATACAACTTTTCTTCACACATTTTTTCCTAAATATGCTTGGATCTCAAGATATAATTTTGTGAATACATGCTCATGAACTAAAATAACTTAGTGAAATTTTGCCCTAATTTAGGCAGGTTTTTTACCTAACTTCATGGCAAATTTTCACCTATTTACAAGTGGAATATTGGAAAGCAATTCAAATATGAGTTATAGAGCACATTGCAAGGTTTCCAAAATGTCCAAGAACTCCTTGAGATCATTCTTGAGTATGGAGAATCGAAGAGATGAAGTTCGTTATTTCTCACTTTGATTTCAAGCCATTTCATGAAGACCAAAATTCAAATCCAAACCTAGGTTGGATAATCCTCGCTTTACAGGTATTAAACTTGTTTCTCACTCCATAATTTAATGCTTACACAGTTGATAAAGCTTTAATCCAATCTTGAGAGCCTTTGTCCAAGCTTTAATTCCATAAATGGCACAAAGTTGCCATTTCCATTTTAGAAAAGCACAACTTTTGCATTTGTCAACTCCTTGAGTTTGCACATGTTCCTTCTGCACACACAAGTCCTATAAACCAAAAGCAAAGTGCCTAAGACTTGTACTAACTCAGATCAGGCTTGTACAAGCATGTAGAGAGTTGTCTCCTCACTTTTCTTAAAAGGCAAGCAATAGAGCAAAAAGTCTATAACTCAAAAGCCTGGTGTGGAATTGATTTGAAACCTTTTCTATACTTATACAAAAATATATTACAACCTAACATACGATGGTAAAAGCTCAGAAACTATCCCAAACTCTCTATCACCAAAAACCTGCCATAACTTGCAATTTTGCATCTAGTATAGCAATCTCAAAAACCACTCGTGCGTTTCAAGTTCTAATCACCTAAAGACTTAACCTACATCATATCTAAGTGTTCCAAACCATCATCCCTTCACTGTAACTCCTCCTTCTCCATCTGCCATTTTTGAATTTCAAATTTGCAAGTTGACTTGGTTAGGGAGACTCAGGCACTTCAGGGTAAGGTAAGGATTGAAACACACTTAGGGAGGTCCAGGCAAGCTAAACGGATCCTCAGGCCTTCTCAAAACTCACTCAAACTCCATTCACGATCTCAGTTGAACGAGGTAAGAAATCTAACTTCTATCTCTTCACACAGGCATCCTTTGGTCTCGATTTGTGAAAATAAAATGTAGATATCCTTGTGCTAAAGCCAACCATGTTCATAGATTTCATTTATATTCATTGTGTATAGAGAATTTTAGATTTCAAATTTCTGTAAAAATTAGGTTTGAAATTAGGGCCAGTGAAATTAGCTTTGATCTTTGACTGTTAGTTTACATGAGTTACATGGTTGAAATCGTGGGAAAGAGTACTACCTTTTCATGTTTGAAGTTTCCATTTTCATGGAGAAATGAAAGAGATACATGAGGTCTGGCTAGCTAGAGGAAGAAGACGAAGTACAGGGTAAGGAAGCCCTTTGTGTTATGTATTTTTAGTTTCATTTGAACTAACAGATGTACAACCACCCTAGTGGCAAGGCAACACGCAGAAATTGCTAAGGTCATGGGTTCGAGTCTTCGCTCCTGCCTTTTTGCATTTTTCACATTTTTTCATCTTTTTTTGACTTGTTTGCAGCGTGGGCTCAACACATATGGGCCTCTTTTTTTTTCTAACATCCACCTCCTCTTTCTTAACAGCACCCCTGGCCCATACTTTTTATTATTTATTTTTATTTTCATTTCCATTTTTATTAAAAATATTTTCCTTAACATAAAAAATCATAAAAAATATAAAACATGATCAATATATTTTGTTTATTTTTATCTTATTTTCTCATAAAAATATTTTTATTAAATTATATATTAACTATTTTTCCTAAATAAACTTATAATTAAAAATAGAATAAGTTTAAATATTTATTATTTTTCTCACACTTGTAAATATTTATTTTAATATATAAAAGGACTAAAATATTTCATAAAATATTATTTTATTTTTTAAGACAAAAATACACAAAAATAATACTTAAGGAACTTTATTTTCTTTTAAAAAATTAGAATTAGGGTTAACCAATTTCTGAAAATATTTTCCTTTTCTTAAATTATTAGGTATAGTTTAAAACTCTTTTTTCACATAAAAAACAAAACAAAATCTTTTTCTTGCATATACATATCTTTGGATATTTAATTTATATTGTATATTCAAATATTTGTACAAATTCGATTTGGTTGTAATAGCTTAATTAGATTTACATTATTGCAAATCCCTATTTATAATTTGTATACCCCCCATAAAATGCGATTTGGTTGTAATAGCTTAATTAGATTTACATTATTGCAAATTCCCATAAAATGTTGTAATAGTGTAGTAATCTTTAAATTATGCAATTTATCGCTTTTACATAACATGCTAGTAATTAGGGTTTGTATGGCAAGATAAAAACAATCATATAGAAAACCCTAATCCAAAACAAAATCAAGCATGAAAATAACACACTTGCACACAAGCAGCCTAGGGTTACTCCACTTGGTTGCCTTACACAAAAATGGCCATATTACGCATGCGAAGTATCTTGGAAAAACAAACAAATATAAGATCATAGTCCCTCAATGACGCTATTCTAAGTTGCCATTACAAAATGATCTTGGTCCCTAAAAAAATTCTAAGATACTTTGCAAACATTGCTAATCATGGTTGTACGATGACCCATGCCCGTCTCGTTAAACATCCAAAGATAGGGTTGCTTACCAAATCAATGGTAAGACAACAATGTCAAAGGAATAGAAAATGAACAAGAAAGACATTTGACTGGGTAGATTACTTCTAGTTACTTGCTCCATTTCAAAACAACTATCCTTGCTATTTTCAAAACAAACACACACATTTCCAAACATCTTACAAACATTGGAAACATTTTCAAAAAGACAAACATCTTTGTATACATTCTTACGAACGAGAATCATTACAAAGATTGCCTAAACAATGGCCTCTTTTACAAAATAATTTCAAAACCACATAAAGCACAATTTCAAAACAAAAGCAAGTGATCTAGCAAGTAACTAAGAGCCCATGGAAAACCATGGATGAAAAGGGTGCTAATACCTTCCCTTTTCATAATCTACCCCCCGAACTCAAGAAACAATCTCAAAGGTATTTCCTGTGCTTTTTCACCTTTCCTTTTGGATTAAAGAAAAGTCGGTGGCGACTCTTGCTAACCGCAACATTTGCGATAAGACGCAAAACCCTCAAGTCAGTTCTCCCACCGTATCACAGAACTGGCGACTCTGCTGGGGAATTTTATAAAAGTGGGGTTACCTTAGGGCTATATCAAATTTATTTGCTTACATTGTTTGATTTGTATGCTTTACATTATGGGTCTTTGTTTGGGTTTGAATCCTCTACCCGGATTTAGGATACATTATAGGTAAATAGCAATACGTTGTGGAAACTGTGCGGGGTATACAAACATGGTCTAAGCAATAGCTATGTTAGTGCGACATATTTGTGGGTACCGGTAGCCTTTGAGTTAATCAAAGAGAATATGGGGCCTCTGAGTGATGTCATAAAGCACTAATGAACTTCTAGAACCCTTTACTTGACCAACTTGGCCTTTATGATGTAGTGAGATGACCGGCTTTGGTGCAGTCCGAAGTTGGTAGATACTCGATACTAAACTCATTGAGGTTTGGTTTCTTGGGATATATTGGTCGCCATTAAAGAGGCTTGAGCTGAAACAATGACCAAGGAAACAATCTAGTGATATTGAGCTCCTTAGAACCCGGTTACTATTACTAGGACAGATTTAAACCAACTAAACTTCAAGAGGGTACTTACCTATAAAACTCCATGCAAGCCAAAACTAAGAACTTGTTTGCTTTACTTGTATATGCATACTTGTACATAACATCATGGACATCATGAACATCACATACATACACTAACCATTCCAAGGATTTTTGAGATTCATCTTTGTTCTTGTTTTGTAGGATATGGATTCAATTCACAGGAAAACTATTCAAGTCAACCTTGTAATAATTCTTACACAAATTAAGGAGCTAGCTTCAAGGATCCCTGAGAACTCTCCATTCACTGAGAGACATAATCGTCTACTCAACTTGGTCACCTCCAACACAAATAAGGATATGATGAAAGTGCTCTTCCAGTTCTTTGATCCTTTGCACCATTGCTTCACATTTCCCGACTATCAACTTGTGCCTACTTTGGAAGAATTCTCCCAACTCTTGAGGATTCCCATTCTCAATAAACTACCTTTCAATGGTGCAGAAAGAGATCCAAAGCCAGAAGAGATTGCTCAAGCTTTACACTTGCAATCATCTGATATCACGACCAATTGGGAAACAAGGAGTGGTGTCAAGGGTTTCCTAGCAAAGTTCCTGTTTGAGAAAGCCCAAAGTTATTGGAATTCCTTAGACTTGAAATCCTTTGAGGAAATTGTGGCTCTTCTTATCTATGGGGTGGTCTTATTTCCCAATCCTGACAAACTCATAGATGTGAGCACCGTCAAAATCTTCATGTCACGCAACCCGGTGCCTACATTGCAAGGGGATATCCTACACTCTTTTCACACCCGCACAATGAGGAAAAGAGGTGTCCTTATGTGTTTCACTCCTCTACTGGCAAGATGGTTTATTTCTCATCTTCCCCAATCAGTCTTAAAGAATGAGCAAGGTTCAAGGTGGTCACAAAGGTTAATGACGCTCAAACATTTAGATATTCATTGGAGCTCCCGATCCAAAGAGAATGTTATCATTGTTGACCGTTGTGGGGAATTCCCTAATGTCCTTCTACTTGGCATTAGGGGAGGCATCAACTATAACCCATGTTTAGCTCTAAGACAGTTTGGTTACGCCTGAAGGGATGGCCCGCACGAGATGCTGATTCAAGGTTTGGTATTTACTACGACAACGACGATCAAGGTCTTCGCTAAAGATTCATCCGAGCTTGGAGGATGCTAAACAAGGTGGATAGCAAGACTTTGGGGCACAAGAATTCCATCCCTATTTATCCTTACCTCAAATGGGTACGAACCTGTGCTCAAAGTCTTATGATGCCTTATCCTTCCATCCTTCCGGTAATTATTGAGCATGTTAAGGAGGGAGATGTTCCATACACTATCCTACATCCTGACATGCCCACATCTCTTGAAGACCTACAAAGGGATTAGATACAACTCAAAGGAGAGCGAGATACTTTCGAAGCCCAATTCTACGCAAGCGAGAAGAAGGTTTTGAAACTCACTAGGCTACTTCATGAGGAGCGGACTCTAAATGCCTACATTGCACCAAAAAGGATGCACACTACTTTTTTATCTTAGAGTTTTGTATTATTTTGTCCAAGGGGCATTAATGTACTCAAACTTTATCTTATTAATATAACGTTTGTTTTCTTTTTGTCTAAAACGAACTTGAATCTTTGAAATCCTTGAAAACATTGCATATGCACATATCAGTCATCATAACATTAACAGGTCTTTTACAACAAGTTTCCTCATCTCTCTACTGTTTATTTCAGTAAGATGGATCTCGAATAAACAGTCAAAGATCTCCAAGCTCAGAACATGCAGTTTCAACAGTTTCTTATGACCCTAGCCAAGGGGCAAGAAGAGTTGAAGACTCAGCTGGCTAAAGAGAGGAAAAAGAAAACAAAGAAGGTCATCGGGGTCCTAAACATGGGAAGAAGATTTCATGGGCAGACTAGAAGAACGTTGAATTTTGCAACAACATCCGGTGAAGGAGATGGGAAAGGAAAGGAAACAGCGGTCCCGTCAATATCTGAAGAGGAGGAAGAAGAGGAAGACTACTCCGAGGAACAGTATCCTCCAGCTGATGATAAGTACATACATCTTGAAGAGCATTTGAGCGCGATTGAAATACAAAAGGTGCCAGGCTTAGATTTTGAGGATTTGGGACTAGTGTCAGGGATTGTGATTCATCCGAAATTCAAAGTTCCCTTGTTTGCAAAATACGATGGAGTGTAATGCCCTAAGATGCACCTCCGATCATATGTGAGAAAGATCCAACCACACTCCACTGATAAAGACTTGTGGGTGCATTTTTTACAAGATAGTCTATCTGGAACACAACTCGACTAATTTTACCAACTAGAAAGAGCCAACGTCCACAATTGGGAAAATCTTGTCGCAGATTTCTACAAGCAATATCAATATAATGCTGATTTGGCGCCTACCCGTACCCAACTTCAGATTTTGGCTATGGCTTCCAATGAGGGTTTCAAGGATTACACGCAGAAATGGATAGATCTGGATGGAAGAGTTCAACCCCCTCTATCTGAAAGGGAATTGGTGGACATGTTCTTAGGCACTTTATCGGGCCCTTTCTTCAACCATTTAATTGGAAGCTCATCTGCAGGATTTACTGAACTAATATTAACCGGAGAGAGGGTGGAAGCGGGCATAAAAAGTGTGTTGTACCCCAAAATTTTCCCTCTCATATTTCTCAAAATATTTCAAGAAAAATTCACAAGTCCAACCTGGCGCGTCATATTCATGTATTCTTTCGCCAAGATATCTCTGATAACGTATTCTCAAATTCAGGTTCGGCTCAAGAGTCAATTCTTTAAAGAAGGTATCCGAATGTGTGAGTTTTCTCGAAGAAATATGGTGAAAAAGTGTGCTGAAAGTGCAGTTTTTACGCGCTAAAAAATTCATAACTTGAAGATCGTGACTCATTTTGAACCCGTTCCGGTGGCCAAAATTCCGTCTTGACATTATCTACGTTTTCATCTCTCACGGCTGGAAGCCAATTTCGATCAGAAGGTCCTCAAAAATGTGGATTTATCAAGTATTTTCGTACAGAAAATTTGTGACAGAAATTTATTTGCGTCATATTCAGAAAATCATAACTCGGTCAATTTTTATCGGATTGGGCTCATATGTTTACACAAGGTCCCTGACTCGTAGATCTACAACTTTTCTTCAAAAGTCGAGACCGGATTATGCTCCGATCAATACCAGTTTTTTTATTGAAGAACGTGTCAGAGTCGACACTGGAGCCCAAAATAAGTTTGTCTGAGCTGAAACTTCAAAAATTCATAACTAATTCACCGTTTATCCGATTGAGCCGATTTTCGGACAGGAGTTAGTTATCGATGTCGGCTACATTTTGTATTCACATTTAAACTTCAAAAATTGCAATTAAGTCCCTGCGATTTAGCCTGGAAAGTGACGAACTCAAGTAAACATTCAAAGCCCATTTTCTTTACCCTAATTTCCATTATATAATCACATTCTTTTCACACAAACCAGGGAGGAGGAAAAGAGAGAAAAAACCTTGCCACAACACTGTTAGAATATCAAATTCTTTCAAGAACCCTAAAACCTTGAAATCCTTATTACAAATCTCTCTCTCACTACAAACAAGTCATCACAGTTACAAACCAACACCTCACTACTTCTTCAGTAAGGATAAGGCTGGCTTGATCTCCATGATCCAAAGGGCATAAAAGCATTCAGGTCACTAATTTTCCAGTAAGGGTAAGATTGATTTGATCTCCATGATCAAAAGGGTATAATCATTCATACATGCCATATTGTGCCTAAACATTAAATTTCTTCATATATTGATTTTATTTGCATTTTATGATTTTATTTAATGTGTTCATGAGATTCAACACTGCAGATTTTAGACAGGATCCCATGCAGGTTCATTAAGGAACGTTGAGGCCAAAATACAAATGGCCAAAAGCCAAAAGCCAAATGGCCAAAAGCCAAAAGTCAAATGGCCAAAGTAGAACAACTTATGCATGAAACCCAATCCAATGGCCAAAGAATGCAGACCACGATACTCAGGAGTCAATGAACACGCACGTGATGCCAGAAAGTCAAACAAGGCTTTTTGTCTAATAGGCCAAATTACTTCCAAAAAACCTCCTAAATGGGCCTGATACCCCCCATGGTTTGCATCAATTTTTAATTTTTAATTTGTTTTTCTTTCTTAATTCTATTGATTATTTTAATTGTTTTCTTTAATTTCATAAATTAATTTTCATAAATAAAAAAATCAGAAACTAAAATATGTTTAATTAATATTTAAATTAATTTATTTTGTAAATAAACTCTAACAATTAACTTAGTTAATTTAGGTTTTAAAACTTTAATATTTTCTTAAATTAATAAAATATGTAGAAATTAGGGTTTTTTAACCTTTTCATTTTTTTAACAAATAATTTTCTCATCATTATTATTATTATTAATTACTAAATATTTTGTAAATAAATATGTAAATAATTAATTAGCATAAATTAGGTTTTAAACTTTAACCTTTTCTTTAATAATTAAAAATATTTAGAACTAGGGTTTCCTTCTAATTTTAAATTCTTTTCTTATTTCATTAAATACAAAAAACATAAAAAACATTTCTTTTCTTTTAATTAAATAATTAATTAGCTCTTTAATTTCAATTTAATTTCAAAAAGGGTCCAACACCCTCGAACGTTCTATTTTTATTCCTTTCGCACATTTTTTCTTATTTTCCTTTGTGAATATTATGTAATTGCTCAAGCCTTATAATAGTAACTAGGTTTTACTTTCCGCATCTTTTATTAAAACGGATCTTTGTTAATTTGGCGATGTATAGACCCGCGCCTTGTAATAGCGTAGGATTTTATTTTCCGCATTTAAATTTCCGCATTTAAAATTATAATTGCATGAAAGAATGTATGGCCTAAATTAAAAACAAGCGTAGATCACCATGATACATGTACAAGATAAATGCTAAACTGAAAATAACACACAAATTCACACACCACTCTTAGGGTACGCCTCACTGTTGCCTTGCCTTCGAAACGTGGTCGTCGAGTATAGGACGTTTTAGTAAGTCCTTATGTCCATGACATGATCCAGTTGCCTCGAAACGGTTGCCTCGGAATAAAAAGGATCAATGGCATAAGGGTAGCTTCTAAGGTGTCCTACTGTTGCTCTGGTGACCACACTGTCCCTACAAACGAATTGACCCGAACACCTCCAACGGTGGTGCTACCTACCTCTCAATGGTGGGATGGCACTACCTTAAGGACATTTACACAGCCTAATTCCTTAGGGTAGGTAGACGACTCATGGATACTTTCTCTCTTCAAAAACAAACGAAAATCTTTTCACACCGACACTTTTCAAAAAGCTTTCAAAACAATTTTTCAAACACTCTTGAGGATTGATACAAGTGTCGATCTGAAATCTTTAAACGAAACTTTTTCAAACCCAATCACAATTGAAAAGCAAACACTTTTGAAAACATAAGAGCAAGTATCTAAGAGCCCATGGATAACCATGGATAGAAAGGGTGCTAACACCTTCCCTTTCTATAAATCTACCTCCCGAACCGAGAGATAATCTCATAAGGAATTTTGCTGTGCTTTTTTCCTGTCCATGTTGGAGAAAATAAAAGACGGTGGCGACTCTTGCTTCTGCAACATTTCGCGAACCAGCGTTAAACAGTCAGTTCCAGATCCACCGATCACAGAACTGGCGACTCTGCTGGGGATATCTTTTAAAGTGAGGTGTACCTTAGGACTAAGATCACTTGTGTTTTCAATTGTCTGAATTGTTTGCTTTAAATTGTGGGTCTGTATTGGGAGTTCTATAGATCCTAACCTGGATCTAGGGATACCTTCTTAGAAAGTAGCAACAAGGCTGTGAGGGAACTGTGTGGGGGTATACCGACATGGTTGAAGCAGTCTGCTACGTTGACGTGGCACTTTGGTGAGTACCGGTAACCCTTGAGTTCAGTCAAGGAGAGTACGGGGCCTGCGCGTTGTGTCGTGAAGCATCAACTGACCTTAGGAACCTTAATTGAACCATCTTGGCCTCTTTAGGGTAGTGAGATAACTGACTTTGGTGCAGTCCGAGGTTGGTTGATACTCGATACTACACTCAATTGAGGGTTGTTTTCTTGGAATATTTCGGTCGCCAGTTTAGTGGCTAAATCGAAACGATGAATAATGAAAGCAATCCAATGATATTGGGACCCTTAGAACCCGGTTACTTCTGATAGGACAGGTTTTAAGCCCACCAACTTCAAGAGGGTAGTACCCCAGACCCCATGCTGGCCTAAACTCTAAGGACTCTTTGTGTGACTTGTGTGCCTTCCAACTTGAACTACTTGCATACTTGTTATCTGACACTTGAGTTTCTTGCAGGTTTTGTTTACAGTCCTTAATCTGGACTCATAACAGGGTTTACCTATATCACTCCATGCATAGCATAACATCATACCATTGCATACATCCTGCATAAGGACTAATCCATTTCAAGGACCTCAAGGGCTTGTGATGCAGGTCATGATGAATCAAACGTCTAGCAAGGGGCAAAGGGGATTTATTTTCCTCTAGCCAAGGTTGTCAGGGGCTATGACCCACTCGATATGGTGAGCCTTGACCCTTGAAGAAGGGCTCTCAACAACATGCAGTTCCTTCAATCAAGCTATCGGGTCCCAACTCTAACAATTTTCTTGTTTACCCCGTGAGATCCTTGAAAACATTGCATGCATACATACACGTCATTGCATCACAGGTATCCCTTTTACAGGTTTCTTACCTTCTTCGCTGTTTATTCCAGCCGATCGTCATGAATCCTGAATCATCTACTGAGCAATCCATCAAGGCTCTCCAGGCTCAGAACGCCCAGTTCCAAGAGTTGATCATGAGTTTGGCCCGAGGGCAACAAGATCTGAAGACCCTGCTTTTGAAAAAGAAGAAGAAGAGGACGGTGTTGTTCAACCCTAGACGCAAATCTAGGAATGGATCACAAAACGAGGTTCAGCTGACTACCCCATCTGTTGAAAAAGATAGTCCCCAAGAAAGGGAGGTTCCTAGTCTAGTGGTCTCCGACAACGAGACCGATTGCAATGACGAGCAGTACCCTCCAGCTGAGGACAGGTACAAACAGTTAGAAGACAGGCTAAGTGCTATGGAGATAAAAAAAGTGCCTGGCCTGGACTTCGAGGATCTTGGTCTGTCTTTTGGGGTAGTAATCCCACACAAATTCAAGGCACCTGCCTTTGCCAAGTACGACGGGGCATCCTGTCCTAAGCTGCATCTCAGGTCTTACACAAGGAGGATCCATCCCTACACGGCTGACAAGAATTTGTGGATTCACTTTTTTCAGGATAGTCTGTCGGGAACTCAACTCGACTGGTTCTATCAACTGAATGGAGCCAACATCCGCAGCTGGGAGGATTTGGCCACTGCGTTCTACAAGCAGTACCAGTACAATGCCGACCTTGCTCCCACGCGCACTCAGCTTCAGGGAATGTCTATGGGTACAGGCGAAGGCTTCAAAGAATATGCTCAAAAATGGAGAGATCTCGCTGGAAGGGTACAACCACCTCTGACAGACCGTGAACTTGTGGACATGTTCTTGGGGACCCTGTCTGGCCCGTTCTTCAACCATCTGATTGGGAATTCTACTGCTGGGTTCACAGATCTTATCTTGACTGGGGAGAGAATTGAAGTTGGTATCAAGTCGGGGAAGATTCAAGAAACCGCACCTTCTGATGCTCAGAAAAAGCCCCACAGTGGGAAGAAGGAGTCCAATGCTATACATGGTAAAAAGGGTCGTCATGATGTAGGGGCAATCCAGATCTCTGATCCCGCGCATGTTCAACAAAGAAAGAGCAATAGGCGTAGGATAGAGTATCAAGATAGGAAGTATACTGACATCAGCATGCCTTTGTCTCAGGCACTACAACAATTGCTGAAGGCGAAACTGATCACACTAAAGGATCCTCCTCAAAATCCTGATACTTCCTCTCCCAAGTACAACTCGGATGTGAGATGTGCCTACCATTCTGACAGTCCTGGACATGACACCGACGACTGTTGGACCTTGAAGAACAAAATCCAAGACTTGATAGATGCCAAAGAGGTCAAGTTTGAACACTGATCCTACACCAAATCATCGAGAATGTCTCTTGTTCATTAGAATTTTCAATTTGTAATTTTCTTTTGATTGTTCAAACATTTATTCATGTTAAACCTTATTATTTCATTAATGAATTAGACGTGTCTATTTTAAAGTAATTGTGTTTATTATGCTTAAAATTGCTTTGTGTGATGATCAACGCTCGGTTGATAATTCTAAGCCTCTTGAGGGAGGATGACGAAAACGATACCACGATCTTTACAGTATGCTTTTGGGCAAACCCCGCTGATGAGGTACAGGCATTGTTTCAATTCCTAAACACTGGAGTTATAAGGAAGATAATCCATCGTCAACCCCTCTGAGCCAAAGAAGTTGGAGTTTTTTTCTTTTTCGAAATTAAAACCCTTAATCATAACCTGGGGCAGGGTAGTTCTCTCAGTTGATCCAGGTGCACGATGAATGGCATCAAAGGAATCCTTACAAAAACAAAAAAAGACAGTGATGGTTCCGAACAATCATAAAGATAAGCAGTCATTACTTCTCAAAATAAAAACCCATTAAGTCAAAACCTATGAAGGAGACTTACAAAACTGGGGCATCCCGCTGACTGTAATTCCAAAAAGGAAACAGCTCAGGCAAAAAACAGGGATAACAAAATCAAGAAAAAAAAGAGGTCATACAAACCCTCAACAAAAAAGGAAATGACTGCCCATTCAAAATAAATTGTCAATACCCGAGCCATCACTGGTATATTAGAGCAAAAGACTCGAACAAGGTCTAACGCACGATCAACTGAGTTTAGGTTCGAAGAACATCACGAAGAGCGGGTGGGTACAAATAATTTGAGCCTTTATCCTTTGTTTCTTAAACCGTGAACCAGGCCACGTTATAACACTCAAAAGTCCTAGCTGAAGCGTGGGTTAGTTTGAAGGTGTACTGTTACGAAAGGTATCCTGACTCCTTAAGGCTCGCTGTAAACTAACGAGTTTGACATCACAGTTTACAAAAGAACTCACTTGTTTTATTAAAAAAAAACTGCATTTTCAAAAACTTCGAAACAGACATAAGCTTTGCATTTTTAACATAACTTTGTTTGCATACGACTATTTGTTTGAACAGCATAGAAGCTCGCACGACGAATATCGGATGAACAAAAGCACTCCAATCAAGGGGCAGACATGATCATGGCCTGACATCAGGGGCAGTTAAGTCAGGATTCGAAGAATCTCTCAAAAGGCCAATTAGCCTGGGGCAAATCTCCGCCTGAGTCACCTGGGGCATTGGACGTGAGTTCCAGCCACGAATCTTGCCTGATCAAGATCTTCTGATGGCATGGCAACACAACAACAGGGGCAACTCCCTACACTCTGAGAGCATGGACATAGTCGAAAAATACTACGCAAAATCAAAGACCCGCTAGGTTGACGCACCTAGGCAAAAATAAGGGCTTCCCGACGAACCAAAAGGGTTCGGGCAAAATAAGGGATGAAAATGAAAAAATTTGTACACCCGGCAAGTCAAAAACCTGAAAAGGGGGCTTGGGCAAAAATGGGTATCCCGGTGGGCTCAAAACCCGAAAGGGCGGTCCAGGAAAAAGTTAGGGATCAAAGCGTACGACTATGTCCCGGCATCTCGTCACTTGCCTACCAGAAGAAGATTTGTCAATCGACAGTCATCAAACACCTTCACAGGTACCTTCTTCTCCAACAGAAACTGGGGCAATAATGAGTTGTCTAAATGATCCGGTTGCTCTGTCCACCGAAGTGCCAAGGTAAGTTCAGCTGAAGAATGCGACCAAGAGACCTTCACTCCCTGCAGAGCGAACGCGTCTCCCCAGGTTTTATTTAAAGTTTATTTCTCCACCAGAGCTTATAACTGGGTTATCCTCAGCTAAAAGCCACGGAAAGATCGTCCTCGGCGAAGTCTTCCTATCCCCAGTGGAGCTCATCAAAACTTCCATCATAACATATCAATGGTATCCCCAGCGGAGTTATCATCAACCTCAGCGAAGTACCTCTCTTTCCCCACAGAGTTACCTCCCCGCAGAGTAATCTATTCGCCAAGTTTACTCCCCAACGGAGTCATCTTCTCCTACCGGTATTCTTGCAATCATCATCCCCAATGGAAACGAAGAATCTCACTCTTCAACATCAGCCCAGGATTTGACTTTCCGGCATCCGTCAAGGATCTATTTTCCTAGACGAAGATACATTCATAAACATCACATTGTTATACATCATGATACATGCATCATACAATCTCATGTGTTGAAAAATATTATTGCTTGATTCATATCATGCATTGCATATGACTGACCTTTACCTTTCAGGAAGGATACAGTTAAAAGATCAGCTATGTAGACGAATACAGTCAAAAGAGACCAACCCAGTCAAAGAATACAAATCCAGTTAAATCAATGCCTAAAGATTTCTCTGATACAACTCGTCGTTATCGACACTCGTCGTTATAGACACTCGTCGTTATAGACACTCGTCGTTATAGACACTCGTCGTCATAGACACTCGTCGTTATAGACACTCGTCGTTATAGACACTCGTCGTCATAGACACTCGTCGTCATAGACACTCGTCGTCATAGACCCTCATCGTTATAGACACTCGTCGTCATAGACGCTCGTCGTTATAGACACTCGTCGTTAAAGACCACTCGTCCATGAGGATAACCTGTCAGTAGAGACAACTCACCAACCTAACATTACCAGACTCGATTCCTGTATCTTGCCAGGGCACGTCTGAAGAGTTCGAAGATCCGATTCCTGTATCTTGCCAGGGTGTATCTATTGACGACTAACATTACCAGACTCGATTCCTGTATCTTGCCAGGGCACGTCTGAAGAGTTCGAAGATCTGATTCCTGTATCTCGCCAGGGTGTATCTGTTGACGACTATATTCTCCGGACTCGATTCCTGTATCTTGCCAGGGCACGTCTGAAGAGTTTAAAGATTCGGTTCCTGTAACCAGCCAGGGCTTATCTACATAAAGAAATTGAAGGTCAACTCCTGTAACAGGCCAGGTAATTATCTTTCTTTTCTCAGGTACGCAAGTTCTCGCTAAGGAATCTCTTACGCGATCGACAACCTCTCGATGGCATCTATAAGCCCATCCACATACCAACAGTCTCCAAATGGCATCTGTAAGCCCATTCCCTGCACCACACTGCTGACATTCTACTATGTGAGTGCAAATTTCTGGGCACTCTAGTGTTCAATCATCTTCCACCTTCAGATTACGAAAGGCACGCCAGCCAATCAACATCCTCAGGTCTAAGAAGATTGAACAGGGGCAACTGTTGTACCCCAAAATTTGCCCTCCCATATTTCTCAAAATATTTCAAGAAAAATTCACAAGTCCAACCCGGCGCGTCATATTCAGGTATTCTTTCGCCAAGATATCTCTGATAACGTATTCTCAAATTCAAGTTCGGCTCAAGAGTCAATTCTTTAAAGAAGGTATCCGAATGTGTGAGTTTTCTCGAAGAAATATGGTGAAAAAGTGTGCTGAAAGTGCAGTTTTTACGCGCTAAAAAATTCATAACTTGAAGATCGTGGCTCATTTTGAACCCGTTCCGGTGGCCAAAATTCCGTCTTGACATTATCTATGTTTTCATCTCTCACGGCTGGAAGCCAATTTCAATCAGAAGATCTTCAAAAATGTGGATTTATCAAGTATTTTCGTACAGAAAATTTGTGACAGAAGTTTATTTGCGTCATGTTCAGAAAATCATAACTCGGTCAATTTTTATCGGATTGGGCTCATATTTTTACACAAGGTCCCTGACTCGTAGATCTACAACTTTGCTTCAAAAGTCGAGACCGGATTATGCTCTGATCAATACCAGTTTTTTATTGAAGAACGTGTCAGAGTCGACACTGGAGCCCAAAATAAGTTTGTCTGAGCTGAAACTTCAAAAATTCATAACTAATTCACCGTTTATCCGATTGAGCCGATTTTCGGACAGGAGTTAGTTATCGATGTTGGCTACATTTTGTTTTCACATTTCAACTTCAAAAATTGCAATTAAGTCCCTGCGATTTAGCCTGGAAAGTGACGAACTCAAGTAAACATTCAAAACCCATTTTCTTTACCCTAATTTCCATTATATAATCACCTTCTTTTCACACAAACCAGGGAGGAGGAAAAGAGAGAAAAAACCTTGCCACAACACTGTTAGAATATCAAATTCTTTCAAGAACCCTAAAACCTTGAAATCCTTATTACAAATCCCTCTCTCACTACAAACAAGTCATCACAGTTACAAACCAACACCTCACTACTTCTTCAGTAAGGATAAGGATGGCTTGATCTCCATGATCCAAAGAGCATAAAAGCATTCAGGTCACTAATTTTCCAGTAAGGGTAAGATTAATTTGATCTCCATGATCAAAAGGGTATAATCATTCATACATGTCATATTGTGCCTAAACATTAAATTTCTTCATATATTGACTTTATTTCCATTTTATGATTTTATTTAATGTGTTCATGAGATTCAACACTGCAGATTTTAGACAGGATCTCATGCAGATTCATTAAGGAACGTTGAGGCCAAAATACAAATGGCCAAAATCCAAAAGCCAAATGGCCAAAAGCCAAAAGTCAAATGGCCAAAATAGAACAACTTATGCATGAAACCCAATTCAATGGCCAAAGAATGCAGACCACGATACTCAGGAGTCAATGAACACGCACGTGATGCCAGAAAGTCAAACAAGGCTTTTTGTCTAATGGGCCAAATTACTTCCAAAAAACCTCCTAAATGGGCCTGATACCCCCCATGGTTTGCATTAATTTTTAATTTTTAATTTGTTTTTCTTTCTTAATTCTATTAATTATTTTAATTGTTTTCTTTAATTTCATAAATTAATTTTCATAAATAAAAAAATCAGAAACTAAAATATGTTTAATTAATATTTAAATTAATTTATTTTGTAAATAAACTCTAACAATTAACTTAGTTAATTTAGGTTTTAAAACTTTAATATTTTCTTAAATTAATAAAATATGTAGAAATTAGGGTTTTTTAACCTTTTCATTTTTTTAACAAATAATTTTCTCATCATTATTATTATTATTATTAATTACTAAATATTTTGTAAATAAATATGTAATCATTAATTAGCATAAATTAGGTTTTAAACTTTAACATTTTCTTTAATAATTAAAAATATTTAGAACTAGGGTTTCCTTCTAATTTTAAATTCTTTTCTTATTTCATTAAATACAAAAAACATAAAAAACATTTCTTTTCTTTTAATTAAATAATTAATTAGCTCTTTAATTTCAATTTAATTTCAAAAAGGGTCCAACACCCTCGAACGTTCTATTTTTATTCCTTTCGCGCATTTATTCTTATTTTCCTTTGTGAATATTATGTAATTTCTCAAGCCTTGTAATAGTAACTAGGTTTTACTTTCCGCATCTTTTATTAAAACGGGTCTTTGTTAATTTGGCGATGTATAGACCCGCGCCTTGTAATAGCGTAGGATTTTATTTTCCGCATTTAAATTTCCGCACTTTTAAAATTATAATTGCATGAAAGAATGTATGGCCTAAATTAAAAACAAGCGTAGATCACCATGATACATGTACAAGATAAATGCTAAACTGAAAATAACACACAAATTCACACACCACTCTTAGGGTACGCCTCACTGTTGCCTTGCCTTCGAAACGTGGTCGTCGAGTATAGGACGTTTTAGTAAGTCCTTATGTCCATGACATGATCCAGTTGCCTCGAAACGGTTGTCTCGGAATAAAAAGGATCAATGGCATAAGGGTAGCTTCTAAGGTGTCCTACTGTTGCTCTGGTGACCACACTGTCCCTACAAATGAATTGACCCGAACACCTCCAACGGTGGTGCTACCTACCTCTCAATGGTGGGATGGCACTACCTTAAGGACATTTACACAGCCTAATTCCTTAGGGTAGGTAGACGACTCATGGATACTTGCTCTCTTCAAAAACAAACGAAAATCTTTTCACACCGACACTTTTCAAAAAGCTTTCAAAACAATTTTTCAAACACTCTTGAGGATTGATACAAGTGTCGATCTGAAATCTTTAAACGAAACTTTTTCAAACCCACTCACAATTGAAAAGCAAACACTTTTGAAAACATAAGAGCAAGTATCTAAGAGCCCATGGATAACCATGGATAGAAAGGGTGCTAACACCTTCCCTTTCTATAAATCTACCTCCCGAACCGAGAGATAATCTCATAAGGAATTTTGCTGTGCTTTTGTCCTGTCCATGTTGGAGAAAATAAAAGACGGTGGCGACTCTTGCTTCCGCGACATTTCGCGAATCAGCGTTAAACAGTCAGTTCCAGATCCACCGATCACAAAGTGGAAAGATTCAGAAGGATTCATCTTCTTCTACAGCTATGAGGAAGCCTTTTATTGGGAAGAAAGAGGTAGTTGTTGTATATCCATAAAGGAACAAAGAGAGAGTCGAACGCCGACCAATGGTAGGGGCTGTTATGATTCCAAAGCCTACGTCTGATCAACAAAGAAGTAATCAACCAAGGGTGGAAAGGCCAGTCAGGTAATTCACCAGAATCAACATGACTCTGTCTCAAGTATTACTGCATCTTCTGAAATCCAATTTGGAAACCTTGAAAGAAGCTCCGAAAAACCCCAACACAGCGTCCCCTTATTATCACCCCAATGCCCGTTGCGCATATCACTCTGAAAGTCCTGGTCACGATACTAACACCTGTTGGGACTTGAAAACCAAAATACAAGACCTCATTGAAGCAAAAGAAATTGAATTTGATGTGCGCGAGAAGCCAAATGTTATTTCTTCTCCTATGCCCAGACATGGTCACAACACCAATGCTATTGAAGAAGATTTATTTGTTACCACAATTGACGAACTCGTGACTCTACTTCCAACCATTAAGATAAACTTGTTGAAAGCCAGTGTGTTCCCAGGATGTAATAAAGACTGCCACCTCTGCTTATCCTCACCAACTGATTTCCCTTTGTTGAAAACAGGCATTCAACGCTTGATAGACAACAAAGAGATTATGTTTGAAAGTACTCCTGTTTCACCTTTTCCTGTTGAAGATGTTTCAATCATTACCATCTCCGCCAATTCTTGCAGGGTCCCCAAAAGACCCGTTAGAATTACATCGGTACCGAAAACTACTCCTCTAATAATCACAAGGCCTGGGCCAGTCCCATATGAATCAGACAAAACCGTGCCGTGGAATTATGGTGGGGAAATTTACTACCAAGGCATCAAACAAGATGGGCCGGCCGCCAAAGAGATAAACTCCGAAGAAGAAGATTCCGACATTAGCAATATTGCCGGAACTAGTAAAATTACCCGAAGCGGTAGAATCTTTTCTCCAGAAATTGCCCCCCCCCCAAAGACAGTTTTTGGACCCGTGGCTGCTCCAAAGGTTACTTTCGTACCCATAATCATCTCTGCAAGTGCTCCTATTGAAGAAGCGGTGACAACCCTTGTTGCCATTCCTACCATCACTCATTATGCTGAAACTCGAGGAAAAAGTATTCAAGTGGAGCCTGTCTTGACGAAGGCTCAATCACTGACTATCCCCGAGACATCCAAGAAAGAAATGGAGGAGATCCTAAAAATAATAAAGAGGAGCGACTACGATGTAGTTGAACAGTAGGGGCAAACTCCCTCCAAAATCTCCATGCTGGCATTATTACTGTGTTCCGAGGCACATGCGAAAGCCTTGGTGAAGTTCCTAAAGACAACCCATGTGCCTCAAGAGACGTCTGCTAATCAATTTCAATACTGCGTGGCCAGCTTGACAGTGGATAACGACCTAAGCTTCTCAAATGCTGATCTGATACCAAGGGGAAGAAAGCACAACGAGGCATTGTATGTCTCTGTGGAATGTAGGGGAAAAACCGCAACATTTGCAATAAGACGCAAAACCCTCAAGTCAGTTCTCCCACCGTATCACAAATAAAAATATGAAATAGAAATTACTCCTGGCTGAAGGAGATTGATACAAAGTACTTAGCCATCCATTTGTTGAGTTTACCGTCAGTATTTGTGAATATCCAATCGTCCTAGTCACCATCATTGTCAGTGTCTTCCAAAGCACTGACTTCACTATTTCTAACACAGAGAGGTGGTCCTCCAGCACGAGCACGAAAAACCTCTTTTTGAGCCTTTGAAGTGAAACCCAATCCAAATTTGTTAGATTTGTAAGGGATGTCAAGAAGTTGTCCTTAGATAGTACAACCTCTGTCTTCTACAACAGCCCGAGCATCCTTCAGAGAGGCCATTTTTGGTGAATCCTTGATGATCTTAGGATTAGCAGGCATATCTTTAGCAACAACAATCGTTTGAGGGATTACTTCAAATGCTTGACAGAGTGTTTCAATGAATTCTCCATCCATTTCTACATATTTGAAAGAATTCAAATGACTGACCATATATTCTTCCTCTCCACAAACTGTGACAATCTCCCCTTTCACTGGATACTTCAACTTTTAATGTAGAGTAGAGGTAATTGCACCTGCCCCATGAATCCAGGGGTGTCCAAGCAAGCAAGAATAGGCCGGGTGGATATCCATTACATAAAAATTGGAGTTGCAAACTTGAGATCCCACCTTGATTGGAAGATCAACCTCTTCATGTACCATCCTCTTTGATCCATCAAAGGCTCTTACCACAATGTCATTGGGTTTCAACACTAGCTCTTCACCGTCCAATCTATCTAGAGAACCTTTAGGTTAAAAATTCAGGGAGGAACTTGTATCTACTAACACATGCGCCAAAGTAGTGCATTTGCATTCAATAGAGATATGCAGAGCTTTGTTATGATTCTTCCCCGCTGGAGTTAAATCTGCATCAGAAAAGCCTAAACCATTATCAACAGTTAGGCTTGTAACGTAATTCTCAAATTGATCAACAGTGGTCTCTTGTGGTACATGGGCATTCTTCAGAAATTTCAACAAAGTTTGGGCACGTGCTTCTAAGTATAATAACAAGGAAAATATGAATATCTTGGAGGGTGTCTGGCCCAATTATTCAACTATTTTGTAGTCACTTTTACGAATGATCTTCATAATTTCTTCCATCTCTTGTCTAGATGGGTATTCAATTGTAACATCTTTGGATGGCGCCTTCATCCAGGCAGGCTCAAATACTTTCTCTTTACCTCGGGCATCAGCAGTTGGCCCAACAACAGGAATATGAACAAGTGTTGTAGTAGTTGTTGGAGGAGAGATCTCCGGAGAAAAGATCCTTCATGTCCTAGTGACCTTATTAGTTCCAACAATGTTTGTAATTTTAGGATCTTCATTTTCATTAATCCATGGCTCTTGCTTGACACCATGATAATAAACCTCTTACCCATAGTTCCATGGAACAGCTTTGTCAGAGGAATACGGGACTGGCCCCGGTGTAGTGATGATCAGGGGAGCTACCCTCAGCTCAGCAAGAATCCTAATAGGGCCTCTAGAGGTGATCCTTATAGGAGTATTGGAAATGGTGATTATAGAAACATCTTCAAGCCTAAGTTCTTGGGATATACTTTCAGGAAAACTCTTGATGGATATAGTTTTCTTGAACATAATTTCATGGCTATCAATTAGGCGTTGAATACCCTTCTTCAGCCACATACAACCATTAGTTTGGGAAGAACAATGGTAACAATTTTCAAGGCATCCTGGAAATAAAATGGGTCTCAACAAATTCTTCTTAACGATCATCAAGAGAGTAGTCAAATCATTAATAGTGGAGACAAATGAGACATCATCAATGGCATTAACACCTTTACCATGACTGAGCATGGGTGTGGTAATCACATTAGGGGTTTGTGGAGGGTCAAACTCAATCACTTTGTTATCAATTAAATCTTGGATCTTGTTTTTCAACACCCAACAATTGTTGGTGTAATGGCCAGGACTATTTAAATGGTAGGTGCATTTCACGTTTGAATTATATTTGGGAGAGGAAGTATTGGGATTAGGATGAGGATCTCAGAGTGTTACTAAATCCGCCTTCAAAAGATGTTGTAAAGCTTGAGATAATTGCATGTTGATCCCAGTGAACTGCCTTCTAGGGGCATCCGACCTTTGCTGATTGTTTTGTTGTTGTGGTCATTGAATTGGGGTTGGGTTAGAAATCAATACTGCTTCTACCGACTGATAAGGATCATTCTTGATACGGCTCCTTTGTCTATAAACAACATTAGTTTCCTTCTTACCAATAAATGGTTTCTTTACAGCAGTAGAGGTTGAGTCCATTGGGATCTTCCCACTTTTGATTCCATTTTCAACTCATTCGCCAGTCAAAATCAGCTCAGTAAACCCGGACGAAGAACTCCCAATCAGAAAATTAAAGAATGGACCAGTCAAGGTGCCCATGAACATATCCACCAATTCTCGGTCAGCCAAAGGGGGGTTACACCCTTCCAGCCAGGTCTCTCCATTTCTGGGCATACTCCTTAAAGCCTTCGTTTGAGACCATAGTCATACTTTGTAGTTACACGTGAGTTGATGTAAGGTCAGCATTGTATTAGTATTATCTGTAGAAGGAAACAACCAAATCCTCTCACGTGTGGATATTAGTCCCTTCTAGTTGATAAAACCATTCCAACTATGTTCTAGATAATCTTTCTTGGAAGAAATGAACCAATAACTTCCTGTCGGTGGTGTGTGGTTGAATCTTGCGGACATATGACCTTAAATGGAGTTTTGGACAAGAGACTCCATCATATTTGGAAAAGACAAGAACCTTGAATTTGTGAGGAATGACCACCCTAGGGACGAAACCTAAGTCTCCAAATTCCAAACCAGGAATTGTTTGGATCTCTACAACCTTGAGTCGATCTTCTAGCTGTTTGTATTTTTCATCCGCCGGTGGGAACTGCTCTTCGAAGTAGTCTTCATCCTCATAAATCTGGTTATTTCCACCCCCAGCCCTAGTTCTTCTAACATCCGCATCTTGATTGTCGTCTTTCTCATAGGAGACATCTTCAGCTTGAGCTAGTAGGTCAGGACCTTTAAACCTGCTTCCCATGTTGATAACAACCCGTTTCTTAGTCTTCTTCTTTGTGACGAGAGGCGCCATCATCTCTTATTGTCCTTTGGCTAATTTCAGGAGAGTCTCTTGGAACTGTGTGTGTTTAGTTTGTAGATATTTAATGGTTTTCTCGAGATCCATCTTATACTGAAATAAACAGTAAATAGATGAGGAAACTTGTATCATAAAACTTGCTTATAACATGATGCATTCTATGTGGATGCAATGTTTTCAAGGACCTCAGGAGATTTAAAATTTCTATCCAAAAAGGAAATAAAAACAAAAATTGCATTGATAGGTTCAAAAATTATAATTGCCCCTTGGGCTTTCAATGAAAAAGCAAAAGGGTCTCAAAGAGACAACAAAATGAACTCCTAAGACAAAGAGGTCAAGTCTCCCACGGACGCTTCCTCTTCGTGTCGATGTATGCGTTTAGGCTTTTCTCCTCGTGAAGTTGCTTTATGAGCTCCAACACTTTCTTCTCGCTTTCATATAATCTATCTTCACAGGTGTCTCGTTCTCGTTTGAGTTGAATCCACGACTTTTGCAATTCTTTAAGGTTAGTAGGCATGTCAGGATGGAGAATGGTATAAGGAATGTTTCCTTCAGCAATGGGCTCCACAACCATTGGTAGGATAGCTGGATATGGCATCATGATCTTTTGAGCACGAGCTCACACCCATTTGAGATAAGGCTCCAAAGGAATAGAATTCTTATGTCCCAAAGTCTTACTATCAACCTTGTTTACCATTCCCTAAGCTCGTACAAACCTTTGACGATAACCTTGAACATCGTTCTTGTAGTCGAATACAATACCCTGAATAAGCGCATCATGGGGACCATCTCTTTAAGCATACCTAAATTATCGTAGAGCCAGATAAGGGATATAAGTAATACCTCCCATAATGTCAAGGAGCGGAACATTAGGGTATTCCCCATAGCGGTTAATGATGGTAACATCCTCTAGAGATCGGGAAGACCAATAAATATCTGAATGAGAGAGCGACATCATCCTTTGAGACCACTTCATAGTTCATTCTTTAATATTGATCAGGGAAGGTGCAAAATAAACCACCTATATAGCAACGGTGTGCAACATATAAGAGCCCCTCTCCTCCTCATAGTACGAGTGTGAAGAGAATGCAAAATGTCTCCGAGTAAAGTAGGCACAGGGTTACGAGAAAGGAAGATTTTGAAAGCATTCACATCTATGAGTTGGTCCGGATTATGGAACAATACTAAACCATAGATTAGAAGGGCTGATACTTCTTCAAAATCTTGCAAATCCAAAGCATCCAGGAATAGTCGAGCCTTATCTAACAGAAACTTAGCTAGAAAACCCTTGACTCCACTCCTTGTTTCCCAATTAGCTACAATATTGGACCGCTTAAAATGTAAGGCTGATGCAATCTCTTCAGGTTGTGGATCTTTCTCTAAACCGGTGAAGGGAATTCGATCAAGAACAGGTACTTCCAATAGTTGAGAGAACTCTTCCAATGTGGGCACCAATTGATAATCAGGAAAGGTGAAACAATGATGTATGGGGTTAAAGAACTGAAAGAGAACACACATCATGTCTTCTTTAAAGCTTGAGGTAACCAGACTGAGAAGTCGACCATATATCTTAGTGAATGGAGAATTTTTAGGAACCCTGATGCTAACTCCTTGTGTTGAGGAGGCACACTTACAAAGCTGATTTAGATGGTATTTCTGCGAGCGGAAGCCATATCCTACAAAACAGAACAAAGATAAATCCCTAGGTCCTTGAAATAGTTAGTGAAAATGCTATGTCATGATGTCATGATTTTTATGATGTCATGAATAATTAATCACAAACAAAACACACAAGTCCTTAGGCTTAGGCTTGCATAGGGTTTATAGGTAAGTACCCTCTTGAAGTTTTAGTTGGTTTAACCTGTCCTTAAAGAAGTAATCGGGTTCTAAGGAATCTCAATATCATCAATCTTTCTTCATCGGGCATTGTTTCAACACAAGCATCGAACTGCGACCGAATTATCCCGAAAGTCCGATCTCAATGAGTGTAGTATCGAGTATCAACCAACTCCAGTCTTCACCAAAGCCAGCTACTCGCTACTTTCTAATGGCCAAGTTGTTCAACTAAGGTTCTATGGTCAGTTAGTGCTTTATGACACCACACAGCGGCCCCATATTCTCCTTGATTCAACTCAAGGGACATTGGTACCAATAAATGTATCACACTAACGTAGCCATCGCTTCAACCATATCGGTCTATGCTGTACAGTTTCCATGATCTATTTCTACTTACCTAAAATGCCCCAGATTCGGGTATAGGATCTATACAAGAAATAAACCCAAGCATAACCCAAAATATAAAGCAAACAAGGCAAACAAGTAAAGAAATAAAGGTGATATAACTCTTAAGGTAACCCCAATTTTAGAATTGATTTCCCAATTATATTCGCCAGTTCTGTAATACGGTGGAAGAACTGACTTGGTGTTTTGCGTTTTATCGCAAATGTTGCAGATAGCAAGAGTCGCCACCGACTTTTCTTTTATCCAATAAAGGAAAGGGTGAAAAGAACAGGAAAGACCTTTTGAGAATTTTCTTGAGTTCAAGGGGTAGGTTATGAAAAGGGAAGGTATTTTCACCCTTTTCATCCGTAGTTATCTATGAGTTCTTAATTTCTTGATCACTTTGAAAATGATTTGTGTTTGTGTATGTTTGCAAATATTTTGAAAATGCCTAAGTACGAAAATTTTGCAATGATTCTCGTATCGTTGAGAATGTATACAAAAGTTTCATTTTGAAAATATTTGGAGTGTTTGGGAAGATGTTTGAAAATGCCAATGTAAGGGAATTTTGTAATGATTCTCGTATCGTTGAGAATGTATACAAAATGTTTGTTTTTGAAAAGTGTTTTGAAAATAGTTGTTTTGAAAGTGTGAGGTGTAAAGATTGTTTTAGTTTGTGAGCAAGAAATTACGAGCAATCAACCTACTCAAAAATTCTTTGTTCTTTTCCTCTTCGCTTATATAATGCTATCCCACCATTAGTTTATAGGGAGCCATATCATTGGATGTGAGGGACAGACGTGGGTCACCGTACAATCGTAGAAGGAAAATTTGTAGGATGCTTTAGCAATTGTGGTAAGGGACTAAGATCGTTTACCAAAGGCAACATTGAAGGGTCATCGAGGGACTATGATCTTTTAATCGAGGGTCTTTGCTAAAGCATCCCACATTTGAGGGACATGACTGTTTATATCTGAGGCAACCAGCGAATTTTACCCTAGAGGTGCATGTGTGTAAAGTGTGTTTGATCCAATTATATGTCTTGGATTAGAGTTGTCTAATGTTTGATTTTAAATCTTGCCATACAAACCCTAATTACTAGCAATAATAAGAAAAGCGATAAATTACGGAATTTAAATATCCTACGCTATTACAACACTTTGGGAATGGGGGGTACAAGTTTGTGAAAGAGGGGAGGAAAGCAATAAAGCCCTAATCATCTATTACAAACCATTTACATAATAATGCGAAATAATAAAATGCGCAAGAATGTAAAGAGAAGAGGAATTGTTTTTGTGGTTTTTTGATGGACAAAGATTTGGTAATTAACCTAATTAAACTAATATAATTAAAAGAGAAGTTAATTAATTATTTAACAAAACGTAAAATCTAAGTTAATTGAAATTAAGAAGAAAAATAAAACCTAAGTCCAATAATTTGTTTATAAAATAATTTGAATATTAATGACAATTTGAAAAAAAAAAGGTATTTTATAGTGTAAAAAATGACAAAATCTAGTTCTATATATTTTAATTAACATAATAAAATAAAGTGTTTAAATTAAATAAAATCTGAAACTATTTTTTTGTGATTTTATAATTTTAAATATATTTTGATAAAATAAAAATAAATTAGAAAAGAAAAATGTAATTAAAATAAAAAGAAATAAAATGTTGGGCTTGTGGTGTTGTAAAAGTAAAATGGGTGTGAAAAGTAGTGAAAATATCTTAGCCCAAGATACATTTTTGTTTGAATCAGGAAATCAATAAAAAATAAATATATACGGACCCGCACATTATAAACAAATAAGGGGTGTTGGGAAGCAGGAGGAATTGGGCCGAAGGCTATGAGGCCCAATGTTAGGGCGCTGGAAATCATAAAGAACAAAATAAAAATATGGAAAATGCAAAAGGGTATCATTGGGGCTTGAACCCAGGTCCCTAGTAACAAGTGACTTAGCGCGCGCATGTTTTGTCACTGAGGTGGATGTTTCATTCGGTCATTATACAACTTGCACTAAATTTAAAATAAGCCCATTCCTGATTGTACTTCATCATCTTCCTCGCGCCAGAACATCAACACCATTGTTTTTGAAATTTTGAACTTGCTCATTTCTCAACCATTTTTAAATGTGTAAACACGAAACTTGCTCCAAATAACTTAAGCTATAAATCAAAGATGAGCATGGATTTTTGTTGGTACCAAATTAAGACCTAATTTTTCTGAAACTTTAAACTCAAAATTCTCCACGTACAGTTAGCATAAATGAAAACTAAAGGCATGGTTAGCTTCATGGCAATGATGTCTACATTTTTTATTCACAAAGTAACCATTAATGATACTTGTATAAGAAGTTCAAAGTTGAGAAAACTTACCTCAAAATGGGAAATCATGTTTTGAGTTTGGGCACTCTTGGAGGTGTTATGATGATATGGATAACTTCATTGAACTCCTAGGAAGCTATTGCAATGCTTACTTTGGATTGAAAGTGACTGAATTCTTCTGGAGAAGTCAAGTTGCAGGTGGCTATTTTTAGAAATGGAGGATGATGAAGATGGTGTTACAGTTGTGTAGAAAGTGTTTGGATAGCCTCTATATGAGTTATAGACGCTTTATGAATGATTTAGAGTGAAAATGCACGAGTGGATTATGTGTTTGAAGTTCAAGGTCAGAATATGCAACAATGGAGGTTTTGAATTCCAATTCTAATTTCAGAGTGTTTGAGGGGGTTATGAAGCTTGTCAATTTCTGTCTTAGCTTTCTAGTGACCTCTTTATTTATAGGCAAGAGTTTTGGAAGACTCAAGTAACCAGATTTTTAAAATAACATGTGTAATACGGTGGGAGAACTGACTTGGTTGTTTTGCGTTTTATTGCAAATGTTGCGAATAGCAAGAGTCTCCACCGACTTTTCTTTTATCCAATAAGGAAAGGGTGAAAAGAACATGTGTCGTACCCCAAATTTATTCTACCTCGACGATTTTATTTTTCAAGATTTAAATAGAATAAATATGTAATTAATGATTGTACAACAGTATCAGATGTCCCATCTTTATCCAAGACTAGGGGCGTATTTTTTTAATTCAGGAAAGCAGGGATTTTTTAATCAGAAAGGCTCGTGTATTCGTAAACCTATTTGTACGGCATGTTGGCCTATGGCCCATGCAATTCGAAAATGAAAAATTGTTAAGTTTTTAATTATAAAAGCCCACTTAAATGTTTTTGTTGTTAGTAAAGAAAAAGGGAATGAAATGGCAATAAGAAGTTCATAAGAATTCGTATGGCCCATTGAGGTTATTAAATCGGTTCATTTGTTATTTTTGTTGCTGATTTATTTTAGAGGAATTATTATAAAACGTTGGCTGCTATTCTTCTTCTTTACAACTTGTGAAAATAAATTTATTTCATTTGTTACTAAAAGGGGGTAAACTGTTTTGTTAAATAATATTTATGAAAATTTATTTGTTTATTAAAAGTTTTGTTTGAATCTGCTACAAACTATAGGCCCATTAAGCAACTTCCAAAGTGGCCCATTTGGCATTTGTGAATAAAATTGTTATATGTTTCTTATTGCTATGATATTACTGATTTATTGATTAATTTATTTCACAAAATTAATAGATTTAATGAAGTGTTTTGCTTTGTAAAAAAGGTCTGTTGGTTTGGTTTGCAAAGGCCAATTAGGCCTAGTCCGAAAATTATTTGTTGTAAGCAACAAACATGTTGTTGGACCTAAAGAAGTTCAAGGCCCAAAAGTCTGTATGGTTGAAACGGGCAAGCCCAAATCAAATTAGGACTACCACTGTTAAACCTTTTGATTATTAATAAATTTACTATAACTAAAAGATATTATACTAATTGTTATTTTTATAATTTATTTTCTTAAGGTTTTTTATTGTTTTGGAAAGAAAAGATGATTTGAAAATAATAATAAAAAAAGGTATTGTTGGGCTGATGGTCTAAAGGCCCAAACTCAATTATTGGAAATAAGTTGGACAGTAAATAAAAAACGCAAAGCCCAAGTGAAGAAAAACATACATTGTTTCAATCTTGCCAAGATACGCGCCTAACATCTACTGTTCAGATTAATAAAAAAATCCAATCTTCATTAATCAATCTCCAGAAAACAGATCTTTACTCAATCAAATCCAAAATTCTTCATTTACAGAATCAAATCTAAAAATTAAATAAAATCTTATTACAGATTATAGGATCAAAATTAAGCAAATTAATATTACAACAAACCAATTACAGTAGTTTGAATATCCTAAATTTGTTCTAAAAACCCTAAATCTAGGATTAACAAATTAGAAATGGTAATCCCTAATTATAAGACCCTATATATACAAAGTATAGAAAATAAGAAAGGAGGTCAGAACAGATATACAAAAAAAATGGCGAAAGGACGAACACGAAAGAACAAGGGGAAGCTTGAATACCGATACGCGAAGATGAACAGAAGAATGTAACGAGCCCAATTTGTTGTTGAAGAAGAAGAAGGAGAAATTAGGGTTTTAAGATCTGAAACCCTAATCTCTATCACCGCCGTCTCCCTTGCCTAACCATGAGCCGCCACAACCACCATTGCCGTCACCTTCTAAGACCACCATTACCTGCAAAATCCAGAAAAAGGGATCAATTTGACATCACCATTTATTCTCAAATTAGAAACGCAAAAGGGGTAAAGATATCGCTTAGCTTTTGTTTTCTTTTCATTATTGTGATTTTGGGGTTTGGCTGTGGGGGAGAAGAGAAAAGTTGGTTCGCCAGTGTCGCCGGTAGTTAAAGGATAGAGTTTAGAAGAAGAGAGAAATCGTTATGAGGAAGGAGATAGGGAGAAGGCTAACAAGGCTGGGTTGTTTAACAAAGGAAATGAAAATTAAAAAATGAATAAAACAAAATTATTATACTGTATGATTCAATATGCACGCGTGCATGGTAATAACATATTCCTTCCCATTAGACCCGTTTGATCGCCTGTGGACGGCCATAAGACCGAGTCCACCATAACACCCTGCATCCTCGCTACACTAGAACATGCGGATCCTCCCTTCAAACCGTAATGGGCCAAGCCCATTCGTATATACACCCCTTCGTTGTCTGATTACTAAACTCCAAAATAATTTACACCCCCTTCCTGGACTCGTAATAGGCCTAATCCTACTATTTTCCACACCCCCTATTTTTACTTCAAAACTAGGATTACACCCCCTGCCTAATTAATCATTTTTTACATTTTTCTATATAAGTATTATTTTCTTATTATTATTATTATTATTATTATTATTATTATTATTATTATTATTATTATTATTATTATTATTATTATTATATTATATTATATTATTATCTTTTTTAATTATTATTTTTATTATTATTAGTTAAAATAATTATTATTATTACTATTAATTTTTATTTTATAGTATTATTATTTATTATATGTCAATACTACTTATTATCATAAGTAAATTATGTTTATTTAAAGCTCATGAACATATTTTTATACGTATTTGCATTAAATATTTTTATCATGCATTAACCAAGAGATCTTCGCAATTAATACGCTAAAAAACACCAACAAATCTCAAACCTATTTTTTGCGCAATAAACTAAGCTAATCAACTGTTTTTTTGTAAAATGGTTTCAAACTAGTTTTGACTTACTACGCACTCAGTCAAAATCTTCGCAATCACCACTCTTGATCGAGTGCGAGGTGATTCAAAATATGTTTGCAAACCCCTAAAAAACACCAACCCATACGAACTACGAATTGGGACTCTGATTCCTCATAAGAGGATACGTAGGCATACGATCTAAAATCGTGGCGAGTCTTTCTAATCAAAACTTAAAACCTATTTTACCCCAAACCTAAACCTAGAGTCTAATATCCTTGTGAACAAGGTGGATGAAAGGTGCCTAACACCTTCCTTTCGTCTAATTGAGTCTGTAACCTAGAATCTCTGTCTGCGAATTAGGGTTTTCTGTTAGATTCCCTTTCCCAGGATAAAAACTAATAGTGGCGGCCCTGATTAAAAATCCAGTCGCTACAGCTGGAGACTCTACTGGGGATTCTCCTTAACCCTAGGTTTTAGGTCTCTTTTTGGTTTTTATTGTTATTTATTTATTTGCATTAATTTATTTATTGCATTTTTATTTTCTTGTCTATTTTTCTTTATTATTATATATTTACTATGTGACGGGTTTTTATTTTAAAAAAATTTATTTTCGATAACCCTTAGAAAGAAGGTTCGTCTATTAGCTTAGGGGGTACATCATCCCTGCAAGTTTATGTGACGAATTCTCCTAGAGTCGGTGAACTTCCGAAAAAGGAATACTTATCGAGAGATATCCTCTTGACGAGTAGGACTTTGGAATGTCACCCATGACTCTTTGTAATGACCTTAACCCAAAAATCTCATGACGAGACCTTTTACGACTTTGAGACGAACATTTCGGTCCGTAAAGAGGCTCCACCTAAGGGAGGCCCTTGTGCCTTTTCCCTCTGCTGTTATTCATGATACCCTTAAGGAAACCACCTTCTGGGAGGGTAGACTAACCGTAGGTCAAAATTAAGGAACCTACCTTCTAAGGGTACTTATCACAAAACCCCGTCATTGAACCATACATCCCTACCTTATAGGGGTACTTATCACAAAAATCTCGTCAGTAAACCCTACATCTATGCATTCATACATTCATCATATATTCGTCACTTGTTTCTTTATCTTATTTACAGGGTACAAAAAATAATAAAATCAAGATCTCGATGTCTATCTTTAAAATAGATACCAAAGGAAACAACTTGCCCACGTCAACACGCCAAACAGGCCTGAAATCAAGGCCACAAAAGGGAAATAACATGCTGAAGACTTTCTCAAGTTTTGTCCAGCAACAGGGGATGGTATCAAGATCAGATGTCTGCAAGCGCACCTAGAAGATTTATTTCCTTTTTGCATGATTTCACGCAAATAAAGTTTTTGCTTAAGATTGTAATATTTTTCAATATCTGAATTATGTTACTTTCAATAAAAGAGTTTTGTTTCCACACATCATTTGCGTATCTATTTTAAAGGTAGTCGCCAAGTAAAATAATAAAGGACAAGCATTTACCCAGAGGAATAAGATATTTAAAATAGTAAGTATTTCATATTCATACACATTCATTCGCACGCATGCATTCACGAACACCCGCATATCATGTAAAAACTCATTTTTTCACAAACATCTCTCAAGCTGAACCATTGGTAGAAGAAGATCGCCACCTCCTTGGCCTCCATACCAAACCAGGGCTTATCAATAAAAAGAAGTGGAGAAAATCAAGGAAACTCAGGCTGCATTCAGAGAGGATCTTGACCAAGTAAAGGGTGACGTCACTTCAATGAAAGGAGATCTTAGTCAAGTTCTCCTAGCTTTGAAGAACATTATTGACAGACAAGACAAGATTCCCAGGGAAGCTTTTGAAGAAGTAGCCCAGAACATTGGTGCATCAAGCGGTCACCAACTAAGGAAAGAGTCAGAGGCAGGACTCTATAAATCCGTCATGGTCCAACAAGAAGCTGAAACTGAAGGGTTTGTCCCACCGCCGCCAAAAGCAGGGGCATCTCGTGCCCTACAGATTCCAACCAATGATGCAGACAATTACTTGGACCTACAATACGGAGACCACAACCCAGAGGATGCCAACCAAGCGCCCTTAAAGACGACTGGTACTCATGTTGTTGATAATCCATTAGTGATGAATCAGTACAAAGCCCTGGAAGAAAGATTAAAAGTTGTGGAGGGTATCGACGCTTTTGAAGTAGACGCTCTTGAAATAGGCCTAGTTCCTGACGTGCTGATTCAACTAAAGTTCAAAGTACCTGACTTTGAAAAATACGAGGGGCTCACTTGCTTAAGAAATCATCTTCGCATGTATTGCAAGAAGATGCATGTCCATGCCCACGATCAGAAGCTGATGATTCACTATTTTCAAGATAGCCTGAGTGGGGAATCTTCAGACTGGTATATGCAATTAAAGTGAACGCATATTCGAACCTGGGCAGATCTTGCTAATTCTTTTCTAAAGCATTACAAATATAACCTGGACATGGCGCCTATATGCTTGCAACTCCAGAATTTTTGCCAGAAGAAAGAAGAGTCCTTCAAGGAGTATGCTTAGAGATGGAGAGAATTGGCATCCCGTGTGCAACCACCACTGTTAGAGAAGGAGTTAGTAGACATGTTCATGGGAACTTTGCACGGGCTGTATTATGAGATGATGGTTGGAAGTATCTCTTTGGGGTTCTCAGACCTAGTAACCATCTGAGAAATAAACGAGATCGGGATAAAAAGTGGGAAGATATCAGGGGGACCATCAAATGCTCCCTACAATTTAAAACGATCTGCTTCAAACTTCACCAAAGGAAAAGAGGGAGAAATTAATGTTGTAGCACCACAACCCAGGGTTCAACAACCATTAGTGATCCCCCTAGGGCAGCAGCAAGGCAGAAGGCCACCCAGGAATTTTTATCCACTCCCTATGCCACCTAGCCAGTTATTGCAACAGCTAGTTAAGGCATCCTTAGTGGAACTCAAGCCTCTAGCTCCTCCAGTCGGGCCACTCCCACGAAGATACGATGCCAATGTCAGATGAGAATATCATGCTAATTCTCCTGGACATTCCATAGAATAGTGTTGGCATTTTAAACACAAGGTGATGGATTTGTTGGATTCTCAAGACATCACTTTTGAAAAGCCCAACATCATATCATACCCTATACCGTTGCACGATGGGCTAACAATATATGCAATTGAAGTAGTCACTGACTCTGGGGAAAGCATACAAGTAAAAACCTCGACGAGCTCGCTGAAAGAATATCTGTTAGGATACGGACTCCCGCTTGGACACAATGAAGCTTTCGAAGAAGCTCTACAAAGGATAGGGGACCAGGGGATAGTCCAGTTGGGACAATACCCTGAAGAAAAATATAAAACTGCTCTGAAGGGTGAAGCACATTTTCTTCCAATCCAAGAGACCTTTGTCAACAATGGAGTAGTGCATGGCGGACGTGTGGCAAAAATATCAAACAAGGCCAACACTAAGGGGGCAACTGACTTCATCCGAGAATGCGCCCTAGGAAAAAAACTAAAAATATGGACGACCATGGAGATTCCTGAGATCCTTTTCTTTCCTAATTAATTTTTCTTGTTTTCGAAAGAACCTATGTCAAACCCAAGGCATAGGGATTGCTTGTAAGGGTTTCCCTGTTTTGTTTCAGACAATATTTACGATTAATAAAAGTTGTGTTTTGTTTCCAATCAAGATCCCTATCTTTCTCTTTCATTTATGTCTTAAATTTAAAAAAAAATGGCAATACTTTCTCTGCACATGCATTTTCAAATATCCGTATACAAAATCTGCACCAAAACATGATAAAGGTGCAAATTCATGCCCAAAACCACCGATAATGCTACTGCTGCGATCCAATATAATTTTGATGCTCCTATCGACCAAGCTAAATAGAAAGATGATAAAGATCTTGAACTCTCTGAGAAAATGGCGAGGGAAATAAAAAAGAAAAGCTAACAATACGCAACCATATCAAAAGGCTATTAAGACCATTAATCTGAGCACAGGGGAAGACCCGGAAGAAACCAAGCTAAGGGGAAATATTAGAGTGGAGCCACAAAGAAGCTGATCAAGTTATTGCACATATCTACAGAAACAGCCAAGGTTAAATACAGACAGTGCTGTAAAAATAAGCAACTACAAAATACCAAGACCTGACAAAGAACCCGAGCCAGGGGCACGTTGGTTACTCACGTTCGACGGGACTTTAAATACATCAGGGCACAATATAGGGGAAGTATTGAATTCTCCAAAGAATTCTCACAAGACATATACCAAGTCAATGGGGGACAGGATACTAAACATCCAAAACTGGTTCCATATCGGGATCATGTTTTGAAAACTGATTGCGGAACTCGCAAAGATCACTTTCAATCGTCCCACGAAAAGGAAATCAAATGACAGTCGCCTTGGCAACTATATCATCTATGTTAAAAATAACTTGGTCTAATCACGAATCGCGCATCACAAAATCAAGAGCCCGCATTTTGTCTTTCTCTCAAAGAAAGACCGGATGACAAGCCTTGGTTTCACCACACCAAGAAGGGCCTCGAAAAACAAGAACATCCAAAAAAATTCCTCCAGCATCGACCGACAAACTCTATGAAAATTTGCCTCGAAATTCCTTCTGAGTAACGTATATTGTACAAGATGAACCACGACATGGTCTAGTACACAAGAAGATTCTGCTACCTCGTCTCGACTCATGTGATAAACGGACCCGCAATTATGAAGGTCCATACATAGTCAAAATAGCATCCTACGGTAGTAATCTTATCCTCACAAAAATGGATGGGGAACAACTACCACATCCAGCAAATTTAGACACAATAAAAAATACTATGTATAAGAAGATCGCTAAGATCGAACCTCAAATAGGCGACTTAGGCAAAAAGGAGCGTCCCGGTGGATCGAAAAAACTAAAGGGCGAACTAGGCAAACATTAGGGGCATATAAAAAAAACTTATCCCGGTGGATTGAAAACCCGAAAAGGCAATCTAGGAAAAAGTTTGGATTTCATACAAAGAAATAAAGAACAAAAAGACTGCGATCTAAGAACTGCAACTACGGACCACGAAGGGAGAGATAGATCTGAATCATACAATTTAAAAGCAAAGGAGATAAGATCATTAAAAGGATATTGGGGAACAGCAGTAGCAATTATCATTTTTATTGCCATTTATAGTTGTAATAATTTCAGTAATTTCCTCTTCCTAGGAATTGCACCTTATATTCTCGCCTATTCAGAGGCATATCGATAAAACATTTACTTTCTTTGCATCTTTTCAAATTGTGTTTTTTCTTTTCTCAGACTTGTTTACAAAATACTACGATCATTACTTGTGAATATTATCTTGAAATCATTTCGGGGGATTAACAAAATAAAAGCATTTGACAAAACATCGAAAAAACATTTTTGGTTAGAAAAATATTGAAGGAAAATCCACGTCTACGCACATGGCCATGGCTACTCTTACGTCTTGCAATATAAAAAACTATACACATGTTAGCGCCCATATCTACGCTCACAATGCAAAAGTCTACACCCACACGTGCATCTGCACCCATGCTTGCACTCAACAATACTAAGTATATGCCTACATCTACGCGTCCGCACATAAAGTGTACATCCATGTCAGCACCTATGCCTAACTTGCAACATAAGCTCGACGTTCGCACGCGTCCACGCACATGTGTACTCCTGCCACTTCTATACATACGTCTACGCTTACGCCCGCGCTCACAACATAAAGGCCACACATATGCCAATACATACTCTTATGCTTGCGCTTACAACATATAAATCTACGCATAGGCCATTACCTGCGTCTACGTCTACGCCTACACCCGCGCTCAGAATACAAAATCAATGTTTAAATTTTGCTAACATTGTCCACTGTGTTCAAGATCAACAATACTACCATGACACAACATACCACGCCAGGAATTGGTAACTCTAAGCCAATGGTTTCAAGGATAGAATGCCAGAAATAGTCTTTATAAAATTTCAAGGCATATACACATCTTACACATATTTCACACATACATTTTGCATATCTAAGGCATACGTACCTTATACATTTCAATATTCAATACACCCAGGGTTCCATATCAATGTCAAACAACATACATTTCCCATACATACAACATTCAATACGCATGCATACACATGTATCACATAGAAACAGACAAATAATCTCACCCTCGATTCAACTATCTAAGGGTCGACCAATGCAATACTTCTCCTACGATTCAATTTATCACCCCAGTATTCATGCCGTGACACATTCAGCCTATTACCAAAGTATTCCCGTAGTGATGAATTCCTTACAAGCCCAGTACGTTGCCTCTAAGCCGCAATGTATCCTCAAAACTCAACACACTGCCTCTAAGCCGCAATGTATTCACAAGCTCAACACATTGCCTCTAAGCCGCAATGTATTATCAAAACTCAACACATTGACTCTAAGCCGCAATGTATTATCCAAGCCCATCACATTGCCTCTAAGCCGCAATGTATTATCCAAGCCCAGCACATTGCCTCTAAGCCGCAATGTATAATCTGAACTCATTACATTGCCTTTAAGCCACAATGTATTTGCAAATCCTAGACCATTGCCTCAGACTTCAGGAAGCGATGTTCGAAAATCACATTTTAGCTTATCGCCTCAGACTTCACGCAGCCATTTGTGAACTTAACCCATTGCCTCAGACTTCATGCAACAATGTGTTTCTTATTCTGCGACACAGATCTTTGCCTCAGACTTCATGCAGCAATGTTCGAAACCAAATTTAGCTTATCACATCAGACTTCACGCAATGATTTGCAAACCTAACCCATTACCTCAGACTTCATGCAACAATGTGTTTCTTATTCTACGACACAGATCATCGCCTCAGACTTCATGCAGCGATGTTCAAAACCAAATTTAGCTTATCACATCAGAATTCACGCAGTGATTTGCGAACCTAACTCATTGCCTTACTCTTCATGCAGCAATGTGTTTCTTTATTCCATAAATTCCAGCCTATCGCATCAGACTTCACGCAGCAATTTGCGAAATAAACTCATTGCCTCAGACTTCATGCAGCAATGTACATCTCTTTACTCCGTAACACAAACCATCGCCTCAGACTTCAGAAATAAAATGTTGGGCTTATGGTGTTATAAAATTAAAATGGGGGTGAAAAGTAGTGAAAACATCTTGGCCCAAGATGATTTTTTGTTTGAATCATAAAATCAATAAATAATAAAAAAATACACGGGCTCGTGCATTATAAACCAAATAAGGGGTGTTGGGAAGCAGGAGGAATTGGGCCCAAGGCTCGGAGGCCCAATTTTAGGGCACTGGAAATCACAAAGAACAGAATAAAAATATGAAAAATGCAAAAGGGTACCACTGGGGCTCGAACCCAGGTCCCTAGTAACAAGTGACTTAGCACACACATGTTTTGTCACTGGGGTGGATGTTTCATCTGGTCATTATACAACTTGCACTAAATTTAAAATAAACCCATTCCTGATTGTACTTCATCTTCTTCCTCGCGCCAGAACATCAACATCATTGTTTTTGAAATTCTGAACTTGCTCATTTCTCAACCATTTTCAAACGTGTAAACATGAAACTTGCTCCAAATAACTTAAACTATAAATCAAAGATGAGCATGGATTTTTGTTGGTACCAAATTAAGACCTAATTTTTATGAAAATTTAAAATCAAAATTCTCCATGTACAGTTAGCATAAATGAAAACTAAAGGCATGGTTAGCTTCAGAGCAATGATGTCTACATTTTTTATTCACAAAGTAACCATTAATGATGCTTGTATAAGAAGTTCAAAGTTGAGAAACCTTACCTCAAAACGGGAAATCATGTTTGGAGTTTGAGCACTCCTGGAGGTGTTGTGATGATATGGATAACTTCATTGAACTCCTAGGAAGCTATTTCAATGCTTACTTTGGATTGAAAGTGATTGGATTCTTCTGGAGAAGTCAAGTTGTAGGTGGCTATTTTTAGAAATGGAGGATGATGAAGATGGTGTTACAGTTGCGTGGAAAGTGTTTGGATAGCCTCTATATGAGTTATAGAAGCTTTGTGAATGATTTAGAGTGAAAATGCACGAGTGAATTATGTGTTTGAAGTTCAAGGTCAGAATATGCAACAATGGAGGTTTTGAATGCCAATTCTGATTTCAGAGTGTTTGAGGGGGTTATGAGGCTTGTCAATTTCTGTCTTGGCTTTCTAGTGACCTCTTTATTTATAGTCAAGAGTTTTGGAAGACTCGAGTAACCAGATTTTTAAAATAACATGTTTAATACGGTGGGAGAACTGACTTGGTCATTTTGCGTTTTATCGCAAATGTTGCAGATAGCAAGAGTCTCCACCGACTTTTCTTTTACCCAATAAGGAAAGGGTGAAAAGAACATGTGTCGTACCCCAAATTTGTCCTACCTCGACGATTTTATTTTTTAAGATTTAAATAGAATAAATATGTAATTAAATATGGTACAGCAGTATCAGATGTCCCATCTTTATCCAGTATTTTTTTAATTCATGAAAGCGGGGCTTTTTTAATCAGAAAGACTCATGTATCCGTAAACCTATTCGTAGGACATGTTGGCCTATGGCCCATGCGATTCAAAAATGAAAAATTGTTAAGTTTTTAATTATAAAAGCCCACTTAAATGTTTTTGTTGTTAGTAAATAAAAAGGGAGTGAAATGGAAATAAGAAGCTCATACGTATGGCCCATTGAGGTTTTTAAATCGGTTCATTTGTCATTTTTGTTGCTGATTTATTTTAGACGAATTATTATAAAATTTTGGTTGCTATTATTCTTCTTTACAACTTGTGAAATTAAATCTATTTCATTTGTTACTAAAAGGGGGTAAACTATTTTGTTAAATAATTTTTATGAAAATTTATTTGTTTATTAAAAGTTTTGTTTGAATCTGCTACAAACTATAGGCCCATTAAGCAACTTCCAAAGTGTCCCATTTGGAATTTTGTTTGAATCTGCTACAAACTATAGGCCCATGAAAATGCTCAGTTTCAGCAAATGTTCATAGCTCTGGCCAAGGGAAAAGAAGATCTGAAAGCTTTAATCATCAAAGAGAAGACCAAGAAGCCAAAGAAACCAGCTGGTGTCTTAAATTTGGGTAGAAGACTCAAAGGGCCGGCTAGGCGAGCTCTAGATTTCGCAACCACGTCGGATGAAGGGAACAATCAAGGAAAAAAGTCCACTGAAGAAAACAATAACCCAGGGTCTGAGGAAGATTAACCTAACTATTCTGAGGAGCAGTATCCTCCTGCTGATGATAAATACAAACAGCTGGAGGATCGGCTCAATGCTATGGAGATCCAAAGGGTACCCGTGCTGGATTTTGAGGAGCTAGGACTGGTCTCAGGGGTGGTCATCCCGCGGAAGTTTAAGGTTCATACATTTGCTAAGTACGACGATGTCTCCTATCTTAAGTTGCATTTAAGGTCGTATGTCGGGAAGATTCAACCCCACACTACTGATAGGGATATGCGGGTACATTTCTTCCAGGAGAGTTTATCAGGGACTCAGCTGGAATGGTTCTATCTATTGTACCCCAATTTCCCCCCCTAAGATCCCTTCATCATACCATGTTGTTTCACTCACAACAAGATCACATTAGGGCTTTTGGTTCTTCTCCCTATCTTTAGCTTTGCTCTTTGAGGAGTTACCAAGCACCTTGACTTGTTTTCTTTTGTGATCATGAATATTTTGCTTTGATTTTTCTTTTATTAATAAATATGCAATGTTGGTTTTCCTTACTTGTTAATAATGTAGGTAAAGGCTTTGAGGCTTAGCAAGTTGCTTCATGGGTTCATGAGTTTATTTACATTCCCTAATCAATATAGCTTGAGGAGTTCAAACTTCACTATTGGAGTGGTTTTGGAAGAAATGGCATGACAAGGCTTACTTTGGTTCAACATATTTCAAAGTTATCAAAATTGATTCAAAAGTACAAGGGGTTGAGTGAAGAAGTTGTCATGATTGGGAAAGGTCTTGTTCCTATTGGTCACAAGAGCACATTTCTCTCTAATTTCAAGATATGGGAATGGTTTTGGTGGTTAAGAGTTTTCATCATCATCCTCAACAACTTCTATTCACAAAGAAAGAATATTGGCACAAGAAGTTTGTTCAAACTTGTCAAAGTTCCTCAAAGCATTCTCTTGATCTAGAGGCTAGGGTTTTGAACTTCAAAGGAGCATATCTTACTCGCCTTTTGGTATTTTTTAGTGATTCCAAAGACAACTTTCTCTTCAAAAAGCTACCAACAAATCACTTCAAAAGTTCCAAGGAGTTTTCATGAAGAAGGAAATTGATGAAGAAGAAAGATTACAATTTATCAAGATGAATCCATAATTTTCCATATGTGACTTCAAATGGTCATAAATTGATCAATTTTTATCACCTTGAGTCCATTATTTTTCCATGATGATCTTGAAGATGTGTAATTTTAGCCTTCTTTTATGTGAAAAGTGATAAAATGGATGGAAGTTGCCTTAAGAATGCAAAAGATTATAGGTCATTTCTTGATTTTTGGCCAACTTCAACAAGTAATAAGTTTCTCAATTTTTTGAGATTTTGAGTGGTTCAAATTTCAAAATGTCACTCAAGATGTCTACTTCATTCCATATTTTGTGGTCAAGAGCAAATTCAAAGTGGAAGGCCATGTTTGGATGCAAAAGATTATAGGTCATTTTTGAAGAAGAATTTGAAATATATCTAAGTATGGAAAGTCAACTCTTTTTCTTCAACTTTGACTCCATGTAACTTTCAGCTCAAGCATCCATTTGATTCCATTCTTTTTTCATTGAAAAGCTTGTAACCTCATCTTTCCAAAGCATCAAGAATCATGCCCTAAGACCCCCTGAGTTGGAAATGTCATGGATTTGAATTTGGTAACTTAAAATTGAATTTTTCACAAAGTCGGGATTTTGAAATCTTTGTTTTGGCCTCTAATCACAAGTTTTCCACGCGTTTTTATTTCTAAACATGATTAGCAACTTGCCAGAAATGATTAACATCATGAAACACACGATTTAGCTGAGTTTTGATCAAGATTGAGTCACACTTTCTTCATGATGCAGACCCACACGAATTCCCTCCAAAACGCAACATCCACTCCTTCTTTTGATCCCATTTGCTACCCTATAAATAGAGGGTCATCCCCCATCCATTTTCCCAAGCTTAAAAAGCCAAGAACACCCTGCCAAAACCTCACACGAACCCATTTTTTTTTTAATTCAGTTTCTGAAATTTAAGCTTCCTTTTCCAAAATTCTTTGTGCATTCGTCATCCTTGAACTTCATACAAACTCTCCAGCACTTAAACCAATCAAAACGAACCATAATTCAAGCTACAGAAGTCCAGTTTCAGAGCTTCTTACTTGAACTTCGAAAAGGTAGAATTCTCCACCATTTGGATCCAAATCAAGCACTAATTCATTCTACTCCTTTGTCTGATTCTAATGCTGCTTACAATTTTTAAATCCATTGAGAATTGAGAGAAATCTCAAATTGAAGGTGCTCGCTATTTTAAGTTTTTTATTCATCTCTCTCTCCATACCTTATATAAATTTGGCGCGATGGTTGTGTTAGAATCGTCTTGAAGAGACGAGTTCAATGATGCTAGCCTGGGATCCTAATTTTTCCATTTGAAGGATCTCACAAAATCCCCATTGCAGGGTGTCTGGAGGTTGAAGATGATGACATGTCTCGTCTCAGCCAATGATAGCGTGCCAAGCGTTTTAATTTCATTGGTTGCCCCTTTTCAGATCACATGCGTGTTTCACTAAGGTCCATATCAAGCACAGCGCGTCTGGTCCATTGGATTAGCTTACTAACGCGTTTTGACTATGATCTGATGGTCCACATCTTTTTGGTTTTATTTTCTTTTTTGATTTTATATTTTATTTGATTAAATTTTCAAAAATTCATAACTCTTTTATTTTTTCTCCAAAAATTATGAAAAAATTCACAAAAATACTTTGAATTATTTCTGATTTCATGAATATTTTTTCACATTTTTATTTTGAAATTTGGTATTTTTTTATATTTTTTGTATTATTTTCTTTCTTTTAATTACTTAAAAAATACTTTCTGACTTTTTTAATTTTGAAAAATTCATAAATATTATTTTGCATATTTTTTACTTTTTGAAATTTTTATGGATTTTATGTTGAGGTTTACTATTTTTTACCTATTTTATGTTTGTTTGAACAATTTTAAATAGTTTAAAAATAGTTTCTGACTTTTAAAAATTACCAAAATTTTTATAAAAATATTTAGATCCATTTCTGATTTTTCTTTGGCTTTATTTTTCATTTCTTAATTAATTTGAACATAATTGATATTTTCCTCATTATTTTCTATTTTTAAACATTTTTTAACCCTTTTAATGTATATATATTAAATATATTATTATTTTGTGATTATTTTCTGGCTGTCTTGAGTTGATTTTTTGATCATGACTTTATTAACATCATTAGATCTTGGGGGTTGAGTTCAACTCCACCAAAATAGATGAATGATTTTAATAATAGTTTGATTAAAATTTTAATTCAAAAGTGGTTTATTCATCTTTTTTACCCTAATCCTCTTCATCTCATACCCTTCTTATTGCACTAAATGTTGTTGGAGCATGATCTCTATATCATGTCTCAAAACAAATGGTGCATAGATTGCTATTGACCGGCCTCAAAATAGGTGCGACTTCTATATAAGTCCACTTACGATTGCTTAACATAGCGCTAAATTTTGTCACGATTCGAATAAATGATCATTCGTGTCCCAAACTTATGATTGCAAGCCCAAGTATGTTAATTTGATCTCTTTGATCCAATAACTTTAAGATTCATTGTATGGAGGCTTTGGTTCTACCAATCCTCTAATGGATCTACAACACCTTTGGTCAACGCGGATCACTTAAACATCATTGATCATTAAATGGTACTTATGAGAATTCCAAATGGATGATATACTTGAAAAAAAGCAAATGCAACTTGTTGTGTGGAGGCTTTGGTTCTACCAATCCTCTAATGAGTTCCAAATGCAAGTTTCATGATGGTCATCCAACTAACCACTAATTATTGACTTGTTTTATCTCATGCTTTTATTTTTTTATGCTTTATGTACTATTTATTTTTTTAGCATTTACACTTCATGCCATTTTCATGTTTTCTCATTTGAGCATTTATTTTCTTTCCATTTTTACTTTGCTCACTTGAGATTTTCTTTTCTTTTCTTAAGATACTTAATAATCAACATAAATCCTAAAAATCTTTTAATGGTACTTGGACTATTTGGTTACTATCCTTGGCATTATGGAGCATGTGACTATTTCTTGGACTTAGGATTAGAAACCTTGGCCTATCTTGGAGACCTTGTGATCTTATCTGATTATTTTGTCTGGAGTTCTTGAGGTTTACCTCAAGATATTGGGTTGCTTGTTGGCTTTTGTGTGCAGGTTTTTGTGATTACATTATCTGTTTGTAATCTGGAATTCACCTGTATACAGCTGTTACTCTGTCCAATTTTTGTGAAGACTTAATACACCTGAAGAGGTCTAGTATCTTTGCTTGCTTGGTTTCAATCCAAAGAATGGGAATTCTATCTTGGCCCATAATGTCAAACGTTGGCTTCTTGTTGGTTAGATGGATCTTATCCTTAGCTTTTGCCTTATGCTTTAGGATAGTCTCTTCTTCTCCTCCCATTTTCTTTAATTTCAAAAATCTTCTCCCTCCTTTTTAAAACCCTTCTTGTTTTGAAACTTGAAACACTTTCATAATAAACTTGGACTTAGGTCCATGCATTTTCAAAATCTTTTCATAAATAAACTTCAATCAATTTAATAATACCTTGACATTTTTTGTGAGAAGACTAAAAGTCAATCAATCTCATTTCAAACCATTTTGCCACTTTGGCTTTTATCTTTAAACTTTTCTCAAAAGATTAGATACTTTTCAATACTTGTAGTGATGCAAAGAACTATACTTCTACAATATGTAGTGAAGTGAGATATTTTCCACTTGGGTGTTGAGTGAGGAATTATTGATTTTAAAATCCAAGCCATATCCTCCACTTTGAGATGATGCAAATTCTCCTTTATCATGATTGAGGGTAGTAAGAATGTTTTCCACACGGACAATGACGATGATATCTTATCTCTTCAAATTAATCAACACACTTGTGTTTCAAATTTTTAAAAGAGGAACTACGTGTACCCTGATCCCCTATTGCATGAAAGGTAGTACGTAGGCACTAAAGGTTCGCCTTCGCGGCAGGTGCAAAAATCATAAAAATATTTCTTTTCTCACCTCCACCATCCATTTTATATACAACACATTTTATAGCTAAAATATACAGATTTTACAAAGAGGTTCCAACGGAGTACCGTAGATGTTTAGGGTGCTAATACCTTCCCTTTACATAACCAACCCCCTTACCTTGAATCTTTCCCCCTCTTTTTGGGTTATCCACTCTTTTCCCATTCCTTTGGAAACAATAAAGCGCGGTGGCGATTTTTATTTTGATTTGTATAAAGTCTAGTCAATCCAATGGCTTAGTCTTGAACATTTCTACTGCTACAGAAAAATGGTGACTTCACTGGGGAAAGATTGACCTCTTACTGGTCCATCCCTAAGTGGGTTGAGCATATCTTTTTTTATATCTGTATATGTGTTATTATGTTTATGAGTTATATTTTGTATATATGTTTGTTTGGATTTTCCTGGTTTTCAGGGGGCTTGGTGATTACTCATAAGTCCTATACCCGGACTTGGGTAAACTTTAAGATATGACGGGCGGTATAGTCATGTTAACTTTGAGGGAGTAATCCCAAAAAAGGAGGCATGAGATCCCCCCACCCAATGGAGGCCCCTTTTACTGTAGTGTCGTTTACCGAGTAATCGAGAAGACGTACTGCTTTCGAATTGGGAGCCTGCTGAAACTGAGGACCGTAGAATACCAAACCCATCTTGGCCTTTTAGGTGTAGTGCAGAAGCTATGACGGAGTAATCCAGAAATAGTTGTCATGCGATACTACGCTAGGATGAGTCTTTCCTGAGAATATTACTAATTACCGAGTTAATCGGGGAGTTGGTAATATCCAAAGGAAGGATGTAGACTCTGGGAACCTCTAGAACCTTGTTCGGCAGGTGATAACTTTTTAGACCAACACCTTTTGGGTAGTACCTTCGACCTCATGCTCGTGACGTTGAACCTATGAACCCTATATGTGTAATCTTGTGTGTGATTGTTGCATCATGCATCCATGCACTCATAAGCATATTTTGAAGAAAACAATATTTCAAGGGATTTAAAGGTTGACTATTTGTGAATATCTCAAGTACTTTTAACCATGGATTCTGGAAAGAGAAAGACCGGGAAATACAATTTTAAGGATCCCAAGATAGATGAGTTGGTCAGTCTAATTCCAGAGATCGAGTGTTCTGCAGACTTTCGGAAGAAGTATGGATCCATTATTCCTCTCATGAAGCTGAAGATGAAGGAGGGTATTCTCTCGACCTTGGTCCAGTTATATGATCTGATGTATCACTATTTTACTTTTCCGGATTATCAGTTGATGCCTACACTGGAAGAGTATTCTTATCTATTGGATTTACCCGTTACCGATCGTGTTCCTTTTACTAGTTTGAAGGGTTAGCCAAAACCACATGAAATTGCTGCTTTGATTCATCTGGGGAAGTCTGAGGTGGAAGCCCATATGACTACCAAAGGAGGGATTAGAGGATTACCAGCTCAGTTCTTATTAGAGAAAGCTCGTTACTTCGCCAGAATGAAGAGTACAGTTGCTTTTGAGGCCATCTTTGCTCTACTTGCCTACGGATTGTTCTTATTTCCTAATGTGGACAAGTTTGTCGACATTAATGCTATCAGGATTTTCATGATTGGAAACCTGGTTGCTACACTGTTTGGCGATGCTTATTACTCTATTCATCTTCAGAGTTCTTATCATGGGGGAATGATTATCTGTTGCACGCCTTTGTTGTACCGGTAGTTCATCTCTCATATGCCTCAGTCTGATGCTTTTTAGGATGCCAAGAAGGAACCCCGTTGGGCTCCTAAGATCATGGCACTTACTCATTCAGAAATTGATTGGTACCATCGAGCTTATCGGGATGTGTAGATTATTGACAGTTGTGGTAGTTTCCCAAATGTGCCTCTTCTTGGTACCAAGGGAGGAATTAACTATAACCCAGTTCTTGCACGGCGACAGCTTGGTTACCTGATGAGGGATAAACCGAACAGTATTCATTTGAGTAGTTTCTTTCTGAAGGAAGGAGAAGACCACAGGGAATCTAGGGAGCAGATTGTGAAGGCCTGGCGTCACATTCATAAAAAGAGTAGGTAGGATTTGGGACCTAGGGGTATTGTTTCTTTGGAGCCATATCTGCAGTGGGTCCGATCGAGAACCATTCAGTTGAAGATGCCGTATACTGGGGAGACACCTATGCCTGACCTATTTGTGAAGACCACTCCTCCCTTATTAGATGATCTAGAAGAGCTGCAACTCACTTTGGTTAGGATGCAACAGGAAAGGGATGCTTGGAAGAACAAGTTCCAGACTTTAGAGAGTTCTTAAAGAGCAGACCTGAAGGATAAAGACATTTTGATTGAGATCCTTGAGAGTCGAGTGGTGGAGACTATGGAGAGGAAAGGGGATTTATTTTCCCCTAAGCCTCAAAAAGGTGCTGATTACTCACTTCTGATCCAGATGATTGGAGGGAGGTTTCCATCAGACATGTGGAAGAAAACCAGAGGTTGAGGGCTCAGATTATCAGGCTCACAGGGAAGCGCCAGCGTACAGATTGATCTCCATCGGTTCTTTTTCTCAGGATTTTAGATTTTATTTTCATCTTGTACTTGTGATCATTGAAACTTGTAATCCATTTTGAAATTATTATATTAAAAATTTTCAGTATTTCAAAAGCTTTAGTACTTTGATGTTTGCAATATGTCTATAAATCTTAAATCCCTTGAAATATTGAATAATGAAGTAAAAATAATCATGTTCATTGCATAGCATGCATCATATTGCACATATTTATTGCATTTGTTATGCATACCCAAGTGTCTTACCCAACTTCTTTACTTCATTCAACAAGCTGACTCATCACTACAACACTCGGGCTAATTTCAAAAAAAAGATGGACAACTTAGAACAGGAAAATTGTGAGTTGCGCGAAGAAGTTTCTGCTTTGAAGGCCGGCTTGGCCAATTTTACTACCCTGATGGAAGCTCTGGTGGTTGCTCAGAATCATCCACCGAGTGTTCAACCTCAACCAACAAGGGCAAATACTGAAGTTCCGACTGTTCCTGTATCCGCTACTCCGACTGTTGTTCAAAACCGTATGCCTCAAAGTTATCCATGGGGAATGCTAGAGAATTTTGCACCTGAAGGTTTCAATCTGGGCCCTCAAGATGCTCCAGTGGTTCAGACTGTTGTTACTCCTGCACCTCCTGTGGTGCATACTGTTTTTGCTGCACCTCCTTTGGTGAATTTGGTTATGTTTGTTAATGATGATGTGTGTCGTCCTTTCCCTCCACCGAGTGAAGACTTGGGTCTTTATGACAGAATGGATGATTTTCAAGAACAGTTTGATAGAATGCAAAGAGAGATAAAGGCTTTTAGGGGAAAAGAGCTATTTGGGAAGAATGTGAATGAGCTGTGTTTGGTCCTGAATGTAAAGATACCTGCTAAGTTCAAGGTCCCAGAATTTAAGAAGTATAAGGGAAACACTTGCCCTCGTGCTCACTTGGTGATGTACGTAAGAAGAATGTCTACCCACACTGATGATCAGCGTCTGCTGATTCACTTTTTTCAGGATGGTTTGATCGGCGCAACGCTGAAATGGTATATGAGTTTGGACAGCGCCAACATCCATACTTTTAATGATTTAGGAGAAGCATTCATCAAACAATACAAGTACAACGTGGACATGGCGCCTGACCGTGACCAACTTAGGGCCATGGTTCAGAAAGACAGGGAGTCATTCAAAGAGTACGCGCAGAGATGGCGCGAAATAGTTGCCCAAGTGATTCCTCCCATGGAAGAGAAAGAAATGACTAAGATTTTTCTGAAGACGCTGGGTGCTTTCTACTACGAAAGGATGGTAGCAAGCGTACCAAATGATTTTACTGAAATGGTAGAAATGGGTATCCTCTTAGAAGAGGCCATAAGAGAGGGTCGTTTAACGAAGAGTGAAAGTTCTGGAGGTGTGAAGAAACCATCTTATGGGTTTACCAAGAAGAAGGAAGGGGATGCAAATGTTGTTATGCAAGAAATGAGGGTTAATACTCCTAGAAGGAATTATCAGCGTTATAAGCAGGTCGCCTCAGTTACTCTAGTTGTGGGTGCAACTCCAACTACTATTTCTTATCAAAGACAGTCCCAACAGAGGAACCAAGGGAATAATCAGAGAAGGGAGAACTATAACCCTATTCCCATGAGCTACTCAGAGCTTCTACCAGCATTGATTCAGAAGAAGTTGGTCCAGACACGACCACCTCCCGCTGTACCATCACCGTTGCCTTGGTATTACAAGGCAGATTAAACATGTGCTTTTCTTTAGGGAGCACCAGGGCATAGTGTTTAGAATTGTGATCCTTTAAGGACTGAAGTGCAAAGGTTGGTGAAGTCTAGAATTCTATCTTTCAAGGACATGGGACCTAATGTGAAAGATAATCCTCTACCCAAGCACAGGGGAGTGAATATTGTAAATATGGTGGCCAGTTGTCCAAGTGACTTTCATATTTTTGACATTAATCTGGTTAGAGGAGATTTGGGGAAAATGCACGCAGACCTCTGTGAATTCAGCTACTATATGCATGACCACGCCGGTTGCGCTATTTGCAGTATAGACATATAGGGTTGCGAGAAGATAAAGGCTGATTTATAGGAGATGATGAATGAGGGTTTAATCCATATAATCAGGCCTAGGTAAGAGTATGAAGTGGAATTGAATATGGTTTCTGGATGTCCTGGTGAATTCAGAATTTTTGATGTGGAGTATTTGAATGAGGATCTCGTGCAGTTGCATGCTACCTTCTGCCGTACTGCTTGTCAGGTGGAACACCAATATGGATCTTGCATAGTTTGTTGTCGATACCACCGAGGTTGTTCTATTGTGAGGGAAGGTGTTCAGTTGTTGTTAGACAATGGAATTACCAGGATCACAGGTCAGAGAGATGATTATCATGAGATTGATATGGTTGAAGTTTGTTTAATGGAAGAAGAGTCAGAGGAAGAGTATGCCTCCGCGGATGAGTATTTATCTTCAGACGAATATTTGTTTTCCAGAAATGACTTTTGATGCCTGATTGTGTTGAGGAAGGGTTAAACGTTATTGTACCTTGTTTTGATGCACCCACTCATCTTGAAGTGGAGTACCATAGCAAACCAGCTGTTACCCCATTGGTAATTAGTCTGCCAGGTCCTATTCCCTACAAATCAGATAAGTTTGTGCCTTACAAATACAACGCTATGATCTTAGAAGATGGGGTGGAAGTTCCCATCCAGCCAATGCCTAATGTTGGAAATATAGCTGAAAATAGTAGAGTGACCCGTAGCGGTTGTGTGTTTGCGTCGGTTGTACGAAGAGATATTGTTGCTGGAAAGAAAATTGTTGAGAATGATGAGCCTAAGAAGGCTACAAGAGAGACTAGTGGAGCTACATTAGAGAAAGAAGTGGATGATATTTTGAAGATGATTAAGATGAGCGACTACAAAATTATAGATCAGCTACTGCAGACTCCTTCAAAGATATCTATCCTAGCTTTACTGATGAACTCCTCTGCTCATAGAGAATTATTGATGAGAGTACTAGACCAAGCTTTTATGGAGAGTGACACGCCATTAGATCAATTCAGCAATGTAACTGGAAACATTACGTCATGTAACAACTTGAGTTTCTGCGATGATGAGTTACCAGATGAAGGGAGGAATCACAACCTGGCCCGCCACATATCTATGAACTACAAGAATAATTCACTGTCCAATATGCTAATTGATAATGGATTCGCGCTGAATATTATACCGAGGAGTACTCTCTTTAAGTTAAAGTATCAAGGAGCACCTATGCGCCCGAGTGGCATCATTGTGAAAGCTTTTGATGGGTCGAGGAAATCTGTCATCGGTGATGTGGACTTACCCATCCATATAGGACCACATTTGTTCCTGATAACCTTCCAGGTCATGGACATTATTCTCGCATATAGTTGTTTGCTAGGACGGCCATGGATACACGAAGCAGGGGCTGTCACTTCAACTCTGCATCAGAAGCTAAAATTTGTGCGTGAAGGGAAGGTAGTGATCATAAATGGGGAGCAGGCGTTGTTGATATCCCATCTATCCTTTTTCAGTATTATAGAAGAGGATGAGGCCGCTATTGGAACCCAGTTCCAAGCCCTATCCATTGACAATATAAGGAGAAATGAGAATTTTGTGGTTTCGCTGAAGGACGCGCAGCAGGTTGCGCACAATGGTCATAATACAGTTTAGGGATGGCTTGTGGATCCACCCGTGAACAAGAGCAGAGCTGTTTTAGGTTTCTCTTCGAGGAATGGCAAAGGCGGAGGTTTGAAGTCAAAGTGTACTGTGAACAGTTATCAGGATGTTTTCCGCAGCAAAGGCTACCTCCATCCCATTGGTTCTGGAATTAATGTTTTCGAAGAGGATGAAGCAGAGTAGAAAGTATCGAATTATGTGACGCATGGAGTCTGAGTTCAACTGGGTCACCATTGATGTTCCTTCTTTCATACATGTTTCAAAGTAATTTGTTTCGTTAAGTTGTTTCTTTCTTTTGAAAAGCTTTAACTCTGCCCAAGGTGGAAGTATTAATGTTGTAGGGCTTATCTGTTTGCTATGACTTTTAAGATCATTAATAAAAGTTGTCTTTGCTTCCCAAATTATGTCTTTATTTTCTGCTTTTTCTTGGGAAATGGTAATAAAAAAAACCTTTCAAAATAAATAATAACAAAAAATTAATCTGCATGATCACTTGTTATATGTGTCAGTTTCTAAAAGCAATCATAAATCATATGTGCAGATTAATTAAAAAACTCGTTGAATACAATGACCCTGCACCCTCTCCCAACTTTGAATGTCCTGTGTTTGGGGCTGAAGAAGAAGATTATGATGAGATCCTAGAAGAGGTCTCACGGTTTCTAGAGCACGAGGAAAATACCATTCAACCATATAAGGAGCCTTTGGAAGTGATCAATTTGGGGTCAGAAGAAGATCCGAAGGAAGTCAAGATTGGAGCATCATTGCATCCTGATGTGAAGAGCAGGTTGATAGAGTTGTTGAAAGAGTATGTGGATATTTTTGCTTGGTCTTTTCAAGATATGCATGGTCTAGATACAGATATTATCGAGCATCGTTTGCCGTTGAAGCCAGAGTGTCCGCCAGTGAAACAAAAGTTGAGAAGAACCCACCCAGATATGGAAGTAAAGATCAAAGAGGATGTCCTAAAGCAGATTAATGCTGGTTTTCTTGTGACGTTAGTGTATCCTCAATGGATTTCCAATATTGTCCCAGTACCGAAAAAAGACGGAAAAGTCCGCATGTGCGTAGATTACAGAGATCTAAATAAAGCTAGTCCAAAAGATGATTTTCCATTGCCTCGCATCGACATGTTAGTGGACATCACACCAAAATTAAAAGTATTCACGTTCATGGATGGATTTTTCGGGTATAATCAAATAAGAATGGCTCCAGAGGACATGGAAAAAACAACGTTTATCACACCCTGGGGAACATTCTATTACAGAGTGATGCCCTTCGGGTTGAAGAACGCTGGTGCAACGTACCAGAGGGCTATGACAACCCTATTCCATGATCTGATGCACAAGGAAATCGAAGTATATGTTGATGATATGATTGCCAAATCCCAGACTGAAGAAGGGCATATAGAAGATTTGTTGAAGTTGTTTCAGCGTTTGAGGAAGTATCGTCTCCGCTTGAATCCAAATAAATGCACCTTCGGTGTTAGATCAGGGAAATTGTTGGGTTTTATTATTAGCCAGAAAGGAATTGAAGTTAACCCTGATAAATTCAAAGCAATTCAAGAAATGCCAGCACCAAGAACTGAAAAGCAAGTCAGGGGTTTCCTCGGGCGTTTGAATTATATTTCCAGATTTATTTCCCACATGACTGTAACATGTGAACCGATCTTTAAGTTGCTAAAGAAAGATCAATGTTGTGTATGGATAGATGACTGTCAAAGGGCATTTGAGAGTATTAAAGAATATCTGCTTGAACCTCCTATCTTGCTCCCTCCAATAGAAGGAAGATCGTTGATTATGTATCTGACAGTGTTAGATAAATCCATGGGTTGTATTCTGGGACAACAGGATGAAACAAGGAAGAAAGAGTTTTCCATTTACTATCTCAGCAAAAATTTAACTGATTATGAGTCGCAGTATTCCATGCTAGAAAATACATGTTGTGCTTTGGCCTGGGTGGCAAAGCGTTTGCGGCAGTATATGTTGAATCATACCACTTGGTTGATCTCCAAAATGGATCCAATCAAGTATATTTTTAAAAAAGCCTGCTCTTACTAGGAGAATTATCCACTGGCAGATGTTGTTATCTGAATATTATATTGAGTACAGCACTCAAAAGGCTATTAAGAGTAGTGCGTTGGAAGATTATCTTGCTCACTAACCGGTGGAAGATCATCAGTCTGCAAAATATGAATTCCCCGATGAGGATGTAATGTTCCTGAAAGTGAAAGATTGTGATGAACCATTTCCTGAGGAAGGACCTAACCCTAAATCTCATTGGAGTATGATATTTGATGGGGTTGTGAATGCTTATGGTAAAGGAATTGGTGTTGTGATTGTCACTCCTCATGGATCGCACATTCTTTTTACTGCAAGGTTAACATTTGATTACACTAATAATATGGCAGAATATGAGGCTTGCATCATGGGTATCGAGGAAGCTATTGATCTCAGAATCAAAATTCTAGATGTGTACGGTGATTCAGCTTTGGTAATAAATCAGATCAAAGGAGAGTGGGACACTCGTCACCCTGGCTTGATCCCTTACAAATATTATGCTAGAAGATTATTACCCTTCTTATATAAAGTTGAATTCCATCACATCCCTAGAGATGAAAATCAAATGGCGGATGCTCTAGCAACTCTAGCTTCCATGTACCAAGTGAATACTTGGAATGATATACCCCGAATTACAGTTCAACAGCTGGATAGGCCCGCTCATGTGTTTACGAAGAAGGAGGTAGCAGATGAAAAACCTTGGTATTATGATATCAAGCATTTTCTTCAGACTCAGGAATACCCAATTGGTGCGTCGAGGAAAGATAGAAAGACACTGAGAAGATTGGCATGCAGTTTCTTCCTCAGTGAAAATGTGTTGTACAAGAGAAATTATGACATGGTCTTACTCAGATGCATGGATAGACACGAAGCAGACATGTCGATGCATGAGATTCATGAAGGTTCATTTGGCACTCATGCTAATGGACATTCGATGGCTAAAAAGATGCTAAGGGTAGGTTATTATTGGTTGACGATGGAATCAGACTGTTACAAATTTGAAAAGAAGTGCCATAAATGCCAGGTTTGTGCAGATAAGGTTCATGTGCCTCTGACACTTCTCAATGTGATTTCCTCCCCATGGCCTTTCTCTATGTGGGGTATTGACATGATTGGGATGATAGAACCCAAAGCTTCGAATGGGCATCGTTTTATCTTGGTGGCAATTGACTACTTCACCAAATGGGTAGAGGCTGCTTCATATGCCAATGTTACTAAACAGGTGGTTGTGCGTTTCAACAAGAATAATCTTATATGCCAGTATGGTGTGCCTAGCAGAATCATCACCGACAATGGCTCGAATTTGAACAACAAGATGATGACAGAACTGTGCGAAGAATTCAAGATTGTCCATCACAATTCATCTCCATACAGGCTAAAAATGAATGGGGATGTTGAAGCTGCTAATAAGAATATCAAGAGAATTATCCAGAAAACGGTTGTTACTTATAAGGATTGGCATGAAATGCTCCATTTTGCTCTGCATGGATATCGAACATATGTTTGCACTTCAACAGGAGTAACCCCGTTCTTCCTGGTATATGGAATGGAAGTTGTACTCCCTGTCGAGGTAGAGATTCCCTCGTTGCGTGTGATAATGGAAGCCAAGTTGACAGAGGCTGAATGGGTCTAAAATAGGTTTGACCAATTGAACTTGATTGAAGAAAAGAGAATGACAGCTTTATATCATGGGCAGTTATATCAGAGAATAATGAAGAAAGCATTTGATAAAAAGGTCAAACCTCGTGAATTCAGAGAAGGCGACCTCGTGCTCAAGAAGATCATGTCTTTCAGCATTGATTCTAGGGGCAAGTGGACTCCCAATTTTGAAGGCCCGTATGTTGTCAAGAAAGCCTTCTCTGGTGGTGCATTAATTCTTGAAACTATGGATGGCGAGGAGTTCCCACGTCCCATGAATGCTTACACAGTCAAGAAATACTTCGCCTAAAGAAATAAAATAATAGATCGCTAAGTTGAAAACCTGAAAGGGCGGCTTAGGCAAAAAAGGAGTGTCTCGGTAGGCCAAAAACCCGAAAGGGCGGTCTAGGAAAAAATTAGAGACATAAACAGAATAAATTTCCCGCTAAGTTGAAAACCCGCAAGGGCAGCTTATGAAAAAGTTAGGGATTCTCTTTGCAAGTAACTACGTCAGATAAGACTTGATCGTTGAAGCGAAAATCTTCTCAGATCCTCACCATACTTCAACAAAAAGCTGCTGCTCAAGATTTCAAAAGTTGTTAGGGGGAATAGTGGTCATTGTATCTCAATGTATCTTTTCCATTATGTATTACCATTTCCCAAACTTTGTAATCATCCATGGAGTTTCGCCATTCGCAGACTACCATTCTATTAATGAAATTCGAGCTTTTACCCATTTCTTTGTGTTCTTATTTTGTTTAGCTTGCAAAGACTCCATTTATTACTGATAATAACTTTCAAAGCAAAAAGATTAAAAAACAAAATTGATTTTTCAAAAAAAAGAGAGATTTTTATAATTTATTTTTACTTTGAGATTTGTGATGACACAATGACAACAAAAATGGTGATCCCAGGAATGAACAGACTCCATTTGTTTTGAGAAGATTTACTTCCTTCATGAAGGTTCTTTTAGATCATTTTGCTGGTATGTGCACGATCTTTGTATGTTTCTCAGATAATTAAAGACGATAACAATCAGTGTAAGGTGCAGTATTGGGTTCGTTATCCCATAGTCTCCAGTCAAGTCTTATTTCGCTTTTGATTTTGGGTTTGCATGGTTAGAAGCCTCTGTCCTAGATTCCCCAGCGAAGTCTTCCCTCATATGGTGAAAGGTTTTATTCCTTTGGTGTGCTGAGATGTCGCTCTTTCTGCAGTATTGGCATTATTGTTGGTATTTATTACCTAGGCAACTAGACCAGGGCAGTATCTTTTCTGAGAAGTGTTGAAATTATTATCAACCCTTGGGTTTTCACCCACCAAGTGATGGGTTGGATTTAAAATCCCCATGGGTTTGACCTCTTTCTATATTGATGACTTTCTGATTCCCCAGAAAGGCTATCCCATGGTATCTTTTGTTGGAATAAGTATTCATAATGTAAAGTTTCAATCCGCATCTTTCTCCAGGGAGGTAGGATTGAATTCCCCAGTGAGGTTTGGTTGTTTCGGCGTTAGTCTACTTTATTTGAGGCTGGTCTTGCAATCTCCAGTAGGCATGTTGCTTTTAGAAAACTATTTCTCCGATGAAGCCGGAAGGAGAATGTTCTATACCGGTATCTGTTTGATTTGTCTACCTCAGAATTATATTTCTCCTTAGTAAAGTTAAAGGCATGCAATAGGTTTGGTTTCTGCAGTTGGCCTTTACCTTTCTTGGAATGATCTTTCTAGTTAAAGTTTAGCCAAGTGTTGCTAGTACCCGAGGAAGTTTTATTTGTTTGTTCCTACTGATTGTGCATCTGTTTTACCAACATACGCACGATAGCACTCATACATTCATACATACATCATGCATGGCTAAAATTGTCAAATCATTGTTCATTGACATTGTGTTCTGACCTTCCTGCAACGCTCTTTGCTTAGATGGATTTGGTTTTTCCTCTTGAGTTTATTTCTCAAAGGATGTATCTTTGTTGACTGTCTTGTTCCAGTTTATTTCTGATTTGGATATGTGGTTGCATGACAATATTAGTTACTTTGGATTTCTGAAAACTTCGAGTTTTGGTTTGTGCATTTATTTTGCACTAGAAGACTTTATATCCTCAGCAGGAATATCGTGACATTTCCCCGGGAAGTCATATTTCTATCCCTAGAAAGTCATTTATTTTTGCAATTCTCCATGACAACGAGTAACAAGTCTCTTTATTTGAGACAACTTATGTTGGATCTTTTCCAGGCATATTTCCTTAGTTAAAGAAGAAGTTGAGACCCGTTCTAGGTGAAACACCAGAATTTTGGGGAAAATTTGATATATTTTCTTTTTTCTACCTTTAGTGAACGTTGGTAGGACATCGGCAGTGAACGTCGGTGTTTGTTATCTTTTTGCTATCTTCAATGAACGTTGATAGTTCATCGTCAGTGAACGGAGGTGATATGATATATTTTCACTTTCTATCTTCAGTGAACATTGGTAGGACATCGGCAGTGAACGTCGGTGTTTGTTATCTTTTGCTATATTCAGTGAATGTTGATAGTTCATCGTTAGTGAACGGCGGTGATATGATATATTTTCTCTTTCTACCTTCAGTGAACGTTGGTAGGACATCGGAAGTGAACGTCGGTGTTTGTTATCTTTTGCTATCTTCAGTGAACATTGATAGTTTATCGTCAGTGAACGGAAGTGATATGATATTTTATCTTTCTACCTTCAGTGAACGTTGGTAGGACATCGGCAGTGAATGTCGGTGTTTATTATCTTTTTGCTATCATCATTGAACGTTGATAGTTCATCGTCAGTGAACGGTGATGATATGATATTTTATCTTTCTACCTTCAGTGAACGTTGGTAGACCATCGGCAGTGAACGTCGGTGTTTATTATTTTTTGTTATCATCAGTGAACGTTGATAGTTTATCGTCAATGAACGGCGGTGATATGATATTTTCTCTTTCTACCTTCAGTGAACATTGGTAGGACATCAACAGTGAACGTCGGTGTTTGTTATCTTTTTGCTATCTTCAGTGAACGTTGATAGTTTATCGTCAGTGAACGGCGGTGATATGATATTTTCTCTTTCTACCTTCAGTGAATGTTGGTAGACCATCGGCAGTGAACGTCGGTGTTTATTATCTTTTTGCTATCTTCAGTGAACTTTGATAGTTCATCTTCAGTGAACGGCAGTGATATAATATTTTCTCTTTCCACCTTCAGTGAATGTTGGTAGACCATCGGTAGTGTACGTCGGTGTATATTATCTTTTTGCTATCTTCAGTGAACGTTGATAGTTTATCATCAGTGAACGGCGATGATATTATATTTTCTCTTTCTACCTTCAGTGAATGTTGGTAGGACATCGGCAGTGAACGTCGATGCTTGTTATCTTCCTCTCTGATTCAATTCTTTTGGTCCACAAGTGATTTATTTTCCTATCGGGGTTGCTCCTCTATTTCTTTATTTTTGTTGCATCCCTAGTGATATTTGGCGTCTCTTTGATACTGTTCGTATGCATTCATATGCATAAGCATTTGCATGGCATCTTAGGGCCAAAAATAGGGTTTGTTTTATATTTAAGTATCTTCGATCACGTCGACACGAAGATTTTTAACCTTTGCATCTCTGGATAGAAGAAACTTAAATAAGGGCAGCTGTTGTACCCCAATTTTTCCCCCTAAGATCCCTTCATCATACCAAGTTGTTTCACTCACAACAAGATCACATTAGGGCTTTTGGTTCTTCTCCCTATCTTTAGCTTTGCTCTTTGAGGAGTTACCAAGCACCTTGACTTGTTTTCTTTTGTGATCATGAATATTTTGCTTTGATTTTTCTTTTATTAATAAATATGCAATGTTGGTTTTCCTTACTTGTTAATAATGTAGGTAAAGGCTTTGAGGCTTAGCAAGTTGCTTCATGGGTTCATGAGTTTATTTACATTCCCTAATCAATATATCTTGAGGAGTTCAAACTTCACTATTGGAGTGGTTTTGGAAGAAATGGCATGACAAGGCTTACTTTGGTTCAACATATTTCAAAGTTATCAAAATTGATTCAAAAGTACAAGGGGTTGAGTGAAGAAGTTGTCATGATTGGGAAAGGTCTTGTTCCTATTGGTCACAAGAGCACATTTCTCTCTAATTTCAAGATATGGGAATGGTTTTGGTGGTTAAGAGTTTTCATCATCATCCTCAACAACTTCTATTCACAAAGAAAGAATATTGGCACAAGAAGTTTGTTCAAACTTGTCAAAGTTCCTCAAAGCATTCTCTTGATCTAGAGGCTAGGGTTTTGAACTTCAAAGGAGCATATCTTACTCGCCTTTTGGTATTTTTTAGTGATTCCAAAGACAACTTTCTCTTCAAAAAGCTACCAACAAATCACTTCAAAAGTTCCAAGGAGTTTTCATGAAGAAGGAAATTGATGAAGAAGAAAGATTACAATTTATCAAGATGAATCCATAATTTTCCATATGTGACTTCAAATGGTCATAAATTGATCAATTTTTATCACCTTGAGTCCATTATTTTTCCATGATGATCTTGAAGATGTGTAATTTTAGCCTTCTTTTATGTGAAAAGTGATAAAATGGATGGAAGTTGCCTTAAGAATGCAAAAGATTATAGGTCATTTCTTGATTTTTGGCCAACTTCAACAAGTTATAAGTTTCTCAATTTTTTGAGATTTTGAGTGGTTCAAATTTCAAAATGTCACTCAAGATGTCTACTTCATTCCATATTTTGTGGTCAAGAGCAAATTCAAAGTGGAAGGCCATGTTTGGATGCAAAAGATTATAGGTCATTTTTGAAGAAGAATTTGAAATATATCTAAGTATGGAAAGTCAACTCTTTTTCTTCAACTTTGACTCCATGTAACTTTCAGCTCAAGCATCCATTTGATTCCATTCTTTTTTCATTGAAAAGCTTGTAACCTCATCTTTCCAAAGCATCAAGAATCATGCCCTAAGACCCCCTGAGTTGGAAATGTCATGGATTTGAATTTGGTAACTTAAAATTGAATTTTTCACAAAGTCAGGATTTTGAAATCTTTGTTTTGGCCTCTAATCACAAGTTTTCCACGCGTTTTTATTTCTAAACATGATTAGCAACTTGCCAGAAATGATTAACATCATGAAACACACGATTTAGCTGAGTTTTGATCAAGATTGAGTCACACTTTCTTCATGATGCAAACTCACACGAATTCCCTCCAAAACGCAACATCCACTCCTTCTTTTGATCCCATTTGCTACCCTATAAATAGAGGGTCATCCCCCATCCATTTTCCCAAGCTTAAAAAGCCAAGAACACCCTGCCAAAACCTCACACGAACCCACTTTTTTTTTTAATTCAGTTTATGAAATTTAAGCTTCCTTTTCCAAAATTCTTTGTGCATTCATCATCCTTGAACTTCATACAAACTCTCCATATCAAACACAGCGCGTCTGGTCCATTGGATTAGCTTACAAACGCGTTTTAACTATGATCTGATGGTCCACATCTTTTTGGTTTTATTTTCTTTTCTGATTTTATATTTTATTTGATTAAATTTTCAAAAATTCATAACTCTTTTATTTTTTCTCCAAAAATTATGAAAAAATTCACAAAATACTTTGAATTATTTCTGATTTCATGAATATTTTTTCACATTTTTATTTTGACATTTGGTATTTTTTATATTTTTTGTATTATTTGCTTTCTTTTAATTACTTAAAAAACACTTTCTGACATTTTTTTATTCTGAAAAAATTCATAAATATTATTTTTCATATTTTTGACTTTATGAAAATTTTATGGAATTTTATGTTGAGGTTTACTATTTTTTACCTATTTTATGTTTGTTTAAACAATTTTAAATAGTTTAAAAATAGTTTCTGACTTTTAAAAATTACCAAATTTTTTATAAAAATATTTGGATCCATTTCTGATTTTTCTATGGCTTTATTTTTCATTTCTTGATTAATTTGAACATAATTGATATTTTCCTCATTATTTTCTATTTTTAAACATTTTTAACCCTTTTAATGTATATATTAAATATATTATTATTTTGTGATTATTTTCTGGCTGTCTTGAGTTGATTTTTTGATCATGACTTTATTAACATCATTAGATCTTGGGTGTTGAATTCAACTCCACCAAAATGGATGAATGATTTTAATAATAGTTTGATTAAATTTTTAATTCAAAAGTAGTTTATTCATCTTTTTTTCCCTAATCCTCTTCATCTCATCCCCTTCTTATTGCACTAAATGTTGTTGGAGCATGATCTCTATATCATGTCTCAAAACAAATGGTGCATAGATAGCTATTGACCGGCCTCAAAATAGGTGTGACTTCTATATAAGTCCACTTACGATTGCTTAACATAGCGCTAAATTTTGTCCTGATTCGAATAAATGATCATTCGTGGCCCAAACTTATGATTGCAAGCACAAGTATGTTAATTTGATCTCTTTGATCCAATAAGTTTGAGATTCATTGTGTGGAGGCTTTGGTTCTACCAATCCTCTAATGGATCTAGAACACCTTTGGTCAACGCGGATCACTTAAACATCGTTGATCATTAAATGGTACTTAGAAAATTTAAAATGGATGATATACTTCACAAAAAGCAAATGCAACTTGTTGTGTGGAGGCTTTGGTTCTACCAATCCTATAATGAGTTCCAAATTCAAGTTTCAATATGGTCATCCAACTAACCACTAATTATTGACTTCTTTTATCTTATGCTTTTATTTTTTTATGCTTTATGTACTATTTATTTTTTAGCATTTACATTTCATGCCATTTTCATCTTTTCTCATTTGAGCATTTATTTTTTTGCCATTTTTACTTTGCTTACTTGAGCTTTTATTTTCTTTTCTTAAGATACTTAATAATCAACATAAACCCTAAAAATCTTTTAATGGTACTTGGTCTATTTGGTTACTATCCTTGGCATTATGGAGCATGGGACTATTTCTTGGACTTAGAGTTAGAAACCTTGGCCTATCTTGGAGACCTTGTGATCTTATCTGATTATTTTGTCTGGAGTTCTTGAGGTTTACCTCAAGATATTGGGTTGCTTGTTGGTTTTTGTGTGCAGGTTTTTATGATTACATTATTTGTTTGTAATCTGGAATTCACCCGTATACAGCCATTACTCTGCCCAATTTTTGTGAAGACTTAATACACTTGAAGAGGTCTAGTATCTTTTCTTGCTTGGTTTCAATCTAAAGGATGGGAATTCTATCTTGGCTCATAATGTCAAACTTTGGCTTCTTGTTGGTTAGATGGATCTTATCATTAGCTTTTACCTTATGCTTTAGGATAGTCTCTTCTTCTCCTCCCCTTTTCCTTAATTTCAAAAATCTTCTCCCTCCTTTTGAAAACCCTTCTTGTTTTGAAACTCGAAACACTTTCATAATAAACTTGGACTTAGGTCCATGAATTTTCAAAATCTTTTCATAAATAAACTTCAATCAATTTAATAATACCTTGACATTTTTTGTTAGAAGACTAAAAGTCAATCAATCTCATTCAAACCATTTTGCCACTTTGGCTTTTATCTTTAAACTTTTCTCAAAACATTAGATTCTTGTCAATCCATGTAGTGATGCAAATAACTATACTTCTACAATATGTAGTGAAGTGAGATATTTTCCACTTGGGTGTTTAGTGAGGCATTGTTGATTTTAAAATCCAAGCCATATCCTCCACTTTGAGATGATGCAAATTCTCATTTCTCATGATTGTGGGGAGTAAGTATGTTTTCCACACGGACAATGACGATGATGTCTTATCTCTTAAAATTAATCAACACACTTGTGTTTCAAATTTTTAAAAGAGGAAATACGTGTACCCTGATCCCCTATTGCACGAAAGGTGGTACGTAGACACTAAAGGTTCGCAATCGCGTCGGGTGCAAAAATCATAAAAATATTTCTTTTCTCAACTCCACCATCCATTTTATATACAACACATTTTTATAGCCAAAATATACAGATTTTACAAAGAGGTTTCTACGGAGTACCGTATATGTTTAGGGTGCTAATACCTTCCCTTTGCATAACCAACCCCCTTACCTTGAATCTTTCCCCATCTTTTTGGGTTATTCTCTCTTTTCCCATTCCTTTGGAAACAATAAAGCGCGGTGGCGATTTTTATTTTTATTTGTATAAAGTCTAGTCAATCCAATGACTTAGTCTTTAACATTTCTACCGCTACACTATCAACTGGAAAGAACCAATGTTCATAATTGGGAAGATCTGGCTGCTTCTTTCTACGAGCAATACCAATATAACACTGACCTCGCCCCAACTCGTAGACAGTTTCAAAGTATGTCTATGGGTTCCGGCGATGGTTTTAAAGATTATGCCCAAAAGTGGAGAGACCTTGCAGGAAGAGTCCAGCCTTCGTTGTCTGATATAGAGCTGGTGGACATGTTCTTAGGCACGTTATACGGGCCGTTCTTTAACCATCTGATTGGAAGTTCTTCTGTTGGGTTTACTGAATTGATCTTGACTGGTGAACGGGTAGAAGCTGGCATCAAAGTTGTAAAATACAGAGAGATGCAGCCTCCAGTACTGTAAAGAAACCTTTTACTGAAAAGAAGGAGTTTAGTGTTGCTTATAGCCAAAGAAATCACAATAAAACTGAGCGTCGCCCGACTGTAGGGGCTGTTATGATTTCCAATCCTCCCCTAAACCAACAACGAAATAATCAGCGTAGACTAGATGCACCCAGAAGATAGTTTACTCGGATCAACATGACTAGATCCCAGGTTTTTCCACATCTGCTGAAGTCCAATCTGATGACCCTAAAGGAGGCCCTGAAGAATCCTAATACTGCATCTCCTTGCTAAAACTCAAATGCTCGATGTGCCTACCTTTCTGAAACTCTGGGGCATGATACAAATGACTGTTGGGCGTTAAAGAATAAGGTACAAGATCTCATTGAGGCGAAGGAGATTGAGTTTGACCTTCTAGAGACACCTAATATTATAATTGTGCCAATGCCCAAACATGGCCAAGGTGTTAATGTTGTTGATGATGACCATTTTGTTTCTTCTATGGATGAATTAACTACTCCTCTTTTTGACTGTTAAAGAGAATCTATTGCGAGCCGGTTTATTTCCGGGTTATGGTGAAGGTTGTCACTCATGTATGTCTCTACCAGATGGTTGTTTGTTATTGAAGATGGGCGTCCAACGCCTGATGGTTAACAAAGAAATCTTATTCGAGAAAGTTCCTCTTGCATGAAGTTTATGTGAAGATATTTCGATAATCACCATTTTTGACAATCCTCCCAAGGTCTCCATCAAAAGACCCGTCGAGATTACATTTGTTCCCAAGTTTTCTCCCTTGATCATCACCCTCCCTGGGCCAATACCATATTCCTCGTATAAAGTTGTTCCCTAGAATTATGGGGCCGACTTCTATTACCATGGCGCCAAGCAAGACCTGTTGGCTATTGAAGACAAAGTTGCCAAAGATACTGATCCTGATGTCGAAAATATCGTTGGGACCAATAAAATAATGAGAAACGGAAGAGTTTTCTCTCCTTAGATCTCCCCAAAAAATGTTGTTACTCCTATGATCATTCCTACTGCTATTCTTGTCAATACTCCCAGTGCTACTCCTATTGTTATTCCTGTTGTTATCCCTGCTACCGAGTCGGTCGAGACTAGGGGCAAAGAGGTATTGATTGAGCCTGTCCAGACGAAGGCGCACAAACAAGTCATCCTTGAGGCTTCTAAAGAGGAGATGGAACAAATATTAAAGATAGTCAAGAAAAGTGATTATAATGTCGTAGAGCAATTGGGGCAGACCCCTTCAAAAATCTCAATATTGGCCTTACTTTTGTGCTCTGAAGCCTATGCTAATAAGGGTTTAGTAAAATTCTTGAAGTCTTACCATGTTCCTCAGGAGACCTCCGCTGATCAATTTGAGAAATGTGTTGTCAGCCTGACTGCTGACAATGGCATGAGATTATTTGATGTAGATTTAACTCCCAAGGGAAGGAAACATAATGATGCCATGCATGTCTCCATTAAGTACAGGGGCACTACATTAGCCCATGTTCTGGTGGATACAGGTTTGTTGTTGAATGTCTTACCCAAGAATGCTCTAGACGGGTTTGATTGCGAAGGACTCACACTAAAGCCTAGTAATATTGTGGTGAGAGCCTTCGACAGTTCTAAAAGAATGGTGCACGGGGAGGTGGACATCCCTATCAAAGTTGGTACTCAAACTTTTAATTCCACTTTCTATATGATGGACATCCACCTGTCTTATTCCTTTTTATTGGGTCGACCTTGGATCCATGGGGCTGGTGCTGTTACCTCTACCCTGAATCAGATGCTGAAGTACCCAGTCAATGGGAAAATTATCACAGTCCATGGGGAGGAGGAATACATGGTGAGCCACCTGAACTCTTTCAGGTATGTTGAAATGGACGGCGAATTCATTGAGACCCCTGTCAGAACTTTGAGGAGGTTCCACAGACCGTCGCTGCAACCAAGACCACTTCTGAGGTCCCAAAGAATTCTAGACCTCCACTAAAGATGGCTTCTCTGAAGGATGCCAAGGAAGTAGTCGAAGAAGGTGGGTGTACCATTTGGGGCCAACTTCTAGATATTCCCTACAAATCTGAAAATTTTGGTTTGGGTTTTACTTCAGGAGCCCAAAGAGCTGCCTGTCGTGCTCGTGCTGGGCGACCACCTTTACAGATCAGCAACCATGGAGTCAATGCTCTGGAAGACAGTGATAGTGATTATGAACTGGAGAAGTGGATCTTCCCAACCATCAGCGGTGGACTCAGTAATTGGGAGGATAAATACTTTGGGCCCAATACTTTTATTCAAGAGTAATTTGTCTTTTCGTTTTTGAGAAAATGTAATATTTGAACAATTGAAACTTTAAAGTCATGTGTCTTACCTGAGGCACAATGGTCTATTTGTGAATGTCGTTACTTTATTTTCATATTTAATCAATAAAATATTGGATGTTTTGCATGCAAAAATTTTCGCTCTTTGTTTTTCTTTTCTGCCTTTTTACTTTATCAAAAAAATATACCGCTATGCTCTTACACACACCTACATATCAAACTACAGATCCACATCCACCCTGGATCCCATTGATAACGGTTATGCTATTGCCAGTTATGACTTTGAAAATTCGATCTACCAAGCCAGGGACAAAGGTGAGGAATATTGTGAAGTACCAGGAGAACTTGCCAGACTGTTACAACAGAAAGAAAGGGCAATACAGCCTCATGAAGAGCCGGTTGAGACAATTAACTTGGGTACTGAAGAGGACAAGAAAGAAGTCAAGATAGGTGTCGATCTGGAGCATAGTGTCAAAGAGCAGTTAATACATATGTTATATGACTATGTTGAGGTTTTTGCCTGGTTATACAAAGACATGTCGGGCTTGACAATGATATTGTGGTTCGTCGCCTACCTACAAAAAAGGGTTACCCTCCAGTGAAACAGAAGGTTCGTCGCATGCGGCCTGAGACGTCAGAAAAGATCAAGACCGAATTCATGAAATAGTTCAATGCCAGTTTCTTAGTTGTCACCTCTTATCCATAATGGGTTGCTAATGTTGTTCTGGTACCTAAGAAGGACGGTAAAGCACGTATGTGTGTGGATTACAGAGACCTGAATAGGGCAAGCCCCAAGGATGAATTTCCGCTTCCCCATATTGATGTTCTCGTTGACCACACCGCACAACATAAGGTATTATCCTTCATTGATGGTTTCTTCAGGTACAATCAGATCAAAATGGCACCTGAAGATATGGAGAAAATAACATTCGTCACACAGTGGGGCACTTTCCGTTACAAGGTTATGCCCTTTGGGTTGAAGAACGTCGGGGCAACCTATCAGCGCGCCATGGTAGCTTTGTTTCATGATATGATCCATCACGAGATAGAGGTCTATGTTGATGATATGATAGCCAGGTCTCAAACTGAAGATGAGCACCTCGATCACCTACATAAGTTGTTTGAAAGACTGAAGAAGTACAAACTAAGGCTGAACCTGAATAAGTGAACCTTTGGAGTAAGATCTGGTAAGCTCTTAGGCTTCGTTGTCAGTGACAAAGGTATTGAGGTAGACCTTGCAAAGGTCAAAGCTATACAAGAAATGCCAACTCCTCGCACTGAGAAGGAGGTTAGGAGATTCTTTGGACGTCTGAACTACATTACCAAATTCATTTCACATCTGACAGCTACTTGTGAGCCAATCTTCAAATTACTGAAGAAAGATCAAGCAGTGAAGTGGAATGACGACTGCCAAAATGCCTTTGACAAAATCAAAGAATATCTTCAAGAGCCTCAAATTTTGATGCCTCCAGTTGAAGGAAGACCTCTGATCATGTACTTAATAGTGCTAGACAAAAAATATCTCGAAGCCCAAGAGTATCCTGAGGGACCTTCGATCAATGATAAGAAGTTCCTCAGAAGGTTCTCTGCCAAGTTATTTCTCAGTAATGGAATTCTCTACAAGCGCAACCACGACTCTACCTTGCTTCGGTGTGTAGACAAGAGTTAGGCACAAAAGATTATGGCTGATTTACATGAAGGTACCTTTGGCACTCATTCCAGTGGACACACGATGGCTAAAAAGATCCTATAGGCATGATACTACTGGTCCACTATGGAAGTATACTGTTATCAGCATTCACGAACTTGTCAAAAGTGCCAGATCTATGCTTATAAAGTACATGTGCCCCCAGTTCCTCTAAACGTCCTGACTGCTCCTTGGCCATTCGCAATGTGGGGCATCAACATGATTGGAGAGATCATACCTACAACTTCTAATGGACACCTCTTCATCCTGGTTGTCATTGATTACTTTACAAAGTGGGTCGAGGCAGCTTCATTTGCTTCTGTTACCAAGAACGTTATGGCCCATTTCATCAGACATAACCTTATCTGTCGATACGGTATTCCAGAAAGAATAATTACGGATAATGGTACCAATCTCAATAATAATATGATCACCGATCTCTGCATCCAATTCAAGATCCAGCATCATAACTCTTCTCCTTACCGGCCGAAGATGAATGGTGTTGTAGAAGCTGCTAATAAAAATATCAAGAAAATCATACAGAATATGACAGAGACATACAAAGACTGGCATAAGATGTTACCATTTTCTCTTCATGGTTACTGTACCACAATGCGCATATAAACAGGGGCAACCCCTTTCTCTTTGGTATACGGGATGGAAGTTATCCTACCCATAGAAGTCCATATCCCTTCCTTGAGAATCATGAAGGATGCAGGGCTGAGCAAAGACGAATGGGTTCAGACTCAACTTGACCAATTAAACCTGATTGACAAGAATAGGCTCACGACTGACTGTCATGGTCAGATGTACCAAAAACGTATGATCAAAGCTTTTAACAAGAAAGTCAGACGCCAGGTGTATCAAGCTGGTGACCTGGTAATCAAGCGCATCATACAGCCACAAGGTGATCCCAGGGGCAAATGGACTCCCACGTACGAAGGGCCACTTGTGATCAAGACCATATTTTCTGTTGGTGCCATGATCTTAACCACTATGGATGGTGACGACCTTCCACACCCTGTAAACGCGGACATAGTAAAAAGATACTACGCATAAACAAAGACCCTCTAGGTCGACTGGCCTAGGCAAAAATTAGGGAATCCCTGCGAACCAAAAGGGTTCGAGCAAAAATTAGGGATATACATAAAAATATTTGTACACCTGGCAAGTCGAAAACCTAAAAAGGCAACTTGGGAAAAAAAGGGTATCCCGGTGGACTGAAAACCCGAAAGGGTGGTCCAGGCAAAAGTTAGGGATTTAAAGCGTATAACTCTGTCCCGTTGGATCACCTTACTGCCAATCTTCAGTATCAACTATCATGCTCAAACGGTACTAATCAATCTAGTAATCTTTGGATAAGCAGGGAAAGAGATGAGATGCTCAAAGACATAAAGGCAATAGCAGAATGGGAACCTAATGGGATTATTGCACATATTTGTTTTTCTTTGTACACTATTTTGTATAGTTTCCATTCTTACGACGGCATTCTCTTACTAGGATGTCAGTCTCCTTGTACAGAAACACTTATCCAAGTTAATACAAAGCTATTTCTTTGAAAGTGCCCAAATTATTTGTTTTATTTTTCTGTTTTGTTTGCAAAAACGTCCAATGATTATTTTTAAACATATGCATTTGAATGTGATTACTGCTTACAAATATATGCATAAAAAAATAGAAAGATAGTTACTAATGGCTTTAAGAAACGGGACAATATCTAAGGGCCATCCATAAAATCTCCGCAGATATTTCCTCCCAGTAGATACCTTCTTTGGCAGATACAGAGGCAGAGACATCCTACTACAAGGTCACTGCCATATTCTCAGCGTGCATCCTAATGGTGTCAGGGTCTCATATACCCGGCAGAGGAAAATATCCAAACTACTGCTCCAACAAAAGATTCCCCAGTGAAGTCGCCAAGCGTCTCAGGATTCCCTAGCAGGATTTCAACAAAATCCCCAACCAGTTTATGGAGCTCTCCTTCCCCAACACAATTTATTTCTCTAACAACGGAAGATCTGTCTCCCAGAATTCAACTTCGAACAAAAATCTGAAGACCTACATTCTTCATCCCAAACAATATATAGGGATTTATTTTCCCTAGTTCAACAGCATTGCAGTGAAACGACTGACACGTTTATACACTGCATTCATACATTATTTTAAAAACATCATAGCATATGCAACACAAATGCATATATCACAATCTCATTTATTTTGAGAGCATCATGCAATTCATACATCATGACATTGCATGAAACTGATTTTACCTTTTCAAGTTAAATTGGCAAATAGACCAACACTGTCAATTATTGCAGTAGGTCAGAGATTAATGCCTGAAACCAGACGGGGAAACTATCTACACGACCAAGTGGTATGAACTCCCGAAGAAAGATAGGTTTACCAACAAATGCAGCAGGCCACATATTAATGCCCAAAACTGGACGGGGAAACTCTATGTGCCCAACATTGTCAAATTCCAGATTAATACCTGTAACAAGCCAGGACAACTATCTATGAATGATCGACTGTAGATTAATACCTATAACAAGCCAGGAAAACTATCTACATGAAGAGATTGAAGATTAATACCTGTAACAAGACAGAAAACTATCTTTCTTTCTCAGGTCAGAGATTAATACCTGAAACAAGCCAGGACAACTATCTCAATGACCAACAAAAACAAGTTCCAGATTAATACATGTAACAAGCCAGGACAACTATCTGTGAATGACTGACTGTAGATTAATACATGTAACAAGCCAGGAAAACTATCTACATGAAGAAAGTGAAGATTAATACCTATAACAAGTCAGGAAAACTATCTTTCTTTCTCAAGTCAGAGATTAATACCTGAAACCAGACAGGACAACTATCTCAAACGACCGACAATTTTCAAGTTCCAGATTAATACCTATAACCAGACAGGGTAACTTTCTGTGAACAACTGATTTGTAGATTAATACCTGAAACCAGACAGGAAAACTATCTATGTGACCAGATGAAGCAATCTTACACGGGTTTCTTATCATGATCTCCAGATGCAGACTAACATGAACTCGTCTTGAAACAGCCCTACACAGGCTCTTTCTAATACATTTTCTGGTAACGGTTAATTCCATTACCCCCAGCAAGTTACTATCAAACCTGGATTTCAACCAGAAAGCAGCAAACTCTCATATCTCCAGTACAGAGATAACCCCTCAGTAGAGTCTTAGACAACTGAAGTTTCTAGACTCTATTCCCCACAGAGTTTTCCTCAAACGGGAGAACAACAGAAACTCATATTCCCAAGCGGAGTCCTCCTCAGACAGCAGGAGCAAGAATTCCCCACAAAGGGACCATTTATGAAATCAACACCTACTTTGGATGGCATCTTTAAGCCCATCTCCGACAACTCTCAGTCATCTTCTCCAAATGGAATCTATAAGCCTATTCCCGCCATCATCAACCATCAATGTTACTTCATGCAAGTGCAAATTTCTGGGCACTCTAGTGTTCAATCCTCTTCCACCTTCAGATCATGAAAGGAAGACAAGCCAATCTAAATCCCCAGGTTTAAGAAGATTGAACAGGGGCAGCTGTTGTACCCCAAAATTTTCCCTCTCATGTTTCCCAAGGTTTTTTCTTACAGGGGTGGTTACAAACACTTGCCTAAAGAAAATGAAATTTTTTGAATGATAGCAAAGTGTCTTTCGATTGGAAAGTGAACAGTGTCCTTCAATTGGCATGTCAACAAGCTTCGACTGGGCTCCTAAAACCCTTAGAGAAATATTTTTCTCACCAACTTTGATTGGGTATCTAAAACCCTTCGATCAAGTATTAGCCCACCAACTTCGATTGAGCGTTGGGTACCCTTCGAGCAAGCCTTGGTCCAAGTTTCATTTAGGCAAAAAACCCCTACAAGTTCCCTTTGATTCACCAGCAGCGGCCTCCTGCATGTTTATTTTGACTCACTAGGAAAAGGGCTCTTCATGCTTGCCTTGGATTCAGTAAGTCAAAGGCTCCTTTCAATTGGACTTCGATCCACAAGGCAGAGGCTTCCTCGGACTTTTCTGGGATTCACAAGGGCAAAGTTTTCTTCTATGATTGCCTTAAATGCATAAGGCAAAGACTTTCTCCGTGCTTGCTTTCAATGCACAAGGCCAAAACCCCTCAGCACAATTTTTGCACTATGACACACAATATGACCCCTTCGAAAGAGCACTCCAAAGGTCCATTCGAAGGATACACATTGGTGGCCATTATAAGGAGACACATAATTATTGAAAGCAAGTTTGTCTTATGATGATTATTGGTCCTACATGTTGCCAGGCCCAAGCCTCTTGCGCCATAGCATTCGAAGGAAGTGATAAAAGAGGCTTCGACTGGCCAGAATGAAGTTCTCGTTTAGGCTATTTGAATCAAGCAACTAAGGAAAATAGATGGGTCCAATCGAAGGAGCCATGAGGAGCAAGTCATATCTAATCGAAGAGCAAAGATCTGAGGGGTTTTCGAAGAAGCCCCGACAAGGGAAAACTCTGAACAATTGGAACTCGGAGTCATCAAAGGTTTGAGCAATTCAAATTGATGAGGATGGACTTAGTCGAAGGAGCTAAACCAGAGTCATTCAAAGGAGGCAACTCAGGGCCAATCGAAGAGCAACGCTGGAAGGTATTTGAAGGAATCAAATGTGTCTAGGTTCACTCAAGATTTCAAAAGGCAATAATTATCCAAATATGGCCAACCTTCAATGTGTTAGATTCTTGTCTCAGGGCTTTCAAAGCCTAGTTAAATGGTTGTCCCTTGCTATTTTCATGCTCCTCACATCCCTAAAAATACAAAGCCACACACATTCTCCAAAGGGATGAGAACATTCACCAGGAGACTAGAGACAGAGACACTACACACAACATACATACTGCACGCCCACGCCGCCCCACAAGAGCTCCACAAAAATTACAAAATTCTAACAAGGTTGCCTGAATCGAAGCACCCACTGGTAACGAACCTTTGATATCAATTTAATTTCCCACATAACTTAATTTCGACTGCATATTCATGCTGCGTGATTGTTAATATGTTACATGTAAAGCCTGAAGTAACAGGATACCATCGCTAAGACATGTGAAGTGGATTCCTTCGAATCTCAAATCTTGCTCAAATGGTGAAAGAATGTGGGAAATTGAAAGGGCCTGGGTTCGATACCCATGCCTCACAATTTTATTTTTCTAACATTGATTTGTAGATTCCATGTGTTACATAGTCAAGAGCTCACTATATGCCCTCATGGTTGGACCATCAGATGTCAACAGATGGAGATCTAACTCTCCAAATGCACAGATCTACCGTGTGCCATCAAGGATTGTTTTCACTAGATCCAACGTGACCTGGGCTTGTCATCTCATGGGCCTGGAAAATCTCAAATGCATACCCCCCCCCCCCCCCCCCAATTGCTTATAAAATCAGGCCCGACATGCTACTTGTTTTGTATTATTTGTTTATTCTTTTTTAATCTTTTTTTAATTATAATTATAAAAACAACAAAAAAACATAAAAAATATTAGACTTAGGATTTTATAATTAATTTTTATTTGATAAATTAATTAATTTAGTTATTTTGACATTATTTTATAATTTAAAAATAATTAGAACTAGGTTCTTATAATTCAAATATTTTCTTAACAAAAACACAAAAAAAAAATATTAGAATTAGTTTTCTTGTATTCATTTAATTAATTAGGATTAAATTTACCCTTCCTCATTTTAATTTTAAGTATTTTTCTTAAAATAAACACACAAAAAAGACAACCAAAAAGATTTTCTTATTTATTTATAAATTTTAGGGCTCTAGATGTCTCTTTCCCTTTCGCGTGCGTTATTTTATTTTTGCACTTTTTATACTAATGTAACTGCCCATTGGATGTAATAGATAATTACTAGGGCTCTTTACCGCTTTCTTTATTTTCCTCTATTTTTTGGACATGTAAATACTCCCCTCCTTGAAGCATTATAATAGCGTAGATTTAACTTTTCCACACTTTAAATTTATGCAAAATTAACTGCTAGTAACTAGGTTTGTATGGGAAGACGTAAAACAAAGCACTAGCAAACCTAATAACAAAGATAAATGAACCGAATTGAATCACTTGCACATATACACCTCTAGGGTACACCCACTTTGGTTGCCTTTCGGAAAATAAAACAGTCATGTCCCTCGAGAATAGGGACACTTTAGCAAAGACCCTTAAATCAAAAGATCATAGTCCCTCGATGACCCTACAATGATGCCTTTCGGTAAATGATCTAGTCCCTTAAACAAAATTGCTAAAGCGTCTCTATATGTTGCCTTTATGACTGTATGTCCCTTCGAATGTCTCTCAAACATCCAACGATAGGGCTACCTACTCACTAATAGTAGGATAGCACTATCTAAAGGATAGGAGGAAAAGAACAAACCTTTTCGAGTATAAGTAGATAGTTCTTAAATTCTTGCTTAAAACAAACTTTTTGCACTTACACAAAACAATTTTCAAAAATACTTTCAAAAAACGCTTCATCAACACTCTTGAGGACTAATACAAGAGTTATCATAAAATGAATCGCCGCACTAAGGGATTTTCAAAATACTTTTCAAAACACAAAGCACAAGGTATTTAAAAAATGAGCTAAGAATCTAAGAGCCCGTAGAAAACTACGGATGGAAAGGGTGTTAACACCTTCCCTTTCCATAATCTACCCCCCTTACTTAGAAAATTCTCGAAAAGGTCTTTTTCTGTTCTTTTCACCCTTTCCTTAATTTGGATAAAAGAAAATTCGGTGGTGACTCTTGCTTACCGCAACATTTGCAAACAAAAAACACAAAACCAGTATAAACAGTCGGTTCTGCCACCGTATCACAGGGCAATTCTGGATCTATTAGCTTCTCAGGTTTGGGTTTAGTTCTTTCATCAACCATCTTAAAGTTTAACATTCCCCTCTTGACGTTAATGATTTCCCTGGTTTCATGGTCATCTAATTTTCTCTTTTTATGCAGTCCATCTAATAAAGGTGCATTAACGTGAACATTTTCCAATACCTCCACATAACTTTTGGATTTGGAGTCTACCCTAGCTTCCACAAATATTTTAGGGAAAGAAATAGATTGTAGGGAGGAGGAGGAACAACATAAGGTGTTTCCTTCTCAACCTCTTAGATAACCTCCCTTTCGGATGGTATCGGTGGATTTTTCTTAATCTCTACTCTTTTCTCACCAGAAATTTCCTTAACCTTATTATAACTCTCCTCAGGGTTTTTAATTTGTCTTGCACTACTAGTTGTTACAACATCCACATGCTCCTCAGGGGAGGGTCCTAGACGTTTTTGTTCAAGCATAGAGATTTGAGTCTCCAAGGCCATGTTGTGAGTCACTACAGACTTGATCACAGTGTTCAGTTGCCTAAGGGTTTCATTAATATGGAGATTTTGTTTTATAAACTCTTCATTTTGGATAGTTTGTGTTGCTAAAAAGCGTTCTGTGATTGGTGGAAATATAACTGACTGTTTTTTAGCTGGTTTCACGAAATGTCGCGGTAAGCAAGAGTCGCCACCGTCTTTTATGTTCTCCAACATGGAAAGGACAAAAGCACAGCAAAAATCCTTATGAGAATGTTTCTCGGTTCGGGAGGTAGATTTATAGAAAGGGAAGGTGTTAGCACCCTTTCTATCCATGGTTATCCATGGGCTCTTAGGTACTTGCTCTTATGTTTTCAAAATTTGTTTGCTTTTCAAGTGTGTGTGGGTTTTGAAAAAAGTTCGTTTGAAAACTTCTAGGTAACTCTTGTATCAGTCCTCAAGAGTGTATGAAGTATTGTTTGAAAACTTTTTGAAAGTGTAAGGTGTGAAAAGTATTTTGTTTGTTTTGGAAAGAGCAAGTACCCATGAGATCTACCTACTCTAAGGAATTAGGCTGTGTAAGAATCCTTTAGATAGTGTTATCCCACCATTGAGAGGTAGGTAGTACCATCTTTGGAGGTGTTCGGGTCAATTCAGTTAAGGGACAGTGTGGTCACCGAAGCAACAGTAGGACACCTTAGAAGTAACCCTAGTGTCTTAGATCCTTTTTAATCCGAGGCAACCGTTTCGAGGCAAATGGATCTTAGACATAAGGGCGACCTCTAAGACACCCTATACTTGATGACCACGTTTCGAGGCAACCAGTGAGGCGTACCCTAGAAGTGGCATGTGCTTTGTGTGTTGTTTTTCAGTTAATTGTCTTTGTACAGGTTATTTGTGAGCTACGGATTAATTTTATTTACATACATTCTTTCATGCATTTAACAGTTAGGGGTGCGGAAAGTAAATTGCAGAAATGTAAATTCTAATTATTACAAGGCGCGGGTCTATACATCGCCAAAGACAAAAACCCGTTTTGGTAAATAAGTGCGAGAAATTTAAAGAGAACAAAATTCCTAATTAACTATTACATAGCTGGAGACAGTTACATAAATAATCAAAATAACATAAATGCGCGTGAATAAAAGTTAATCGAGAATGCCTTAAGGGTTTTGACCCTTTTAAGAAAAGAAATGAATTTTTTGTCTTTTTTTGTGATTAAATGAAATTAGAATTAATGTCTAATTAATTAAATAATTAAGAAAACATTTTTTTGTGTTTTTATGTTTTTAATGAAATAAAATAAAAGGAAATAAAATTAAAAGTTAATAAAAACCTAATTCTAAATTTATTTTAGTTATTAAGAAAAAAAGGTTAAAGTTGCCTAATTAAAATTAATTCAATTTATTAGTATTTATTTACAAAATAAAATGAAATTAATAATAATAATAATAATATTAGTTCTTTTTTGATTTTTTTTATGAAAGATTAATTGTGTTCATAGTTAATAAAAGGGAAAAAATAAAATAAGACAAACAAAAATATAAAAATGACAAAATAAAAATTGCAAACCCAAGGGGGTTTTTGGGCCAGATTGGAGGTGTTAATGGAATTGTGAGGCCCATTTGCACAAAGCTCGTTGACTTTCTGGACTGCCTGCGCCTGTGTTGACCTGAGAACATGATGCTCCTTCCCTTGTGGCCATTGGATTTGCACTTGGAGACACTTGGCGCTTTGGATTTGTGAGGCGCATGATAAGCCTTCTTTGAAGCCTTCACACAAGTATGTAATAAAAAATAATATGGGATTTTGAGGGGACCTGGGAATACTTACAGTGCTTGATAATGGACCTTAGGACGTGGCAAGGGTTTCTTTAGCTTCAGGGTATGGCAAAGAAGAGAGTCACGTTCTCCTTTTGGCCTGAAAATGCTTGCAAAACTCCTTTTGATCTCACACTTTTTTGACAAATTTTGAACTTTGCTCTGGCCGTTTGTGCACTTTTTCGTTTTTTGAATGAGGCTTGCAAGGCTTGTATATATAGTAATGAGTGAGAATCAGTCACTATTATGAGCTCTTAACTATTGCAATTAAACTTTGGATTTCTCCATAACCACCATTAAAGCAACTTGCCAATTTTGTTCAAATTTGAATTTTATGCTTAAAATGGACCTTACACAAATTTGGTAGGTGCATTATGCTTCCTCAAGGTCATTCAAACCACAAGATATCATTGAATTAATTTTTTTGATTTTTATTTGAATTTTATGGATTTAAAATGAATTAAATCAATAAAATTAAATAAAAAATAGAAAAATTAATGTTTAATTTTGAAATTATTCATGGGACACGTGGGTGGCATGACAAGGCTGAACCAAGTGGAAAAAAGTGGGCCCTTTTGTAAAAAATTGATGTTTCAAGGATAGTTGACTTTGGCCATTTCACAAACATTTCCCAACTTCTCCAATGCATATCTTGCTCAATTTTGATCATATGAATATGTTCTTGGACATTTTGGAAAGGTCTTGAAGTCCTCTAACCAATGTCTTTGGTCCCATGTCATTTTGGTATACCAATATCAAGTTATGGTCTTTGACTTAAAATGCCTTTTTGTTGACTTTTGAAAATGACCTATAATGTTGAAATTGATAACTTTTTGTGAGAGCATTTCTTGGACTTGGAATGTGAAGATGAGTTGTAGGAAATGTAATCCCCTTAAAAATGAGCATTGGATGGGATTTTTCGGATGAACCATGAAAAAGTTATGCCTTGGTCAAGTTACAGTTGACTTTTCAGCTGTCCAAAAATAGAAACTTTTGACACCTTGATGATTTTTGAGCCATTCTTGTGAAATCATGGTCAATATTTGACCAAATGATGATTGTGGCTTCAAAATAAGATGTTGACCAAAAATTTTGACTTTTGACTGCCAAATGACCATTTTGCCCCTACAATTGACTGTGAAGCAATTAGGGTTTTTGACTGTGCAACTTGACCTTGTGAGCCTTGAAACTTGACATGTGGGTGCTTGACAATGTACATGGGCATATGGGACTTGATTGAGCCTTTGAAAACCTCAACTTCCTTGCAAGAACCAAAACCCTAATTTTGACTGGCTTAGGAGGATGGTTTGACTGTGCAACCCTCTGAGAGATCTTGAACCATTTGTGGATGATTCTTGTCAAAACTTTGAAGAATATGGGAGGGCAAATTTTGGGGTACAACACGTTCCATCATAGATTCTAGCCTAGAGAGAGTTTGCGTCTTAAGGAAATTATCAATTATTATTTCGAGGTCAGATTTATGAGCATCTTGTGGTTCCTCAAAATACTGGCAGTGATAATTATAGAGAAAATGTTGGTGATACATAGTAATAGAGATAAAAGTGCCTTAGTCTATACGGTGTAATAACAGGATACAGAATTTGACGTAATTGGTCCCTGGAAACGGTGCCAAAAACATGATGCGTGGTTTTCGCAAGTATATAAAACGCGTCATAGTAATATAAAAGATTATCGATCCCACAGATACCAAAACTTCAATCTATCAAATTCTATTTCCACTATGTTTATCTAAGGCAGATCAAATCAGGGTTTTATAGCAGGCAGAGTAAATAAAGTAAAAGGTGTTAATTCAGATAAAAGCAACGGGTTCGAATGCAAATCACAATAGTCAGATAATACTCTAAAATGCTTCTAATAAAACTACTTATGGGGAAATATTTCCTACTTTGAAAAGAACTAATTTAACAAGAATTATTACTTTCGCGTATTCAGAACTAAGTTTATTCTTTAAATAATTCTTTTTTATTGTCACGGATAAAAGGTCTGTATTGCGTTAAAGTAATAAACCTATTTTCAAGAAATATAGTTACTTAACTAAGTTGAAAAGTGATTTTGACTCAGAACTTCTAACCAAGAGATGATTAGACTTTTATACCTATAAACGCGTCCGAAAAAGATTTTGAAATCATTTCTTCTAAAAAGTTAAAGGTTCTTACTTAACTGAACAAAACGCTTTTGCTATCTTTGAGAAATTAAGACTAACCAAGTTTATCAATGGTTGGACGGCTTTCGATATTACCCAACAGAAAATAAAGTGCAGAAAACTTGTGTTAAAAACCAAAACAGCCCCTAAAGTATTCCTACAGATGCAATGTTTAGACAGTTACCTTAACCATGACCATTACATTCTAACCCTAAAGGAAATTAGCCAGACATGGAAATAAACTTATTAAAGCAAATCATGTTTAAGCAAAAAGTAAAAAGGTTAAAAGATAAGTAAATGCTATGTGAGAAAATAAACAAAGTAAAGAAAGTGTGATGCGAAAAAATAAACAAAGTAAAGCAAGTGCGAGGAAATAAGTGTGATAAATGCGAAAACTTAAATAGAAACCTGCTCCAAATGGAGGGCTTTAAAGCAACTTGACTGGAAGGTAAATTTTATTGAAATAAAGGAAACTTGAATTAAAATGGCGGCAAGATTGTAAAGTGCTCCAAACTTGATTACAGACTCAATGACTCGTGGGATAATTCTTCGATGTGAAGAGATTACCCCTGACAATTGGACACTATATGGCTTAAGTCAGTGCAACTAAGCTTGGATGAAGAAGATGAACTGAAATCACTTCTATTTATAGGCCTAGGAGGATTTTGGAAATCACAAGAATGCCCTCCAACTTCTTTTTAGCGGGAAACAAATTTGCAAAGGTGGCGGCCGCCATGGGGGTGTGGCGGCTGCCATGCTCCAAAAATAAAGAAGTAGTGGAGAACGTGACAGTTAGCAGTTGGCTGAAGTTGGTCACCTCATGGCTGACCCTATGGCGGGCGCCATGGTGGAAGCCAGGAGTGCAAAAGCTCCTAAATCTTGATTTTTAGCTCGTTTTTCTTCATTTCTTCAAGCAAGGCTTGGGAAAGACAAAAAATTGAAAACAAAACAAAATGCAAACATAACACAAGAATATAACAATAAAAACCTAATAAACATGTGCGAATCGATTCAAATATGCAGTGCGATTCAGTGTTATCAGGTTGCGAGCATCATTTCTCCACCAGAGAAAACCTTCTTGACCATGAACAGACCTTCATAAGTCGGAGTCCATTTGCCCCTGGGATCACCCTGAGGAAGAATTATCCTCTTCAGCACAAGGTCACCTGGTTTATAATACTGAGGCTGCACTTTTATGTCAAAGGCTTTCCTCATCCTCTGCTGATACACCTGACCATGACACATAGCCGTCAACCTCTTTTCGTCAATGAGTTCCAACTGATCCAGCCGATTTTGTACCCATTCACTTTCATCAAGCTCAGTATCTTTTATGATCCTTAGAGAAGGAATTTCGACTTTTACAGGCAAAACTGCTTCCATTCCATAAACCAACGAAAATGGGGTTGCCCTAGTCGAAGTACACATTGTGGTACGATAACCATGCAAAGAGAAAGGCAACATCGCATGCCAATATTTATAGGTTACTACCATCTTATTCATAATATTCTTAATATTCTTATTGGCCGCTTTCACAGCGCCATTCATCTTCGGTCGATACAGAGAAGAGTTATGATGCTTGATTTTAAAGGACTCACAAAGCTCGTTCATTTTTTTGTTGTTCAAATTAGATCCATTATCAATGATGGTCTTTTCAGGAACTCCGTAACGACAAATGATATTGTGCTTATAAACCGAGCCACCACTTGCTTGGTAACATTTACATAAGATGCGGCTTCGACCCATTTGGTGAAGTAATCAATGGAAACCAGAATGAAACGGTGTCTATTGGAAGCAGTTGGTTTGATTCTTCCAATCATGTCAATGCCCCACATTGCAAAAGGCCAAGACGAAGTCAAAACATTCAACGGCACAGGCGGCACATGCACTTTGTCAGCATAAATTTGACATTTGTGACAAATTCTTGCATGGTTATAACAATCAGTTTCCATGGTGGACCAATAGTAGCCAGCTCTCAAAATATTTTTGGCCATGGTATGTCCACTAGAATGAGTCCAAAAGGTACCCTCATGCATCTCTTCAATGATTTTAGCTACTTCTTTCTTGTCAAAACGTCTTAGCAGTAAACCATCATGATGCCTCTTATACAACACCCCACCACTAAGGAAGAATTTTTCCTAAAATCTTCTCAAAAATTTCTTGTCTGTGACAGACGCCTCTTCAGAGTACTCTTGAGTTTCAAGGTATCTTTTAATATAATAGAACCATGGATTGCTATCCAATTTCAACTCGGCTTCAAGATAAAGTGTTGGTTCATCCAACCTTCTAATGGTGATGGAAGGTGCTTCGTTATCCCACTTAACTTTGAACACGGATGACAGGGTTGCTAGTGCATCAGCTAGATTATTCTCTTCCCTAGAAATATGTTCAAACATGATATCTTCGAAGTATGGAATCAACTTCATAACATGCTCACGATAGGGAATCAGGTTCTGATGACGAGTCTCAAAATCTCCATTAATCAGGCTGATAACAAGATTGGAATCCCCATAAACTTTCAAGTATTTGATTCGCAAGTCAATTGCCACTTCAATACCGTAAATGCAAGCTTCATACTCGGCCATGTTGTTGGTACAATCGAAACAAATATGAGCTGTGAAATGAATGTGGAATCCTTTAGGTGAGGTAAAAACAACTCCAACATTGTTGCCCATAGAATTAGAGGCATTGTCGAACACAAGTGTCCAATGTGATCCCGATTCGAGTCCTTCGTTTGAGCCTGGGATATTACAATCCCGAATATATGTTATATCCTCATCTGGAAACTCGAACTTCATTAGTTCATAATAGTCCATGGGTTGATGAGTGAGATGATCATCCAGTATACTACCTTTGATTGCCTTTTGCATAGTGTAATGGATATCATATTCGGTGAGTATCATCTACCAATGGGCTACCCTGCCTGTGAGAGTTGGCTTCTAAAAATGTACTTGATTGGATCCATTTTGGATATCAAGTAAGTGGTGTGGGTCAACATATATTGTCTCAAGCGTTTGACAGCCCAAGTAAGTGCACAACAAGTTTTTTCCAATAAAGAGTACTTTGATTCGCACTCTGTAAACTTCTTACTCAAGTAAAAAATGACATGTTCTTTCTTTCCCGTCTTGTCATGTTGATCGAGGACACAACCCATGGAGTTTTCCAATACAATTAAATACATGATCAATGGCTTCCCTTCCACGTGTGGCATGAGTATCAGAGGTTCCTGCAAATATTCTTTTATTTTATTGAGTGCCTTTTGACAATTTTCATTCCACCCAACCGTTTGATTTTTCTTTAACAATTTGAACAAAGGTTCACACGTGGCTGTGAGATGAGAGATAAATCTAGAAATGTAGTTTAACGTCCCTAAGAAACCACATACTTCTTTTTATGTTTTCGGTTCAAACATTTCTTGCATCACTTTTACTTTAGCAGGATCAACCTCGATGCCTTTTTCACTTATGATAAAACCCAACAACTTGCCGGATCTCACCCCGGAGGTGCACTTATTTGGATTCAACCTTAAAAGGAACTTCCTCAGTCTTTCGAATAACTTTTCTAGATGAACAAGATGCTCATCTTCTTTATCAGACTTAGCAATCATATCATCCACATAGACCTCAATCTCCTTATGAATCATACCATGAAAGAGAGTGACCATGGCATGCTGATATGTTTCCCCTGCATTCTTCAACCCAAATGGCATCACCTTATAGCCAAAGGTTCCCCATGGTGTGATAAATGTTGTCTTCGCCATATCCTTTGGCGCCATCTTAATCTGATTATAACCCGAAAAACCAACCATGAATGAGAACACCTTAGAATGAGCTGTATTATCGACCAAAACATCAATGTGTGGAAGAGGAAAATCATCTTTAGGGATTGCTCTATTCAAGTCCCTATAATCGACACACATCTCGACCTTACCATCTTTCTTAGGCACAAACACAATATTTGCAATCCATGGAGGATAATTGATGACTTTCAAGAAATTTGCATCCAACTATTTATGAACTTCTTCTTTAATCTTTTTGGACATCTCTGGATGAGTTCTTCGGAGCTTTTGCTTGACAGTAGAACACCCTTCCTTAAGAGGCAGACGATGCACCACTATATTTGTATCCAGCCCTGGCATGTCTTCATAAGGCCAAGCAAAAATATCAGAATATTCTCAAAGCAGCTCAATCAATCTGGCCTTCATACTTTCTTCGAGATATGCCCCTATCTTGACTTCTCTTCTTACTTATTCTATGATGATATTCACCACCTCAATTGATTCTTGATTCGACTGGATAACCTTTTCCTCTGGTTTCAACAATCTTGCTAATTCTCCAGGGAGGTCACAATCCTCATATGCCTCTTCTTCAGCTTAGTAGATCGGATTACTAAAATCATAGTGAGAAATAGCAAATTCGTTATTGATGGAATCCATGGTGGAAGTGCATCTGCGTAAATGATATTTCGATGTTTTAGTGGTAGTGTATGAAAAGAAAACATCACCATTTAAAAAAAAGGGAATGAAATATTTGAATGCAAAAATGTCCTTTATTCGTGATAAATTTTTTAAAACAAACACGGTGTCCCTACACAAATGATCCACTAAGCCTTGGGCAGAGCACAGGAATTATGACATGATAATAAAAGAAGACAAGAAAATTACTTCTCAACACTTCAAACTTGGACAACATCCACAGAAGTCCAATTGTTGAGTTCTTGGCCCGGAATACTTGGATGAATCAAATATTCAATGTTGTAGCTATCATCCCCATCATCACCAACTATATTGGTGTATCCTTCTTGAGCAGCACTAGGACGGGAAAACTTCACAGGATTAGATAGACCGAGTGCACTGGTAGCTGCACTCTATTGACCTGGATTGAAACCAAGACCTAATTTTTTGAACTTAGGGATAACATCCAACACCTGAACCCAACCTTCAAGGTTACCATTCTCCACCACAGCTCTGGCATCCTTTAGGGGAGACATAGACGTTTCTGGTTTTCTTTTTTACACTGGAGGAGGAATATTAACCATATGGACTGTTTAGAGAGCTTGGAAAGGAGTCTCATGTATCTGACCTTCAAATTTAAAATAGAGAAATGACATCAAATAACTCACAATATACTCTTCTTCACCGCACATAATTATCACTTTTCCATCTGCAGGATACTTGAGTTTCTGATGAACAGTAGAAGTGACTGCCCTTGCTTTATGAATCCATGGATGCCCCGACAAACTACAATATTCCGACTATATATCCATAACGAAAAACATAGAAGTAAAGGTGCAAGGACCAACCTTGGTAGGTAACTCTAACTCTCCAAATATTGTTCTCTGGGACCCATCAAATACTTTCACCATCAAGTCACTAGGACGCACCTCAAGACCAGAATAAATAATTTTCATCAAAGTGATTTAGGTAACACATTCAAAGATGACCTGATGTCCACCAAAACCCGGGATAAATTAGTTCCTCTACACTTGATAGAAATATACAATGCCTTGTTATGGTCGCTCCCCTCAGGAGGAAGATCAAAATCTGTAAAGCTCAGATCATTCCCAACAGATATGTTAGCACAAACATTCTCAAACTGATTGATTGTTATCTCATGTGGCACAAATGCATTCTTCAGCAACCTCATCAAGGTATTATGTGGGGTTCTGAATAAATCAACAAAGATAAGATAGACATCTTAGAGGGGGTATGACTCAACTTATCAATTATATTGTAATCACTTTTCCTGATAATTCACATCAATTCTTCAACTTCATCAGGAACTGAAGAAGTTTCTGGTACAGTAATTGGCTGAGTCACATTGGCTGGTGTAACTATCGAATTACCAATCGTCACTTGTTGTTTGCCTTTTTCTCTTGCTAAGGCATCTGCAACATCTTGTATATTGGAGGGACCAAACACTCTTCCGCTTTTGGTGATTCGACCCACACCAGAGAAGTTATAAACATCTGCTTCATTATCTTCAGTAGATTCTTCCTCAGAAGGACGGGGATTTGTCTCTTGCCTCACCCCATGGTAATAGACATCGACGTCATAATGCCATGGGATGGCCTTATCACTAGCATATGGTATGGGACCAGGTACAATAATCATCAAAGGAGACGCCCTAGATGGAGCATCAATATGCACAGGAGTGTAAGGAATAGATATCACAGCGATATCCTCCTTACTAACTTTTCGGAGTCTTGGCCTTCTATTGAACTGTAGAGAACCCTCGTCCATTATAAATTGGATGCCAGCTTTCAAATCATCACAACCCTTTGGTTGCTCTTTACACTTGACACAGTCAGAAGCATAGCCCGGGAAGATAAAATTGTCAAGAAAGTATCGTTTAACATATGATAACAGAGTAGTCACTTGTTCTACATCCATAACTAAATTCATAATTTTACCATCATCATCAATCATATTAACAACAACCCCTTCACGCTTAGGAATTGGGTTTTGAACAACATTTGGACCATTCACTGGAGTAAACTCAATTTCCTTGGCATCCAACAAGTCTTGCACTTTGCACTTTAATGCATAACAGTTGCCAGTAGAATGACCAATTCCGCCAAAATGGAGTTCACATCTTGCGTTAGCATAATAATTAGTAGGAAGCCTTCCGGTGGGTGCTGACATATTTCTCAAATTAATCAACTTCAAATCAAGCAAATGATGTAGTGCTTCAGTAAGAGACACTGGAAAGGGGTCAAACCTTCTTGTCTACCTTTGTTATTGATTATTATTATACTGACGGGGAACATCTTGTTGTCTTTGTTGCTGGGGTGCATGATTTTGTCTCTACTGAGAAGGAACATTAATAGGAATAGAAACAACATTGACATGCTGGTGTTGACGATCTCCACCTCTTCCTCCATGAGAATACACTACACTTGCATCACCTTCCCTTTTCTTAGGGTAAGCGTTGAATGACTTCTTACCACCCCCTCCTGATGAGCCATTGGAATTACCAACTTGAATTTTTCCCAATTTCAAACCCACTTCGATCCTCTCACCAACCATGACCAATTTTGCAAATCCTGCTGAAACACTTCCCATCATGTGATCATAATAAGGCCCTTGGAGAGTGCTCATAAACATATCAATGAGTTCCCACTCCATGAGTGGAGGTTGAACCCTTGCAGCTAATTCACGCCATTTTGAGCGTACTCTTTGAAAGATTCCTTTAGGCCCTGTGCCAAATTCTATAGCTGAGTGTGATTAGGGGCCATATCCGTATTATACTGATAGTGCTTGACAAAAGAACGGGCAAGATCATTCCAGCATCGAATATGAGTTTTTTCCAGCTTCATGTACCACTCCAGGGATGCCCCAGACAGGCTATCCTGGAAATAATGAATCAGAAGTCCTTGATCCTCGGTATGAACTGACGTCTTTAGGAAATAAGCAATTGCATGAGTAACAGGACATGACAAACTGTTGTACTTTTCAAACACTGGAGGCTTGAATTTAGGTGGAACCTTCACCCGAGACACCAGACCAAGATCATTGGCATCCATGCCAAGGACTCATTGTCCTTCCACAGCCTTCAACCGCTCTTCCAGTAGCCGATATCTTCTGTCCTCCACTTGAACTTCTGGCTCAAAATGCCACATAGAAAACTTATCTTCATCCTGATCATAGTTATAATCCTACTCCTGATAGTTCCTTACACCTTGATTGTCTCTTCGGTTTCCCACAAGGCGGGGTCCCGGAGATGGAGGAAACTTCCCCATGTTATCGATACGCAGAAAAGGATTGTCAGGCGGCCCGTGTAGGTTCACAAAAGGTTGGTCCTACACACCCCATAGTCCAACAGAAATGTCTTGATAAATCCCTTGATTCCCACCATCTGTCTGATTGCGGTGCTGATTATTGATGAGAGCAGCCAACTCATCCTGTTGGTGATTTACATTAGTAATGACCTCCATGAATTGGGTCATCTGAGTGGCCATTTGGGCCCTCATTTCAGTGAGTTTATCCTGGATCCGTTCCATCTGTCTTGGCAAGTTGTTTCTGGTTGAGTACCGGTCAATAGTTATTTTGAACTCTGGATAAGAAAAGTAGAATCAAGATAAGAATACCATCCTGAGATAACCTGTGATGTATGAGGTGCATGACATGCATGATATGTTTTGTTATTTCCAGGTATTCAAGAGCTTTGTCAACCATCAGGGATAATAAACAAGCATGATAAGGGATATAGGCGAAGAATAAACAGAGATATAAGTGCAAAAAAACCTTTCATTTATAATAACAACCCTCGGGACCAAATGAGTTTATACAAAAATAGCCTAAAGTTCATCATAAAATATAAAGGATCCCATCCAACAAGACTAGTGGTGATCATAAAACAATCAACAAAAAATAATAGAAACTACTAAGTTAAAGGTATGGATCCCTCATTGTAATACAGTGGGAGAACTGACTTGGTTGTTTTTGTGTTTGATCACAATTTTTGCGGATAGCAAGAGTCGCCCCTGACTTTTATTTTATCCAATAAGGAAAGGGTGAAAAGAACAGGAAAGACCTTTAGAGATGTTTTCTTGAGTTCGGTGGGTAGGTTATGAAAAGGGAAGGTATTAGCACCCTTTTCATCCGTAGTTATCTACGGGCTCTTAGTTGCTTGCTAGATCACTTGCTTTTGTTTGAAAATGTGATTGTGGTGTGGGTTTGAAAATATTTTGAAAACGTCTTTGTAATTATTCTCGTCTATATAAGAATGCGTACAAAGTATGGGTTTTGAAAATAGTTCAAAGAGATGTTTGTGGAAGATGTTTTTTAAAGTGATTTTGAAAAGTTCCTTTGTAATGATTCTCGTCTCTATAAGAATGCGTACAAAGTGTTTTTACTTTTGAAAATGTTTCAATTGAAAGTGTTGGTGTGAAAATGTTTTTTAGTTGTGAGCAAGAAAGCAACTACGAGCGTCCTACCTACTCGAAAGGTCTTTGTTCTTTTCCTCCTCCTTTATATGTTTATATCTTACCATTGATTGATAAGAAGCCCCATCGTTGGATGTGAAGGGACCGGCGTGGGTCATTTGTATAGTCATAGAAGGCAACCTATGAGATGTTTTAGCAATTTTCGTTAGGGGCTAGATCATTTACCGAAGGCAACATCGAGGGTCATCGAGGCACTACGACCTTTTTATCAAGGGTCTTTGTTAAAACGCCCATATTCGGGGGACATGACTATTTTTCGAGGCAACAAGTGAGATTACCCTATACGTGCATGTGTGTGAATAGTGTGTTTAATTGCATGCATTTAGTCTTGAATTTGGGTTGTCTACTCGTTGGTTTTATCTTGCTATACACAACCTAGTTACTAGCATTTATGAAAGCAATAAAAATGTGGAAAATAAATGTCTTACGCTATTTTTGGGGGGATGGGGTATACAAATGTACAAGTGAGGGTTGCAAAAAAAAATAAGGTGCTAATTATTACAACCATATTGAATACCAAGAAAATGTAAATATAAAAAAAATATAAGACAAAAAATAGTGTAAAAGAAAGACAGAAAATAACATCCTAGATCGAAGGATGTGCCCTTCGATCCCAACACTTCTGCCTTCTCTCGATTTGGTCTTGTACCCAGTGTGTGTTGAAGTCTATAATCTTCAATTCACACCATATTTCTTGTTCTGTTTGCAACTATGAAACAGCAAGGGGTGAAGCCTAAGACTTCGATTCACACAAACTTTTTCTTTCACTTGGGTCTGTACAAGTTATTCTCTAACATATACTTTGACAAGAAAAGCATACAATCGAAAGGATAGAAATGAAAAGTAAACAAATATTATTTACATGCTTGAAATGAAAAGTTTAAGGTTAAAAGGACTTACCTTGTTGGAAGCTGGAATGTGTGTGTTGGACCTTGAGTTGCTGCCCTAGATGCTCTTGGATTCGAAGGAAGGAAACAAGGGTGGTGTTTCTAGTGTTGGATTCAAAAGAAGGAACCAAGTGTTGCGTTGGTGTTTCCATGGGTTCTGGATTCGAAGGGAAGAAACAAGTGTGGTGTTTCTTTGACTGGATTTGAAAGCCAAGAAGAGTGAAGTTGTGTTTGTTTGTTTCTGGATTCGAAGGAAAAGAAACAAGTGTGGTGTTTCTTTTGCTGGATTCGAAAGAAAGAACAAAGTGTGGTCTATTGATTCTGGGTTTGAGAGTGTGTTAAGTGTTTGATTATTTTCACACAACCAAAGTTTCTCCAGCTACCAAAATCCCCCCTAAGATGTGTTGTGGAACATATTATTTATAGTGAAGTTTGCTGAGATTTTGGAGGGAAAACAAAAGAATTTGAACAAATTGAGTATGTTGTTTTTGTAGCTTTTGAGGTGCAGTATCTATATGACAAATTGGTGTAAATATAGGATCAGCGTAGCAGGACTGCTGTGCAGCAGTTTTTGGAGCTTTGTGGCCAGTGCAACAGGCTTAGACTTGGCAGCACATAGGACTCTGGCCAGCAAGCATCTTTGAATATTTTATATTTTCGTTTTCACCTCATAGGTCCAACCTTCGACCAGAACCTCTCTTCAGACAACAATATTTGCTTCCACCCACAGTGTGTCCTTCGAATGGATCATATGTGTATCTTTTGAATGGGCCAAATATGTATCCTCGATTGGACCATGTGTGTGCCTTTCGAAGGGACCACATGCATCACTTGTGTGTACCACTTGCAATTATTTAAATGGGCCACCAAGACATGCCTTTCGAATGGGACACCCAGACATGTCTTTCGAATGGGACACCCATTGTGTACCATAATGTAGAAACTATGTGTGATCGAAACAGGTTGTTTCCAAGGGAAATATTTCCCAGTCGAAGCTAGCGTGAAAATAGCCAACACTTTATGGGCGCTAGCATGAATGGAAGCCATTGCCTTGTGTATTGAAGGAAAACACATAGGAAGCCCTCTCCTTGTGAGTCGAAAGAAAACACAGAGGAGGCACTTCCCTTGTGCATGCTGGCATGCAGGATGTACTTACCTTGCAGGCATGAAGGAAGTACTGATAATGCTTGTGAATTGAAGCTTGTATGTAGGACGCTACTGATTTGTGAGTCAAAGAAAACATGTAAGGCCAATGGTGAAATCTAAGCTTGCATGCAGGAAGTCCCCGCTTTGAATCAAAGGAAGCCTTTAGAAGGCGATTTCCTTCTGAATCGAAGGAAGCTTTCAGAAGGTCATTGCCTTCTTAATCAAAAGAAGCCAGTAGGAAGCCACTAACTTTTGAATCGAAGGACACCAACAGGAGGCCCTTGTCTTCTAAATCGAAGGAAGGTTTCAGAATGTCATTGCCTTCTTAATCGAAAGAAGCCAGTAGGAAGCCACTAAATTTTGAATCGAAGGACACCAACAGGAGGCCCTTGTCTTCTGAATCGAAGGAAGCTTTCAGAAGGCCATTGTCTTCTTAATCAAAAGAAGCCAGTAGGAAGCCATTAACTTTTGAATTGAAACCAACAGGAGGCCCTTTTCTTCTGAATCGAAGGAAGCTTTCAGAAGGTCATTGACTTCTTAATCGAAAGAAACCAGTAGGAAGCCAATAACTTTTGAATCGAAGGACACCAATAGGAGGCCCTTGTCTTCTGAATCAAAGGAAGTTGTTTCAAAGGGAAACAATGCCCAGTCGAAGCTAGCATGAAGATGACCATTTATTCAATCGAAACTTGTATGAAGCAAGCATGCAAAGGCCATTGCCTCAATTGAAGCTTGGGAATTTGAAGCAAGTTTGAAGGAGGCCAGATGCCCAATCGAAAGCTGGTGAATCAAGCTTGCATCGAAGGAGGCCATTTGCCAAATTTTAAATTTGAATTGTTGTCTGCAATCACTCTTTTTTATCTGCTTTTTACTTATGCAAACTTTAGCTTTTGAAAATCATCCTGAGGAATATCTTGAGAAACTGAGAGGGAAAATTTTGGGGTACAACAGCTGCCCCTGTTCAATCTTCTTAAATCTGAAGAGTTAGATTGGTTAGTCCATCTTTCGTGACTTGAAGATGGAAGATGATTGAATACTAGAGTGCCCAGAAATTTTACCTCGATGATGTGGTGGTTGATTGTGTAGGGAATAGGCTTAAAGATGCCATTTGGAGAGGTGATGGAGAGTTGTCAGATATGGGCTTATAGATGCCACCCAAAAGTGATTGTTGACAAAAAATTAGACTAAGTCTAAGCTTGAGTTCAACTGGAAAAGAATCAGAATAAATCTTTGGTCAATTTAAACTGAACCAGTAGATGTCTGTGTTGTCTTTAACTGGAAAGGAATCAGGATAAATCTTTGGTCGATTTAAACTGAACCAGAGAAAGTGTCTACTGGAACAAAATTAGGATAAACCTTTGATCGATTTAAAATGAACCAACAGAGGTCTTGAATAATGTTTAACTGGAGAAAAAATTAGTATAAATCTTCAGAGTGAATTAACTGAACCAGAGAAAGTTTCTACCGGAACGGGGTCAGGATAAACCATTGTTTGATTTAAACGGAACCAGCAGAGGTCTTGAATAATCTTAAACTGGAAAAGAATCAGAATAAATCTTTGGAGCGATTTAACTGAACCAGAGAAAGTGTCTACCGGATTGGAATCAGGATGAACTATTGATCAATTTAAACTGAACCAGTAGAGGTCTTGAATAATCTTTAACTGGAAAAGAATCAGAATAAATCTTCGGAGCAATTTAACTGAACCAGAGAAAGTTTCTAACAAAATGGAATCAGGATAAACCATTGATCGATTTAAACTGAACCAGCAGAGGTCTTGAATAATCTTTAACTAGAAAAGAATCAGAATAAATCTTTGGAGCGATTTAACTGACCCAGCGAAAGTGTTTACCGGAACGCAATCAGGATAAACCATTGATCAATTTAAACTGAACCAGCAGAGGTCTGAAGGAAGTGTTTGTCAGAACTCAGTCTATGGGGAAATGCTTTTCAGGATTTCGTATCTGAGGGGGAAATGCTTTTCAGAATGAAGCGCTGAAGGAGATGCTTTTCAGAATGAAGTGCTGAAGGGGAAATGCGTTTCATAACTACTCTAAAGGAAATTCTCTTCAAGTAGATAGTCTCCCCGTCTTCTTTCGGGAATTGATCTACAATTAATTTATTCACAGATGGTTGTCCTGTCTTGTTTTAGGTATTGATCTGGAACTTGTTCTGGTCGTTGAGATAGTTGTCATGTCTAGTTTCAGGTATTAATCTCTGACCTAAGCAAAAGAAAGATAGTTTTCCTGTCTGGTTTCAGGTATTAATCTTTATTTTGTTCATGTAGATAGTTGTCCTATTTGGTTTCAGGTATTAATCTATAATCATTCGCTCACAGATAGTTGTCCTGCCTTGTTTCAGATATTACTCTGGAAATTTTTTTTGTTGGTCGTAGAGATAGTTGCCCTGACTTTTTTCAGGAATTAATCTCTGATCTATTTAGAAATGGTTGTGGTTTTTTCCAAAATAGACTTTTTGTTGATTGACTTTTCCCTGCAAGGAAGAGGGTTAGTTGCATGCATATGTATTCACAGATTAATGATGATCTCAAGATAAATGACATTATGTTGTATGCATTTATCATGTATGTAATATGATGCATGAAATGTGAAATGTTGTTGGAATGTATCTTTATCTTGGAAAATAAATCCTTGACAAATGTTGGGGAGTTTTGGGAAGTTAAATCCCAGACTGTTGTTGGGGATGAAGAATGTTCACATCTTCAAACTTTGTTTAGAATATTTCCGCTGGGGATTCCTTTTGTTTAAGGAGAACTCCATTGGGGAATATTGGCTTTGTATTGAGAAAAACTCAGCGGAGAGTGTTAACTCCTGCTTGGGGAAAAGAGTCCAGGAGTCTTAGTTGTTCGTTGCTCTACTGGGGAGTTATCTCTTGATGGAAGAGAAGGGAAGCAACTTGTTGGGGATAAAGAAGTTAACTGTTATCTGGTTGTCTCTCAGGCTTTGCGGCAACTCACTGGGGATTGTAGAAAAGTTTACTGGGTAAGAGGGGTTATGGTCCCTTGATTTGTAGTAGTCGGAGAGGTAAACTCAAGCTGGGGAATCTGTAGTTTGTTAGGGAAATAAACCCTATTGCTAATCTGCTGGAGAGGCGTTTTCTTTTGGTAGAAATTCTCGAGGATTCTTCTTCAGATCAAATCAACTGGAGAGAGGTTTTTCGGATATTAAAACTCTGACTGGAGATTGCGTTGATCCAACTTTGTAGGGATAATTTTGTGGGGATATCCATGAATTTGGCCTTGTGGGTTTTGGACACTTATCTGTGCAGATTATTCTCTGGGGATAACCTTATAGAAATGACTCTGTGGGGACTTGACTGGGGATCACCCTATGAAAAGGACTTTGTGGAGATTTGTCATTGCCCCTAGTAGTAAGTGTTGTAGTACTGCCAAGAAATGTTTGCTTGGTCGTATGTAACCCTTTGTTGGATGTAATACGGTGGGAAAATTGACTTGGGTGTTTTGCATTTGATCACAATTGTTGCGGATAGCAAGAGTATCCATCGACTTTTCTTTTATCAAAAAAAGGAAAGGTTGAAAAGAATAGGAAAGACCTTTTGAGATTATTTTCTTGAGTTCGGGGGGTAGGTTATGAAAAGGGAAGGTGTTAGCACCCTTTTCATCTGTAGTTATCTATGGGCTCTTAGTTGCTTGCTAGATCACTGGCTTTTGTTTGAAAATGTGCTTGTGGTGTGGGTTTGAAAATATTTTGAAAACTTCTTTGTAATGATTCTCGTTTTTATAAGAATGCGTACAAAGTGTTGGTTTTGGAAATAGAATTTGTTTTTTAAAGTGATTTTGAAAAGTGTCTTTGTAATGATTCCCGTTTCTATAAGAATGCGTACAAAGTATTTTGTCTTTTGAAAATGTTTCAAAATGAAAGTGTGGGTGTATAAAATGTTTTTTTTGTGAGCAACCAAGCAACTAGGAGCATCCTACCTACTCAAAAGGTCCTAATGTTCTTTTCCTCCTCCTTTAGATGTTGCTACCTTACCATTGATTTGGTAAGAAGTCCCATCATTGGATGTGAAAGGACGGGCATGGGACGTTTGTATAGTCATAGAAGGCAGCCTATGGGACGTTTTAGCAATGTCGTTTAGGGACTAGATCATTTACCGAACGCGATATTAAGGGTCATCGAGGGGCTACGATCTTTTATCATGGGACTTTGCTAAAACGCCCATATTTGAGGGACATGACTATTTTTCCGAGGTGTGATACGGTGGGAAGAATTGACTGTTTTTGGAATGCTGGTTTGCGTTTTGCGTTTGTTTTTGCAAAATGTCGTGGTAAGCAAGAGTCGCCACCGACTTTTATTTTATCCAAAAAGGAAAGGAAAAAAGCACAGAAAAATTCCTTTTTTGAGATTTTCTAGGTACGTGGGGTAGATTATAGAAAGGGAAGGTATTAGCACCCTTTCTATCTGTAGTTATCTACAGGCTCTTAGGTACTTGCTCATCATTTTCAAAATGTTTTCTTTGTGCTTGTGGGTTTTGAAAAGTTTTTATTTTTAACTTCGATTTAACTCTTGCTTCTGTCCTCAAGAGTGTAATGAAGTATTTTGAAAACTTTGTTTGTGAAGAGTGCCAGTGTGAAAATTTTGTTTTGTTTTGGATGAGCAAGTATTTAAGAACTATCTACCTACTCGAAAAAGGAATCATTCAATGCTAATTTCCTTTAGACAATGCTATCCCACTATTAGAGAGTAGGTAGCACCTTCGTTGGAGTTTGAGGGTCAATTCGAATGAGGGACATACGGTCACTAAAGCAATGTTAGGACACCTTAGCGGTAACCCTAATATCTTAGATCATTTGTTTGAGGAAACAATATCTGAGGCAACCGTTTCGAGGCAACTATGATCTTTTAGACAAGAGGACAACCTCTAAAACGACATATACTCAATGACCGTGTACGAAGGCAACCAAGTGGGGTGTACCCTAGAAGTGCTCATGTGCGAGTGTGTTGTTTTTAGTTTATTTTTATCTTTGCATATGTTAAGGGTGATCTAATTTGATTTTAAGATTAAGCATTCATTATTGTCATGCAAACCCTATTACCAAACATCTAACAGTTGTATAATTTGCATAATTAAAATGCGGAAATTAAATTATAAGGCGTCGGGTATTTACATCGCCAATAGCAACCCTTAGAAAATAAAATAAAGCGGTAAAATAAATAAAATGTCCTAATTAATTATTACATACCGGAAGCAGATAAATTAATTGGATAAAGAAAAATAAAGCGCGACGCGAAATTAAATCGGATGCGAAATTAGGGTTTTGACCCTTTTAAAAGAAAATGCTTTTTTTTTAAGAAGAAAAAAAGAAATTAAACCCTAAATTAAACACTAAATTAATTATTAATTTATGAAAAATAATAAATGACATATTTTTGGAGTTTTGGTTAATTTAAGAAAGAAAATAAAAATAATTAAACTATGTTAAAACCTAATGATTTTTAATTGATTTTATTTATTTACAAAAATAAATTAAAGTTATTCTAGAATTAAAAACCTAATTGATTAATTAGTATTTATTAATAAAAATAAAATTCTAAATTTTATTGGATAAAAAGTATTTTTTTTTGGTGATTTTTTGATAAAAAGAAAATTTGTTTATTGGTTAGAAAATTAATTAAACAAAATAAAAAAATTAAATTAAATAAATAAAAATGTGAGAGAAAGAGAGGATGGGCCTGTTATGGGTGTGTAGAAAGCAATTTTGTTGGCCCATTAGCATCCAGTCCAATTGACTTTTTGTGATCCTGTGCCCACGCATTGACTAGCCTTTTGGTGGACCTTCAATACTTGACCACCAGATCTGGCCATCTGGCATGCTGGGGAGTGAGGCGCATGGTGGACTGTGGACTTGCGTGCACACTATATATCCTAAAAAATAACAAGAAAATGCAGTTTGCTGGAGGCAGGGATCGAACCCCTGACCTCCAGCCTTTGGATCCTTTAAGGCTTATGTGGCTACCACTGGAGCGCTTGTGTTTACTTATTATTATAATACGAACAAAATATATTATATAAAAACAAAATAAATTGCCAGAAAAAATAAAAAAAACGCGCAATTATTCGAACGGACGAGTGGGAGGATGACACGACTTCATCCCTGTCCTTGAAGATCTGCAACTTTTACCTGCGGATTTTTATCCGCAGCTAAAATCGTGGCTTCATCCTAAAATCTTCCCTAGGCCATATAAACGCCTTCTAAGATCATGGTTGAGTTCGTCTCAACCTGCTGATCACAACCATAACCATTATCATGGCCATTTTTTCCTGAAACGAAAAATCCCAAAAACACGAACCAAACCCTAGCAATGGTGGATCTCCATATAGCTCAGATAAATGCAATTGGTTATTACAAAAAGCTTGCAAATGATGTGTGGATTAAGAATATGCAATTATTTCATGTTAACAATGCCTTAATTAGAAAATATGAAATCAAGAATGTAGGGGATCCGTGGATGACTTACAGTGCTCTAGGAAGCTTGGAAATGCCTGGTTGTGATTGGTTTCGCTTGTGGAGGTTGCCAGAAAGCGATTGTGATGCTTGACAAGCCTTGAAAACGCCTCTATGATTGATTTCGATCCCAAGCTTTTTCTTCTTTTTTGCAAATTTCGTTCTGCCTCTCCAATTGATATGTAACCCTTATTCTTATGTGCCTCGCTTCTTTATGTAATGCACAATACATTAGGTCTGAATTCCTTGTCCAAATCTTCCTCCATTGATGATTGAATATTTGATTTGGTCCTCCTTTCAAAGCTTTCCAAATTTGATCCAAATAACATCTTTTTGTGCATAATTACCTTGATACGAGTTTGATTGAAATGCTAGCTGTAGTTGGAGCCTGAAACAACCCAAAAATCCTTTGTTATCAATGGTTTAGATTTTATTTGATTAAAATCAAATTAAATCAAATCAAAATCAAAATAATTAATAAAAATATGACATGGACACATGGCCAAGGCTAGAGCACGTGGGCAATAATGAAAACTCAAAACAAGTGAAAAAGAATGGGGCCATTTGGCAAAATTTGAAGTTTTGGGGATAGTTGACTTTTGGCAAATTTGCAAAAAAGTCCAACTTCAACAATGCATAACTTCCTCAATTTTGACTCTTTGGAGGTGTTCTTGGACTTTTTAGAAAGCTTGAGATTTCCTCTAATCAACCCTTTTTGTCTCATCGCATTTTGATATTCCATGCTCAAGTTAGAAGCTTTGACAAATAATGTGTTTTTGTTGACTTTTCAAAATGACCTATAATGTCCAAATTCATAACTACTTGTGAGTGCATATTTTGATCTTGGGGTATGAAGATGGATTGTATGTAATTGCATCCTCTTAAAAATGAGATTTGTATGGGTTATTTATCATAAATTATGAGAAAGTTATGCTTGGTCAAAGTTGAGTTGACTTTTTCCGCAAAACCCTAATTTAGCAACTTTTGAATCTTGATGAATTTTGAGCAATCCTTGATGAATCATGATCAACCCTTGATCAAATTATGAAATATCCTTCAAAATTAGGATTTAGACAAAAAATATTGAAGTTTGACTGTACTTAGGTCACAGTTGACTTTTGCCCTAGCACAGTCGATTTTTGGACCTTTGAGCAATTGACTGAGCAAACTTTCTCTGCAAGGCTTGAAACTTGACATGGATGACCTTGAGAACATATTAGGACATTGGTGAGCACTTAGGGTCACTTGGACTCAATAATCTTGATGCAACACAAAACCCTAATTTGAGTAGACTACCTTAGGAGAGAGCTTGTCTGGCCAACCCTTGGACTACTTTGAGCAATTTGGAGATCTTTCTTGCAATGTTTTGAGAAATATGGGAGGGAAAATTTTGGGGTACAACATTTTCCCCTGTTCAATCTTCTTAAACCTGAGGATGTAGATTGGCTTTTGGTGTCTTTCGTGATCCGAAGGTGGAAGAGGATTGAACACTAGAGTGCCCAGAAATTTGCACTCGCATGGAGTGGTAGTCGCATCGTGATGTCGGGAATGGGCTTATATATTCCATTTGGAGAAGTGTCGATCCCATAAGAGATTCCTTAGCGAGAGCTTGCATACCTGCTGTTGAGGAAGATTCTGTGGGGGAAGTCTGATCTTTGTTGAGGGAAAGGAACTTGCCCGTAATTCAACTGAGGTGTCGAGATTTAGGAACTCGTCTGTAATTCAACTGGGAAAATATCTTCGTCAATATTTAAGAACTCACTCGTAATTCAACTGAGAAAACTTCTCTGTTGAGATTTAGGAACTCGTCTGTAATTCAACGGAGGAACACTTTTGTCGAGATTTAGGAACATGTTTGTACTTCAACTGAGAAAACATCTCTGCTGAGTTTTAAGAACTCGTCTGTAATTCAACTGGGGAAACATCTTCGTCGAGATTTAAGAACTCGCCCATAATTCAACTGAGAAAACTTCTCTGTTGAGATTTAGGAACCTGTCTGTAATTCAACGGAGGAACATCTTTGTCGAGATTTAGGACTTTGTTTGTAATTCAACCGAGAAAAACATCTCTGTTGAGATTTAAGAACTTGTCAGTAATTAGACTTGGGGAAACATCTTCGTCGAGATTTAAGAACTTGCCCGTAATTCAACTGAGAAAACTTCTCTGCTAAGATTTAGGAACTCGTCTGTAATTCAACAGAGGAAAGCTTTTGTCGAGATTTAGGAACTTGTATGTACTTCAACTGAGAAAATATCTCTGCTGAGTTTTAAGAACTCGTCCGTAATTCAACTGGGGAAACATCTTCGTCGAGATTTAAGAACTCGCCCGTAATTCAACTGAGAAAACTTCTCTGCTGAGATTTAGGAACTCGTCTGTAATTCAACGGAGGAACATCTTTGTCGAGATTTAGGACTTTGTCTGTAATTCAACCGAGAAAAACATCTCTGCTGAGATTTAAGAACTTGTCAGTAATTCGACTTGGGGAAACATCTTCGTCGAGTTTAAGAACTTTCCCGTAATTCAACTGAGAAATTTTCTTTGTTGAGATTTAGGAACTCGTCTGTAATTCAACGGAGGAAAGCTTTTTTCGAGATTTAGGAACTTGTTTGTACTTCAACTGAGAAAACATCTCTGCTGAGTTTTAAGAACTCATCCGTAATTCAACTGGGGAAACATCTTCGTCGAGATTTAAGAACTCGCCCGTAATTCAACTAAGAAAACTTCTCTGCTGAGATTTAGGAACCTGTCTGTAATTCAACAGAGGAAAAAGCTTCATAGCTTTGAATTTTGTGAGAATTTAACCGCATCCTTCCTGAAAGATAAAGGTTAGTTGTATGTAATGCATGATATGTATCAAGCAATGATGTTCTCAAAATAAATGAGATTGTGTTGTATGATGTGTATGCATGTCATAATGCATGTAAATGTAATGTTTTTAGCTGAGGAAAATAAATCTCGGGTAGCTGCTGGAGAATAGATCTGAATTCTTCGTTTCCGCTGGGGATAGCGAATGAAGATGATTGCGAGAATAAACCTGCAGGAGAGGATAACTCCGCTGGGGAATAAACTGATGAGGAGATTACTCTATGGGGAAGGGATGCTCTGTAGAGAATTTCGCTGATAAATTCAGCTGGGGATGTATTATCGTTACTGCTGATACTGAATCCTGTTGAGGATTCGATTTTCTGCTGGTGAAAGGAATGAACTCCGTTGGGGATGATTTTTTTCGATAGCAACCTTACTGGGGATAACCTTTTAGGCTCTACTAGGGAAAATCTGCCAGAGTCTACTGGGGATGATTCTCCAAACTTCACTAGGGAAAATTTTTCAGACTGCGTTGGCGAAACATTCCAAAGTCCACTAGGGATATTTTATACTCCGTTGGGGATGATAATACTTTTCAGTGAAGATGAAAGATAAATGCTGCTTGGGGAGAATATCACTAATTCATTCGCGGTTGTGAGTCTCAGCTGGGGAGAGCTAATATTACTGCCTTTTCTTACTCTGTGGGGAGTGAGTGCACCTTAGCCGTATTCTTCATCTAAACTTACCTTTGTACCTGGTGGATAGAGCAACTGTAAAGCTTGGACAAATCTTATTTTCCCCTATTTCTGATATTACAAGTAATCGTCTTTTGTTTCTTATGTGAATATTCATGAGCAGCAATTAATGTCAAATGCATATATCAAAAATGAACATTGGACGTTTTTTTGCAAAACAAAACAGAAAAAGGAAAACATTTTGAAATTTATTTGTAAAATGACTTGTATTGTTTTTTAAGTTAACCTGTAAATAGGCATTTTTTGTACAAGAGGTTGACGTCCTAGTAAGAGAACGCCGCCGAACAATAGATTTTATACAATTTGTGAAAACAAGGAAAAACAGTTATGTGAATAATCCCACTGGGTTCGAACTGTGCTATTGCCTTTATGTCCTCGAGCATCTCATCACTTTGCTACTTGGTTGAAGGTAGATCAGATTTATTAGTGTCATCCGAGCTTGGTAGTCGATACCGAAGTCTGGTCGCAAGGTGATCCAATGAGACATAGTGTTACGCTTTAATCCCTAATTTTTGCCTGGACTGCCCTTTCGGGTTTTCAGTCCACCGGGATACCCTTTTTTGCCCAAGCCGCCTCTTCAGGTTTTCGACTTGCCGAGTGTACAAATTTTTTCATTTTCATCCCTTATTTTTGCCCGAACCCTTTTGGTTCTCCGGGAAGCCCTTATTTTTGCCTAGGCCAGTCAACCTAGCGGGTCTTTGATTATGCGTAGTATTTTTTCACTATGTCTGCATTGACGGGGTAAGGAAGGTCGTCACCATCCCTGGTGGTTAGAATCATAGCTCCTCCTGAGAAAATGTTCTTAACCACAAATGGCCCTTCGTAAGTAGGGGTCCATTTGCCCCTGGGATCACCTTGAGGTAAGATAATGCGCTTGATTACCAGTTCCCCAACTTGATACTCTTGTTGTCTGACTTTCTTGTTAAATGCCTTGATCATCCGTTTTTGATACGTCTGACCATGACAAATAGTAGTAAGTCTCTTTTCATCGATTAAATTCAGCTGATCAAGCCGGGTCTGAATCTAGTCATCTTTGCTCAAACCTGCATCCTTCATAATCCGAAGAGAGGGTATCTGAACTTCAATGGGCAAGACAGCCTCCATGCTATAAACCAAGGAATAGGGTGTTGCCCCTGTTGACGTCCGCGCTGAGGTACGGTACCCATGAAGAGAAAACGGTAACATCTCGTGCCAGTCTTTGTATGTCACCGTCATCTTCTGCACAATCTTCTTGATATTTTTATTAGCCGCTTCTATATCCCCATTCATCTTCGGCCGGTAAGGAGAAGAGTTGTGATGCTGTATCTTGAACTGCTTGCAGAGCTCGGTGATCATCTTATTATTGAGATTGGTACCATTGTCCGTAATGATCCTCTCTGGTATACCATATCGACATATCAGATTGTGCCGAATGAACCATGCCATGACGTTCTTGGTTACAGTAGCAAAGGAAGATTCTTCAACCCACTTCGTAAAGTAATCAATAACTACCAGGATGAAACGATGCCCGTTGGATGCAGTAGGCCTGATCTCGCCGATCATGTTAATGCTCCACATTGCAAAAGGCCAAGGAGCTATCAAGATGTTCAGAGGAACTGGAGGTATGTGCACCTTATCAGCATAGACTTGGCATTTATGACAGGTCCGAGAATGCTGATAACAGTCAGCTTCCATTGTGGACCAATAATATCCTGCCCGAAGGATTTTCTTTGCCATGGTGTGTCCACTGGAATGAGTCCCGAAAGTACCTTTATGTAACTTTATCATGATCCTTTCTGCTTCGTTCTTATCCATACAACGCGGTAAGGTTGAATCATGGTTACGCTTGTAAAGGATGTTATTAATGATGAAGAACTTCGCCGTGAACCTCCTTAGAAACTTCTTGTCATTAACAGATGCACCCTCGGGGTACTCCTGAGCTTCAAGATACCTCTTTACCTCATGAAACCAGGGTTTATCTGCTACCTCTTCAGTCTCAATGTCACAGAAATGTGCGGGTTTGTCCAACCTTTCAATGGTAATCTGGGGAGCCTCATTGTCCCATCTGACTTTGAACATAGAAGACATTGTAGCCAGCGCGTCCGCTAACTGATTCTCCTCTCTAGGGAAGTGTTCAAAAGTTATCTCCTCGAAATGTGGAAGCAACGTCAACACATACTCCTTGTAAGGAATAAAATTTGGGTATTTTGTATCCCACTCGCCTTTGATCTGACTGATCACGAGAGAGAAATCTCCGAAAACACTTAAGAACTTAATCCTTAGGTCAATAGCTGCTCGAAGACCCATGATGCACGCTTCATACTCCACCATGTTGTTGGTGCAGTTGAAACATAGTCGGGCGGTGAACGGAGTATGAGAGCCTTCAGGAGATATGATCATAGTGCCGATGCCATTACCCAAAGCGTTCAAAGCTCCATCAAAGTACATAGACCATCAAGATCCTTCCTCAGGTCCTTCATTCGGTCCAGGTGTCTCACAGTCGGTCACCAACATAATGTTCTCATCCGGGAATTCAAAGTTCATAGACTGGTAATCATCCACTTCCTGATGTGCCAAATGATCTGCCAACACACTTCTCTTGATTGCCTTTTGGGTCGTATATTAGATGTCATACTCAGTCAAGATCATCTGCCATCTTGTTATTCGTTCGGACAAGGCAGGCTTCTCGAAGATATACTTGATGGGATCTATCTTTGATATCAATAGGGTAGTGTGAGTCAGCATATACTGTCTCAGCCGGCGAGCAGCCCATGCCAAAGTGTAGCAAGTTTTCTTGAGCAACGAGTATTGGGTCTCGCAGTCGGTAAACGTTTTGCTAAGGTAATAAATAGCATGCTCTTTTCGGCCAGACTCGTCATGCTGCCCCAGCACGCACCCCATTGAATTATTGAGTACTGTCAAGTATAAGATCAAAGGTCTCCCTTCAACTGGAGGCATCAGAATGGGTGGCTCTTGGAGATATTCTTTGATCCTTTCGAAAGCGGCCTGACATTCATCGTTCCATCTTACCACTTGATCTTTCTTCAGTAATTTGAAGATGGGCTCACAAGTAGCAGTTAGGTGTGAGATGAATCGGGCAATATAGTTCAGACGTCCCAGAAAGCCTCTGACTTCTTTTTCTGTTTAGGGAGATGGCATTTCCTGTATAGCCTTCACCTTTGCAGGATCCACTTGAATACCTTTATCACTTATGACGAAACCCAGCAGCTTACTAGATCTCACCCCGAAGGTGCACTTATTCGGGTTGAACCTCAGCTTGTACAACTTCAATCTATCAAATAGCTTCTGAAGATGGTCAAGATGTTCTTCCACATGTATGGGATCTTGCAATCATGTCCTCAACGTATACCTCGATCTCATGATGAATCATGTCGTGGAACAGAGCGACCATGGCGCGCTGATACGTTGCCCCAGCATTTTTTAATCCGAAAGGCATAACTTTGTAGCAAAAGGTGCCCCATTGAGTAGCAAAGGTTGTCTTCTCCATATCTTTGGGAGCCATTTTAATCTGATTGTAACCGGAGAAACCATCCATAAAGGAGAAGACCTTATGATGTGTGGTGTTGTCAACCAGGACGTCGATATGAGGCAGAGGGAAATCATCCTTGGGGCTCGCCCTGTTCAGATCCCTATAGTCAACACACATTCGAACTTTACCATCTTTCTTCGGCACATGAACCACGTTGGCCACCCACTGTGGGTAAGAAGTAACTGCTAGAAAACCGGCGTCAAACTGCTTCATCACTTCAGCCCCAAAGATGACTTCCCACTCCCCCACATCGATATCCTAGTTGACAATACAGTGCAATACAAAGTGTTTTCCTTCATGGACGGCTTCTCGGGCTACAACCAAATCAAAATGGCGCCTGAGGATATGGAGAAAACGACCTTTGTTACACAGTGGGGCACTTTCTACTATAAGGTCATGCCATTCGGACTGAAGAATGTTGGGGCAACCTATCAACGCGCCATGGTAGCTTTATTTCATGACATGATACATCATGAGATAGAGGTCTACATAGACGATATGGTAGCCAGATCGCAGACGGAAGAAGAGCACCTTGATCACTTACAGAAGCTGTTTGAAAGGCTGAAGAAGTACAAGTTGAGATTGAATCCAAACAAGTGCACATTCGGAGTACGGTCTGGTAAACTCTTAGGCTTTGTCGTCAGCAACAAGGGTATCGAAGTTGATCCTGCCAAGGTTAAAGCGATACAAGAAATGTCGTCTCCTCGTACTGAGAAAGAAGTCAGAGGATTCTTGGGACGTCTGAATTACATAGCCAGGTTTATTTTTCACCGGACAGCTACTTGTGAGCCAATCTTCAAACTCTTGAAGAAAGATTAAGTAGTCAGATGGAACGACGAATGCCAAGTTGCTTTTGACAAAATCAAAGAATACCTGCAAGAACCTCCTATGTTGTTGCCACCTGTCGAGGGAAGGCCATTGATCGTATATCTAACTATTTTAGAAAACTCAATGGGGTGTGTGCTGGGGCACCATGACGAGTCTGGCCAAAAAGAGCATGCTATTTATTACCTGAGCAAAAAGTTTACCGACTGTGAAACAAGATGTTCACTGCTCGAGAAAACTTGTTGCGCTCTGGCATGGGATGCTCGCCGGCTGAGACATTATATGCTGACTGTGATATGGTGGGAGAACTGACTTGGGATTTTGCGTTTGTTTTCGCACTTGTTCGGTTTAGCAAGAGTCGCCACCGACTTTTTATTTTATCCAAAGCAAAGGTCAAAAAGCACAGGAAAGACCTTTGAGATGTTTTCTTGGGTTCGGGGGGTAGATTATGAAAAGGGAAGGTGCTAGCACCCTTTTCATCCATAGTTATCCATGGGCTCTTAGTTACTTGTTTTAGATCACTTGCCTTGCTTTTCAATTGTTTGAAATGGTGCTTTGTGTGTGTGGTTTTTGAAAATGTTTTGAAAAAGATGCCTTTTCTAGGCAAACTTTGTAATGATTCTTGTTTGAACATATACAAAGGTGTGTGTCTTTTTGAAAAGATATTTCAATGTTTTGAAAGTTGTTTTGAAATTGTTTTGAAGTTGTGTTGTGAAGTGTGTTTGAAAATGGCAAGGATGTTTTGCAAGTTTTTTGACCAAGTAACTAAGAGTTGTCTACCCTATTTTACTCAAAGATCTTTCTTATGTTTTTAACCCGTTTTAACAATGTTGTTTCACCATTGTATTTGGTGAACAACCTTGCGTTAGGATGTTTAATGGGACAGGCGCGTGTCATCGTATACAATCATTGAAGGCAACTTGTGAGACGCTCTAGCAATTTTGTAAGGGACGAGATCGTTTTATCGAAGGCAACATCGAGGGTCATCGAGGGACTACGATCTTTGTTTATTGAAGGGACATTTGCTAGAGTGTCTCATACTCGAGGGACATGATTGTATTTTCCGAGGCAACAAGCGAGGTTACCCTAGAGGTGCAAGTGTGAATGCTGTTTGTCATGTTCATGCATTTATCTTGTATTAGGTCATCTAGCGATTGATTTTGAATCTTCGCATACAAACCCTAATTACTATACAGTATATGGAAAGCGATAAATTGCAGGAATTTAAAGTCTAAGTTATTACAAATAAGTATCCGGGGATGGGGGTACAAATGTTTACAAATGGGGATGAGTCTCATCAGAATAGTAATGTCCAAGTATATATTACAACCAAATCGAACTGTCGCATTCTCAATGTAAAAATATAACAAGGTATAAGATGATGAAAATCAAAGAGATATGAGATGTGTATATTTATTTACAAATGATCGAATAAAAATTCTAACCTAAAAAGATTAAGTATTTATTACTATTTTTTTGTATTTTTGTTAATGTTTTTTAGAAACTTATATAAAAAGATTAATTAAACATAGTATTCTTTTATATTTCATTAAATATACAAATATTAAAGAAAATATATCAAAACAAACTTTAATTTATTATTTCTCTTTACTATTAACAAAACAAAATTTTTAGAATAAATAAAAAGAAAAGTATTAATTTTTTCTAAAAAATGTAAATTAATTAGTAAAGAAGAGAAAAGAGTATTATTTAAAAAATAAAAAAAAGGATGGGGATGGGCTTAAGTATGTGTTTTTAGATGGCCCAAAGTGGTACAAAAAGAAAGAAAAACAAAAGATGCTGAAGGGAAAATGGGGGGTGTACTGGCCAATTCGCGTATGGGCTTTATGTTTCATTGTTGGGGCGAAGGCCCATCTGAGGCTTGACATTTTTTAGGGTTAGAGTTTGTTTTAGAAATTAGGGTTTGGTTTTGGTACAACGGCGCCTCCTTCTATCTTCTTCGTTCTCTCTTCTTCGTTCTCAGCCATGGACAACTGATATCCTCTCCCCTCGCCTTAGCCACCGGAGCATCGCCTCTATCCACCTCATGCCTTCCCTTTGCAGCGGTCTAGGGTTCTTTCTTCGTGACGGTACGATTTGTTAACTTGTTTTAGGTTTTTTTTGTGATATTACTCTTTCATTCTGCTTGATCACTACATGCGAGTTTTAATCCATGTTTCTTTTGATATTTACATGTAGTAGGAGTTTTGAGAGATATACCTTGGCGTTTTGTTCTGTAAATTGAAGGAGAAGGAGAGGGAGCTGGTCGGCGGCGCTTCCAATAGGTTAGGCGAAGGAGGGGCGTGACGATTGCGTTGGGCTTTCTGGTATTTCTGTTGTGCTTTTGATTTGATGATTCGTTGATGATGACGTTGTTCTGAAAACTAGATTGCTCTTAAGTTGAACTTTTCGTTGATGATGAATGTTTTCTGAGACGGTATTGCTCTTTTCTTCACTTCTGTACTTCTTTCTCTTCTTTGAGTGTTGCTTTTGATGATGAACTTTGTTTATTCTGGAAAAAAAAGCTATTTTGTTGTTTACTGATTGTTGATGATGAAGCTTATGTTCTGAGACTTTTTTTGATGTGTTTTTGTTGGCTTGAGTTGATAATGATTGATATATTCTAAAACCTATATCGTTTTGCTTCTAGATTTTTCCTCTTTCTTCTGGGTTCAATGATTAGGATATTCTGAGATTGGCTGTTGTTATTGCTTTGACTTTGAGTTTGCTAGATTGTTTGATGATGAAACTTTATTCTGAAAGCTTCTGTTTTGAACTGAGCTTGATTTCTACTGATGATGAATGTATGTTCTGAGACTTTTGCCCCTTTGTTTCTCTTGTTTGTGATTATTTTGGAGCAGGCTTTTGAGTAAATTGCAGATTTTGCTAAGGTGCAGTTTTTTTGGCCTTTGAAACAGGCCTGTAAGTTTTGTTGTTTGAACTGGTTTTTGGGTTTTGAAAGCTTGAGTTTGACAGGTTTTAGGCTTGCTTGACAGGCTTCTGAGTTTGGAGGTTTTTGTGTTTGAGTGAGCTTTGGGCAGGTTTTTGAGTTGCAGTTATGCAGGCTTTCTGTTTGATAGTTTGAGTTTCGCAGGTTGAGTTTGGAGGCAACTTTGCTTCTGGTTCTTTCTGTTTTGCTGATTTGGAAAACAGGTTTTTGGCAAGTTTTAAGTAGGCTTCAGGTTTTAAAGTTTTGGCTTGCAGTTTTTGTTTTGTAAGGCAGGCCTGGGTGTTGGGCTTGCTTCTTGGATCCAGGTTCAGTTTGAGGCAGTTTTGCAGGTTTGATAACTTGCAATTCTTGTAACTGCAGTTTGATGAGTTTAGGCAAGTTTGAATTGAGTTGCAGTTTTGTTAACTTGCAGTGTTTTTGGAAAGTTTGAATTGAGTTGCAGTTTTGTGGCCCTCCCCCTCCTGAACTGTTAGATTGTTATATTTATTTTCTTTCTCACTGCTTTGTAAAGCCTGCCAAACTGCAAAACTTTCTTCTGGTTCTCTCTTTCTCTCTCCATAAAGCATTTTAAATTTCTTATTATCTTCTTTTTCTGAAAAGCTTTGTTGGCCAGAATGTGAATATAAGTTTGACAAGCCTTCTTGCTTGTATCTTGGTTTATCTCTGCATTCTGTACTTTCTTCCAGATTTCCTGCATTTATGCTTTCTTTGACAGCTTTGTGTACTTTCTTGGACAGCTTTGTGTACTTTGACAGCTTTGCAACTTGGTTTGACATTTTTGCAACTTAGTTTGCTTTTGGTTGACTAATGCAATATGTTGTTCAGTTTGCTTTGCCTTGCTGCCTTGTATCTTTGCATTTTGAATTAATTGTATGCTTGCAAATTATTTTTACTTTCCTCTTTGTGAACCAAGAAGAGAAATCTTCTTGTGATTTGCAAAGAGGACAAGTAAAACATGATGAATCCAAAAACAATCTGATTCCGGCCAACAAGCCTTAATGATGATTTTTTTATTTTATTTATCTGCTTCTGCTCTTCAGTTAACTGCACTGATTTCTTTTTTCTTCTATCCTTTGCAGGTAAGTACCAGTTGAATAATGGAGGATGCAGTAAAAGATCAAATATTTCAAGAGACTTAGGCTTTAGATTTATTTTCTTTTCATTTATTGTAATAAATATTATTGTAAACACTATAAATTATAAATTTACAATATTTGAATAACATTTGTAACAATATTTGAAATAAATAAATAAAAAGTCTTTGTCAAATAAGAATTCTTTACTGTCAAATATTTCCTTCTTTCCTTTACACTGTCTATTTAATTATTTAAATATCTTGAATTATAATAACTGGAAATGTATCCCAATGACTTTAATCCAGATGAAATAAATAATCAACAAACTTTGCAGTCTCGCAACCTTGCATTAACCATAATACGCCTGGACTCCAATTAATCATATGCTTTGTACAGTTAACAAACAAGCATTCCATACACTTTTCACTTCATTGACCAAACCAATGCCTCAAAGTTTCAATCAAAGCCTCAGCTCCTATCCCAGATATTTAGATTTTGAGAAGAAACCAGTAATCTGGAACAAGCGTAAAAATAATGTAACAGTCAATTGAATTATTGTGGATTCAATTTCTTCTGAGAAATACGAGCAAAAACCCTAATTCCAGATTTGTCGTCAAAGAAGAGTCTGTTTGATCAATTCCTGAGCCAATCTTGAAAGATCAGGGAAAATCCTGAAGTTGTGATTTCTTGTGAAAAAGGGAGGGCAAATTTTGGGGTACAACAGGTGCCCCTGTTCAATCTTCTTGAACCTGAAGAGTTAGATTGGCGAGTTTGCCTTTCGCGAATCGAAGGTAAAATATGATTGGACACTAGAGTGCCCAAAAATTTTCACTCGTCAAAGCATAGTTGAGGGAATGGGCTTAAAGATGCCATTTGGAGATGTGACAGAATCTTGTCGGAGATGGGCTTAAAGATGCCATCCAAGAATATTTGTTAAACTGTATGTTAAGGGTGAAAGAATGAGTATCAGAAAAGTATTCGTGTTTGGAACATCTCTGAGCTGGGGGTCTGAATAAGCAATAGATTGACATCCATGTTGGGAAGCATCCGTAAACTGTTTTCAGAAGTCTGGAAGTTTTGTATGAGTAGCAGAATGACTTCCGTGTCTGGAGTATATCTGAGACTGTAACTGGAGTTGAGATCTGTATGAGTAGCAGAATGACTTCCGTGTCTGGAGTATATCTGAGACTGTAACTGGAATCTGAATAAGTGACAAAATGACTTCCGTGGCGAATGCACTGGGGAAAATCAAACTGTTGGTGCAAAGGCCAGAATGGCATCCGTGTTTGGAGCATATCTGAACTTGAAGTTGATAGTTGAATCTGAATGAGAGATAGAATGGCCGTCGTGTCTGGAGCATATCTAGTCTGTATCGGATTGCTGAAGTCTGAATGAGTAGTAGAATGACCGCCGTGTCTGGGGTATATATGTACTGTATTTGACTAATTGTTAATATAGCCTTTTAATCTTATCCTGAAAAGGGTAAAATGTTAGCTAAAACATGAAGTCATGTTGCATGATATGTATGATGCAGTGAACTGTACTTCATCAATGTTTATGATATGAATGTAATGGATGTGCATGTAAGCTGAGTAGCTGTCTTGCTGAGGAAGATAAATCCTGGATAATGAAATCTTTGACTGCTGCCGGGGAAAGTAAATCCTTGACTGCTGCTGGGGATTGGAAATCCTTTGATCGTTGAAAATGAGAAGTCCTGGGACCACTGTTGGGGAAATCAGGAGTTTGGGTTGTATGCCAATCTACTGGGGATTCCTGTTTTGAGGAGATCTTCACTGGGGAATATCTGAATACTCTGTGAGGAATTGAGAATGAGAGTCTTCATTCTGCTTGGGGAATAAGAATTTTGTGGGGAATAGCCATACTGTTGAAAAGTAGCTATCCTGTTGGAGGGGTTTATTCCACTTTGAGGATGAGAATCTTCATTCTGTCGGGGTTGAATTATATACCACTTTGAGAATGAGAATATTCATTCTGTTGGGGTCAGGAGGTTGGGAGTATACCAATCTCTTGAGGTAGTTAAAATGAGAATCTTCATTTAGGTCTTGGGTCAGAAGATTGGGTGTATGCCAATCGACTAGGGTTTCAAGGATGAGAATCTTCATTCTGTTAAGGGTCAGGAGGTTGGGAGTATACCAATCTTCTGAGGTTTCAAGGATGAGAATCTTCATTCTGTTAAGGGTCAGGAAGTTGGGAGTATACCAATCTCTTGAGGTTTTAAGGATGAGAATCTTCATTTTGTTAAGGGTCAGGAGGTTGGGAGTATACCAATCTTCTGAGGTTTTAAGGATGAGAATCTTCATTCTGTTAAGGGTCAGGAGGTTGGGAGTATACCAATCTCTTGAGGTTTTAAGGATGAGAATCTTCATTCTGTTAAGGGTCAGGAGGTTGGGAGTATACCAATCTCTTGAGGTTTCAAGGATGAGAATCTTCATTCTGTTAAGGGTCAGGAGGTTGGGAGTATACCAATCTTCTGAGGTTTCAAGGATGAGAATCTTCATTCAGTTAAGGGTCAGGAGGTTGGGAGTATACCAATCTCTTGAGGTTTCAAGGATGAGAATCTTCATTCTGTTAAGGGTCAGGAGGTTGGGAGTATACCAATCTTCTGAGGTTTCAAGGATGAGAATCTTCATTCTGTTAAGGGTCGGGAGGTTGGGAGTATACCAATCTTCTGAGGTTTTAAGGATATCTTCTAAGGTTTCAAGGATGAGAATCTTCATTCTGTTAAGGGTCAGGAGGTTGGGAGTATACCAATCTTCTGAGGTTTTAAGGATGAGAATCTTCATTCTGTTAAGGGTCAGGAGGTTGGGAGTATACCAATCTCTTGAGGTTTCAAGGATGAGAATCTTCATTCTGTTAAGGGTCAGGAGCTTGGGAGTATACCAATCTCTTGAGGTTTCAAGGATGAGAATCTTCATTCTGTTAAGGGGCAGGAGGTTGGGAGTATACCAATCTTCTGAGGTTTCAAAGATGAGAATCTTCATTCTGTTAAGGGTCAGGAGGTTGGGAGTATACCAATCTCTTGAGGTTTCAAGGATGAGAATCTTCATTCTGTTAAGGGTCAGGAGGTTGGGAGTATACCAATCTCTTGAGGTTTCAAGGATGAGAATCTTCATTCTGTTAAGGGTCAGGAGGTTGGGAGTATACCAATCTTCTGAGGTTTCAAGGATGAGAATCTTCATTCTGTTAAGGGTCAGGAGGTTGGGAGTATACCAATCTCTTGAGGTTTCAAGGATGAGAATATTCATTCTGTTAAGGGTCAGGAGGTTGGGAGTATACCAATCTTCTGAGTTTTCAAGGATGAGAATCTTCATTCTTGAGAGAAAACAGATTTTTAGAAGCTTCAGTCGTCTGTTATTCTGTTGGTGGCTGTAACTTCCAACAGGTGACGAAGGAATTTTTGATGACGACCGTAACTTCCAACAGGTGATGAAGGAAATTTTTAACGACCGATCAATTTGAAATTTAATTTTGTTATGGAGAATAAATCCTTGATAAATGTTGGGGAAATAAACCCATGACTGCTGGTCCGCTTGGAGAGGTGATAAACTTCTCGAAGACGTTTGAACTTCTTTTCAGAAAGATTTCTGAGAGATTCATCACTGCCCCTAGTATCAGATGTTTGTAGTATTGCCAGGAAACTTGGAATGTACGTAACCCTTTGATGAGATTGACGTTTAAATGCCCCAAGTGATGGTGAGGGAGACATGCCCCAGGTTATCTTGCAATTGAGAGATTTCTTGAAATCTTGACTGGACTGCCCCAGGTTTACTGAACTTTGAAAGATTTGTTGAAATCTTGACTGGACTGCCTCAGGTTTACTGGACAATACCATACCAAGTCCCTTTTTTGTTGATGGGATATTTTTGCCATGGGAGTGTCATCCCACTTGAAGTGATTGCATTCACTTGAGAGAGCTTTCGTTTCTCCGAACATTCACTGTTGTGAATTTCTTCGCTGTCAAACAAATAACCATGTGCAAACAACAATATTCAAATAATGCAAAGTTTATGCTTGTCTCGAAGTTTTTAAAAAATGTGTTTTTTAGCAGAAAACTTTTTATAAGACAAATTCAACACAAGATTTAGAGCAAAGCCTTATAGGAGTCAGGATACCTTTTGTAACAGTATGCTTTCGAACTAACCCATGCTTCAATTAGGACTTTTGAAGGTTTGTAACGTGGCTTGGTTCACGGTTTAAGAAACAAAGGATAAAGGCTCAAAGTATACTTGTACCCACCCGCTCTTCGTGACGTTCTTCAATCCTAAACTCAGTTAATTGTGTGTCAAACTCTATTCGAGTTTGGAATGACGTTTTGGTGATGGTTCACACCAATTGAATTTTAATGGGAAGGCATTCATCATTTTTTTGCTACATTTTTCATGTTGTTGAGGATTTGTAATGACCTCTTTCTTTTGATTTGTTATCCCTAATTTTTGCCTGACTGTTCTGGTTTTCGAGATTACAGTCAGCGGGATGCCCCAGCTTTCTTAAGCCTCCTTTGTAGGTTTTGGCTCAGTGGGCTTTTCTCTTTTGAGATATAATGACTGCCTATGAGATAAAGAACCATCACTGTCTTTTGATTCCAAAGGAATGTTTTTGATGTCATTCGTTGTATTACGAACTGAGGGTTTGCAACCTCAATGCGCATCTTTTGACTTAACTAAGAGACTACCCTGCCCCCGGTTTAAAGGTTTCAATTTGTGTTTAAAACAGAAAACTTCTACTTCTTTGGCTCGAGGGGTTGACTAGGGATTATCTTCCTTATAACTCCAGTGTTTAGGATTTGAAAGAAACGCCTGTACATCGTCAGCAAGGTCTATCCAAAAGCATACTGTATGAGATTATGGCAGTGTTTCGTCATCCTCCCTCTAAAGGCTTGTAGCTTTTTTGCAAGAGTTAAATGTCATAAAGAAAGTAGAAAGCATAGTTTAAGAATAGTGAAAACGAATGGATGAATTCAAGACAAACATATGCAATGCATTAATGAAACAGAGTTTGACATCAACAGATAATTGTTTGAATAACAAAAGAAATTACAACTTGAAAATTCAAATGGAACAAAATTCTCTCAGTTCAAGCTTTGTCATTTCAGGTGGAGAACCTTTAGCGGAAGATTTTCATCTCGCCATCCGGCATGAATTCCAGCACTCCTTCGTCAATCAAGTCTTGGATCTTATTTTTCAAAGCCCAACAGTCATCGGTGTCATGTCCAGGACTATGGGAGTGGTATACACAAAATGCGTCAGGGTGATAGCTAGGAGTAGAGGTATTGGGCTTCCGAATAGGATCCTTTAAAGCAAGCAGATTGACCTCCAACAAGCATTTCAGTATTAGAGATGATGGTATGTCAGTTTCAGAGAAATGTCTTCCAGACGTATTTTTCTTACGCTGATTACCCTTTTGACACTGACGAGGTTGTTGTTGGGCTTGTGACCCTGAAGCAAGTTGGGGAGCCTTTCCCTTGTCTTCTTGTCTCAAAGGAGGTTGAATGATGACTTGATCTTCAACCCTAAATGTTTGCCCTACTTGGTTGTCTCGAAGCAGTTTGTTGACGAGAACCCTTAGCTCTTCCTGTCTTTGAGCTAGGTCTTGAATGAGAGCCATCTGGCCCACCAGTTGTCCCATCATCTGGATCTTCATTGTTGTCAGCTCAATCTGTAGCTCTTCCAATTGATCATTCCTGACACTGCCTGAATTCCCTAGGACCATGCCCCTTGTGAGGAGAGTTTCACTTCTTCTTGCCCCTGGGACAGGTTCAAGAACATTTCTTGAAGTTAGGCGTTTTGATCCTGGATATCTTTGACAGTCCTTTCTAGAGCCATCTCTACTAAAATAAAAAGTAGGAGAATAAGGAAACCTGAAAAGGAAAACCTGTTATGATACAATGCATGATATGTGGATGCATGTTTTCAAGAATCTCTCGGGGTAAACACAAAAATGTTAGAGGTTGAACTTTGATCAACATCTTTGATTGGAGAACTTTGTATTGGTGGATGTCTCTCCACGAGAATCAAGCTCACCATGTCAAGTGGGTCATATCCCCTGATTCAAGTTGTTGCACTTGATCTTTGACGGCGTTTGTTTAGAGGAAAACCCTCTTGCCTTTTGGCAGATGTCTGGTTCAACGTGACCCTGCATCATAAGACCCTCGAGATCCATTAAATGGTCATTGAAAATGCTATGGTATGATGTTATGATGTTATGTACATGTATGTAGAAGTAGGCATGTGTATATACAGACAGTCATATTCACACAAAGTAGACAAGTCCTTAGGTTTAGGCTTGCATAGGGTTTGTAGGTAAGTACCCTCTTGAAGTTAGTTGGCTCAACCTGTCCTAAAATAGAAACCGGGTTCTAAGAAGCTCAATATCACTGGATTATTTTCTATGTTCATTGTTTTGGTTTAGCCACTTAACTGGAGACCAAAATATTCCAAGAAAACAATCCTCAATGAGTGTAGTATCGAGTATCTACCAACTTCGGACTGCACCAAAGTCGGTCATCTCACTACCCCTAAAAAGGCCAAGATGGTCAAGTAAGGTTCTAAGAGTTCGTTAGTGCTTCATGACATCACTCAGCGGCCCCATATTCTCTTTGATTGACTCAAAGGCTACCGGTACCCATAAATATGTCACACTAACATAGCTACTGCTTCAACCATGTCGGTATACCCTGCACAGTTCCCTCGCAGATTATTGCTACTTACCTAAAAGGTATCCCCAAATCCGAGTGTAGGATTTAAAACAAACCCAAACAAGGAACCCAAAAAGTAAAGCAATCAAAGCAATCAAAGTAAGCAAGTAAAGGTGATCTAAAACCCAAAGGTAACCCCACTTGAAATGAATATCCCCAGCAGAGTCGCCAGTTCTGTGATACGGTGGGAGAACTGACTTGGGATTTTGCGTTTGTTTTCGCACTTGTTCGGTTTAGCAAGAGTCGCCACCGACTTTTTATTTTATCCAAAGCAAAGGTCAAAAAGCACAGGAAAGACCTTTGAGATGTTTTCTTGGGTTCAGGGGGTAGATTATGAAAAGGAAAGGTGCTAGCACCCTTTTCATCTATGGTTATCCATGGGCTCTTAGTTACTTGTTTTAGATCACTTGCCTTGCTTTTCAATTGTTTGAAATGGTGCTTTGTGTGTGTGGTTTTTGAAAATGTTTTGAAAAAGATGCCTTGTCTAGGAAAACTTTGTAATGATTCTTGTTTGAACATATACAAAGGTGTGTGTCTTTTTGAAAAGATATTTCAATGTTTTGAAAGTTGTTTTGAAATTGTTTTGAAGTTGTGTTGTGAAGTGTGTTTGAAAATGGCAAGGATGTTTTGCAAGTTTTTTGACCAAGTAACTAAGAGTTGTCTACCCTATTTTACTCAAAGATCTTTCTTATGTTTTTAACCCGTTTTAACAATGTTGTTTCACCATTGTATTTGGTGAACAACCTTGCGTTAAGATGTTTAACGGGATAGGCGCGGGTCATCGTATACAATCATTGAAGGCAACTTGTGAGACGCTCTAGCAATTTTGTAAGGGACGAGATCGTTTTATCGAAGGCAACATTGAGGGTCATCGAGGGACTACGATCTTTGTTTATTGAAGGGACATTTGCTAGAGTGTCTCATACTCGAGGGACATGATTGTATTTTCCGAGGCAACAAGCGAGGTTACCCTAGAGGTGCAAGTGTGAATGGTGTTTGTCATGTTCATGCATTTATATTGTATTAGGTCATCTAGCAATTGATTTTGAATCTTCGCATACAAACCCTAATTACTATACAGTATATGGAAAGCGATAAATTGCAGGAATTTAAAGTCTAAGTTATTACAAATAAGTATCCGGGGATGGGGGTACAAATGTTTACAAATGGGGATGAATCTCATCAGAATAGTAATGTCCAAGTATATATTACAACCATATCATACTGTCGCATTCTCAATGTAAAAATATAACAAGGTATAAGATGATGAAAATCAAAGAGATATGAGATGTGTATATTTATTTACAAATGATCGAATAAAAATTCTAACCTAAAAAGATTAAGTATTTATTACTATTTTTTTGTATTTTTGTTAATTTTTTTTAGAAAATTATATAAAAAGATTAATTAAACATAGTATTATTTTATATTTAATTAAATATACAAATATTAAAGAAAATATATCAAAACAAACTTTAATTTATTATTTCTCTTTACTATTAACAAAACAAAATTTTTAGAATAAATAAAAAGAAAAGTATTAATTTTTTCTAAAAAAAGTAAATTAATTAGTAAAGAAGAGAAAAGAGTATTATTTAAAAAATCAAAAAAAGGATGGTGATGGGCTTAAGTATGTGTTTTTGGATGGCCCAAAGTGGTACAAAAAGAAAGAAAAACAAAAGATGCTAAAGGGAAAATGGGGGGTGTACTGGCCAATTCGCGTATGGGCTTTATGTTTCGTTGTTGGGGCGAAGGCCCATCTGAGGCTTGACATTTTTTACGGTTAGAGTTTGTTTTAGAAATTAGGGTTTGGTTTTGGTACAACGGCGCCTCCTTCTATCTTCTTCGTTCTCTCTTCTTCGTTCTCAGCCATGGACAACTAATATCCTCTCCCCTCGCCTTAGCCACCGGAGCATCGCCTCCATCCACCTCCTGCCTTCCCTTTGCAGCGGTCTAGGGTTCTTTCTTCGTGACGGTACGATTTGTTAACTTGTTTTAGGTTTTTTTTGTGATATTACTCTTTCATTCTGTTTGATCACTACATGCAAGTTTTAATCCATGTTTATTTTGATATTTACATGTAGTAGGAGTTTTGAGAGATATACCTTGGCGTTTTGTTCTGTAAATTGAAGGAGAAGGAGGGGAAGCTGGCCGGCGGCGCTTCGAGGAGGTTAGGCGAAGGAGGGGCGTGACGATTGCGTTGGGCTTTATGGTATTTCTTTTGTGCTTTTGATTTGATGATTCGTTGATGATGACGTTGTTCTGAAAACTAGATTGCTCTTGAGTTGAACTTTTCGTTCATGATGAATATTTTCTGAGATGGTATTGCTCTTTTCTTCACTTCTGTACTTCTTCCTCTTCTTTGAGTGTTGCTTTTATTGATGAACTTTGTTTATTCTGAAAAAAAAAGCTATTTTGTTGTTAACTGATTGTTGATGATGAAGCTTATGTTCTGAGACTTTTTTTGATCTGTTTTTGTTGGCTTGAGTTGATGATGATTGATATATTCTGAAACCTATATCGTTTTGCTTCTAGATTTTTCCTCTTTCTTCTGGGTTCAATGATGAGGATATTCTGAGATTGGTTGTTGTTGTTTCTTTGATTTTGAGTTTGCTAGATTGTTTGACGATGAAACTTTATTTTGAAAGCTTCTGTTTTGAACTGGGCTTGATTTCTACTGATGATGAATGTATGTTCTGAGACTTTTGCTCCTTTGTTTCTCTTGTTTGTGATTTTTTTGGAGCAGGCTTTTGAGTAAATTGCAGCTTTTGCTAAGTTGCAGTTTTTTAGGCCTTTGAAACAGGCCTGTAAGTTTTGTTGTTTGAACTGGTTTTTGGGTTTTGAAAGCTTGAGTTTGACAGGTTTTAGGCTTGCTTGACAGGCTTCTGAGTTTGGAGGTTTTTGTGTTTGAGTGAGCTTTGTGCAGGTTTTTGAGTTGCAGTTATGCAGGCTTTCTGTTTGATAGTTTGAGTTTCGCAGGTTGAGTTTAGAGGAAACTTTACTTCTGGTGCTTTCTGTTTTGCTGATTTGGAAAACAGGTTTTTAGTAAGTTTTAAGCAGGCTTCAGGTTTTAAAGTTTTGGCTTGCAATTTTTGTTTTGTAAGGCAGGCCTGGGTGTTGGGCTTGCTTCTTGGATGCAGGTTCAGTTTGAGGCAGTTTTGCAGGTTTGATAACTTGCAATTCTTGTGACTGCAGTTTGATGAGTTTAGGCAAGTTTGAATTGAGTTGCAGTTTTGTTAACTTGCAGTGTTTTTGGCAAGTTTGAATTGAGTTGCAGTTTTGTGGCCCTCCCCCTCCTGAACTATTAGACGGTTATATTTATTTTCTTTCTCACTGCTTTGTACAGCTTGCCAAACTGCAAAACTTTCTTCTGGTTCTCTCTTTCTCTCTCCATAAAGCATTTTAAATTTCTTATTATCTTCTTTTTTTGAAAAGCTTTGTTGGCCAGAATGTGATGATAAGTTTGACAAGCCTTCTTGCTTGTATCTTGGTTTATCTCTGCATTCTGTACTTTCTTCCATATTTCCTGCATTTATGCTTTCTTTGGCAGCTTTGTGTACTTTCTTGGACAGCTTTGTGTACTTTGACAGCTTTGCAACTTAGTTTGACATTTTTGCAACTTAGTTTGCTTTTGGTTGACTAATGCAATTTGTTGTTCAGTTTGCTTTGCCTTGCTGTCTTGTATCTTTGCATTTTGAATTAATTGTATGCTTGCAAATTATTTTTACTTTCCTCTTTGTGAACCAAGAAGAGAAATCTTCTTGTGATTTTCAAAGAGGACAAGTAAAACATGATGAATCCAAAAACAATCTGATTTCGGCCAACAAGCTTTAATGATGATTTTTTTATTTTATTTATCTGCTTCTGCTCTTCAATTAACTGCACTGATTTCTTTTTTCTTATGTTCTTTGCAGGTAAGTACCAGTTGAATAATGGAGGATGCAGTAAAAGATCAAAGATTTCAAGAGACTTAGGCTTTAGATTTATTTTCTTTTCATTTATTGTAATAAATATTATTGTAAACACTGTAAATTATAAATTTACAATATTCGAATAACATTTGTAACAATATTTGAAATAAATAAATAAAAAGTCTTTGTCAAATAAGAATTTTTTACTGTCAAATATTTCCTTCTTTCATTTGCACAGTTTATTTAATTATTTAAATCTCTTGAATTAAAATAACTGGAAATGTATCCCAATGACTTTAATCCAGATGAAATAAACAATCAACAAACTTTGCAATCTCGCAACCTTGCATTAACCACAATACGCCTGGCACTCCAATTAATCATATGCTTTGTACAGTTAAACAAACAAGCATTCCATACACTTTTCACTTCACTGATCAAACCAATGCCTCAAAGTTTCAATCAAAGCCTCAACTCCTATCCCAGATATTTAGATTTTGAGAAGCAACCGGTAATCTGGAACAAGCGTAAAAATAGTGTAACAGTCAATTGAATTATTGTGGATTCAATTTCTTCTGAGAAATACGAGCGAAAACCCTAATTCCATATTTGTCGTCAAAGAAAAGTCTGCTTGATCAATTCCTGAGCCAATCTTGAAAGATCAGGGAAAATCCTGAAGTTGTGATTTCTTGTGAAAAAGGGAGGGCAAATTTTGGGGTACAACACTGACCCACACTACTTTGTTGATATCTAAAATGGATCCGATAAAGTACATCTTTGAGAAGCCCGCTCTTTCTGGGAGAATAGCGAGATGGCAGATGATCCTGACAGAATATGAAATACAGTATACTACCCAGAAAGCTATAAAGGGCAGTATATTAGCTGATCATCTTGCTCACCAAGCTGTAGAAGACTATCAGTCCATGAAGTTTGAATTCCCAGACAAAGACATCATGACGTTAGACAACTGTGAAGAAATCAGGCCATATGACGGACCTGAACAAGGATCCCGATGGACCCTTTTCTTTGATGGGGCATCCAACGCACTTGGCAATGCTATCGGTGCCGTACTCATATCTCCAGAAGGATGTCATACTCCCTTTAGTGCCAGACTTTGCTTCAACTGTACAAACAATATGGCAGAATATGAAGCGTGTATATTCGGTCTCAAAGCTGCTATAGACTTGAGGATCAAACACTTGGACGTATTTGGAGATTCAACTTTGGTCATCAATCAAGTCAAAGGGGAATGGGACACCAAGCACCCCAATCTTATCCCTTATAAAGAACATGTGTTGACATTGCTGCCGCATTTCGAGAAGATTACCTTCGAGCATTTCCCGCGAGAAGAAAATCAGCTAGCAGACGCATTAGCTACAATGTCATCTATGTTTAAACTCAATTGGGATAACGAGGCTCCTTAAATCACCATTGAGCGGATGGATGAACCAAATTACTGTCACGAGATTGGTACTGAAAAAGTAGTGGATCGACCTTGGTTCCACGAAGTTAAAAGGTATCTCGAGTCTCAGGAATATCCAGAAGGAGCTTCGGTGAATGACAAGAAGTTCCTAAGAAGGTTCTCGGTGAAAATTCTTCCTTAGTAATGGGATTCTGTACAAACGCAGTCATGACTCTGTATTGCTTCGGTGCATAGATAAGGCTGGGGCTGAAAGGATCATGGTTGAATTGCACGAAGGCACTTTTGGTACCCATTCCAGTGGGCATACAATGGCAAAGAAAATCCTATGGGCAGGCTATTATTGGTCTACCATGGAGGAAGATTGCTACAAATACTCTTGAACTTGCCATAAGTGTTAGATTTATATGGATAAATTGCATGTACCTCTGGTTCCTCTAAACGTCTTGACGGCTCCTTGGCCCTTTGCTATGTGGGAAATCGATATGATTGGGGAAATCAAGCCAACGGCCTCCAATGGACACCGCTTTATCTTAGTGGTCATTGACTATTTTACAAAGTGGGTTGAGGCAGCTTCCCTCGCTTCTGTTACTAAGAATGTGGTCGCTCGGTTCATCAAACAGAATCTCATCTATCGGTACGGCATCCCAAAGAGAATCCTCCCTGATAATGGTACAAATATAAACAACACTATGATCACCGCCTTGTGCGAGCAATTCAAGATTCAGCATCACAATTCTTCCCCTTACTGGCCAAAGATGAATGGTGTTGTAGAAGCTGCTAACAAAAACATTAAGAAGATCATACAGAAAATGACAGTCACATACAAAGACTAGCATGAGATGCTACCGTTTGCTCTCCATGGGTATCGTACCATAGCTCGCACATCAACTGGGGCAACACCTTATTCTCTCGTATACGGCATGGAAGTTGTCTTGCCTATTGAGGTCCAGATCCCCTCTCTAAGAATCATGAAGGATGCTGGTTTGGATGAAGAAGATTGGATCCAAACTCGGTTTGACCAACTAAACTTGATTGATGAGAAGAGGCTTACAGCCATCTGTCATGGTCAGATATACCAAAAACACATGATCAAAGCTTTTAACAAAAAGGTCAAACGTCAGGTATATCGGGTCGGTGACTTGGTAATCAAGCGTATCATTTTTCCAAAAAGTGATCCCAGGGGAAAATGGACCCCTACATATGAAGGGTCGTTTGTAATCAAAAGCATTTTCTCTGGTGGAGCAATGATCTTGACTACTATGGATAGCGACGACCTCCCACACCCTGTAAATATGGACATAGTTAAAAGATACTACGTATGATCAAAGACCCGCTAGGTTGACTGGCCTAGGAAAAAATAAGGGCTTCCCGGCGAACCAAAAGGGTTCAGGCAAAAATAAGGGATGAAAATTAAAAAAATCTGTACACCCGACAAGTCGAAAACCCGAAAGGGCGGCTTGGACAAAAAGGGGTATCCCGGTGGACTGAAAACCCGAGAGGACGGTCCAGGAAAAAGTCCGGGATTGAAGCGTATGACTATGTCCCGTTAAATCATCTGGCAGACAATCTTCAACATCAACCAATCAACTCATTTGGCTCTAAATTAATCCAATCGACTTCGCCGAGGCGACAAGCGGACAAGACATTCAGAGACATGAAGACTATAGCAGAATGGGAACCCCATGGGATTATTTCACATAGCTATCTTTTCTCTGTATCAATTTTCATTTTTTTTACGACGACATTCTCTCGCTAGAATGCTCGTCTCATTGTACAAAAAATACTTATTCAAGTTAATACAAAGATATCCCTTTTGAAAGTACAAAACCATCTGTTTTTCTGTGTTTCTGTTTACAAAAATGTCCAATGATTTATTTTTGAGTATATGCATTTGAACGTGATTACTGTTACAAATAAATAAAAGAAAAAATGGAAAGACAATTACTAATGAATTTAAGAAATAGAATAATATCTGTAAGCCATTCCATTAAATCCCCGCATGTACTTTCTCCAGCTAGAGCAAAAATTTCCAACCACCGGTCCAAAATGTCCCCAGTAAGTTGCCCAACTTCTCAGATTTCCCCAGCAGGATATCACGAAGACTACAAGCAATGTCATGCCTTTTCCCTTCTGCAACAGAGTTTATACTTGGAAACTCACCCATCAGTGTTTCAAAAGGGATTTATTTCCCCCGCTTCCAGCAACGCTACGACACAAACAATCTTTAATTTCATACATTCGCATCCATACGTCATAACATTGACAACTTAAGTACATACAGTGCAATCTCATTTATTTTGAGAGGCAAACATCACACCATAGCATTTCATACAATTAACTCTTCGCCTTTTTACAGGAAAGAGTCATTAGACAGTTATTATCAACAAACTTCTGACAGACACAAATTTTCAACAAGTCAAATACAGATCAGTTTCCGAGAAAAGGCTGATTTTTACTGTTTCAGATAAATCTCTCAACGGTTTATCCTGATTCGTTTCCAGATTTTCACTGGTTCAGATAAATCTCTCAACGGTTTATCCTGATTCGTTTCCAGATTTTTACTAGTTCAGATAAATCTCTCAACGGTTTATTCCGATTCATCTCCAGATTTTTACTGGTTCAGATAAATCTCTCAACGGTTTATTTTTATTCATCTCCAAATTTTTACTGGTTCAGATAAATCTCTCAACGATTTATCCTGATTCATTTCTAGATTTTTACTGGTTCAGATAAATCTCTCAACGGTTTATTTTGATTCATCTCCAGATTTTTACTGGTTCAGATAAATCTCTCAACGGTTTATCCTGATTCGTTTCCAGATTTTTACTGGTTTAGATAAATCTCTAAACGGTTTATTTTGATTCATCTCTAGATTTTTACAGGTTCAGATAAATCTCTCAACGGTTTATCCTGATTCGTTTCAAGATTTTTACTAGTTCAGATAAATCTCTCAATAGTTTATTCTAATTCATCTCCAGATTTTTACTGGTTCAAATAAATCTCTCAACGGTTTATCCTGATTCGTTTCCAGATTTTTACTGGTTCAGATAAATCTCTCAATGGTTTATTTTTATTCATCTCCAGATTTTTACTGGTTCAGATAAATCTCTCAATGGTTTATTCTGATTCATTGTCTGTCAAAAAAAAAGAGAAGAGGATCATGTTCAAACTTTCTGTCAATAATCACCTTTGGATGGCATCTATAAGCCCATCTCTGACAATTCGCCTTTGTTTCTCCAAATGGCATCTTTAAGCCCATTTCCTTACACAATCAACCAGCGCGTCATCAAGTGCAAATTTCTGGGCACTCTAGTGTTTAATCACCTTCTACTTTCAAGCCACAAACGAAAAACACGTCGACCTAGCTTTTCAAGTTTAAGAATATTGAACAGGGGCAGCTGTTGTACCCCGAAATTTGCCCTCCCATTTTTCATACAAGATAAAATCCTAGGGTTTCTCGGATATTCAAGTTGGATCAGAAATCGATCAGACAGATTCTCTTCCGAGGCAGTAAAATCAGCAATTAGGGTTTTGCATTTCTCAAAAGAAATTGAGTTTTCAAAGTTTCAAACGGTCTTTATGGTCCTCCATGTGTTATCAAAGATGTTTGTGCCAAGTTTCAAGCCACGTATCGTGAGTTTGCTCAGTCAGTGGTTCAGACGACTGAAAATGACTCCATTAACCCAAAAGATGACCTTTTGCAACATCAAGTTCAAGTGACTGTAACTTTTTCAATTTTCAATATCATGAAGTGATTCTTTTTGCAAAGTATCACAAATAGCATTGTCTATGAGATTACTTCAACTATCAAAGTCAAAATGCGCTTGGAAGACCATGAAATCTATTGAAATTTTATAGGAATTTCTTGACTGTAGAATGTTATTTCTAGATGTTGATCATTAAGTTGAGATAATTCATTGAAACAAGAGTTTGAGTTTGAAAGTCCATGGATAGTTTGTTATTAGTACTTCAAATCGTTTGCGTTTCGACGATAATGATTATTGGATCGAAATAGGATTTTTATCAAAATTCTTACAAGATATTCAAAAGGATCAGTATGGTTATGGCGCAATTTTGATATACTTGAAAAAATAATTCATTCATGTGAACTATTTTGAATTCAAATAATTCATCAAACTTCATTCATCTTCATCTTCATTCAAGTCTTCAATCTTTCTTTCAAATCAATTGCAATTGCAGCACCAATTCCATTTCCAAATTCAAGACATCCATTTCAAGTTTGTAAGAATTCATGATTCAATTCTACAAGAAATTACAAAGCATTATTCAAGGCATGTTTCAAAGATTCAAGTATTGTTCTTTTCTCAAGAGGCATTTTAAAAGAAGAATCCAAATTATGCTCATGATTTAAATTGTATCAAAAGGGAATATTCAAGCTTTATAGAAATAAATTCAAGATGAATCAAGTATACAAGATTGCACCAAAATTTCATTGTAAAATTTACAAGTGAATTGGAATTCATTGTTTAAAATTACAAGGGAATTGATATACACTTTACAAGTTTCTAAATCTTAAAACTCAAATCACAAATTCACAATGTTACAAATTCCTAACAATGCACTAAAATTCAAAGGAATTTCTTCATCATCAAGCTTTCTTCAAACATTTCAAGTCACTCTCCGTCGATTCTCCCTATCATTCAATGTGCTCGTACATGTAAACAAAAGAAGAGCCTTAGTTAGCAAAATTCATGTTGGAATAAGATTGGAAAATTTCAAAGAAATCTCTATATTTTCATCATTAGGGATTGGTAAGAAGAATCAGAAATAAGGGGGCAACGTTTCATCCGTGTTTGGTCCATTGCAAATCACAATTTTTAATTGGTTCACAAAGGACAAAATGAGGATAAATACAAGTCAAAATTAATAGTTCATCATGGTCTCAAATGCTGCAAAAAATAGTTTACATCACAGTAAAAAAAGAACAATCACAAGAGGCCAAAATGCTGTCAAAAATGGACTGCATTGCAGCCCTCCATAGGCTGTCCATAAGAGGCCAAAACCAGTCAAATATAGCTGTAAACTTACAGCCAAATTGCACATATATAGGCCAAGTCAGAACTGTAACAAAGAGGAGCAAAAGCAGCATAACAAATATGTTCAAACCCAATTGCCTTTTTCCCCCCAAAAGTTTGTTATAACAAGAGGCATTTCGGGACAGAAGAAAGAGGGAATAATTTCATTATTCAAAAATAACCAGCAGCAAGAAGAGATATAACAAAGCATACAAAACCCCAAAGGATCTCATCATCATTTTATTAATACCACCCTTCAGAAAGGAAGAGAATAACGAAAAAAGGATAGAAATCAACTTCCATGTCAAGCAAAAGCGAGCAACAAGGTAAAGTCCCTATCATTTCTCTACATTTACCATGAAATCTGTCATCTGCACATATTCTGTTTTTTGCTAAATAATCAGATAAAGAAGAAAACGAAAAAAAATCAACAAACCAGTAAAACAAATCATCATCCAAGAAAACCAGTAAAACAAATCATCATCCAAGAAAACCAGCAAAACAAATCATCATCCAAGAGAACCAACCAGCAAAACAAATCACCATCCAAAAAAAACCAGAAAAACATAATCATCGTTCAAAGCTAACAAACCTGTCACTTTCCTTTTCTGTCAACCTTGTATAAACTGCAATACAATAAGCCCTAACACAAATAACAAAATAGAACAACAGCTTGCAATAATCGATCAACCCTAAGCCTTAAGAACTTACCATCAAATCAAAACAGAGTAAAGCACAAGAACGATCAAGAACGAACGCGTTACCAATGAGTCAGGACGACAAGCAAAGCAGAAATCACCGATTTGCATGTTTCTTAGGAAGCTTTTGTTGGCGATTAACTAAATCGCGAAGAAATTCCTTAAACCATTTTGCCTTGGAAGCTTTTGTGTGTCATTCTCAAGATCGGAAGGAACATCTGAGTTACCATCGCGTTTCGTAAGCAAGAAAAGGATTTGAGCTTTATGTCTGAAAATGAAAATGGGAGAGAGACAGAGTATCACTTTTTTTTGTTTCAATATTCGTTTCTTCCATTTTTTTTTGTTTTACTGGAAACATAATAATTAAATCAGTAAATTTCTTTCCCAATACTCCCTCCAGCGGCGCATGTTTTCGTTTAGGGTTCCCATTTTTTGTTCCTTCTTTTCCTCTTCCAGCTGGGTCAGTCTATTGGGCTGACTGGCCCAATCTTTCAAACCAAGTTCCTTTTTTGTTATAAATTAAATCTTATTAATAATTAATTAGTTGGTTTAACATAGTTTATAATTATCTTTTTTTTAGTTTGTACTTTAGAATTAATTTAGGTTTTATTCAATAACATATTTTAATTCTAAATTAATGATTCAGATTTTTTTTAAGTTAAATTAGATTTACTTTAATAACTTTTTTTCTTAGTTTAGATTTAAATCTTATTAATCTTTAATTTCAATTCAAAAGAAATGTTTAAAAATTAATCTATTTTCCCCAATTACTTTAGGACTTTGTCAATATTTTTACTAACCTTTTTTGTAAAAAATTAAATTTCATTTAATTTCTGAATAACAAAAAAAATTCAAAAAGACAAAAATACACGCATTTGAATTCTTTAGTTAATTGATAGAATAAATTTTCTCTTTTTTTTTCTTCTTTTCTTCCAAACTTTTCGCAAGCAAATAATTAGAATCTTATTGCTATACCTTGTTAACTATTTTTATTTCATAGACTGTTATAAATTAATCGTTCAATTCGATTTGGTTGTATTGTTTTCTATTTGGACTTTTAATCGCATTTGACTCATCACCATTTGTAAAAATTGTACCCCCATTCCCGAACACTTTGTAATAGCATAGATTTCAATTCCCGCAATTTACTGTTTTCCTTATACTGTATAGTAATTAGGCGTGTATGGCAAGATTCAAAAAAAAAATCAATCGCTAGATAACCTAATCAAAGAACAAAATAACTCGAAACAAACACACTTTTTAACACACGCACCTCTAGGGTAACCTCGCTCGTTGCCTCAGAAATAAAGTCATGTCCCTCGAATATGGGATGCTTTAGCAATGACCCTTCAATAAAAAAAGATCGTAGTCCCTCGGTGACACTTGACGTTGCCTTCGATAAAACGATCTCGTCCCTTACAGAAATTGCTAAAAGCATCTCATAAGTTGCCTTCGATGACTGTAAAATTGACCCGCGCATGTCCCTTCATATCCAACGATGGGGCTTCTTACCAAATTAAGGGTAAGATAGCAACATTAAAAGGAGGAAGAAAATAACAATTGAAAACCTTTCGAGTAGATAGATCTGCTCCTAGTTACTCGCTTGCTCACGATAAAAACATTTTTACACCTACACTTTCATTTCAAAACATTTTCAAAAGACAAAAATTTGTATACGTTCTTATAGAGACGAGAACCATTGCAAAACATCTTTTCAAAGCACTTTCTGAAACACAATCCACAAACACATCTTTGAACCACTTTTCGAAACAAAACTTTGTACGCATTCTTATAGAAACGAGAACCATTACAAAGAGATTTTTTCAAAACACATTCAAAGCCCACACCACAAGCACACTGTCAAATAAATGCAAGTGATGTAAACGAGTAACTAAGAGCCCATGGAAAACCATGGATGAAAAGGGTGCTAATACCTTCCCTTTTCATAACCTACCCCCCGAACCCGAGAAATAATTTCGAAAGGTCTTTCCTGTGCTTTTTTACCTTTCCTTTTGGATAAAAGAAAAGCCGGTGGCGACTCTTGCTATCCGCACAAATGCGATCGAAACACAAAAACACCAAGTCATTTCTCCCATCGTATCATAGGTGTCTTTGTAATGGTTCTCGTCTCTATAAGAACGAGTACAAAGTGTTGTCTTTCGAAAATGTTTCAAAATGAGAGTGTTGGTGTATAAAATGTTTTTTGTTGTGAGCAAGCGAGCAACTAAGAGCGAATCTACCTACTCAAAAGGTCTTAGATGTTCTTTTCCTCCTCCTTTAGATGTTGCTATCTTACCATCGATTTGGTAAAAAGCCTCATCATTGGATGTGAAGGGACGGGCATGAGACGTTTTATATAGTCATTGAAAGCAACTTATGGGACGTTTTAGCAATGTCATTTTAGGGACTAGATCGTTTACCAAAGGCAACATGGAGGGTCATCGAGGGACTACGATCTTTTATCGAGGGTCTTTTCTAAAACACCCATATTCGAGGGACATGATTATTTTCCGATAAGAAACAAAGTGGGATTACCCTAAGGGTGCTAGTGTGCAAGTGTGTTTGATTGCATGCATTTTAGTCTTGATTAGGGTTATCTACTTGTCGATTTTATGTTACCATACACACCCTAATTACTAGCATTTATGTTTGAAAGCAATAAAAGTGCGGAAAGTAAAGATTCTACGCTATTACAATCATTAGGGGGGTGGGGTGTACAAATTTACAAATGGGGATTGCAAGAAATTAAAGTCCTAATTATCTATTACAACCATATTGAAATAGTACACAACAAATGTAGAATGGACTTGTTTTGAAAGTGGTTTTTTGTCTTAATGAATTAAAAAAGGAATAAATTAATTAAAAAATAAAATGTTTTTTATGGATTATTTATATTAATAAAAAGGGTATTAATATTGAAAATGATAAAAAAAAGGGGAAATAATGAGAGATAGAATCAGTGTGCTGCTGCAAGCAGAACAAAAGGGATCAGAAATTCTGATGCCAAGCGTGTTGTGACTTAGAAAGAAACGTCAGTGAGAATCAGAAGTTCTGGATTGGTACACTCTGAGGTCCTGCAAGAAATGTTAGAGGAAAGACACAGAAGTTTTGGGTTGCTATGTGCTGAACTGCTGAGCGTTAGAACAGTGAGAAAGTCTTAGAAATTATGTATATTAAAACAGTGAAGAGAACTCAGAAGTTCTATGTTGTGCTGACACCATGAGTGAACATCAGAAGTTCAATGTGTTAACAACGAGTGAACATCAAATTTAGTGTGTTTGAACAATGAGAAAATCATAGAAGTTATGTGTGTTAAAACAGTGAAGAGAACTCAGAAGTTTTGCGTGCTATATTTCAATTCATTCTTCATATTAATCAGTACATCAGCAATTTATTCAGTTCTTAACAAACAGCAAATCAGAAGGATAAAAACACAACAGTTTATAGAAGTTCTAATCTTGATTCTGAGCCTAGCCTTAATCAAGAAGTTCTGGTCCACAGTTTTTCTACTTATGCAATGATATGGACAACATCAATACTGTGATATTTACATATTTAATGATGTTCTGAATGAAAATATGCAAAGTCAGAAAGACTTACCTTGAATCTGGAGTGTGTGCTTGGAACTTGAACTGCTGTCTTTAGATGTTCTGGAGTCAGCAAGAGCGACGGAAGAGAAAATGCCAAGTTCTTTGATTCAAAGGGAAGAACAAAGGTTTGGTTTTCTGTTTGGGAATTCTGGATTTTTACGAAGGTTTCACAGTTCTCTTTTCTCTCTTTTGTAATTCTCTCTCTCCAAAAGCCAGCCCCTTGAAAGTGTGATGGAGCAACTTATTTATAGGTGAATTTGTTGTGATTTTAGGGGGGAAAACAAATGGGATTTGAACACTTTTTGACATCCTGTTCCATTGCTTTTTGATCACAGTTTCCGTATGCTAGTTTGATGCAATTATGGGATGCAGGCATGGACTGAATTAGCTGTTGGTTATAGGACTGTGCTATAGCAGTGCAGCACATTGTATAAACGAGGTTTTGGGATTTGGTGATGTTCTGACCGAAGCGTTGAACATAGCCTTCATATGCTAGGGGGATGCCTTGTTCTTGAATCAAGTATGATGGTTAGAAGCCTAAGCTGGATTTGTAAACATGAATTAAGGAAAAGTACCCTCAGAGGCAGAAGCAAAGCATGGGCTTAGCATAACCTTGTACAAAAGTTTGTTTTTCAAGGACATCAACGATACTTCTATCTCACACGTGGGGAAATCCTTTAGATAAAAACTCAAAAGTGGTTGTGAGCATTAAATGATGATGAGATTTATCAAACCAGAAATCCTGCAATTTATGATTATGCATCATAGCTTAATTCTGGGTCAGAAGTTCAGCACCATCATAACTTAGAATAAACATCCAACTTCTGATCCTTGAATCCCTTTCTAGATGTTGTGAAAGAGCTCTCAGACTTTTAAAGAAGCTTAAAACACGCCTTATAAACCTTCTTTGAATTGCTCTTGCAACTTCTGACTAAACCTACATGGAAACTGGCCCAGAAGTTGTAGACAACTTCTGGCTTGAAAATGCTCAGAATTTCCTAAGTGCCTAAGCTACAGCAACGTGCCTTTGAGGATGTATAACATGAAATCCCAGCATTTCTAAAAGAAGTTTTGTTCTGCATTATTCCATAATCAGCTTGCATCATGGTGATAATTTGATCAGAAGTTCTGAGCTTGTCATATTTCTTAAACACTTAGAAAAATTCTAAGTATTTAGAAATTTGACTTTTCCAAAGTAATTTTGACTTTTGAATTTCTTGATGACACAAACTTCATACTTCAACGTGTCTTGATTAAATATGATTCTTGAAACTTGATTTTGATCCAAAAGTCAAAGTTTGACTTTTTAGTATGCAAATGACCATTTTGCCCTTGTGAATGACTTTCTTGGGAAATTTTTAATTTAAGGCTTGAAATTGGATGGGAACAAACCTGAGGGTCCAGGGTGAACTTTTGAGAAATGAGAGGGCAAATTTTGGGGTACAACAGCTGCCCCTGTTCAATCTTCTTACGCTTGAAGAGTTAGATTGGCGGATCCACCATTCGTGACTTGAAGGTGGAAGATGATTGAACACTAGAGTGCCCAAAAATTTTCACTTGATGATGTTATGGTTGATGGTATAGGAAATGGGCTTAAAAGATTCCATTTGGAGAGGAGATGAAAAGTTGTTGGGGATGGGCTTGTATATGTCATCCAAAATGATTGCTGGTAGGAATAGAAGAAGTGTCAGAATAAATCTCTGGTTGATTTATGTTGGAATAGTGGATGTGTTGGATTGAGTATCAGAATAATATCCATAAATGGATTGTATCTAACTCGTATCTGAGAGCTGAATCTGAATGAGTATCAGGATGACATCAGTGCCTAGAGCGTATCTGAACTGTATCTAAAAGATGAATCTAAATGAGTATCAGGATGGCATCCGTATCTAGAGTGTATCTGAACTGTATCTGAAAGCTCAGCAGGATGATGAAGGAATCTTGGACGATTACTACCTCAGCAGGGTGATGAAGGAATCTTGGACGATTACTACCTCAGCAGAATGATGAAGGAATCTTGGATGATTACTACCTCAGTAGGATGATGAAGGAATCTTGGACGATTATTACCTCAGTAGGGTGATGAAGGAATCTTGGATGATTACTACCTCAGCAGGATGAAGAAGGAATCTTGGACGATTACTACCTCAGCAAGATGATGAAGAAATCTTGACGATTACTACCTCAGCAGAATGATGAAGGAATCTTGGATGATTACTACCTCAGCAGGGTGATGAAGGAATCTTGGATGATTACTACCTCAGCAAGATGATGAAGGAATCTTGGATGATTACTACCTCAGCAGGATGATAAATGAATCTTGGATGATTACTACCTCAGCAGAATGATTAAGGAATCTAGGACGATTACTACCTCAAAAATATTATGACCTTTATCTGTTGATTGATCTTTCCTGAAAGGTAAAGAGTTAGTTGTATGAAATGTCATGATGTATGCATTGCATAATGATGATATTTGTGTTATATGCATTTTGCATGCATATGCTATGAATGTTGTTGAAATGTAATTTTGTCTTGGAGAATAAATCCTTGACAAGTATTGGGGAGTTATTAAATCCCGGATTGCTGTTGAAGAGTAGGTGTGTCTTCAAACTTTGCTTAGAATGTTTCCACCAGGGATTCCTGTTTTGTTGTTTGAGGAGAACCCTGTTGGGGAATATTGAAAACTCTGTGGAGAATGTTGATTCCTGTTTGGGGAAAAGAGTTCTGGAGTCTCAGTTGTCCGTTGCTCTATTGGGGAGTCGAAGTTGAAATGATATCTGGTCGGGTCCAGGTTTCACAGTAACTTGTTGGGGATTGTAGAGTAGTCTACTAGGGAAGAGGAGTTGTGGTCCTCTTATTTGTAGTAGTTGGAGAGGCAAACTCAAGTTGGGGAATCCTATCGTTTGTTGGTAAAATAAACCCTATTGCTCAGTCTATTGGAGAGGCGGCGAATTCACTAGAGAAAATCCTCGAGGATTCTTGAGGTTGTCTTAGCTGGGGAAAAGGTTTTCAGAGATCGAAACTCTGGTTGGGAGTCATCCCATGAGAAGAATCTTGGGAAGATTTGTTACTGCCCCTAGTAGCAAGTGATTGTGGCACTACCAGGAACTATTTGATTATAAATAAACCTCTGTCGAGATTTGTGTTCAATGCCCCAAGTGATGGAGGCCTGCCCCTGGTTATTCAACAACTCTTTGAGAGATTCTTTGAATCTTGACTTGACTGCCCCAGGTGTGCCAGATAGTGACATGTCATGCCCCTTTGTTGGCAGGAGATTTGCCATTGGAAATGTCGTCCCAATTGAAGTGGTTTTGTTCACCGAGAGAGCTTTCGTTCACTGGATATTCGTTGTGTGAATTTCTCTGCTGTCAAACAAATAGCCATATGCAAACAATGATATTCAAGTAATGAAAAGTTTATGTTTGTCTTGGAACTTTTAAAAATACATTTTAGCAAGTAAAGAAATTTTGTAAGAAAAATTCAACTCAGGATTTAGAGTAAAGCCTTACAGGAGTCAGGATACCTTTTGTAAAAGTATGCTTTCGAACTAACCCATACTTCAATTAGGACTTTTGAAGGGTTGTAGCGTAGCTTGGTTCACGGTTTTAAGAAACAAAGGATAAAGGCTCAAATTGTATTTGTATCCGCCCATTCTTCGTGATGTTCTTCTGTCCTAAACTCAGTTAATTGTGCATTTGAACTCCAATTGAGTCTGGAATGACATTTTGGTGATGGTTCAGACAAATTAAGTTTGTCAAAAGGCAGTCATTTTTTGTGAAATTTTTCGTGTTGTTGAGGATTTATGGTGACCTCTTTATTTTGATTTGTTATCCCTAATTTTTTCCTTATTGTTCTTGTTTTGAGATTATGGTCAGCGGGATGCCCCAGTTTTTCTTAAGTCTCCTTTGTAGGTTTTGACTTAGTGGGCTTTACTTTTTTGAGAGATATTGACTGCCTATATGATAGGGAACCATCACCGTCTTTTGATTCCAGAGGAATGTTTTTGATGTCATTCGTTGTATTACGAGATGAGAGTTTGCGGCTTAACGCGCGTTTGAATTAACTGAGAGACTACTCTGCCCCAGGTTTTGATTTAAAGGTTTCAATTTGTGTAAAAAGAGAAAACTTTTACTTCTTTGGCTCGAAGGGGTTGACTAGGGATTATCTTCCTTATAACTCCAATGTTTAGGATTTGAAAGAATGCATGTACATCGTCAGCAAGGTCCATTCAAAAGCATATTGTATGAGATTATGGCATTGTTTTCGTCATCCTCCCTCTAAAGGCTTGTAACTTTTAGCAAGAGATTAATGTCATAAAGAGAGTAAAAATCATAGTTTAAATGTAATTAAAATGAATGGATTGATTCAAGACAAACATATGCAATGCATTAATGAAACAAAGTTTGACATTAATAGATAATTGTTTGAATAACAAAAGAGAAATTACAACTTGAAAATTCAAAATGAACAGAAGCCTCTTTGTCTGAACTTGTCACTTTAGGTGGTGAGCCTTTGAGGGACGGCAGAATAATTCAGTCTGACCATCTTGTGTGAACTCCAGCGCTCCTCCGTCGATCAAGTTTTAAATCTTGTACCTCAGCGCCCAACAATCGTTTGTAACATGTCCAGGACTGTCAGAATGATAGGCACACCTGGCATCAGGATTGTAGTTAGGAGAAGAAGCTTTGGGGTTTGGATGAGGTCCTATTAACATAATCAGATTCATCTTCAACATGTGTTGCAAAGCTTGAGACAGTGGCATGTTGATGTTAGTAAACTATCTCTCGGGATTGTTTTGCCTTTGCTAATTTTCCCGTTGATGTTGACAAGGTCGTTGTTTGGCCCGTGACGTGGAAGCAATTTGGAAAGGCCCACCCTTCATCAATGGATGATTAATGACTCGATCTCCAATTCCGGTTATTTGCCCTATTTGGCTGCATCTGTCTTGATGAAGCCTGTAGACAAGGGCTCTCAGCTCTTCCTGTCCTTGAGCCAAGTTTTGGATAAGAGCCATCTCGCCCACCAGTTGTCCCATCATTTGGACTTTCATTATGGTTATCTCAGTTCGTAGCCGCTCCAACTGGTCATCTATGTTGCCCTCAGGATTCCTTATGATCATGCCCCTAGTGAGGAGAGCTTTCACTTCTTCTTTCCCCTTGGATAGGTTCAAGAACATTTCCTGGAGTTGAGCGTTTTGAGCCTGGATGTCCTTGATAGTCTGCTCTAGAGCCATCTCTACTGAAGTAAACAGTAGGAAGATAAGGAGACTTGTATGGGAGAAACCTGTCATGATATGATGCATGATATGTGGATGCATATTTTCAAGGATCTCGCGGGGTAAATGTTAGTAGTCACTTACAGTTTTGATTGGAGAACTTCGTATCGGTGGATGCCCTTCCATGAGAATTAAGCTCACCATGTCAAGTGGGTTGTAGCCCTTGACTCAAGTTTGTTGTACTTGATTTTTGACGGCGTTTGGTCAGAGGAAAATAAATCCTCTTGTCCCTTGATAGACATCTAGTTTAACGTGACCCTGCATCATAGGCCCTTGAGATCCTGGAAACGGTTATTGAAAATGCTATGGCATGATGTTATGTGCAAGTATGCAAAGTAAACAAGTTTATATGCAAATAATCATATACACACAAAGTAGACAAGTCCTTAGGTTTAGGCTTGCATGGAGTTTGTAGGTAAGTACCCTTTTGAAATTTAGTTGGCTCAACCTGTCCTAGTAATAGTAATCGGGTTCTAAGGGGTCTCAATATCACTGATCTTTCCCACAAACTTCATTCTGATTGACAACTGACTTGACACCAAACAAAGCTCGGGAGTCAAATCTACATGAGTGTAGTATCGAGTATCAACCAACTTCGGACTGCACCAAAGTCGGTCATCTCACTACGTCCTAATGGCCAAGTTGGTCAAGTAAAGATTCTAAAAGTCAGTTAGTGTTTCATGACATCACTCAGCGGCCCCGTATTCTCCTTTACTACTCAAGGGCTACCGGTACCCACAAATATGTCACACTAACGTAGTTATTTCTTAGATCGTGTCGGTATACCCCACACAGTTTCCACAATGTATTTCTACTTACCTATAAGGTATCCCAAATCCGGGTAGAGGATTAGAACAAGCCCAAACAAGGAACCAAAATGTAAAGAAAACAAGTCAAACAAAGAAAGCAAATTAAGGTGATCTAGCCCTAAGGTAACCCCACTTTAAATATATTCCCCAGCAGAGTCTCTAGTTCTGTGATACGGTGGGAGAACTAACTTGGTTGTTTTGCGTTTGATCGCAAATGTTGCAGTTAGAAAGAGTCGCCACCGACTTTTCTTTTATCCAAAAGGAAAGGTGAAAAAGCACAGGAAAGATCTTTGAAATTATTTCTTGAGTTCGGGGGGTAGATTATGAAAAGGGAAGGTATTAGAACCTTTTTCATCCATGGTTTTCCATGGCCTCTTAGTTACTTGCTAGATCACTTGATTTTGTTTGAATGTGCTTGTGATGTGGGTTTTGAAAGTATTTTGAAAACGTCTTTGTAATGGTTCTCGTCTCTATAAGAATGTGTACAAAGTATTTGTTTGGAAAATAGTTCAAAGATGTCTTTGTGAGATGTGTTTTTGAAAGTGATTTTTAAAAGGTGTCTTTGTAATGTTTCTCGTCTCTATAAGAACGCGTACAAAGTGTTGTCTTTCGAAAATGTTTCAAAATGAGAGTGTTGGTGTATAAAATGTTTTTTTGTTATGAGCAAGCGAGCAAATAAGAGCGAATCTACCTACTCAAAAGGTTTTAGATTTTCTTTTCCTCCTCCTTTAGATGTTTCTATCTTACCATCGATTTGGTAGGAAGCCTCATCATTGGATGTGAAAGGACGGCCACATGACGTTTTATATAGTCATTGAAAGCAACTTACGGGACGTTTTAGCAATGTTGTTTTAGGGACTAGATCGTTTACCGAAGGCAACATGGAGGGTCATCGAGGGACTATGATCTTTTATCGAGGGTCTTTGCTAAAACACCCATATTCGAGGGACATGACTATTTTCCTAAAAGCAATAAAGTGGGATTACCCTAAGAGTGCTAGTGTGCAATTGTGTTTGATTGCATGCATTTTAGTCTTGATTAGGGTTACCTACTTGTCGGTTTTATGTTTCCATACACACCCTAATTACTAGCATTTATGTTTGAAAGTAATAAAAGTGAGGAAAGTAAAGATTCTACGCTATTACAATCATTAGGGGGATGGGGTGTACAAATTTACAAATGTGGATTGCAAGAAATTAAAGTCCTAATTATCTATTACAACCATATTGAAATAATACACAAGAAATGTAGAATGGACTTGTTTTGAAAGTGTTTTTTTTTATCTTAATGAATTAAAAAAGAAATTAATTAATTAAAAAAATAAAATGGATTTTATGGATTTTTTATATTAATAAAAAGGGTATTCATATTGAAAATGATAAAAAAAAAAAAGGGAAATAATGAGAGATAGAATCAGCGTGCTGCTGCAAGCAGAACAAAAGGGATCAGAAGTTCTTATGCCAAGCATGCTGTGACTCAGAAAGAAATGTCAGTGAGAATCAGAAGTTCTGGAATGGTACACTCTGAGGTCCTACAAGAAATGTTAGAGGAAAGACACAAAAGTTATGGGTTGCTATGTGTGATACGGTAGCAGAACCGGATTTGTTTTAGGAAAATGTTGGTTTGCGTTTTGTGTTTGTGTTTGCAAAATGTCGCGGTAAGCAAGAGTCGCCACCGACTTTTATTTTATCCAACGAGAAAGAACAAAAGCATAGAAAATTCCTTTTCCGAGATTTTGAGTACGGGGGGTAGATTATAGAAAGGGAAGGTATTAGCACCCTTTCTATCCGTAGTTTTCTACGGGCTCTTAGATACTTGCTCATCATTTTTAAAATTGCTTCCGTGTTTGTGTGTTTTGAAAATTTTTTGTTTTACTTCGTTTTAACCGTTGCTTCTGTCTTCAAGAGTGTTACGAAGTATTTTTGAAAACTTTGTTTAAAAAGAGTGTAAGTGTGGAAAAGTTTGTTTTTGAGCAAGCACCTACTAGCATCTACCTACTCGAAAAAAGAATGTTTTCGTTCTTGTTTCCTTTAGACAGTGCTATCCTACTTATTTGAGAAATAGGAATCACCGTTGTTGGAGTTGTAAGGGTCAATTAGAAAGGGATGTACGATCACTAAAGCAATGTTAGGACGTCTTAGTAATAACCCTAATGTCTGAAGATCATATTCGAGGCAACATTTCCGAGGCAAACTTTCTGAGGCAACATTTCCGAACGGGACACTTGATCTTTGTTTAGACAGGATGGTGACCACTAAAACACCCTATACCTAATGATCATTTACCGAAGGCAACCGAAGTGAGAGTATACCCTAGGAGTGCGCATGTGCGAGTGATTTGATTTCAGTTATTATCTTTGCACATTTAGGGTTTGCTAACCATTTTAAAATTAACATACAGTCTTGCCATGCAATCCTATTATCATACATCTAACAGTTAATATTTGCGAGAATAAAAATGCGAGAAATAAAACTACGCTATTACAAGGCTTTGGGGTAGGGGATTAATTACATAGCCAAAAACCCGTAAAACGATAAATAAAAGAAATTCCTAATTAAACTATTACATATCAAGAGCAATTACATTAATATCGCAAAAAATAGTAAACGCGCGCGATGAATTAAGAACGAGAAAAAATTAGGGTTTTGACCCCGTCTAAACCTAATTACAAGAAAAAATCATTTTTTGTGGTTTTTGTGTTATTTTGAGAAAATAAGGTTTTAATTGAATAAATACAAACCTAATTACTAATTAATTTAAATTAAGAAACATAATTAATTTGACCTATTTTCGTATTTTGTTATTTTATGAAAATAAATAAAAATATAATCAAGAACAAAACCTAATTTTCTAATTGATTTTAAATTATTTACAAAAAGATTAGAATTACCCTAAAATTAAATTAAACTAATTATTAAATTAAATTTGATAAAAATAAAAAAAATAAAAACCTAAATTCTAAATTGATGAAATTAATTTTATGATTTTGTAAAAAAAAAGAATTTAATTTTGTGTTAGAAAATAAACAAACAAAATAAATTAAACAAAAGAAAAAAAGAAAGAAAGGAAATTAGAATGGGCCTGGCGTTATAGCAAAGGAGGGGGTGTTAATTGCATTTTCTGAGCCCAAAACGCCTAGTCCACTTGACTTTTCTAGATCCCATGTTGCAAGCTTGACTAGGCCTATGGTAGACCTCCATGTGATAGGCGTTGGATCTGGCATGCTGGAGATCTGGTGGTTAAATGATGATGTGTATGGTGGTCTCCTTGTATGCATGTGTGCGTGATTATGCAAGAAAAAATATCATGAAATAATATGGGGACCTGGGGATCGAACCCAGGCCCCTTTGGCTTTTCCACAACAACGCTGACCATTTGAGTTGGCTTGTCTTTGTGTATATAGAACAACAAATGATTATTATAATGGAAAAACAAAATAATAATTATCAAACGCGCGAATTTTTGAATGGGCCAGTCACTGCCTGCCACGCAACCCTTCTTCTTCCTCCCTCCATTGGTAAAAGGTCTGACTTTTACCTACAGTTATCTGGGCGTAGGTACAGCCCTGTGATCCTCCAAAATTCTATGCATGCATGATAAATCAATACTAGTGGTACCAATCAACTCGTTCCAACCTCACGAGCATCATGGCACCACTATCCATGGTTAATTGTTCCTGCAAGCAAAACCCCTAAAAACGAAGCTAAAACCATAAACATGGCAACTTGCTGTATAGCCAATAAAAATACAATTGGTTATTACCATTAGCTTGAGAATGATTCAAGGGTTCAGAATATATAAACAAATCATGCTAAGAGTGCCAGGATTATGATATACGATTTCAAAAAAGCATGGAAGTCGTGGGATACTTACAGCATGTTTCTGGGCACGAAAATGCTTGCTAATGATTGGAATAGGGTCCTTGGATGTCCAGCAAACGAGTGGTGTGCCTGGAATAGCTTGAGGAAGCCTGGAACTAGGAAATCAGATTGCCACTTTTCTATGAAATTTTAATATTTGTTCTTCTCTTTTCACGCCTCCAATCCCCTTGCTCTTGGTCTGCACTTGTTCTATATGTACCCTAGAATGAATTAGGGTTGCAATTTGGTTTCAAATCTTCTCCAATAATGATCATTGATTCAAGATTTGATCCTTTGTGCAAATCTTTCCAAATTGAGAAAATCCAATCTTTTTGTGTCCATTTGAAGCTTGCACGATTTGATTCTCTTTCCAGCTGTATAAGAGGCCTAAACATGCACAAAATCTCAAGCTTTGATTAGTTTTGATATTTTCATGATTTTATTTTGATTTTATTTGATTTAATTGAAATCAAAATCAAAATAAATGACAAAAATAAAATAAATACAAGTGGGAAGGATCATGGGTCGTGGTTAATGTTACAAACTCAATTCAAGCATAAAAAGTTGGGCCCATTTGACAAAAATTGCAATTTTGGCCACATTTGACTTTTGGCAATTTTGCAAAAAAGGTCAACTTTGCCAATGCATAAGTTCCTCAATTTTGACCCTAGAGATGTGTTCTTGGACTTTTTAGAAATATTAGGGGGTCCTCTAAGCAACCTTTTTGGTCTAATCTCAATTTAGTCTTCCATGTTCATGTATGAAGCTTTGACAAAAAAGGTGTTTTTGTTGACTTTTCAAAATGACCTATAATGTCCAAATTTATATCTTCTTGTGAGTGCATATTTTGAACTTGGGAACTGAAGATGGATTGTAGGTAATTCCATCCTCTTCAAAATAATCTTTGGATAGGTCATTTTTGATAAAGTATGAGAAAGTTATGCTTGGTCAAAGTTGAGTTGACTTTTCCTACAAAACCATAATTTAGCAACTTTTGGGTTTTGATGAATTGTGAGCAATCCTTGAGGAATCATGATCAACCCTTGATCAAATGATGAATAATACTTCAAAATGGGAATGTTGACCAAAAATCTTGAAGTTTGACTGTATGTGGGACACAGTTGACTTTTGCCCTAGCATAGTCAATTTTCAGGCCTTTGAGCAATTGACTGAGCAAACTTCCTCTACAAGGCTTGAAACTTGACATGGTTGATCTTGAGAAAATATTAGGATAATGGTGAGCATTTTGGGTCTTTTGGACTTAAGTACCTTAATGCAAACTGAAACCCTAATTTGAGGTAGACTGCCTTAGGAGAGAGTTTGTCTAGTCAACCCTTGGACTTCCTTGAGCAATTTGAGGACCTCACTTGAAATGTATTGAGAAATATGGGAGGGCAAATTTTGGGGTACAACACTATGTGCTGAACTTTTGAGCGTTAGAACAGTGAGAAAGTCTTAGAAATTCTGTATATTAAAACAGTGAAAAGAACTCAGAAAATCTGTGTTGTGCTGAAACCGTGAGTGAACATCAGAAGTTCAGTGTGTTAACGGCGAGTGAACATCAGAAATTTAGTGTGTTTGAACAGTGAGAAAATCATAGAAGTTCTGTGTGTTGAAACAGTGAAGAGAACTCAGAAGTTCTGTGTGCTATATTTCAATTCTTTCCTCATATTAATCAGTACATCATCAATTTATTAAGTTCTTAACAAACAGCAAATCAAAAGGATAAAAACATAACAGTTTATAGAAGTTCTAATCCTGTTTCTGAGCCTAGCCTTAATCAAGAAGTTCTGATTCACAGTTTTTATACTTAAGCAATGATATGGACAACATTGATACTGTGATATTTACATATTTAATGATGTTCTGAATGAAAATATGCAAAGTCAGAAAGACTTACCTTGAATCTGGAGCGTGTGCTTGGAACTTGAACTGCTGCCTTTAGATGTTCTGGAGTCAGCAAGAGCAATGGAAGATAAAATGCCTAGTTCTTTGATTCAAAGGGAAGAACAAAGGTTTGGTTTTCTATTTGGGAATTATGGATTTTTACGAAGGTTTCACAGTTCTCTTTTCTCTCTTTTGTAATTCTCTCTCTCCAAAAGCCAGTCCCTTGAAAGTGTGATGGAGCAACTTATTCATAGGTGAATTTGTTGTAATTTTGGGGGGAAAAACAAATGGGATTTGAACACTTTTTGGCATCCTGTTCCATTGCTTTTTTATCATAGTTTCCGTATGCTAATATGATGTAATTATGGATGCAGGCATGGACTGAATTAGCTGTTGGTTATAGGACTGTGTTGTAGCAGTGCAGCGGGTTATATAAACGAGGTTTTGGGATTTGGTGATATTCTGACCGAAGCGTTGAACATAGCCTTCATATGTTAGGGTGTTGCCTTGTTCTTAAAGCAAGTATGATGGTTAGCAGCTTTTAGTCGTGCCTAAGTTGGATTTGTAAGCATGAATTAAGGAAAAGTACCCTAAGAGGCAGAAGTAAAGCATGGGCCTAGCATAACCTTGTACAAAAGTTTGTTTTTCAAGGACAGCAACGGTACTTCTATCTCACATGTGGGGAAATCCTTTGGATAAAAACTCAAAAGTGGTTATGAGCATTAAATGATGATGATATTTATCAAACCAGAAATCCTGCAATGTGTGATTATGCAACATAGCTTAATTCTAGGTCAGAAGTTCAGCATCAGCGTATATTAGAATAAACATCCAACTTCTGATCCTTGAATCCCTTTGCTCCAGGATGTTCTGAAGGAGCTCTCAGACTTTAAAAGAAGCTTGCAACACGCCTTGTAAACCTTCTTTGAATTTCTCTTGCAACTTCTGACTGAACCTACGTGGAAACTGGCTCAGAAGTTGCAGAAAACTTCTGACTTGAAAATGCTCAGAATTTGCTAAGTGCCTAAGCTACAGAGACGTGCCTTTGAGGATGTATAACTTGAAATCCCAGAATTTCTAAAATAAGTTTTGTTCTTCATTTTTCCAAAATCAGCTTGCATCATGGTGATAATCTGATCAGAAGTTCTGAGCTTGTCATATTTCTTAAACACTTAGAAAAATTCTAAGTATTTAGAAATTTGACTTTTCCAAAGTAATTTTGACTTTTGAATTTCTTGATGACACAAACTTCATACTTTAACATTTCTTGATTAAATATGATTCTTGAATCTTGATTTTATTCCAAAAGTCAAAATTTGACTTTTAAGTATGCAAATGACCATTTTGCCCTTGTGAATGACTTTCTTCGAAAATTTGTAATTCAAGGCTTGAAATTGGATGGGAACAAACCTGGGGGTCCAGGGTGATCTTTTGAGAAATGAGAGGGAAAATTTTGGGGTACAACAGAAGGAAATCATTTTTTCCATATTTTCCATGTTGTTGAAGATTTGTAGTGACCTATTTTTTTTATTTACTATCCCTGATTTTTGTCTGACTGTTTTTGTTTTTGAGATTACAGTCAGCGGGATGTCCCAGTTTTTCTTAAGTCTCCTTTGTAGGTTTTGACTTAGTGGGCTTTTCTTTTGAGAGATAATGACTGCCTATTTGATAGGGAACTGTTGTACCCCAAAATTTGCTCTCTCTTTCTTCAGGAAATCATCTTGGATTTTCAGAGTCCCTCTGAAACAAATCCAAGTCCTGAATTGTCATTTTTTGCCCAAGCAAACCATTTACAAGAGCAAGATGATCACACAAGCTTTAAAGACAACGCTTTTATCTTAAGAAAAATTAAATTCTAAGTACTTGGAATTTTTCTCTAAAGAATGAGTGTTTAAGAAAAATCAACGCTTCAGAACTTCTGGACCAAACTCCAGACAGAAACGGTCAGAAGTTGCAAGCTTGTTGCAGCGCAATCAGAAGTTGGCTCTTCAGCAGCTACATCAGCTCAATCAGAAGTTGTAAACGTGGTTCAATACGTAAGTCTCAGACAGAACGTGACTCTTTCAGCAGTTACACCAGCTCAGCCAGAATTTGCTAAAGGAATGCAAAAGAAGCAAGGAAGTCTGAAGGCTCTTTCAGAGCATGCTGAAATCAGAAGATGAAAAGGTCAGAAGAGTGGGTGTTACGCTGATGCATGATATGTGAGCCCAGGAGTTCCAGAAGCAAATCCAAGAAGCGTGTCAGAAAATCAGGTGAATCCCCAGAACTTGCTAAGACAACAGGAGGCCAAAACCAGAGCATGGTTTACGTTGATTCTTGGTGAAACAGAACTGCTGGTTCAAAGCTTGGTTTCCATTACCAGAATATTGGTGTTGATAAGTCTCATCACCATTTAATGCTCATTAATGCTCCCAACCACTCCTGAACATTCATCCAAGTAATCCATTCACGTGTGGCTGGGAAAACGCCTTTATGCAAGTTTTGGCATGGGTCTACATGCCACCGTCCACCTAAGAGGTCACTTCTCTCCAATCCACGCCTGCTGTTCCAGCCTAGGCTGAAGGCTATCTGTTATCACAACTTCCCAGGAATTTCTTTCAAAGAACAACTCAGCCTCTGTTGGTGCTTTAATGTTCAAAGAAATCCACAAGAGTTCTGCCTATAAATAGAGAATCATTGTCCACTGAAAAAGGGTCCAAAGAAACAGAAAAATTGCTAGAAGAAAAACAGAAATCTTTAGCAAGAAAGTGCTGTGAAACTCTGCCAAAATCTCCAGTGTTTCATAACTTTGAATTTCTTACCTTCAAACTTCATCAAATACCCAGTTTTCTGTGTGAACTAAAAACACCCTTTTCAAACTTCTGACCCTATATACGCACACACCTTCACCTACCCTTTTCAAAAAGAATCTGTCCGGAATACCATTAGAGCCAAAAGCTAGCTCACATCCACAAACTTTTCCAACAGCCAGGTAAGCACATGCTGACCTTCATCACGCTTCTAAGCATCATCAGCTGTGCATACTCAAATAAACATAATGTAAATATCATATTGTTGCTGTTTGTGTTCTGAGGATTTTCGTACCTCAGAACGTTCTGAGCCAGTGTAGGACCCGCCTGTGACCTTGTTGGTTCTGCCCTCTGAAACACTTTGACATTTGCTGGAGTTGTTCCAAATATGTTTCCTGTTTTGTGGAATAACAACAAAATTGCAGATGTTCTGATTAGTATAGGGAAAAGCCAAGTGCTGACTTTGACGTTAGCACATCTGAAGCCTGTTTTGCTGTCAATAATATCAGAACTTCTGAGAGTTATTGTCTTTCCAGCAGGATTAGAACTTCTGAGTTCCCCACTAACAAACTTCTGTCTTGCAGCGCAGGGGGGTCAGAACTTCTGATTTCCACTAACAAGTTTCTGTTTTGCAGGTGCCAGAGTCAGAAGCTCTAACTCATACAGTTTAACCAAAAGGTTGATCATCTGGCAGCGGGTCTGAGTCAGAACTTCTGATGACCTCTCAGCAGCGCGCTGGCTCCCTCTCTCTTTCTCTCTATCTTGTTTTTTTGCTATTTTCTTTTTTGTCTATTTTTCTCGTTGAACCCCCCATGTAAAAATGTGTACCCCCACTCCCTAATTGTTGTAATAGCGTAGGATTTTATATTTCCGCTTCTTATTACTAGTAATTAGGATATGTATGGCAAGATAAAATCAATGAAATAGAAAATCCTAATTCAAAGATAAACTCTTGTATGTAATAAAACACACTTGCACATTAACACCCCTAGGGTTACTCCACTTGTTGCCTTCAAAAATGGGCCATGTTGCATATTAGGTGTCTTTGGCAAAACAAAACAAATCAAATGATCATAGTCCCTCGATGACGCTTTCGAAAGTTGCCTAAAAATGATCAAGTCCCTTAAAGAAAGATTTCCCAAAGACACTTGGCACCATTGCAATCATGGTCTAAACGATGACCCGCGCCCGTCCCGTTCACATCCTAACACAAGATTTTCCACCAAATACAATGGTGGAATAAAATTGTTAAAAGGGTTAAAACATAGCAAAGATCTTTGAGAAATTTAGGGTAGATAGCTCTTGGTTATTTGCCAACTTGCAAAACAAAAACACTTGCCTATTTTTCAAAACACACATCACAAACACACTTTCAAAATAACCTTCAAAAACATTGAAAAAAAATTTCAAAAGACATACACCTCTGTATACATCCCAACATGGATCATTACAAAGGTTGCCACCACATTGGCCTCTTTTCAAAACATTTTCAAAAATCCACACACAAAGCACCATTTCAAATAATTGAAAATCAAGGCAAGTTGATCTAAGAAAGTAACTAAGAGCCCATGGATAACCATGGATAGAAAGGGTGTTAATACCTTCCCTTTCTATAATCTACTCCCCGAACCCAAGAAAACATCTCAAAGGTTTTTGCTGTGCTTTTTAACCTTTCCTTAGGATAAAATAAAAAGTCGGTGGCGACTCTTGCTCAACCGAAACATTTGCGAAGACAAACGCAAAACCCAAGTCAGTTCTCCCACCGTATCACAGAACTGGCGACTCTGCTGGGGAGAACTTTAAAGTGGAGTAACCTTAGGGCTTAGATCACCCTCTTCCATGACTAAATTGTTTGTTTTGATTGCTTTACATCTTGGCTCTCTTGTTTGGGTTTGCAATCCTACACCCGGATTTGGGGAAACATTCATAGATAGAAATACGTTGTGGAAACTATACGGGGTATACCGACATGGTTGAAGCAATAGCTATATTAGTGCGACATATTTGTGAGTACCGGTAACCCTTGAGTTCAATCAAGGAGAGTACGGGGCCGCTGAGTGATGTCACTAAGCACTAATGACCTAGAACCTTACTTGACCATCTTTGCCTTTCATTAGGGGTAGTGAGATGACCGGCTTTGGTGCAGTCCGAAGTTGGTAGATACTCGATACTACACTCATTGAAGGTTGTTTTCTTAGAATATTTTGGTCGCTGGTTAAGTGGCTAAACCAAAACAATGAACATAGAAAACAATCCAATGATATTGAGCTCCTTAGAACTCGGTTACTATTTATAGGACAGGTTTTTAAGCCAACTACACTCAAGAGGGTACTTACCTATGAAACCTCATGCAAGCCTGAAACTAGGGTTTGGTGTGAATTGCTTGTACATATGTTTGTGCATACATCATGAACATCATAAAGCATCATATGCATACATTAACCATTTCAAGGGTTTAGATCTTCATCTTTGTTCTTGTTTTGTAGGTCATGGAAATTCTTCGCAGGAAAACTATCCAAGTCAACCTTGTGAGAATCCCTCCTCAACTCAAGGAGCTCACATCCAGGATTCTGGAAAGCTCTCCCTTCAGTGAAAGACATGGTAGACTGCTCAGCTTAGTCAACACCAACATTGAAGAGGACATGGTAAAGGTGTTGTTCCAGTTCTTTGACCCCCTTCACCACTGTTTCACTTTCCCCGACTACCAATTGGTGCCCACTTTGGAGGAATTTTCTCAACTCCTGAGAATTCCTATTCTTAATCAACTACCCTACAACGGTACGGAAAAAGAACCAAAGCCCGAAGATGTTGCTCAAGCACTACACTTGCAACCATCTGACATCAAGGGGCATTGGGAAACTAGAAGCGGTGTCAAAGGCTTCTTGGCAAAATTCTTGTTTGAGAAGGCACAAGAGTGTTGGAATTCATTGGACCTACAAGCCTTTGAAGAAATTGTGGCACTTCTTATCTATGGGTTGGTCTTGTTCCCAAATCCTGACCAGCTTGTGGATGTCAACGCCGTCAAGATCTTCTTATCCAGAAATCCAATACCAACATTGCTTGGGGACATTCTTCACTCATTTTACACTCGAACAATGAGAAAGAGGGGTGTTCTCATGTGCTGTACTCCTCTCCTTGCAAGGTGGTTTATTTCGCACCTTCCACAATCTGTCTCGAAGAATGACCAAGGCCTAAGATGGTCACAACGATTGATGACCCTTACTCACTCTGATGTACATTGGTGTTCTCGGTCCAGAGAAAATGTCATCATCGTCGATCGTTGTGGAGAGTTCCCTAATGTTCCACTACTTGGCATTAGAGGAGGCATTACTTACAACCCTTGTCTAGCCTTGAGACAATTTGGATATGCACGGAGGGATGGCCCTCACGACATGTTGATTCCTGACCTAGTTTTTGACTTCGACAACGATGCGCAAGGACTTCGCCAAAGATTCATCAGAGCTTGGAGGATGCCTAACAAGGTTGACAGCAAGACACTGGGGCACAAGAATTCCATCCCTCTTGAGCCTTACCTCAAGTGGGTACGAGCCCGAGCCCAGAGTCTAATGATGCCTTATCCTCATGTTCTCCTTGTAATTAAAGAGCCCGTTAAGGAAGGAGAGGTTCCCTACACCATCCTATATCCTGACATGCCTACATCGTGGGAGGAGATGCAGAAGAGTTGGATCCAACTTAAGGAGGAACGGAACACTTTTGAAGCCAGCGAGAAGAAGATTCTAGAGCTTACCCGCCGACTCCATGAGGAAGAGACCCTCAACACCTACATCGCACCAAAGAGGATGCGCAATGTCTTTTTACCTTGAGAAGTTTTTGTAATATTTGGCCCATGGGGCATTTATGTACTGACGAATTTCTTCTTAATATGACGTGCGTTCTTTTTTTGTTTGCAACAATTTTGAATGTTCTAAATCCTTGAATGCATTGCATACATAAGCATACCATTCATCATGTGCATAAGCAGGTCTCCACACCAGGTTTCCTTATCTTTCTGCTGTTTATTTCAGTAAGATGGATCTCGAACAAACGGTCAAGGACTTACAGTCTCAAAGCGCACAGTTTCAACAACTCCTGATGACCTTGGCTAAGGGTCCGGAAGATCTGAAATCCCTGCTCGGGAACAAAGACCAAGTGAAAAAGAAGAAGAAGAGAATCGGGGTGGCTACCTTAGGAAGAAGGTTTTAGGGTGAAGCCAGAAGAGTGCTTGAATTCCCCCCTACATCTGAAGAAGGAACCAGTAAAGGGAATGCGGCTGCGGTACCTTCCGAATCCGAGGTTGAGGAAGAGGAGGCTGAAGAAGACGAAGACTACTCTGATCAACAATACCCGCTCGCCGATGATAAGTACGAAGGCTTGGAAGACAGGTTGGCAGCTATGGAGCTGCAGAGAGTTCCTGGCTTAGATTTCGAAGATTTGGGATTAGTTGCTGGAATTGTGATCCCCCCGAAGTTCAAAGTGCCGGTTTTTGTAAGATATGATGGGCTATCCTGCCCGAAAATGCATCTCAGATCATATGTAAGGAAGATCCAACCTTACACTGCAGACAAGAACCTTTGGATCCATTTCTTTCAGGATATCCTTTCAGGGGCTCAACTCGAGTGGTTCTATCAACTGGATGGAGCCAGTATCCGAAACTGGGAGGACTTGGCTACTGCCTTTTATAAACAATATCAGTACAATTCTGACCTCGCTCCTACGCGTACCCAACTTCAGGGTATGTCACTAGGGACGGGCGAAGGATTCAAGGAGTATGCACAAAAGTGGAGAGACTTGGCTGGCCGGGTGCAGCCACAACTGACTGACTGTGAACTTGTTGACATGTTCTTAGGGACCTTATCTGGTCCATTCTTTAATCATCTGATTGGTAATTCCTCTGTCGGGTTTACAAATTTGATTTTGACTGGTGAGAGAATAGAAGCTGGTATCAAGTCAGGGAAGATACAGAAAGGTGCCGCTGCTAGTACAGAGAAAAAGCCTTTCAAGAAGGAAGCTAGTGTTGTTTATGGTCCTAGAAGACAAGTTAAGCCGGAACGCCGCCAAACTGTCAATGCATTGGTAATTTCAAAGCCCGTTGCTGCTCCTCAGCAGTATAATCAACAAAGGGGTGAGAGACCCAAAAGGCAGTACACTAGGCTCAGTATGACCTTGTCTCAGATATTGCCGCAACTACTGTCAACCAATCTGGTAACTGTCAAAGAAGCTCCGAAAGTGGTGAACACAGCTTCTCCAAAGTACAACCCCAACGCCCGTTGCGCTTATCACTCTGATAGCCCAGGGCATACTACGGACGATTGCTGGGCTCTGAGGAATAAGGTTCAAGACCTTATTGATGCTAAGGAAATACAGTTTGAGGCGCCCGAAAGGCCCAATGTTGTGACTGCGCCCATGCCCCAGCACGGAGTGAATGCTATGGAAGAAGACCGATATGTAGCCTCCGTGGAAGAGATTGTTACTCCATTATCAACCGTTAAAAGGAATCTGTTGCTAGCCGGTTTATTTTCGGGATGTGGTGAAGATTGCCTTTTATGTGCTGTTTCCCCTTTTGGTTGTCCTTTGCTGAAATCAGGTATCTAAAGCCTGATGGATAGCAAAGAGATCTTATTCGAGAAGATTGTCGTTCCTGCTGTCCCTGCCGAAGAAATTTCTATTGTCACTATTTTTAACAAACCTCCCAAGGCTCCTTCAAAGAAGCATGTCAAAATCATATCCACTCAGAAGATTGCTCCCATCATCATCACTGTTCTGGGGCCTCTCCCCTATACATCCGACAGAGCTGTCCCGTGGCACTATGGGGCAGATGTTTATGTGCTTGGAGTAAAACAAGAATTTGATACAAGTACCGGCGTCAGTAATATCATCGGGCCTGCCAAGATTACTCGCAGTGGTAGGTTGTTTTCGCCAGATATCGCACCACCAGTCATTCAGAAACCTCTTATCATCACACCTGCAAGTGTGCATGTTCCACTTCCTAATCAAGTCCCTGTTTCTATCCCTGCTGTCGAGTCCTCTGACGCTCGGGGCAAAGGGATTGCTACTGATTTGCCTGCCCTGATGGAGGCACCTAAGACAACCGCTGTTGAAGCCTCCCATCAAGAGATGGAGGAGATCCTCAAGATTATCAAGAAAAGTGATTTCAATGTTGTTGAACAGCTGGGGCATACCCCATCAAAAATTTCTATGCTATCGCTGCTGTTATGTTCAGAGGCCCATGCAAAGGCTCTAATCTCCTTCCTGAAGACGGCTCATGTGCCGCAAGAAACATCTGCTGATCAATTTACTGATTGTGTGGCCAACTTGACTGTCGATAATGGTTTGGGCTTTTTTGACGCCGATCTGACCGCCAAAGGAAAGAACCATAATGACGCCCTGCATGTCTCTATTGAATGCAGGGGCACTACTCTTGCCCATGTGTTGGTAGACACCGGTTCTTCATTGAATTTATTGCCCAAGAAAGCCCTGGACAGATTGGATTGTGAGGGTCTGGAGCTCAAGCCCAGTAACATTGTAGTCCGAGCCTTTGACGGTTCGAAGAGGATGGTACATGACGAAGTTGACATCCCAATCAGAGTTGGTTCTCAGGTGTTTGATTCTACTTTCTATGTGATGGACATCCGTCCATCCTACTCTTGTTTGCTGGGTTGTCCATGGATTCACAAGGCTGGAGCTGTGACCTCCACACTGCATCAGAAGCTTAAGTACCCGGTCAGAGGAAAGATTGTTACAGTCCAAGGGGAAGAAGAGTATATGGTCAGCCACTTAAACTCGTTCCGGTACATAGAAATGGATAGGGAGTTCATTGAAACCCCCTTTCAACACTTTGAAGAGGTGCCTCAGACGCTGGCATCAGCTGAAACTGTGATTGAAGACCTTCCTTTGAAGATGGCTTCCTTAAAGGATGCCCGGGCTGTGATTGAGAAGGGTGAATGTGCAAACTGGGGCCGACTTCCTGACTTTACTCCAAAGACCGACAAGTTTGGCTTAGGCTTCACTGCAGAGGCTCAGAAGGCTGTTCGCAAAGCAAGGATTGGAAGACCTCCTGTGTTTATCACCAACCCGGAAGTGAATGCTATTGAGGACAGCGCGGAGGAATCGGAATTTGACAGCTGGATCTACCCAACAACTGACAATGGACCAAGCAACTGGACTGCCAAAGACTTTACGCCTATTACTTTTGTCACTCAGTAATGAACTCTCTTGTTTTCAATTTGTAACAAACAATATGTTGAAACTTTTATGGCTCGGTGTCCTACCCGGGGCACCGTAGCTCCATTTGTGAGGGCTTTTGTATGACATTTTCATATATCATTAATCAAAACATTGGACGTTTGTTGCATTTCAAATCTTGCGCTCCTTTTCTTTCTTTGCAAAACAACTATATTTACACACACTCACTTATACAGGTTCCAATCCAATCTGGATCTCACCGGTAACGACTCTGCTACTGCCAGTTATGACTTCGAAAATCCGATCAACTAAGCCGAAGACGAAGGTGAAGATGATTGTGAAGTGCCTGGTGAACTTGCAAGACTACTACTCCAGGAAGAGAGGGCCATTCAGCCACATGAAGAGCCAGTGGAAACAGTAAATCTGGGTACTGAGACAGACAGAAAGGAAGTTAAGATTGGTGCCAACCTAGAGCTCAGTGTGAAACAACGGTTGATTCAGATGCTGCATGATTACATGGAAATCTTTGCTTGGTCTTACAAAGACATGCCCGGTTTGGATGCCGACATTGTGGTCCATCACCTGCCTACCAAGGAAGACTTCCCTCCGATAAAACAAAAGGTCCGCCGTATGCGTCCAGAGATGTCCGAGAAAATCAAAGCTGAGGTTATGAAACAATTTGATATCGGGTTTCTAGCAGTGACTTCTTACCCTCAGTGGGTTGCCAACGTGGTTCCAGTGCCGAAGAAAGATGGTAAGGTCCGAATGTGTGTTGATTACAGGGATTTGAACAGGGTCAGCCCCAAGGATGATTTCCCTTTGCCTCATATCGACGTCCTGGTTGACAACACTGCTCAGCATAAAGTTTTCTCCTTCATGGACGGCTTCTCCGGTTATAATCAGATCAAGATGGCTCCTGAAGACATGGAGAAGACCACTTTTGTTACTCAGTGGGGCACCTTTTGCTACAAGGTCATGCCTTTTGGGTTGAAAAATGCTGGGGCAACCTACCAACGTGCCATGGTTTCTTTATTCCATGATATGATCCACCACGAGATAGAAGTGTATGTCGATGATATGATTGCAAGTTCCCAAACTGAGGAGGAACACCTTGACCATCTACGGAAGCTGTTTGACCGTCTGAAGTTGTATAAGCTGAGGTTGAACCCGAACAAATGCACCTTTGGGGTGAGATCTGGAAAATTGCTAGGCTTCATTGTAAGCGACAAAGGTATTCAAGTAGACCCTGCCAAGGTGAAAGCCATACAAGAGATGCCAGTTCCCAAGACAGAGAAGGAAGTCAGAGGCTTTCTAGGACGTTTGAACTACATTGCCCGATTCATCTCACATCTAACTGCTACCTGTGAACCAATCTTCAAGCTGCTGAAGAAAGATCAAGTGGTACATTGGAACGATGAATTTCAGGCCGCTTTCGAAAAGATCAAGGAGTATCTCCAAGAGCCACCCATTCTTATGCCACCAGTTGAAGGGAGACCTCTAATCTTATACTTGACAGTACTTGACAACTCAATGGGGTGTGTGCTGGGGCAACATGACGAGTCTGGCCGAAAAGAGCACGCTATTTATTACCTGAGCAAAAAGTTTACCGACTGTGAGACTCGGTACTCACTGCTCAAGAAAACTTGATGCGCTCTAGTATGGGTTGCTCGCCGACTGAGACAGTATATGTTGACTCACACTACTCTGTGATTTCAAAAATGGATCCAATCAAGTACATATTCGAGAAGCCTGCTCTTTCCGGAAGAATAGCAAGATGGAAAATGATCTTGATGTAATATGACATCCAGTACACGACTCAGAAAGCAATCAAAGGAAGTGTATTGGCAGACCATTTGGCACACCAACCGGTGGATGATTACCAGTCGTTGAACTTTGAATTTCCAGACGAGGATATCATGGTAGTAACTGATTGTGAGGTACCTGGACCGGATGAAGGACCTGAGGAGAGATCCCGATGGTCTATGCATTTTGACGGAGCCTCAAACGCTTTGGGTAATGGTATCGGCGCTGTGATCATATCCCCCAAAGGCACTCATACTCCACTCACCGCTCGGTTATGTTTCAACTGCACCAACAACATGGCGGAGTATGAGGCATGTATCATGGGTATTCAAGCTGCAATTGACTTAAAGATCAAGTTTCTGAGTGTCTTCGGAGATTCCGCTCTCGTGATCAATCAGGTCAAAGGCGAGTGGGATACGAAACACCCAAATCTTATTCCTTACAAGGAGTATGTGCTGGCATTGCTTCCCCACTTCGAAGAGGTAACTTTTGAACACTTCCCAAGAGAGGAGAATCAGTTGGCGGACGCGTTATCTACGATGTCTTCTATGTTCAAAGTCAAATGGGACAACGAGGCGCCCCGGGTCATTATCTGGAAATTGGACGAACCTGCTGTTGCACCCCAAAATTTGCCCTCCCATATTCTCCAAGATTTGTCAAGTCAAGGTCACAAAATTCCCCAAGGGTTATGCAGTTCAACTGTCTCCTACACAGTCAAAACTAGGGTTTGAGTCCTGATCAAGAAAATGAAGTTTTCAAAGGCCCAATCAAATCTCATATGCCTACAAAGATGGTCAAGTATCCTCATGTCAAGTTTCAAGGCATTCAGCTCAGAATTGCACAGTCAAAACCCTAGATTGCACTACAGTCAACTGTAGGGGCAAAATGGTCATTTGACAGTCAAAAGTCCAAATTTTTGGTCAACATATCATTTTGAAGCCACAAACATCATTTGATCAATGCTTGATCATGATTCTCAAGATTTGGCTCAGAAATCATCAAAGATGCAAAAGTTGCTATATTGGGACAGCTGAAAAAGTCAACTGAAATTGACCAGGGCATAACTTTCACATGGATTATCAGAAAAATTCCATCCAAAGCTCATTTTTAAGAGAAAGACATTTCCTACAATTCATCTTCATATTCCAAGTCCAAGAAATGCTCTCACAAAAAGTTATCAATTTCAACATTATAGGTCATTTTCAAAAGTCAACAAAAAGGGACTTTAAGTCAAAGGCCATAACTTGAGATTGGTAAATCAAAATGACATGGGACCAAAGGCATTGGTTAGAGGACTCAGAGACCTTTCCAAAATGTCCAAGAACATGTGAAAAGCTTAAAAATTGAGCAAGTTATGCCTTGTGGAAGTTGGGAAAATTTTGGAAATTTTTGAAAGTCAACATTACTTCAAAAGGCCTAAATTTGCTATTGGGCCCATTTTTCTTCCAAGTTTCTTCATGCCAAGCCTATGCACGACCATTAGGCCCAAAAGGAAGTTTTTCTCCATTTTTATTTATTTATCTGGATTATTTATCATTTATAATTCATTTAATTAAATAAAATGCACAAAAAATACAAACCTAATGAAAACAAATCTTTTTATGTAGGTTTGGACTCAATATTTCGTGTAAGTACTAAAGGGGAAAGTTTTGGTGTGATTGGAGCATGATTGACACAAATTGCACATGGAAAAGATTTGGAAAAGATCTTACAAAATCAAAGATTGAAAACATTGAATACCATGGATTTTGTGCAATATTTTTAACCTAATAGCTTCACTATATGATCAGAATCAAAGACCTAATGCCTTTACACTCTAAGCTGCGCCCAAACAAGCTATTGCATATTGAAATTTTTCCATAAAAACCCAAAAACTGATTTCAAAGTGACAAGTGGTTTTAAACCCTAATACTCATTCCAAAAGCTTGCTCGTGGATTCCTGATCATATTCCAATCAATATCAACCACCAAAGCTCCAGGAATTGGGGTACAGAACTCGAGACATTCCATGGAAATTTCAAAATCGTATTCTATATTTTACGCATTTTCATGACATTTCATTGATTGATTCTTGTTCCTCATGATATTCTAAAGCTAACCACCATATTTAATTGCATTATTACCCTGTAAATCAGATTTCACCATGCGTGGCTTTTAGGGTTTTCAGCTTTTTGAATTAGGGCTTTTGAAACGGAGTAAAATCAAGCCTCAAGACCATTATCATTCAAACCAGCATGTTCCAACGAACAAGAACCAACCATCGCGATTAATTTATGTGGCCTCCTGGCCTAATCGTTATTTTCTCATATGTTATTTTCTGCAACGGTGTCAAAACCGTTGCCTAATGCTTTTATGTTTCAGAGATGGTGGAGAAGACAAAGGCGCGTCACATGGGGATAGGTCCATTCAAACTTTCGCGCGCTGACTCCCACTAATGCAGTTTTTTTCTTTATATTATTTATCTGATGTTATATATTAAATGTGACCAAACTGGCTCAGTGGCAGGCATCTATGCTTGTAGCGTTCAAGACCTGGGTTCGAACCCCAGGTCTGCACAATTCCAATATTATTTTGCCATAAGTGTTCATATGCAGCGCTACTATGGGTGTACACCATGCATCCTCAATGGTCAAGCCTACACGCGTCCTAAGCGATCAAGGCAAAGGCAGGGATTCAAGGAGCGCATAAATCCTGGTCAAATGCATCATACGTGATTGGGAAAGTCAATGAGATTTCAAGCAAATGGGCCAGAATTCTTAAGCCTGCACCTCCTAAATTGGGGTTACCCCCCCCCCCCCCCCCTGGTTTGCATTTTTCTATTTTTCTCCTTATATTTTATTTTTGCTATTTCATTTATTTTCTTTGTTTTAACATAATTAATTTATTTTCATAAAAATATAAAAACATTCAAAAAATCAGAAAAGACCAAAAAAATAATAAATATTTATATTATAATTATTTTCATAAATAAAAGCTTGTAATTATTTAGTTTTAATTAGGTTACAAATTTAATTCTTTTTAATAACAAAATACAAAAATATAGAACTAGGCTAATTAATAAGTTTTCTTCCTTCTAATTTTCTTTTTAGCAATAATAATTATTTATTTATTTTCCTATTTAAACTGTACATAAATAAATTAGGGTTTAATGTAGATTATATTTTAATTCTTTCATAATAAATAAAAATATTAGAATTAGGGTTTGCCTTTTAATTTAATTTCAATTACCTCCTTTTTCTCATTAAATCTAAAAAACACAAAAATACCATTTTCATTTAATTTTAATTTTAAATTCCTTATTAACTTTAATTTTTCGCAAAAGGGTCCAACGCCCGTCGCTGTAATTATTTTAATTTGCGTATTTATTTTATGTCATTTATTATAATTTTGTATCTCTCCCAAAGCCTTGTAACTTTAACTTTTCGCACTTTATTTTTCCGCTTTATTTATTTTCCGTCAAATCGGGTCCGGTTTAATTTTGGCGATGTGGACCCGCGCCATTTGTAGTAGTTTTAGATTTATTTTCCCGCAAACTTTATAACTGTTAAAAAGCATGCAAGAATGAATGTCCTAACTAAAATCGAGCGTAGATCACAAATAAACATGACAAGACAAATAACTGAAACACGACACACGAATCGCACACACCACCCCTAGGGTACGCCTCACTGTTGCCTTTCGAAAGGTGATCGTCGAGTAGAGGACGTCTTAGTAAGTCCTCATGATCCGGGAACCTGGCATGAGGGTAGCTTCTAAGGTGTCTTCCCATTGCTCTGGTGATCACCATGTCCCTACAAACTCGAATTGACCCGAACACCTCCAACGGTGGTGCTACCTACCTCTCAATGGTGGGATGGCACTACTTTTTAAGGACATCTACACAGACGAATTCCTTAGGGTAGGTAGGTTCTCAAGGATACTTGCTCTAATTTCAAACAAACAAAAAATACTTTTCACACCAACACATTTTCAAAAGCTTTCAAAGCAAATTTTTTCAAACACTCTGACGTACGAGTCGATCTGAAATTTTTCAAAGAAACTTTTTTTAAACCCACATTGAAAAGCAAGCAAACAATTTTGAAAACACATTGAGCAAGTATCTAAGAGCCCATGGATAACCATGGATAGAAAGGGTGCTAACACCTTCCCTTTCTATAACCTACCTCCCGAACCGAGAGCAATCTCTATAAGGAATTTTTCTGTGCTTTTGTCCTTTCCAATTGGAGAAAATAAAAGACGGTGGCGACTCTTGCTTCCGCGACATTTCGCGAACCAGCTTTAAAACAGTCAGTTCCAGATCCACCGATCACAGAACTGGCGACTCTGCTGGGGACTTAACTTAAAGTGAGGTGTACCTTAGGATTAAGATCACTGTGTTTTCAATTGTCTTCTTTGCTTGCTTTATTATTGTGGGTTGCTTGGGAGTTCTATAGATCCTAACCCGGATCTGGGGGATACCTTCTTAGAAAGTAGCAACAAGGCTGTGAGGGAACTGTGCGGGGTATACCGACATGGTTGAAACAGTCTGCTACGTTGATGTGGCACTTTGGTGTGTACCGGTAACCCTTGAGTTCAGTCAAGGAGAGTGCGGGGCCTCCGCGTGGTGTCATGAAGCATCAACAGACCTTAGGAACCTTAATTGGACTATCTTGGCCTCTTTAGGGTAGTGAGATAACTGACTTTGGTGCAGTCCGAGGTTGGTTGATACTCGATACTACACTCAATTGAGGGTTGCTTTCCTGGAATATTTCGGTCGCCAGTTCAGTGGCTAAATCGAAACGATGAACAATGAAAGCAATCCCGTGATATTGGGACCCTTAGAACCCGGTTACTTCTGATAGGACAGGTCTTAACCAACAAACTAAAAGAGGGTACTACCCAGACCTCATGCTGGCCTAAAGGGCTCTTTTGTGTGACTTGTGTGCCTTCGTACTTGACTATCTGCGTACTTGTTACCTAACACTTGTTTCTTGCAGGTCTTGTTTATAGTCCTTAATTGGGACTCATAACAGGGTACTAAGTTTCTTGCAGGTCTTGTTTATAGTCCTTAACTAGGACTCATGACAGGGTTTACCAAATTTCTTGCAGGTGTTGTTTATAGTCCTTAATTGGGACTCATAACAGGGCTTACTAGATCTCTTGCAGGTTTTGTTTATAGTCCTTAACTGGGACTCATAACAGGGTTTACTAGATCTCTTGCAGGTTTTGTTTATAGTCCTTAATTGGGACTCATAACAAAGTATACTGAATTTCTTGCAGGGTTTGTTTATAGTCCTTAATTGGGACTCATAACAGGGTTTATTTATATTACCCCATGCATCATGACATCATACCATTGCATACATCCTAACCCATTTCAAGGATCTCAAGGGCTTGTGATGCAGGTCATGATGAACCAACTGTCCAGCAAGGGGCAAAGGGGATTTATTTTCCTCTAGCCAAGGTTGTCAGGGGCTATGACCCACTTGATATGGTGAGCCTTTGACCCTTGAAGAAGAACTCTCTACAACAGGAAGTTCCTTCAATCAAGTTGCCAGTTTCCAACTCTAACAAGTTTCTCTGTTTACCCCGCGAGGTCCTTGAAATCATTGCATGCATATCATACATCTCATTGCATTGCAGGTATCCCTTTGACAGGTTGCTTACCCTTCTCCGCTGTTTATTTCAGCCGCTTGTCATGAATCCTGAATCATCGGCCGAGCAGACTATCAAGGATCTCCAGGCTCAGAACGCCCAGTTCCAAGAGCTGATCCTGAATCTGACTCAGGGGCAACAAGATCTGAAGGCTCTGCTCTTAAAGAAGGACAAGAAGAAGAAGAGGACTGTCTTGTTCAGCCCTAGGCGCAGATCTGGGAATACACCGCAGACTGAAATTGAGAGGACTACCCCATCTGTGAGGGAAAGCAGTCACCATGAGAGAGAGGTGCCCAGTCCAGTGGTCTCTGACAATGAAACAGATTTCGACGACGAACAGTACCCTCCGGCTGAGGACAAGTACAAACAGTTGGAGGATAGGATGAAGGCTATGGAGGTTCAACAGGTACCTGGGCTGGATTTCGGAGATCTGGGTTTGTCAACTAGTGTGGTTATTCCTCGGAAGTTCAAAGCACCGTCCTTTACTAAGTATGATGGGGCGTCTTGCCCCAAACTGCATCTAAGGTCCTATGTTCGGAAGATTCAACCATATACGGTGGACAAAAACTTGTGGATCCATTTCTTCCAGGAGAGTCTTTCAGGGACTCACCTCGAATGGTTCTATCAGCTGGATGGGACCAAGGTTCGTAACTGGGAGGAGTTGGCTACTGCTTTCTACAAGCAGTATCAGTATAATGCCGACCTTGCTCCTACGCGTACCCAACTCCAGGGTATGTCGTTAGGATCAAGTGAAGGTTTTAAAGAATATGCGCAGAAATGGAGGGATCTTGCTGGAAGGGTACAACCACCTCTGACTGACCGTGAACTTGTGGACATGTTCTTGGGGACCCTGTCTGGCCCATTCTTCAACCACCTCATTGGTAACTCATCTGCTGGATTTACCGACCTCATCCTGACCGGCGAAAGAATTGAAGCTGGTATCAAGAGCGGGAAAATTCAAGAGGCCACACCTTCTGATATTCATAAAAAGCCTTACACGGGAAAGAAGGACTCTAATGCTGCATACGGTCAAAAGGGTCGCCGTGATCAACATGCAGGGGCAGTCATGATCTCTGGTTCTGCACCACGCCGCCAACCACAGAGGGGAAACCAGCAAAGGCCGGACGGGCCTAAAAGGCAGTTCACCAACATTAACATGCCATGGTCGCAAGCACTGCAACATATGTTGAAGATGAACCTGATTGCAGTAATCAACCCTCCTGCCAATCCTAAGACCTCCTCTCCTAGCTACAATCCAGAAGCCAGATGCGCTTATCACTCCGATAGCCCTGGGCACGATACTGAAGACTGTTGGGCACTAAAGTACAAAATTCAGAACATGATCGATGCCAAAGAGATCGAGTTCGAGCCTGCTGAGACCCCCAACGTGATCAATGCTCCATTGCCAAAACATGGCTAGGATTGAGAAATTTTTTGTTCATTTGAATTCAAGTTGTATTTTTCCTTTCTTGTTCAGATAAACAATTATTATGTTAAACTCTTTTATTTCATGAATGCATTACACATGTCTGTCTTGATTAATTATGTTTACTATGCTTAAAACTGCTTTCATATTTTTGCAATGGTCAGCTCTTAATTGAAAATTCTAAACCTCTTGAGGGAGGATGACGAAAACGATACCATAATCTACAGTATGCTTTTGAACAGATCCCGCTGATGAGGTACAGGCATTGTTTCAACCCCTAAACACTGGAGTTATAAGGATGATAATCCCTCGTCAACCCATCAGAGCCAAAGAAGTAGGAGTTTTTTATTTTCGAAAATCAAAACCCTCAATCATAACCTGGGGCAGGGTAGTTCTCTCAGTTGATCCAAACGCACAATGAATGTCACTAAATGAGTTTTTTTCAAAAAAAAAAAAACAAAAGACAGTGATGGTTCCGAACAATCATAAAGACAGGCAGTCATTATCGAAAAAAAAAATCATAAATGAAAAGCCCAAAAAGTCAAAACCAATGAAGAAGACTTACCAAACTGGGACATCCCGCTGACTGTAATCCCAAAAAAGGAAACAGTTTAGGCAAAAAAAGAAAGGGATAACTAAATCAAAAAGAAAGAGGTCCTACAAAACCTCAACAAAAAAAGGAGATGGCTGCCTATTCAAAATAAATTGCCAACATCTGAACCATCATTGGAACATCAGAGCAAAGACTCAAACAAGGTCTAACGTATGATCAACTGAGTTTAGGTTTGGAGAACATCACGAAGAGCGGGTGGGTACAAATAATTTGAGCCTTTATCCTCTGTTTCTTAAACCGTGAACCCGGCCACGATATAACCCTTAAAAGTCCTAGCTGAAGCATGGATTAGTTCGAAAGCATACTGTTACGAAGGTATCCTGACTCCTGAAGGTTTGCTGTAAAATATTGAGTTGACATCGCACTGTATTACAAAAAATGCATTTTCAAAATTCAAGACAGACATAGACTTTTGCATTCTTAAAATAACCTTGTTTGCATATGACTATTTGTTTGAACAGCAGGGAAATTCGCACGATGAACACCTTGTGAACAGAAGAACCTCCAATCAAGGGGCACAGTAGGAGCATTGCCCATTACCTGGGGCATGGCAAAATACTTCCAACAGGGGCAACTCCCTACATTCTGAGAGCGTGGACGTAGTCGGAAAAATACTGCGCATAATCAAAGACCCGCTAGGTTGACATGCCTAGGCAAAAATAAGGGATGAAAACGGAAAAATATGTGCACCCGGCAAGTCGAAAACCTGAAAGGGCGGCTTGGGCAAAAATGGGTATCCCGGTGGACTGAAAACCCGAAAGGGCAGTCCAGGCAAAAGTTAGGGATTAAAGCGTACGACTATGTTCCGGTATCTCATCACGAATCGACTCGAAGATTTGTCAATCACCCACACAGGTATCCTCTTCCCTCATCTCCGAAGCAGGGGCAGTAATGAGTTATCCAGGCAATCCAACTGCCCTGCCAACCAAAGTACAACGGAAAGATCAATATAAGAATGATTACCATCTATCTTTACAAATTCCAGATCGTGGGCTAGCGTCCGAGACCAAACAGGACAATCATCCACTTAATCAAAATCATGCGACCCAACACCGGTTTCCTCTCAACCTTCAGACAAAGTCATACACAGACTCCTCCTCCACAAGATGACCTAACCCCGGTTCATCAAGAAGTTTTTACACAAACTTATCCAAGTAACCTAACCCTGGTTCCTCATGAAGTCTTACATGGACCTATCTCAAGATGACCTAACCCCGGTTCATCACGAAGTTTTTACACAAACTTATCCTGCCGTAACCTAACCCCGGTTCCTCCAGAAGTCTTACATGGACCTATCTCAAGATGACCTCACCCCGGTTCATCAAGAAGTTTTTACACAAACTTATCCAAGTAACCTAACCCCGGTTCCTCTAGAAATCTCACACGGATCTATCTCAAGGTAACCTAACCCCGGTTCCCCCAGAAGTCTCACAGGGACTCGTCTCCAGTAACCTTACCCCGGTTCATCAAGAAATCTCACACGGATCTATCTCAAGGTAACCTAACCCCGGTTCCCCCAGAAGTCTCACAGGGACTCGTCTCCAGTAACCTTACCCCGGTTCATCAAGAAATCTCACACGGATCTATCTCAAGGTAACCTAACCCCGGTTCCCCCAGAAGTCTCACAGGGACTCGTCTCCAGTAACCTTACCCCGGTTCATCAAGAAATCTCACACGGATCTATCTCAAGGTAACCTAACCCCGGTTCCCCCAGAAGTCTCACAGGGACTCGTCTCCAGTAACCTTACCCCGGTTCGTCAAGAAATCTCACATGGATTTACCCCAAGGTAACCTAACCCCGGTTCCTCCAGAAGTATTACATGGATTTAGTTCAAGATAACCTCACCCCGGTTCATCAAGAAGTTTTTACCTCACCAAGCAACCCTACACCGGTTCCCCCTAGTCAAGATGCAGTTTTACATGGACTCGTCACCCAGACACCCTACACAGGTTCTCCCTTTCCAAGAACGCAGTTTTACACAAACTCATCATCAAAATAACCCTACCCAGGTTCCTTCTCCATTTTCAGATGCGGTTTTACACGAGCTCATCAGCAGGCAACCCTACATAGGTTCCCTCTTTCAACCTACAGCAATTACAGTTCAAACTTCCCCAGAAAGTCCAATCCAGTTCCCCCAGGAAAGTTGGAGTCCATATCCCCAAGCAGTAAGCTTATCCCCAGTATATTCTGGAAGCTTATCCCCTATCAGAGCACGAACGCGTCGTCCGGCTTTATTTAAAGAGTTATTCCCTTAACAGGATATAACTGGGTTATCCTCAGCCAAAAGCCACGGAAAGAGCGTCGTCGACAAAGTCTTCCTACCCCAGCGAAGTCTATCAACGCTTCCTATACAACGGTATCCTCAGCAAGTTATTCTCAATAATTCAAGCAAAGCATCTCTATCCCCCACAGAGTATTGCTTCCCAGCATAGTCGCTAGAGTATCCTTTCTCCCCGCAGACTCTTCATTTGCCAAGTTTATTCCTCAACGGAGTTATCTTCTCCTACCGGTATTCTTGCAGTTATCATCCCCAGCGGAAGCAAAATCTATTCTTCAACGTCAGCCCAGGATACAACTTCCCGGCACCCGTCAAGGATCCACTTTCCTAGACGAAAACATACATAAAACTTCACATACATCATCATAGCATGCATAACGCACTGCATCATACACGTCTCCTTCATGTTGAGAACATCATTGCTTGATCCATATCATGCATTGCATATGACTGACTTTTACCTTTCAGGAAAGATGCAGTTTAAAGTCTCAATCACATTTCAAGACCTAGACCGGTTCAGTTAAATCGACCCTAAGATTTTCCTGATGCTTATCCAGTCAAAGGCCTTCTCTGGTTCAGTCAGATCGACCCTAAGATCTCCCTGATGCTTATCCAGTTGAAGATATTTCAAGACCTTGTCCGGTTCAGTTAAATCGACCCTAAGATTTTCCTGATGCTTATCCAGTCAAAGGCCTTCTCTGGTTCAGTCAGATCGACCCTAAGATCTCCCTGATGCTTATCTAGTTGAAGATGTTTCAAGACCTAGACCGGTTCAGTTAAATCGATCCTAAGATTTTCCTGATTCTTACCCAGTCCAAGGCCTTCTCTGGTTCAGTCAGATCGACCCTAAGATCTCCCTGATGCTTATCCAGTTGAAGATATTTCAAGACCTTGTCCGGTTCAGTTAAATCGACCCTAAGATTTTCCTAATTCTTACCCAGTCAAAGGCCTCTCTGGTTCAGTCAGATCGACCCTAAGATCTCCCTGATTCTTATTCCAGTAGAAGACACCCAAGATTTTTCTCAACAAGCGTTGTTGAAGTTAAAGACACCCAAGATTTTTCTCAACGAGCGTTGTTGAAGTTAAAATCGCCCAAGGTTCTCTTACCATTCATGCTAAGGTAGTAACCATCCCTGGTTCATTCATCAGCGTTTGAAGCTCCAGACTCAGTTCCTGCAACCAGTCAGGACACATCTATACCAAGCAGCTAAAATCAGCTCCTGCAACGTGTCAGGTACTCCTTTTCTCTTTTGCAGGTATGCAGGTTCTAGCTAAAGAATCTCTTACGCAATCAGCATCCAGATGGCATCTATAAGCCCATCACCCTATCCAGTAACCTCTAAATGGCATCTATAAGCCCATTCCCCCATCACTGTTACTATGTGAGCGCAAATTTCTGGGCACTCTAGTGTCCAATCATCTTCTACCTTCGGATTACGAAGGGCACGTCAGCCAATCTGCATCCTCAGGTCTAAGAAGATTGAACAGGGGCAACTGTTGCACCCCAAAATTTGCCCTCCCATATTCTCCAAGATTTGTCAAGTCAAGGTCACAAAATTCCCCAAGGGTTATGCAGTTCAACTGTCTCCTACACAGTCAAAACTAGGGTTTGAGTCCTGATCAAGAAAATGAAGTTTTCAAAGGCCCAATCAAATCTCATATGCCTACAAAGATGGTCAAGTATCCTCATGTCAAGTTTCAAGGCATTCAGCTCAGAATTGCACAGTCAAAACCCTAGATTGCACTACAGTCAACTGTAGGGGCAAAATGGTCATTTGACAGTCAAAAGTCCAAATTTTTGGTCAACATATCATTTTGAAGCCACAAACATCATTTGATCAATGCTTGATCATGATTCTCAAGATTTGGCTCAGAAATCATCAAAGATGCAAAAGTTGCTATATTGGGACAGCTGAAAAAGTCAACTGAAATTGACCAGGGCATAACTTTCACATGGATTATCAGAAAAATTCCATCCAAAGCTCATTTTGAAGAGAAAGACATTTCCTACAATTCATCTTCATATTCCAAGTCCAATAAATGCTCTCACAAAAAGTTATCAATTTCAACATTATAGGTCATTTTCAAAAGTCAACAAAAAGGGACTTTAAGTCAAAGGCCATAACTTGAGATTGGTAAATAAAAATGACATGGGACCAAAGGCATTGGTTAGAGGACTCAGAGACCTTTCCAAAATGTCCAAGAACATGTGAAAAGCTTAAAAATTGAGCAAGTTATGCCTTGTGGAAGTTGGGAAATTTTTGGAAATTTTTGAAAGTCAACATTACTTCAAAAGGCCTAAATTTGCTATTGGGCCCATTTTTCTTCCAAGTTTCTTCATGCCAAGCCTATGCACGACCATTAGGCCCAAAAGGAAGTTTTTCTCCATTTTTATTTATTTATCTGGATTATTTATCATTTATAATTCATTTAATTAAATAAAATGCACAAAAAATACAAACCTAATGAAAACAAATCTTTTTATGTAGGTTTGGACTCAATATTTCGTGTAAGTACTAAAGGGGAAAGTTTTGGTGTGATTGGAGCATGATTGACACAAATTGCACATGGAAAAGATTTGGAAAAGATCTTACAAAATCAAAGATTGAAAACATTGAATACCATGGATTTTGTGCAATATTTTTAACCTAATAGCTTCACTATATGATCAGAATCAAAGACCTAATGCCTTTACACTCTAAGCTGCGCCCAAACAAGCTATTGCATATTGAAATTTTTCCATAAAAACCCAAAAACTGATTTCAAAGTGACAAGTGGTTTTAAACCCTAATACTCATTCCAAAAGCTTGCTCGTGGATTCCTGATCATATTCCAATCAATATCAACCACCAAAGCTCCAGGAATTGGGGTACAGAACTCGAGACATTCCATGGAAATTTCAAAATCGTATTCTATATTTTACGCATTTTCATGACATTTCATTGATTGATTCTTGTTCCTCATGATATTCTAAAGCTAACCACCATATTTAATTGCATTATTACCCTGTAAATCAGATTTCACCATGCGTGGCTTTTAGGGTTTTCAGCTTTTTGAATTAGGGCTTTTGAAACGGAGTAAAATCAAGCCTCAAGACCATTATCATTCAAACCAGCATGTTCCAACGAACAAGAACCAACCATCGCGATTAATTTATGTGGCCTCCTGGCCTAATCGTTATTTTCTCATATGTTATTTTCTGCAACGGTGTCAAAACCGTTGCCTAATGCTTTTATGTTTCAGAGATGGTGGAGAAGACAAAGGCGCGTCACATGGGGATAGGTCCATTCAAACTTTCGCGCGCTGACTCCCACTAATGCAGTTTTTTTCTTTATATTATTTATCTGATGTTATATATTAAATGTGACCAAACTGGCTCAGTGGCAGGCATCTATGCTTGTAGCGTTCAAGACCTGGGTTCGAACCCCAGGTCTGCACAATTCCAATATTATTTTGCCATAAGTGTTCATATGCAGCGCTACTATGGGTGTACACCATGCATCCTCAATGGTCAAGCCTACACGCGTCCTAAGCGATCAAGGCAAAGGCAGGGATTCAAGGAGCGCATAAATCCTGGTCAAATGCATCATACGTGATTGGGAAAGTCAATGAGATTTCAAGCAAATGGGCCAGAATTCTTAAGCCTGCACCTCCTAAATTGGGGTTACCCCCCCCCCCCCCTGGTTTGCATTTTTCTATTTTTCTCCTTATATTTTATTTTTGCTATTTCATTTATTTTCTTTGTTTTAACATAATTAATTAATTTTCATAAAAATATAAAAACATTCAAAAAATCAGAAAAGACCAAAAAAATAATAAATATTTATATTATAATTATTTTCATAAATAAAAGCTTGTAATTATTTAGTTTTAATTAGGTTACAAATTTAATTCTTTTTAATAACAAAATACAAAAATATAGAACTAGGCTAATTAATAAGTTTTCTTCCTTCTAATTTTCTTTTTAGCAATAATAATTATTTATTTATTTTCCTATTTAAACTGTACATAAATAAATTAGGGTTTAATGTAGATTATATTTTAATTCTTTCATAATAAATAAAAATATTAGAATTAGGGTTTGCCTTTTAATTTAATTTCAATTACCTCCTTTTTCTCATTAAATCTAAAAAACACAAAAATACCATTTTCATTTAATTTTAATTTTAAATTCCTTATTAACTTTAATTTTTCGCAAAAGGGTCCAACGCCCGTCGCTGTAATTATTTTAATTTGCGCATTTATTTTATGTCATTTATTATAATTTTGTATCTCTCCCAAAGCCTTGTAACTTTAACTTTTCGCACTTTATTTTTCCGCTTTATTTATTTTCCGTCAAATCGGGTCCGGTTTAATTTTGGCGATGTGGACCCGCGCCATTTGTAGTAGTTTTAGATTTATTTTCCCGCAAACTTTATAACTGTTAAAAAGCATGCAAGAATGAATGTCCTAACTAAAATCGAGCGTAGATCACAAATAAACATGACAAGACAAATAACTGAAACACGACACACGAATCGCACACACCACCCCTAGGGTACGCCTCACTGTTGCCTTTCGAAAGGTGATCGTCGAGTAGAGGACGTCTTAGTAAGTCCTCATGATCCGGGAACCTGGCATGAGGGTAGCTTCTAAGGTGTCTTCCCATTGCTCTGGTGATCACCATGTCCCTACAAACTCGAATTGACCCGAACACCTCCAACGGTGGTGCTACCTCTCAATGGTGGGATGGCACTACTTTTTAAGGACATCTACACAGACGAATTCCTTAGGGTAGGTAGGTTCTCAAGGATACTTGCTCTAATTTCAAACAAACAAAAAATACTTTTCACACCAACACATTTTCAAAAGCTTTCAAAGCAAATTTTTTCAAACACTTTGACGTACGAGTCGATCTGAAATTTTTCAAAGAAACTTTTTTTAAACCCACATTGAAAAGCAAGCAAACAATTTTGAAAACACATTGAGCAAGTATCTAAGAGCCCATGGATAACCATGGATAGAAAGGGTGCTAACACCTTCCCTTTCTATAACCTACCTCCCGAACCGAGAGCAATCTCTATAAGGAATTTTTCTGTGCTTTTGTCCTTTCCAATTGGAGAAAATAAAAGACGGTGGCGACTCTTGCTTCCGCGACATTTCGCGAACCAGCTTTAAAACAGTCAGTTCCAGATCCACCGATCACACCTGCATATTGCTGTGATCTTGAGGCTGAAGAGGTAACTGAAAAACCCTGGTATCATGAAGTGAAGAGGTACCTTGAAGCTCAAGAATACCCCGAAGGCGCATCTGTTAATGACAAGAAGTTCCTGGGAAGGTTTGCGGCAAAGTTCTTCCTCAGCAATGGCATTCTCTACAAACGAAATCATGATTCAACTCTACTGCGTTGTGTGGATAAGACTGAAGCAGAGAAGATCATGGCAGAACTACATGAAGGTACATTCGGAACACATTCCAGTGGACATACCATGGCAAAGAAAATCCTTCGGGCAGGATATTTCTGGTCCACAATGGAAGCCGACTGTTACCAACACTTGTGAACTTGTCATAAATGCCAGATCTATGCTGATAAGGTGCACATTCCTCCGGTGCCTCTGAACGTCTTGACAGCACCTTGGCCTTTTGCAATGTGGGGCATTGATATGATCGGCGAGATCCGATCGATGGCATCCAACGGGCATCGTTTCATCTTGGTAGCAATTGATTACTTCACAAAATGGGATGAGGCAGCCTCCTATGCTACTGTAACCAAGAGCGTCGTGGCACGATTCATTCGGCACAACCTGATCTGTCGATACAGTGTACCCGAGAGGATCATTACGGACAATGGTACCAATCTTAACAACAAGATGATCACTGAGCTCTGCAAGCAATTCAAGATACAGCATCACAACTCTTCTCCCTACCGGCCGAAGATGAATGGGGCTGTCGAAGCGGCAAATAAGAACATCAAGAAAATTGTGCAGAAGACGACAATGACCTACAAAGATTGGCACGAAATGTTACCATTTGCTCTTCATGGGTACCGTACCTCAGCACGGACGTCAACAGGGGCAACTCCCTTTCCCTTGGTCTATGGCATGGAGGCAGTCTTGCCTATTGAAGTCCAGATACCCTCTCTCCGGATAATGAAGGATGCAGACTTGAGCAAAAATGACTGGATCCAGACTCGACTTGATCAATTAAACCTAATTGACGAAAAGAGACTCACTGCTATTTGTCATGGTCAGACGTATCAAAAACGGATGATCAGGGCATTTAACAAGAAGGTCAAGCGGCAAGAATATCAAGTCGGAGACCTGGTAATCAAGCGCATCATTCTCCCTCAAAGTGATCCCAGGGGAAAATGGACCCCTATGTACGAAGGGCCATTTGTGGTTAAGCATGTCTTCTCAGGAGGAGCTATGATCCTAACCACCATGGATGGTGACGACCTTCCTCACCCCGCCAATGCAGACATAGTAAAAAGATACTACGCATGAACTAAAGACCCGCTAGGTTGACACACCTAGGAAAAAATAAGGGCTTCCCGGCGAACCAAAAGGGTTCGGGCAAAAATAAGGGATGAAATGAAAAAAATCTGTACACCCGGCAAGTCGAAAACCTAAAAAGGCGGCTTGGGCAAAAATGGGTATCCCGGTGGACTGAAAACCCGAAAGGGCGGTCCAGGAAAAAGTTAGGGATAAAGCGTAATACTACGTCTCATTGGATCACCTTGCATCAAGAATTCGGCACCAACTATCAGACTTCGGCATTAATTAATCAGCTTCATCTTCAACTAAGCAGCAAAGTGATGAGACGCTTGAAGACATAAAGGCGATAGCAGAGTTGGAAACCAGTGGAATCATTTTTCACATAGCTGTTTTGTTTCCTTTCACAAAAATTGTATAAACTCTATGTTGTCCGGCAGCGTTCTCTTACTAGGACGTCAGCCTCTTGTACAAAAAACGCCTATTTACAGGCGAATTTCAAAATCAATACAAATTCAATCTTTCAGACAAATTATCCATTGTTTTCCCTTTTTCTGTTTTGTTTTGCGAAGAACGTCCAATGTTCATTTTTGATATATGCATTTGCCATTAATTGCTAATCATAAATACTTGCATGCGAAACCAAAGACTAATTACAGATGACATCAGAAACAGGGGCAGTTCAGAATTGTCCAAGCGGTCTAGTTGCTCTGTCCACCAAGGTACCAAGGTAGGTTCGGCTGAAGAATGTAACCGAGTCACTTCAACTCCCCACAGAGTAAGACAAGATTCAGCAATACTTTCCCCAAGCGGAGTTGGTTTCCTATCAGCCCTGAAAAGGCACAATATTCCCCTAGCAAGTCGGTGATATTCTCCCCAAACAGAGTTAGTCTACTGTCAGCCTTAAGGAAGTTGGGTATCCCCCAGAATATCTCAACATTCCCCAGCGGAGTATGAACATTCCTCAGCAAGCATCCCTGGTGGTCTTAGTATGAGATTGTTCCCCAATGGAATACCAACACCCCAGTACAGTCTGAAAGTTTCCCCAGGAAGGTAGAATCCATATCCCCAGCAGGTCTTGGAGCTTATCCCCTGCAGAGTACGGACGTCCCTCCAGGACTTTATTCCAAGTTATTCCTCACAAGAGCTTATAACTGGGTTATCCTCAGCTAATTACCATGGAAAGATTGTCCTCAGCAAAGTTCTTCCTATCCCCAGCGGAGTTTATCAAAGTTCCCCAACATAACTTACCATTGGAATCCCCGGTGGAGTCTACCATTGGAATCCCCAGCGGAGTTCTCATCAAAACCTCAACGAAGTATCTCTTCCCACAGAGTAATTCCCCTCAGAGTATTTTCTCCAACAAGTATATTCCCCAACGGAGTCATCTTCTCCTACCGGTTTATTTTTGCAACCATCATCCCCAGCGGAAGCGAGGAACTCTACTCTTCAACATCAGCCCAGGATTTGATTCCCCGGCCATTCGTCAAGGATTTATTTTCCTAGACGAAAATACACTCATAGACATTTCACATTTCATACACCCTGCTTACATACATGATAAAGTGCATACAACACTATCTCATTTTGAGCATCAGGACATCATGCACATCGTGACATTGCATACAACTAATGTTTCGCCTTTTCAGCAAAAGTCAATCCAAGGATGATTACTATCAACTATCGCAATTCCAGATTCGATTCCTGTATCTAGCCAGGGCACATCTGTGAGTGATTGATTGTAGATTCGATACCTGTATCTAGCCAGGGCATATCTGCATGAAGAGTTTGAAGATCAACCCCTGTAACAGGCCAGGAAATTATCTTTCATTCTCAGGTCAGAGGTTTACACCTGTATCCAGCCAGGAAAGCTATATCTACCAACCTTGTTGCAAATTCCAAATTCGATTCCTGTATCTAGCCAGGGCACATCTGTGAGTGATTGATTGTAGATTCGATACCTGTATCTAGCCAGGGCATATCTGCATGAAGATTTTGAAGATCAACCCCTGTAACAGGCCAGGAAATTATCTTTCATTCTCAGGTCAGAGGTTTACACCTGTATCCAGCCAGGAAAGCTATCTCTACCAACCTTGTTGCAAATTCCAGATTCAATACCTGCATCCAGCCAGGGTATATCTGTAGATGATTAACTCCATATTCGATACCTGTATCTAGCCAGGGTACATCTGTGAGTGTTTGATTGTAGATTCGGTACCTGTATCCAGCCAGGGCATATCTGTAGACGACAATTTCCAGATTCAATACCTGCATCCAGCCAGGGCATATCTGTAGACAATTAACTCCAGATTCGATACCTGTATCTAGCCAGGGCACATCTGTGACTGTTTGATTGTAGATTCGATACCTGTATCCAGCCAGGGCATATCTACATGAAGAGTTTCTAGATTCGATACCTGTATCCAGCCAGGGCATATCTGTAGACGACCAATTCCAGATTCGATTCATGTATCCAGCCAGGGCATATCTGTGAGTAATTGATTGTGGATTCGACACATGTATCCAGCCAGGGCATATCTACATGAAGAGTTGGAAGATCAACCAGTAACAGGCCAGGAAACCATCTTCCTTCCTCAAAGTACGCAAGTTCTCGCTAAGGAATCTCTTACGCGATTAACACTTCCAAATGGCATCCATAAGCCCATTCCCGACAAGGTTCTGTCACGTCTCCAGATGGCATCTATAAGCCCATCCCCGCCATCACATTGATACTCCACTATGCAAGTGCAAATTTCTGGGCACTTTAGTGTTCAATCATCTTCCACCTTTGAGACACGAAAGGCAAACCTGCCAATCTAACTCTTCAGGTGCAAGAAGATTGAACAGGGGCAACTGTGGTACCCCAAAATTTGCTCTCTCTTTCTTCAGGAAATCATCTTGGATTTTTAGAGTCCCTCTGAAACAAAACCAAGTCCTGAATTGTCATTTTTTGCCCAAGCAAACCATTTACAAGAGCAAGATGATCACACAAGCTTTAAAGACAACGCTTTTATCTTAAGAAAAATTAAATTCTAAGTACTTGGAATTTTTCTCTAAAGAATGAGTGTTTAAGAAAAATCAACGCTTCAGAACTTCTGGACCAAACTCCAGACAGAAACGGTCAAAAGTTACAAGCTTGTTGCAGCGCAGTCAGAAGTTGGCTCTTCAGCAGCTACATCAGCTCAATCAGAAGTTGTAAACATGGTTCAATACGTAAGTCTCAGACAGAACGTGACTCTTTCAGCAGTTACACCAGCTCAGCCAGAATTTGCTAAAGGAATGCAAAAGAAGCAAGGAAGTTTGAAGGCTCTTTCAGAGCATGCTGAAATCAGAAGATGAAAAGGTCAGAAGAGTGGGTGTTATGCTGATACAGGATCTCTGAGCCCAGGAGTTCCAGAAGCAAATCCAAGAAGCGTGTCAGAAAATCAGGTGAATCCCCAGAACTTGCTAAGACAACAGGAGGCCAAAACCGGAGCATGGTTTACGTTGATTCTTGGTGAAACAGAACTGCTGGTTCAAAGCTTGGTTTCCATTACCAGAATATTGGTGTTGATAAGTCTCATCACCATTTAATGCTCATTAATGCTCCCAACCACTCCTGAACATTCATCCAAGTAATCCCTTCACGTGTGGCTGGGAAAAAGCCTTTATGCAGGTTCTGGCATGGGTCTACACGCCACCGTCCACCTAAGAGGTCACTTCTCTCCAATCCACGCCTGCTGTTCCAGCCTAGGCTGAAGGCTATGTTATCACAACTTCCCAGGAATTTCTTTCAAAGAACAACTCAGCCTCTGTTGGCGCTTTAATGTTCAAAGAAATCCACAAGAGTTCTGCCTATAAATAGAGAATCATTGTCCACTAAAAAAGGGTCCAAAGAAATAGAAAAATTGCTAGAAGAAAAACAGAAATCTTTAGCAAGAAAGTGCTGTGAAACTCTGCCAAAATCTCCAGTGTTTCATAACTTTGAATTTCTTACCTTCAAACTTCATCAAATACCCAGTTTTCTGTGTGAACTAAAAACACCCTTTTCAAACTTCTGACCCTATATACGCATACACCTTCACCTACCCTTTACAAAAAGAATCTGTCCAGAATACCATTAGAGCCAAAAGCTAGCTCACATCCACAAACTTTTCCAACAGCCAGGTAAGCACCTACTGACCTTCATCACGCTGCTAAGCATCATCAGTTGTGCATACTCAAATAAACATAATGTAAATATCATATTGTTGTTGTTTGTGTTCTGAGGATTTTCGTACCTCAGAACGTTCTGAGCCAGTGTAGGACCCGCCTGTGACCTTGTTGGTTCTGCCCTCTGAAAGACTTTGACATTTGCTGGAGCTGTTCCAAATATGTTTCCTGTTTTGTGGAATAACAACAAAATTGCAGATGTTCTGATTAGTACAGGGAAAAGCCAAGTGCTGACTTTGACGTTAGCACATCTGAAGCCTGTTTTGCTGTCAATAATATCAGAACTTCTGAGAGTTATTGTCTTTCCAGCAGGATCAGAACTTCTGAGTTCCCCACTAACAAACTTCTGTCTTGCAGCGCAGGGGGGTCAGAACTTCTGATTTCCCCACTAACAGGTTTCTGTTTTGCAGGTGCCAGAGTCAGAAGCTCGGACTCATACAATTTAACCAAAAGGTTGATCATCTGGCAGCGGGTCTGAGTCAGAACTTCTGATGACCTCTCAGCAGCGCGCTGGCTCCCTCTCTCTTTCTCTCTATCTTGTTTTTTTGCTATTTTCTTTTTTGTCTATTTTTCTCGTTGAACCCCCCATGTACAAATGTGTACCCCCACTCCCTAATTGTTGTAATAGCGTAGGATTTTATATTTCCGCTTCTTATTGCTAGTAATTAGGATATGTATGGCAAGATAAAATCAATGAAATAGAAAATCCTAATTCAAAGATAAACTCTTGTATGCAATAAAACACACTTGCACACTAACACCCCTAGGGTTACTCCACTTGTTGCCTTCAAAAATGGGCCATGTTGCATGTTAGGTGTCTTTGGCAAAACAAAACAAATCAAATGATCATAGTCCCTCGATGACGTTTTCGAAAGTTGCCTAAAAATGATCAAGTCCCTTAAAGAAAGATTGCCCAAAGACACTTGGCACCATTGCAATCATGGTCTAAACGATGACCCGCGCCCGTCCCGTTCACATCCTAACACAAGATTTTCCACCAAATACAATGGTGGAATAAAATTGTTAAAAGGGTTAAAACATAGCAAAGATCTTTGAGAAATTTAGGGTATATAGCTCTTGGTTATTTTCCAACTTGCAAAACAAAAACACTTGCCTATTTTTCAAAACACACATCACAAACACACTTTCAAAATAACCTTCAAAAACATTGAAAAAAAATTTCAAAAGATATACACCTCTGTATACATCCCAACATGGATCATTACAAAGGTTGCCACCACATTGGCCTCTTTTCAAAACATTTTCAAAAATCCACACACAAAGCACCATTTCAAATAATTGAAAATCAAGGCAAGTTGATCTAAGCAAGTAACTAAGAGCCCATGGATAACCATGGATAGAAAGGGTGCTAATACCTTCCCTTTCTATAATCTACTCCCCGAACCCAAGAAAACATCTCAAAGGTTTTTGATGTGCTTTTTAACCTTTCCTTAGGATAAAATAAAAAGTCGGTGGCTACTCTTGCTCAACCGAAACATTTGCGAAAACAAACGCAAAACCCAAGTCAGTTCTCCCACCGTATCACAGGAACCATCACCATCTTTTGGTTCAGAAGGAATTTTTTTGATGTCATTCGTTGTGTACAAAATGAAAGTTTGCGACTGAACGCACGTTTGAATTAATTGAGAGACTACCTTGCCCCAGGTTTTGATTAAAGGTTTCAATTTGTGTAAAAAAGAAAACTTCTACTTCTTTGGCTCAAAGGGGTTGACTAGGGATTATCCTCCTTATAACTCCAGTGTTTAGGAACTGAAAGAACGCTTGTACATCGTCAGCAAGGTCGGTCCAAAAGCATATTTTATGAGATTATGGCATTGTTTTCGTCATCCTCCCGCTAAAGGCTTGCAAATTTTTAAAACAAGAGTTGAATATTATGAAAGGAGTAAAAATCACAGTTTAAATAGCGTGAAAATGAATGGATTGGTTTAAGACAAACATATTTAATCCATTAATGAGAGTAACCAAAGTCTGACATAAAGATAAGTGTTTAAATAAAGAAATTACAATTGAAAATTCGAATAAACAGAAAATTTCTTTGCCCAGACCGTCGCTTCATGTGGATGTCATTGAGGGGTGATAGAAGAGTTCTAGTTGATCATATTGTGTAAATTCCAACACTCCTTCATCGATTAATTCTTGAATTTTGTTCTTCAGAGCGCAGCAACCATTCGTATCATGCTCGGGACTATTAGAATGGTATGCACATCTCTCCCTGGGATGGTAACTAGGGGCAGCAGTGTTAGGATTTCGGGGAGCCTTTAATGTAATTATATAGGCCTTCAACATGTGTTGTAGCATCTTAGCTAGCGACATGCCGATCCTGGTAAATTGTCTCTTAGGTGCGACCTCTTTGTGTTGATTCCCCTGTTGTTGTTGGTAAGGTTGTTGTTGGGCCTGTGATGTGGCGGCACTTTGGAAAGGTTCACTATTCATCGGAGGCTGATTAATGACTCGATCCCCAATTCTAGCTGTTTTCCCCATCTGGTTGCATCCTTCTTGGTGAAGCTTGTTGACAAGTGCTCTCAACTCTTCTTGTCCTTAAGCCAAGTTTTGGATAAGAGCCATCTGGCCTACCAGTTGTCCTATCATTTGGACCTTCATTATGGCTATCTCAGTTTGTAGCCGCTCTAACTGGTCATCCATGTTGTCCTTAGGATTCTCCATGGTCAAGCCCCTAGTGAGGAGTGATTTCACCTCTTCTTGTCCCTTGGACAGGTTCAAGAACATTTCCTGAAGTTGAGCATTTTGAGTCTAAATGTCCTTGATAGTCTGTTCTAGAGCCATATCTACTTAAATAAGCAGTAAGCAGATAAGAGACCTATGTGGGAAAAGCCTGTCATAATATGATGCATGGTATGTGGATGCAATTTTTTCAAGGACTTAGAAGATTTAAATTTGTTATAGACAAAGAAAGGAGCAAACACCAATTGTATTAATAAGTTTAAATTGATTACAACCATGCCCCTTGGGCTTACAACTGAGGAAATAAATCAAAATAAACTCCTAAGACAAAAAGGTCGAACGCATCCTCTTAGGCACAATGTAGGCGTTCAGATTTCGCTCCTCATGAAGCTATTTTGTAAGCTCCAGAACCTTCTTTTCACTTGCGTAGAACCAGGCTCCAAAGGTGTCTCGTTCTTCCTTCAACTGGATCCAATCTCTTTGTAAGTATTCAAGATAAGTAGGCATGGTAGGATGAGGGATAGCATAAGGAACATCTTCTTCAACTAAAGGCTCCATGATGATAGGAAAACTGGCAGGGTATGGCATACCGAGTCTTTGAGCACGAGTTCGTACCAACTTAAGATAAGGCTCTAAAGGAATGGAGTTCTTATGCCCAAATGTCTTGCTATCGACTTTGTTTACCATTCTCCAAGCTCGTATGAAACTTTGACGGTAGCCTTGGTTGTCGCCCTCATAGTCGAATACCAGACCTTGGATGAGCGCATCGTGAGGACCATCTCTTCGTGCATACCCAAATTTTCGTAATGCAAGAGAAGGGTTATAGGTGATATCTCCCCTAATGCCTAAGAGTGGGACATTAAGGAATTCCCCACAACGGTCAATAATAGTGGTATCCTCCAAGGGTCGAGAACACCAATAAATGTCAGAGTGTATGAGGGACATCATCCTTTGAGATCGTGTCAATCTTGCTTGTTCTTCAGTATTAATTGAGGTAGGTGTGAAGTAAACCACTTGGCGAGTAGGGGAATGCAACACAAGAGAGTACCTCTTTTCTTCATTGTGCGAGTGTGGAAACAATGTAAAATGTCTCCAAGCAAAGTAGGTATAGGATTACGGGAGAGGAAAACCTTGATGGCATTCACATCTATGAATTGATCCGGATTAGGAAATAGAATCAAGCCATAGATTAGAAGGGCCAAGACATCTTCAAAGGCTTGAAAATCCATATCTTCCCATAATAAACGAGCCTTCTCCAATAGAAACTTGGCTAAGAAACCCTTAACTTCACTTCTTATCTCCCAATTTGCTATAATGTCGGCTCTCTTCAGATGTAGGGCTTCGGAAATGACTTCAGGCTTTAGAGTCCCTTCTAAAATAGTGAACGGTAATTGATCAAGCACGGGAACTCCCAACAGTTGAGAGAACTCCTCTAGTGTAGGGACCAACAGATAGTCAGGAAAGGTGAAGCAATGATGCATGGGATCAAAGAATTGGAAGAGCACACACATCATTTCTTCTGGAAATTTGGATGTAGCCAAGCTGAGAAGTCGACCATATTTCTCGGTTAAGGGAGAACCTCTAGGAACCCTTGATGCTAATTCTTGGAGTTGAGGGTGTGCTTTCACGAAGCTGGTCCGGATGGTATTCTTTCAGATGGGATTCATGGCCTACAAAACAAAACAAGATAAATTCCTAAATCCTTGAAATGGTTAGTGAGAATGCTTATGATGTTATGATGTTTATGATGTTATGTACAAGTATGCAAAGTAAGTGAGTTGTTATGTAGATACAAAGCAGACAAGTCCTTAGGTTTAGGCTTGCATGGAGTTTATAGGTAAGTACCCTTTTGAAGTTTAGTTGGATCAACCTATCCTTGTAATAGTATTTGGGTTCTAGGGGATATCAATATCACTGATCTTTCTTTATCAAGCACTGTTTCAGCGCAGGCCTCTTTAATGGCGACCAAAATATCCTGAAAGTCTGATCTCAATGAGCGTAGCATCGAGTATAATCTTCGGTCGGAACCAAGGTTGGATATCTCGCTACTTCCTAATGGCCAAGGATGAGTCAATTAAAGGTTCTAAAGTCAGTTAGTGCTTCATGACGCCGCTCAGCGACCCCGTATTCTCCTCGATTCAACACAAGGGATACGAACACCAACAAATGCGTCACACTAACATAGCCATTGCTTCAACCGTGTAGGTCTATGTCGTACAGTTTCCATAATCTATTGCTAATTACCTAAAAGGTGCCCCCAGATCCAGGTAGAGGATCAAAATAAGCCCAAACAAGCAACCATAATATAAAGCAAGCAAATCAAACAAGGAAAGCAAGTAAAGGTGATCTAGCCCTAAGGTAACCTTATTTTTAACTTCTTTATCCCCAGCAGAGTAGCCAGTTCTTTAATACAGTGGAAGAACTGACTCGGGTGTTTTGCGTTTGATCGCAATTATTGCGGATAGCAAGAGTCGCCACTGACTTTTCCTTTATCCAACAAAGGAAAGGTTGAAAAGAACAGGAAATACCTTTTGAGATTATTTTCTTGAGTTCGGGGGTAGGTTATGAAAAGGGAAGGTGTTAGCATCCTTTTCATCTGTAGTTATCTACGAGCTCTTAGTTGCTTGCTAGATCACTGGCTTTTGTTTGAAAATGTGTTTATGGTGTTGGTTGGAAAATATTTTGAAAACTTCTTTGTAATGATTCTCGTTTCTATAAGAATGCGTACAAAGTGTTGATTTTGGAAATAGAATGTGTTTTTGAAAGTTATTTTGAAAAGTGTCTTTGTAATGATTCTCGTTTCTATAAGAATGCGTACAAAGTGTTTTGTCTTTTGAAAATGTTTCAAAACAAAAGTGTGGGTGTATAAAAAAATTTTGTTGTGAGAAATCGAGCAACTAGGAGCATCCTACCTACTCAAAAGGTCTTAATGTTCTTTTCCTCCTCCTTTAAATGTTGTGTGATGCGGCGGGAAGAACTGACTGTTTTTTGGAATGCTGGTTTGCGTTTTGCGTTTGTTTTCGCAAAATGTCGCGGTAAGCAAGAGTCGCCACCGACTTTTATTTTATCCAACAAGGAAACGAAAAAAGCACAGAAAAATTCCTTTTTCGAGATATTTCTCGGGTTCGGGGGGTAGATTATATAAAGGGAAGGTATTAGCACCCTTTCTATCTGTGGTTATCCACGGGCTCTTAGATACTTGCTCATATTGTTTTCAAAATATTGCTTTCTTTGTGCTTGTGGGTTTGAAAAAAAGTTTTTTGTTTGAAACTTCAATTTAACTCTTGCTTCTATCCTCAAGAGCGTATGAAGTGTTTTTGAAAACTTTGTTCAAAAAGTGTAAGTGTGAAGAGTTTTTGTTTTTTAAAAGAGCAAGTACTTAAGAACCATCTACCTACTCGAAAAAGGAATCGTTCTATGTTATCTTCCTTTAGACAACACTATCCCACTATTGACGAGTAAGTAGCATCGTCATTGGAGTTTCAAGGGTCAATTCGATTTTAGGGACTTACGGTCACCAAAGCAATGTTAGGACGCCTTAGCGGTAACCCTAATGTCTTAGATCATTTGTTTTGAGGCAAAAATATCCGAGGTAACCATTTCGAGGCGACTATGATATTTTGGACAAGAGGGCGACCTCTAAAGTGACCTATACTCAATGATCGTGTATGAAGGCAACCAAGTGGGGTGTACCATAAGAGTGCGCATGTGCGAGTGTGTCATTTTCAGTTAATTTTATCTTTGTACATGTTAATGGTTATCTAAGTTGATTTTAGGTTTAAACGTTCAATCTTGTCATGCATCCCTATTATCAAACATCTAACAGTTATAAATTGCGGAAAATAAATTGCGGAAATTAAATTACAAGGCGTCGGGTATTTACATCGCCAAAAACAACCCTTTGAAATTTAAATGCGGAAAAATAAATAAAGCGATAAAGATAATTAAATGGTCCTATTTAGCTATTACAAACCGGGAACAAGTACAATATTGAATAAATAGATCGCGTGAGGGAAATTAAACCGGGTGCGAGTTTAGGGTTTTGACCCTTTTTGTTAAAGAAAAGATTTTTTGTTGTTTTTGAGTTAAGAAAGAAACTATCCTAAATTAATTATTAAATTAATAAGTAAATTAATTAATTAATGAAAATAAAATATTTTTTGGATTCTTGGTATTTAAAGAAAGAAAATAAAATTAATTAATGTTAGTAAAAACCTAATTAAGTCTAATTGATTTTAATTATTTACAAAATATATTAAAGTTATTTCTACTTAAAGCCTAAATTAATTAAATTAATGTTTATTAAAAAAAATAAAAATTTGATTTTATGAAGAAAATATTTTGTGGTTTTAATTTTATAAAGGAAAAAAAATTGATTGGTTAGAAAATAATAAAAATATAATAAAACAAATAAATAAAATAAATGAAATAGAAAGAGATAGGGGGTTTGGGCCTGAAAAGGGTGGTTTGAGAAGCAATTTGAGGCCCATTTGAATCTGGCCTCGTTTGACTTTTTTTGATCCCCTGTGCGCATTTGGACTTGGCTCCATGGTGGACTCTCAATTTGGATCACCAGATCTGGCCTTTGGCCATCTGGCACTTTGACGTGTGAAGGCACATGGTGAGCTGCAAGCCTAGATTTGCACCTGATTGTATGAAAAAACAAAGGAAAATACAAAGCGCTGGAGGCAGGGATCGAACCCCTGACCTCCAGCCATCAACGCCTTGGAAATAGACACGCTAACCACTGGGGCACTTTTCTTCAATTGTTAATAAAATACAAACAAAACATAATATGCTAAAACACATAAATATGCCAGCAAATAAAAAAAAGCGTGAAAATTTGAAAAGGGCCAATCAGAGGAGGACACAATCTCGTCCCTGTCCTCAGGTCTGTAACAAAGTTACCTGCGGATTTGAATGCGCGGCTAAAAGCATAGGCCATTCCTAAAATTCACCTCAGGCCATATAAATTCCTCCCACGACCATGGTTGCATTCGTCTTCCTCTCTCGGTCACGCCTATAGCCATCATTAAGGCTAATTTTACCTGTAACAAAAAACCCTAATCCAAGAGGCAAAACCCTAAAAATGGTGTTTTGCACCACAGAGCAGATAAATGAAATCAAATACTACAGAAAGCTTGGAAATGATCTGGTGGTTACAAATATGCCATTGATTCTTTGTAATAATGCATGATTTTTGAAATACGAAATCAAATATAGAAGGGGATCGCGTGACACTTACAGCGCTCTAGGAGGTTGAAAAATGCATGCTTTTGATCCCAGAAGGTTGAGTGAACACCCAGCAAACGATTGGGATAGCTCTTTGCTTCTGAAAATCTCTCTTGCTATGATTTCGAATTCCAACTTTTTCACCACTTTTTTCAAGTTTTGTTTTGTTTGTTCTTACAGCCTCTAACCCTTATTTCGTGTCCTTTGGCTTCTTTATGTATTGTGGAATGCATTAGGTTAACAAATATGGCTTGAATCCTCCACATCAATGCATTGCATATTTGATTTGATTCACTTTTGAAAGCTTGCCTAATTTGTCAAAAATCCATCTTTTTGCACATGATCTTGTGTGATACGAATTCGATGCTCTTAATGATGATGATCTCAACCTGAAATAGCCAAAAAGATCTCAAGTAATCAATATTTAGATTTTATTAGATTTAATTTGATTAAAAATGAAATAATTCAATAAAAAATCAAATAAAATAATATAAAAAAAATATGATCTCAAGGCTGAAGCTAGGACACGTGTGCAATGGGGAAAGCTCAAATCAAGTGGAAAAGAATGGGCCCATTTGACAAAATTTGAAGTTTTGGGGATAGTTGACTTTTGGCAATTTTGCAAAAATGCCCAACTTCAACAATGCATAACTTCTTCAATTTTGAACTTTTGGAGATGTTCTTGGACTTTTTAGAAAGCTTGAAATGTCCTCTAACCAACCCTTTTGGTATCATATAATTGTGATATTCCATGCTTAAGTTATAAGCTTTGGAAAAAAATGTGTTTTTGTTGACTTTCAAAAATGACCTATAATGTCCAAATTTGTAACTTCTTGTGAGTGCATTTTTTGATCTTGGGGTATGAAGATGGATTGTCAGAAATTGCATCCTCTTCAAAATGAGCTTTGGATGGGTCATTTCTCATAAATGATGATAAGGTTATGCTTGGTCAAAGTTGAGTTGACTTTTCCTACAAAACCCTAATTTAGCAACTTTTGAGTCTTGATGAATCTTGAGCAATCCTTGAGGAATCATGATCAACCCTTGATCAAATGATGAAATATCCTTCAAAATGATAATGTTGACAAAAAATCTTGAGGTTTTACTATTTATAGGTCACAGTTGACTTTTGCCCTAGCACAGTCGATTTTTGGACCCTTTGAGCCATTGACTGAGCAAACTTCCTCTGCAAGGCTTGAAATTTAACATGGATGATCTTGAGAGCATATTAGGACAATGGAGAGAACTTGAGGTCATTTGTACTCAAGGATATTTATGCAACACAAAACCCTAATTTGGGGTTGACTGCCTTAGGAGATAGCTTGACTGTCCAACTCTTGAGCAATCTTGGGCCACTTGGAGATTTTCCTTGCAATGTTTTGAGAAATATGAGAGGGAAAATTTTGGGGTACAACAGCTGCCCCTGTTCAATCTTCTTAAACCTGAGGATGTAGATTGGATTTCATGCCTTTCGTGATCCAAAGGTGGAAGATGATTGAACACTAGAGTGCCCAGAAATTTGCACTCGCATGAAGTGGTATTAGCCTTGTGATGTCGGGAATGGGTTTATAGATGCCATTTGGAGATTGCTGGTAGGAGGATGGGCTTACAGATGCCATATGCAGGAGTGTCGATCGCATAAGAGATTCCTTAGCGAGAACTTGCATACCTGTTGTTTGTAGAAGATTCCGCTGGGGAAGTCTAACTTTTATTGAGATTTAGGAACTTGCCTGTACCTCAGCTGAGAGAACATCTTTGCTGAGTTTTAAGAACTTGTCTGTAATTCAACTGGGGGAAATATCTTCATCAAGATCTAGGAATTGTCTGGTCTTCAACGGAGTATACCATTTAGATTGTAGAACTCGTCCACACTATGACGGAGGAAAATTGTCGAGATTGAGAACCTTATCTGAAATTCAACCAAGGATAATTCAGTTGAGATTTAAGAATCGGTCAGGTCTTCGACTGAGGGAAACATCTTCATCAAGATCTAGGAACTGTCTGGTCTTCAATAGAGTATACCATTTAGATTGTAGAACTCGTCCACACTATGACGGAGGAAAATTGTGGAGATTGAGAACCTTATCTGAAATTCAACCGAGGATAATTCAGTTGAGATTTAAGAATCGGTCAGATCTTCGACTGAGGGAAACATCTTCATCAAGATCTAGGAACTGTCTGGTCTTCAACAGAGTATACTGTTGAGATTGTAGAACTCGTCCACACTATGACGGAGGAAAATTGTCGAGATTGAGAACCTTATCTAAAATTCAACCGAGGATAATTCAGTTGAGATTTAAGAACCGGTCAGGTCTTCGACTGAGGGAAACATCTTCATCAAGATCTAGGAACTGTCTGGTCTTCAACGGAGTATACCATTGAGATTGTATAACTCGTCCACACTATGACGGAGGAAAATTGTCGAGATTGAGAACCTTATCTGAAATTCAACTGAGGATAATTCAGTTGAGATTTAAGAACCGGTCAGGTCTTTGACTGAGGGAAACATCTTCATCAAGATCTAGGAACTGTTTGGTCTTCAATGGAGTATACCATTGAGATTGTAGAACTCGTCCACACTATGACGGAGGAAAATTGTCGAGATTGAGAACCTTATCTGAAATTCAACCAAGGATAATTCAGTTGAGATTTAAGAACCGTTCAGGTCTTCGACTGAGGGAAACATCTTCATCAAGATCTAGAAACTGTCTGGTCTTCAATGGAGTATACCATTGAGACTGTAGAACTCGTCCACACTATGACGGAGGAAAATTGTCGAGATTGAGAACCTTATCTGAAATTCAACTGAGGATAATTCAGTTGAGATTTAAGAACCGGTCAGGTCTTCGACTGAGGGAAACATCTTCATCAAGATCTAGGAAATGTCTGGTCTTCAACGGAGTATACCATTGAGATTGTAGAACTTGTCCATACTATGACGGAGGAAATTGTCGAGATTGAGAACCTTATCTGAAATTCAACTGAGGATAATTTAGTTGAGATTTAAGAACCGGCCAGGTCTTCGACATAGCTGAGAACTCAACGGCCTCCTTCCTGAAAGGTAAAGGTCAGTCATATGCAATGCATGATATATGTCAAGCAATAATGTTCTCAAAATAAATGAGATCGTGTTGTATGATGCGTATATTCATGTATCATGATGTATGGAAATGTAATGTTTTTTAGCTGGGGAAAATAAATCCTGGATAGCTGCTAGAGAATAGAGTTGAATTCTTCGTTTCCATTGAGGGTAGCGAATGAAGATGATTGCGAGAATAAACCTGCAGGAGAGAATAACTCTGTTGGGGAATAAACTGATGAGGAGATTACTCTGTGGAGAAGAGATGCTCTATTGAGGATTCCACTGATAAATTCCGATGGGGATGAATTACCGTTGCTGGTGATACAGAATCCTGTTGGGGATTGAATTCCTGTTTGGAAAGGGAAAGAACTCTGTTGGGATGATCTTTCGGTTGCGACTTCACTGGGGATAACCTTTGAGCTTTGCTGGGGACAATCTTCCTTTGAACTCAGCTGGGGATATTTGTTTTTATATTCCGCCGGGGACGAACTTCCAGAGTCTACTGGGGATGATTCTTCAACTCTACTGGGGAAGCTTTTTCAGACTGCACTGGGAAAATTTTAACTCCACTAGGGATATCTTGTATTCTGTCGGGGAATATTCTTATACTCCACTGGGGAATATTAAGACTGTCGGGGATATTAAGCCTTTTCAATGTTGATGGTAGATAAACTCTGCTTGGGGGAGAATATTATTAATTCATTCATTCACAGTTGCAAGTTTCAGCTGGGGAGAGCTATCATTACTGTCTTACTCTGCGGGGAGCGAAAGTATCTTAGCCATATTCTTCAACTAAATTTACCTTGTACCTGGTGGACAGAGCAACTATACAGCTTGGAAAATTCTCATTTGCCCCTGTTTCTGATATTACCAGTAATCATCTTTTTGTTTCGCATGCAAATATTTATGAGCAGCAATTAATGTCAAGTGCATATATAAAAAATGAACATTGGACGTTCCTTGCAAAACAAAACAGATAAAGGAAAAACAGTTTGAAATTTCTTTGAAAATGAATTGAATTGATTTTGAAGTATGGCCTGTAAATAGGCGCTTTTGTACAAGAGGCTGACGTCCTAGTAAAAGAATGCCGCTGAACAAATATAGTTTATACAATTTGTGAAAAACTAAACAAAACAGCTATGTGGATAATCCCACTGGGTTTCAACTATGCTATTGCCTTTATGTTCTCGAGCATCTCATCACTTTGCTGCTGGGTTGAAGGTAGATCAGATTGATTAGTGTCGTCTAAGCTTGATAGTCGATACCGAAGTCTGGTTGTAAGGTGATCCGATGAGACATAGTCTTACGCTTTGATCCCTAATTTTTTCCTGGACCCCCCTTTCGGGTTTTTAGTGCACCGGGATACCCTTTTTTACCCAAGCCGCCTTTTCAGGTTTTCGAATTGCCGGGTGTACAGATTTTTATTTTCATCCCTTATTTTTTCCCGAACCCTTTTGGTTCACTGGGAAGCCCTTATTTTTGCCTAGGCCAGTCAACCTAGTGTGTCTTTGATTATGCGTAGTATCTTTTCACTATGTCTGCATTGACGGGGTGAGGAAGGTCGTCACCATCCATGGTGGTTAGAATCATAGCTCCTCCCGAGAAAATGTTCTTAACCACAAATGGCCCTTCGTAGGTAGGGTTCCATTTACCCATGGGATCACCTTGAGGTAGGATAATGCGCTTGATCACCAGATCCCCAACTTGATACTCTTGTCATCTAACTTTCTTGTTAAATGCCTTGATAATCCGTTTTTGATACGTCTGACCATGACAAATAGCAGTAAGTCTCTTTTCGTCTATTAAGTTCAGCTGATCAAGTCGGGTCTGAATCCAGTCATCTTTGCTCAAACCTGCATCCTTCATAATCCGAAGAGAGGGTATCTGAACTTCGATGGGCAAGACTGCCTCCATGCCATATACCAAGGAATAGGGGGTTGCCCCTATCGACGTCCGCGCTGAGGTACGATACCCATGAAGAGAAAATGGTAACATCTCGTGCCATTCTTTGTACGTCACTGTCATCTTCTGCACAATCTTCTTAATGTTCTTATTAGCCGCTTCAACAGCCCCATTCATCTTCGTCCGGTAGGGAGAGGAGTTGTGGTGATGTATATTAAACTGCTTGCAGAGCTCGGTGATCATCTTATTATTGAGATTGGTACCATTGTCTGTAATGATCCTCTCTGGCACACCGTATCGACAGATCAGATTATGCCGAATGAACCGTGCCACGACGTTCTTGGTTACTGTAGCAAAGGAAGCTGCTTCAACCCACTTCGTAAAGTAATCAATCACTACCAGGATGAAACGATGTCCGTTAGATGTCGTAGGTCTGATCTCGCCGATCATATCAATGCCCCACATTGCAAAAGGCCACGGAGCTGTCAAGACGTTCAGAGGAATTGGAGGTATGTGACCTTATCAGCATAGACTTGGCATTTATGACATGTCCGAGAATGTTGATAATAGTTGGCTTCCATTGTGGACCAAAAATATCCTGCTCGAAGGATTTTCTTTGCCATGGTATGTCCACTGGAGTGAGTTTCGAAAGTACCTTCATGTAAATCTGCCATGATCCTTTCTGCTTCATTCTTATCCAGACAATGCAGTAAGGTCGAATCATGGTTACGCTTGTAAAGAATGCCATTACTGATGAAGAATTTCGCCGTAAACCTCCTCAAAAACTTCTATTCATTAACAGATGCACCCTCGGGGTATTCCTGAGCCTCAAGGTATCTCTTCACCTCATGAAACCATGGTTTATCTTCTACCTCTTCAGTCTCAATGTCACAGCAATGTACAGGTTCGTCCAATATTTCAATGATAATACGGGGAGCTTCGTTATCCCAATTGACTTTGAACATAGAAGACATTGTAGCCAGCGCATCCGCCAACTGATTCTCCTATCTTGGGAAGTGTTCAAAGGTTACCTCCTCGAAATGGGGAAGTAACGTCAATACATACTCCTTGTAAGGAATAAGATTAGGGTGTTTCGTATCCCACTCGCCTTTGATCTGACTAATCACGAGAGCGGAATCTCCGAAAACACTTAGAAACTTAATCCTTAGGTCAATAGCAGCTCGAAGACCCATGATGCACACTTCATACTCCGCCATATTGTTGGTGCAGTTGAAACATAGTCGGGTGGTAAACGGAGTATGAGAGCCTTTAGGACATATGATCACAGCGCCAATGCCATTTCCCAAAGCGTTTGAAGCTCCATCAAAGTACATAGACCATCGGGATCCTTCCTCAGGTCCTTCATCCGGTCCAGGTTCTTCGCAGTCGGTCACCAACATGATATTCTCATCCGGGAATTCGAAGTTCATAGACTGGTAATCATCCACTGCCTGATGTGCCAAATGATCTGCCAATACACTTCCTTTGATTTCCTTTTGGGTCGTGTACTAGATGTCATACTCAGTCAAGATCATCTGTCTTCTTGCTATTCTTCCGGACAAAACAGGTTTTTCGAAGAAATACTTGATTGGATCCATTTTTGATATCAATAGAGTAGTGTGAGTCAGCATATACTGTCTCAGCCGGCGAGCAACCCATGCCAAAGCGCAGCAAGTTTTCTCGAGCAACGAGTATCGGGTCTCGTAGTCGGCAAACTTTTTGCTAAGGTAATAAATAGCATGCTCTTTTCGGCAAGACTCGTCATGCTGACCCAGCACACACCCCATTGAGTTGTCGAGTACTATCAAGTATAGGATCAGAGGTATCCCCTCAATTGGCGGCATCAGAATAGGTGGCTCTTTGAGATACTCTTTGATCCTTTCGAAAGCGGCCTGGCATTCATCGTTCCAACGTACTACTTGATCTTTCTTCAGTAGCTTGAAGATTGGCTCATAAGTAGCAGTCAGGTGTGAGATGAATCGGGCAATATAGTTTAAACGTCCCAGAAAGCCTCTGACTTCTTTTTCTGTTCTGGTAGCTGGCATTTCCTGTATAGCCTTCACCTTTGCAGGATCCACTTGAATACCTTTATCACTTACGACGAAACCCAGCAGCTTACCAGACCTCACCCCGAAGGTGCACTTGTTCGGGTTTAACCTCAGTTTGTACAATTTCAACCTGTCAAATAACTTCTGCAGATGGTCAAGGTGCTCTCCTTCAGTCTGGGATCTTGCAATCATGTCGACGACGTATACCTCAATCTCGTGATGGATCATATCATGGAACAAAGAAACCATGGCGTGCTGATACGTTGCCCCAGCATTCTTCAATCCAAAAGGCATGACCTTGTAGCAAAAGGTACCCCATTGAGTAACAAAGGTTGTCTTCTCCGTGTCTTTGGGAGCCATTTTAATCTGATTATAACCGGAGAAACCGTCCATAAAGGAGAAGACCTTATGATGTGTAGTGTTGTCAACCAGAACGTCGATATGAGGTCGAGGGAAATCATCCTTGGGGCTCGCCCTGTTCAGATCCCTATAGTCAACACACATTCGAACCTTACCATCCTTCTTCGGCACAGGAACCACATTGGCAACCCACTGCGGGTAAGAAGTAACTGCTAGAAAACTGGCGTCAAACTGTTTCATAACTTTAGCCTTGATTTTCTCAGACATCTCTGGGCGCATTCGACGGACCTTCTGTTTTACTGGAGGACAGTCTTCCTTGGTAGGCAATCAGTGAACCACAATATCGATATCTAACCCAGGCATATCTTCATAAGACCAGGCAAAGATCTCAACGTAGTTACGCAGCATCTGAATCAACTGTTGCTTCACACTAAGCTCCAGATTTTCCCCGATCTTGACTTCTTTCTTGTCTATCTCTGTACCCAGATTTATCGTTTCCACTGGCTCTTCGTGCGGCTGTATGGCTCTCTCTTCTTGAAGTAGCGGTCTAGCAAGTTCACCAGGAACTTTGCAATCATCTTCACCTTCGTCTTCGGCTAAGTTTATCGGACTTTCTAAGTCATAACTGGCAGTAGAAGAGTTGTTACCAGTGAGATCCAGAGTGGATGTAGACCTGTATATGTGAATGTGTGTAAATAGCTGTTTTGCAATGTATAATAAAAGAAAAACAAGGAGCGCAAAATTTGAAATGCAAGAAACGTCCAATGCTTTTATTAATGATATATGTAGATGACACACATAAAGCCCTCACAAACGAAACCACAGTGCCCCGGGTAAGACATCGGGCCATAAAGTTAAAAACACTGTTTGTTACAAATTCAAAACAAAAAGTCTCATTATTGGGTGATAACTGAAACAAGCATAGAATCCTTCGTTGTCCAGTTGCTTAATCCACCATCGGAAGTTGGGTATATCCAGCTGTCAATATCAAACTCTTCATCATCGTCATCCCCGATAGCATTCACCCATGCGTCCTGTTTAGGCTTTTCTGCTCCGAACTCAATCTCCTTCGCATCAATTAAGTCCTGTACTTTGTTCTTTAAGACCCAACAATCATCTGTATTATGCCCCGGGCTATCAGAGTGAAAAGCATAGCGGGCATTAGGGTTGTACTTCGGTGATATAGTGTTGGGATTCTGCGGGGCCTCCCTTGGAATCACTAGATTTGTTTTCAATAATTGTGGCAGAATCTGAGATAAAGTCATGTTGAGCTGAGTGAATTGTCTTCGAGGTTTTTCGGACCTTGGTTGATTATTGCACTGAGGAGCATCAGCAGGTCTTGAAATAACAACTGCATTAACAGCTTGGCGGCGTTCAGGTCTATTCTGGCTTTTCGAACTGTAAACAGCACTGGACTCCTTCTTAAAAGGCTTCTTCTTGGTGCCTGATGAAGCACCCTTCTATATTTTACCAGACTTAATACCAGCCTCAATCCTTTCCCCGGTCATAATCAGCTCCATAAATCCAGACGATGAACTCCCAATCATATGGTTGAAATACAGACCAGATAAGGTCCCCAAAAACATATCAACTAACTCCCTATCAGCCAAGGGTGGTTTCACTCTTCCAGCGAGGTCCCTCCACTTCTGAGCATAATCTTTGAAACCTTCTCCCGCACCCATTGACATACCCTGGAGTTAGGTATGCGTGGGAGCGAGGTCGGAATTGTATTGGTACTGTTTGTAGAAAGCAGCGGCCAAATCTTCCCAACTATGGATACTGGCTCCTTCTAGCTGGTAAAACCATTCAAGCTGAGTCCCTGAGAGACTGTCTTGAAAAAAAGTGGATCCATAGGTTCTTGTCAGCGGTGTACGGCTGAATCTTCCTAACATACGACTGGAGGTGCAGTTTCAGACAAGAAACTCCATCGTACTTAGCAAAGGCTGGTGCTTTGAATTTGTGGGGAATCACCACCCCAGATGATAGACCCAAATCACTAAAGTCTAGACCAGGCACCTTCTGAACTTCTATCGCACTCAACCGGTCTTCCAGTTGTTTGTATCTACCCTCAGCCGGAGGATATTGGTCTTCGTCGAAGTCTGTCTCATTGTCTGAAACCACAGGGCTAGGAGCCCTCCTTTCTTCCTGACTATCTTTCCCTCCAGATGAGGTGGTCAACTCAACTTCATCTCGTAGCCTGTTTCCAAACCTGTGGCCCATGTTAAACAGGATCGTCTTCTTCTTCTTCTTCTTCTCTTTCAAGATAAGGGCCTTCAGATCTTGCTGACCCTTAGCCAAATTCATGAATAATTCATGGAACTGGGCGTTTTGAGCCTGCAGAGCCTTGATTGCTTGTTCAGTTGATGGTTCAGAAGACATGATGCTGAAATAAACAGCGAAGAAGATGAGAAAACCTGTAAGGGTACCTGTTATGAGGTGCATGGAATGAAATGCGTATGCTATGATTTTAAAGACATCGAGAGATTCAAATTCATAAACCAAACATGGAACACACTTTTATTAGATAAGCTTGAAATTCAATTGTTCAACAAATGCCCTTAAGGCGTTACAAGGAAATATTGAAAAGCGAATAAAAATTGGAAATAATCAAAAGACATCAGCGCTCCCATGGTCGTTTGCCTTTAGTGCTGACATAGTCGTTGATGATCTGCTCATTCTCCAGCTGCCTTATCAACTTTTGTATCTTTCGCTCTTGCTCGTGATACTTTTCTCTATAAGTATCTCGCTCTTCCCTTAGCTGTATCCAGGACCTCTTCAATGCCCTAATGTCAGTAGGCATGTAAGGGTGTAGGATGGTAGGAGGAACCCCTTCCTCATCAGCAACTTCAACAATAATAGGCAAGACGGCTTCATAGGGCATTCCCAGCTTTTGGGCATGTATGCGAACCCATCTGAGATATGGTTCCATTGGTAGAGAAGTCTTCGCACCCAACTCGTGTGGATCAGATTTGTGTACTCTATCCCAAGCTCTTATGAATCTGCGGCGTTGCTCGTCACTATCCCCTTGGAAATCAAAGATTATACTAGGCATTAGTAGCTCATGAGGTGCTTCCCTTCTGGCTCGTCCAAACTTACGTAAGGCCAAGCATGGATTGTAAGTAATTCCTCCATTGGTTCCTATCAGTGGAACATTGGGGTATTCCCCACAGCGATCAATAATGGCCACCTCATCCATACCCTTAATAGTCCAAATGATGTTATTGTGAGAGAGAGACATAACCCTATAAGACCAGCCCATGCCTTCTTTGTTCTTCAGAACTGATTTGGGGAGGTGAGAAATAAACCACCTCGCCAATAATGGAGCACAGCACATCAAGGTTCCCCGCTTCCGAGCAGTACGGGCATAAAGCTGATGAAGAATGTCACCCAAGAGAGTGGGTACAGGATTACCAGACATAAAAATCTTTACCGCATTCACGTCGATGAAAGCATCAGAGTTAGGAAACAATACCAAACCATATATGAGAAGAGCCAGAATGTCTTTGAATGTCTGGAAGTCTAGACTATCCCATAAATGATTAGCCTTACCAACCAAGAACTTAGTCAAAAAGCCCTTTGCTCCACTACGAGTTTCCCAATTAGACATCACTTCATCCTTTGTCAGATGGAGGGCTGAAGCAATCTCTTCTGGCATAAGGATCGTCTCCCAACCTGTGAACGGGGTTTGCTCCATAATAGAGATACCAAGCAGATTCGAGAACTCTTCCAAGGTGGGGACCAACTGGTAGTCCTGAAAAGTAAAGCAATGGTACAGTGGATCAAAGAACTGGACTAGGACACTCATCATATGTTCGTCCAATTTGGAAGTGACCAAACCCAAGAGGTGACCATGTCTTTTGATGAAGGAGGTAGTATCTGACATCTTTGCAACCAAATCTTTAAGCAGAGTGGGAACTTGGACAAAATTGATCTGAATGGTGTTTCTACGCATGTGTGCCATGACCTACAAAACAGAACAAAGATGAATCCCTCATGTCTTTGAAATAGGTTATTCCAATGCAAGATGCATGCAATGTTATGATGTCATGATGTCATGATAGATAACACACCACAAGTATCCACAAATAGCAAACATGGTAAAGGCACACAAGTCACACAAATAGCCCTTAGATTTCAGGTTGGTAAGGAGTCTAGGTACTACCCTCTTTCAGTTCAGTTGGTTCAAACCTGTCCTAAAAATAGTAATCGGGTTCTAGAGGATCTCAATATCACTGGCTACCCTCGATCGGTCATAATTCCAGTTTAGCAACCTTTTCTTGCGGCCGGAATCATCGCGAGAGTTTAGTCTCAATGAGTGTAGCATACTGCTACTGTTTTATGGCCAAGTTGGTCAATTTAAAGGTTCTAAGGCCAGTTGGTGCTTAATGACCCCTTAGCAGACCCATATTCTCCTCGTTGCGCCACAAGGGATATTGGTACATACTAAAGTGCCACACCAACGTAGCTACTGCTTCAACCGTATCATTATATGTCGTACAGTTCCCTCACAGTTTATTGCTACTTACCTAAAGGGTGTCCCCCAGATCCGAGTTAGGATCTATAGTAACTCCGATACAAGCCCACAAATATAAAGCATACAAGTCAAGCAATTGAAAACAATATTAACTATTCCTAAGGTACACCCCACTTATAAGCGTCCCCAGCAGAGTCGCCAGTTCTATGATGCGGTGGGAAGAACTGACTGTTTTTTGGAATGCTGCTTTGCGTTTTGTGTTTGTTTTTGCAAAATGTCGCGGTAAGCAAGAGTCGCCACCGACATTTATTTTATCCAACAAGGAAAGGAAAAAAGCACATAAAAATTCCATTTTCGAGATATCTCTCGGGTTCAGGGGGTAGATTATATAAAGGGAAGGTATTAGCACCCTTTCTATCCGTGGTTATCCACGGGCTCTTAGATACTTGCTCATATTGTTTTCAAAATATTGCTTTCTTTGTGCTTGTGGGTTTGAAAAAAAGTTTTTTGTTTGAAACTTCGATTTAACTCTTGCTTCTGTCCTCAAGAGCGTATGAAGTGTTTTGAAAACTTTGTTCGAAAAGTGTAAGTGTGAAGAGTTTTTGTTTTTTAAAAGAGAAAGTACTTAAGAACCATCTACCTACTCGAAAAAGGAATTGTTATATGCTATCTTCCTTTAGACAACGTTATCCCACTATTGACGAGTAAGTAGCATCATCGTTGGAGTTTCAAGGGTCAATTCGATTTTAGGGACTTACGGTCACCAAAGCAATGTTAGGACGCCTTAGCGGTAACCCTAATGTCTTAGATCATTTGTTTTGAGGCAAAAATATCCGAGGCAACCATTTCGAGGCGACTATGATCTTTTGGACAAGAGGGCGACCTCTAAAGTGACCTATACTCAATGACCGTGTACGAAGGCAACCAAGTGGGGTGTACCCTAAGAGTGCGCATGTGCGAGTGTGTCGTTTTCAGTTAATTTTATATTTATACATGTTAATGGTTATCTAAGTTGATTTTAGGTTTAAACGTTCAATCTTGTCATGCATCCCTATTATCAAACATCTAACAGTTATAAATTGCGGAAAATAAATTGCGGAAATTAAATTACAAGGCGTCGGGTATTTACATCGCCAAAAACAACCCTTTGAAATTTAAATGCGGAAAAATAAATAAAGCGATAAAGATAATTAAATGGTCCTATTTAGCTATTACAAACCGGGAACAAGTACAATATTGAATAAATAGATCGCGTGCGGGAAATTAAATTGGGTGCGAGTTTAGGGTTTTGACCCTTTTTGTTAAAGAAAAGATTTTTTATTGTTTTTGAGTTAAGAAAGAAACTATCCTAAATTAATTATTAAATTAATAAGTAAATTAATTCATTAATGAAAATAAAATATTTTTTGGATTTTTGGTATTTAAAGAAAGAAAATAAAATTAATTAATGTTTGTAAAAACCTAATTAAGTCTAATTGATTTTAATTATTTACAAAATATATTAAAGTTATTTCTACTTAAAGCCTAAATTAATTAAATTAATGTTTATTAAAAAAAATAAAAATTTGATTTTATGAAGAAAATATTTTGTGGTTTTAATTTTATAAAGGAAAAAAAATTGATTGGTTAGAAAATAATAAAAATATAATAAAACAAATAAATAAAATAAATGAAATAGAAAGAGATAGGGGGTTTGGGCCTGAAAAGGGTGGTTTGAGAAGCAATTTGAGGCCCATTTGAATCTGGCCTCATTTGACTTTTTTTGGTTCCCTGTGCGCATTTGGACTTGGCTCCATGGTGGACTCTTAATTTGGATCACCAGATCTGGCCTTTGGCCATCTGGCACTTTGACGTGTGAAGGCACATGGTGAGCTGCAAGCCTAGATTTGCACCTGATTGTATGAAAAAACAAAGGAAAATACAAAGCGCTGGAGGCAGGGATCGAACCCCTGACCTCCAGCCATCAACGCCTTGGAAATAGACACGCTAACCACTGGGGAACTTCGCTTCAATTGTTAATAAAATACAAACAAAACATAATATGCTAAAACATGTTAATATGCCAGCAAATAAAAAAAATGCGCGAAAATTTGAAAAGGTCCAATCAGAGGAGGACACGATCTCTCCCCTGTCCTCAGGCCTGTAACAAAGTTACCTGCGGATTTGAATCTCCAGCTAAAAGCATAGGCCATTCCTAAAATTCACCTCAGGCCATATAAATTCCTCCCAAGACCATGGTTGCATTCGTCTTCCTCTCTCGGTCACGCCTATAGCCATCATTAAGTCTAATTTTACCTGTAACAAAAAACCCTAATCCAAGAGGCAAAACCCTAAAAATGGCATTTTGCACCACAGAGCAGATAAATGAAATCAAATAATACAGAAAGCTTGGAAATAATTTGGTGGTTACAAATATGCCATTGATTCTTTGTAATAATGCATGATTTTTGAAATACGAAATCAAATATAGAAGGGGATCGCGTGACACTTACAACGCTCTATGAGGTTGATAAATGCGTGCTTTTGATCCCAGAAGGTTGAGTGAACACCCAACAATCGATTGGGATAGCTCTTTGCTTCTGAAAATATCTCTTGCTATGATTTTGAATTCCAACTTTTTCACCACTTTTTTCAAGTTTTGTTTTGTTTGTTCTTACAGCCTCTAACCCTTATTTCATGTCCTTTGGCTTCTTTATGTATTGTGGAATGCATTAGGTTAACAAATATGGCTTGAATCCTCCACATCAATGCATTGCATATTTGATTTAATTCACTTTTGAAAGTTTGCCTAATTTGTCAAAAATCCATCTTTTTGCACATGATCTTGTGTGATACGAATTTGATGCTCTTAATGATGATGATCTCAACCTGAAATAGCCAAAAAAATCTCAAGTAATCAATATTTGGATTTTATTTGATTTAATTTTATTAAAAATGAAATAATTCAATAAAAAATCAAATAAAATAATAAAAAAGAAATATGATCTCAAGGCTGAAGCTAGGGCACGTGCGCAATGGGGCAAGCTCAAATCAAGTGGAAAAGAATGGGCCCATTTGACAAAATTTGAAGTTTTGGGGATAGTTGACTTTTGGCAATTTTGCAAAAATGTCCAACTTCAACAATGCATAACTTCTTCAATTTTGAACTTTTGGAGGTGTTCTTGGACTTTTTAGAAAGCTTGAGTGTCCTCTAAACAACCCTTTTGGTCTCATATCATTTTGATATTCCATGCTTAAGTTATAAGCTTTGGCAAAAAAGGTGTTTTTGTTGACTTTCAAAAATGACCTATAATGTCCAAATTTGTAACTTCTTGTGAGTACATTTTATGATCTTGGGGTATGAATATGGATTGTAGGAAATTTCATCCTCTTCAAAATGAGATTTGGATGGGTCATTTCTCATAAAGTATGAGAAAGTTATGCTTGGTCAAAGTTGAGTTGACTTTTCCTACAAAACCCTCATTTAGCAACTTTTGAGTCTTGATGAATCTTGAGCAATCCTTGAGGAATCATGATCAACCCTTGATCAAATGATGAAATATCCTTCAAAATGAGAATGTTGACAAAAAATCTTGAGGTTTGACTGTTTATAGGTCACTGTTGACTTTTGCCCTAGCACAGTCGATTTTTGGACCCTTTGAGCCATTGACTGAGCAAACTTCCTCTGCAAGGCTTGAAATTTGACATGGATGATCTTGAGAGCATATTATTATAATGTAGATCACTTGAGGTCATTTTGACTCAAGGATCTTAATGCAACACAAAACCCTAATTTGGGGTTGACTGTCTTAGGAGATAGCTTGACTGTCCAACTCTTGAGCAATCTTGGGCCACTTGGAGATTTTCCTTGAAATATTTTGAGAAATATGAGAGGGAAAATTTTTGGGTACAACATGTTGCTACATTAACATTGATTTGGTAAGAAGCCCCATCATTGGATGTGAAGGGACGGGTGTAGGACGTTTGTATAGTCATAAAAGGCAACCTATGGGATGTTTTAGCAATGTTGTTTAGGGACTAGATCATTTACCGAAGGCAATATTAAGGGTCATCAAGGGGCTACGATATTTTATCAAGGGTCTTTTCTAAAACGCCCATATTCAAGGGACATGACTATTTTTCCAAGGCAACAAGTGAGATTACCTTAAGGGTGCATGTGTGTGAATAGTGTGTTTGATTTGCATGCATTTTGTCTCTGATTTTTGGGTTGTCTACTTGTTGTTTTTATCTTTCCATACATCCTAATTACTAGCATTTATACAAGAGTAATAAAAAGGATGAGAAATAAATCCTACATTATTACGATCATATTGAACAGCATGAAAATGTAAAGGCAAAATAAAATAAAGGAAAGAAAAGGGCTTTTCGATTTGGGTAGCATAACCCTTCGATACTGCTATGGCTCCCTTAGGTTTATCCTGGAAGTAGTTAAGGCGTGCCTTTCGACTGGGCCTGGAAGTAGTAAGGCGTAGCCTGACTTTCTGCTTCCTCCGACTAGGGCCTGGAAGTCAGTATGGTTATCCTTCTGGCTACCTCTTTCGTTCAGCATGGAGTTCCCTCTTCACCTTAAGTCCTTTGTTGCCTCCTCCGATTGAGGCTTGGAAGTCAGTGTGAGTGTGTCTTCGGCTGCCTCTTTTGTATGGACCTGGAAGTTGGTGAGGAAGCCTAAGGCTTCGTTTCATACTTTCTTCCCCCCTGTTTCTTTCGTTGGAGACTTTAAACAACAACATGGCCCAAGGCCATGCTAGCATTACCTTATGGCTAGGTTAGTTCTTAAAGCATGTTTAAATAAACAAGAAGCAAAACCAAGAAGGTTATCAATGAAAGCAAGTTAAAAGGGTGGAAACGAAAAGAATAAAAATGTTATGTACATGTTTGAAACGAAAAGAAAGTTTATTCACATGTTATGCTAGAAACGAAAGGTTCAAGGGTAAAAGTGACTTACCTGGCTTCAAACTGGAACGTGTGCTGGACCTTGAGTGGTTTCCCTGAGGGCTTCTGGATTCGAAGGGAGGAAACAGGGGTTATGCCTTTGACACTGGATTCGAAGGAGAAGAATAAATGTGGTGTTCTTTCTACTGGATTCGAAGGAAAACAAAGTGTGGGGATTTTTTTTCAAATTCAAAAGAGGCAAGCGTTTGGATTCTGGGTTTGAATATGTGTTTTAAGTGTTTGAGAGTGTTTGAGTTTGTTTGAGAGTGTTTGAGTTTGTTTTTGAGGATTTTGAAGATTAGTTCCTCCAGCCAAAAAGTCCTTCTCTAGCTTGCAAATGCTTCTCTATTTATAGAGAAAAGATTAAAGGCATTTGAAGTAACCAGGTTTGTAGGATAACAAACCATGGTTTCGTTTAAAATGAAACAAGTTTAGTCCCTTTTCGTTGATCCCAAGTTTCTAATACAAGTGGGGGCCTGCTGGCAGGGGATTGGAGTTGTGCTTCTGGCACTGCTTTTCGTTCAGACCTGAATCAGGTTGGAAGCTGATTTTATGATAAAAGTACTCTTTATGAAAAATGGGTACGTAGCCTTTTGCTATTTTAACCAAGAATCGTATTATCCAATAGACAAAGCTTTAAACCTTTGTACAAGCCTCTGATCAAATAAATATTTGGAAGCAACATAGCCTGACAAGTAGGGTAAGGCTATGAGATTTGCTCAAAGTTCTTTAAACAAACTTGCTTCGAAGGGTCCAGAGTTGGGTTTGAAAGATGTTGATTCAAAGGGAATCAAAGTTTCAATCAAAGCCTTGTGTGAAGTTGGTTTTTTCCAGTCGAAGGCTTTCCTTCCAGAGGTCAGATGGCCAAACGAATAGGTGTGTGCAGGAGGTCCCTGCCTTGGGGTGCTAGCGTGAAGGAAATACTGGCTTTGTGATTTCAAAGACAAACATAGAAAACCAATGGCTTCTGAGTCGAAGGGGAATTGCAGGAGGCCCTTGCTTTGTGACTTCTAACAAAACATGCAAGAGGCCTTTGCTCAAACAAAAGCTTGCCTGCCAAAGGTCCATATGGCCAAACGAACTTGCATTTGAAGGAAATCACAAGCACAAACGAAGAATGTAAGCCCAGGCTTGTTTTGAAGAAAGTCACACGCCCAAACGAAGAAAGCATACAGGAGGTAAAAAGGGCACAAATGAATCTTACAACAAATGAGGCCACATGCCCAAATGAAAGAGGCATGGTAGGCTTGTAAAATTGTGCAATCGAAGGATTCCAAAAGGAGGCCTCTTTGCCTTTGGATCGAAGGAGGCTACAAAAGGCTCTTTCCTTGTGCATGTTGGCCTGGTGGGAGCCTCTTACATGCAAGGAGGAATCTGTGGCTCAATCGAAGGCTTGTATGCAGCTAGTTATCAACTTGTGAATCAAAGCAAGCATGGGAGGAAATATTTATCTAGTTAACACAGGCATGCAATCATCAAAATTCCAATTGAAGCAGTCAAATAGGAAGCCATTGCATTGTGAACCCCGCGAGGCTAAAGATGCAATCGAAGGTGGCATGCAGGAAGCTCCTACCTTGTGAATCAAAGCCAGCATGCCATAGGCCCATGCCCAATCGAAGGATGCAAGCCAAGCTTGCATCAAAAGATGCCAGAAGTCCAATTGAAAGATGTGAATCGAAGGAAACTTGTTTTTCCTTCAATTTTGTCAAAAAAGATTATTTTTATCTACTTTCCCCTTTTTTAACAGTTTCCTATTTCATTTGATACTGAAAAATCCAATTGTACTTGTGCAAGCTTGAATCTTGAGAATATTTGTGAGAAATGCCTTGAGGAATGAGAGGGTAAATTTTGGGGTATAACACTGGAATTCATGTTCAATGCCCTAAGTGATTCAGATACAGACCTGCCCCTGGTTATTCAGCATTCCTTGAGAGATTTCTTGGAATCTAGACTTGACTTCCCCCAGACAATATGGATAGTGACATGTCATGCCACTGCTGCTTATAGGAGATTTGTCCTTGGAAGTGTCTTCCCATTTGAAGCGATTTTGTTTCTTGAGAGAATTTTCGTTCATTGGATGTTCGTCATGCAAATTTCTCTGTTGTCAAACAAATAGCTATATGCAAACAGCTGTATTCAAAATAATGCAAAGTTTGTACTTGTCTTGAAGTTTTGAGAATGAAATTTTAACAAATAAAGAGTTTTGTAAGAATATGAATTCAACTCAGGATTTGCAGTAAGCCTTACAGGAGATAGGATACCTTTTGTAACAATATGCTTTCAAACTAACCCATGCTTCAATTAGGACTTCTGAAGGGTTATATCATGGCTTGGTTCACGGTTTAAGAAACAAAGTATAAGGCTCAAAGTGTATTTGTACCCGCCCGTTCTTCATGATTTTCTCAAGTCCTATACTCAGTTAATTGTGCGTTTGGATTCCAATTGAATCTGGAATGGCATTTTGGTAATGGTTCGGACGAGTTAAGTTTGTTGGGAGGCAGTCATTTTTGCAGCATTTCTCATGCTGTCGAGTATTTGTAGTGACCTCTTTTTTTGATTTATTATCCCTAATTTTTTCCTGAGTGTTCTTCTTTTGAGATTACAACCAGCGGGAGGCCCCGGTTTTTCTTAAGTCTCCTTCGTAGGTTTTGACTTAGTGGGCTTTTCTTTTGAGAGATAATGACTGCCTATTTGATAGGGAACCATCGCCGCCTTTTGATTCAGAAGGACGTTTTCATTGTCATTCATTGTGTATGAAGTGAAAGCTTGTGACTGAACGCGCATTTGAATTAACTGAGAGACTACCATGTCACATGTTTTGATTAAGGGTTTCAATTTGTGTGAAAAAGAAAACTCCTACTTCTTTGGCTCAAAGGGGTTGGCTAGGGATTATCTTCCTTATAACTCTAATGTTTAGGGTTTAAAATAAATGCCTATACACCATCAACAAGGTCTGTCCAAAAGCATATTGTATGATATTATGGCATTGTTTTCATCATCCTCCCACTAAAGGCTTACAACTTTTAGCTAAAGTTGAAAATCATAAAAGGGAGTATAAAGAACAATTTAAATATAGTGAAAACGAATGGATTAACTCAAGACAAACATATGCAATGCATTAACGAGAATAACTAGAGTCTGACATAAAGATAAGTGTTTAAGAAAATAAAGAAATTACAACTGAAAATTCAAATAAACAAAAGTTTCTTCGCCTGAACTTCGTCACTTTAGATGATGTGCCTTTGAGGGATGACAGAAAAACTCAAGTTGACCATCTTATGTGAATTCCAATACCCCTTCGTTGATCAGGTCTTGAATCTTATATTTCAACGTCCAACAGCTATCAGTATCATGCCCCAGACTGTTGGAGTGATATGCACACCTTTTATTGGAATGGTAACTAGGAGCGGAAGTATTAGGATTCTGAGGAGGATCATTCATTGTGACTAAATTCAAATTCAACATGTGTTGTAAGACTTGCAACGTCGGCATGTTGAGTTTGGTATATTGCCTATTGGATATATCCCGCTTATGCCGATTACCTTGTTGTTGTTGGCGAGGTTGTTGTTGGGCTCGTGATGTAGCAGCAATTTGGAAAGGTCTACTCTCCACCAAGCCAACTTCTTGTCTCATCAGGGGCTGATTAACAACTTGATCCCCAGCCTCAACTGTTTGTTTCATACGGCTGCATCTGTCTTAATGAAGCTTGTTGACGAGGGCTCTGAGTTCTTCTTGTCCCCGAGCTAAGTTTTGGATAAGAGCCATCTGACCTGCCATTTTCCCCATCATCTGAACTTTCATGGTTGCCATTTCAGTTTGTAGTTGTTCCAACTGGTCATCCCTGTTGTCCTCGGGGTTCCTCTTGGTCATTCTCTCAATGAGGAGTGATTTCACTTCTTCTTGCCCCTTGGATAGGTTCAAGAACATTTCTTGAATCTGGGCATTTTGGGTCTGAAGATCCTTGATAGTCTGTTCTAGAGCCATATCTACTGAAATAAACAGTAAGCAGATGAGAAAACCTCTATGGGGAGAACCTGTTATGATGACATGCATGATATGTGGATGCAATGTTTTCAAGGATCTCGCGGGGTAAACACAAGAAGATGTTAGAAGTTAAACTTTGATTACAGCTTTGAGTGAAGAACTTTGTATTATTGAATGTCCTTACACAAGAATCAAGCTCACCATGTCAAGTGGGTCATAGCCCTTGACTCAAGTTATCGTACTTTGATTTTTGACAGCATTTGGTTAGAGGAGAATAAATCCTCTTGCCACTTGATAGACGTCTAGTTCAACATGACCCTGCATCATAGGCCCTTGAGATCCTTGAAATGGTCACTAGAAATGATGTGGTATGATGTTATGATATTATGTACAAATGAACGAAGCAAACAAGTTTTTATATACAAATAATCATATACAAAGCAGACAAGTCCTTAGGTTTAGGCTTGCATGGAGTTTTATAGGTAAGTACCCTCTTGAAGTTTAGTTGGCTCAACCTGTCCTAGAAATTAATCGGGTTCTAAGGAGTCTCATATCCCTCACCTTTATTTTAGGCATTGTTTTAGCTCAAGCATTGAAGTATTGCGGACAAATATCCCAAAAGTCCAATCTCAATGAGTGTAGCATCGAGTATCAACCAATCTTTGGTCAGAACCAAAGTCGTCCATCTCACTACTTTATAACGGCTTAGGATGAGTCAATTAAAGGTTATAAAGGTCACTTAGAGCTTAATGACACTATAAGGAAGTCTAATGTTATCCTTGACTGACTCAAGGAACATTAGTACAAGCCAGAGTATCACGCTAACGTAACTATTACTTTTTCCATATCGGTCTACGCCGTATAGTCTCCATGATTTATTGTTACTTACCTAAAAAGGTGCCTCAGATTCGGGTGTAGGATCTTTAACAACAACCCAAACTAGGACCCCAAAAATGTAAAGCAAGCAAGTCAAACAAGGAAAGCAAGTAAATATGATCTAGATCTAAGGTAACCCCACTTTTAAGTATCTCCCCAATAGAGTCGCCAGTTCTGTAATACGGTGGGAGAACTGACTTGGTTGTTTTTGTGTTTCATCATAATTGTTACGGATAGCAAGATTCGCCACCGACTTTTCTTTTATCCAATAAGGAAAGGGTGAAAAGAACAGTAAAGACCTTTAGAGATGTTTTCTTGAGTCCGGGGGGTAGGTTATGAAAAGGGAAGGTATTAGCACCCTTTTCATATGTAGTTGCAAGATCACTTACTTTTGTTTGAAAATGTGCTTGTGGTGTGGGTTTGAAAATTTTTTGAAAACGTCTTTGTAATGATTCTCGTCTCTATAAGAATGTGTACAAAGTATCAGTTTTGAAAATAGATCAAAGATATGTTTGTGAAAGATGTTTTTGAAAGTGATTTTGAAAAGTGCCTTTGTAATGATTCTCGTCTCTATAAGAATGCGTACAAAGTGTTTTGACTTTTGAAAATGTTTCAATTGAAAGTGTTGGTGTGAAAAAAAATTTAGTTGTGAGCAAGCAAGCAACTACGAGCGTCCTACCTACTCTAAAGGTCTTTTTTCTTTTCCCCATCCTTTAGATGTTGCTATCTTACCATTGATTGATAAGAAGCCTCATCGTTGGATGTGAAGGGACGGGCGTGGGTCATTTGTATAGACATAGAAGGCAACCTATGAGACGTTTTAGCAATTTTCGTTAGGGGCTAGATCGTTTACCGAAGGCAACATCAAGGGTCATCGAGGGACTACGATCTTTTTATTGAGGGTCTTTGCTAAAACGCCCATATTCGAGGGACGTGACTATTTTCCGAGGCAACGAGTAAGATTACCCTAGAGGTGCATGTGTGTGAATAGTGTGTTTAATTGCATGCATTTAGTCTTGAATTGGGTTGTCTACTTGTTGGTTTTATCTTTCCATACACAACCTAGTTACTAGCATTTATGAAAGTAATAAAAATGCGGAAAATAAATGTCCTACGCTATTTTTTGGGGATGGGGTATACAAATGTACAAGTGGGGGTTGCAAAAAAAAATAAGGTGCTAATTATTACAACCATATTTAATAGCAAGAAAATGTAAATATATAGAAAATATAAGACAAAAAATAGTGTAAAAGAAAGACAGAAAAGAACATCCTGGATCGAAGGATGTACCCTTCGATCCCCACACTTCTGCCTTCTTTCGATTTGAGCCTGTACCCAGTGTGTGTTGAAGTCTATAATCTTCGATTCATACCACCTTCCTTGTTATGTTTGCAACTGTGAAACAACAAGGGGTTAAGCCTAAGACTTCGATTCACACAAACTTTTTCTTTTGTTTGGGTCTGTACAAGTTAGTCTCTATCATATACTTTGACAAGAAAAGAATACAATTGAAAGGATAGAAACGAAAAGTAAACAAATGTTATTTACATGCTTGAAACAAAGAGTTTAAGGTTAAAGGACTTACCTTGTTGGAAGCTGGAATGTGTGTGTTGGACCTTGAGTTGCTGTCGTGGATGCTCTTGGATTCGAAGGAAGGAAACAAGGGTGGTGTTTCTAGTGCTGGATTCGAAAGAAGGAACCAAGTGTTGGGTTGGTGTTTCCCTGGGTTCTGGATTCGAAGGGAAGAAACAAGTGTGGTGTTTCTTTGACTGTATTCGAAATCCAAGAAGAGTGGAGTTGTGTTTGTTTGTTTCTGGATTCGAAGGAAAAGAAACAAGTGTGGTGTTTCTTTTGCTGGATTTGAAAGAAAGAACAAAGTGTGGTCTTTTGATTCTGGGTTTGAGAGTGTGTTAAGTGTTTGATGATTTTCACACAACCAAAGTTTCTCCAGCTACCAAAATCCCCCCTAAGATGTGTTGTGGAACATCTTATTTATAGAGGAAGTTGGCTGAGATTTGGGAGGGAAAACAAAAGAATTTGAACAAATTGAGTATGTTATTTTTGTATCTTTCGAGGTGCAGTATTTGTATGCCAAATTAGTGCAAATATAGGAGCAGTGTAGCAGGACTGTGTGCAGCAGTTTTTGGAGCGTTGTGGCCAGTGCAGCAGGCTTGGACTTGGCAGCACATAGGACTCTAGCCAGAAAGCATCTTTGAATATTTCATCTTTTCATTTTGACCTCATAGGTCCAACCTTCGACCAGAACCTCTCTTCAGACAACAATATTTGCTTCCACCCACAGTGTGTCCATCGAATGGATCATATGTGTATCTTTTGAAGGGGCCAAATATGTGTCCTTCGATTGGACCATATGTGTTCCTTTCGAAGGACCACGTGTATCACTTGTGTGCACCACTTGCAATTATTAGAATGGGACACCAAGACATGCCTTTCAAATGGGACACCCAGACATGTATTTCGAATGGGACACCCATTGTGTGCAATAATGTAGAAACTATGTGTGATTGAAACAGACTGTTTCCAAGGGAAATATTGCCCAGTCGAAGCTAGCGTGAAAATAGCCAATGCTTTATGGGTGCTAGCATGAATGGAATCCATTACCTTGTGCATTAAAGGAAAACACATAGGAAGCCCTCTCCTTGTGAGTCGAAAACAAACACATAGGAGGCACTTGCCTTGTGCATGCTGGCATGCAGGATGTACTTGCCTTACAAGCATGAAGGAACTACTGCTTATGCTTGTGAATTGAAGCTTTTGTGTAGGAGGCTACTGCTTTGTGAATCAAAGCAAACATGTAAGACCAATGGTGCAATCAAAGCTTGCATGCAGGAGGTCCCTGCTTTGAATCAAAGGAAGCCTTTAGAAGGCCATTGCCTTCTGAATCGAAGGAAGCTTTCAGAAGGTCATTGCCTTCTTAATCGAAAGAAGCCAGTAGGAAGCCACTAACTTTTGAATCGAAGGACACCAACAGGAGGCCCTTGTCTTCTTAATCGAAGGAAGCTTTCAGAAGGTCATTGCCTTCTTAATCGAAAGAAGCCAGTAGAAAGCCACTAACTTTTGAATCGAAGGACACCAACAGGAGGCCCTTGCCTTCTAAATCGAAGGAAGCTTTCAGAAGGTCATTGCCTTCTTAATAGAAAGAAGCCAGTGTGAAGCCACTAACTTTTGAATCGAAGGACACCAACAGGAGGCCCTTGTCTTCTGAATTGAATGAACCTTTCAGAAGGTCATTGCCTTCTTAATTGAAAGAAGCTAGTAGGAAGCCACTAACTTTTGAATCGAAGGACACAAACAAGAGGCCCTTGTCTTCTGATTTGAAGGAAGCTGTTTCAAAGGGAAATAATGCCCAGTCGAAGCTAGCATGAAGATAACCATTTGTTCAATCGAAACTTGTATGAAGCAAGCATGCAAGAGGAATTTGCCTCAATTGAACCTTGGGAATTTGAAGCAATTTTGAAGGAGACCAGATGCCCAGTTGAAAGATGGTGAATTAAGCTTGCATCAAAGGAGGCCTTTTGCCAGATTTTGAATTCGAATTGTTGTCTGCAGTCACTCATTTCGATATGCTTTTTACTTATGCAAACTTGAGCTTTTGAAAATCTTCTTAAGGAATATCTTGATAAATTGAGAGGGAAAATTTTGGGGTACAACACTCACCTCAACATAAAACAAAGGTCCTCCCTCCTTGAAGTTCTCCTCACTCCACTCTTTGGTCTCCTGGAAAAGTTGTCTTGTCTTTAGGCGGTCATGTCCTTCAATAAGGCTCAAAATCACCACATCCTTATGGAATATCTGACCCTCTAGATACTAACATTATTCAAGAAAGCGATCACATTCTTTGCACTCAGGTAGAGGTATAAGCATAGGTGCATTTTCCAACTTTTCTATTTGATCTTGGAGCCTGGCATTTTCCATCATCATCTCGGTCATCTGATCTTCCTTTGATTCTTGTTCTAACTTGACATTCTTGAGATGCTCTTCTAATTCTTTAACTTTTACTTTGTTTTTGTTGCTCGATACTTGAAATTTTCCACATTCTAAGCACCAATTTTCTGCATCATTGAGTGCTCTTTGGTAATCCTCGGAAAAATCCAAAGCATTTCCCACCCCAAGCCTTTTCTTAGTTTTTTTGACTTCAGAGGTTCCTTCACTGTATAATTTGAGTTTGTGTGCTAAGTTTAATTTGTCATCCCTAGCTTCATAAACTTCATTCTTGACTCGTGGTCTTTCCGGCGAAGCTCTATGTTTTCAATTTGGACTTGTTGGTACTCTTCAGCCGGCACCAATTCGGATAAAACAAAAGGTGATTGTTTATACAATGGAATCTACCTCTTAAAAGGCAACAAAATGGTCTCCGCTCTTTTCTTGACCCACTCAATATAAGGAGTTATGGAAATTTCAATTTTCTTCCCGATTGAGTCCCTGGATCTTTTGTTAATCCTTTTCCAAGCATTTCCTATCATCTGTAGTAACTCTGGATTTTATCCCTTGCTAAAATACATTGTCTCTGTAATTTCTATCTCTTTGGGTCGATCATCCATGGTGTACCCTAATTTTCGGAAAGCCAAGACAAGATTGTAGTTTATGCATCCTTATGTCCTCGTGAGTGGAACATTGGGAAATTCCCTGCAGCTTATGATTATATTCAGGCCTTCACCAGAAATATAATGCCATTTAATGTCAAAGGAAGTAAGCGCCATTAGCCTTCTCGACCAAGGAAAGGAGTAATCAATGTCTGCAAATGGCCCTTTTGTGGGAAGATGAATCATGAACCATTTGTATAGCATAGGAAAACAAATATTAACAATCCCTTTCTTCTTATTCCTCGAATGAATGCCATAATAAGTGTTTGCTAAGAGTGTCGATATTTGGATTCTTGGTCATGAAGACACACATAGCATCAAAATCCATAAACTCTTTCTTACTTGGAAAAAGGATTGCACCATAGATCATAACAGTTAGTAGTGCGTTGAAAGCAACCCAATTTCCTCTTTCAGTTGTATCCCTGGCTTTGTTTTCTCTAGGAATGTCAAGTCAAAACCAAAAACTCCATCATTAGGCTTCCAATTATCTTTCACTTCCTTTAAACTCAAATAAAGAGCACCAGCGATAAAATCCTCTCTTATTTTCTCTGGTTTTCAGACAAAGGGTATGTTATATTTAATCTTTAATTTCAAGAGATAAGCATATTCTTCCAGTGTTGGGGCCAATTGATAATCCTGAAATGTAAAACATCTCAAACTAGGATCGTAGAATTGCAGGAGGGTCAACAAAGCTCTCTGATCAACGGTGATGTCAAGTAACCATAACAGGTTGCCATAACTGTCAGTAAACTTCCTCAAATTATCACCCGTCAACAAAGTGCTCAGCCTCTTCAAAGTGGAATTCTGGTACTAGAAAACTTATATCAATAGGTATGCCCGGTAATTTCCCTATCATTACCAATGTTGTTATCCATCTCCAATGCAGACAAATACTCTTGACGTACCTTGGAAAGAACATGCATATAATAGTTAACTTTTTCTTGTACATCATTTTTTGAAAATAAATATGCTATAATGCAAAAATGACAGGATCATGGTCTCCAATAAACTAGACACTGCTGAGTGGCCAAAAGAAACAACTAAACTGAGAAGTCCATAATGAAACCAAGAAATCATAAAGTCACCAACATAACCAAACATCACCATTTTTACCAGTAAGCATCAAACCCTCCCTACTCACGGGTGTAGTCTAGGTCAAGGTAAGGCAAAAGGGAGAGTCAGAGTCATAGTTTTGCTTGAAAGTACCATCATTATACAACATACGTGATAATGACAGTACCCTCATTAAAACCTACTCTGATTGTGGCTCTCATGATCGAACACGACAAGGCATACGCCTATCAGTCGTCATGACTCTTCACTCTAATCCTACGTGTTCCTAGTGGTATATAACTCTGGCCTGGGTATTGGGCCTTTTACCTTATAGTAACAACCCACCCATAAAAAAACAACACAACAGCAATGTCCAGAGTATAGGAAACCAAGCAATAAAATGCAATGCATGAAAGCATATAAACAAATAAAGAAGTAAAGAAATAAACAAATAAACACCTAATAGAAAAGAAAACAAACACAATCTAGGAATGACTCTGGGATGGACCAGTAATTGGTCAATAGATCCCCAGTGAAGTCGCCAACTGAAACAACCAGCCGAACCGTCATCATATATAAAATCAATGAAGTCGCCATCAAACGTCTTTTATCCTGCCAAAAGGGAAAGGAAAACATCGAGAAAACATGAAGGGGTGAAATCACGGTCTTGCGACTGTAGAGATCGGGTAAGGGAGTCTGTTACACGAGGGGAAGGTATTAGCACCCCACACGCCCGTGGTACTCTACGGTATCCACTCATGTTGTCTAATATAAGGGTGTGTAAAAAATCCATGTCTAAGGCTAAAAGTTGAAAAGGGAATGCATGCAAAGAAAATATGGGGGAAAGAAAAGAATATTTACAAAGATATGCTCGATTAGGCCCCACAAAAAGCTCCACCTATGTATCCCTCTTAAAGAATCATAGCAGACGTAGTTCGACTCTCATGTTTTGATTGGTTTGTATTTTTTTAGTTAAAAAAAGACCAAAGCAATAAGCAAGATGGTAAAACATCAAATAAAATGACAAAACTTTAGCAACGATGATAAAACGTCAAAACAAGGACAACAAGACATCACATGGCAACACACAATCAGATAAGATGTTAAAACATCAGCATGATAGCAAAATATCAGATAAAATGATAAAACATCAGCATGATAGTAAAATATCGGATAAGATGATAAAAAATCACACCTAATAATGATATTGAAAACCAAAGTAGGATAACAAACATATGCGATGATGAAGCATCAACACATCAATTTAGATGATAAAACATCACACCTAACAATGATATTGAAAATCAAAGTAGGATAACAAACATACGTGATGGAAAAACATCGACAGAAAGATAGTAAAATATCATGGTAAGGATGGAAAAACATTACAACTTAGATGATAAAACATCACACCTAACAATGATATTGAGAATCAAAGTAGGATAACAAACATACGCGATGGCGAAACATCGGCAGAAAGATAGTAAAATATCATGGTAAGGATGGCAAAACATCACAACTAGATGATAAAACATCACACCCAACAATGATATTGAGAATCAAAGTAGGATAACAAACATACGCGATGGCAAAACATCGGCAGAAAGATAGTAAAATATCATGGAAAAGATGACAATATATCAAAACTTAGATGATAAAACATCACACCTAACAATGATATTGAAAATCAAAGTAGGATAACAAACATATGCGATGATGAAACATCGACAAAAAGATAGTAAAATATCGTGGCAAAGGAGGTAAGATGTCAACTTAGCAAGGTTTAAACAAAACCAAAATGCACACAAACAATTAAGATTGGTTTGTATTTTTTACCTTGAAGAAGGATCTAAGTTCATTAGAGATGTTTTATGATTTGCCAAGAAAAGAAGGTTTTAGTTTTAAGATTCAATATGCAAAGAAAAGAAAACATCTAAGGGATACTATCCTAATCTCTAGCCCTAGTGTAATCATACAATGATGGCCCTATGGTTGAGTTTTGAAAGGGGAGTATCTACCTAAGTGAACATACGTGGATTCCTATCCTAATGTCTAGCTCAACAACTATCCTCAACGAGAAATCCTAAGGGGGCATGGAAAATAAAATGTCACAGATCTTGTGACAAAAAAAAGCAAATAAATTATAAAAACATATGAACAAACAAAAGCTCGAGCTTCACTTGAAAATCAAAAACCTACAAGGCACAGGCCAAGTAGTAAAAGGGAAGGTCCCGCCATAGACAAGCAACCAAGCATCAAACCAAAGGTCAAGCCATAGCCAAGGGGAGCGAATCACCTGAGTCAACAAAGCCATTAAATTGTGGGAATATAAAAGGTCCTTAACTTTGGTATCAATTACCAAGGCAAGAAAGATCTGCGGGAAGAGATATAGTGTATGCGTACGCTAAGCATCAGTGTTGGTCAACACGAGCTAAAGAAATCATGGGCATACGATGGCGAGAACCCTTTTCACTTACCCTTAAAGGGCTTAGACTCATTCAAATCTTGGGCACATGTTCAGAGAATCTACTTGTAGAAAGTAAGCATTGGAACGACACGGTGTAGAATGTGTGGGGGTTGATTATGAACCCTCTCTGCTCGCCTCCTTTTGAGGGCTTAAAATCTGTAATATAATTCGAGCATAATTATTAAACAAACGAAAACATGGCCTCCTAGCGAGGACCTCCAAAATTTCCTGCCAAGTGGCACGGACTCCCAATCCTAAGTAAGCAATAAAATGCGGGAAAAGAGTAAATCAGATGGGAAATTACCGAACAAATATAAACCGTAAATAAGCAACTAAACAGTAATAAAACCCGGAGATCTTCGAACAAGCTAGCATCAACAAAAAATAATTCAGTAGTCATGTCATCAAACATAAGCATCAAGGCTTCAACGTGAAAATAAATCACGAATGGCGTGTAGCGGACACCACCATACAAATAGCCTGCAAGATAATACAGACATACAAAGCGTACAAAAGTGAATATATATATATATATATATATATATATATATATATATATATATATATATATATATATATATATATATATATATATATATATATATATATCATTGATATGAGAAACAAAATAGATCGCCTCAAAAGTGAAGTTGTATTCCACAAATAAAGTGGAACACAAGGTAAGGAAAACCCATGAAGTACCTTGCACAACTCAACAAAATGATTAGTATTAACAAGATAAGATAAAATGAGAATGTAAACATGTCATATATTTATCATATATCGTGGCTAAAAAAGAGCCCGATTGGTCGAGTAATCATGGAGAGACAAGTCCAGTGAAAATGAGATCAGAAGTAAATATAAAAGGTTAGTGTATCTTAAAACCTATAGAAGCCTCAACAAGAACCTACTAGAATAATCTCGGGTATAATCATGAAACTAGGTCAAAAATAAACCCCGGACTACACCCTAAGAGTGAAATAAGTGCGAGGAAAAAGTAGTTGAAGGATGAATATGATTAAGGGAATATCCTATCATACAAGTCACTAGCAAACCAAATATCTATAAATCACATTCAAACATTATAAGCCATGCAAGAAAATTCACATATGTATCATACAAAGGGGAAGTATTGAAAAGAAACAAACAAACAAGTTCACATTGAGCAAGTATGGATTTAAACAAAGGGTGCATGATTTGAGAATCATGGAATGTGTGACTTATATGATAGGTTATCTCAAGATGAGACTCAAGAGTAACCAAGTAGAAATTGAGACTTCATACATAAACAAAGTCACCTAATTGATGAGCAAAATCATCTAAAAGGAAAGTAAAGGAATTTTATCTTAGATCAAATGAAGTTGATAAAGACCAAACGAAAGTAATAAAGAATATTGTTTGTACTTGGGTGATGATAAAACCCTCATAAGATACTAATCATGAATTTAAAACCTTAAGAGGTGTTAACAAGGTAACACACTTAAGTGTCATGACATTGGAGAAATATAGTCCCTTAAACGATATAAGCAAAGTGATCAAAGTAATCTAAACTCAATGTCCTTGGACTTTATGGGTAACAACCAAAACCAAGTTACAATGTTGGGGAAAGTTTCACAATCATAAGAAGCAAACATCAACAATTGAAAATTCAAAATCATATGCAAGAGGTAAATATAGCTCCCATTGTGTCACCATGATGAGTTAGTGAGTGAGCACTAACCAAGTGGATCATAGGAGCATAGAGATTTGAGATGATAAAAGAAGTCAAATCAAAGTTTAAACATTAAGAAATGTGGGACTTAAAGTCCTTCCAAGCAAACAAATACAAACTAGGTCAAAATTAGTATATAGCTCCTATTGTGTCATCAAGATGAATTGATAATGAAATATCAACCAAGGAATCTAGGAGAAAAGTAAAGAAGGTATGAAAATCCTCAAAGTCAGAAGTGAATTTATAATGCACTAATCATGATGTATCAAAGACATTTTGTAAAAGAGTGCATCAAAACTACTTCCAATTTTGACCATTTTTAGTGAACTCAAACACACAAGCAATCACAAATTAGGAAACTTAAATGTCCTAGTGAAATTGAACTTAAGACATTAGTAAGTAATGAAAATAGGGTAAAAATGATAAGGCTTGTATCCTTAAATGTTGCATGAATGCATTTCAATATATCTCATTTCAAGCAAAAAGCATAAGCAAAAAAGATCAATTATAATGAGACAAGAAGAATGTTCAAAAGAGATAAAATGTAGCTCAAATATTGAGTAAGGTTATCCTTGAGTTATAATATCTCAAAATCACTTTGAATAATAATCATGATGAAGACTTGATCAAGAATATATCAAAAATTCCCCAAATTAGGGTTTTAAACTTGCTCAATTTAGGAGCTCCAAAACAATGATCATCAAAGGCTATAATGGACCAAATTAAATTGTTCCAAGCTCATGAGATATCAAGGGAGTTAAGGGGCTACCATAAAGGTAAAGATCAACCTCAAAAAGTTCACACAAAGAACTAATATAGATCATAGGACTCAAACAAATCACAAAGCTATGCAAACAAACAAAATTGAGTCAAAAATAGAAAATGCTTTCTAAAAACAAGAAAAAATATTTCAAGGTTCATAAGACATCAAAAGGTCATGGGCATCAAGATCAATACAAAATTATCAAGGTTCATGTTGAAAATTTAATCACACAAGTTAGTCTAGCCTAGTTAAGCCTCTAATTGGGAACCCTAGCTTAACTAATTTGGGAAAATTATCAAATCAACTCCTAAAATTAAGAAAAATTAATTCTAAGGTCCTAAGATATCATAATATCCTAATCTAAACAGAAATTGACTTAAAAGTCAAGCGAAGTTAGTCAATGAACCCAAACTTGTGATCTAAGTAAGCAAACGTCAACAAAAACACACAATTAAAGTTCAATCTTCAAAAGAAGTCAAGAACACAAAATGAAACCGAAATAAAATTCACAAGGCTAGAAAATAACTTAAAGAAATCAGAGAATATTTTTCTTGATTTGTAGAATTAAAAGAAAATAGAAAATTAAATCAAAACATGACAATTTTTAATTAAAAACCTAGTTAATCACTACATTTTTTTATCAACCAAAAATATTTATAAAAAAAAGTGAAATGAAATTCATAAATCACATAAATGCCAATAAAATGTCTCAAAGTATTTTTTTGTGAATTTTTTAATTAAGGAAAAGTCCTAAAATAAATGTGAAAATGCATAAAAAGAAATCAAATCTCACTAATTATTAAATCAACTAAAAATGAGAAAAATATAGAATAAAATTAAGAAACTCAAAATAGACCAACCAAAGTGTCTAAAATATTTTTGGTGAAATTTTTGTGTAAAAAAAAAGTCAGAAACAAAAATTAACAAAAAAATACTATGCAAAAATCAATTAAACAAAATTAATTAATCAACAAAAATTTTCTACCAATGAAATGATTTTTAAAAATTCCATAAAAATTATGTTCAAATATTAGAGATTAAAATCTACATATGGTATTTTTTTCATAAGTTTTGGATAAGTTTTGATCAAGAAATAAAATCAGAGAAAACAATTAAAATCAAATGAAAAGAATATGCATTAAAATCAAACTGTCCAATCACGTGTTGCCACCTCACTTCATCCCTAACCTCATGAAGTCCTAACCATACGTGAAGATCAGTTCACGAGCCAAACTTCTAGATCTTGTTATGTACTCAATTCTTAACCAAATCTTGTGATTCAAAGCGCAAATTAAAGATCAAACAACAAGCTACATTGTGATATTCATAGATTCACGGATCATCCACTATAGAATAAGAAATCAAGGCCAGAAAATCATGAAAATACAAAAAAATGCAAAGATTCAGAAGTTCAAATCCAGCTTCACGATCTAAATCAAGCCAAATTATACATCAGGTCTAGTACCTGGCCAGCTAACAACATGATTTCAAGTTCAAAATCAAATAAAAACAAGCTATAATCACATGGATTCTGATCTGAACATACCTTCACAGTTGGAAAATAAATCCAACCAAATGCCTCTGAAACGATGTGAAACCCTTGCTTCTTGATTCTAATGCTCCAATGAAGTAAGAATGATGATGAATTGAGTTCTGGAACGGAGGGAAACAAAGCTTCAAAGCAGAAAATTCTTGAAGAGAGAATCAGTTTTAGATCTGATTTCTTTTGGCAAATGCGACTCTTTTTGAATGAGATAACTCAAAGGCTTATATAGAGTATGAATTATAAGGGTACAAGGGTCTTTGCTCAAGAAAATATCCGTTGGGGGTGAATTGATAAAAATTAGAAAAAGACATTTCCTTGCATTTTGTTTTAAGAAGTCATGCTTCTTCCTACGTTTTGCTGAGCTCATGGTGAGTGGAAAAGAGGTTAAAAGGGCATGTGAAATGAGCTGGCACGTGCATACATATGGAGGGAAAATTGGTTAGAGGGGAATTTTCTATTTTAATAAAAATTCATGGGAGAGAGATTATTATCCTTGTGTAGTTTATTTTGGTAAGATAGAAATGCATGATTTCGTGCAAAGCATGTGCACTCATATCCTGGAACAAATCAAAACTGAACAGCAACAAAAATTGAAAAATGCAAGTTGTAGGTTCACATTTATGGTCATCTCACTTATACTTTAAAAATCTCAAAATCCACACATGCGTTTCAGATATTTAAGGGTCCTTCAAAAGCATACATCATGTAGATGATAATGGTGCTTTGAATTTATTAATTTGGAGTTGAAAATGATGGACATATGATGAGAGAAGTTGAGAAAATGAACAAGTCTAGCAAGGCAGATGCAGGCATACATGTGCATGCATGGAAAGTGTGTTATGCAATTGTAAGTGAGCGACTTCTCAAGATCATATCTTTCTCAAATCTTGGCCAAAATGAATTAATCAAAGCTCAAAGAGAAGCTCACATAACTGCCTACAATTCCCCTACAAGAATTTTTCCAATTGGTTTTTTGAATAAAAATATAATAAGCCTTCAAAATGGCATGCGACGTGTTTGTTTAAATGCTTGGCTAGACAAGTCAAATTGCTGGTCATCTTGCAAGGCTTGTGCACAGAACTTCCCACTTGATTTCCTCTTAAATGCTTCACAATTGAGCCTTCCATACACATTTACAATGTTTTAGGATTTTCAAGAGATTTCTGAATATGTATGGTTTACCTCCATCAGATTAACCAAACTCAAGTTCTGATTGGCCAAAGTTGTATTCTATGGATACTTAGAAATTTTCAAAAATTCAAGTAACTTCATGAACAAGTAAAACCCTAATTTCTCCAATTCCTTTGATTTAATGATGAAATTGGTTATAAGGGGGGGCATGATAGTTTGTCATGCTGGTTTGGAGTTTCTGCTACTGCTGGAGTTTGTGTGCATGATATCTTATTTGAATATTCTGACATCTTGCCTGCTGTGAGGAAATCCTGATGTGAGGCTAGTTTTATCTTCTGCTGCTGATTCCTATGATGTGTGAACTTGGGTAGTTCATATTTGGTTCTCTGGATTTTATAGTGTGTTGGGTTTTCCCTTTGAGGGGGAGTCTTGATCATGTATGACAAGAGGAGTTTGGACCTGTCTGTGATGTCAGACCACATGTCTTGACACCTATTCTTCTGAAGTGTTGAAAATGAAGATTTGTAATTGCATGCATTATCTGGTGTATTTTTTGTTGCAGTTTGTAAAAAGTTTACATGATTGCATGTAGTTTGTGTTGTGGTTTTATTCCTCTCTCTTTCTCCCTCCAGGGTTTTTGTGCATTGGTTGTTTTAGCCAAAATTTGTCAAAGGGGGAGATCATTAGTTCCATGGTTTTATGATTGGCTAAATTTTTGGAAAAAATAGTTTTATACTGATGTTGAGCAAGATGTTGTAACATCTTCATCATCATCATAATAGTTTTATTGTTATGTGTTTCAGACAGATGTCGAAGATAGATGTCATGACATCTTAGTTTGTGTACAATAGGCGTTACTGTTGAATATCTCTTGACAAATTTGATTTGATTTTATGATATCCTTTTGCATATACATCATCATTATGCGCAGGTCAAAGAGATCATTTAAGAACAACATGCAAATTTGATTTGTTTCATTAAAAAGGATCCTTGAGAATTTTTATGAAACTATAAAAGATTTGTTCCTATTTTTTGTGAAGATCTTGCAGCTGATTTAAAAAGTGAAGATTGTATTTGATTTGAAGAGTCCAAACCCATATTGCAAGAGTCTATAATTAAGGACTTGATATGACCTAAAATATCAAGCATCCACATAGAAGAACCGTGTGTGCAACATAAGGATTAGGGTTTTGGGAGTATTTTAGGTTTTTAGTGTTTGTGTTCTTTGTGTGTCACTCTTGTATCTTTGATGCATTGAGTTGAGTGTTTGTTGCTTGTTTATCAAGCTATTATTCTCACTCATGAGCTTTTATGCAAAGAGTTAGATATTGTTCTTAGTTGAAGCTTTTAAGCAAAACTAAGTATTGTTTATTTGAAGTGTAATCTTCTACTGGGTTTTAAGTCCAGTCAAAAGGTTTGTGGTTGTAGGCATATCACTGCGGTGATTGGAAGTCATGAGAGGGGGTTCTCATATCTAGGAGGTTCCTACGTAGAAGTTGCACAAGGTAGTGATTAGAAGAGAAGTTGTAAACTGGAATTGTTTAGGCTTCAAACTAATATTATCATAGTGGATTTCCTTTCTGACTTGGTAGCCCCAGAGTAGGTGACATTGCACTGAACTGGGTTAATAATTGACTGTGTTGTTTAGTTTTCTGCAATTTATACTTTTGCACAACCTGTAGTTTTCTATCAACACATGTCATAACATTTATCCTGACATCGTGTTTCTGTGTTAAGACATCAGTCTTGACCTTTGTATTACAAGTGTCGTAATTTCACTGAGGGTTCACTGATTTTAGTCGGTTCCTACCGGTTCAATAACATACTCGGTCCAACAATTAGACCAGACCGGTGACCCCTCCAATTTCTGGTTCAAACGGTCTGGCCGGTCGATTCGATATGATTTTTAAAACATTAACTAAGAGACCCCAAACACTTCGGAAAAATCGTGAGAGGCATCTAAGGCAAGCAAATGCGCCGTGGTATAGAATCGATAGGCATTACGATCGAGCGAGTCATTAAAATTCTCTTAAATCATTGTATAATTCTATTTTATGAAATTATATTATAACTTAAATTTTTTATTTAATATTTTGTTGTTAAAATAATTTTAAAAAAAATAATCAAATATAACTTAAAAACCATGAAAGATGATGCATGCTCCTATCACTTCCATACATGCACCATTGTCATTGACATGACATTAAAGCATACCCCACATACATACCAAATTAGAGTGCATGCTAGTGACACATCCTCTATACAATTAAAAAAATTGTTTAAAAAGTAGTTAGTTTAGTTATTTCAATATTTAAAAAAAAATAGTTATTTTTAAAAAAATCACACATTTACAATCATCTTTAAAAAAATATTATTGTAACTAGTATAGAGATGACAATGTATTAATTTTAGGCTACTCTAAATACGATATCCATATTTGTCTCATACGATATCCATATTTGTCTCATATTCGTGCAGATATTCATTAGACGGATATTTGTATATATATATATATATATATATATATATATATATATATATATATATATATATATATATATATATATATATATATATATATATATATATATATATATATATATATATATATATATATATATATATATATATATATATATATATATATATATATATATATATATATATATATATACTTTTACTTTTTTAAAAAAATATATAAGAAACTAATTTTTTTTTAAAATGACAAATAGTTTCATATTTAACCCATAATAATAATAATAATAATAATAATAATAATAAATAATAATAATAATAATAATAAATCATATTTCTTTTATTTCTTTTTTTTATAAATAATTATATTATACTCAACAAACTAGTAAGAATTTCATATTTAATAAAATAATAATAATAAGAAGAATAATAATAATGATAATAATAATAATAATTTTATATTAAATAAATTATTTAAATAATTTTATTAATTATTAATGAATATGAATACTCGTGAGTATGAATACTATTAAATTTATATTTATATTCATAAATAAACAGATAATTAAATATTTATTTATTTTATTTATAGATATTTATTAAAATATTTTATCTATATTCGTGATGAGTTTTACCTGCTGCGTATATTCATGGGTATGATTTTTTTTTTTTTCATCCCTAAAACAACCGGCTAAAGAAAAATAGTATATTTTAAATATCAAAATGGAGATAGCAGCACGTGTAGAAGGCAAATTGACGGCATGACACTCATAACTAACAAGCTTATTGCTTATTTATTTGGATACACTTTATTCTCTCTATTCGTGCGTTTCATACAATGAGATGTGATTTGACTTAAACTTAAAAGTAACATGTTTATTTTCAATGCTACTGAATTGATTCAACCCTCAAGTTCAACTTTAAGCTAATATTTCAAACTATACTACACTCAACCAAAATCAATTCTCAGATTTTATTTTTGCAGAGGTACATGGGATTGAATTTATGCTTTTCTCTATTTTTAATTAAATGCCTGAATGTGCATGCTTATGCTTTTTTTTTTCGGTACAATATTCAACTTTTTATATCATAGTATTAATTTTTAATATGTTTTTTTGATAGTCATGTTTGAGTGACTTATATATATATAAATAATTCTTATCATTTCAATTTGATTGCATAGTTTGAATCTAAATTTCTTCTAGTTTTAATTACTAATAATGGATTTTGATATATATATATATATATATATATATATATATATATATATATATATATATATATATATATATATATATATATATATATATATATATATATATATATATATATATATATATATATATATATATATATATATATATATATATATATATATATGTTGTTACATAATATATAAAATAATTCCAATATATTCTTGCATCATAAATTTTATAAATTAGTAAAACTAGTAACAATTTTAATTTGTGTCATATTTACTTAACTAATTGACATTGTTAAATAATTTATATTGTGAAACAAATGATGTTAGATATAATGCGTATTTAGTTATACAGTGCTAAAAATTATTTTTTATTAAATTAATTCTAATTAATTTGAATTAAATGTAAAATTATTTATATTTACATAATAGATTTATGTGTAAAAATTAAATCAAGAATTAAAAGTTTAAATTTAAAATTTTTGTAAAAATCAATTTAAAAAATAAACTATTTATAGAAACAAATAAAATAATTTTAAAATAAATTTTGATAGCTAAAGGAACATTCATTGTAAAGAGACTAAAAAATATGTATAAGAAAAAGGCAATAAGAATGTGGTTTGGTGAGCACCAAGCAAGCAGCACTAAGGAAGTAGCAGCAGCCAGCATAGGAAAAAGCAATAATAGTTTGTCGCTATATATGTTGGTTGATGTTGTGCGCATTTTGTGTCTTTTGTTTGTCCTTTTTTTTTTAAGAAGGAAGAAAATAAGATAGGGAAAACAATTGGCAGTGGAGACAGGTAAGGAACATAGTGGTCAGACAGCTCACCAGGCAGTAACCTGTACGCACCAAGCACGCTTGCTGTTGATATCTCCATATGCTCCAATTTTGATACATAATCATCAATGGTGTTATTGTTTAAAGTATGTTCTTTTCATTAAATATTGTTCGTTTATATTTTGTTTGCCATTAAGCATATCTATAAAAACTTAAGTATGGATAACATATTCGTGTGGTGTGATGACTCAATCACACTCAATTTCGATTTTATTATTATTCATTTAAGTCAAGATCTAATACAAACCAATCTATTTCAATCCAACAAGTAAATCATAGATAACGAATTTGTGTGATTCAATCAATTTAATGACTCAATCACGTTCAACTCCTATTGTATTGTTATATATTTAAGATAAGTTCTAATACGAACCAATCTGTTTCAACCCAATAAGTGAATTAAGGTTAATGGATTCATGTGACCTGATCATTTTAATGACACAATCACACTCAACTCCGATTTTATTATTATCCATTTAAGTTAAGGTCTAATGTGAATCAATTTGTTTCAATCCAATAAGTGGTAGATTAAGAAAAAACTATTTGGCGGTGAAATTCTGTTTGATCAAAGACAAGATGTCATACATAATATTAAATCAATGTGTGAGACAAGATGATCAAAATTAAAAGATGAATAATTAACAAATAATAATTAAAAGACACAAGCAATTGTTAATTCAGTTTGATGCAATTATCAGATACGTCCAAGGATAATAGCCTAGTGAAAAGAAATTCACTAATAATAAGTAGTTAATAGTACGAACAATCTTACTCAGACTCTTCTAAATCTGAGATCCACTCACTTTCACTTAAATACTTTTCGAATTGTTTGTAAGTAACAAGAATATGAACATGGCAAGTTTCACGAATACAAAGGTTAATACAAGCAAAACATACAACAAGACTCGATGTTCAGACACTCAATTTGTGTCTTCATCTACCACTAGAGGAAACAACCTCTTTAAACAGTGGTCAATCTGGCTAAAAGGCCCTCAAACTATGTTTTAAAATTCGGACCGATTATTGATTCAATCAAGTTATTGGATCACTGAGTTACTGGTCAGAACAGTGGGTCACTGGTCGGACTCCATGACTTCTAATAATGTGAAAATATAATTTTATTTTTCTTTGGTAACATGACTTTTTTTTAACTTTTGTTAATTTATACTATTATTCTATGGTATAAATAATTTTCTAACTTTTTAAATTTATTATACTATTGTATTGTATGATTAATAATAAATAAGTTTAATGAAAATTACATTAGAGAGAAATGTTTTAATTATAAAATATATAATTCTTTTCTCTTTGACAAAATTAAACATCAAAGAGATTCACATTGCAGTTGGTAAAACTACAATCGTAATAGTTTTGAAATGTTACATGTCTGATTCTTAAAATTTAACAAAATTTCATTTTTATAATTTTAACATTATTTAGTTATTATAAATATTTAACATAATTATAAATATAAATAAAATTAGATTTTAAAATTGGACACCAAAACATTAAAAAAAATAAAAATAAGGGGAACAAAATTATAATTAAGCTAAAAAAACAAACATAAAAAGATCAATCCAATGGATCAAGAAATTCACTGATTCATTGGTCTAACTAGTAAACCGATTGGGTCACATCGATTTTCACCGGATCAATCACAAATATGGTCCAATGACCTTACCAGACCGCTCTATCCTCTGATAAACGGTCTAACCAGTTCGACCAGCCAAAACGGTCTGAGTTTTAAAACTATATTCTCAGACAAATACATAACATATCAAATATTAAATAAAATAAATTTTTCTAAAATAAATTTTTTCACAAAAAATCATGTGAATTATGGGACAAAATAAATATTTTCTAAAATAAATCACCAAAAATCTGGAACAAAATAATGTATGATCCAAATATGATTTGATCCTAAAAGATCGTGCAAAATCCAGAATCAAAGAAGATGAAAAAGTTTCTTCATTATTAGAACAAAGAAAATAAAAAAGAAAACATCTACCTTGGGGAGAATCATGAAAGGATCTTCAAACGAAGAAAATAAAAGATAGGCATCCAACAAGGAAGATAAAACCTTGAGATTAGAAAACATAGATCTTAGAAAATGAAAGTTTCCAGTTCTCACACTAGAAATATTTCTGCTTTAAATTAAAAAGATCTAAATTTAATAACCTTAGATCATCTATAACTAACGCACATGTGCCCAAGAAAATATTATGGGAACCAAAGGTGAAATCCTATTTGTTTTGCAAGAATACTTTATAACTCATAGACTAAATGATTATTTAAAGGAACTTATACAAAGTACCAGGATACTCTAGAAATATACAGAGCTTGAAGTCTTTGATCCCGAGGATGAAAGATGATGACAAATGTCAATCGTTATGATTAAAGCAATACATTTGAGAATAATCTCAAGATAAATTATAAAAAATGATCATTTAAATAATAAGTTTGTAATGGACTTATTCATTATGTGGTTTACCAACTCTCGCCTCCAACGATGTGATGAGAAGGATAAGTCGTAAGGTGTTCTTCTCCTATGGGAAATATTTATAAAGACTTATTTCTTGAAAGAGATAAAATTATTATAAGGTTGAAATGATCATGAAAATCTGATTAAACCCTTAAAATAATTATTCTAATTACTTAAATTATTTTTATTTATTTAAATTATTCTTAATCAATGGAATAAAATCCCTTCTAACACGTAAAAATGAGTATTTGTGTTAGTTTCATATCAAAATGTGCAAGCCAGGACGAATGGAGGTACAAAATAGCAAAAATCCAGCATAAGGCCCAAATAGAAACAAAGAAATGTTGAATTAGGAAAATCTAATCGATTAACACTTTGACCTAATCGATTAGATTACTTAAAAATTAAAAAATATGAACGCTGGAGTCTCTTACAAAGGATAGTAGAAGAAATAAATGTTGTAATTGACACTTGCAACAGATAGTTCCAATTTCCCACCATTTCTAATTGATTAGAACAAACTTCTAATCGATTAAACATTAAGAGGAACGGATTATTTTTGGAGTCATTTCTTGAAGACTTTGCCACAATCTGCAATCGTTTTTTTATAGAGCGAGACTATGATCAAATGGATCTTGAAGGTAATAAAGTTAAATTTGATACTCTTGCTCACACTCCCCTCATTGATCCTGCCACAATCATACCATCTCCTTTCAATGTTGGACTCCTAGGTCTAAACGTTAGGTTAATACACTACACCATGAACCACATCATGTTTCCAAGGAAAGAAAACTATAGCACTATCCTAAAATCAGACATACCAGTCGTCTGATTCTTGGAAAACCAAGTCCCAAAAAATTGGGCAGATGTTGTACCCACTCACATGCTAGAATGCAAAAGAAAGAACAACACCCTATAATATGTTGAACTCGTCACAAAAATTCTTCACTATACTAGTTATCCTTTTGTAGAGGAAGAACCCATTTATGCTCACACGAAAGTAGAACAAGCAGTTTTAAGCAAAATGGGGGCACACAATTCAAAATGGAGAAATCATCCCTCAGCAACCTAGAAGAGCAAGGGAAAGAAGAAATAATCCACCATCAAATCCATACAATGAAATCTAAGATGAGAATAGAAAAATAAATGCAAAAAAAAAATGGCTAGGAAAAATATAATCTCTCTCGTAGCCTCCAATGAGGATGATGAGATAAACTAAGATGTTTTAATTTTGTTTTCAAATTTTCTTTCATGTACTTTTCATTTCAGTAATTTTCTTCTTTGTATTTTGAAAATTCAATATTATAAGTGTGATGTTTACTTTTTCCTAAATGTCTATAGCACCCTTGTTTTGTATATCTGATAAAAATATCAAAACTACTCATGCTTGCATATTTACTTTCTCGCAATTGCATTTTTACTCGTCTTTTTTATTTTGACAAAGGGGGTAAAGTATACTCTTAGGGAGAGGGTATATTTTCTATCTAACTCAGGGGGAGTGTTATCACTCCAAAATATATATTGTCTTGTTTCGTTTAGCATATCCCCTGAGAGAAGCGTTATCATCATAAAAAAATGGAGAATATGGAACATTTTTTTGTCGGCAATATATCTTTAACCAAGGAATCATATTTTGATGATGACAACTATGATGAAAACTATGGTAACAACTATTGTGAAAACTATGATGACATCTATAAGGTCAATCATAAAGAAGACTGTTGATAAGTCAAGCATAGTGCCTAATCAATTAAAGATGCAAACTTAAGTAATGTGGTTTGATGAACTTGACTATTTAAAGAAGAAGAAGAACACAAACAAAAAGCATTTATCTAAAGCCTCAAGAAATCCCAAGCAGTGTCAACAATAGAAGATAATATCTGGCAAAGGGCTTGTAGAAGGAGTCAATATCCTAAGATAGTAAGTCAGTGACATTTTGTAAAAGCAAATGACTTTTCCATAAAAGTATACGGCTATAAGCATACACATTCTAAAACCTTTTTTTCAAATACCTTAACTAAGAGAAAACATTTTCAAAAGAGCCTTTAAGTTGTGTCAGATGACTTGGGAGCTGTGGAAATAACTAGAGAGAAATATTTGAACAATCTAATTGATTAGACCATTACGCTAATTGATTAGATTAGATCAAATATAAGTCTTGAGCTATTTAGACATCGCCTTAAAGATGTGAAAGGACTAGCAATCTCTCTTTTCCTTTTAAATAACCAGTAACAGTTATTTTTTTATGATCTAATTAATTATGCCAAAGTGCTAATCAATTAGACAACAATCAAATTAATTAAATGAGAATGTTGTTTTGGGCATTCCTCTTACCTATAAATAGAGGCCTCATTTCTCATTTCAAATCATCCAGAAACACGATTTGACACACTGCTCTCTCTCTCTCTCTCTAAAGTTTTATTTAAACTTTCTCTCACTAGATATTATAGACAAATCCTTTTGTGAGAAAAGTCATTTATGAGTGAGGATATCAATGCAATTCTGGAAGGATAGAATTGTAAAATTCATCAAGGAAATATTGTTTATACACCTTGGTTGAATATCGTTTATTTAGGGATAAAATATGTGGTTAGAAGCTAAACCCGATAAAAGCTTTAGTTAGAGATTGTGTGATCAATTCCTACATATCTAGATTTGATAATCACCCATTGGTTCTTGGTTAGCCAGTAAAACCAAAATTAGGTTGAAGATTAGCCAATATTAAAAATCTTTCTAGGTTTGAGATCAATCTGGTTCAAAGTTGTTTGGTTATTCTATTAAACCAAAATTGATCTCAAATATTTGAAACTTAAAGACTAACCGGTACAAGGTCTGTGTTCGTGGAAATGTGACTAACAACTTCAATCTGCAGTTGTGAATGGAGAATGACCACTTCAGTCTCAACAATTTATTGAAAAAGACGCAAACACTCGTATCCATCGTCTTGTATCATTTGGTTGAAGATTAACCACCATATCAATGTATAAGGGGATTCGCGAGCCTTGTCTACTAAAATCTCTCAAGTATTATTAGAAACTCTCAAGACCAAGTCTTGGGGAGAGGAGTATGTCCTTTAGTTTTGACTGAACCTCTATAACTCTTTGTGTCCTCTTTCTTCCCTTATCTTTTACTTTATCTTATTTACTATCTTTTGCTTATTATTTAAAAATGATTTTAAAATCTGATTTAATTTTAATTTGCCCAAAAAATTTTCAAAACCTCGTGTTTCTAAACTGCACAATTCACCACCTCTTATGTGTGAAGTCCCAAGTATAACAATAAATAGATTTTAATTTATAATTATTTCAATTAGAATTAGATTTTTTTTTTTAAAGTGAACACTCATTTTAGTCCCTCAAAAATTTATTTCATGTAATATTTATTTATTTTTCAATTATTTTAATCTTATCAATTATCAAAATTACTAAAAAAAAATTCAAAATTTTGACTGAATCAAGGATTGAACAACTGACCCCTTAACTTTTAAAGGTTATGAGAGTCAATATGCTTTTGGTTGAAAATTGCACAAATTAAATACTTATTAATACACCATTTTACTATTTTTGAATTACGAACAATGCTTAAAACATTTTGGTAATCTATCTTCAATTAAAACTCACACCCACTAAAATCACATACAAATATTATTCAAAGACATTTAAATCACAAATCACAAATAGTTCGTTTTATAGTTCAAAATTAACACCAAAAAAAAATCACAAATTTATTTAAAACGAAATGTTTATTAAAAGAATAAAATAATTAATTAATTTTAATAATATTTAAACACATTTAAATATTTATTTTTTCTTACATATTATTAAAAAATAAACTATTTATTCTTTTGAACACGACCTTATTTTTTTTTTACATATCATTAAAAATACACATTTTATTCTTTCTTACACATTGTTTAAATATGTTCAGATTGTGTTGTGGCCGACCAAAAACCTAATAAGATAAAGTTCACTATTACATCCGCTCCATGGAATTTAATGTATAAATATAATTCTAAAAGAGTTTCAGATACACAATCTTTAATCTCTACTTTCACTTCAGTTATCTTAAATCTTAATCTGACTTCGACGTCAGAGTACTAACAATGTATGTAGCAACACTTATTCAAGATCAACTTCTCCAACTCAAGATACACCACGGTCACAATCGCGTACGAAGCTTCGTTCCACCGTAGCTTCGACAATCTCAACTATTTTTAGTTCTGCAACCGAACATAAGATATTAAGAAAACATATATTTATATATAAACACATATTTTATTTAAATACGTTTTAAACACATTCAAACATATTTAAATACTACTAAAATGTTTTCGAACTCAATATATTTGAATTATTTGTGATTTTTATTTAAATGTAATTTTTTAATGTCACTCATACATATTTAAATATCCAATATTATTGAAAATGAATATCTAAATAAAATTTATAGTCACTTAAATCACATTAAAATATTATTCAAACACATTTAATAAAATTCATATGTGTAATTTTTTAACACATTATATTTATAAGTATAAAATTCACACGTTTAAATAATATTACATTAAATTAATTTACTAAAATATATTTGGATGATATTAAAAAATCACTCATGTGTGTATGAATTTAAAAATTAAATTTAAACACATTTTAATATTAATTTGTTAGTAATATCTCAAAAAAAAGAGTTATTTTTTAAATATATATTTAATACGTAAATCATATAACTAGAAGGCACAATAGCTCAATAGTTATCTATTCTGCCCAATTGAAAAATAAAATGAATATTGTATAATATAAAATTGTTGTAACCGAGTCCCATCAAGAATGAGTCAAAACTTTGAGAAAGATTGAGTTTCTTGAACAAACACAAGAAATCATATTAAATTTTCACAAAAGAGAGAGAATATGGAAAAAGATGAAAAATTAGAATTGGTTGTAACTATTTTTCTATTCACTTTCTCTGTTAGGATTTACAGATTAGAAGTGAATAACAATAATCAACATCTCTCAACAACGTGAAAGAACCAGTCTATTTATAGACTACCAAGCTAACTTAAACAAATGAGCTAAACAAATAGTCCCAATTCGATATCAACAACATTATCTTTGGTCAAAACCTTCAACACTTGGACTACTTCATGCTTGATTATTTCTCTGATGAAATGCAGCCTCATATTGATGTGCTTGATTCACTCATGACAAGTTGAATTCTTAGAAGATGTGTAGAACTTTGACTATTGCATTTAATAATGATAACTCGGCCTTGAAGTTTCAGCTCCTTAGCCAAACTTTCAAGCCACAATGCTTCTTTCATAACTTCAGTGAGGACAATATATTTCACTTTAGTGGTTGATAAGGCGACAAAATTCTGAAGTTTTGCTTTCAAACTGATTGTTGTGCCAAATTTAGTGGAAACATATCCAGAAATAGATTTTCTAGAATCCATACAACCTGCATAATCAGAATCGACAAATCTTTTGATTTTTGCTTTGCTATCATCATCATAGGCTCAACCATAAATTAATACTTTTCTCAGAGACCCATTTATGTACTTTAGAATCCACTTTAATGCTTGTGAGTGTGCCTTTCCAGGATTCTCCATATATCTGCTCACAAGGCTCACTGCATATGCTATGTTTGGCCTCATACAAATCACGACATACATCAAAGAACCTACTATGTTAGCATATGGTATACTATTCATATATGTTTTTTTGACTTCAACACTTGGATTTTGATTCGTACTCAGCTTGAATTTAAGGTTTGTCGGTGTCACAACAGGCTTTGAATTTGACATATCAAATTTGTCGAGAATCTTCTTCAGGTATGTCTTATGAGATAAGCATAATCTTGACTTCTTTCTATCTCTCCGGTAACAATCCCAAGAATCTTGTATGCAACTCCTATATCCTTCATGTCGAACTAAACATTGTTGCTTGCTATGAAAATATCATCCACATAAAGCAACAAAATAACAAGTGAATTTCCAGGTTGAGATCTGAAGTAAATATTATGATCGAACTAGCTCCTAGTGAAACCTATGTGTGCCATGAACTTGTCGAATCTCCTATTCCATTGTCGAGGAGATTTTTCAGGCCATACAAAGACCTATTCAGTTTGTACACATAACCCTCCTTGCCCTTTTTTTCATATCTTTCAGGTGACTTCACGAGGATTGTTTCATCTAGATCACCATACAGGAAAACGGTCTTCACATCCATTTGTTCAAGTTCTAGGTCGAACTTCGCCAGCATGGCTAACAATATTCTAATGGATATATGTTTTACAACAGGAAAGGACACATCAGTAAATCAAATCCTTCTTTCTGAGTGAACCCCCTTGCTACCAACCTTGTCTTGTATCTCTTTGACATCACTTCTTTGATTCCTTCCTTAACCTCGAAAATGTACTTATAACTGACTAACCTATCCCCTTCAGGTTTCTCGATTAGCTCCCAAGTGTGGTTATCATGAAGAGATTTCATCTCGTCATATATGGCCTTTAACCATTCAGTATTATTTTGAATCATCACAACTTTCTTGTAGTCTCTAGGTTCTTCATCAAGAACCTTACTTGCAGATATTAAGGTAAACACTATGATATTTGCATAACCAAGTCTCTGAGGTGGCTCGATGACTTTTCTCGAGCTGTATCTTGTCAGCAGGTAGTCATTTTCAGTTTCCTCATTTTCATCAACAACTTCTGCTTTTTCTTGGACCTCATATGGATTATGAAATTCAACATCATTATGCTCCACCTTAACATGAATCTCTTCCTATTTCAGCTATTCGACATGAAGTTATGCATTTCAACCAGCATCCTCAGTTTTTTTGAACACCATTTCAACTTCGTTGAAAAATACATCTCGACTTGTGATACACCTTATGTAACCTGGCTCTAGGCACCACGGTATATAAGATTTGACTTCTTCAAGGTACCCCATAAACATGCATCTCAGAGTTCTAGGTTCGACCTTGTCTTGTCTAATGTGAGAATAAGCTACATAGACAAATACTTTAAGTCTGTTGAGATTAGGTGGATGTCCCAACTAGACTTCTTTAGGTGACTTCATCCCCGTGGCAGTCGAAGGACATCTATTTATCATATATGTTGCTGTCGAAACAGCCTCAGCCTAATATACCTTTTCAATCCAGCACTAACCAACATCATCTAACTCTTTCCAAAATGGTTCAAGAAAACCTTTCAGCTAAACCATCTTGTTGGGGACTACCTGCAGTAGTTATATGCCTTGGAATACCAAAAACATCACAATAGTTATCAAACACTTCATTTCAAAATTCAAGACCATTGTATGTTCTCAACATCTTGCAGGCCCTCAAAGATCGGCATGAATATAATCAAGGGATACATGTGTTACTTATTTACCTTTTTTAAAACTCCACCCTACCGAACTTACCAAATACAAAGGGTTCACAAAACTCCAGCTTTTTGACCTTGTCACCTCATAACATATTTTGTTTCAACAATTTGACCAAACCTCTTTCACTGATATAGTTAAGTCTCTTGTGCTATAACTCAGTCTTTGATACAGGTTTTGTAGACACCACATCTGTTGAACCACTTACAAACTTAGCCTCAAGGGTATACAAGCCTTTCCTTTTGACGCCTCTCAAGACTTTCTTCGACCCCTTCATTACCCTTATGATACCTTGCTATCCTTTGAAAACATATTCTTTCTTGTCGAATTCACCAAGAGAAAACAAATTTCTCTTCAGATCAGGTACATACATGAGACTAGTCAATAGATTTATTGACTCATCACGGACTTGAATCTTATAGATCTAATTCCTACAATTTTGCAGGATTTGTTATTTCCAAACTACACTGATCCACCATCTTAATCACAAATTTCCTTAAACAAATCTCTGTTTGGAGTCATGTGCCAAGTGCAACCTGAATTCTAATTCATTCCTTCTAAGAATTGCAACTTGAAACTACAAGGAAAATTAGATGATTCAAAATCATCTTGCAGAATGGCTACATTAACATTGTCATTCACACCATTGATTGTTCTATCGATCATGGCACACCTTTTGTGTGTAACCCTCCTTCTTACAGTGATAACACATAATTGCAGAAGTATCACCACCATAAGATTTCCGCTGACTTTTGCCCTTCTTCATTTCATACTTACCATCTTTCTTCGATAATTTTCCCTTAACGAACAAACCTTCACCAACAGATGATGGTTTATGCTATTTCTTCTCGTTCAACGCCTTTGAGTACAAGGCAGATTGGACTTCTTCAAAGGTCAAAGAATCTCTTCCATACAATAAAGTTTCTTTAAAGTGAGCATGATAATATGATAAAGCACACAACAACAACAAAGCTTGACCTTTATCATCGATCTTCACATTAACATTTTCAAGATCAAGAATCAGCTTGTTAAACATATCCAACTGCTCAGCCAAAACTTTGTCTTCATTCAACTTATATGAATACAGAGCTTGCTTTAGGTAGAGGAGATTGACCAACGATTTGGGTAGAAACTTTCGAGTTTTGGCGATACATCCAATGCCGTCTCCTCCTTCGACACTTGTTGGAGAACCTTATCACCAAGGTTCAATACGATGGCGTCGTAGATTTTCTCTACCATCGTCGCTTTCTCCTTCTCCGTTAGCGCAACATCCATGACTGCGGCTCCCTTTAATTTTTCTAACAAACCATGCTGAACTAGTAGGGCTTGCATCTTCAAGCACCACAAGACTTTGATCCAAAGCCACGTTAGCATAAATGATATTTAAAAAAATACTCAATTAAGATGCCACATAGACGCTTTTAGTGAGTCAAATTATTCAAAGACTATATGGCCAATGTAAATCATATAACTAGAAAGCACAATAGCCCAGAGGTTATCTATTTTGCCCAATAGAAAAAATAAAATAAATATTACATAGAATTTTAAATAATTCAATATTAAAATACACAAAACTACATTAACATAAATAATATTTAAAAAAATGCTCAATCAACGTGTCATATAAATATTTTTGGCGAGTCAAATGATTCAGTGATTAATATAGATTGGTTTAATTTTTTAAAAAATTAAATAGAATTTTTTCTCGAAATTAATTTGTTTTTAATTGAAAATTTTTAAATAATTATTTTTGGTTTATTTTAATATATTTTAAAAAAACTTAAATCAGAAGAAGATTTGACTTAGCAATGACATCCTAGATTTGCTCCATTGACTTAATGGAAACACACAGTAAAAGTTCATCTAGATAGAAATTTGCATAAAAGCTTTCGAAAATGATTCTGGGGCCATCTTATAAAGTTCAACACCCTTTAGATAAACCACACCACCTTTTGTGGGTATATTGAAAGGACTTTGCACTCTATGTCTCCACAAAACCAAGAAAAAGAACATCTCGTTACATTTACGTTTAACAGATTCTCATTCTACTTTATTTTATTTTTTTATTAAACAACCATCACTATTAAAAAAGTCATGCGCACATTGTGAAATTTTAGTTTCAAATCCAAAGCAATATATTCATTATAATGATATTGATACTTGTCTATTAAAATCAAGTTTTCAACCTATTATCTCTCAATTTAAATTAAGAGATACTACGAAACATCTTACTATAGAAGTATTCATGAAATATTAGTTTTATATTAATAACAAATCCGTGCCTTACCATTTGGTTTCACATCACATATGTCTACTGAATTGTTATTTATAAAATTTGAATTTATTTTTTAATTAGTTAACATTCACATAATTATAAATATAGATTAATAATATACACTAATTTTTAAGAATAAATTCGTACTTATAATAAATCGATAAATTCGTATTTACAGTAAATTGTACAGTTAATTCTCTAATTAATTATATAAAACAACACCAAATTTTTTTTTTAAAAGATGAACATTAAAATAAATAGTTTACAGTTGATATGTCATAGATACATTCACATTTACCCGTAGATTTATGCATGTAAAGACCTTCATTACAATGAACAATCTATTGTTGTTATATTGAAAAATAAAATGAGAAATAAAAATAACTCATAGATTAATATATTTGACCAAGAGAGTAAACATTATCAAAATAAAGATTTAAAATATAAAAATTAAAATGAACAATTTACAACTGATATATACATCCACATTTACACGTAGATTTATGCCTACATCTTTTCTTATAAGCAAACATTTTGATATTTCCTTACGAAATACTTCTAAGTCAACTGCAGATTGCTAAAAATAGAATGTAGATCAAATTATACTACACAACAATGTTATAGTCATTAAAATGATCAATCAATAGTTGATATCTCAGATACGTTCACATCTACTTGTCAATTCAGATGAATTAACAAATCTCAGTTGAATTTAAATGAGTGAATTCTAAAAATTTATTAAATCTATTTGAGATATTAGCTTCCGTCAAATGCTTAAATGTTTTTAAGTTTAATGTATATTATTATAATAATTACAATTATTACAATTAATGTATATTATTTTCTATATTTTTATAAAGAGACAACGCTTACTTTTGATGCAGTGATAAAATATTATGTTATGTGTACTAATTAAATAAAATGATAATACATAATTGTAAGAATGTAAAAAAAATGATAAATTTATCATTTTCATAATGAATTTATGTATTTTTTTATCATAATTGTCTCATTCTCTTTTATCATACACAAATATCTATAATATTTTTTTAGTACAAATGATATTGTTTTATCATAAAAAAATACAAATATTTTTTGATAAATTAAAATTTTAATATAATTTATTATATTTTAATAATTTTTTTAATTATAATTAATATATTACTAAATTTTAAATAAAAAAACTTAAATAAAACTTTAGTAAATAATTAAAATATTTATTTTAGTAATAAAGTCTATGTACAAACATCATAAACGGATTGATTTACGTAAAAAAAAACATAAAATTATTACAAAAATTATTGACATATACAAATTTTTTGTGTTATAAATATTATTGGTACTATTTATACATAGATTCGATTAATATGTTGACCCAAATTTCAAATATAAAATTACACTATTTTAAACTTTTATTTACATTAAAAATTAATATTTCATTTTTTCTTTAAAAATAAAATTATCTAAAATATTGATTAAGCTTAAATCTATCTTAAAATTATTTTAATCAAAAATAAAATAAACATAATAAAAACATAATTTATGAAATTTAAATCTAGTATTATTATAATTTTCAATAACATTTCCTAAATATTAAATGTAATTTATTCTTTTCTACTAATGAAAGTCTTCCTTCTATCGGAAGTCTGGATTTTTACGTGTCAAAATTTAATAGTATCAATAATAACAATTCTATTAATGACAAATTAATATTGATTAAAGGCCTATTCTATTAATAACAATTCTATCATACTCATAGTCAGGTAATTTAGGGAAAACTCCAACCTGAAAATTTTTTTGGTAAAAACTTATTATAACAATTTTATTTTCACTGACTTTATCAGTAGGTTTAATTTGGTCCATTTTGCTTCTTCACATATTCAACGAGCATCACGGAACCTTTGTATTCACTCTTCCTCAAATCTTATTGTTGAGAATCCCTTAACATCATACTCAAATGTAAGGTCTTTGTTCTCCTCATTAGCATGAACTTTAGTCAAGACAATTGTAGTTTCAAGAGTGTTTATTTCCTTAACTTTCAAATCAGAGAATTGCATGTAAAATGAGTTTGATGTAATCTTATTCTATTTCAGTTTAGGCTATATAATTGCGTTGTTGATTACTTTTGTATCCTATAGTATTAGAAATAGAAACTATACATGCATATTGCCTCCTTACCTTTGATGTTGCATTGAGGGGCTTTATCTCTTCAACAGAAATAGGTTTGGCATTTCTCCAAGGAGTCAAGCTTCATTTCTCAACGGTGTTATCATAACAACAAATGATAAGTCTCTTTATTTGAGCAACTTGTTCTTCTCCAGTGAAGTGGCCATTTTTTTGTAGCGGTAAAATCAATAAAGTTGCCACCGAGTATTTATTTATCCTACATAAAAGGAAAGGAAAATCATCAAAGAAAAACCTAAAGAAAGAAATCAAGGTCTTGCGACCGTGAGATCGGGTACGGCAGTCGATTACGTGAGGGGAAGGTACTAGCACCCCTCACGTCCGTAGTACTCTACGAGATCCACTTTTGTTGTTCTAATCAAATGGTGTGTTCAAATCTAAAGTTGAAGAGCTGAAAGAAAAATGTAAAGAGGGAATGCATGCAAATAAAACACGGGGAAAAGAAGAAAATATTTACACTGGCAATGCTTTTTTTTCGTATTCTAGATATTTTCTTGCACTTTCTAAAATAAAACATAAAATCATCAATCATGCAGATCTGTCTCGAACTCCATCAAAAATGATAATGTTATGGTTCCTAATATCCTTGAGAATTCAGTTGACCATGCTAACGAGGATAGTGGGGAAGATTGTGAAGTCCCTGAAGAACTAGCAAGACTCTTGAGACAGGAAGAGAAGGTCATCCAGCCATATCAAGAAGAAACAGAAGTTATCAATCTCGGTATTAAAGAGGTAAAGAGAGAAGTCAAGATAGGAGCTGCCTTGCAAAGGGAAGAAAAGAAGGGGTTGATTGAGTTACTTCAAGAGTATGCTGACATCTTCGCCTGGTCGTATAAAGACATGCCCGGTTTAGATACTGATATAGTGATGCACAAATTTCCACTTAAGCGAGAATATCCTCCTGTAAAGCAGAAGCCGAGAAGGACCAGATCCGCCATGGCTTTGAAAATCAAAGAAGAAGTTCAGAAACAACTTGATGCATGCTTCCTGTCTATGATAAATTATCCGCCTTGGATTTCTAACATTGTTCCTATACCTAAGAAAGATGGTAAGGTATGTATGTGTGTTGATTACCGAGACTTGAATAGAGCAAGCCTAAAAGATGATTTATCGTTGCCTCATATTGATGTATTGGTTGATAATACTGCTCAGTCTTCAGTGTTCTCCTTCATGGATGGATTCTCGGGTTACAATCAGATAAAGATGGCTCCTGAAGACATGGATAAAATAGCTTTCACAACTCCTTGGGGTACCTTTTTCTATAAGGTCATGCCTTTTTGTCTCAAAAATGCTGGTGCAACATATCAGCAAGCCATGGTGACTCTCTTTCACGACATGATTCATAAAGAGATTGAGGTGTATGTGGATGATATGATTGAAAAATCACAAACTGGGGATGGAAATTTAGTCCATTTGCAAAAGTTGTTTGATCGTTTATGAAAGTTTAGGTTAAGGCTTAATCCCAACAAGTGCACCTATGGGGTTCGATCGAGCAAGTTACTTGGTTTTATCGTAAGTCAGCGAGGGATTGAAGTAGATCCTGACAAAGTAAGAGCAATACAAGATATGCCGACACCGAAAAATGAAAAGGAAGCGTGTAGGTTCCTTGGAAGGTTGAATTACATAGATAGGTTCGTTTCTCATCATATCTTATCATACGGATATCTGTGAACCCATCTTTAAATTGCTACGTAAGAATCAAGATGTCCATTGGGATGAAAGTTGTCAATATGCCTTCGAAAAGATTAATCATTACCTTCAGGAACCACCAATACTCATACCTCCAGTTCCAGGGAGACCTCTCATTATGTATTTGACTGTGCTTGAAGGATCTATAGGTTGTGTGCTCAGACAAGATGATGATACTAAACGAAAAGAACACGCCATTTATTACCTGAGCAAGAAGTTTACTGATTGTGAATCAAGGTATTCATTACTTGAGAAGAATTGTTGCGCTCTTACGTGGGCAGCTTGATGTTTGAGGCAGTACATGTTGATGCATTCTAGACTTCTGATATCTAAGATGGATTCGATAAAGTACATCTTCGAGAAACCAACACTTACAGGAAGATTGGCTCGGCGGCAAATGCTCTTGTCTGAGTATGGCATCCAGTACGTCACATAAAATGCTATCAAAGGTAGAATTCTTGTTGATCATCTATCCCACCATCCATTGGAAGATTATTAGTCAATGAAGTTTGATTTTATGGACGAGGACATTATGAAACTTGATGATAAGGAAGGACTCGAACCAGGGGAGCGATGGACTCTCACGTTTGATGGTGCGTTAAATGCCATGGGCCATGGTATTGGGGCGGTTCTGACTTCTCCATGCAATACTCACATACATTTCACAGCCAGGCTATATTTTGATTGCACGAATAATATTGCGAAATACGAAGCTTATGTAATGGGCCTTGAAGCAGCCATTGATTTGAAGATTAAGATTCTTGAAGTTTATAGGGATTCTGCCTTAGTAATATATCAAGTACGAGGTGATTGGGATACACGACACCCTAATCTAGTTCCATATCGGGATTACATATTAGAGTTGTTGCTCGCTTTTGATGTGGTCACCTTTGAGCATATTCCTAGAGAAGTAAATCAACTGGCAGATGCTCTGGCCACTTTAGTAGCAATGTTCAAAGTCAGTTATCTGAATCATGCACCCAATATAAGGATCCTTCGTTACAAGGAGCCAACACACGTTTTCCCTGCTCATTGTCTTACAACTGAAGACGTGTCGGCTGAGAAGCCGTGGTACTTCGACATCAAAAGATATATTGAGAAGTAGGAGTACCCTGAGGGTGCTACAATTTGTGATAAGCGGACTCTTAGAAGGTTGGGATCCAAGTTTTTACTGTCAGGAGACGTTATGTATAAAATAAACTATGATTCGGTTCTGCTCAGATGTGTGGATAGACACGAAGCAGAATCCATCATACGATGAATTCACGAGGGCTCTCTTGGGACTCATGCCAGAACATATTCCATGGCCAAGAAAATCCTACGAGTAGGTTATTTCTAGATGACGAAGGAAAGTGACGGTCGTCCGTAGATCTTACCCTCACGTTATCTCTTCTAGGGTTGTAGGTCGTCCATAATCTTACCTTCATTGTATCTTTTTTAAGGTCGTAGGTCGTCCTTAGATCTTACCCTCGCGTTATCTCATCTTGGGTCGTAGGTCATCCGTAGATCTTACCCTCACGTCATCTCTTCTAGGGTTGTAGGTCGTCCATAGATCTTATCCTCACTGTATCTTTTTTAGGGTCGTAGGTCGTCCGTAGATCTTACCCTCATGTTATCTCATCTTGGGTCGTAGTTTGTCCATAGATCTTACCCTCACATTATTTTTTTAGGGTCGTGGGTCATCCATGGATCTTACCCTCACGTTATCTCTTCTAGGGTTGTAGATCATCCGTAGATCTTACCCTCATGTTATCTTTTCTAGGGTTGTAGGTCATTCGTAGACTTTATCCTCACGTTATCTTTTTTAGGGTCGTAGGTCGTCCGTAGATCTTACCCTCATGTTATCTCTTCTAGGGTTGAAGGTCGTCTGTAGATCTTACCCTCACGTTATCCTTTTAGGGTCGTAGGTCGTCCGTAGATCTTACCCTCATGTTATCATTTTTAAAGTCGTAGGTCGTCTGCAGATCTTACCTTTGCTTTATCTTTTCTAGGGTCGTAGGTCGTCCGTAGATTTTACCCTCAATTTATCTCTCTCTTGGGTCATAGGTCGTCTGTAGATCTTACCCTCACTTTATCTTTCTCTTGGTTCATAAGTCGTCCGTAGATCTTACCCTCACGCTATCTTGTCTAGGGTCGTAGGTCGTCCATGGATCTTACCCTCATGTTATCTTTTCTAAGGTCGTAGGTTGCCCGTAGATCTTACCCTCACGTTATCATTTCTAGGGACGTAGGTCGCCCGAAGATCTTTCCCTCATATTATCTTTTCTAGGGACATAGGTCGCCCGTAGACGTTACCCTCATATTATCCTTTCTCTTGGGTCATAGGTCATACGGCGATTTTTTTATCCATTGTCTTTACCTTTCTTTTTGAGTCGCGAATCCCACACGGTAGACTCTCCACTGTCGTCGAATCCTACCCGTCATCTTTAAGTTATCATGTTGTCATTAATCCTACTTTCAGTCACCACGACATCATCAACCATATCTTTTCAGTCACTTTAACACTCACTTCCTCGAGAACCCTGTATCGGCACCGTTATCCCCAGTACAAGCTATGATTATTCAAACTGCATTTACCCATCATGACCAGTTCACCAGAAAGTTCATTTTTCATTCCCAGCAAACATCACAAATAATAACACTCACACCATCTCTCCAGGATAAATTTCAAGTCTTGGTATTTAATCATCTTCTACCTTGAACTTTCTAAAGGCTGGCGCCAAACTCACCTTCAGGTTTAAGACGATTAAATAGGGACAGTTGTCATACCCCAAATTTGTCTTATCTTTTACTTTTGTCTGGCTCAGACTTCGCATTTCATCTACACCATCTTCACTAGTTCATTTGCATATCATGCAGTTCATTGAATAAGGTACTTTAGTTCAAGAAGCAGTATTTTTGCAAGACTAGGGTTTTCATGTTGGTTTTAAGGTCCCTTCATCAATTAAAGGCAGTTTCATCTGGTTCTTGAGCAGTGGACTATGTGGAATCAAGTTTTAAAGTATGTTTATCGCGGATTTCTTTCTCATCAAGTTACGAGGCCGACTCTCATTCAAATTCTTCCTACCCTGGATTAGGGTTTATTTACCTTTTGTTTGTCAAGAGACTAGGGTTTTGGATCCATGGTTATTGTGAAATGTTTCTTTCATCTTCCTCGAAGACAATTCAAGGTCAAGTCATTTGGTTATGGATTTCATGTCAAATATATCCTCGCACTTCAAGTTTCCTTCTTGAGATCTTTAAGTCACTAATTCAAGAGTCTGAAGGTTAAATGGATGAACATGGAATCCTGGCACCATAAATAATGTTGTAGGTTCATTGTAATCAAGGAGTTCTTGTTTCCTCAAGCGCTTGTCATTCTAATGCAAGAAATTTTGGATTTAAATTTGAAGACAAGTTGTGAATTGGGTCCATTCGAGTGATTGTTTTGAGATTCGTTCAAGTTTTATCCATTCATCCTCATTCAATTTATACGAAGTCCACCTTGATTCAAAGTTATTTTCAAAAGTGACTTGTATCAAGCATATTCATCATCAAAGGAATTTCAATTGCAATTTGGGATCCAAATATCATTTTCAAGTTTCAACCAAGATTCAAGACTTGTCCAATTTCCATACATCAAGTTCATCATTCATGAGTTCAAAAAGATATCATTCAAGTTTCATATTCATTACATTTTTGGGCAATTTACAAAGCGGTTTACAAAGTTAAAATACAAGTTATAAATATCTTGTTTACAAAGAAAGAAATAATTATTCTTCAAGTTTTGTGCTTCATCTTCAAGCAACTTGTCCTCACTCCTTGCCATAACTTTTCCTTCAAGTCTTCAACCTTGCTTTGCCTTGCCTTTTCACCTTCCATCAACCCTCACATGAAAAAAAGAAACAAACAAGAAATTGGGTTAGTTCAATTATAACTTGAATAAGAAGTTTGCAAGCAAGTCTTTCTCTCTAATCTCATCATTAGGGTTTGCGTTTGGAATCAGATTTTAGGGATGTGAGTTCAATCACGCTTACTAGAAACAAAAGCCTCATACACTTGATTCACAACAAATTAAAATTTTGATTCAATCATGGGATATTTTCTCCTATTTTGCAAATCACAAAAGTTTGAGTTTTGGTTCACAAAAGGAAAAGAAATTCAAAACAAGTTTACTGCAAAAAACAAAGTCAACAAGAAAATATTGCCAACTGTTTGCTTTACAGAAAAAACAAAGCCAAAAAAAACTGTCCAAACAGAACAGGCCAAAAACTTGCACATCAACTGTCCAAGCAGAGTAAGCCAAGACTGTCCAAATTGTCCAAACATAACAGCCAAAAAACCTGCACATCAACGGTCCAAACTGTCCAAACAGAGTAAGCTAAAGCTGTCAAAACCAGTCCTAAACTTGCACTAAACTAGCAAGTTAACAGCACTAATCAGAAAGCATTACAATATGGCAGTAAAACAATTCAAAAACCATGTTTTATTTTCCCTCAATATATTTTTCCTTGGGATATATAATAGATACAAAAACATACAGCAGGCACGTTTTTTTAAAAAAAAAACTGCAACAACATAAACCAGCAAGAAAACCGAAACTGCAATAAAAAACCAGTAAAAAAAACATAAAAGCCAGCAACAACATGAACTAGCATTAACAAAAATAACAGTAATCCCAAAACATCAGATAACAACATCATCATCTTCCCTTCCATTTCAAGAAAACTTTCAGTGAAAACGAAAAGAGTTATCAATCACAAAAAGTTTCCAAACAGATTCACAAACCCTAATCACCATGATGTTCCATACAAACCCTTCATAGCTTAACGTAAGGAAACAGAGATAATCACAAACACCAAAAACACAACAAGCTATTAAAGACCAAAAACCCTAATCATCATCATATTCCCTAAATCACTAAACCCTTCAGAAAATCCGAGAAAGAAGAAGAGGAAAATATCTGAAATTGCAAACAAAATAAAAACATAGAGATCTCACTGTGATATCACAAGAACATAGCAACGCCGTAAAGGGTTTGTGGAGCGAGGCTCCATTTCTTTGTTCCTTTTCTTCTTTTCATCATCAATTCATATTCGCCAGCATCACCATCTTCATTTGCATGAATTTGAAAACTAGGGTTTCCAAACCCCTTTTAAGATCTTGGCCAGATATCTAATCCCCTATAAAAAACAATGGTAGATTAGAGAAGAGATAGGAGAGACGGTTTAGAAAACGTAAAAAAAATAGGATTGGAGCTCTTCTGCCGTGAACCGCCGCCGCTGCCACCGAGAAGCCATTTCCGGCGCGACCAGGGTTTCTTCTCCGGCGATGGAACCTAGAGAGAGGCGAGAGAACTGAGATTTAGAGAGAGAGAAGAGAGAGAGAGAGAGAGAGAGAGAGAGAGAGAGAGAGAGAGAGAGAGAGAGAGAGAGAGAGATATTTATGTGATACGGTGGGAAGAACTGACTGTTTGTGAAATGCTGGTTTGCGTTTTGCGTTTGTATTCGCAAAATGTCGCGGTAAGCAAGAGTCGCCACAACCTTTTATTTTATCCAACAAGGAAAGGAAAAAAGCACAGAAAAATTCCTTTTTTGAGATATTTCTGAGTAAGGGGGGTAGATTATAGAAAGGGAAGGTATTAGCACCCTTTCTATCCATGGTTTTCCATGGGCTCTTAGGTACTTGCTTATCATTTTCAAAATTGTTTTCTTTGTGCTTGTGGGTTTTGAAAAGTTTTTGTTTTAACTTCGATTTAACTCTTGCGTCTGTCTTCAAGAGTGTAATGAAGTGTTTTTGAAAACTTTGTTTGTAAAGGAGCGTAAGTGTGAAAAAAGTTTGTTTTGGATGAGCAAGTATCTAAGAACTAATCTACCTACTCGAAAAAAGGAATTGTTCTATGTTTGTTTCCTTTAGACAATGTTATCCTACTATTAGCGAGTAGGTATCACCGTCGTTGGAGTTTGAGGGTCAATTCGAAAGAGGGACATACAGTCACTAAAGCAATGTTAGGATGTCTTAGTGGTAACCCTAATGTCTTAGATCATTTGTTCGAGGCAACAATATCCGAGGCAACCATTTCGAGGCAACTATGATCTTTTAGACAAGAGGGCGACCTCTAAAACAACCTATACTCAATGACCGTTTACGAAGGTAACCAAGTGGGAGCGTACCCTAGGAGTGCGAGTGTATTGATTTCAGTTATTTTTATCTTTGCACATGTTTAGGGTGATCTAACTGTTTTAAAAATTAGGCATTCATTCTTGTCATGCAAACCCTATTATCAAACATCTAACAGTTGAATATTTGCAAAAAATTAAAGGTGCGGAAATTAAACTAAATTATTACAAGGCGTCGGGTATTTACATCACCAAAAACAACCCTTTGAAAATAAAAGCGGTAAAAGTAAATGTCCTAATTAAATTATTACAAGCCGGGAGCAGATACAATAATTGAATAAAAATAAAGCGCGCGAGAAATTAGATTGAATGTGAAATTAGGGTTTTGACCCTTCTAATTAAAAGAAAATGTTTTTGTTGTTTTTATTTTTTAAGAAAAAGAAATTAAATCCTAAAGTTAAATGCTAAATCAATTAGTTATTAATTTAATAAATGAAAAATAATTAAGTGACATATTTTTGGAGTTTTGTTAATTTAGGAAAGAAATTAAATAATTAAATTAATAGAAAAACCTATTTATTCTAATTGATTTTAATTATTTGCAAAATAGATTAAAACTATCTAATAAATTAACCTAATTATTTTAATTAATATTTATTAATGAAAAATAAAAAATTCTGACTTTTATTGGATATAAAAATATTTTTGTGATTTTTTGCTAAAAAGAAAATTATTGTATTGGTTAGTAAATAAATAAGAATAATTAAATAGAATAAATAAAATAAAGAAAAGATGAGAAATGGGCCTGAGATAAGGGGTGTAGAAAGCAAGAAATCTGGCCCATTTGATGAAAATCCACTTGACTTTTGCAATCCAGTGCATACGCGTTGACTTAGCTTATGGTGTACTTGCAATGTTGGCCACCAGATCTGGCCATCTGGCCATCTGGCGCGTTGATGCTGAAGGAGTATGATGGACATCAAGCCTAAGCGTGCATTGGATCTCCTGAAAATAAATTGAAAAATAGCAAATGCTGGAGGCAGAGATCGAACCCCTGACCTCCAGCCTCTAACGCCCTTAGCGTCCACCTGGTAACCACTGGAGCACTTGTTTTTATTTGTTATCATAATACGAAATAATAATAATATAAGAAACAAAAAAAATAATGGGATTTTCCGCGCGAAATTCAAACAGACCAGTAAGGGAGTGACACGCCTTCATCCCTGTTCTTGGACTGTGGCTAAGAGTTGAAATACATATACCCACGGACAAACGTCCGTCGCTATAGGCCTTGCTCATTCCAAAATATTCTACAGGCCATATAAATGGTATCTAAGCCATGGTTGAGGTCGTCTCCTTCTTCTGATCACAACCATACCATTCATGGAGGCTAATTGTTCCTGAAAACAAAAACCCTAAAAGCAAATTTGAAACCCTAACAATGGTGGATTTCGATTCAGTCCATATAAATGAAATTGGCTATTGTAAAAAGTTTGCAAACATCATGGTGATCAAGAATATGCAATTATTTTACACTATGGATGCAAGAATAATGTTAATCGAATTCAAGAACATAGTGATACCGTGACGAACTTACAACGCATTGTAGGGCTTGAAAACACCTACTTTTGATTGCTTTCACTTGTGGAGATTGCCAGGAAACGATTGGGAGAGGTATCGAGCCTTGAGGATGCCTCTAAGTGGGCTTTTGATCTCACAATTTTTGCTTGTTTTTGCCAATTCTGTTCTTGCTCTAGCGCGCATATCTAACCCTTGTTTTGATCTGTCTCGCCTCCTTATGTATCACACAATGTATTTGGGTTGTTTATTCTGTCCAAATCTTCTTCTTTGAATGACTTTGGATTTGATTTGATACCCTTTGAAGATCTTTCCAAACATGGATCATTTTGAATATTTTTGTGCACACAAGCCTTTACACGAATTTGAATGCCTTGCTAGCTGTAATTAGGACCTGTAACAAGCACAAAATCCCTTGTTATCAATGCTTTGGATTTTTATTTGATTTATTTTGATTTAAATCGAATTAATTCAAATAAAAATCAAAATAATTAATAAAAATATGATATGGACAAGTGGAAAGAGCTAGAGCACGTGGGCTATAATGCAAACTTAAAACAAGTGAAAAAGATTGGGCCCATTTGGCAAAATTTGAAGTTTTGGGCGTAGTTGACTTTTGGCAATTTTGCAAAAAAGGTTAACTTCACCAAAGCATAACTTCCTCAATTTTGACTCTTTGGAGGAGTTATTGGACTTTTTAGAAATCTTGAGATGCCCTATAATCAACCCTTTTGGTCTCATATCAATTTGATATTCCATTCTCATGTATGAAGCTTTGACAAAAAAGGTGTTTTTGTTGACTTTCAAAAATGACTTATAATGTCCAAATTCATAACTTCTTGTGAGTGCATATTTTGAATTTGGGATCTGAAGATGGATTGTAGGGAATTGCATCCTCTTCAAAATGAGCTTTGTATGGGTCATTTCTAATAAAGTATGAGAAAGTTATGCTTGGTCAAAGTTAGGTTGACTTTTCCTGCAAAACCCTAATTTAGCAACTTTTGAGTCTTGATGAATTATGAGCAATCCTTGATGAATCATGATCAACCCTTGATAAAATGATGAAATATACTTCAAAATGAGGTTGTTGACCAAAAATCTTGAAGTTTGACTGTATGTAGGTCACAGTTGACTTTTGCCCTAGCACAGTCGATTTTTGGACCTTTTGAGAATTGACTGAGCAAACTTCCTCTGCAAGGCTTTAAACTTGACATGGATGATCTTGATAACATATTAGGACATTGGTGAGCATTTGGGGTCCCTTGGACTCAAGTATCTTGATGCAACATGAAACCCTAATTTGGGGTAGACTGCCTTAGGTGAGAGCTTGTCTGGCCAACCCTTGGACTACCTTAAGCAACTTGAGGATCTTTCCTGACATGTTTTGAGAAATATGAGAGGGCAAATTTTGGGGTACAAAAATTTTTGTTTTAACTAATTTAATTAACTTTTTGTTAATCAATTTAGTTTATTCGTTTTATTTTAATTTTGTTATATTTTTAAATGTTGTGCTAATTCGGTGGTGACAATTGTCACCACCCCTTGTGTTTAAGTCCTTTTGATCCGGTGTGTCATACACACTGGTTACAATGTGTACTCCTCTGCTCAGCCTTATGATCCTCATCAAATCATCATTAAGTTCTGAACTTTTTGCCACTATTACCCATATTTTATCTCCTTTTAGCCCAACTCTATTTTATTATTTCCCTTTTATTTTAATTAAAATGTAGATATAACATATGATAAATGTAGTTAAGTGGTAAAACCATCCTACTGCAACCTTGTGGTCTTGAGTTCAACACTTAGTGTTGCTCTCTGTGATCGGTGGAAATAGAACTGACTGTTTTTGTAAGCTGGTTCGCGAAATGTCGCGGTAAGCAAGAGTCGCCACCGTCTTTTATGTTCTCCAATATGGAAAGGACAAAAGCACAGCAAAATTCCTTATTCAAGATGTCTCTCGGTTTGGGAGGTAGATTTATAGAAAGGGAAGGTGTTAGCACCCTTTCTATCCGTGGTTATCCACGGGCTCTTAGGTACTTGCTCTTATGTTTTCAAAATTTGTTTGCTTTTCAAGTGTGTGTGGGTTTTGAAAAAGTTCGTTTGGAAAACTTCTAAGTAACTCTTGTATCAGTCCTCAAGAGTGTATGAAGTGTTTTGTTTGAAAACTTTTTATGAAAGTGTGGGGTGCAAAAATATGTTTTTGTTTGTTTTTGAAAGAGCAAGTACCTATGAGAATCTACCTACTCTAACGAATTAAGCTGTGTAAGAGTCCTTTAAATAGTGTTATCCCACCATTGAGAGGTAGGTAGCACCATCGTTGGAGGTGTTTGGGTCAATTCGATTATTAGGGACAGTGTAGTCACCGAAGCAATGGTAGGACACCTTAGAAGTAACCCTAATGTCCTAGATCCTTTGTATCCGAGGCAACCGTTTCGAGGCAACTGGATCTTTTGGACAGAAGGGCGACCTCTAAGACACCTTATACTTGATGACCACGTTCGAGGCAACCAGTGAGGCGTACCCTAGGGGTGGCATGTGCTTGTGTGTTGTTTTTCAGTTTAAGGTTATCTTGTACATGTTATTTGTGAGCTACGGATTGATTTTATTATTCATACATTCTTTCATGCATTTTTTAACAGTTAGGAGTGCGGAAAATAAATTGCGGAAAGATAAATTCTAACTATTACAAGGCGCGGGTCTATACATCGCCAAAAAAACAAAAACCCGTTTTGCAAAATAAAGTGCGAGAATTTAAATAAGGCGATAAAATCCTAATTAACTATTACATACTCTGTACAGATACATAAATATAATCAAAATAAATAAATACGCGCGAATAAAAATTTAATCGGGAACGTCTTAGGGTGTTGACCCTTTTTTAAGAAAGAATTGAATTTTTGTCCTTTTTTTTTGTAATTAATGAAATTAAAACTAATAACTAATTAATTATTTAATTAAAGAAAAAAATGTTTTTGTGTTTTTTATGTTTTTAATGAAATGAAATTAAAAAAAGAAATTAGAAGTTGAAAGTGAAAGGCCTAATTCTAAATTAATTTTACTTATTAAAAAAAATGTTAAAATTGTTCTAATTACACAACTAATTAATTAATATTAGAATTTATTTACAAAATAAGTTAATAAATAATAAAATGTCTTTTTTTGGTTTTATTGTGAAAAATGTTAATTGGTTAATTAAATACTCAATAAAACTAATAATTAATAAAAAGGGAAATTATGAAAGAAAATAAAATTTAAAAAAAAAAAGAGAAAAAGGAAAAGAAAATAAGAACCCAGCGGGGGTGCTTGGGCCAGATTGGAGGTTTAGTGAAGCAATTTTGGCCCAATAAGCTTAGGCCTGCGTTGACTTTGGAATGGTCTGCATGTGCATTGACTCCTGAACACCATAGTCTTCACTCTTTGGCCATTGGATTGAGGGTTGTGGACACTTGGCAAGCTGATGCCTGGAGCGCATGATGGGATACCTTGAGAATGCCTGCATATGATTATATTGGGAAAAATATGAACAAGGAATTTGGGGGACCTGGGAATCGAACCCAGGTCCCAGTGGTCATTGCCAGCGCGTCCTTCCACTGAGCCAATTGTCTTAGTTGAAATAATAATAATAACAAAATATTATATTAGTAAATCAAAGGATGCCCCTGAAAAAAGAATAAAAACGCGCTTATTTTTTGAAATAGCCAATCACGTAAGAGTTAGATAGCGGGGGTTTTAAACCCCCTCAAACTGCAACTATAAAAAATAGCAAATAGAAATGGGTGCAAGATAAATTGAGCGCGAGGGTAGTTTTGAGTTCGTCTTGTCCTTCTGAGTTCAACCATGGGTCTTTCCAAGCCTAATTTTTCCTATATAAGAAACCCCTAATTCAAAAGCTTGAAAACCCTAAATCTTATCCATGGTGGTTTTCATTCTAGGGCACCATAATCAAATTGAATTGTACCAAAAGCTTCGTATGGTCTCTCTGAACACAAAACAAACCACAAAATACGTTAATAATGCATGAATCAAAGGATGCGTTTATGGAAAAAAAATTAAACCGTGTGACTTGTGGTTGGCGTTTCCTTGGGTGTTGGAGCTTGTTTGTGATTGCAAAATGTTCTTGGAAGGTCCAGCAAGGTGTTTGGATCACTCTAAGGCTTTGAATTATGCTGGAAGGTTGATTTCAGTTTTCAACTTTTTCTTGATTTTTTGGATATTGGTTTGGCCGTTTTAGAGATGTTCAGGTCCTGAATGCTATATGGCTTGCTTGCATATGTATGTATCAATGAGAATTAAGTCACATTAGGAGCCTTAAACTTGTGCCATTATGTTTTGGATTTTGTTTGACCACCATTGAAGAACATTCTTTTCTTGGTCCAACAACCATGATTTTGTGTACAAAAATAGCTTGCACGAATTTGGCAGCTAGCAAATGCTTCATGAAGGCTATTCAAACCACAAGATACCATTTAATTAACTTTTTTGATTTTATTTAAATTATTATGGATTAAAATGAATTAAATCCATAAAAATTAAATAAAAATGAAAAAAATAAAGATATGGTCTTGAAATTAATCATGGTACACGTGTATGGCATGGCAAGGCTGAATCAAGTGGAAGAAAGTGGGGCCTTTTGTCAAAAATTGAAGTTTCAAGGATAGTTGACTTTTGCCATTTCACAAATATTTCCCAACTTCTCCAATGCACATCTTGCTCAATTTTGATCATATGAACATGTTCTTGGATATTTTGGAAAGGTATTGAAGTCCTCTAACCAATTCCTTTCGTCCCATGTCATTTTGATTTACCAATCTCAAGTTATGGTCTTTGACTTAAAGTGCCTTTTTGTTGACTTTTGAAAATGACCTATAATGTTGAAATTGATAACTTTTTGTGAGAGCATTTCTTGGACTTGGAATGTGAAGATGAGTTGTAGGAAATTTCCTCCCCTTCAAAATGAGCATTGGATGGGGTTTTTCTGATGAACCATGAAAAGGTTATGCCTTGGTCAAGTTACAGTTGACTTTTCAGCTGTCCAAAAATGGAAACGTTTGCATCTTGATGATTTTTGAGCCATGCTTGTGAAATCATGATCAAGACTTGATCAAATGATGATTGTAGCTTCAAAATAAGATGTTGACCAAAATTTTTGACTTTTGACTGCCAAATGACCATTTTGCCCCTGTAGTTGATTGTGGAGCAACTAGGGCTTTTGACTATGCAACTTGATGGTATGAGTCTTGCAACTTGACATGTGGATGCTTGACAATGTGTATAGGCATATGGGACTTGATTGAGCCCTTGAAAACCTCAACTTCCTTGCAGGAACCAAAACCCTAATTTTGACTGGCTTAGGAGGATGGTTTGAACTGTGCAACCCTTGAGTAGACTTGAGCAAATTGAGATGATGCTTGTCAAAACTTTGAAGAATATAGGAGGGAAAATTTTGGGGTACAACAGTTTCCCCTGTTCAATCTTCTTAAACCTGAGGATGTAGATTGGCTTGCGTGCCTTTCGTGATCCGAAGGTGGAAGATGATTGAACACTAGAGTGCCCAGAAATTTGCACTCACATAGTGGAGTATCAGCAGTGTGATGGCGGGAATGGGCTTACATATGCCATTTGGAAAGATGATGGATAGGAGGATGGGCTTATAGATGCCATCTGGAGATGTGACAGAACCTTGTCGGGAATGGGCTTATAGATGCCATTTGGAACTGTAATGGATAGTTGTGGAGATGGGCTTAAAGATGCCATTGGGGGTGTCGATCGCGTAAGAGATTCCTTAGCGAGAACTTGCGTACTTAAGAAATAAAGATAATTACCTGGCCTGTTACAGGTGATGATCTTCAAACTCTTCATGCAGATATGCCTTGGCTGGATACATGTATCGAATCTACAATCGATTGCTCACAGATATGCCCTGGCTAGATACAGGAATCGAATCTTGAACTTCAAAAGGTTGTTTACAGACGTGCCCTGGATGGATACAGGAATCGAATCTCTAAACTCTTCATGCAGACGTGCCCTGGCTGGATACAAGTATCGAATCTTCAAACTCTTCAGATATTCCCTGGCTAGATACAAGAATCGAATCTGGAATTAGTCATCTACAGATATGCCCTGGTTGGATATAGGTATCGAATCTTCAAACTCTTCAGATATGCCCTGGCTAGATACAGGAATCGAATCTGGAATTAGTCATCTACAGATATGCCCTGGCTGGATACAGGAATCGAATCTGGAATTAGTCATCTACAGATATGCCCTGGCTGGATACAGGTATTGAATCTTCAAACTCTTCAGATATGCCCTGGCTAGATACAGGAATCGAATATGGAATTAGTCATCTACAGATATGCCCTGGCTGGATACAGGAATCGAATCTTCAAACTCTTCAGATATTCCCTGGCTAGATACAGGAATCGAATCTGGAATTAGTCGTCCACAGATATGCCCTGGCTGGATACAGGTATCGAATCTTCAAACTCTTCAGATATGCCCTGGCAAGATACAAGAATCGAATTTGGAATTAGTCATCTATAGATATGCCCTGGCTGGATACAGGTATCGAATCTTCAAACTCTTCAGATATGCCCTGGCTAGATACAGGAATCGAATCTGGAATTAGTCGTCTACAGATATGCCCTGGCTGGATATAGGAATTGAATCTTCAAACTCTTCAGATATGCCCTGGCTAGATACAGGAATCGAATCTGGAATTAGTCATTTACAGATATGCCCTGGCTGGATACAGGTATCGAATCTTCAAACTCTTCAGATATGCCCTGGCTAGATACAGGAATCGAATCTGGAATTGCGACAGTTGATAGTAATTATCTTTGGATTGACCTTTTTCCTGAGAAGGCAAAACATCAATTGTATGCAATGTCATGATGTATGAAATGCATGATGTCATGATGTTCAAAAACAAATGAGATAGTGTGTTATGATGCGTATATGCATGCGTCATGGTGTATGATAATGTAATGTTTATGAATGTATTTTCGTCTAGGAAAATAAATCCTTGACGAATGTCGGGAAGTTGAATCCTGGGCTGATGTTGAAGAGTAGAGTTCTTCGTTTCCGTTGGGGATGATGGTTGCAAGAATAAACTGGTAGGAGAAGATGACTCCCGTTGGGGAATAAACTTGATGAAAGATTACTCTGCGGGGAGTACTCTGTGGGGAAGAGATACTTCGCTGAGGTTTTGATGATAACTCCGCTAGGGATTCCAATGATAAGTTATGTTGGGGAATTTGATGAACTCCGCTGGGGGATAGGAAGAATTTCACCGAGAACGATCTTTTCGTGGCAATTAGCTAAGGATAACCCAGTTATACCCTGGTGGGGAATAACCTTTGAATAAAGTCGGGGAGACGCGTTCGTATTCTACAGGGGACAAGCTTCCAGAATCTACTGGGGAGATTGATTCAACTTTCCTGGGGAAACTTTTGAACTGTACCAGGGAATGGCTCCACTGGGGTGTCTGTATTCTGCCGGGGAACAATCTTATATTAAGACTGCCGGGGATGCTTGCTTAGGAACATTTGTATACTCCGCTGGGGAATATTGAGATCTTCTGGGGATATCCATTTTCCTTAAGGCTGACAGTAGACTGACTCTGCTTGGGGAGAGTATCGCTGACTTGCTAGGGATACTGTGCCTTTTTAGGGCTTATGGGAGACCAACTCTGCTCGGGGGAGAGTATTGTTGATTTGTCTTATCCTGCGGGGAGTGAAGGTATCCTAGTTACATTCTTCTACCTTGTACCTGATGGACAGAGCAGCTTGTACAGTTCGGACAATTCTTATTGCCCCAGCTTCTGCGGGAGAAGAAGGCCTATGAGGAGGTTGACAACTGCCGATTGACAAATCTTCTTCTGGTAGGCAAGTGACGAGATGACGGGACGTAGTCGTACGCTTTAATCCCTAATTTTTGCCTGGACCGCCCTTTCGGGTTTTCAGTCCACCGGGATACCCTTTTTTGCCCAAGCCGCCTTTTCAGGTTTTCGACTTGCCGGGTGTACAGATTTTTCATTTCATCCCTTATTTTTTCCAGAACCCTTTTGATTCGCCGGGAAGCCCTTGTTTTTGCCTAGGTGTGTCAACCTAGCGGGTCTTTGATTATGCGCAGTATTTTTTCGACTATGTTCGTGCTCTCAGGATGTAGGGAGGTGCCCCTGTCAGTAGTGTTTCGTTGCCCTACTACCAGAAGATCTTCATTTGATCGTCTAATGCCCCAAGTGATCTAGATAGAGATTTGCCCCAAGCTGGTTGGCCTTTTGAGAGATTCTCCGAATCTTGACTTAACTGCCCCAGATGACGGACAATGATCGTGCCGTGCCCCTTGATTGGAAGTGTTTCTTCCATTTGAGATGACCTTTTTGTTGGGAAGATTCTTGTTCACTGGATATTCTTCGTGCGAACTTCTATGTTGTTCAAACAAATAGTCATATACAAGCAATGTTATATTAAAATGCAAAGCTTATGTCTGTTTCGAAATTTTTTGAAAATGCATCTTTTTTTTTAGTAAAAACAAGTGAATTTTGTAAACTGTGATGTCAAATCGTTATTTTACCGCAAGCCTTAAGGAGTCAGGATACCTTTCGTAACAGTATGCTTTCGAACTAACCCATGCTTCAGCTAGGACTTTTTAGGGTTGTAACGTGGCCTGGTTCACGGTTTAAGAAACAAAGGATAAAGGCTCAAATTATATTTGTACCCACCCGCTCTTCGTGATGTTCTTCAAACCTAAACTCAGCTGATCGTGCGTTAGACCTTGTTTGAGTCTTCGTCCTGATATACCGGTGATGGTTCGGATGTTGACAATTTATTTGGAATAGGAAGTCATTCCTTTTTTGGTTGAGGGTTTGTATGACCTCTTTCTTTTTTGATTTCGTTATCCCTGTTTTTTGCCTGAATTGTTTCTTTCATGATCACGGTCAGTGGGATGCCCCAGTTTTGTAAGTCTCCTTCATAGGTTTTAACTTAATGGGCTTTTATTTTTGGGAGATAATGACTGCCTGTCTTTATGATTATTCAGAACCATCACTGTCTTTTATTTTGTAAGGATTTCTTTGGTGCCATTCATTGTGCACTTGGATCAACTGAGAGAACTACCCTGCCCCAGGTTATGATTAAGGGTTTTAATTTTCAAAAAGAAAAAATCCTACTTCTTTGGCTCAGAGGGGTTGACGAGGGATTATCTTCCTTATAACTCCAGTGTTTAGGAATTGAAACAATGCCTGTACCTCATCAGTGGGGTTTGTTCAAAAGCATACTGTAAATTGTGGTATCGTTTTCGTCATCCTCCCTCAAGAGGCTTAGAATTATTTTATCGAGAGTTGAACATCAAAAATGAAAGCAGTTTTAATATAGCGAATGCGAATATATTGATTCAAAACAGACATATGCGATGCATTGATAAAGTAATAAGGTTTGCTATGACAATAATTGTTTGAACAATCAAAGAAAAATACAACTTGAACATTCGAATGAACAAAAGTTTTCTCGTCTCAGGACTTGTCACTTCAAATGGTGAACCTCGCAGGGATAGTAGAAGAACTCGACCTGACCATCTTGGGTGAATTCCATTGCTCCTTCATCAATCAGGTCCTGGATCTTGTACCTCAACTTCCAACAGTCGTCAGTATCATGCCCCGGGCTGTTAGAATGGTATGCGCACCTGGCCCCAGGATTATAGTTGGGTGAAGAAGTCTTAAGATTAGGGTGAGGTCCTATCAACGTCACCAGATTCAACTTCAACAGGTGTTGCAAAGCTTGGGACAGCGACATGTTGAGCTGGGTGAATTGCCTCCTGGGCTTGTCTGGCTTGCTCTGATCAACCTGTTGTCCTTGGCGAGGTCGTTGTGAGACCTGTGAAGTAGCAGCAGCTTGGAGAGGTCTATTCATTGAACCAAACCTTTGACTTCTTGGAGGCTGATTACCGGTTTGGTCTCCAACCCTGACTACTTGCTTCATATTGTCTTGCTGAAGCTGGTGAGGTTGATGCTGAATTTGTGACCCTGAAGCAAGTTGAGGAGCTTTTCCCTTATCTTCTTGTCTCAAAGGGCATTTAATGATGACTGGCTCTTCAACCTTAGATGTTTGCCCCAGTTGGTTATCCCGAAGCACTTGGTTGACGAGAACCCTGAGCTCTTCTTGTCTTTGAGCTAAGTCTTGAATGAGAGCCATCTGCCCCAGCATCTGGGTTCTCATTGTATCTACCTCAGCTTGCAAGCGTTTCAGCCGTTCGTCTTTATCGTCTTCTGGACTGTTCCTGACCAAAGTCCCCATGAGGAGTGTTCTCAGCTCTTCCTGCCCCTTGGATAGATTTAAGAGGATCTCCCCGAACCGAGTCTCTTGAGCATGAAGATCTGGGTTGTCTTGTTGGGAAGCCATTGCTGAAATGAACAGCGGAGAAGGTAAGTGACATGTAACAAAGGGTACCTGTTATGCAATGATGTGTATGTATGCATGCAATGTTTTCAAGGATCTCGCGGGGTAAATAAGAAAATTATTAGAATCTGAATCTGGTGGCTTGATTGAAGGAACTTCATGTTGTCGAGAGTCCTTCTTCAAGAGTCAAAGCTCACCATATCCAGTGGGTCATAGCCCCTGACTCAAGTTGTCATGTTTGGATTTCTGAACAACCTTGGCTAGAGAAAAATAAATCCCCTTTGCCCCTTGCTAGACATTTGATTCATCATGACATGTATCACAAACCCTTGAGATCCTTGAAATGGGTTAGTCCTTATGCAGGATGTATGCAATGGTATGATGTTATGCATGGAGTGATGTAAGTAGGCCCTGTTATGAGCCCAGATTAAGGACTGTAAACAAACCATGCAAGAAACTCATGTGTTAGATAACAAGCATGCAAGTAGTCAAGTTTGAAGGCACACAAGTCACACAGAGAACCCTTAGAGTTTAGGCCAGCATGAAGTTTGGGGTACTACCCTCTTGAAGTTGGTGGGCTCAAAACCTGTCCTATCAAAAGTAACCGGGTTCTAAGGAGCTCAATATCATTGGGTTGTTTTCTATGTTCATTGTTTTGATTTAGCCACTGAACTGGCGATCAAAATATTCCAAGAAAACAACCCTCAATGAGTGTAGTATCGAGTATCTACCAACTTCGGACTGCACCAAAGTCGGTCATCTCACTACCCCTAAAGAGGCCAGGATGGTCAAGTAAGGTTCCTAAGGTCAGTTGATGCTTCACGACACCACGCGGCGGCCCCGTACTCTCCTTGACTTGACTCAAGGGTTACTGGTACTCACCAAAGTGCCACATTAACGTAGCAAACCGCTTCAACCGTGTCGGTATACCCCGCACAGTTCCCTCACAGTTTGTTGCTACTTTCTAAAAGGTATCCCCCAGATCCGGGTTAGGATCTATGAAACTCCCAAAACAGGCCCACAATATTAAATCAGGCAAAGCAAGCAATTGAAAACATAAGAGTGGTCTAATTCCTAAGGTACACCTCACTTATTAGTTGTCCCCAGCAGAGTCGCCAGTTCTGTGATCGGTGGAAATAGAACTGACTGTTTTTGTAAGCTGGTTCGCGAAATGTCGCGGTAAGCAAGAGTCGCCACCGTCTTTTATGTTCTCCAATATGGAAAGGATAAAAGCACAGCAAAATTCCTTATACGAGATGTCTCTCGGTTCGGGAGGTAGATTTATAGAAAGGGAAGGTGTTAGCACCCTTTCTATCCGTGGTTATCCACAGGCTCTTAGGTACTTGCTCTTATGTTTTCAAAATTTGTTTGCTTTTCAAGTGTGTGTGGGTTTTGAAAAAGTTCGTTTGGAAAACTTCTAATTAACTCTTGTATCAGTCCTCAAGAGTGTATGAAGTGTTTTGTTTGAAAACTTTTTATGAAAGTGTGGGGTACGAAAAGATGTTTTTGTTTGTTTTTGAAAAAGCAAGTACCTATGAGAATCTACCTACTCTAAGGAATTAAGCTGTGTAAGAGTCCTTTAGATAGTGCTATCCCACCATTGAGAGGTAGGTAGCACCATCGTTGGAGGTGTTCGGGTCAATTCGATTATTAGGGACAGTGTAGTCACCGAAGCAATGGTAGGACACCTTAGAAGTAACCCTAATGTCCTAGATCCTTTGTATCTGAGGCAATCGTTTCGAGGCAAATGGATCTTTTGGACAGAAGGGCGACCTCTAAGACACCTTATACTTGATGACCACGTTCGAGGCAACCAGTGAGGCGTACCCTAGGGGTGGCATGTGCTTGTGTGTTATTTTTCAGTTTAAGGTTATCTTGTACATGTTATTTGTGAGCTACAGATTGATTTTATTATTCATACATTCTTTCATGCATTTTTTAACAGTTAGGAGTGCGGAAAATAAATTGCGGAAAGATAAATTCTAACTATTACAAGGCGCGGGTCTATACATCGCCAAAAAAACAAAAACCCGTTTTGGAAAATAAAGTGCGAGAATTTAAATAAGGCGATAAAATCCTAATTAACTATTACATACTATATACAGATACATAAATATAATCAAAATAAATAAATACGCGCGAATAAAAATTTAATCGGGAACGTCTTAGGGTGTTGACCCTTTTTTAAGAAAGAATTGAATTTTTGTCCTTTTTTTTTTGTAATTAATGAAATTAAAACTAATAACTAATTAATTATTTAATTAAAGAAAAAATGTTTTTGTGTTTTTTATGTTTTTAATGAAATAAAACTAAAAAAAGAAATTAGAAGTTGAAAGTGAAAGGCCTAATTCTAAATTAATTTTACTTATTAAAAAAAATGTTAAAATTGTTCTAATTACACAACTAATTAATTAATATTAGAATTTATTTACAAAATAAGTTAATAAATAATAAAATGTCTTTTTTTGGTTTTATTGTGAAAAATGTTAATTGGTTAATTAAATACTCAATAAAACTAATAATTAATAAAAAGGGAAATTATGAAAGAAAATAAAATTAAAAAAAAAAAAAAGAGAAAAAGGAAAAGAAAATAAGAACCCAGGGGGGGTGCTTGGGCCAGATTGGAGGTTTAGTGAAGCAATTTTGGCCCAATAAGCTTAGGCCTGTGTTGACTTTGGAATGGTCTGCATGTGCATTGACTCCTGAACACCATAGTCTTCACTCTTTGGCCATTGGATTGAGGGTTGTGGACACTTGGCAAGCTGATGCCTGGAGCGCATGATGGGATACCTTGAGAATGTCTGCATATGATTATATAAGGAAAAATATGAACAAGGAATTTGGGGGACCTGGGAATCGAACCCAGGTCCCAGTGGTCATTGCCAGCGCGTCCTTCCACTGAGCCAATTGTCTTAGTTGAAATAATAATAATAACAAAATATTATATTAGTAAATCAAAGGATGCCCCTGAAAAAAGAATAAAAACGCGCTTATTTTTTGAAATAGCCAATCACGTATCAACACGCCATCATCTTCTTCGCGTTTCCTGTAAAATAAGAGTTAGATAGCGGGGGTTTTAAACCCCCACAAACTGCAACTATAAAAAATAGCGAATAGAAATGGGTGCAAGATAAATTGAGCGCGAGGGTAGTTTTGAGTTCGTCTTGTCCTTCTGAGTTCAACCATGGGTCTTTCCAAGCCTAATCTTTCCTATATAAGAAACCCCTAATTCAAAAGCTTGAAAACCCTAAATCTTATCCATGGTGGTTTTCGTTCTAGGGCACCATAATCAAATTGAATTGTACCAAAAGCTTCGTATGGTCTCTCTGAACACAAAACAAACCACAAAATACGTTAATAATGCATGAATCAAAGGATGCGTTTATGGAAAAAAATTCAAACCGTGTGACTTGTGCTGGGCGTTTCCTTGGGTGTTGGAGCTTGTTTGTGATTGCAAAATGTTCCTGGAAGGTCCAGCAAGGTGTTTGGATCACTCTAAGGCTTTGAATTATGCTGGAAGGTTGATTTCAGTTTTCAACTTTTTCTTGATTTTTTGGATATTGGTTTGGCCGTTTTAGAGATGTTCAGGTCCTGAATGCTATATGGCTTGCTTGCATATGTATGTATCAATGAGAATTAAGTCACATTAGGAGCCTTAAACTTGTGCCATTATGTTTTGGATTTTGTTTGACCACCATTGAAGAACATTCCTTTCTTGGTCCAACAACCATGATTTTGTGTACAAAAATAGCTTGCACGAATTTGGCAACTAGCAAATGCTTCATGAAGGCTATTCAAACCACAAGATACCATTTAATTAACTTTTTTGATTTTATTTAAATTATTATGGATTAAAATGAATTAAATCCACAAAAATTAAATAAAAATGAAAAAATAAAGATATGGTCTTGAAATTAATCATGGGACACGTGTATGGCATGGCAAGGCTGAATCAAGTGGAAGAAAGTGGGCCCTTTTGTCAAAAATTGAAGTTTCAAGGATAGTTGACTTTTGCCATTTCACAAAAATTTCCCAACTTCTCCAATGCACATCTTGCTCAATTTTGATCATATGAACATGTTCTTGGACATTTTAGAAAGGTCTTGAAGTCCTATAACCAATGCCTTTGGTCCCATGTCATTTTGATTTACCAATCTCAAGTTATGGTCTTTGACTTAAAGTGCCTTTTTGTTGACTTTTGAAAATGACCTATAATGTTGAAATTGATAACTTTTTGTGAGAGCATTTCTTGGACTTGGAATGTGAAGATGAGTTGTAGGAAATGTCCTCCCCTTCAAAATGAGTATTGTATGGGATTTTTCTGATGAACCATGAAAAAGTTATGCCTTGGTCAAGTTACAATTGACTTTTCAGCTGTCCAAAAATGGAAACTTTTGCATCTTGGTGATTTTTGAGCCATGCTTGTGAAATCATGATCAAGACTTGATCAAATGATGATTGTGGCTTCAAAATAAGATGTTGACCAAATTTTTTTACTTTTGACTGCCAAATGACCATTTTGTCCCTGCAGTTGATTGTGGAGCAACTAGGGCTTTTGACTATGCAACTTGATGGTATGAGTCTTGCAACTTGACATGTGGATGCTTGACAATGTGTATAGGCATATGGGACTTGATTGAGCCCTTGAAAACCTCAACTTCCTTGCAGGAACCAAAACCCTAATTTTGACTGGCTTAGGAGGATGGTTTGAACTGTGCAACCCTTGAGTAGACTTGAGCAAATTGAGATGATGCTTGTCAAAACTTTGAAGAATATGGGAGGGCAAATTTTGGGGTACAACACTCTCATTCATTTATCTTTTCTTAGGTTATTTAACCCTTTTTGTTAAAAATACAAAAAAAAAATCTAGGATAGGTTAGTATTATTTACTCCTTATAAAAATACCAAAAAATATATATTAGTATAATTTAATCTTTTTATTTTAATTTTTTATTTTTAATTATTTAATTATTTAATTGCTATTTTAGTTAATTTTCTTTTTGATCATTTAGTCTTTATATTTTCGTTTGTCTATTGCAAAGGAAAGAATCAAATTTGTTGACTTCATGTCATCGAATATATCTAATATGATTATGCGAAACCACTTTCATACATTTTATTTTTGTTAATCTTAAGTTAAACTCCTAAAAAACTTAATTTTTAAACTTACACTCTTTTTAACCAGAACTTCTACACTAGGTTGTCGCATCTTCAAGATCTTATCCCCACACACATTTAGCAAGCAAACCAATTTTAACCAAAAAATAGATATTTCAAAAGGTTCCTATAGGATACTATAGATACATAGGGTGTAGTACCTTCCCTTTCTATAACCAACCCCCGAACCTTCGATCTTTTCAAATGCATTGTATTTTTCTTTACTTTTAGTATTGCACTTACTTTGCATATTTATGGGTTTTATTTCACACTTTTCCCTTTTCTCTTGGAAACAATAAAGCGCGGTGGCGACTCTTACTTTTGCGAGTCAAGTTAATTAATAGCTTAGGATCTCCGATTTTCACCGCTACAAATATGCCATTCTCCCTTAGGATGTTCTTGTTTCTTTCCCGATTCGAGCTAGACCTTATGATAGTAATCCACGCATGCTAACATAGATAGATATTTCCCCTCTATCCTTGACACATAACCATCATTGTATGATAACATTAGGGATTAGATTCTAGATAGTCTCCCTTAGATGTTTTCTTTCTTTTTCCTTAAACTAATACAAAAACTCTCTAACGACTTAAACCCTTTCTTAAAGTAAAAAACACTAACCAACTCCTTTCTTTTTGCCAACCAGTTTTTCTCTTCTAAGAGCATGTTAGTTCCTTTCCACTACAGGTCGTAAGTCTCCAAAGTTCGAGCAGCAGTGGAACGATTGAATTTAACATTGTTCAACTAAAAAACACAAACCCACTAAAACAAGTGATCCGAACTATGATGCTCTAATTCCTTAAAAGGGATACGTAGGCATCTGGTCACGGGGTTCAGCCATGCGAAAATTTGTAAATATTTCCTTCTTTTCCCCGTGTTTTATTTACATACATTCCCTCTTAGCATTTTTCTTCTTTTAACTCTTAAGCATTAGATTGAATACACTCTTTGATTAGAGCAACAAGAGTGGATCCCATAGAGTACTACGGGTGTGAGGGGTGTTAATACCTTCCCTTCTTGTAATCGACTCCTGTACCTGATCTCTCGGTCGTAAGATCTTGATTTCTTCCTTCAGGTTTTTCTTTGATGATTTTCCTTTCCCTTTATGTGGGATAAAGAAATATTCGGTGGCAACTTTATTGATTTTACCGCTACAGAAATGGCGACTTCGCTGGGGAAATAGATTGACCAATTGCTGGTCCATCCCGTGAGGCACCCCTAGCTCATGTTTTTCTTTTCTTTAGGTATTTATTTTTATGCCTTCAATTTATTCATTTGTACACGATTATCTGAGCATATGTTTGTATTGCATATTTATTGTTTTCCATATACTGGTGTTGTGCTGGATTATATATTTTCTTGTTGGGTGTGTGTTACTACGAGGTAAGAGGCCCAATACCCCTCCTTCACTTCAGATTTTTCTCCGACTTTCTAGTGACAAGACTCAAAACCTCAATCTGCAATTTTTATTAATAAAACACTTTATTTCTAATAACAAATATCGAAAATAAAACTCAGAACCAAGTATAAAATCGCAAAGTAGCTTACCTGTTCATTTAAGTATATGAGAATCATCAAAAGTTATACTTGAAAAACAAAACGTACCGGGTGTTAGATCGAAAGCCCTTGAACAACAATCAAACCGTAGGGAATTCAACTCAGATAAAACATCATCAATGGGTTTTCCAAATAACAAAGATTGAAGAACATTTAAAACAAAAAAGTTAAAATCGAACAAAAAGCAAAACAACAAACCTGTATAAAAGAGGAACTGCTTATTAGCCCAGAAAAGAAATGCCCTTCTTCTTTGATTGAGAGGCATAGAAAGTGGGAGTTAGGGTTGAGAGGTGGACGGTTTTGGTTCAGAGGCGGAGGAAATGAGAAAACGCCAAATCGTGTGAAGTTGGAAGATGAAAAATGGACTCACAATTACATTTTTAGATGTGAATATTGAAGATGAGATGGTGTGACTTTGATTGGCATATTTGAGGGTTTTATGAAAGACAACAAAATGGTAAAACAAACACAGTAAAAGATGGCAAGTTATTGTGCGATTCCGTGGAGGTTCATTAATTGTAACGACAGTGGGCAATATATTCAATTTTGGGAAAGGGTGTGATGATAAGAAATTAGGGTTTAATATATGCATAGCAACATATATGGAAGAATATTAATATGGTTTACCGAAAATCAATTGATTCAATTTTAGAAAAGGGTAGCTTGCAATGTCAATTCCAAGAATAATATGTTTCGCCAGCCTTTTCAATTCCTTGTTCCAATATAAATGCAATGTATCATTGATAATATTAATAATGGAATAATAATAATATAAAATCCAACCAAATTTGGAAGTCGGGCACATTAGCAGCATTTAATGTCAAATCAATCTAAATCAATCATTGTGCAAAAAAAATCATAATTTCCCCTTATAATTAGATAAATTAAGGTATTTAATCAGAGGAATATTCGTGATTTTCCCAAATACTTTAATTTTTTATAAATTTATAATAAATATTAATATAATAATAATGATACTTGTCTATTAAATTCTATTGATTATCTCTTTTTAAATCAAGGGGTAATAGGAATCAACTTACTCCATAGTATTCATGAGATATTCGTTTAATATCTTTAGAATAATAACATTAATATTTGTCTATTAAACTCCATTTTTTATGACGACTATCTCTCTATTTGAATTAAGGAATAATGTAAATTATAAATCAACTTACTCCATTAATATTTATGAGATATTAAACCTTATTTTAAGAGATTCTCTCTATTTAAATTAAAGGATAGTAGGAATCAACTTACGCTATAAATATTGAGGAGATATTAGTTTAATATATTCAGTATAGTAATATTAATATTTGTCTTTTAAATTCCATTTTTTAGATGATTATCTTCTATTTAAATTAAAGAGTAACATTGATATTTGTAGGGTGAATTGGGTAACTCAATTAGTATATAGGTTAAATAAGTTAAATTAGTGTAATTTATTGATTTCGAGTTTAATTTTTTACATTAATATTTATTTATATTTATGTATAATTTATAAATAAATTGGTAATATTTATAAATCAATAATTTTTAAAATAATAATAATAATATTTGTTTATTAAACTCCATTTTTAAGACTATCGTTTCTCTATTTAAATTAAATGATAATAGGAATAAAGTTACTCTGTAAATATTCTTTCTAATAACATTGATTTTTGCATATGAAGTTCCATTTTTCAGACGTTTCTCCTCTATTTAAATTAAGGGATAATATGAATCAATTTACTTCATAAGTATTTATGAGATATTAATTTAATATATCTAATATTGTTGTGAAAATTGTAGGGTTTAATTTATATTAAAAAATTTGACGTAGAGACAAAGAATAATAGTAACCAAAATGAATATTCTTTAGTAATAATAATCAATAAATATAAAATATAATAAAATAAGGTGTGAAAAGACAAAATATTTATTTATCCAGACCAATCAAATAATTTACGTTTAAGAGAGAGTAGTTCTCCAATTCACTATACTTAAAAAAATTAATATAATAAATTATAAATGAGTTGTAACAAAATAGTATTTGAAATTTCCAAAAACAAATTTCTATTTTCTATTCAAGTATTTTCCAATCTCTCTAACTTTTAATATAAGAATCACTCAAACTCAAAGTTTTAGAAATATTTTCCAATTCCCTTAAATAATTCCAAAGATTTTTCAAAAACATTTACCTTTCTAAATTTTCTTAAAATTCTCTAAATCCTTATTTCTCACTTTTGTTCTAATCTCTATAATTGTCACAATGTAAAAACAAAAAAATTACATATTTATAATTACTAAAATTTAACACATTCATAACAAATCCAAAATATATTACATTAATTTTAAAATAAAATATATTATTATAATCTTATAATATCTATCAAATATTATAAATATCTTATAATATCTATTAGAATATTAAAAATATATATTTTATAATATTTCTTAAAATATTATATATATATATATATATATATATATATATATATATATATATATATATATATATATATATATATATATATATATATATATATATATATATATATATATATATATATATATATATATATATATATATATATATATATATATATAATGTCTTTTAAAATATTATAAATATCTTATAATATTTTTTTAATATTAATTTATATTATCTCTAAATTAATATAAAATATTCTAACATTAATAAATTGATCCATGAATTGAATCGACCGAACTTGATAGTCGTGAACCACTCGAATCAAGTTTTTTTTGGTTTTTTGATTTCTAGCAATCTCGAAACATGTTTTCTTTCTTTTCTTCAACAAAGATTTTAAGACATACTTCAACAATCTCCACCTTGACTTGAAATCGTGTTAATGTCAATTTAACCATAACTACTTTGTTTATCTCTATCATATTGAAACACTATTCAACAATATTAATCAAGTTTAAGATATCCTTGAACCTTGACCTCACCACTTTCATCCACTTGTTTCCAATCACCTTTTTCTATCTAGGTAATCTAATAAGTCCACAACTATGGTTTTTCAACCATCGTTGACTCCACCTGCTTTCGAATACCTCCTCTGAAGGTTCTTCTTTCTGAATTTTGCAATCTTTCAGCCACATTCAAAATATAACCCCTAAGACTAGCATAATCGTTCCTTTGAGATGTTACAATTCTCCTCCTTACCTTATCACGAGTCAGATGATAATTAAAAATCTCTGTAATTGTTATCTCGCTACTACTAGTATCTATAGTAGAAAACTCTACCTCAAAATCAATTTTTCTCGTTATAGTTTCTAAAAGGTTTATCCCTTGGGTTTTACTATTCTTCATCTAATGAAATTCTATACCAATTAAGTAAGTTGTTTTGTCATCAGCCCTTCCTTAAAAACTCAATAACAACTCAGCTGTCACATACATTTTTATCCATTTTCCTATGATGACTCCCCTTAGAATAAGGCGAGAAAAGACGAAAGATTTATTTATCCAGTTCGATCAAATGATCTATGTATAGGGGATAGAGAAGCTCTCCAATTTACTATACTCATAAAATTGTTATATTATAAATGATTTACAAGAAAATAACCTTCGAAGTTCTCAAGAATAAACTCCTATTTTCTACGCAAGTGTTTCTCAATCTCTACAATTCTCAATATAAGAATCACTTAAACCCAATGTTTTCTAATTATTTATCAATCCCCGTAAATAACTCTAAAGGTTTCCCAAAAACCCTTGCCTTTCTAAGTTTTCCCTTAAAATTCCCTAAACCCTTATTTCTCTCTTTTGCTCTAAAGCTCTAAAATTGTCACAATGTAATAACATAAGAAATACATATTTATAATTACTAAAATCTAACAAATCCAAAACATATCTCATTAACGGTTAGAATAAAAGATATTGTTATAATTTTATAATATCTCTCAAATATTATAAGTATCTTATAATATTCTTAGAATATTATAAATATATCTCTTAGAATATTATAAATATATATATCTTATAATATCTTTTAAAATATTATAAATATTTTTTAATATCTTTTTATACAAATTTATTTTATCTCTAAATTAATATAAATTATTCTAATAATAATGAATGGATTCATGAATTGAACGGATTGAACTCAATATATGTGAACCATTAGAATCAAGTTAATTTTCAACTTTATGATTTTTAGCAATCTTAAACATATTTTTTTTCTTCATCAATAAAAATTTTAAAACATACTTCAACAAATATAATAATATTGGTATTTGTGTATTGAACTCTATTTTTTAAACGATAATCTCTATTTAAACTGATGGCTATTTATTCATCCCATTTCCACATACACAGAAGAAATGTATGGCTAGACCTCACTAACATCCAAACAACTCAAAAGGTTTTATGCGGCTTCATTGGAGATTTCCACTTCATCTTTGGGGCTCATAAACATAGGGTCATGTGTACCCATAGTAAAGTCCACTTTTTTGACTTTTAAATTTGGCACTCTTAAAATGTTGTTGTGGACTTGCCAACCAAAGAATCCTTATTCTCCGGGTCCAATGGTATAACTGGAACAAGTTTTTTTGAAAAAAGATTGGATAGAGTTCTTTGCACTCAATCTTAATCTTTCTTATCTGTTAGTTTTTTAGTCAATGTCACTACCCTCCCTAAGCTCATATCTGATCGGTTCCCTATTTTGTAAGAGACTTGCTTCACTCTTCAAAATTTTGTTTATCAATTCAAGTTTTTATGTATGTGGACTCTCCATGATAAGGTTTGATGAGTTTTTGATTCTCTGATGATTGGTACCTAAATAGAATCTAACTTAAGCCATATCTCCAAGTAAATTTCAATCAAGTGACTACAAGATTGAAGTATATGATAAGTCTTGAAGTGTGTAAAAATTCTCTCTAATGCGTCTGAGTGAATAATCACTGTAAAAGTATAAGGGTTTTCTTGTAAAGTTATACGATTAATCACACACACACACTCTCTCTCTCTCTCTCACACACACACACACACTCTCTCTCTCTCTCTCACACACACATACACATACACACTCATACACATACACACACACACACACACACACACACACACACACACACACACACACACACACACACACTAAAATGACTTTTTTATAACTTGCTTATTAAGAAAATATTTCTAAAAATATCTTGAAGTCGTGCCATATAAATTGGGAGTTGTCAGAAAATTTCAAGGTATTTTTTGAACTGGCCAATCGATTGACACTTATACTCAATTGATAGGGTTAGTACAAAAATGTGACCTAAATATTTAGGACAACGTCTTAATGAATGTTAACAACTATATATCTTTTATTAAGTTTTAAAACTTTCTAATCTATTAATTTTAGGCCAACCAATCGATTGACTCATAATGCCAATCGATTGACTAATCAATTTTGGCCTCAAGAAATTTTCTTTTTTGAGCTAACCTCTAGTTTATAAATAGAGGTGCATTACCTCATATTTTCACATCAAGAATCGTGAGCTCTCATATATTACTCCTCTCTCTCTCTCTAAAGATATTTTCTCACATTTTCTCACTTATAAATTTAGCCGCAGTGCTTTCGATAAAGGTCATTTGCAAGTGATGCATTTGAGTAATTTTATAAGGGTAGTATTATAAATTCACCAAGAAATATTTATTTTAACTTGGTTGAATAATTTATCCAATTAGGGATTGTTTATTTGGGTTTGAAGCTAAACCCTTTAAAAACTCTAGTTACTAAGTTGTCGGTTCAATTCAAAGACTCATTTCGTTGATTCAAGATTATCCCAATATTAAAATATCAAGTTGGTTTGTGGTTATCCTTTGTAAAACCTCAGTTCAATTTGTAAGGTCATTCCGGTTTAAAAGCTTGCTAAGGTTGGAGATAAGTCTGGTATAAAATCTCATGGGTTTGTGGTCAATCCGGTATAAAATCTCAATTTGGTTCGTAAGCTCATCTCTGTGTTAAAAGCACTACCTGGTTTGAGATAAGCCCGTGTAAAATATCGATTCATATTAAATAATAACTATTTCAAGTTTTTAATTGGAAAGAAGACTAACGGCTTCAATCGATCGATTGGAAGGAAAACTAACCGTTTATCTCTGTTGTTCGCTGTTTGGTTGGAAGTTATCTAGAAACATTATTTTCCTTGTATAAGGGGGTTTGAGATTTCAACTTACTAAAAACTCTTAAATTTGTTAGATACTCTCAATATCCAATCTTGGGGACAAAACTAAGTCTTCTTGATTGATCATGTATAACTCGTGATGTCTTCTCTTTTCCCTTAACTTTTACTTTCTGTATTTTACTTTCGTAGATAATTTCCAAAATCTTTTAAAATGATTTTAAACTATGAAAGTGATCCGAAAAGTTTTTCAAACTATAATTTTTTGGAAAAACACTATTCATCCCTTTTATGTATGGAGTCACATGTCCAACACAAACTTCTAACAAGAATTCATTGGGTTAGTTGCATTTGGATCAAGGACATTATGTCATCAAAGTCCTTGTTTGTTTGGAAACTAATTCAACACAAGATTTCTACATATGATATTCTCATTTCCAGAGGTTGTCACATAGCATCTTGTTGTACCTCGAGTAAATCTAACATAGAATTTCTGGATCACTTATTTTTAACTGCAGTTTTGCAAGATCTCTATGGCATTAGTTTTGTAGAACCGCCAATATCCACAGTAGACATACTCAGTTGGAGGAACTGGGGAGCATTATCTGTTAGTTGGTTAATTCTTGTTAGTTGTTATTTGGGATTTAGTTTGTATTTGGGCCTGGGCATGTTGCCTATATAAAGGGCCATTACTTTGTAATCCACAATATAAATGCAGCAACAATAAACAGTTTTCAGTTTCAAGAGTTAGTTACATCAACTAACCCAAAATCTCTCTCTCTCTCTCTCTCTCTCTCTCATCTCTTCTTCTCTCTTCTTCTTCTTCTTCTTCTTCTTCTTGTTTTTCATAATATTCATCTTTCTTGAATCCTTTGTTCCAACAAATTAGTATCAAGAGCTTGTTTGCGATTCAAAGAGAATATAATGGCAAACGGATCAACAACCTCAACATAATTTCCAATAAATCTTCCAGTTTTCAAAGGTGAAAACTATCAAAGATGGGTGGCACAACTGAAGGTCATTTTTAGATTTCAAGATATTGTAGAAATCATGAATGATGGAATGTCACAACTGGAGAAAGATGCTACGGAAGCCCAGAAAGATGCGCACAAAGATCAGAGGAAGAAAGATGGCAAGACGCTGTTCTTGATTCACCAGTGTGTGAATTGTGATGTGTTTGAGAAGATAATTGAAGAAGAAACAACAAAATGAGCTTGGGAAAAGCTGAAGTCTTTGTATGGTGGAGATGAGAAACTGAAGAAGGTAAAGTTGAAGACTCTGAGAAAGCAGTATGAGATGCTGCAGATGAAAGAGGATGAATATGTTTCAGTATATTTCTCAAGAGTGGTGATGCTAACAAACCAGATGAAGGCGTGTGGTGAAGCGCTAACAGATTTGCAGAAGATAGAAAAGGTATTAAGATCTCTAGTTGCATATTTTGATTACTTTGTTCTAACAATCGAAGAGACCAAGAATCTATCTGAGATGAAGCTGGAAGAACTTCAAGCTTCTTTGGCGGCTCATGAAATGAGGCTGCAGCAAAGAAACTCAGAAAGGGAGGAGACAACTGAACAAGCATTGCAATCAAGATTCAGCAAGAAAGCTGGAAAAGAGAAACCGAAGCAGCGTAAGAATCTTGCTGGTGATGAGAAGTCAAGCAAGAATACTGATTTGAAAGGAGTGAGCAACAAGTATTCTGGGAATAAAGTTGACACGAAAGGGATGCAATGTTACAATTGTCAAAGTTTTGGCCACTATGCTAGAGATTGTCGAAGCAATAAAGCTGCAAGATTGAAAGATAGTGATGAAGCTCAATATGTACGAGCTGGAAGTAATGATTCTGATGATGTTGTTGCTGGTGAACACTCAATCGAACACTGAGAAAAACAACATGTGGTATCTGGATTCAAGATGTAGCAACCACACGACTGACATAAAAACTAGTTTACCAAGTTAGATGAGTCAGTCGAAAAGGTGATAAAGTTTGCAGATTGCAGGAATATAAAATCAGGTGGTAAAGGAGACATTTCGATTATCAGGAAGGATGGTCGAAATGCTACTATCACTGAAGTTCTGTATATACCTTCGATGACAAGTATCTTGATAAGTGTAGGTCAGTTACTTGCAAAAGGCTTCAATATGAAGTTGGAGAATAATCAGATGAAGGTGTATATAGCTGATGGGAGGCTAATCATGAAATCACCATTGGCGGAGAATAAAACCTTCAAAGTTGAACTCAACACATCAGATGACAAATGTCTTGCTTCAACTGCAGAAGAAGACAAGAACTGGCTATGGAATCACAAGTATGGACATCTAAACTTCAAAAGTTTATGTATGCTCAATCAGAAGAAAATGGTGCTTAGGTTTCCGTATGTGAAGGAACCAAAGCAGATATGTGAAGAATGCTGCAAAGCTAAGCAGGCAAGGAAGGAATTCAAACGTGATTTGCCTATAAGGTCAAGAAAAAACTGGAGCTTGTTCATTCAGATGTGTGTGGGCCTTTCGAAGTAAAGTCCAATGGAGGTAACAAGTATTTCCTTACTTTCATTGATGAATTCACCAGACATATGTGGATTTACCTCATTGAAAGGAAGAGTGAGGTATTCACATAGTTCAAGAAGTTCAAGTTGCATGCTGAGAAACAAAGTGGCTGCAAATTGAAAAAGTTAAGAACTGATGGTGGTGGTGAATATACTTCAGCAAAATTTTCCATATTTTGCAATGAGGAAGGTATAGAGCATGAGGTTGTTGCACCCTATACTCCTCAACATAATGACATCGTTGAGAGAAAGAATAGAAGTGTACTGAACATGACCAGATGTATGTTGAAAGCTAAGACTATGCCTAAGATATTTTGGGCTGAAGCAACTTCGACAACAATATACATTATAAACAGATGTCCAACGAAGAAGATGGTCGAAAAGATACCACACGAGGCTTGGACAGGTTCGAAGCCAAATGTAAGTCATCTTAGAATTTTTGGATCAAAGTGTTTCAGGCATGTACCTGAACAATTGAGAAAGAAGCTGGATGATCGAAGTGAAGTCATGGTGCTTATAGGTTATCATTCGACTGGTGCATATAAGTTGTATTCACCAATCAAAGATAAACTTGTGATCTATAGAGATGTTCTTGTAGACGAAAGCAAAGGATGAGATTGGATTCGAAGTGCAGTTCGACAAGAATCAGACACAGTCACAACTGTGTTCGAAGAAGATGAAGCTTCGACAAGTAAAAATGAACAAGGTGATACTTTGACTGGTCGAAATGAAGAACCACCTATACAGAATGAAAGAAGATCCACAAGAACAAGAACTTAGTCAACTAGGCTGACTGGATATGAGAGGTTTCCAGATCAAGCAATAGATGCTGATGGTAACTTAATCTTAGAAGCCATGATGATGACTGAAGCAGAACCAATTGACTTGGGTGACGCCTTGAGCAATTCGAATTGGTGTGAAGCCATGAAAGAAGAACTTAGAGCCATAGAGAAGAAGAACACTTGGAGCTTGTCGAAAGAACCAGCAAGAAACCAATTGATGTGAAATGGATCTACAAGATGAAACGAAGGCCAAATGGTGAGATTGCAAAGTATAAGGTAAGATTGGTGGCCAGAGGTTTTCTATAACAACCAGGTATTGACTTCGATGAAGTATATGCGCCTGTTGCTAGGAACGAAACAATCAAGATTGCTGTTTCGATAGCTGCATATAGAGGATAGAAAATGCACCAACTTGATGTGAAGTCATCATTTTTGAATGGGCCTCTGGAAGAAGAAGTCTATGTCACTCAACCACCAGGGTTCGACGTCAAAGGGCAGGAGTCGAAGGTTTATAGATTGAGGAAGACTCTCTATGGCTTGAAGCAAGCTCCTAGAGCTTGGAAAAAAAAGGATAGATAGCTTCCTAATCGAAGCAGGGTTCACAAAGTGTGTCTCTGAACATGGAGTGTATCTAAATGATGTCGAAAGTGCAAATCAAATTATTTTATGCCTCTATGTTGATGACTTACTCATTACAGGAGCAAATGAAGCTGAGATAATGAAGGTAAAGTCAAAGTTAATGCATGAATTCGAAATGTCTGATTTAGGGAATCTTTCCTACTTCATGGGAATGAAATTCAAAGACATCGAAGGAGGAGTTTTCTTGCATCAAACGAAGTATGCTCAAGATATATTTAAGATGTTCAATATGAGAAACTGTAAGGCAGCTGTTACTCCATTAGAGACTGGAGCAAAGCTGAAGAAGGAATCAAATGATGAGTTTGTAAGTTTGACCCTTTACAAACAAATCATTGGATCATTGAGGTATGTTTG